>CAKAOJ020000169.1:0-1321440 GCA_916701645.2 Sebastolobus alascanus
GAAATTTTTAACTTATTTTTTTTACGAATATTTTCGACATGCTATAGTATGACTTTTTTCATGAAAATTTTCGAAATTTTAAACTGAGTTTTTTTTTCAGCAAATGAATCGACAGACTATACTATGCCTTTTTCATGAAATGTTTCGACATTCTATACTATGACATTTTTTTACGAATATTTTCGACATGAAAATTTTTCATGAAAAAAGTCATACTATAGCTTTTTTCATGAACATTTTCGACATTCTATACTATGACATTTTTTTACGAATATTTTCGACAAGCTATAGTATGACTTTTTTCATGTAAATTTTCGAAATTTTAAACTGAGTTTTTTTTTCCACCAAATTAATCGACAGACTATACTATGCCTTTTTTCATTAAAATTTTCGACATTCTATACTATGATATTTTTTTACGAATATTTTCGACATGACTTTTTTCATGAAAATTTTCGAAAATATTCGTAAAAAAATGTCATAGTATAGAATGTCGAAAATGTTCATGAAAACAGGCATAGTATAGTCTGTCGATTCATTTGGTGGAAAAAAAACTCAGTTTAAATTTTCGTCAATTTTCATGAAAAAGTCATGCTATAGTATGACTTTTTTGAAAATTGACGAAATTTTAAACTGATTTTTTTTTCCACCAAATTAATCGACAGACTATACTATGCCTTTTTTCATGAAAATTTTCGACATTCTATACTATGACATTTTTTTACGAAAATTTTCGACGTCTTTTTTCATGAAAATTTTCGAAAATATTCGTAAAAAAATGTCATAGTATGGAATGTCGAAAATTTTCATGAAAACAGGCATAGTATAGTCTGTCGATTCATTTGGTGGAAAAAAAACTCAGTTTAAATTTTCGTCAATTTTCATGAAAAGTCATACTATAGTGTGACTTTTTTCATGAAAATGTCGAAATTTTAAACTGAGTTTTTTTTCCACCAAATGAATCGACAGACTATACTATGCCTTTTTTCATTAAAATTCTCGACATTCTATACTATGACATTTTTTTACGAATATTTTCGACAAGCTATAGTATGACTTTTTTCATGTAAATTTTCGAAATTTTAATCTGAGTTTTTTTTCCACCAAATGAATCGACAGACTATACTATGCCTTTTTTCATTAAAATTTTCGACATTCTATACTATGACATTTTTTTACGAATATTATCGACATGACTTTTTTCATGAAAATTTTCGAAAATATTCGTAAAAAAATGTCATAGTATAGAATGCCGAACATTTTCGTGAAAACAGGCATAGTATAGTCTGTCGATTCATTTGGTGGAAAAAAAACTCAGTTTAAATTTTCGTCAATTTTCATGAAAAGTCATACTATAGTATGACTTTTTTCATGAAAATTTTCGAAATTTTAAACTGAGTTTTTTTTCCACCAAATGAATCGACAGACTATACTATGCCTTTTTTCATGAAATTTTTCGACATTCTATACTATGACATTTTTTTACGAATATTTTCGACATGAAAAATTTTAAACTGAGTTTTTTTTCCACCAAATGAATTGACAGACTATACTATGCCTTTTTTCATTAAATTTTTCGACATTCTATACTATGACATTTTTTTACGAATATTTTCGACATGCTATAGTATGACTTTTTTAATGAAAATTTTCGAAATTTTAAACTGAGTTTTTTTTCCACCAAATGAATCGACAGACTATACTATGCCTTTTTTCATGAAATTTTTCGACATTCTATACTATGACATTTTTTTACGAATATTTTCGACATGAAAAATTTTAAACTGAGTTTTTTTTCCACCAAATGAATTGACAGACTATACTATGCCTTTTTTCATTAAATTTTTCGACATTCTATACTATGACATTTTTTTACGAATATTTTCGACATGCTATAGTATGACTTTTTTAATGAAAATTTTCAAAATTTTAAACTCAGTTTTTTTTCCACCAAATCAATCGACAGACTATACTATGCCTTTTTTCATGAATTTTTTGACATTCTATACTATGACATTTTTTTACGAATATTTTCGACATGCTATAGTATGACTTTTTTCATGAAAATTTTCGAAATTTTAAACTGAGTTTTTTTTTCAGCAAATGAATCGACAGACTATACTATGCCTTTTTCATGAAATGTTTCGACATTCTATACTATGACATTTTTTTACGAATATTTTCGACATGAAAATTTTTCATGAAAAAAGTCATACTATAGCTTTTTTCATGAACATTTTCGAAATTTTAAACTGAGTTTTTTTTTCCACCAAATTAATCGTCAGACTATACTATGCCTTTTTTCATGAAATTTTTCGACAATCTATACTATGACATTTTTTTACGAATATTTTCGACAAGCTATAGTATGACTTTTTTCATGTAAATTTTCGAAATTTTAAACTGAGTTTTTTTTTCCACCAAATTAATCGACAGACTATACTATGCCTTTTTTCATGAAAATTTTCGACATTCTATACTATGATATTTTTTTACGAATATTTTCGACATGACTTTTTTCATGAAAATTTTCGAAAATATTCGTAAAAAAATGTCATAGTATAGAATGTCGAAAATGTTCATGAAAACAGGCATAGTATAGTCTGTCGATTCATTTGGTGGAAAAAAAACTCAGTTTAAATTTTCGTCAATTTTCATGAAAAGTCATGCTATAGTATGACTTTTTTGAAAATTGACGAAATTTTAAACTGATTTTTTTTTCCACCAAATTAATCGACAGACTATACTATGCCTTTTTTCATGAAAATTTTCGACATTCTATACTATGACATTTTTTTACGAAAATTTTCGACGTCTTTTTTCATGAAAATTTTCGAAAATATTCGTAAAAAAATGTCATAGTATGGAATGTCGAAAATTTTCATGAAAACAGGCATAGTATAGTCTGTCGATTCATTTGGTGGAAAAAAAACTCAGTTTAAATTTTCGTCAATTTTCATGAAAAGTCATGCTATAGTATGACTTTTTTGAAAATTGACGAAATTTTAAACTGAGTTTTTTTTCCCACAAATTAATCGACAGACTATACTATGCCTTTTTTCATGAACATTTTTGACATACTATACCATGACATTTTTTCATGAACATTTTTGACATACTATAGTATGACTTTTTTTTCATGAAAATGTTCGACATTCTATACCATGAATTTTTTTCCACAAATGTAATCGACATATTATACTATGACGTTTTTCATGAAAAGTTTTTTTTAAGTCATAATATAGTATGTCAATAAAAAGTCATGTTATAAAGTCATAGTATAGTACGTCGAAACAAAATCATAGTATAGTATGTCAAAAAAAGTGAAAAAGTGATTGTGTAGTATGTTGAAAAAAGTGAAAAAGTCATAGTATAGTATGTCGAAAAAGTGAAAAAAAGTCGTAGTATAGTATGTCAAAAAAAAAGTCATAGTATGTCGAAAAAAGTCATAGTATAGTATGAAGAAAAAAGTGAAAAAAGTCATAGTATAGTATGTCGAAAAACGTAATAGTATAGTATGTCCAAACGAGAGAAAAAAATAGTATAGTATGTTGAAAAAAAGTCATAGTATAGTATGTCGAAAAAAGTTAAGAAGTCATTGTATAGTATGTCGAAAAAATGTCATTGTATAGTGTTGAAATAAAAACGTTGTAATATAATATGTTGAAAAAGTGTAAAAAATTCATAATATAGTATGAATAAAAAAAGCCATAGTATAATATGTCGAAAAAAATGAAAAAAGTCATATTATCCTATGTCGAAAAATAGTCATAGTCTAATATGTAAAAAGAAGTCATAGTATAGTATGTCGAAAAAAAAAAAAAAAAATTCATAGTATAGTATTTAAAAAAAAAGTCATAGTATAGTATGTAGAAAAAGTCATATTGTAGTATGTCGTAAAAAGTCATAGTATAGTATGTCGAAAAAAAGTCATAGTATAGTATGTTGAAAAAAAGTCACGGTATAGTATGTCAAAAAAAGTGATAAAAGTCATTGTATAGTACGTAAAAAATAATCCAAAAAAGTCATACTACAGTATGTCGAAAAAAAGTAATAGTATAGTATGTCAAAAAAAAGTCATAGTATAGTATGTCGAAAAATAAAGTCATAGTATAATATGTCGAAAAAAAGTCAAAGTATAGTATGAAGAAAATAGTGAAAAAAGTCATAGTATTGTATGTCTAACGTAAGTCATAGTATTTATGTCGAAAAAAAAGTCATAAAAAGTTATAGTATGTCGAAAAAAAGTCATGGTATAGTATGTCGAAAAAAGTGAAAAAAGGTCATAGTATAGTATATATATAAAAAAAGGCATTGTACGGTATGTCATAAAAAGTCATAGTATAGCATGTCATAAAAATGTAATTATTTTTTTAGGTCATAATATAGTATGTCATTAAAAAGTCATGGTAAAATGTCATAGTATAGTATGTCATAAAAAAAGTCATAGTATATTATAATCTGTTAACATTCTGTATTCTTTATTTGGTTATTGTCTTACACAAAATGGTCACTAGTTTCCCTGGGGTCCATCACAACTGTTGGAGGGAATTTTGGGAGACATAGATTAGGAAGGTTGAGGCAAAATAAATCCTGGATCTCCACTATTGTTAGGCCCTCCATCAGTGGTTCCGAATCCCAGCCTTAATCCCAGTGCCTACGATAAATCTATTGTGTCTCAGAGTGAGATTGGAATAAAATATATCTATTCTTTGCTACTACTTTATTTTCCTGGCTTTTCTCTTGTGAAATACTGAAAACTTCAACGTCCTCTGGCCTCTAAAAATCCTTCAAATGAAACAAGGAAAGAAGCAAGAAGGAAAAATATTTTTTTGGTTGAGTTTCTCATATCATCATTAATGTCTGCGATTAAGTTATTAGTACATATTACTTCATTTTGAGGGGTCATAAGCCAAAAAGTTTGGAAAGGACTTCTATAGATAATTATCTATAAAAATATAATATGCACAAAAAAAAGTATTACGAAAATTATGAATGTTTATTAAAAGAATAGTAACAACTGACTCTTCGCTGCTTATGGCTTAAAACAAAAACTATATTTACAGGTACATACTGTACTGTATTAATTCATGCGAAAAGTTTTAGATTTTTTCCCTAAATGATATGACATTTAATTAAGCTCCAATCAGTCGTTGTCTGAGAAGTAAAAATCTTCTTCCTCTCCACTTTCAGACATCGCACCATCGTTTCCTGGGAACATTTCCCAAACGACAAAAGTGTCATTTTCTAGTGAAAAAGGAAAGAAACGAATTGTTACCAAACTGTAGAAATAACTGCTTTCAGCTTTCAATTATAACGTTTGAAATGTGAGAATCCCCTCTAAACACAGCTACAAACAGTGGTGGATAAAAACAGAACTACTTCACAAAATAATGAAACTACAGCCTTAATAATGAACATCAAGTTAAACAGCTCTACCTGTGTTAATAAAAAAACAATCATTATAAACTTCAAAATGGTATTAGCTGTAAATGTATTGGTTGTATTGTAAGGTGTTTCTGTTATTTTGTCCCTCCCCTGCACGTTTCTCAGGAATCCTACCTGTGTTACCACATCTTCTCATTGTTCGTTTGACTGATGGCGTGGGTGTGAAGCTCTGAAAGAAACAGAGAAAGACAGTTATTTTTCTAATAAAAAATTATAATCCACGTGCTTCAAGCTATCAAGCCTTATGAATTAGTACCTTTGAAGAAGGAGCCTGTTTGCAGACGTTAAACTGATTTTTTTTCATCCTCTTCTGGAGTTGATAGACGTACTTGTCACCATTGTTCCTTTGAAATCAAGAAAGATGTCAGTTAGTTATCGTACAAGAAGAAGTGCGAACGCTTCTTACAAGCTAGAACGCAGAAGTCAACGTCATTCACCTGTTTGGAGAACCCATCATGCCAGGTGTGATATGTAGACACTGAGGAGTCTTTGCTCCAGGGCAACCCGTCGACATGGGGCTCAGTGGCTCCATTTCTGAAGTTGTGAAGTCGTGGTCACTCGGACACATGGAGGGCATCTATCCAACAAGATAGCCATGAGTCGAACAGTTATCATCATTTTGTATGGTGTCATAATCACAAAATCTCTTATTTTTGCAAAATACAAAAGAAACAAACCTCAAAGCGTTTATTCTGCATGTACGCAGAGCTGAAAACATCCTCAACATCTTCTCTTGGCATGGCCTCCAGGAACTGACGCACCTGCTGCTTTCTCTTATAGGTTCCCGCTCTGGCAGATATCACCGGAAGATCTGCATAGATTATAGTTGTCAAATCTCTGCAGTTAACCACGTCCTCTCAAACATTTTGAGGATTGTTGTTCTTAAAGAAGTTGAAAAAATGCAAATACATTACAGCAAAACATATAACGTAATATTAATACCTCAGTAAAGATTACGTCGTCAAAACCAAACGTCTTCAGACTGTAGGCTGTGTTGTTTTGAATTGTGCTAAATTGTAAGATGTTCCTGCTATTTTGTCCACTCCACTGACATAATTATTAATTAATCTGCGCTTCTTTTCAATATATGTATGGGAAGGGGGATTCCACCAATTTTCCACACCAAAAGTCTGTTTACAGGATTTGATGAGTACTTTTTTAACACTATTTATTGATTTTCAACATTAGAAGGCAAAAAAAAACAAATTGACAACATTACTAAAATAAATAAATAATTTAATTAAAAATACATACAATAATGTAACACTCATGGCAGAAGGTTTGCAGCAGAAAACTGAAGTAAATTAAATAATTAATAAAATGCCTTTTTCCATAAAGTAAATGAAAAGTTCCCAAATAGAATCAAAGGCCTCCCTTTTACCTTTAAGATATAAGTGATTTTCTCCATTGAGAGGCAGGAAGAAATCTCCCTGAGCCACTGGCAAACCAAGATAAAGCTATGAGATGCTTAGCATGGATCATACCTGGAACTTTTGGTGCTTCCACCTTCTCCTTTTTGGGTTTCTTGGCTCTCTTAGCGGGTGTCTTGAAGGCTCCCTTGGATGTGCGCTGGTAGTGGCACTCTTCTGCAGAACGTGTTCCAACCATCCTCGCCACCTTTGCCCAGTAACCTGCCATGTGATTAGGATAGTAGGACACAGCCCTGGAAAACCCATGCACATATACAGGTTATGATACAGAAATATGCAACTCTAATTCTGCAAAATGCTCCTTTCTCATTCTGTATATCTACAAAACTTACTCTTGTAGCTTCATAAGCTCTGCCTCTGTCCACTCGTCTGCATCTTGCTCTTGTGGAATCGGTACGTTGCCTTTGTCTGCATTGGGTTTTTTCTTGCTGGATTGTGTCAACTTCGGCAAAGGCTTTGTGGGTGATGATGACTTGCTGCATTTGCTCTGTCCAGGTTTTGTTTGTGTTATTCTGGTTCTCTTCCCCAGTTCCTTCTCAACATCTTCAGAAGACTCTGGTGACTCACTTGATGGACGCGCGTAGCAGGGCCGTGACTTGTTAAGAACTCTCCCGCCTCTCTTCCTGTGCACTTCTTTCTCCGCCTTCTTTCTCCCAATGACCCCATCATCTGATGATGCTGATGCCGGGACATCCCGTTTGCTACCCAAGACTCTCACTGAAGGCCTTGTGGTGTTATGTGTCTGTCTTTTGGACCTCCGTGTTGAAGACTTTTCAGGTTCACTTTGCTTTTGAGGGACAGTGTTCACATACAATGTTCTCTCTGCAGCTGGACGCCTTCGGCTGGACCTTGTTGGTCTGTCAGACCACTCTTCAGGGCTGCTAAGTGTCTCCACAGGAGGTTCAGGTGAATAAGAGGGGTCCTCTCCTAGCTTAGCCTCGGCACTGTTGCGTTTGCGGAGTGGAGCCTTCAGTGGTGCTGATGCCTCTTCGTCGCTGGATGATTCACTTTGCTCGCTGCCTGGAAACACAGAAGACCGTTTGTCCGTGAGTAAAACAAGTCAAGTAACTTCAAAGATAACGTGTAGGAAATGTCTACCTTTATAGTTTGAGCGCACCAAGTGTTTTTCACTTAATTTGGAAATCCCCTCATGTACATTATTTTTGGTCTGATTATGAATATTTGGTTTCCATGTCTGAGCCATGAATAGGTCTAACCACTACTATATTATTAACTTGATAATAATTGTGACTAAATTCCACATTCATAATAGCAAATTTACTTAAGTTGAGTCTCGTTTTAATATATTAAAGAAACTCAACGATAAAGAAGTAGTTGAACTTTCAAATATGTTGTACCCTCAACTGTCCTTTTATGTATTTTTAATTAACCGTATTATTATTTATTATGTTCTGCAGTGATTGGGTTCATGCGTGTTTAGCGGGCTCCATAGTGCCCCCCCCTTATGCGTGGAAGGCCTTAGATGGAACATAGTTGCTCCGACATTCACGAAATTTGGCACCTACGTTGCTCTCATCATTTTAGACATATTTTCCATTGGCTTTCATTAGCTCCCCCCAACCGGAAGTCGGCCATTTTGAATATCATGCATTTTTTTTATGCATTTTATGCAAACTTTTACGGACTCACTTGATGGAAACACGTAGCAGGGCCGTGGCTTGTGAAGAACTCTCCCGCCTCTCTTCCTGTGCACTTCTTTCTCCGGCTTCTTTCTCCCAATGACCCCATCATCTGATGATGCTGAGACATCCCGTTTGCTACCCAAGACTCTCACTGAAGGCCTTGTGGTGTTATGCGTCTGTCTTTTGGACCTCCGTGTTGAAGACTTTTCAGGTTCACTTTGCATTTGAGGGACAGTGTCCACATACAATGTTCTCTCTGTAGCTGGACGCCTTCGGCTGGACCTTCTTGGTCTATCAGACCACTCTTCAGGGCTGCTAAGTGTCTCCACAGGAGGTTCAGGTGAATAAGGGGGCTTCTCTTCTGGCTTGGCACTGTCGCGTTTGCGAAGTGGAGCCTTAACCCTCCTCAGTGGTACTGATGCCTCTTTGTCGCTGGCTGATTCACTTTGCTTACGGCCTGGAAACACAGAAGACAGTTTGTCTGTATGCAACTCATAACTTATCTCACAATACTAAAACAGCTTAGTTATCTTTACCTTCACTGCGGGGCAGGAACACACGGGCAGGTTTCTGTGACGCCCTCGTACTGACCTTCAGTGAGATATAGAAGAGGGTCAGAAATATCAGTTGTTTGTACATAGTCAAACAAATATTCTGGATTATGATGTAACTCATGAGCATGAGGTGCTTACAGGGATGTAGATGGAGGTATCATAACATTCATGGATTGTAACATTCATTTGTGCATCCAGAACGACTCTCCCTCCTTTCCAATACTCCAGAGGTGGCTTGATCACTCGACCACTTCGGGACACGTTTACACGAGACAAGGAGGCAGGAAGACAGGAATCAGCTGGAGAAGAGATGAAAGAAGTGTACAAGGTAACACAAAAGTCCTTTAGTACAACTGCCATGGATTTAAATACATTAATTAATCAACGCACTATTGATACTGTCAATGTGGGGATAAAAATCTCAGATTACATTTTTAGCCATGCTAGTGGCTCTAGGGATGGCGATGTTGTTCTGTTGGTTCAGCACCTCTTTGGTCCACACTGAAATAACTCAAAAACTGTTGGATGGAGTCACACACATTCATAATCCCCAGAAGATGAATCCTAATAACTTTGATGATCCCCTGACTTATGCCATCATCAGGTCAAGATTTCAATTAGTCCAAAACTTAATGATCTTCAAAACTGATGACATCAACTTCAGCTATATTTTGTGTTTAGTGCTAATTAGTTAATGTTAGCATGCTAAACTAAGATGATGAACATGGTAAACATTATACCTGCTTAGCATCAGCACGTTAGCAGGATCATTGTGAGCATGTTGACATTAGCATTTAGCTCAAAGCGTCACCTTGCCTGCGTTCAGCCTCACAGAGCCGCTAGCAAAGACTGTGGACTCTTGTTACATCCAATTCGAAGCTCTGTGTGATACAATGTGTAAATTTAGAAATAGACTCATCGGCTGCTGTGCTCCCTTTCAAAGTATTGAACCAAAAAGAAAGCAGAGAATAACTAGAACTGGGGAAAAAAGTAGCGTTTGCTACAGATTTCTCAACCAAATGAATAGTGGGAGTAGGAGGCCCCCATTACTCATGCCCTTGAAAGTTCTTGTACCGGGCATGTATTTGTTAGGTTGTTAGCTAAAGCATATATCTTGTACTTACGTGTCTTCACAGACTTTTGCTTGTGCCGCTTCACAGAACGACTCATGGAGGATGCCTCTGATTTTGTCTTCGACACGACACTTCTCCCCTCGTTGTTTCTCTCTGTTTCTCTGCAACAAAACAAAAGTCAGCTCTTCAAAATAACTGAATTTTAACAACTAACCATTTGTGAATATGATTTTCAACCACTAAATGGTAATTTCATCTCATGCTTAAATTATTCAACATCCCCAGCAAAAACAAAACAATCTTGTATCTGTAACAGCATAAACGGAAAATAAATAAATATTCTTACTGTCTTGACAGGAACCTCTCATAAAGTGCCTTCCAGTCTGGAGGAAAACCATGAGCAAACTTCTTCAAAAGCCACTTGGGTAATCCTGCAGGCAAAAGGTGAGAGACACATGAGTATTAATCCATGCAATATTCAAGTTTACATAAATTATGTGCTAGCTTTCTTTCTTTTTTTATGTATAATCCCTTCTGCAAAAGTGAAACATATTCTCAGTGGAAAATGTCCACCCACAGAGAATCTGGCTTACCAGAGTCAGTCATGTTCATCTTGCCAACCAAGATGTAAACGCTGCCGGAGACGGTCTTCACCACAGAATTAGAAACCCTGTCCACTATGACGTTACTGTTCCACGGTATGTTATCGTCCCTGGGTGGAAAAGACAAGAAAAAAAAATCCCAGTGTTCACATTAAACCACACAAAAAGCTTAAGAGATCCAAAATCCAAAGCATAAACACATCTGTCTCATGACAGGAGCTGAGTAAGCAATCTGAAAATTTGTTATAATAAACTTTGACTGTAAAGTTGTTTTTTTAAATCATGATCTCTCAAGAAACACTTACCTGTGGATTCCATCAACAAACAGGCCGCTGTGACTCTTCCTCAGGAACCACTTTTTGAGATAAATCGCACTCTCCTGCCGAAGAGGAAAACACAGGCCCAGTTAGGAACAATAGACAAAATGATCAAAAGAAGACAAACTATAAATGACTTCAGTTTCCCATTTGATCTAAAATGTGCCTGCAAATCCAAACCTTGAATTGATCAGTGGTCTGATTTTGCATTATCAATCAACATAAGACTCTATGTATGTAATAATCATGTATAAATCCCTAAATAGCCCATGAAATAAGGAATAATTCCACAAAGTGATGAATTATTATTAGTTATTCTCAGAGGGATATCGCTGTTTGTTATATGTAGAGGTAGGTGTGTGTACAGTAGTGCGTCAGCGGCGCTGTCTAAGGCACTGAAACGGGGAGATGGAAACAGACAGACAGAAGAACATGTCAGCCTGCCACACCGCGAAGCTTCAAATACCTTTGAATATTTCTCACCGAAACTTCGAAGCCCAAAAAATGGTATTCGGGACAGACCTATCCCTAATATCACCCCCTTTTATCAGAGACTTACATTTAAGAAGTATTAGTTTCTACTCACACATGGGAATTTTGTGCTCTGGGGCCATTTCTTTCGCTTGAACACAGCCTCTTGTTTCTTCGGTATGGAGATCCGCGGTGTATTGAGTATAAGCGAGTCTTCGAGCAACACAGGTTGCGGTGACAGAGCAGGGCTCGGGACATCCTCAGAGGCATACGTGTCCGATTGGCTGTCAGCTGACTCTACTTTGGACCGGTTGACAGGAACCACACTTCTACAAGCAATGTCCTCCATCTCACCCATGTTGTGAGCTGTGGAGGGAGGAGGCGTGTCTCTGGACTGATGGAAATTACCTATGGAAAAGAAAGTAGGTGAAAACATGAACAAAACTATGAAACATGCAAACATGACATAGAAAAAAACAAAACAGGAACTAGGCCTGCATACTAGGGCCAACCCAAATGCTTCGAAGCTTTGACCATTGCCATGGTAATCGAACTCCAAATCAGTATTCGAATGATTTTTTTTTTAAATATTTTATATACATGTAAAAAAAAATCCCATAATAGCTCACGAAATAAGGAATAATCCCACATCATTATTCATTACTTTTATTATTAATTATTATTAGTTATTCCGTGCTGCTCCTCGAAACTTCGAATATTTCTCACCGAAGCTTCGAAGCCCAAAAAATGGTATTGGGGACAGCCCTACTGCATACATGCACAGCTAAAACTTTGCTGGATTCAAGTATTTCCACTTCATAACACACTCACCTTCATCAAAGAGATCCTTTGTGCTGCGGCTGACTTTATGAACTTCCTGCTGCTTCGTTTTACTTTCCCTCTCCTTCATGTAAGCGAAGATCTTTGCCGGAGACTTCATAGGAAATGTGTCCAGAGCAACATAGCAACCTGTTCAAAACAGCAAAGAGGCGTCAGTCAATTTCTTCCCCTAAATGGTGACATGAGGAAAAGAGTTTCACTTAGCACAAAGCAGCAATATAACATCTCACGTTTCATTGCGGTGGATCTCGGTGATGGGAACACGGGTTCATGAGTGAACCGGTTCATCTCTGATGGGTGAGCGGGGAATCCTCTAACATTACCCAAATGCAAATCCATGCAAGTGATGTTATCCTCAGTGAAAGCACTGGAGGGTTTCCTTTCTTGTGGCTGACCTATGGATTCATTGTTGACCTCCTTTGTACTGCTGCTGACTGTGTTAAACTCCTGCCTCTCCCATGTACTCTTCTTCAACCTCTTCTTCGTTGGAGACAACATACAGGCGTGAGACCTCGGTTTGTGAAGAGGAGCACACCCCTCCTCAAACACACTGCTTACAAAGTCATTTTCCTCTGGCTGTATCTTCACTGGAGTCCTGCTGATCACCTTGAACCCACCCGAGTCTCTGATCTGAGCTGGTTCTGTGTGGATCTGAGGTCTTTTGAAAGGAGAGGAGGGATGAGACAAAGCTGTGGACTCCAGGAAAGCTCTCTGTCTCGGTGTGTAAACACGTCCACTCACAGGAGGAGGCATTTCCTCCACATGGTTCCTGCTGATGTCTGAATACCTGAAGAGTTTCTGAGGGGTCGATATGGGCGAGAGAGTCGAGGCCTGCGCTTCATGGCGATAAGAAGAAGCAGATCTCTGGTTCTCCTTATCGCTCTGTGCTCTCTTCCTGGGAGACTTAAAAACGGCTCCATGTTTCTCGCTAACGCTACACGACGGGTCTGTAAAAGTCGCCTCCTTCGCGAGTATTCCTTCTTTCTGCACTTTCGACTTCAGCATAGCAAACACCTTGGCAGGAGATTCAAACCGCGGTTTTGTGTCTTGTAAAAAATGATGATAGTACGACATGTTTGTTTGAGAAAAAAATTAAAAAAAAACGGTTATACATCCGAGGCCGTCTGCTAGCAGCTAGCGAGCAGATTTCAAATTTGTCATCACCGCCGCCTTTCGCTCATTCGCTAGAAACAATGTGACGTACTTCCAAAACAAAGACGTCACTTCCGCGCAGGATTTAACCCCTTTCACAATAAGAGAAAAGTCGCAACATTTGGTAAACAAAAACAATGAAAAACAGAAAAAACAATGTGGAGCTTACCTCATAAATATCTGTAAAGCTTTTTAAACACTAACACTTCACTGCTGTACTTATGTTATCTTATTTTTATTTTTTTATTTTTTTTTATTTTTTTATTTTATTTCACTTTATATTCGATTGTATCTCTTTTTAAGGGGTATTGGTGTTGGGACTTGTTGTTTAAGCTACTGGATGCCTACATTTCCTTCGGGATCAATAAAGTATCTATCTATCTATCTATCTATCTATCTAAAATATTATCCCACTAACCTTTATGAAAAGAGGTTTAAAGGTGACTTTTTTTTCATTTCTTTTTCTTTTTTTTAGATAGATAGATAGATAGATAGATAGATAGATAGATAGATAGATACAGTAGATAGATAGATAGATAGATAGATAGATAGATAGATAGATAGATACATAGATAGATACATAGATAGATACATAGATAGATAGATAGGCACTTTATTGATCCCGAGGAAATTTAGGCATCCAGTAGCATAGACAACAAGTCCCAACACCAATACACCTTAAAAAAGATACAATCAAATAGAATAAAGTGAAATAAAATAAAAAATAAGATAACATAAGTACAGCAGGGAAGTGACAGTGTGCCAATGGTGCAAATAGTGCAAATAGTAGTGCAAATATAGAAGAGTATATTAATATATAGCAGAGTATATTATAATGTATGTTATAGTAGTGCAATGTAATAGTATAATGCAGTGTGTCTGTCTTATATATTTATTCAATAACATCAATATTACAAATCAAGAATGGG
Source organism: Sebastolobus alascanus (assembly GCA_916701645.2). Classification (NCBI taxonomy): domain Eukaryota; kingdom Metazoa; phylum Chordata; class Actinopteri; order Perciformes; family Sebastidae; genus Sebastolobus; species Sebastolobus alascanus. The sequence goes on from CAKAOJ020000169.1 coordinate 14,460, forward strand.
ACAATGACAACAATTCTGTTAATGTAACCATCGCATATAACATCTAAAAGAGAAATAGTAAGTAAACTAATTAATAATTAAAAATAATAAAATACAATTACAGGGGAAGTTTGAATAAGCAAACTATGAGAAATACATTCACTTATTAAAGGATAATTTAGCAAGGCACATCCTGGACAATGACTTCTTATATGTTGTAACATATAACATCTTCAAAGTTTTTCAGTAGTTTTAAGGCTTTCATGTTTTGTTTTGTTTTTCACAAATTTCAATGATTTGAAAAAGTATTTATAATCATTAACAAACACAATAGAATTAGGCTTTCTGTTTTTACACTTACATATATGGATATGATGTTTTCCCATTAGAATTACTGTATTAATTACAGAATGAATGTGATAGTTAAGATTATCCATATAAAATAAGACATCTATTTGGCTAAATATGGGAATACTAGGTATTTGTCCGTTTAAAAGAGCCAGTATTGTGGTTTTTTTTATGTGTAAATAGTCAAAACAATACTGCTACCTAGTGGTTCCTCCTTTAGGCCATAGAAAAGTATAGGACTACAAGTACCACGGTGCCACAAGCCAATCATTAGAGCCATGTGTGGGCAATTTGAGGCTAAGGACGCCAACGAAAGAAAATTCTCAACCGTTTAACGTGAAGACAATTTAAATAAATTATCGTTTTATTTGAGTTTTGCCTCTTTTGATTTGATTTGGTTTTAATTGTTGTAAAGGCTTATTCTCTTTGTTGATTTATTTTCGATTAACCGCAAAAGCCATTCCACATCAAGCCAACCATAACAAGCCAAACAAGTCACCACAACCGTGAGTAAAGCAAGACAAATACATTTAACCTAAAAGATAACGAGTTGGAAATGTCTATATCTACAAGGTGTCTAAAGTGGCTTTTAGAAAACAATTAGAAGGAAGCCGAGACAGTGACACTGAGATTTGTAGCTACCTTTTATGGTTTGAGTGCACCAAGTGATTTTCACTAACTCTGGGTTTCCCCTCATGTACATTATTTTTGGTCTGATTATGAATTTGTTTTGTGTTTACAATGTGTGATATTTGGCTTCCTTGTCTGAGCCATGACTAGGTCTAATCACTATTATTAACTTAATAATAGTTGTGACTAAATTCCATATTTATAATACGAAATTTACTAAAGTTGAGCTTCGTTTTAGTATATATTTTCAAGAAACTCAACGATAACAAAAGCAGTTGAACTTTCAAATATGTTGTACCCTCAACTGTTCTTTGTATCTTTTCTTGTTTTTAATGGACCATATTATTATTCATTTTGAGCTATTTTTACATTTAAATTTCTATATTGGTTTCATTTATTATTCTGTGGAGGGCAGTTATATGACTAGTTGTGTCTTAAATTTGCGAAGAAAACATTATTATTATTATTATTATTATTATTATTATTAATTTGTATTGTGTTTAATTTAATATATATTTTCAAGAAACTCAACGATAACAAAAGCAGTTGAACTTTCAAATATGTTGTACCCTCAACTGTTCTTTTTACATTTACATTTCTATATTAGTTTTTTTTTTTTTTTATTCTGTGGAGGGCAGTAATATGACAAGTCGTGTCTAAATTGCAAAAATCGTATTATTTTTATTTTTATTTATTTTTAAACTAGCTAATAGTTAGACTCCTGACAGCCCAGACCTCCAGACCAGTCTGCGGTAATGCACCATAAAGTTATTAAAAACGCAGAAGAAGAAGAGTCGTACTGCGCAGGCGCAGACTTAAAGTCACACTTCCGGGGCAAGAGTGTTGATTTCTCACAGCTGTCGCTGGTTATCTCTCACGTGTTAGATACCAATGGAATTCACAGGACGTATTTGTACGGTATTGTTTTAATTTATATGACCAGCGTGACTGTTATAATAACTACCAAACGGACCGTTCTTACTGTAAATATATTTGTATATAAAGTGTTGTTTAGCTGTCTTTAAAAACTCCTGAAGTGATGCAACATGGCAGCAGCTCCTCTCAGTAGGTGTTTTCTGTCGGCTCTAAGGAGACAGACTCGGTGTCAGAGCCGCGGACTGAGCTCTGTGGCAGAGAGGACAGTGAGCCCGGTGTCCTCTGGTGTGATATGTAACCACAGGAGCCTGGACAGGAGACCCTCGGTGGAGGGGGACAGAGAAAGGGGTCGGGATAAAGGCAGCTCTTCTCTGCTCAGGTCTGTCTCTGTGGGTTTAGGACTCTGTGGTTTGGCGCTGCTGGACAGTAGAAGAGACGAAAAAGTGAAGGACGGAAGAGTCTCTGTATCCGCAAGGTTTCTTGAACTCACACTGCCTTCAGCTCAGTGCGCCTCTCCCTATAAACCCGACAGCCCAAGGTATAAATACAACTTTATCGCAGATGTGGTCGAAAAGTCCACTCCAGCTGTGGTGTACATTGAAATCGTGGGCAGGTGAGTCGACTGTTGAAATGTCTATTAATTTGTGAGCTCAGTTATGTTGCCACTGCAAGTGTCTTTTTTATTTTATTTAAATTTTTTTACCTTACTTTATATAGCATACCTTATTTTATTTAGTGTTACCCCCACAGTACACATTGAAATCACAGCTAGTAAAATGTGACCCTATCTAAATATCATGGGGACACAATTCTTGTAACACTTATCAAAATAAAGAAGTGAACATTGAAATCGTGGGCAGGTGAGTCGACTGTTGAAATGTCAATTTATTTGTAGCACGTGTAAGACCAAATTCTCAGCTATATTGCCACTGCAAGTGTATTTTTTTTTTTTTTTACCTTACTTCATATAGCATACCTTATTTTAATTAGTGTTACCCCCACAGTATACATTGAAATCACAGCTAGTAAAATGTGACCCTATCTAAATGTCATGGGGACACAATTCTGGTAACACTTATCAAAATAAAGTAGTTATTTTTGGTATCTGTTCAAGTTAATCATTTATAAGATGACAAAGGTCCATCATAAATTAGAGAGCTCACAAATAATTTCTTGGAATTAATATCAGCAACTGAAAAATCCAAAGAATTTAAAATAGTGATGTGAAACAAAATAATAAGGAACTGTAATTTTTGTAGTTGTGATAAGGGGTTATTTGGGGGAAGGGTTTGTACCTTATAAATAACTATGTAGAATAACAGGTTATCAAAATCGCTGGTTATTTTCTGTCTAATGAATCACCTAATTCAATATGTTGGCATTAGATCGTCTTTTGTCATAACAATGACCTTCATGGGCTGGGGGACTGGTTTGTGGTAATGTGATTAACTTTGTGAATATGTGAGCGTTCTAAACTAAAGTTTTGGTTTTCCTCTCTGTGCAGATTGATCTAAATAACACATTTAGCTTCCAGACTGAATAAGATCAACTGCTCTTACTGTTTTACAGGCACCCGTTTTCAGGAAGAGAAGTCCCTGTGTCAAACGGCTCTGGCTTCATCATCAGCAGTGATGGTCTCATCGTCACCAATGCTCACGTTGTGGCCAACAAGAGAGGCGTCCGCGTGAGGCTCACCAACGGGGACGTGTACAGCGCCACTGTGCAAGATGTTGATCCAGCGGCAGACATTGCCACCATCAAAATCACTTCGAAGGTGAGCAACTGACTACAATAACCTCTCCTAAAGGAACTCTGTTTACCTCTTTTCTTCCATCACAGTGGTGGAAGCAAGGAGACGACCAGATCATCATCACTGTAACAGACAGAATCAGAAAACAAAAGTAAACACAGTTAGAGGAAGAACACAACAAGTGGTTTCTTCACAAACATGAAACCAGGGGAATGTCTAGTGCTTGACAACAATAAAGCCAGATAGTTTGTAATAACTTATTAAAAATTCAGCAAATAAGGAGGGAAACACACCAATGAGTCTACAATGTGATCAACATTAGCAACATTTTTATGGCATTTTAATGAGATAACCTTCAAACTTTATTCTTGTGACTATTTAATATGAATTTTTAACATATTGTGCAGTTGTGCATCTTGGTGTTTTGCTGTAAAAAAAAAAAAAAGGCGGACTCCGTGATGAGGACCCGCTCCCTATGTAGTTATGAAGGGCTCATTCTAAGCTAACGAAAACATGATACTTAGTTTAAGGTGATTACACACTAATGAAAACATAGTTGTGAATATTATAATCCATTTCTGCTAATGGATACCGCAAAATGTTACGTAGAGTTCCTTTAATGTCCAATATACAGTATATAAAGCAGTCTCATGGTCAAGATTAGTACATTGAACTTTTGTGTTGTCAGTTAAATAGTGTCAATTAATCTCCTGTATGACCTCTGAAGAACGCTTGTATCTTTAGTCTGAGAATTACAAGGCTGTGATTCATACAGTCTACTGAAAGACCACTATAGCAAAATGTAGGATCCTCTGTTTTTTCCACCGAAAGGCAGTACTGTGATAGAATAACTGAAGGCTGATCCAGCAGCTTTATAATGAAGCAGGACACTTGCATGATCAGGTCAGTGCAGCAAGAAAAACAGGGCATTGATACAATAGGAAGCTCTGTTCATTTTGATAGTATGACTGACCTACGAGCTGTGAGGATGTACTGTTGAACTGCTCTCTCTCTCTCTCTCTCCATCTCTCCCCTCCGACACGTAGAACCCTTTACCAACGCTCACCCTCGGTCGGTCGTCTGATGTTCGACAAGGAGAGTTTGTGGTTGCCATGGGAAGCCCGTTTTCTTTACGGAATACAATTACATCAGGAATCGTCAGCTCCGTACAGAGAGGCAGCAAGGAGCTGGGCCTGTCCAACTCCAACATGGACTACATCCAGACTGATGCAGCCATCGATGTGAGTATTCTGCAGACTTATTATCTTTAAACATAAGAGATGGCTTAAAGCAAACCAAACCTACCTCATCTCTGGCACTGCTGTTACATACTCATTGTTTTTAAAATATCTGCTACTTTTGTTATGTATTTTATGGTGTTGTGTTGTACTGTATTGCTTGCTGAAGAATTGTATAGATATTATTTCTAACGAAAATTAGCTCTTTAGCTAACTGGCACATTTACATCGAGGTAGAAACTGAAATGTTGATTAATGTCCACCGTCCCTGGTAAATAAGTAGATAGAAATGAATTCTATTAAGACACCACAACAATAACAATATAGGTTTGGAATAATTTATTACCTATTGAAGAATGAGAAGGGCAATGATGATGTAGAAGGGATGGATTGAGTGTTCAGAAGGAGGATGGGGGTCGAGGGATGAGGGGGTGAAGGGATGAGCGTCGATGGATGAGGGGATGATGAGAGGAGTCAGGGTTATGGAAGAATGGAGGAGAGTGATGTTGGACCGGTGTCAGCTGGAGGCGGAGGGAACCGGGGGAGCCGTCTCTTCACGAGCTCTGATTTGAACAGACCCTAAATGGTTCCTGTATTCAAACAAGAGAGAAAGAAGGAAGAGAGAACTGATGGGGGGGAGGTGAGTCATGGAGAAGTGAAGGGATCAGGTGTGCTGAAATACATTTGTGCGGAAATGGGAAGTGTTTGAGGCGTGGTCTTTGTTCCCAAACTTAAGTCATAAAACTTCACACAAAAACAAAAGTGTTAAATGTATCAGGAGAGGATTTACTGTGACTCAGAAATGTCTCATATTAACATCACATGTGACTGATTTGTTTTGCAGTTTGGAAATTCTGGAGGTCCCCTGATCAACCTGGTGAGTCACAGCTCCGGTTTACGTGTTTGAACGTCACATTCAAACGTCACCAAACCTGTTCTGACTGGCTGTGGTGTGTCACGCTTGAATGGACAGAAAAACATTCATATGAGTTATTTAGTTTGTGGTTACAGTTAACTTACTCATGTAACTCAGTGTTCCCTGATACATGTTTTTATTACACATCGTTGTATTAGGCAACTTTTTTGTCTGTTGTTGCAGGACATGTAAAGTGAATAGTACAACGCTTAAACTTTATTTTTTTTTCTGTGTTAAGTTTCTCTTAACAACTGGAAAAATCATCACTATGTATTAAATAAATTACCAGCTATTTATTACTGCTTATTGGGAAATAGCGGAATATAATTAGTAAATAATGTTGGAGTAATTTGTGAAGTAAATATTGAGGTAATTTCAAATGTTACTTGCTAATTATCACCTACTTGCCATACAATTTGCAGATCTGTAAAATGAAGTGTTACCCAGGAGTTTATTGACTCAGATTGATGTCGCTGGACTGGCTAAATAACATATCAGTGCACAACATGCTATCTGAATGTGTTATGTCTCCTCTGATTAGGATGGTGAAGTCATCGGTATAAACACCATGAAGGTCACTGCAGGGATCTCCTTTGCTATTCCATCCGATCGCCTCAGACTTTTTCTTGATCAAGCAGTGAAGAAAAAGAGTAAGAATCAAAAGCTTCACATCACACCCTCTTTCTGTCTCCCGTATTCTCTGTAGCACCCAACTAAATTATTTTTACCCATCCTGTTTTTGTGCATCTTCTTCAAGGTTCTCGGTTTGGTGAATCAGAGACGAAGCGGCGGTACATTGGTGTGATGATGCTGACTTTGACGCCGAGGTAAATGCTTCACAATCAGAAATGGCTGCAGTAAAACGTGTAGTATAGTTAAAATAGGGCTGCCACCAACCAGATGTGTTTCTGTTTTGTCCCTTTGTTTCAGCATCATTGCAGAGTTGAAGTTGAGAGACTCGTCCTTCCCAGACGTGACACATGGCATCTTGATCCACAGAGTCATCATGGGCTCCCCGGCCAAAAGGTGAGCAGATCAAGCAACTATGGGATGTGGATGGGTGGAGGAGGATCCTTCTTTCTCGCTTCTAGTGTTGGAGCTTGTGCGTTTCCCTTCTTGATATACAGTAGGAGAAGCAGAGTAAGGGGTGTCTGGCACAACTACACCTGTTTCCAGGGTGCCTGGAGAAGGGAAAAAGTCTAAGAGGTCAAAACTCCAGGAACGCTTGTAGTATAAGGAACAACTTTACTGTGAGACCAACGGGTTACAGCTTGACCCTCATGAAGGCCACAAGCTGAAATGCGTTGGTCTCACAATAAAGTTGTTCCTTATACTACAAGTGTTGCTGGAGTTTTGACCTCTTCATATACCATAGTAGGCAAGGAATTCAGCTTGTATGATGTTTCTAACCCACAATACTGTCGTACTTGTTTCAGAGCTGGCATGCTACCCGGAGACGTCGTGGTGGAGATTAACGGAGTGAAGGTGAACACCTCAGAGGAGATCTACCAGGCCGTCCGCAGCAGCGACAACATCACCATGGTGGTGCAGAGAGGACACGAGCTGCTTCGACTGCAAATGACTCCAGAATGCACAGAGTAACACCATTTCATTTCCTAACTTCAAGTTACCCTGAGGGCCAGACAGTCACATGATTAGTTCATGTTTTGATCTCCAGTATTTGATGACTTTTGTTTAATATTTTGTTGATACTGTAAAGGAAATTACAGCGACAGGACTGCATTGTCAGTGAGTATTATCCAGCTTTGAACTTCTCTGTAGTCTTTCTCTACATGGCTGATGACTTTTAACTACACAATAATTTCAATGTGATTTCTCAATTTCAAGCTGTAAGTAAGTAAAGACTTAAATGGAACAACAGTCCAGTATTTATACTCGGGTTTCTCTGCGTATGATAAACAAAATGTTTTTTCTAGCCCAAAATACAGTTTGTAAATGTTAATGAAACCTGAAACAATGTACTTTATTAAAGCCATTTAATGTTAGGCGGCAACAATAAGCATGAGAGACCCAACAATATGGCATGGATCAATGGTATTAAACTGACTACCATTAAACTGAGCAAACAAGTTTGACAACTCACGAGTGTTACCATGATGAGAATGATCACACAAGTAAAATACGAATATCCTACTTATTTTAACAGACGGTTTTGAGTGTCACGCACAGTAAAAACCAAAAACATGAATTCAGTTCATGTTAGAGAAAAACGCCAATCCTCCGTGATGAGAAGCGAACAAAAGAAGTGAAGCAGTTACTCTCAGATTTCATAATAAGAGTCGAAGCCGTACTGAGTAAATTAAAACTTCCCTGGTATATGTACAGTAACACACACTTACAGTAAAGTAATAAAGTGACATGTACTGGACTGCTACACAATTAAATTCATTTACCTCAAAGACTGAAAGCTAGTAAATGGAGATAACATTCAAACCACCTAGGGTTTAAACAATATGTTCATACGTAATCTGGACTAAAGACTTCTTGTTAGGTACGAGTACTACAACATACAAGTATGGGAGGAAAAATAAAATTGTTCAAATCCCATTAAAACGACTTTAAAAAGGCTTAATATATATTGCTGGTAATATTTTTCTTTTTAAGAAAATATAAATTGTGCGACTGAAGCTTACAATACACTGCTGGCAGTAGCGCCAGGGTCTGTGGTGACCTGCTGGAAAAGGGTCATCTGTCGAGGCGTTGTGTGCTGAGAGACTCCCCGGAAGAGAAGAAAAAAACAAACAGAAAAAACGACAATTGGACATCTCATGATGCCTGAATCCCTTGCACCAAAACCCAGATGCTGCTATGGTGTTTGTCACGGTGGAATGCTGCAGATATCACGAGGTGCACAAACGGCAGCCAGACTATAGTCAAACTCATACAGATACATAAATAAGGGGCAGTGGGGTGAGGTCAGGGGGCTTGGAGAGGGAGTGAAAATATGAGGGAGAAATTGTAGTGTCCAGTCTAGTCCAGCGGTGAGCAGAGACTCCTTCCATTGTAGTTAGATTAGATTGACGTGGTCCAGAGCGCGCAGCAGCTCCTCTCCCTGCAGCAAGTACTGACGACCCTGCAGGGGGGCGTTGACCTCGCAGTCGTAGCGGGTGAGATGTGGCAGGGTGAAAAGGGAGCTGGTGCCATCTGATGTGCTGTCCAGCAGACGACTCGCCAAATCTAAGACACAACACCATATTTCAGAGTTATGATTCTGCTGGTGTTTAGTATCAAGCAACAGTCTCAAGTATTTATCGCAGCTCTAGTTTACTCACCTGAAGGCATCAGAAGTATGGTCCTGGTTGTTCCCGACTCTGAGGCCTTCAGCTTTTTGCCCTGATCCACTTGTTCCTGGGGAAACGTTCCCTTGGAAAAATCACAAAATAGACACTCAAACTCTCCATCTGAAAATATAAAGTAAGATCTATATATCTATAAACCACGCTTGGAAGTTGAGGACTTACCTGTCCAATAATGTCTTTTATGTCACCCAGTTTTCTTTTGCGCTGTGCGTTCTGAGCTTCCAGGGTCCTGAGCGACACTTCTTTGTCCAGCTGTGGGGTCCTGCGCAGGGGTTAAATTGGGATTTTTTTATTTGAGTTATGTGGTTCTGTGGTTTCAGTCGGGGGTCATTGTTATGAAATAAACCCAGACAGGTCGACGGCGTCGGGAGGGGTCTTGCATCGCCCTGAAGGGGTTTATTTCACAAAAATGACCCGCTTATTACATGACTACTTACTTGAGAAATCAATAATTTGACACAAAAAGGTCCGCCAGAGACCCAGATCATAATAAGGCCCACAGCAACAGTCTTTTATACATAGCAACGGTCTGCTATAAAGAAATAACAGACCGTAGAACGCCGTGGTTGACCAATGAAAGTAGAGTATTGTTATAATAAATATTAAAACTACCCAGCAGTATATAAGTAATTGAAGTTAGCTCCACCTTTACTAGCTGCAACTTTAAAATGATAAACACATTAAAGGGGCTATATGTAAGAATCAGAAATTGCTTGTTCACAGCGACACCTGTGGCCGCAATGTCAACGAAAGTCAGCGTCCTGTTGCTCGCGCTCGCGCTCGCGCTATATTGACATGAACGAGCACCGGTCTAAACAGTGAGGCGACACACGTCAGCTCACACACAATATCACTCTATATTTCACCTGCTTGGCAGTAATGTTAGCTGACCAGACTAAGGTCTCTCCATGGATCAATGCTGATTCTAGTGCTGGCTTTTCCTGTCTCAGCCCGCCGACCCGGAGGAAACGGGGGGGGGGGGGGGGGGAATACACCGACAACCGGTCGGGATAACGTAACTCGCTGCGGAGCCCCGTCACTTCACAAGACACGGGAAACCTCTATTGGTCTGGAGGAGCTGCAGCATTTACTTCTGCAAAAACGTCCACTGCACATTCACTAGATATTCTCAGAGCTAAACTAACTCTCTGCAGTGTGCGTGCGTGCACGTGGAGTAGGAGCGAGCCGAGCGGGTGAGAACGAGCGCGGTGTGCAAGCAGCAGGCAGCAGGAGCAGAGCTGCTGCGCGCTCGCGTACCCACACGCGAGCGCGCATGGGATTCCGACCCGTTATGATTTATGCGCGTGAAAAGTTACAAATAGTCCCTTTAATGCATCAATGATTCTAATAATATTCTGAAATGGGCCAATCTGCATAATGAGTACTTTTACTTTTGGTAGCCTACTTTAAAGTAAATGTTGATGCTAACACTTTTGTACTTTTACTTGAGTAATATTTTGAATGCAGGTCTTTTACTTGTAACAGCGTATTTTACAATTTAACCCGTGGTCCAGTAATAGTGATTAGCTAACCTAAAAAGCGTTATAAAGCATTATTACACGTCTTTGTTGAATACCCAACTTGATTGGTCAATCACGGCGTACCCCGGTCTGTTATTTCTTTATAGCATACTGTTGCTATGGACGCAGTTCTGATGTTAGACTCTGGCGGACCGTTTTTGTGCCACATCAACAATGACCGGCTCGCTGTACATCATCCCTTACATAAATATGAAGCACTTGAGAGACTTTACCTCTTAGCAACGATGGTGGCAGGATGAGGGGGGGTAAGTGGTGCTGGGGAAGCGGTGCGACTGCCTGGTGCACTGAATGGGGAGCTGGGGAAGCTGTGGATGTCCTCTGTGACGTGGACTGGTGAACTCTCGAGGGATTTGTCTGGTCCACAAGAAAGAGGCTCTTCTGGGGTCAGACTGCGCAGCTGGAAGTCATCATCCATGGGGATGTAGGGAGCTAACATCTCCAGATCTAAGTCTTCCATTGCCTTCAGGGGAGAAAAAAGGTTTAATGAATCAGAGTACAGAGAACCTTTTACTGAATTAGAGCTGCAACGATTAATCAATCATTGTCAACTATTAAATTAATTGCAAACTATTTTGATTATCGGTTTGAGTAACTTTCTAAGAAAAAAAATCTAAATTCTGTTTCCAGCTTCTTAAATGTGAATATTTTCTGGTTTCTTTGCTCCTCTATGAGAGTAAACTGAATATCTTTGAGTTGTGAACAAAACAAAACATTTGAGGATGTCATCTTGGGCTTTGGGAAACACTGATCAACATTTTTTTACCATTTTATAGACCAAACAACTAATCGCTTAATCGAGAAAATAATCAACAGATTAATTGACAATGAAAATAATAGTTTAGTTGCCGCCCTAGAATTAGATCAACAATTAACTTGATTTAAATGCAATGCTGGCATTATTACCTGTATGCTGAAGGGGGTCTTGGGCTCTGTATCGATGGCAAACAGCTTCTCCACCAAGTCTAGTTTGAAATCTGAGTTCATCTCCGAGTCCATGGGGAAACAAAAGTCCAGCGGACTGTCAGCCTAAAGAGAAGAGAAGTCAAAGTTCATTTGTAAGTAAAGTATAGTAGTAAATATATATAATAAGGATCTTACTTTATGGTTTCACAATGTGGGACACCGTGTCACTAATTCATACTATTTCATCACATCATCATTACAGATATAAGGCAAACAACAGTTGAAATTAAAGGTTATTTTCATTAAATTACAATCATGGCCAATGAGCCGCAGTGAGCCATATTGGTATAGGAAATACGACACGTCATGAGAATACTAGGAATTAAGTTAAACTGGATCAGAGCCAAATCGGATCGTATCGAAGTAGTGCTATATTGAACTGTATTGAATCGTTACATGGTTAACTGTATCGTATCGCAGATCGTGTATCCCGATGTGTATCACATCGTCTTGAGAGGGAAAGATGCACACACCTAAAAATGACAATAACTGACTGACCTCTGAGGAGCGGTGGCTGGTCGATGTGGTGGACGGGGCCGGAGCGTAGCTCTCAGCTTTGGCACCCTTAGAGCTGACGATGGCGACATGGAGAGGCTCGCTGGGCGGCAGAGGGGACAGAGGCAGAGCCAGCTTGTCACTGCTGGAGGGAAGCATCACATCATTGTATACAGGCTGGATCTCTGAATCTGTACCAGAAGACAGAGGTGGGAGGTTAGAATGGGTTCAATCACACAGAACATAAACTATAAGTTCATAAACTTCTAAGTGTGTATATATGAGACTACGAACCAGGGCAGCTGAAGTCCAGGGAGATGATTTCGTCTCCAGCAGCCGGGGCCAGCAGGGTGAGGGCCTCTGGCTCTTCCTTCAGCTGGTCATACAGGCTAGCCAGAGGCTGGGCCTCTACCGTCTGAGTGAACAGTTTGATCACATCCAGCTCTGGGCCCTTCTCCTCGTCCTTTGGCTGGCTGCTCTCAACCACAACCTTTTCTTCCTCCTGCTGCTCCTCCTCCTTCAATGGCTTCACATCCTCGATCTGCTCCAGAGACAAGATCAGTTTCTCCTCCTGGATGCCACTGTAACAGAGTTATGCAGCCGTAAGTACTTTTGCAATGGCTCTGAGAATAACCACAAAAACATTGTCTGTAATCTAGCTTTTTTGTACAAGCCAGTTCTTCAACTATCTCACTTCACTTTAGAAAAAAAAACACAACAAACTGACTATTTAATACATTACAATCTCCTCAAGAGCCTTTATAGTACCTGAGCACAAAGTTGACACAGACAACACACTGTGGCTGGGAGTTCTTGTTGTTGTAGATGACAGTGGCCTGTGTTTCCACCCATACGAAGCCTCCTCTCTTGGCTAACATTCGGTACTGGCCTGTGCTGACTTGGCCCTTTGCAAACACTAAGAGCAAAAAAAAAACAAGAGAAAATGAGAAAAGATAGATTCAGACATTTGGTTAAAGATTTGGCTAAAATAACACAGCTTGAATCAGTGCACTCTTGTTGTTCATGCTTACAGTTGTGGTGAGTCTTGGTAAGATGGTCTGAGTCCAGAGCATGATAGTACTCGTACACAGAACGATTCAAAAGGTCCTCTGGATCATAACCCATGAGCTCAGTGATCCTGAACAAGCAAAATAAAAGATGAATACCTCTACTGACATGCAGACTAGGCTTCTGTAGTATCTACAGTGAACACTAGGTGGCTCTGTGTGACTACGCTAGTGAGAGCTTTGGCAGTAATAGCCAATAAAAAGTACTTCACAGGTGGCTTAAGTAGCTGAATCGATCCATGTCAAACTCACCTCTCGTCACAATACGTGAACTTCATGTCCATTGTGTGGCGGCTGAGAAAGGTTTTGGTGTCCAGAGGAACCTCAATGTTGGAGGGGTGTTGGATGGGGTCACAGATCAAAACCAGGTAGGGGACGGGTGGCTCCTTTTGCCCGCTAGGAGTCTCCTCAGTGTGGCTGTCATATACACGGACATGACCTGAGCAGTGGAGCACCTAGAGAGCCACAACAGGAGGGTCATTACATTTTTATTATCATTTCCAGACCCCAAGGACAATAAACTACTACTACTCAAATCCTTTTCATTTTAGTCATAACCTATTTAAGTAATGGCTACATCTAATGCAGGTTTCTTTTACATATAGACCTTGTCTAGATGGGCCCCTTTGTATTTCCTGTTGCAATGTTTGTTAATGCTGATGGGAAGTAAACTTGGACCAAAGCTGTTGCCTTAGCAACAGAATGGCAATGAAAAGGTCTATATATGTCAATCAGAGACACTGATGGTTTAATTTATATTAAGGCTAGCATGATGGTCCATTTCCTCTGCACATTAGCTCATTGGATTACTGCTGATGAAGACATCCGCTGTAATGCAGTCTGTATCTTTATAGTTTGTGCATTTAAACTCCAAAGTGTTCTAACTCGTCCCCTACAGGTCGACGTTATTCTGATATAACTTCAACACTAGAGTAACGGGGTCATTATATACCTCTATATCTTGTTCTCTGGTTGTTATAATTATATAATCTGCTTACAGTTTATTTTAACTGGAAGATCCTCCAAACTCTAGAATATGTGAAGAACTTCAGAGACCGTCCTTCATTTCTTCTTCTGTGGTCCCTACTATAAATCCCCCTATAAAACTTTTGCCCCTTCCTATCTCCCCTTTTGTATAATTATCCTACGGGTGGGTGTCATTTCTTTTGGCTCATTTATTATCCTTTCCCATCCCATTATTTCTCGTACTGTTTTGTTTATATTTTTGTTTCCTAAAATGTTATAAATCCTATCACAACCTGTCAATACATTGATTTCAACGAACTGGCTTAAACTGGTTTTAAGAGTAAAGCTTAAAGTTACGGCAGACTAAGCTAACGTCCGTTTTGTATACTGTATTCGTGTGTAGGAGCTGGAGCGGGCAGTAGATTTAACATGGCGGTTCTGTTTCCCTGTATGGTTATCAGGTATGTTTTACTGTATGTCTGACTTTATTCCATGGTTAATATTTTGCCACGGCACTCCCTTTTGTACAATTGTCCTGTGGGAGAGGAGCTGGAGTGAGCAGTAGATTTAACATGGAGGTTCTGTGTGTTTTCAATGTGTTTTTTTCAGAATAAACAGAGGCCAATTATAAAGAGATCCTGGTGTCACGGCGTTTTTACTATCTGACCAACACAACGCAGAAGTCCACCGGTTACACTAGCACAGTTAAACATTAAACACAATAACTGTCATTACACCGTCTCATGATTTGAAAGAAGCCATTCATTTCATATTTAAAATGTTAATAGAATAATTAAAAGGATCAAATATTTCCAATTAAAATCTTTCCTGAAATTTGATTGACCCCACTAACATCCCTAGTGTTGATACTTCCACATGGTAAAATGACAACAGTAATAATTATTAATACTTATCATACTGCTTTTGATACATTTCTGAGAGGGCATTTCCTCACTACGGCCTACCTTCCATGTAGCTGATTTGACATTGACGGTGCGGCCCCTGCTGGTGAGAGTGCATTTCATTCGGAGGAAGAAGCTGCGCTCTGTGTTTGGTTCCTTGGTCTTTTTGGAGCCTGAAATCACACAAACGGGAAGAGATGTTGACTGCCTCTATTAAATTTTTTTTATTTCAGTGTTTTATCATAACATTTTGCCTGCTGCCAACAGTTCTCATTTAAATTCTGAGGAGATATTAAGATGTAAATTCAGCCACAGCAAGTTAAATAAAGGAAGTGGCGTTACCAGCCGTTGAAGCTGAGATGATATCAGTGTAGTAAAGTGCCAAGCAGAGAAGGCACATGCGGGCTCAAAAGCATGGCAAGCATTGATAACAAATTAGGTTATGAAGCACATTTAAGAGGGAACAACTGAGATGTTTTAGCCTAATTACTTAAAACTTAAAAGTTCTACTGAGGAACTTAACTTAACTTTACTAAAAAAAGTAAACAGTTTTAATCCACTGACACAAAGCAATTTGGACATGTGCCAGTGATGTAGCCTACTGTTCCACTAATGCTGAGTGAAAGGTCACTTAAGTCCAACGATAGCCAAGTCTAATCACTGTGACCTCTGGACTGAAGTGGGGAAATAATAACTTGTTCTGACAGCCTCCTGGTCTGGATGTGCCAGCACAGAGTGAATTGGATTCCTTGCTGATTGGAGTGCTTGTGTGCGCCCGGTTCTGTCCATCAGTGAGATCTTCTAATGTGACACTGCTCACTGCTGTTGTCCCTCACCTGTTTTGTGGACCAGCATCTCTCTCAGCTCTTCCTGGTCACAGGGATGTATGAAGTCAAACACACTGTGGCCAGTCAGGTCAAACTGCAGCGGAAAGAGGGAAACAGAGTGTAAGTCCTTTAACCACGTACATGTAGCAGTTTATAGTTGTTCATGGTGGACAATAGGGCTGGGATGAAACGCCTATCTCCCGATTCGATACTAGGGTGCCGATTCGATTTGTATTACGATTGCCATTCCATATTACGATTTATTTCAATTTTTGATAACGTTTTTAACACTAGACCATTAAAATCATACACTTTTAGGGACTTTTACTGTGGAAAATATATAAATTGATACAGTAAAAATGTTTGATATTCAGCACGTATGTAGTCAGAGATGTCCTGAAGTCAAATATATGAGTCATTGTCAGGCATTATTTATAAAAAAAATTCCAGGAACCCAAAAATCAAAGACAAAAAAGACATTTCCCTCACAAATTAGTGGTATTTTCTTTTAATTTATAATGGACATGTAATGTTTTATACTTCTGGTGAATATAATCCAATCAATCTTATTTCCATATATATATTTTGTATATACAGTTCCCTTTGTTAACACCTTATTTTGAAAACTGGACGTTCTCACACATGTATACTTCCGCTAACTTCACCAAGTCCGTCACTACCTCTCCCTGTCAGCTCCGTTCTCTTTATACATCCCTGGTCAGCTCCATCAGGGCTGTTTGAATGCATTTAACATAAATGTCAGTATATGGGTGCTCTACAGTTGTAGCGTCGGCTGATTTGACCACAGAGATGAGAGTGACGGACAGCTTGACCGCACGTTACCGCAATATGATAAAGTTTCCTGTCCATGACAGAGTTAGCATGCAGCTTTAGCCGTGATGTCTAGCTCTGCTTTTCCTGCAATGTGTGAAACCCAAAGTGTTTCCATACTTTACTGGATGTGTAGTGTTTACCACTTTGGATTTAAAATGTGAGGCTGCAGGTTGTATCCACGCAGACCCTCTACCGTTTTCTACTTTCTCGTTTCGGCTGACTGCGGCCGGCTGCGGTTTGTTTTGCTTTTGACAGATACGGAACGGATATGACATCACGTTACTCAGACTACAACAATAAAAGCGGTAACTTCCTTCTACCTCCGCATAGACTCAAATGAAGCTAATATATCAATTCTGGCATTAAAAAAATCGATTTTAAAATCGTAATAAAATAATATCGAGATACATAGGTGAATCAATTTTTTTCCCACGCCTTGTGGACATTGTTTGGCGACGTCTAACCCTTGTCAATAAATGGTCTAATGTGTATCTGTCTGTTTATTGAGCAGTCTCTGTAAAAACTTAACAGTAACCATATTTTGTTTCTGCTTCTGACTCCGTTTCCCATCAACCTTATTCTCTTTCCTCTACGGTCTCTATAATGTTGACACACACACCAGGTCAAATCGCACCAACCTGCGCCAGCCCGAGGCACTTGTTGACATTCTCAGAGAGATAGATCATATCTCCGTCCTCAGACAGCACCATGAGAAAGCCCTCCAAAGCCTTTAGGTAGGAGCTGTTTAGCTGTGTATCAAGCTCTGTCTCCTCCTCCTCCTCTGCCACTGGCTCATCTGGAGGAGATAACAGAGTAGAGGAGAGGAGATGAGAGAGATAAAGGAAGGTAGGGAAAGAAAATAAAAAACAAGAGGAAGAAATTGAAAGGAAAAGTCTCTATTGTCAAAAGAACATGTTTGCAGTGCAGGATACTGCGACAGAAAACACACTACCAACAGGTATTTCTGCAAAGGGATATCTGTGTACGTCTGAGTCGATTTCTTAAAGCAGCTGACTCAGTGTTGAAACCATCAATAAGGGTTTGCTTTAGTTTTCCTCTTTTCTTTCACTCCATTTAGGATGTCTTGGCTTATCACAGTGAAAACAATGAAAATGTAATATCTGCCACCTTTATCAAAATAATCTATTCTCAAGCTTCCTCTAAGATATTACTGATAATTGCTGCACAATTTAGGAGACCAGAATTAAATAAAAAAAATACAGATTTTGCCCAAATATACATTGTCTACTGACAGGAACAACAACTACAGATACTGACCAGTGCTGAGCACTTTTCTCATGCGCAGGTAGCTGATGATGAGCCTCATTATGGAGGCCTTGTCCAGGCTGGAGCTGACGCTGTGGGGAAGGGGCAGCTCCTGTGCCAGCTCGTAGAACACCTCCGACTCCTGCCCACGCCGGCATCGCGCTGCATCCCTCGACTTCTCCTTCCTCCGCTCCGAGCTCACCCTGCGGGAGACAGGTGGTGGGTCAGCCACAGCCTGAACACAAACTGGTTTTGATCCCTCTATGCACACTACAAGAGCTGACATCCCCCCCGTCCTGACTGAGTGTGTATACAGAGTACTGGTCGGCCACTGGCCTGTCACTGGGGAGGCTGCAGCAGCTGGAGTCCGCCACAAGCAAGCTCACAGCCAAGCTGCCGTCTGGACCCCCGTCAGACTCATTTACATACAAGGTTATCTGCAGCCGTCTTATTGGCTGCCGACCAAAAGAAATGGAGTCTGCCCCCTCAGAGTGATTGGCTGGGAGGATGGGCATGGACTCTCCTGTCTGGTGCACACTGCACAGCCAAGCTACAGTGTGACACCAATCACCTTGACATTTATGAGTCTGGCTGAACGGATCTACAGGGAGGAGAATAATAAATAATACTGGCACTAACACAGAGATCACACACTATCGTAGCGTGAGTGAAACCTTCACATACCAGGAAAAAACAAACTGTCATATTTTCTATTATTTCTTACATAAGCATGCTTCTACTAGCCCCATATTAGATCAAGCATTAATCCAGGCAGTTATCCAAGGTCTGACTAATGGACTCTCACTACACTGTAAACAACATCTTAAGACCTGGCAGTATTTTAAAAGGACAAAGAACAGCAGACTTTTAAGGACACAATAACTTGAGCAAGTCACCATTAAATTATTCACTTTATTTTATTGATTTCTCATAATGGAAAAACCTTTAAGCTAAGCAACGATTTAAGCTTTGATTTGTATTGGTGAGCACGTGGGAAGCTCTCATGACCACCAACATAAATAGACAGGCTAAATCTGTAACATAATAGCAATAGTCAACCTGACTGCAGCTGACTTTATGCCATTATCCCTCTCACAACCACAACATCATAAGCTAAAATGCATTTAGATGACACTGAGGCAGCATCACAACAAAATGGATGGCATTTCAACAGCCCTTGGCTTTGAAATGTACACCTAATTGAAATTGATCCGTTATGTACTTACAGCATTGACCAAGGCCATGTTGTTATTTAAAGCTCTCTAATTAAAAAATGGACCAGACGACTAAAATCTGCCTACAGCGTATCAAATCATCTGTCAGGTTGTAGACAGATTTTTCATAAGGTAGAGAAGGGTAGTGTCCAAAACTTTCCATTAGGCCTAGGCGATATGGCCAAAATCTTCTATCACGGTATAGGTCACTTCATATCTCGATAGCGATATACACAGATCAGCCATAACATTAGGACAGCAGCGGCTACGCAGCCCCATACACAACTAACTGCGATGCACTGTGTGTTCTGACATGTCGTATCAGACATTAAAAAGTGGTATTGAGCCATCTACTATTTTTATATACTCCTGTGTGACTTATATACTTGACAAATGAGTATTTTTATTTATTTACTTTAAATTATAAAGAAAAAATAAATAAATATAGGTTTAGCCTTTATCGCAATAGAAACGATGTAGAAAAATATATACGATAGACATTTTTATATCATTTTGAGGATATATAACGTAATATTGCCCTACTTTCCAGCTAATACAGATTACAAAATAACTCCTCTGGGTAAAAAGTCTGAGGGTGACCTTTGTCTCCTGGGAGCCAGCCCCAAACCCCGAAACTAACCCTGAGAAAAACATCTGTGAGTGTGTAAATACATGAGGATTGTTTGTGTGCTGACAGTTGCTCAGGTGCCTTCGTACATATTTGCACATAGCACAAACAGTACACTAGGGGGTGGGAGTTAAAACTGTGCAGAAAAACAAACAAAAAATAAAACTGAAACCGCTTTCAACCCTAGGGATTTAAACAAAAATCTTCCAAAAAAACAAATACAAAAATCTAACCCATGTTGGATCATGACCCAACCACAATTCTATGGATATCTTCCCTTTCTCATCTAATCCCCATTTGATAACAAATGCCCGCAGAATACAAATTATGTGTAACTGAGGTTCTTGGTGGTGCATATACCATCATCCTCCTCCTCTCAAAGATGTTTATGTGTTCTGTAATATAAACATGTTTCAACCCAGACTGCAATTACAGCTACAACTGTATACATTCATCCACATGTTTGCACATTTGCCAATACCATTGACAAATATTTACAATATCTCCCGTCAACCTTACGGGACATTAGCCAGAACATATCCAGACATCATGAAAGCTGATAGTAGCGTTATGCAACCACTTTTGTATTGTATCAACACATTTCCTTTCTTTCAAGTCTGACATTTGGCTCCTACTATAACAATCACCTCTAACCTACATTCATGTAAATAGTTAATTTATCATCACAGGGTGAAATTATCACAAATGATTAACAAGCCATTGTACACAGACAGGGAACACTGGGAAAGTCCTATCGCTACGCTACTGGCTAAGCTGCTGATGATCTAATGACAGTTAAACTCCACACATTGTTATAAACTGTGGTCCACTAGAGGCTGGATGATTGGTTAGAACAAGCCTGTACACAGCTGTTTTCCTCTGTAGTGGCTGCAACCCCATAGTATCACATGCTGCCTTCATGCAAATCCTATTCAAATCAAGTTCAGCTGTAATATTCCACTACAATACACCTCCACTGAATAAAGGGCAGGGGTACAATACAGAGGGGGACATTCACTAATGCCGGCGTGTACACACTATATGAGAATCGAGCCGATTTTGGGCCCGATTCCCCCCTCCTGACAATCTTCGGCGAAGCCCTGATTTTTTGATGGTTCTAAAGATTATCTTTCCAGATATTCCTGCAGTGTGAGGTATGTTAAGAGTCTTTTTTACATCCCTCGATAAGCTCGGAAGTCCATCCTGGCCGCATGGATCTCAAATCGTAAATATTAAACCTGTTCAATATTTACGATCGGATCTCCTGTTGTGTGTGGGGAACCCCGAGGACAGCCGATGATGGTCACATTGGAAAAAACGACAGCCAATTGTGAACCAAGCTGACTGAAGCGGAAGTACAACCATCGCTTTCAGTACAGAGTAGTGCAAAAACTAACATCGCTAATTCTTCCTGCCCGTCGTCCGCCATGTTTGTTTACACTTAAGCCACGTTTGCACGCGAGAGATTGGTGTGCTGTTTTGGCCAAATCATTACTCACCACACACTATAGGAACACAACTGTTAAATTTAACATAACATGTTATGTGTAGGATCGCTCACATTTTGAAAATCTGTTAAGATTTGAAAAATCTTTTAGTGTGGGCCAGCCTTAAGCCTACATTCAACATGACAAACTGTACAGTGTCTGAGCCACTGTGTGTTACTACAATACCAGAAGGTTTTACTAAGTAAAGTAAGTTAAGCTTATTTAAACTTGCAAAAGACAGCAGATTGTGTTATTTTAAAGAAAACAGCCGTGACACAAGTGTCTAATAAACACTTACTTTTGTGTCCTATTCAGTACTGTGATACTTAATTATAAAAAGTACCATTTTCAACTTACAAAGGGGGAGAAGAAAACTCGTACATGAAACATGCAATGAAAACAAAATCATTCCCTTGATGTTAAAACAAAGGCGAGCAGAGAGGCCACCGTTACATAACACTGTTAATGCACATGGCCATGCATGCTTGATATGCCTCACTGCATACACAATCACATTTCCAGTTTCACTCCCTTTAATTAGACTTGTTTTGTTTTCTGATAAGAATGAGTGCTATTATGTAAACTAAATGTATTAGAGTTGTTAAAGGATCTGAACAAGTGGATTGGAGATTAATGGGAAAACAAACCGGTGTATAATAAAGAATCAGCCTTGCCAATGCTACCAGAGATGCTTGTTTATTTTGTTACTAGGGGATGACCTATTTTGCTAGAGAAATGTTCTCACTATCTGTCAGTCCTGCGTAGGGTGACAGTAAACACTGTCTTATCTATTATATAATCTAGTTCGGGGGAAACACCACAACTGAAACCTCTACCCAATATGGGATGAGAAGCAAAGCAACACTGGAAATCAAACCTTTTTATAGACAAACGAACCCTTGGCATGATATTAATACATGAAGTGACATTTTTGGAAGCAGCATAGTAGGGGTCTCCCTTACATTCCTGAGTATGATGCTATTAGTGTATTGCCAACATATTTTGAATACTGTAGTGGATGATAAAAATCAATATTACACCCTATTTTGGAAGTGTAATAATAGAGTTGGTGGTTCAGTGACGGTGATGTAAGATATTTACTTGAGTTCAGCTACTTAATAAATAATCAATCATTTAAATAAACAATAGAGGGAAACGCTTACTGTAAACTGAATTTGTGCAGACTGTATTAACATATTTATCTTTATATCAAATTTTCAATTTCCTTTGTGAAAGCTGCAGTTTTTCTTTCCCTCTGCTTAGTTTTCATTATGTAAAAGAAGTGTATGACTTAACTTTTTCCCATGGTCTAGTGTTAAAAAAAAAGTTAACAAAAATCGCAATAAATCATAACATCGAATCGCAATACTTGTAGAATCACAATACTTAAAAATCGCAATACATATCGAATCAACACCCAAGTATCGTGATATTATCGAATCGGGAGATAGGTGTATCGCCTCAGCCCTACTGAATAGTCTACGTTTTAGAACTTTAATCATCTACGCTGCTGACCTTTGACCTTTCAAAGCATGTCCAATTAGATTACAATTTACCAAAAAGCTATTAGTGTCTCAGAGTTTTCAAAATATATATGTCTAATTTAAAATGGCTTTCCTTCAGCATGACTTTAACAGTTATTTGTGGCAATTTGGCATCATAATGTACTTCATAGTTATCATTGTTCATAGTTATCATTATTTGTTGTCAGACAGATCCATCATCAATGAGACCAAAACTCAAAAAGAAACATAGTAGACACAGTACAAATATGAATCCAGATTTAGGTATGGGGTCCAAGGCAAAAAAGAAAGGTGGGTACATTTTGGACACTTAACTATGTAAAGTAAGTTGAGTATGTTGAAGATACCATTGATGTATGGAGGTATTGTTTTTATACTTCCTTCCTTGCATTGTCTATGAAACGCTCAGTCAAAGCCATTATGACAGTGGCTTATTTGTGAATGAAGAGAGCAAAAAAGATGCATCATTACACAGATAAAAGTGGGATTTCACAGCTTACTGCACAACAAAACCCTCGCAAATGCTTTCTGATATGAGACGTTACCCTCCGGTGAAGAGCAAGTTTCCTGCGCAATCAATCAGTGCTCCTTAAGGGAGATTAAACTGCTTGTTTTCCTTTATATACCTCACTGGTAAAACCAGCTCTCTCTGCATTTTTTTAAACACAGCAACATGCTAACTTGATCAGCTAATGACACAGAAAGCAGAGATTTAGCAGTCTGATTAAGAAAAGCCTTCAGAGAATATTTTATTTATTTATGTCACAAAATATAAACAAGAAAAAATGTGCACACACCAACAATAGATAATATGCCCTGTAACTGCACGTAACACCAATTCCTTTTCAAGTTCTAACTAGCCTGCATGCAAGTGTCAACTGTACTTTAACAGCAGGGCAACCTGTAAATCCCTACCCACAGTTGGCCACTCCTATTGACGTCAAACCCTGGTGATTAAGAGATGAGACAGAAATTATACCATCAAGGCTCCTCACAGACACCAGGCAAAACTACATCAAACCAGACCACAACTCCTGATTTCTTCTAAGATAATGAGAAAAATTGACACATATTTATTGAAACTAAACAGGATGTTTAACCTTTATCTAGGCCTATATAAAGTGCCACATTTCAATCGGCAGAGAATGAGTAAAGCCCATGGGGCAATTGAATCTAGGACTACAACACATCCCCACCAAGGACTATAAATACAGGCCAAATATTTAACTTTAATAATGTTTCAAAGACATCTCCCATTACTAACTGTTAAAACACAGGGTCCGTTTTGGGAAACCTTTCAATTCCATTTTATATTAATTTAATTTTATCATGCCAAACAGTTCAGAAATTGTACAGGAAAACCTTGCTGCTATGCCAATTTTTCATAGAAGACAACAACACTCTTTTACACCAGGATTTAATTGATTATATTTGCAAAGTGAAGCTTTATACTGTTGTCCTGT
This sequence comes from Sebastolobus alascanus, assembly GCA_916701645.2. Classification (NCBI taxonomy): domain Eukaryota; kingdom Metazoa; phylum Chordata; class Actinopteri; order Perciformes; family Sebastidae; genus Sebastolobus; species Sebastolobus alascanus. Next base: position 38,693 of record CAKAOJ020000169.1, read on the forward strand.
TGAAGAATTGAATTGCTGCTATTTCACCCCCTCATCTGACAGCATAGGAATCCACATGTTCCCTGCCCACTTTAATGACCGCTGAGCATCTACTAATCACATTTATGACATTTATCTAAGGACTGACTATTTATCAGATGACTTTTTGGTCTTGCACCTGCTGTACCACCTTTCCCTACATCTGAATATGTACAGTAAGTGTACACCCAAACTGGAAGCAGGACTGTTATGTGGCAAAAATCAAGGTTTGCGCATGAAAGTCTGAATAAACGTTCATCACCTGTCCGCAGATTCAGCGTCTCTGTCAATGATAGAAAGGCCCATATCAGAGAGTCTGGGCATGCACAGGTTAATTATCCTATTCTACAGTCAATACTTATTACTGTGTTTTCACTGTAGCATGTCAAGAAACACCATGAAGGTCAACACATTAAACTAAATGTAGACTCTGCCAAGCTTTTACTCAATGATAACAAGTCAATAAAATTCAAATCAATCAATTAGTCAAACAATAAACATCTACTATATTTGTGATCCAACTTTTTCAGTCACGATACTGATAGTGATACCTGAGTTTTGGGTATCAGCTGATGACGAGTACCGATCTGATACCAGTGTTTAATTAATAATCTGTATGCCTCACAGTGTGGAAGTGAGGGATCATTCTTTTATGTGTAAGACAACACCAGGCTTGACTTAAACATTGCTTTCCTAACTTTGTAAAACAAAATGTAACAAATAAATAAATAAATATAAATCTATTTTAATTGTTTGTGATGATCAGTTAATCATTATCATAAAACCTTACAATACATCGTTTTCAATTTTTGGTTATCTCTGGTTCAAAATATTATAACTTGAGTATTGTGGGGTTTTGCTTGTTGGTCAGACTAAGTGTGTGACACTACTTGATATGTTTTAACACTTTATACACTAAAAGGAGTAATCAAAGACTAATTAATTAATTATGGAAACCATTTTCAACTGCAACCCCTATTGGACTTGTCTATTGAAATTGGCCAGGTGTTGTCCTGCACACTGCCTTACTAAACCAAACCTGCGATCACTGATTATTTATTGGGAACATACATAATTAAATTGATGTAATGTACGATGTTGTATTATGTGATTTTATTTATGATGTGCTTTTCTGTATTTTCTTTTTTATTTATCTTCTTTTTCTTAAAAGCCTAACCAGGGACAAGGTCTGCAAATTAGCCATGGCTAGAAGTCCTAAATACGTTTTTATCGGTTGCACTTTAATTAAGTGTAACAATGCCTATGTATTGTCCCTGTCAAATAAACTAATAAATAAATAAATAAAATAAGTTATCACTTGTTCCCAAAACACTTCCACTTGTCTTGTTAGATAAACCTCCAAATGATGCTTGATTGTCAAATTGCCTTCTGGGGCAGACAGAGTTAGCAGCCACAAACAAGATATGTTTGCACTTTGCTGATGACTAAAGTAAAACCTCTTTGTGAAAACAAGTTTTGTGGAACTGAAAGTACTTTTGACTAGACAACTTTCCTGGCAAGTTTACAAGCTATATAAAATCATGATTACCTCTCTAATCAAACATTACTATAAACCAAGTCCAGTCCAGAAAACTAGAAGAGAAATTCAAGCTAAAGACAACTTCACTAAACCCCTAAATATTTCATCAGAAACCTCACACCCCCTCTCCAGCACTGCTCACATGAGCGCTGGCAGCTTTTTCACTGAACACTATTAAGGTTGTTACTGTTATTTTGAATTTTGAGTCCTTTGTATGCGTGTGTGCTGATGTGTATGAATGTGCACATGTAATTGCATGAATATGTATATGCTTATTTCTTTATTTACCTATTTTTTACTGTTTTTATTTCATTATTTATGGTTCATTGTATTCTGCTGTCTATGATGTGAACTTCTTTGGAAAGCACTTTGTGCTTTGTGCTTGAAAAGTGCTCTACAAATAAAATTATTATTATTATTATTACATCACAGACAAACAGTAATTTACACCACCTGTGACGTAACTTACTGGATATATAGTTACATTCAAAACTAATGTAAATAACGCCAATGTTGCCTCTAAGAGGTCCCTAAAACAAAAACGTAGTAATTCAAAGCAGATTTTTTATCAAAATAAAACAGACATATATGCTAATTACCTTCATTAGCGTCAGCTCTGTTACGTAAAGTAAACAGTTTGACGTCAACGGCTCTAGTTCTATGACAGCTAACGGTAGCTAGCTGCGTTAGCTCGCTAACGATAGCAGCGTCGCTAGGAAATGCGTTTTATCGAACAAAACACGCTAAACAAGCAAGTTAACCTTGACATAAAGCACATAATGTCACACCTAGAGAAGCATTCAAGCCCCACATTACACAGCAAAGTTGTTAAATCCGCTGTTAACAAACAACGTAGCCCGCTGCGTTAGCATTAGCTAGCTTTGACGTTACCTTTTCTTTTCTGGTACAGTTCCTGTGTCCATGTCAGGACGAAAGGACCTGAGTTTGAGTCTCTCTATCGGTATCAAAGCTGTATCCGGGGCCCCGTCGAGAAATCAACCAAAACACCGCGGTTATTCACTGATTATGAGTCCGTAAATCCTCAAGCGCTTTGCATACGAGCTCTCACTGTGTTTATTTTGTCAAAGAAATGAAGATTTTATCCGGTTAAAAACATCCTCCTTGGTTCTACTCTTCCTCAGAGACTGTGCCACGCTGGAGAGAGGTTACTCGCCGAGACAATGTTGCACCGTGGAGGCACTCCTCCCCCCTGCCTCCGCGGGGACGCGCAGTCACATGCATTCTCCAGCGAGGACGCGCACCAGACAACCTGGTAGTAGAGGGAGGCACAGACCAAACAAAACATTAACTGTAATTTTCAACTGAAGTTACAGTTTGATTCAACTCTACACATATGACGTCAACATATTTTTACATTACAGGGTTATATAAGGAGGACGGTCTGCAGGACAGTTAATGCACACAGTGCTACTTTTAATTCTGCACACTACAACAACAAAAAAAAACTTCTCTACCTCAGTTCTTATCCTGCATTATATTCCATATCTGACATTTCTTAATATCTATATCTCCTATATTTAACAACCCAGCACTGTATCACTTTCTGCACTACATTCACTTTTTTTTAAATAGTCCTGTATCTCAGTTGTTTACCCTGCACTATATTCATTTTTAACAGCTCTTCTGCACATAGCATATTTTGTTTTATACTCTTTATTACTTACATGTGTCTTGTTACTACTTGTGTCGTTTTACTAATATGTGTACTACTCACCTGTGACGTTTTTACTAACATGTGTACTACTCACCTGTGACGTTTTTACTAATATGTTTGCACTATGGAACTGTGATGCTGGAAACTTGAATTTCCCTCGGGATCAATAAAGTTACTATCTATCTATCTATCTATCTATCTATCTATACAGATTAGAGTGCTACTTAATAGCACTCCTATCAAGTTCCTCCAGTATGCTTTGTTCTATAGGAACATATTGTATCATATTGTATGTTTAAATGTCTAGATTTGTTATGTATCAAAAATACATAACATGACAGATGTATGCTGTCTGCCCTCCAGTGCCCCATCTACCAAATAGACCCTGCCCTGTTCCCCTCCTGTTCCCTGTGTGGCATGTCCCTCTCTGCCCAAAAAAAGTTTTTTCAATAATTTTAAACTTAAGGACAAATCATTTTTGCAAAAGCTAAAGTGTATGTTGTGAATTTAATCATCTGCAGCAATGTGTGCAATTTCTGGGTGGTATTCTACACGGTGATGTAAAAATATTGTGTTTGAATATAATTATAATTAGAAAGTAGGTGAGCTAAACTGTTTTAGACATATTTTCTCCAGTGCCCAACACAAAATAGCATTTAGCATTACCAAGATGTGTGCATTTGAGTGATTTCAACTAGAAGCCACGTCACTCTCACTGGCTTGGAGATGGTTTTGGTTATTTTACTGAAGTGGATGGAGATTTCCATCAAGTCAGGCTCCTCCTCCCATACCACTGTTTGGCAGTTTGGTTATTCCCGTTACCTGTGAGTCAGCTCTTGCTTTGGAAGAGAAAAATGTTAGGCAAATGATTTTCCAACCCCCCAAAAATCACAGCAAAGTTCACTCATTAAATGTTCTCTATGCCTTATTGCCTTACAGTTCTTCATCCTCTTACTTAGCACATCTTGGTTGTTACATCTGGCTATGACGGGTGACAGTTCCCAGAACTGTTGGCTGGGTGGCACAACACGTCAGTGTGTGTGAGTGTCAGAGCTGCAGACTTTGACTTGAGGACAAACAAATACATGACCAGGAGGACCTTGTGTAGCTCTGCGATACCCTGTGAATTTATATTTTAGGCCTATAAACCAGTATGTGGCTAAGAAATTCTGTGAAAATCACTTGTGTTCTCACACGATGCTAGTAGCTGTGCTTCACCGGCGATGACTGAGCCTGTATTCAACACTGAGTGTTACAGGTCATGGTAAAGATTACTCAGTTGTGGAAAATAATGTTAATTTATTTAGTCATTCTGATTAACCTGACGATTGTCTGGAAGTTGTCTAAGGTGCTAGACACATCTTTTTCTATGCCATTGGTCACTACAGAAAGGTGAGCACATAGTACCACCTCAAACACTGTTGTATATTCCAAGCCCTGCCAGTTATCTCAAATGGTGCGATTAATATTTGTGTAACACGTTTCTATGAGGTTCTTTTAGTGGCACACACTTTTCTTATGTCTTGGGAGTTCAATTAAAACACACTGAATGGACTCTCTGCTGTGTAACAACACCATTAACACAGCTTTGAAAAGGAAGTGTTGAACTGTACAAGAAAGATTGCATCGCTATTGTAATAATGGCCATCGTGTGATTGGATTCTGCTTTCTGAGTCACTTCCTACACAAGAACCATCTAATGTAACATCTACAGGCTGGGGTACTGAGCGTGGAAGCACTGAACTTATTCTGTGTTGATGCACAAAAAAGTCCAACAAGTGGCAAAAATTAAGATTAAGAGTCTCTCATTATCTGTTGCTACAATTGTGGGTATCCATCATACAGGCAGGGCAGCAGGGTCAAACACTCATTCAGTGAAGCAGTGCAGAGACGCTGCTGGCAGCCATCAGTACGTCTCAGTAATGAAAGCTGAGACAAGGCTCCTCAATCTTTTCCTCTCATTCAGACATTACCCGAGGAAAGCTGCCAAACGAGGCCACTTTAATGGGTAAACAAAAAGTCAAGTCATTTAATCCAATGTCCCATTCTTTGTATAGCACACACCGCCCATCGTTGTTAGGGAACGCTTAAAGTAGATTAGTTGGCTGCAGTTCAGTCCCTGAGATCAATGCACTTTTAAATCGTCAGTTAAAATGATGTTTAACAGGGATTGAAGTGATGGGAGAAGCTTAGCTGCAGTACTAGCTTCCACTCGCTCGCATTACACACAGGCGTTTTTGTATCTGAAGCCACCAATTTACAGTATTTAGCTACACAACCCTCCACAGGATAGGGGGCTGAGGAGATAAACAGATGTGATGTGGAGCCTGACGACTTCCTCCCTCTAACTAACAGGAAGAGTTCGTCTCCGTTCTGTAAGGTCGAGGCTGTTCATGTTTGGGCAGGCTCAACACAAGATTCCTCTCAATGCCAGTTTCTTTATTCCCTCTGTTGTTACCAACAGCACAAACTGTACTGTATTCATGTTTCTCAAAGTCACCCAAAAGCATGATTCTTGTCTTCTTGTGTCTTCCTGTTTCGATCAAAGACGACAGCAGTGACGCTGTGTGTGGTTTCCTGTTTATTCTCTGCTGGTTTGCGATGTCAAAATGAACGACCGAAGGCCCCCCCACCACCATGATTGGCCAATGTTACTGTACTGCAGGGTTAATGTTTGAAGTTCTCTCTCTGTGTCGACCTCCTCCTGATTTTATGTTCTCACAGTGAGGGTGGTTTAAGTGTTCAGCAGAGAGGATATTCAATAACTTTCTCGGATTTGCATGTTGAAAATGCCCCCGTGTGAGCTCTCATTACCAGGCAGTCTGCCCACGGACCTGGAAGCTTTCAAAGGCTCTGTGTTTGTTGAGAGAAAGAGAGTGTGTGTGTGTGTGTAAGCAGAGAGCAGCAGACTGAGTGATTACTGTTACTCTTGAGAGACGTTCAGACGCACCAAGAGTCAATTGAATCTGACGGCTGCCAAACACCATACTACCATTCTTCTTCTGGCCCAGACGACTGTGTGGGGTAATCTCAAACTTTCGGATATGTCGCAGTGCGTGCACATAGTGCGTGCACATAGTGCGTGCACATAGCGTGAATCACAGAGCTTTCATTTCAGATGAAACATTGCATCATCCTCAACATGCCTGGCTGACAAACTTACACGGAGAATCACTGAGACGGATGCCAAGTTTTTGTTACCGGGTGTGACTGATAAATACATAATACACATCACCTATTACCTGAGACTGACTGGAGAAATCAGCCTTGTAAATTGTTCGGCTGTCATTTAGCCAGTATGGGTGGGTCTGTGAGTATTTGTTTTTTTCCAGAGAAGGGTCGCATCACTGAGAAACTATTTCCTCTGCTCACTCAGTCCTTCCAGGATCGTAACTGTCAGCTTGACTTTTCGGGGAATCTCTGGCAGGCTAGTTAAACTCTTGATTTCTTTGTTTCTCTGGACAGCGCTAGAGCAAAAATGAAAAACATAAACCATGCCCATATGCTCCAAAAAGTGCTTTTTCATTCAAATTCTGAGGTTGTACACTTTTGTCAAACACACCACCATGTCAAATACACCATTTCCACACAGACACTTGCATGAATGTGTCCCAACCGAACGGAAACATAGTCAAAAGTTAATGTCATTTCAAAAGATGATCACTTTTTTCGGGAATTACAGGAGTGCTTAAGAGGTTCAGCGTGAGTTTGGCTGACTCCTCGGCACTTTGCACCCTCATGTCTCTGGGGAATGTGACAGCATCACACTGCACGTACCACCGGGAACTGTCTTAGACAAAGACACAAACACTGAGAAGAGTGAGAGTGCACGCTGACTGGAGGATCGATGAGGAGACCCTTAGCTCTCCTGCAGTTCAGGCGAGGTGAAGGAGAAGTCACGAAACTCGTCCTGGTTGATGGAAGGGATCAGAGGGTCATCGATGGGCGTGAGGGTGGGCTCTTCCTGAGTAAAGTCTGGGTCAAAGTTGTTGACGTCTTCTGGCGTTTTCTGGAGGGGAATAATTAAGAATTAATCATCAGCAGCAATGTTTTAGCAGCCACAAGGTGAGACAAAGTCAAACATGACGTAAAGTCTGCTGAGCGTCTCCATTATCACGCCATCAATAAGACTTACGATCCTGGGCTTGAAGGGTGGCTCCATTTCTCTCCGATCCAGCTGCTCCCAATCGATGCCAGTGAAGAAGACGTGGCTGGTCACTGCGCTCTCTCCACCCTCTGAGGCCACACAGCCCAGACGCCGGGCCGGGTTTTTGGTCAAGAACTGGGAAAAACAAAACATGGACACAATAAGAAATCAGTTAATTATCAAGAAAAAAATAACACATGAGAGCAACAACAGCAAAGTAGGATCAAACTGTTTGGAATCAGTGAATTTCAGCAGATTGTGTATTTACTGAATGATCTGTGCATAGTGAGGAAATGTGACGCATGTTATTCAACTTGATCAGACCAGAGCTTTTTGGGAGTAATGCCAAACTGGACTGGAGCCAGGATGACATCCAGTCTATCCCCGCCTCCCAACTCACAAAAGAAAAACACACCCTGGATTGTAACTGGCGCCTCCCACAAAGAGTTTAGCAAGGGTCAATGAAGTGCAATCCAAGGTGTCTCAACTTCCTGGTTTTGTACACAATAAAACAATGGAGCAGTGTTCTGTTTCTTTGCCACCACAGTAGTGGTGGGTGTAGAGGCCAGAGGGAGAGGGCCAAACAAAACAAACTCAAAATTGAAAAACTTTGTTTGAACGTGCCTCTGGGAGGAAACCGAAAAAAACAAATGCGTTTTGGACAGCTCTCTCTTGGCCGAGGAGTCTGGGCACACCTCAGGGCGGGCGGTGACATTCAGACTAGGCCACAACAAGCTGACGAGCCTCCATCTCCTCAGTGACAGTGGCCAGATTAACCCAAAGTCCTTGGAAAGATCGATATGTCCAAACAGTATTAACTACCAACGGCCTAAACAACACCACATGCCTCATCAAGTTCACAGAGAAAGAGAAAGGAGTTAGAGAGACGTCAATGCAGATAAAGAAAAGAGTAGGGGATGAACTTAAGACACCCTACTGTTGGTTTTGCTTAGTTTAGTCCTTTAACTCACACACACTGTTGATCATTTTCAGAAGCATACAACAGCTTCTAGGCAGCTTTTGTTCTCAACTTATGCAAGAACACCATAATAATCAACTTGCAGAGACTTGAATGCTGCATCGACAGGTAACACAACTGTTAATATCAAGACTTCTGTTTTGGGGTAGAAACATTATAGTTTAAAGGGATAGTTTGGGTGTTTGAAGTGGAGTTGTATGAGGTACTTATCCATAGTCAGTGTATTACCTACAGTAGATGACGGTCGGCACACCACCAGTTTGGGAAAGCAGACAGGAGTTAACACACATAAGCAAAGCAATATACTGCTGTGGACGGGGCCGGCAGCAAAACATATTTTAGCCACCTAATCACCTAATGTTTTTAGGCGGGCCTTTCTTTTAGGTGGCTAAAATACATTTTGTTGTCGGCCCCGTCCACTGCAGTACATTGCTTTGCTTCTGTGTGTTAACTCCTGTCTCTTTCTCCAAACTGGGAGCGTGTCGACCGTCATCTACTGTAGGTAATACACTGACTATGGATAACTACCTCATATAACCCCACTTCAAAACACCTGAACTATCCCTTTAATACTTATGCAATCGCGTGCAGGGATTTGCAGCTGTAAGCATAACTTTGATGACGTGATTTGTAGTTAATGGGTTAAAACATATTTAAAAAAACACACCAGTACACCAGTATGGCCCTTGAAGTGGAAATAACTGGAGCTTGCAGACCACAAAACCTAAGAAAAACTATTGCACTGAATGTGATGCCATCTTTCCATGTCTACACGTCAGCTGTGCCATCCTCAGCACCAGACCTGCCATGTCAGCATTACTAAACAAAGAAGCCACTCTCCACTAAACCAGCAGAAAAACACGAAGCAATCAGAAATGAATACTAATGCTGAAACTTTTAGTCGATTGTTCAATTAGTTTAACTGGCAGAAAAAGAATAAATTAATGAACAATTCTGATTAAATTGATTAATCATTTAAGGGGAGACACTACTGGTGAATAGGGAAAAATGTAACTAATAGATATCACCATGAAACTTCCCCAGTTGATTATTTACATTAAGACATTTTTTTGTATTGAAATTCTATGTTTAAAAATGCCAATAGGGCATTATCTAATGCTAACTGTTGGTGAATTTAGGAGAAATCTACAGACGCAAATAGACAAATTAGTAAAATAAACACCTAAATGTGTATTTTGGATGTTTTCTTTCCACTAGTCTGAAAGAAGACATGTTATGGAAGCTAAATAGCCCAAAATCTCAAAATTGACCAGTGCAAGAAAAACAATGTTTTTGCCTGGGGTTGAAGTCTTCTATAAAGCAAAAATATCAAATATTTGCTGCTTCCAGCTCCTGTAATGTGGGGATGTTTTATATCAATGTAAAGCAAACATCTTTGGGGGTTTTGAGTGTTTGTTAGACAAAAGAAGAGAAATTGTGATGAACCACTAAAACCACTAAAATAAACTTCAGTTATTATTAAAAAAAGTGATTATTCTCAACAAACCCAACTGATCTCCATGAACTTGCTTATAGGAACCAGGAGAACCTCTCATCGGATCAACCTTCAGTATAAATAGTGCAACCGCGTTCAAATCCACTCACACCGACAAGCATCTTTACATAACGCGTGACACCGGCAGCAGTGACACAGATCACCAGGGGAGATCGGCCCGGTGCTTCCTCAAGCATGTTGGAAGAACAACAAGGATAAGAGGAGGAGAGGAGGGTGCAGAGAGGGGAGGAGTGGAGGGAGGAGGTGTTGTAGTCGTATTTATAGCTTGGGTGCTGTGGCTGGGCAGTGGACCATGCCTTAATATAGTTATGTAAGAGACCCGGGCCAAACAGCTGGCTGGCTGAGCTCCATAGGGCTTCCAGTCACTCTGAAGGACAACAAATAACAAATCACAGAGATCCAGAGCAAAGCTGTTCCAACCTTTGATATCTTAGTATCTCACACGGTACGCTCATTCACTGTGCAGGAATGCAGGGAATTGGTCTTTTAGTAAATGTTCACAACTTTTTTTTTTTTTCTCCACAATGCTGGTGACAAGTCCAGTGAGAAATTGATTTCCTCTATCAGTAGTTCAGTTTCAAAAAAGCTTCATAGACATTTCCTGCAATTGTATAATGTGAAACTAGAGTTACCGCCTGGCGGTTGTACGCCTCCGCCAACCAGTCAAGCTGCAGTTTACATCCATGTCTGTCCAAAATGTCATCGCTTCATCATTTTATCCTCTTAGACATTTGCAGAAAATGTGTTTATGTGAGGTCACAGTGACCTTTGACCACCAAAATCAATCCAAGTGGAAGTTTGTGCCAAATTTGAAGAAATTCACTCACGGCGTTCCTGAGAGATCATGAGAATGGGATGGACGTAAGGTCACAGTGACCTTGACCTTTGACCACCAAAATCTAAAAAGCTTAAGACGTTCCTGAGATATCGCGTTCACGAGAATGGACCGGACGGACTGACAACCCAGAAACATATTAAAAGTAAGACAGAGGAAATCTAATACAATTCATTCAGCTTTATACAAAGAGGCAGACTCACAGCTTTCAGTATATTCACTGCCTCTGCGCTGAGCCAAGACGCATAAACAATCTCTTCATTGAGGATGGATTCAAAGAGGTCATCTTCATTTTCGGCCTCAAAGGGAGCGTGTCCCGACAGCATCTCGTACAGTAGCACCCCGAGAGCCCACCAGTCAACAGAGGGCCCGTACAGCATCTCCTGCAGGATCTGTGGAAACATGTCACAGCATACCATTAAAAGTTAACCATTGCAGCACAGACGGAGCATTAGAGCAAACCTAAAACCACTCCGTGAGGTTCAGTTAGTGGATTAGTGTGTTGCCAGTGAGGCTACACTGAGGAGCAAGTGTTGAGGATGGCAAAGAAGCCTTTCATAAACCCAGACACAGCCTCGTTTAGTGAGAAATCTCAAACATGAGGACACAGACTTCACAGACTCATCTTAATCCCTCATAATAAAAACCAAGCACGTCTGTGAAGGTGCATTCTGATGAGAGGATCAGGGTCTGTCAACTGAGCCCTTCACAGGCTGACCTCACAGGCACGCGGACTTCCAGTAAGTCAGGAGGGAGTTTGGAGTGACGGGCAGTAACCACAGTGTTTGTTTATAGTGAGGTGGTGTGACGGAGAGAGGATGGGACTGGGAACTGCACCATATGAACTCAGAAGACCTGGGCTACAGGAAGCTAAATGGGTTTGAATTTATTCTTTGCTGCAATCTGTTAATATTTAGAAACTGAAATATATAAAACAGCACCAAAATATATGAAAATGTCCTGTACAACAGGTGTGGTGGTGGACAAAGGATCCAAATGTCATTATCAGAGGTGTGGACTCAAGTCACATGGCTTGGACTTGAGTCACAAATTTTATGGCTTTAGACTCGATTTGGACTTTAACACCAGTGATTCGTGACTTTACTTGGACTTGAGCCTTTCGAATCTAAAATACTTGATACCTTCCCCCCGAGCCCAAAGATTAAAAATGACGTTATTTAAAAAGTGTGTGCACGAAGACAGTTAACTGCCCGGTACTGAAGGTAACTACGACAGCGTCAGAGATGCTGGGTTTATTTACTTTTTGAGAGATCCTTTATTGATTTGTTTGGGAGGAACATTCACTCGTGGGGGAAATAACTGAACTGAACTGAACAAACTGAATTTCTATCTTTTGTTGTTTATTGCTGAATCCCTGAAAAGTGGAGTTTTTTGTTGAACTCTGAGCTCTATTTTTGGTGAATATTATTGGGACTTGCATTTGATTATATTACAATTAATTCCCCAGACCCACTTTGTTTGAACCAATCGGACAGCATCCAATCCAAGTTGCAGGAGAAAATCATGAAGAATTAACATTACGTTACTGGGCGCCAGTTACTCTGTTGTTAAAATGGTTTTACATTTGGTGAAGAGCGCATTATGACTTGTGTAGGACTCGAAACTCAAAGTTTAGGACTCAGAACTTGCCTGTCTTGACTTGGGACTTGAGTGCAAAGACTTGAGACTTACTTGTGAATTGCAAAACAATGGCTTGGTCCCACCTCTGGTCATTATTAGTAGTTATGGGTCTTAAACTGTTTGTGTATAATGTTCCAGTTTGTTTGTTTGTTCAGCGTAGTGTAGAGACTGACCTCGGGGGCAATGTAATCTGGGGTCCCACAGAAAGTTGCTGTGGCCGTGCCTTCAAACATGCCCTCTTTGCACATGCCAAAGTCCGCCAGCTTACAGTGACCGTCTTTGTCAAGAAGAACATTGTCCAGTTTTAGATCCCTGAAAGGCAAAACAAACACAGAAAGAAAGTGAGAATTAGATATTTGATTTGGGGCATTGTTATCCAGCAGACATAAATCAGCAAAATCCAATTGACGCCAACAGCAGCTAAAATGTCAAGTTTATGCTCCCAGTTACACCCTGTTGGTGTTGTTTCTAATTATATCTAGCGGAAGTAAAAATTTGTTACAACGAGTCAAATAGAGGAGGTCTCCTGAGGACAGTGGAGCTCCTGTGACACGGACAGAGGACTAACCGTTAAATGGCAGCCAGGAAGAGTCAGATGACCACTTAGGCTGGCAAGAGAGGAAAAAGTGCTCCGATGTCAATATTTATTTATTCTGAATCCAGGAGAGGCAAAACTTGCGCTATTGGTTTTTTTTTTTGTAGAACAGATTCTTACAGCACAGTAAATCAGATGTGATCAAAAGTACTGGAGGTAAATTAAGTTAGATTGATATTAGTTTTTTAATGATTTAATTATGCAATATGGAACACCTTTTTCCTCAGATGTGTGTGATTTGTGATTTTTGGGTATATCAATAAATCTGACGTAAATTAACCGCTCAAATTAATCATTTTGTTTTTATTATCAAATTTTTAAAAAAAATTATCATTATCATGTCTCAATATGAATTGAATTGAAAAGAAAATGTATAGTAATATGAGTGGAAGTATCCTCCCCAGTGCTGTCTGTCCCTAACCAAACGATGGAAAAGATCTCGTCCTCTGTCGGATGACAAAGCACCAGTTGACATGAACACAGAGAGATTAAACCTTCTGAGTGTGGGCTCTGGAGTTGAGCTCTAATCTGCGATCAGGTGACCCAACTATAGACCAAGGTCAGTGTACAGAGATTGACTGAAGCCGGATAAAAGATACTATGTTATAGTGATGCTGAAGATAAATAACAAGTAGGGCTGTCATTCGATTAAAATGTTTAATCACGATTAATCGTATGATTGTCCATAGTTAATCGTGATTAATCGCAAATCAATCACACATTTTATATCTGTTCAAAATGTACCTTAAAGGGAGATTTGTCTAGTATTTAATACTCTTATCAACATGGGAGTGGGCAAATATGCTGCTTTATGAAAATATATCTATATATTTATTATTGGAAATCAATTAACAACACAAAACAATGACAATTATTGTCCAGAAACCCTCACAGGTACTGCATTTAGCATAAAGAATATGTTCAAATCATAACATGGCAAACTGCAGCCCAACAGGCAACAACAGCTGTCAGTGTGTCAGTGTGCTGACTTGACTATGACTTGCCCCAAACTGCATGTGATTATCATAAAGTGGGCATGTCTGTAAAGAGGAGACTCGTGGGTACCCATAGAACCCATTTTCATTCACATATCTTGAAGTCAGAGGTCAGTGGACCCCTTTGAAAATGGCCATACCCGTTTTTCCTCGCCAAAAAATAGCATGTTTAGGGCTTAGCTTAGCTTCATGACAAGCTTGAAGCTAGTATAACATGGTTGGTACCAATGGATTCCTTAGGTTTTCTAGTTTCATATGATTCCAGTATCTTCACTCTAGCTTTAAAACTGAGCCCGCTACAACCTCCAAAAGATGAAATAGCGGCCCTAACCCTAACCCTCTAAAACTGAACTGTTTTTGTTATTTCCCATTAATTCTAGCAAAAAAAAACGTAAAAAGGATCCTGAGTGATTTCCTCAAACAGGATGACAAATACAGAAGATTCTGAATGAAAAAGAGTCAGGCAGACTGCTGGTCAAGCAACACTGGTTTGGTTGGATTAATCCGGTTTGCTCTTCCCCAACGTAAGCCGATTGTGTAACAGTGAGTCAGAAGTTCATGGTGACTGTCACCCGCAGCTTTACATACAGGCCATGGAGCATGTAAGGGCTTAATACAACAGGAATAACAAAACTGTGAAGGCCAGTAAATTGATTTATGTTTAAGTAGGTGTCTGTGGCCAGTTCTGCTATTTCGCAAACATTTTCATGCTCCAAAGCACTTTCCAGTACTACTGATGTATATATATATATTCTAGTATGAATGTCTCCACTGAGAAATGAATCCCTAACCCTGCCTGTTTTACTATCATGCTCTCATCACACACAACTGCAAATAATCCACTGCAACTAGTGCTCCTGTACTCCTTCATCCACACAACTCAAAACACTGGAAAGACAACTAACTGGGTAACAGATAAAGTTGTACCAATATGAAAATTTCCAAAGAAGAGAAGAGGAAATGCTGACAAACACTGTGACGCACATACTGTACGATTTTTTTCAACTGTGGTTAGAGGGTAAGAGCACATCTGGACAAACAACCACGGCCTAGGTTATAACACTATGATACTAGTCTCAATTTAGCAGTGGCTTCATACACAAGATGAATTAAAACACTCTTTAAATAAGATTTTGGATAAAGTTTTGGCATTGTTTAAATCCATTCTTTTTTTATATTTTGTGTCCTCGTAATATAGTTTGTTCTCTAACATGGTGGTGGGGACAAAAACATTAGACACCACAACACAACGTCTCTCTAGCACAGTCCCGACCAAACTGTATCAGCTTCACAAAGGCAGCGTTTGTTGCAGGATTGCATGACACTGAGTAGCAGTTCGTGATACTGTATTCACCCCCTGCAGACTCTCCTTCCTAAACGGTTATTTAAAGTCAGCCAGCCTGGGTTCAGAATGTTTGAAATGAAGTCTTCAACAAAAACTAGATGTATTTTATGTCATGAACAACCACAGCACTTTAAAACAACATCTCTAAACTTCTTTTTGAGGAGGACGGTGACGGGAAACATGCTGCGGAGAAGCTTCAAAGCACGACTTCACATCAAGCTAAAAGAGATTATATCTAGAGAGATATCTAGTTGTGCCACAAGAAGACGTGCATATTACACAACACAGTGACTGAGAGGTTACAATCTTATTTTAAGGAGGCAGCATGAGGTCTGCTCTTCTTACAACGGCCTGATGTGCAAGCTGCTCTTTGGATTGTTATTTTAGTTGTAGCATGCAAACTGCGTGTGGCCTCTTAAGCTACAGTCATGCTATGTGGTGCAGGCTGACACAGAACATTGAGGACCACTAAATATAACTCAGGATTGAGCTCACATGATGCCCCCTTTCTTGTCATCATGCACTAGCAGGGAGGCCGCTGCTCTGCCACCCAGCTACTCCCTGCAAGTAGACAACAGCATCCTAAAAAGGTCTCAAAGGATATATTCAAATATCTGATGCTGGAATAGGAGCTATAACCATATAAAAATCAGTGTAGTGCAGTTCACACAAAATGAAAATTGTAACCATGCTGTTGTTGCGTGCACTCTGGCCATCTGCTGTTACACAATGCTTGCTATTATTGGGCCTTGAGGAAAACACAGGTGATAATGAGCTTAAAACTGAACATTTGGATGCACAGTCCAAGTGTTTGGCTGCAACACGCTGCGCTGCAAGAGCTGCTTGGAGAATTTTAATGGAAAAAAAAATTAATTAAGGGATAACAATATTTGAGAGGAGGCTGAGATGAAAACACAGGGGTAAATGATGATGATGATTGATGGCTCAACAAACTGCACTGATGTTTCAAGTGAAATGGGAAGTGAGGAAATAATGGATGAATAAACACATTTAACACATTCGTTTTAAAGGAGTATTTCACTCCTATAAAGTTGGACAATTCGCCAGACAGGTTAAACAAATGGTCAAAATCCATGCAACAGAGGACAAGTTTTTTTAGTCCCTGGTACGGGCCAAGATCCAAAAATGCTGGATACTAAATTTTCCCTAATGCAACTTCAGAGTGTCCTTTACTTAAACTGTCCCTGTTTGATAAATGCCCACATCTTTTTCTTGCCACGAGTTTGTAACGCAGGTTTTCTGTTGTAAATTTGTAGTCTGTAGTGTGTGGCGTTCTCCTTTAACAAAGAATTTATTATGATATTAAGCCATCACAACTTATTTTTTCTTAAAGGTGCAGTGTGTAGGATCTGGCGGCATCTAGCGGTGAGGTTGCCTATTGCAAACAACTGAACTTCTCTCGTGTGCCAAGTGTGTAGGACAACTGCAGTGGCCGACGCAAAAACATGAATGGCTCTCTCTAGAGTCATTGTTTGGTTTGTCCGTTCTGGGATACTGTAGAAACGTGGAGGAGCAAAATGTCGGACTCTGTGAATAAATTCAATTCATAAAAATTCAAATTCAATAAAATCACATTCTTCAAAATACTATTTTAGTTCTCATTAAAAGATAAAATATCTAGTTGAGATGGATATTTACTCCAGTAGACTATTACGTAAAGCTTTGGAGACCTTTCTGTGCACAAATATGTTTCTACTCTATTTGGCACAGCAGAGCCCAATGTTATTTGTGTCCCCTGCTTCAGACCTGTAGATGATGCCTTTGTCGTGCAGGAACATGAGAGCGGAGGTGATCTCTGCTGTGTAGAAACATGCTCTGGGCTCTTCAAACTTCCTGGACTTCTGGATGTGGAACATTAGATCGCCACCATTCACAAACTCCATCACAAAGAAGAGACGGTCCTGCAAAAAGGAAGCACATTTACACATGTGCACACAAACCACGCGAGCCTCACAGAGGCTCCCGTGTTATTATACTGTCCAGGAACCCATGACTAAGGACACGCTGAGATTGCTTCAAGGGTGATACATGTCTGCCTCTCATAAATTTCACATGTCTCTTTAATGGATTCCTGTGCAACTAACCGAAGTTGAAAGTCAGCGGTGCAAAAGAAATACTGATCAAACCCATAAATCTTTTTCTCTCATTACAGGCTATGGTCGATATGTGATCTAGAAAATGAGAGCCTGGAGGAAAAAAAGCACACTGCAGGAGAATGAGATGTACAGATCTGCTCATAAAGCTTCCTGAAGTGATCAGGACATTCAGCCACAGCTGACACCGTTTAACTGCTCTGTGGTTTAGAGTGGTCTGAGATGTTTAATAATAATGTGCTGCACAAGTGAAGCAGGCAGCACTGTGTGTGGTGAGGCTGTAAAGCTGTAAAGGGGATCTTTAAATCCACACTAGAACAGTTTCTTGGTTGTACATCTCATGAGTCTTATTGAGTTGTTAAATTTCAAAATGCTAGTCACGCTGACATTTGAGCATCAAGGTGCAAGAACCAGTTTATCTCAAAAACCTGGTTCACTGTTTTACTTCAATTAAATTCTACTTGTGGTGCGGTGATGGAACAAAGGCTATTCTGTGGTTGTGTGTAGGTTTGAATGGGTCAGGAAGCAGTGACCACCGAGTCAATTCTTCACTTCAACCTGTTCATTTTGATCCGAGTTGAAGTACGTCGGTGGAGGTTCAAACAACCAAAGCAGATTAGGAGTGTCATCCTGTCTGTGCAAAGAACTGTGGAAAGAACAGCTCTGCCAGCTGAGCCTCATTCACTTCCTCACTCCCTCTCAGGCACAACACTAAGAAGCTGCTGCCACCTGCTGACCAATGTAGGCATTACAATGCTGTGTCCTAATTCAACACTGTATACTAACTGTAAACACTACAGTGTGTCTAACTGTACCGTTTTTGTGGTAAGTATACTAAAAATAATCAACGTATTTAGACATTTTTTACTAAGAGGAAACCAAAGCAATATGAGCAGGACCTGAAAACAGCGTTCGGAGTAACACATGATATTTCACTTAAGTGAAGGGCATGCTATTTACCAATATGTACAATATGTATTTATTTATTTATTGGTAAGCAAGGCTGTAAGAATGGAAACTATGCCACATGAAGACCACTAAAGTACTGTAACGCTTTAAAGAAATATCTAAAGGATATAAAGACAGTATAAGGGCGCTTTCACAAGCTATAGTCCGTTTGGCTAGTCCGAATCAGAGTGAAATTGATACTTTTGGTTTGTTTTCTGTTTAGTCTGGTTCAGTTTCACAGCGCACAAATGAAAGCAGACCAAATTAAAAAAAATGATTTGCCGAGGGGCGTGTACGAAGGATCGAATTTATCATTTTTGTCTTGAGAGCTGCCACTTCAGTATGCAGGGAATCACACTTTGATATATTGCTGTCGAAGTGTTTTCACTTTGACTCAGCGCTGATCTACTGTGAGCACGAAATCCCTTCTCCAGTTTATCTCAAATGACTTTATAAACGTCACTATTTTTGTGGACTTTATTTAGCACATTCTGCGTGTTCTCTTCAGCCCAGAGGTCAAGCTAACTTCGGACTTCTGCAGAAGTCCAGGTCATTCCTCTCCCACTCATGTTAACCTGTTGTTTACCGGTGTCCATCTCAACAAATACCCGCACAGGCAGCCTGCGTTCTGATTCACCACCTCTCGCAAGCGGTCTCGGACCGGTTGTTTTGGTCCGCACCAGAGGACGATTACTGCGTTCACAACTGCCCAAACGAACCGCACCAGAGGACGATTAAAACGGACTAAATGTTGGCTTGTGAATTCCTTACATCCAAGAATATTCAAAAAACAGTTTAAAGGGTGTTTTAGAGTTTCACACTCTGTTTGAACGGTGCTCTTTCCAAGTAACAGCACTTATTCATGCCACAACTTGATCTGAAAACATTTCTTCAGAAAGGCAAGGGAGAAGGTATTTGGTCTGAGATGAAAACATTACCTCATTACCAACGATCGCCCTTCACAATAAAAGCTTATGGAATTGTATACAATTGTATACAAGTGCATGTGTGTGTAATCTGTACTGACCGGCGTCTGGAAGCAGCAGTACAACTGCGTGAGGTAGGGGTGACAGCGGGCCAGTGACAGCACCCTCTTCTCCGTCATGGTACACTCCACATCATCATCCTGCAAAATGATGTCCTTCTTCAACACCTTGACCGCAAAAACACGATCTCTGTCGTTGAGTCTCGCCAGCATCACCTGCGGATACAACACACACAGAGAACGATAGATGAGAATTCACAGGTTTTTCCAAATTCAGCGTCAACTTGATACAAATCCCATCAGAACAGAAGAGGATTTATCTATTTAAGGACCATATTCAGGGTTCCCACTCTTATCTAGAGATCATTTTCCAGGATATTTTCAGTGATGATCTAGCTGGTATGACATACAGGGATCGCACCACACACTCATATGTTCCTCTCTGTGGGAGTCGGATTTAAAAGACGTGTAGTCTATGGCTATAACTTATCTATGAAATCCTCTCATACATGCTCAGAAATGTCAAATTGATCATAGAATAATAGAATAATAAAAACAACAGCAGCCAGCAGTGACTACTATTTACATTTGAACTGAAGGATAATGTAACTTACATTATTCAGAGTTTCAGCCACTTTAGTTGTAATGTCATCCAACTTGCATGTGCCACCTTGTGACGTGACTTGGGGGTGTGTTCACAGTGTTTCCACAACATAACCGAGAGCAGCTTATTCAAAATACTCTCGGCCATAAACTACCAGTTGAACATTAATATAATCCTGAACATATCAGATGGCAATGTTATCTGTTTTGGGGAGCTCTGATCGATAGCCTTGTAGTTCATTCTCAGCTAAAGGAAAATAGGAAAATGTTGAAATAATTTTCCAGGACAACACAAGATTTTCCATGTGTTTTCCTTGAGTGGAAAATTGGTTTTCCAGGTTTTCCAGGACATGTGTGAACCCTGATATTCCCACATTCTACCGTCTTCCTCATTATTCACCTAGGTCATCATCACTTCATTACACAGAGCATTTCTCATTATCCTCTCTCGTCATTCCCACCTTGCCAAAACTGCCCTTGCCAAGGACTTGAAGGAACGTAAAGTCGGAGATGCCCAGTCGAGGGGTCTCCAGCTGGGTGTCCGTACTCTCCCTCCTTTCAGTGGGCGCCCTCATCTGGCCTGCACTTTTGTCCTGTCAGTGCAAAAATAAAACACCACTTAGATCAGCCTTATTGAAGCCACATTTATGTAGCGCTGATTTGACTCATTCTGTAAAACTGTGTACCACTGAGTTGCGTTTCAAGGTTCCTCCAGCCTGCAGACCCATCTCTGCAAGCTTATTGGCCAGTTCCACGCTGTTGACCCCACAGTTGGGAGCGACGTTGCCTTTGCAGCGGATGTGAACGTTCATTTTACAGACTGAAGTGAGGAACCACACAGACAGGAGCACTCAATAAAAAGACAATTTGAGATCCTGACTTTGAGAGATAAATGTTGACCCGGGTCTTACTTTTGCAGTGCAGCCCCTGCCTGACTATCCCCCACAGCAGCGAGCCACAGTGGTCACAGAAGGTGGGCGCCTTGAAGTTGTGGATGTTGAACATGTGAGGGACGTTGATGCTGAAGCCTTGGGCTATGGGCTGCGGAGAGAAGAAGACACACTGTAATCTAACCACTATGAGTTGCAACAGCATGTTCAACCATGCGGGTGCATATTCTAAATAACCTTAAACGCCACACACAGTGCATTGTGAAAAATGTTTAGTTCCTATTTTTGTCATAGTGGGACCTTCTTTCTGTTTATTGCTGCATTTGCATCTCTCGAAGGAAGAGAAACTTGTAATGCTAAGCAAAATATAGCAATACAGAGCAAAAAATGGCATGTTCAAATGCTAAAACAAGCACAGATGTATTTATAGCAACGTGAAAATGCTACAACAAGCATGCGTGGAAAAGTGTAGTGTTCTAGCTCAGTGACCAGCGCAACACAGAAACAGGAAGCTGTACAGTCTGCTGATCACTGCAGGTGTTAATCAGAGGTGTGTGTGTGTGTGTGTGTGTGTGTGTGCGTGTGTGTGTGTGTGTGTGGGAGGGGGCTGTAACAGGTCTGCTTTCTTTTGCACATCCTGTATTAGACACAAACTGCTCGAGATGTGAAATATAACAGCAACAACATGCTTGAGTGCCTGAAACCTTCTGACACACTTTGTTATTGACCTGATGATCTGTAGTGACAAGAAATCCTAACAGCATACAGATACTGTGTACAAGAAGAGTGTTGTGTCTTATCGGACAGTCAAACTGTTCTCACCTGTTCTTTCGTCAGCTTCTTCATGCGCGGACACACGGTGACGACGTGCTGGTGGCATCGTTTGTGAACCACACAGGTACATACTGGACAAAAACAATCGCTCAGTGTCAAACTCATGTGTGCATGTTAAAGTAACTCTGTCAGAAAGAGAAAGTAAGGTCTGCTCACATTGGCACTGGTAACCCTGCTTTCCAAAGACACCCCTATAAAACAGAGAAAGAGACACAATCAGGTCCAGTTTACAGTCCACACAGATGCTTGCGGGCGGCAGTGATTCGTCTTTGCTCGACTTTCTCACCAGATGAACTCTCTGCAGTGGAAACAGAAGGTGGGTTGACGGAGGAAAGTGGACATGAACTTGTGTCCGTTGACCTGGTGGATCTTCCGTCTCACGGCCCCTTGTCGCTGCCTTGTGAACTGCTTGTAGGTCTTCACTACGGCGTCGTCTGACAGAAAAAATTAGAGCAAAAGTTAGCGCTCAAACAGAAGGATTAGGACAAGTACAATGAGTCAGAAATCCATACACTAATTCCTAGACCCAATACCACAAGAGCTACGGTTTAAAAATGTAAATTAAAATTTAGAATGGATCACTGTTATTATCTTGTGAGATTTCTTTAAATAATAATCATCCATCCATTATCTGTAACCGCTTATCCTATTCAGGGTCGCGGCTGGAGCCGATCCCAGCTGACATTGGGCGAAGGCGGGGTGCACCCTGGACAGGTCGCCAGACTATCACAGGGCTGACACATAGAGACAGACAACCATTCATACTCACATTCACACCTACGGGACATTTTTTAAATAATCAATATCTCTATATTAATAATGGATCACACCACTACTTTTGTGTGTGAAAGGGGTCACCCACAAAGAATCATTATCACCTGACTCCACAGAGCTCTAAAACATCTTTCAGGTCATCGTTTTGGTTTCGCGACCCAGAACTTTACTGGCTCACAGCGACGTTTTCAGCCACAACATGCGGCTGTTTTTTCAGCTAAAAGGCACTCACTAAACACGCACCAAACACCCACTGTACACTACCTGCTACTCAGCACAGAACAGTAGACAGACACATTTCGCAACTAGCTGGTGAACGCAGTGGAACACTTAGCAGCTAAAGGGCTTGATAGTTCACTCAGGCATTGGTGTAGAGCTCCGAATGACAACTACTTCTATTTGTTCCATATTTGCTGGAGGTGTAGATAGACAACTTAAAATATTGTGAATCCAGAATTTTTTTACATAAAAGTGACTCGGTCGCTAACATGTTAAAATACCATCAGATGAATTTAATAATTCAATTTATCAGATTAAGGCTGTCAAAGTTAACGCGATAATGATGCGTTAACGCAAATTCGTCTTAACGTCACTAATTTCTTTAATATATTAACACAACCTGCTCAGTTTTGAAACTAGAGTGAAGATACGCTAAATTTTGGCGAGGAAAGACTGGCATGGCCATTTTCAAAGGGGTCCCTTGACCTCTGACCTCCAGATATGTGAATGTAAATGGGTTCTACGGGTACCCACGAGTCTCCCCTTTACAGACATGCCCACTTTATGATAATCACATGCAGTTTGGGGCAAGTCATAGTTAAGTCAGCACACTGACACACTGACAGCTGTTGTTGCCTGTTGGGTTTGAGTTTGCCATGTTATGATTTGAGCATATTGTTTTATGCTAAATGCAGTACCTGTGAGGGTTTCTGGACAATATTTGTCATTGTTTTGTGTTGTTAATTGATTTAGTATATTTTCCAACTCACATGTTGATAAGAGTATTAAAGACTTGACAAATCTCCCTTTAAGGTACATTTTGAACAGATAAAAAATGTGTGATTCGTTTGCGATAAATTGTGATTAACTATGGATGATCATGCGATTTATCACGATTAAATATTTTAATCGATTGACAGCCCTTAGATTAATGTAAAGGGGTATACAGTGAGTCTGAAAGGGGCTCAATTTAGAATGACACAAAACATTGAAAAGCAGAAATCTTCACATTTCAGAAGCTGGAACAAGCAAATGTTTGGCATGCTTGGCATGATAAATGACTTAAACAACAAATCGATGATGGAAATTGTTGCTGGTGAATTTTCATTTAAGCGATATATCAATTTAATCAATTTATTGTTTCAGTACTTGTCCAATGTTCCCCAGAATGATGTTTAAATATTTGCCAATACCAGGTGCAACATTCCCTGTTTGACTTGATGTCACCACCATTTAACAAATAATTTTCCAAACCAGAACAAATATTGTGATATCATTATCAGAGGACTATCATCAATTTATTTTTCTTCATATGATCCAACTCTAACTGTGGCATGACAACCTAAAAAACAGGACAGACAGAATGTGGAAGGATGCAACAGAAGAGAGATGGAATAAAAGATAGGGATTTGAAAAAGGACGACAATTAATCCTTTAGACATTGTATCGTTTAAATTCAAGTGCATATTGTTTTACCTTTGGGCACATCTGCATGGTTTGGCTCTGTGTGTTCTAGCTCGAGTGTCGTGTAATGGTGGAGCTATTTGTGAGATGAAAACCACACATGCATTACGGAAACCTGTGTGCTGAGCCCCTGCCATCCCCCTGCAAACAACACATCTATCTGTGGTAGAAGTGTGAAAAGGGGCTCTACATTCTCTACGCAGCATTTTTGTACACTGAAAATCTCCATCGTTATGCACAACTACTTATTTTTTCTCTGAAAAGGTCAATAGTCTATCTGACAAACCGATTCATTTGTTGCGTCGCACCAAAAAGATTTGCCCTGACCAGAAAGATTTTTGTTTTTGTTTTGTTTTCTTCACGTTTGCATAAAAAAATGGAGTTTAAAGTGCATATTGACAGATTGAAGCAGGGCAATAATTACATATTATTTATCAACCTTTATTGAAATTGTATCGTAATGATGTGAACATACTGTGTTTTGCAAAATCCGTTCTAGAGCTGCAACAATTAATCGATTAGTTGTCAACTATTAAATTAATCGCCAACTATTTTGATAATCGATTAATCGGTTTGAGTATTTTTTTTAAGAAAAAATAGTTAAAATTCTCTGATTCCAGCTTCTTAAATGTGAATTTTTACTGTTTTCTTTACTCCTCTATGACAGTAAACTGAATATCTTTGAGTTGTGGACAAAACCAGACATTTGAAGACGTCTTCTTGGGCTTTGGGAAACACTGATCAACATTTTTCACCATTTTCTGACATTTTATAGACCCAACAACTTATCAATTAATCAAGAAAACAATCAACAGATTAATCAACAATGAAAATAGTCGTTAGTTGCAGCCCTCATCAGTTCATTGCATTAAATATTATTTTGATATTTATTATTCATTTTATCAATATCAGAAAATATTCTTATTAATATCATGTTTGTAATTTCGACCATACCACCCAGCCCTATTGTTGACTGGAAAATGGCCAGAATGGTGAAATCACTGGCAATCAACGTGAGCTTGTATTTTCTTGTAATATTTCACACCTGGTTCTCATTGCTCAGTGCTGTCTGCAGCCCCTCACGTCCCCCTTGAGGTTGACCAGCACACAGATAATGTGAACATTTCTGAACTTTTTTTGCCTTCCGGTCACCTGTATCTCATAGTGACCTTTCAAATCCTGTGATACAGTATGTACACTCTGAAAATATCCGTATAAAAAGCTGAGCTTATCTCCAAAGTTTGATGACTAAATTGTGTTGTTTGCTAGTAGTACTGTGACAGTATGGTGCTTTTCTGGAAAACAAACATTCCAGTGGACTCTGCGGAGGGCAAGAGGGGTAAAAAGAGACCATTTCAGAGCAATATGCCAGCCAGGAGCTTTTTAGAAAATCCATCCATCCATGATCTGTAACCGCTTATCCTATTAAGGGTCGCGGGAGGGCTGGAGCCGATCCCTGCTGACATTGGGCGAAGGCGGGGTACACCCTGGACAGGTCGCCAGACTATCACAGGGCTGACACATAGAGACAGACAACCATTCACAATCATGTTCACACCTACGGGCAATTTAGAGTCAACAATTAACCTAACCTGCATGTCTTTGGATTGTGGGAGGGAACCGGAAAACCTGGAGAAAACTCACGCTAACACGGGGAAAACATGCACACAGAAGGGCCCCAAGCCAGGTCTGAACCTGCGCTTTTTAGAAAATGCTGATGAAATTTAAAAAAAAAAAAATCAGTGGGAAACACTGGGACAACCTTTGTTTAAGCTGTAAATTAATCACATAAACATACTATACATATAAAAAATAAGCCACAATCATAAAAACAGCCAATATTTAAAAAAGAAAAAGATGAATCTGTGAAGATGTTCCACTAGTTTCCAACAGTGGGAAAGAAAGTGAAACAACCTTGATGCTTGATGCATTTTAGGTAAATTAAAACCTTCGTGTTTCATGAGGTTTGGCAGGCAGTGAGGCGTGCTGGCAGCAGATAAAAAAGAGGAACTTAACGGAGGCCAAGTAGTCACCAGCTAACCAGACTTCTATTTCAAAAGACCTGCAAGCCACTTCCCACTCCCACTCGTGTTATTTCAATGGCTACATCGTATTGTTTAAAATATAACGTACATATCTAAGCTACAGAAGATGACGTCCTCTGACGTCTGAAGGAAGCAAACTTTCCTCTCGTCACAGGAGATTAGCTAGACCGAGCATACCTACATGACGCATACTAACCTACTCGAATCACACACAAACATGCATGCACACCTATTCTCAGAGACTCTATTATTACACTGTTGCACTTTGGGTATTTAAAGGCTCACAGATAACTATTCAAAACAGTTGGCAGTGTTTCACAGACTAGAAAAGAGAAGAGAGTGGCTAACTCAGTTGGTAAAAATGGTTAGTGCGGTTGTTGAAGATTGTGTGAAAAAGAAACAGAGGAGGAGAAATGTGAGAGTGAAACACTGGGCTACATTTCAATCTACAGTAGCAGCCTTACCATCAGTGAAGGATCCAGTGAGTGCAATATGAACGTAAACTTTGCCCTCTGGCTCCAAGTCCATCTGCAGACAAACAAACACAAATGCACAATTACACTTCTGCATACTCAAATAGCTAAACACAAACAGTACAGACAGATTATACCAAGATCAATTCATTATAAAAAAACATATATAACCCAAACTAACATATATTAAACAAAAAGGAAATCAGAAATATGGCACATTTGATGCTTTTGAAATTATAAAATATTATATTGTTGGTGCTTTAGTTACAATAACTGGCACATGAGATGGTATGTGACATTTGAGCATCAGTCCTTCAGCTCTACTACAGGAAGAGTGGAGCTACGTAACTGCTTATTTCTGCATTCTGCAGTGTGAACGTAATGTCGGAGGAATTTGGACACAGTGTCAGAAAGACAACAAAGCAGGTCTGACAGGTTGGGCTGGTTGCAGAGGTTGTGGTGATCTGATGCTCAGCTGAGAGTGATGACTTACACATGTGTCCGAATACGCGTTAAAAAGCCCTACATGCAGAAGAGGGTCTTCTTGGAGACGGACGGCGACGGGTAGACAGAACAAGAAATTTCCTGCTGCAACCACTGAGTGGAAACTTAGGTCACTGTACATTTAAATAAGGATCTATTTATACTACACATACACCCCCGCCTGGAAAATACTGTCTACCAGCAAAACAGTGACACATTAGGTGTCAAATGTGGCCACTCAGCACAATTAGTGTAAAACTTTCATTTCATGGAAGAGTTCGTTTCACTTCATGTCAAACTGTTTTGTTTACCTGCTCATATCCTGTGTCTCAATCGACAGTCTAGACAACAAGTTTGACGTGTCCAGTGTGAAGACTTCCTCTGTGTGTGTGCTATCTTTGGTATTTTCACCTTTGCTTACTCTGGCCAAGCTCTCGGAGCTGCAATACATTTCTGAAATGACGCGCTCCTCCAGTGAAACAGCTTAGCTGTGCAAAAGCAGTCAGATTAAAGGATAGGTTCACGTTTTTCCAGGCTGTCTTAAAACAATATTTACATGTCCGTATGTACCTAGAAAGAGTCATTGTTTGTAAAGCCTCATATTAGCTATTGGTTTTGGCTTAACTTAAGAATGTATTATACAGAACAAGGACTGTGAATTTCATCCCCAATCACTTACATTACTAATTACTTTAGACAAGCTTTCCTCATACACCGTTTGTAGCTACACCTACGAAAAGTAATGCACTGTAATTCGTATATATCTCACAAAATCAATTCATATGTAATCCACCGTAATTGTGAACCATGAAGTAAGATCGGAAAACACCGGACTTTCCACAAACCATGATCTTTTCCTAAACCTAACTAAGTCGTTTTTGTCAGGTAACTTCCGTACTTAAGTTACGCCACTTCCGGTGTTATTGTAACCCAAACCACCATCTTTTCCTAAACCTAACTAAGTAGTTTTTGTTGCCTAAATCTAACCAAGTCGATCTTTTCCTAAACCTAACTAAGGGAACTTCCACAAGCCAACATTTAGTCAGTTTTAATGAACCCCTGGTTCGGTTCGTTTGGGCGGTTGTGAAAGTAGTAATCGTATTCTGGTGCGGATGTAAACGACAGGTTAACATGAGTGGGAGAGGACTGACCTGGACTTTTACAGAAGTCCGATGTTTGCTTGACATCTGGACCGAAGAGAACATACAAAATATGCTAAATAAAGTCCACAAAAATAATGACTTTATAAAGTAATTCAAGATAAAATGGAGGAGAAGGGATTCATGCTCACAGTAGATCGGTGGCAAGTCAAAGTCAAAAAACTTCCACAGCAATAGGCCTATATCAAAGTCTGCGATTCCGCGCAGAGAAGTGGCAGCTCTCGAGACGAAAAAGTAGTTCAAAAATAGTTTTGTTGCCTAAACCTAACCAAGTCGATCTTTTCCTACACCTAACTAAGTAGTTTTGTTGCCTAAACCTAACTAAGTTGTTTCCTGTGAAGACGGAAGTTTATTTTGAAAAGACTGGAGCGGAAATTGACACGGGCAGCACGTGTTGATGGACATTTGTGGGAAAACGCACGTATGAGGATAAGTTGATTTAGAAAGGGACAGGAGGAACAATTACAGCAACAAACAACTCTTTCAATGTACATTCGGGCATAGGAGCATTGTTTTAAGATAGACTTAGAAAATATTAACTTATCCGTTAAAGTGGAGCAGATGATAGATGTGGTTGAAAGCAGCATAATGCTGTAGTTTAAAAGCAGAACACTTAGTGCTGTATCACATAGAAGGAAGTCTCTGGGGTTTTTTTTAACAGGGGATGGGGCCCGTTCCAGTCAAGCAAGCAGTACACTTTGCTCGAGGGGCCATATTTAACCTACTTTCTGTTTCAAAGCTCCTCGGAAGGACTTGATTACTTCAAGCCTGAGAAACAACTCCAATCGATTATAGCCCACATATTGTGAACTTAAAGAGCCCAAAGGAACGAGTCAAAGATGTCACAATGTGGTGCAAACATGTGGGAGGCAAAGGAAACTGGCCTCATGTGTCTAAATGTCATATGGTGAATGTCTCAGACGGATGATGTCAGCTCTGACAATAACGTCACTAAGTTCAAAGAAGGATGTTGACTAAAGTTTAAGGGCATCAAACTGGACTGTGTGCACAGAAGAGGAGAAGAGAGAAATGTAGATAAGAGCCATAAGAGTCAGTGAGTATTTTCACAGTGAGCCCTGGAGCGCTGATCAGACGGTGGGAACGCTGTGATAAGCAGCAGTGTGGGCGTGTGGAGGCTTGTGCCGCAGTCTCTGCTGTCTCACATGTGAAACAAACCAGCCCAGCACAAAAAAAAAAACCTTCACAGTTCAGATCTGGCGGATAACAACTTCAAGCTCATGTCTTGAAGTGAGAAAAGCCAAGTAATTACTTCTTCTAAGAGACTGCGAGACGCGCTCCACTTTCACACCGCTCCACTTCCCCTCAACGTTTGGGGGTCTTGGTGAAGGTGTGTGCAAAGCTGTCTCTAATGTTTTTTTTTATTCTTAACTGATGACATACATTAACCTAATTTTCTCACTTAAGGATATGCATTTCTCTTTTACACACATTTTAAATGCATATAAATGCTAGAGGGGGAGACATTTGCAGAAGCCTGTTTTCCTTGAATATTTGCTGACATCATACATACATTATTTTTTATTGTTTTGCTTATATATATATATCTCTATGTTCTATTTTCTTTTTTATCTCTTTCATACATAGAAGTGTTTTGTTGCTCTGCCCTGTCAACGCAACTTATAATTATGTGGCTTTGTCGTGAATGTTCTCAAGTGCACCTTACTTGTTTGTTTGGTGGCGTACTTGTGGAGTTATGTTTCAAACAGTATGTACAGTATGCAAATGCTCCACTTATCACACACTGTATTGTAAAAGTCTGGTGTGACGTGATGAAACACAGAAGTGATGGGTGGTAAGTGAGGTGTGGGAATTTACATTTTGTTAATAATTTCAACAATGCTACTAATATATGTAAAAATAAAGTTGTGGTATTGAAGCATTTGTCTCTGATGCACAGTGTTATATAAACTTAGTTTTTATCTGTTTTGCATTGCAGTTACTGTAAATTCCTTTTTGACAAATGCTACTGAATTTTTTTACTTCTGAAACACACATCTCTTTGTAAAGTTCTTTCACTGGTGAAATTACGTGTTTTGCTGCGAAACATAAACACACTGGGTGATTTTATTCACTTCTTTTTTTGAAAAATGTGCTTAATTGACAAAAACTGTGTTGGCTGAACTGAAGGAGAACGTGTCTGCAGAAGAAGTGAGACAATTCTGCATGTGATGAGCGTGTCGTGGTACGTAGTCGAAACCACCTCAATCTGCTCGAGGCCCAGACAGGCTCACGTTACATTCACCAACACCTGCAGTGGCTTATTGTCCTGGAGGGATGAGAATAAGCAAGAAGAGGGAAACTCCGGTTTGAAGGAGCAGTTTGTTTGTTTACGTCTGGAAGACAGTGAAACTAATGTGATACTCTACATGCAGGTATTTAATCTGAGCTTTGATGAGGTCCATTTTCTTCAAGTGTGCATTAGGAAGGCAAAGAGTTGGGCTTTTATCACCTTATGTTTGGGGTCAAATGCTCTGCAGGAATGGCAGGTGGTGATGCGAGTCTGTTTGTGCACTCTGCATTGTGGGTATAACAAGTTTTCATAAGCAGAACTAACTTCTCGCCACAGCAGGGGCGTGTGTGGTTTCACACCACATTTGCCACTGATCACAGTAAAAGCTTCTAGTGCATGCAAAACTGTGTTTCCTGTCCGGAGCATTACATACTGCCCAAACTAAGACATGGGTGTAATCTTTCAGAAAGCCTCCCCATGCATATTAGGGAGTGTTGATGTTTTCAGGCAGACAAACACGCAACGTTACTGACAGTGATAGTGACACGTGTAGTGAACATCGCCCTGAGCTTAATAGCATGTTTTGTTTCTTGAAACTGCTCTATGATACTATTCAGCATGATGTCAGAGCTCTTATGGGGAAATAAAACTACAATATTCCTGTGATGTTCCATAAGGAGTTAACGTAACTTTTTCAGACTTTTTTACATTAATTTTGTAATCTAAATCTATCTATAGGAACTACATTTTTTTTTTAAATCTGTTTTATATTATTCATCTAGAAGTAAATGGGGAAAGACTATTAGAATATTCATGGCTGGATTTTGAGACAATAGGTTCCTGTAAAGAAAAAGGTAACGCCTGCACACTACTCCGTGCCACAATATTTTTATTTTTTGATTGATTTCCTGATATATGTGATGATGAATAGGACATAATGTTTAAAAACAACATGTTTGATATTTAGAAGTATGGCTTTTGTATTGCTGTTTTTGTGTACTTTATCAAATTGTGAATTCTTTGTGGATGTTTTTATCATGTTTTGGATGAACTACACTTGAATCTCACATATGATGTTTGTCAATTTAAAAAATAATTTTGCAAGTCAAGAAAGTCGCAGTTTGTTGTAAAACTGTTGAAGTATAAGACGAAAGTACGTAATTAGTAAGACTACAAACCCAAAAGTTGCATAAGTGAGATCTCTCTCGCTGAAGCTACGAAGCCTGTGTGTTTCGTACTGATAAAACACATCAGGTAAGATAACGTTTCATTTTGTGCGTGGAAAATAGCTAAGTTAACTAGCGCTAGCTAGTTAGTTAGTGTTGGTGTTGTTTATTGTGCGAGACAAGAGATGTTCACTGAGATGTTTCACACAAAACTAAATGATAATACGACAAACTGCGACTTTCTTGACTTGCAAAATGATCTTTTAAATTGACAACCATCATATGTTTGATTCATGGCGTAATTCAAATGGGATCAAAAAATGATTTGTCTCTCGCCGTTGACTACCGTTCATATTTTTTCCTAAATAAGGTCCCATGGTGGTCCACCGGAAGAAGACGGAAGATTACTCTCTAGTCATGGACAGTGGGGGTGGTCAAGGGGGTCCCCAAGGGTAAATGTGCTCCCCAGGGCCCCCTAAAAGGTTAATAGGGCCATGATTAGGGTGATTAGGGTGATGAGGGTTGAAAAAACATAATTGTTACACAGTTTTATGCTCTTTATAGGTTTACTTTCACTCACCCATCCCTCGAAAGTCTCTCCTGTGTTGGAGGTTTTGATGAGGTCCTCAAACTGGATGATGCAGTTGGCCACAAAGTCATCATAACCGATGGGAGTGTCGTTGAAAACAGCCATCTCGATGTGTCGGCCGTCGTTCACGTTCAGGCTGAACTCCTCGTTGAACGTCGGCGTGTTGGTTTTCTGTTTGGTGAGAGTCTGTCCGATCTTGACGTCGTCCACCTTCACCACCATGTAGGGGTCAAGGGTTAGGGGCACCTTGTTGAAGATGTGTGAGTGGCGGAGGGAGAAGGTGGTCGGTTTCAGCTCCACCGCCTCGCCGATCCGCAGCTTCACAAATCCGTTAAACTTCATTTTTCATTAAACTAGTTTAAGTAGTAAAAAAGTAAAAAAAAAAGTAAAAAAACACTGAAGACGCGAAAAAATAAAAGAAGAGGTATAAAAAACGCTCACTTCATGTCAACACTAAATGCATAGTTATACACTTTGCACTCTAGTTTGATGTCAACACTCATCCTACCTGCTCACCTGCGGCCGCAGCACACACATGTTACCGTCATAACGCTCCGCTGGCTCGGTGTGAAGCTGTTTCAGGAGCTCCAGCTCAGAGGAAGCCACTAAACACTGACACGCCGAGGAGGAGGCACAAGTTCCGCATAACTTGCCAATGGAGCGCACACAAACACACAACCTGTCACTGTTAGTTTGGTATGTCACATGGTTGAGTTTGTAGTTCTTGTTTAGAAAGAGGAGTCTGGAACTACGCTGACCATGATGCATCACTCTCTGTTCGCCCAAGTAGCTCACCTGTCCTGTGCTGAGTGGGGAAATGACGCCCTCTAGTGGCTGTTATACGAACTACATGACAGGACAGGATTCTTTCTTTCTTTCTTTCTTTCTTTCTTTCTTTCTTTCTTTCTTTCTTTCTATCTTTCTTTCTGTCTTTCTTTCTTTCTTTCTTTCTTTCTTTCTTTCTGTCTGCCTGTCTATCTGTCTTTCTTTCTTTCTTTCTGACCTATTTGAAAAGCACAAACATTGTATACTATATTGCTTTTGAGGGCTGTTATTTGAATTACTTTACAAAAATAAAATAAGGTATAATATAATAAAGAGATACTGTCTTTCTTTCTTTCAAAACCAGACCTATTTGAAAAGCACAAACATATTTTATACTATATTGCTTTTGAGGGCTGTTATTTTAATTACTTTACAAAAATAAAATAAGGTATTATATAATAAAGAGATATTGTCTTTCTTTCTTTCTTTTTTTCTAAACCTAAGCACAAACATATTGTCCTATATTGCATTTGAGGGTTGTTATTTTTATGCTGAATGTCTTTATAAAAAATCAAATAAGGTATAATATAACAAAGAGATGTTTCTCCCCCCAGGAGGCAGCACATGGTACTTCTCATCCATGTTGGAAATTAAAGGTAAATTAATAATCATACTGTTCATAATTATACGGCTCTGTTCAGGATGCATGGTTTTGATTTGTGCTGACTTTGATTTGCCAAATTAATCAATTAGTTTAAGTCATTAAGTCATCTATCAAGCACAATTAGTCCCAGATGTGAGGATTTGCTGCTTTTGTCTGTTTTGTCATTGTAAACTGAATATTTTGTGGTTTGGAGCTGCTGGTCAGATAAAACAAGCATCTTGTTTGGTTCTGGGAAAATGTGATTCTTCATTTTATTCCCTAACATTCCTTAACATTTATCAAAAGATTAATTGATTAATTGGAAAAAAGCAAATGTAGCAAAAGAAAATTCCAATTGCTAATGGATAATAAATCTAAAATTAATGAATTCCCTTTTTTCTTTTCTTCCCAGTGCTATCCCTTTCTCTTGTCTTCTTTAAATGCCATTCTCTCATTCTCTCATTCTCTCATTCTCTCTCTCTCTCTCTCTCTCTCTCTCTCTCTCTCTCTGAGGGTGCTGTGCCGGCTCCATCCATAAATGCCACGATCAAAGTCTCCACTTTATTGGTGTTAGACTTGACCTCTCACCCCACTCTGCCATAATGTCAGCGCTCCAGATCTCTCTGCTCCAGCTGTTATAAATAAAGAGCCTGGGTCCCAGATCTTACACATCCCTGGGATACAGACCGTCTTGTAAACAGCGTCTCAGACATGACCTTACTGAGCAGAGAGGGTCGTAATGATAAAGCAGACAGATAGCGGATCGGTGCAGAACAGTGTGAATACACTCACAGCTATCAGCAGCAAAGGCTTGAAGGGACCTCTGTGGGACCTGATGGGTTAAAGTGAAACGTTTTGCACCTTACATTTTGCTGCAGATCACCTCAACCAAAAAGAGTAAACATGCTAGTATATGTTCACTCTCAATGCCTACATTTGTGACCTTAGAGTCAAGGTATTTTAATAGTATTTGTGTGCCTGAGGTCATAAGTGTTGAGTGGTGAGTGTACCACCATTTGAATATATTTTATTACGTTTCACATTGTCCAGCAGAGGGCAGAATAAGACTGCTATATTATTTTGTCCACCCTCCTCTTCCTCCCTGCCTGCCTCTCTCTCTCTTATGATGAAACAACTTTTAAAAATCTGTATATTTTACTTCCTCTCTCCCTTGTTTCACCCCGGAGCCAGAGCTGGCGTTTTTACGGTCCAGGATGATTTGTTTTGTTTCTTTGTTCTACCTGCAGTCGCCTTCTTTTTTTCCTCCCTTCCTCCTCATTCCAGTCTAACTTTCTCTCTGTAAGTGGTTGTCATGGCCAAATCTTGAATTATGCACCCATGGGAGAAGTCTGCAACAACTTCCCATGACTCTAGACACCTAACCGAGACTTGTGGGCTTCATGTGTACATGTACACACAGACACGTGGATGCCTCACACACAGGCATGAATACATACTTCTGATGTATCTCCTCAAGATGCCAACATTTTATTGCGCACAAAGCCATCGACCAAAAGCCTCCCATATTTCAGACTGATTCTCTGTATACGACTTAATTTCAGCCACCTGTAGAGTTTCCACATTCACTTCACAGTCTACGCTCCAATTTATGTCCGTGTAACCCAGGACAGCTCAATCCTCTGGCTCCCTGCCCAGGTACACCCTATAGCTGCAGCTAATGGACCATAGCATTGGTGCCAAACGGGGCAGCGGGGAGAGGAGAGCACGGCCCAGATATGGCGAAGCCCGTTCCCTACTCTTTTGACCCCGGTGAGAGAAATCCAGCGGGGCCAGTATACACCCCCACCACGCCTCCCGCACCACCACAAACTCAATTACATCCATCAGTCACTGGGTGACCAAACCCCCACCCTACAGTCACAAGACCCCAGCCTCTCCTCAGGTAAGGCTGTGTAGAAACCTACACGCTGAACCACACACACATGCATCCCTGGGGCTCTGCAGCGTGGAAGCAGAGGCACCACATAAATCACACCTGTAAAAGCTCATTTGGTACTAAATGTGCTATATTCACAAGTGGTGTTTACTGCCAGTGCTCTACCACAGGAACACATGACTTAAGGTGGTACTACTCTGCAGAAATCCTACTACCATGTAGTGAGAAATGAGTTGGTGTCATTATGGTGTCACCATATCCACCCATTTATATGATTTTATCTTGTTTGGATCAGCAGAAATAAAGTTGTTGTTATTATTATTATTATTATTATTGTTATTGTTATTATTATTTCTCACCTTTATTTGTCCAGCTTTGTTGTCCCTGTCCCTAGCTGTTATTTCTATTTCTGTGTAAGTACGCTTAGAGAGATGCATAAAACCGGAGTCAAATTCATTGTATGTATGTACTTGGTGAATAAAACTGATTCTGATTATTAAACTGACCAAACTCTTTCTTTAAAGCAGTATTTTTTGGTAATTTTAGAGCCTTTATTAGGAAATGAAGGGGGAGAGAGAGGGGATGACATAGAACAACACTGTGATTACATGGTGAGTGTCTTAAATCTGTAGGTCACCATTACGCCCTTTTTCTTCCTTTAACAACTAATTAGTTAAAAAGAAATCTTGATCAATGAAGAGGAAGATGAGGAAAGAGGGACTGACAAAAACAGAGAGTGGTGTTGTGAAAAGTGGAGGAATGTAGCAGTGAGAGTGGTCGTAGCAGCGTTGGACAGCGGAGCGGAGCGTAGCGGTGGTGTGGTGGTGGTGGGTTGGGGGCTCTGTCACAGCCCCTCCAGGGTAATTGGCTCCAGATGTGAGGCAGCATGGCCCCTGCGCCAGCAAGGCGTCAGGGCCGCATTAAGAGCTCAGCCCAGGGCTGATGGGATCGCAGAGAGACAAGCTCCCCCCTACTCACCCCCCCAAAAACACAGACTGAACTCCCATACTGTGCTGCTGACCACTTGGCCTCCACCAGTACCCTTCCTACCTCTCAACCCCTGCTCATCATCTGCCAAAACAACTAAGCACTGCAATACTTCTTAAAACATCGTAAAACCCCCCTTGTTTATTTACCAAAGAGTTATTTCACCCTTGACCTTTATTTCTGCACTGACAATATGAAATCTGTCATTCTCTCTCCGAGGCTCATCATGTCTCGGTGACTGTGGTGACAGCAATCTCGGAGTCTATTTGATGTCATTGTGTTGCTGCTATTATGTTGGGACCCTGAGTGTGTCAGGCAATTCTTCCCCTGAACGCTGTTTCAAGACAGCAACATGTTTGTTGCACACAGTAGTTAAGCACAGTTTTCAGTGTTTTGTGCAGCCCGTGGTGCTCTGACATCCACAATAGAGGTAAGGCGAAGGACATAACACGTCTAGCAAGAAGCGCATGTGGCTAAAAAGCAGAAGCAGATGATGATAATGTCAAGACTCAGGGTTGTTATACATAAAAACAACTGAAGACAAGCACAGCATGGTGAGCTTGTGCTGTATGAGATACCGCTCCATTTTGCCTCACGCCTTGTTAGCTGATAGTGTCAGGAAGTCTATAGTTTTCTTATTTGTGGGCCTTTTATCAATACACGAATAAATTCTACTATGGCCATTGCATCTGCCGTCTCAAAAAAGAGTCCTCGGAGCAAGGAATGCTCTTACTGTGACCCAAAAAGCATGTTTACTGATAGAGCGTGGAAATCGATTAAAAGCAGAAAATCAGCATGGAGTGATGGTGGATGGAGAGAACGGAGAGAATGGAAGGAAAGCAGGAGAGCACTTCTTCAGTGATGACACTTGCATATCGATGGCATTTGCTGAGTTGCAGTCCGCCACCATGACTAACAAGGAAAACCACTCATCATGCCAACCAGCATTAAGAGGCTCATGTGAAAAGACCCTTGAAGCACCTTTCAGCCAGGAATGCCTGCTGAACAAGATTATGCGGGTAAACAGAAAGCAGATGTGCGTGTTCTCAGCTCTGCTGCAGTTTCTGACATCCACTATGAAGGCATGTTGATCAGATGTTGTTGAAACACAAACAGGAAGAGGAAGTGGATTTCTGCATTGGTTCTGCTTTCTGCCAATAGCCTTCTAATTTGTAGAGGGATGCATCGCCTCACTGCGACGTCAGACTGAACAATTTAGGCTGTTGAGTGCTTTGTGCAGATCTAATCCAGCGGTTCACAACCTTTTATTGTCAGATTTATGTACCTCCACAGTCCTGTCAGATGAGCTCAAGTAGCTGGCTTCCCCATCCTCTACTTTTAGCTCACTATTTCCACTTTTTCTTCATTACTTTAGCCAACTACTGTTTATTGCTTTTAGCTAACGATTTTTTTTATCTATTAGCCTACTTTCAGTTTACTATTTCTACTGTCAAGCCATTACTTTTAGCTAACGTTAAGCAAACAATTTAAACTGTTTATCCATTACTTAGCTAACTATTTCAACTGATTACCCTTTACTTTTTTGGTAATGTTAACCGAA
Source organism: Sebastolobus alascanus (assembly GCA_916701645.2). Classification (NCBI taxonomy): domain Eukaryota; kingdom Metazoa; phylum Chordata; class Actinopteri; order Perciformes; family Sebastidae; genus Sebastolobus; species Sebastolobus alascanus. The sequence goes on from CAKAOJ020000169.1 coordinate 76,830, forward strand.
CAATTTCGACTGTTTATCTTATACTTTTAGATAATGTTAGCTGAACAATTTCAACTGTTTATCCACTACCTACTGTAGCTATTTCAAATGTTTATCAATTACTTTTAGGTATCGTTTTTAACAGTTTATCCTTTACTTTTAGTAACTATTTCAACTTTTGTTCACTTTACACACTCTTACTTGCAACATGTAGTGGCCAACTGACTTGGGTTGTAATTGTACATTTAGTAAAGCTCATCATCACACTAATTTGTAATATTATGGCTGTTTAATTTTCGTGCTTCACACAAATATATAATGGCATTTTTTTGTTGAATTACATTAGTTGAGTTAATTAGTTGTAGGCTACCCCCCAGTTGGGAATCAATGATCTAATCCATGAAGGCTATCAAACAATAAGATGTCAAGCTGTGTTAAAGGTCAAAGTAGTGACATCGGGATCAGACCCAGCTGTTACCCAAAAATCCTGATTTACAACAACAGAAAATAATTTTCAAAGAACACAGTCGACTCCTCTTGAAACAATACGAGAGCAGAGGCTGCCAACAGGGGATTCATTTCAGCCCACCATCGTTCCTCCGCCTCCTTCCATCCTTTAACCCTGGGAGATGGTGTTGTCATACTGCTGGACATGGGCCCAGGGTGTGAGTGAGTTTAACTAAACAAAAACACTCCCACCCTGGGATGAGGACTCATTGCCCAGTCAGACCTCCATAAAAACAGCTCTGGTCTGTGTTAACGTGCATGTTTCCAACACATGATAAAACTGGGAGAAAGCTGGAGCATCTGGTTATCTCTTCCTAGTTAGGCTTTCATAAACCAAGAGAGGAATGTCAATGAAATGAGGAGGAACTGGACTGCTGTGAACACAGTCTGACACTAGGTGGTAATCTTGTTTTGCAAATGGGTTTAGCTCAGTGGTTCCCATAGGAACCCACCTATAGGAGTCAGAGGTGGGTTTAATTTCTGAAAGAGCTTGAGAGTTTCCACAGATACGGTGACAGACGGCTGGTGATGAAGGTTGCTGAAGAATTATACTTCTACTGTACTACATTTCAGAGGGTAATATTCTACATTTTACTCGGCTACATTTATCTGACAGCTGTAGTTACTTTTCAGGTTAAGGTTTTACATTAAAAAAACCTATGATAAGCTTATAAAATACAATGCAATGTAAGTGGTTTTCAATCTTTTTTGGCTTGTGAGCCCTTATCACTTTAAGATGTCTATGTCTAGGTTGGGAACCACTGAACTACCTACAGTAACTACACTTTTGACCAGCTACAAGAGGAACATGCTACTTACACATTGATGCATTATTTAATTAATTAATCAAATAATGCCATATATAATAAATAAAGCAGTCACAGGGGCCATTTTTCTGCAGAACGAGTACTTTTACTCAAGTAATGGAGTGTAATTTAAATTGTCGTATTAGTTCTTAAGTAAAGGGCCTGAGTGCTTTTTCCACCATCAACTACCAAATATACTGCATGTTCAGTATTGATAGTGGTGCACTTACTTTATGGGAGTGTCCTTCAGAGTGGTGGATGGAGGTATGGGATATTTCCTGGACTGGGGGAACCTCTTTAAGGGGGCGTGAAGAGCGGGCAGCCACCGCTTTCTGCAGGGACGACGGGGCCGGTCTGCCTAATTCCTTAGATTAAAAGCAGCAGTCGGATGGCTGTAGGTTCCAGAGGCAGCATGAAGACAATCTAAACAGCATCATGATTAGAAACGTACCGAGCATGTGGCTTTCATTAGCTGCAGGCTGAACTCACAGCACAGCGCTGAAGAGCAGGTCTCAGCGTCAATGCTACGCCTGCCAATCAAACACACACAGCCATGAATGTGACATGTTAGACTGATGAGCTTTCCCCAACACTAATGAAGACAGGTTAGTGGTTAAATGAGCAAACTGACAGCACATAAACAATTTCCCTTTTATTAAATCACAATAATTTGAAGAACATAATTATATTTTTCTACTGTACATTATAACCACATACAATACATTGCAATTAACTGGTCCCAGTCATTTAAAAAGGTAAAGAATACAAGTAGCAGCAGAAAGGTTTGGACAATCAATACATGCTTTAAATTATATAAAACAAGTTTAAAAGAAAAATCCAAAAACAACAAAAGTGAATAAAATAAAAACATTTAAATAAATAGGGGAATAAAAATTAGTGATTGTGTATGTAACTGTGAAAATGTTCCACAAACACATTTTTTGACACATTTACGGTTCATAAATACTAGCAGATTGGTTTATAAAATGTGCATGATCATGCACATAGAAAATACAAAGGCTGCTGGAATGTAAAAACGAAAAGAAGTACATAAAATTTCTTGTATCGTTCTGACACAGTAAACTTCACCTATCTTTTGTTCTAGGAAGATTTAAAAAAAATAAAATAAAGATTTGCTCTGAATTGGGTATAAGTCTAAAAGTCAGCGTGTAAAAAAAACAACAGTGAGTATAACATGAGAAGTCCTTGTGAGTTTGGTCTGTTTGTAATTTAGAAGGACAGAAACAAACACAAGTCTAGAGTTGAGAACAACGTTACCATAAATAATCTCCCTGAGGTGTCTGTTCCCTTTCTTTATCCACTATTCAGTTTCTTTGGCACACTTTGCCTGGAGAGGGGGGCCAGGCGGGATTAGGAGTCATGTACCCATGTGATGATAATGACAGAGAAGCTGATGATTCCCATAATGAAACCAATGACCACCAGAAGTGCAGCCTAGAGACACAAAGAGCATAAACAACACAGTTAGCATCACAACCTAAAAGGAAAAGGTCAAAATAAATAAAATGGAAGCAGCAGCTGCAGTCGTTGAGGGAAATGGGCTCAAACTGTTTTTGTTGTTTAAATTTAACAGTATTCAATATATCTATATAGCTCTATAGATTAAATTGATAGATTATATCAGTGTTTAGTTACCCCAATGGAGTCAAAGGATCTGAGGGGTCCTCTGTTGATCTTGAGGTAGAAAATGCCGGGGAAAACAAACAACAGGCAGGTGGATGTCGTCGCTCCTGGGGAAAGAAACAGGAAAGTCACTTGAATTGCACAGACAACATACTGTATACATGTCCGACAATAGCAGCTTCATAAACTGTTTGAGCAGGACTGCACCATTAATTATGTATAAGCAGGTACTGTGATTTTAGCCACCACGATCAATAAATGTGGAATATTGACATCTTGGCTGAGAGCTTGGCTGCGTTTAATATCTGCTGTAGAAAACAGATCACAGTATTTCAAGGTCACTGATAATGCAAAATGACTCTGTCTGTAGATTAAAAAGATTAATAATTTTAGGATTTATAAAGACCAGAATATAGCAAAACAAACGTTTCACATACCCACTACTCCGAACACATTTCTGATATCAGGCACAAAGATGGCCAGCAGCAGCACCACACTCAGGATCATTAGAGTCAAAATGATATGGATCGACCAGGAGAAGGGACGTCTTCCAAACACCAGCAAGATCGCAGCCTTTCGGGCCTGAAGTGTACACACAAACAAAACTTATCATATGAAACTAGAAAACCGAAGGAATCCATTGGTACCAACAATGTTATACTAGCTTGTCAAGAAGGAGGTTAAATAACGCTACAAACTTACGCTAAATTTTGGCGAGGAAAAACTGGCATAAGCATTTTCAAAGGGGTCCCTTGACCTCTGACTTCAAGATATGTGAATGAAAATGGGTTCTAAGGGTACCCACGAGACTCCCCTTTACAGACATGCCCACTTTATGATAATCACATGCATTTTGGGGCAAGTCATAGTCAAGTCAGCACACTGACACACTGACAGCTGTTGTTGCCTGTTGGGCTGCAGTTTGCCATGTTATGATTTGAGCATATTATTTATGCTAAATGCAGTACCTGTGAGGGTTTCTGGACTATATTTGTCATTGTTTTGTGTTGTTAACTGATTTCCAATAATAAATATATATATTACATTTGTATAAAGCAAACATATTTGGCCACTCCCATGTTGATAAGAGTATTAAATACTTGACAAATCTCTCCTTAAGGTAAATTTTGAACAGATAAGAAATGTGAGATTAATCGTGATTAAATATTTTAATCGATTGACGGCCCTACCAGTAATACAAACATACAAACAAGAAACAAGAAACATGGCGGAGCAACATGGCGGACTCTATTAAGAGGACCCGCTCCCTGTGTAGATATGAAGGGTTCATTCTAAGCAAACGAAAACACGATTCTTAGTTTCAGGTGATTATACACTAATGAAAATTTCCCCTGAAATGTTACACACTGTACATTTTTAAAGAGTATGTTGGGGTCGGTGTACTCACAGGGAACTGAATAAGGGGTACAGTCAGCAACACAGAGAGCAGGATGGCCAGTCGAACCACCATCACCATGATGTCCCGAGGCATGTACGTATCGTACCCAAGCAACAGCTCCGAGTCCACGTGATCTAAGAGCAGGAGACAAGGATAGAGTGAGGGTACGACGTGAACAGATATGACAGGGCTTGGAAAAGCAGCTAAAGTAAGTAGTTGCGGTAAAGTGTGTCAGTGCAGGCTTACCGTAGAAGGTGAGGTAGCCAAACACAGCAGAAATGAGGTAAACCAGGAAGCTGAGGCTAATACTGACATTTGTAATCTTCTGCATCTTGGCTTTAGTAGGTCTGAAAGACACAAGGACACATTCACTGAGTGTTTACTTGGCTGGTGAACTATAGATTATACACACAGTAAAAGTAAAGCTGCGGTGCTGACCGGTCCAGTTCGCAGTAGATTGGCAGGATAGCTGTGTGGCACAGGAAGGAGAAGGCCATGGTGGGGATGGCGTAGCCGCTCTGCAACACACATCAGTCAGAGATACACAGGAGTGAGGCGGCAGGTGGGTCAAGTTAGGATCGGGTGATATATCGAATATACTTGATGTATTGCGTCTTGTTCTACGTGGGATGTAGTAAATGATGATATCGCCAACATCGAGTACAAATATTAGTTATTTCTTTAAGCCACCGGCATGAGACTCGCTCTGGCGTTTCACTTTTCCCGCGGTTCTCTCCCTCTCACAGACACACTCTCCTGGGTGAGTGTGTGTGGCTTATGAGCATTGATGTGCGTATGGGCCGTGTGTTTTTGTATCTGGAGGGGAACAGGGGAAGAGCCTGGAGAGAGCGGAAGAAGTGAAGCACCAAAGCGAGTTTATATGGTGTACTTGACGGTCAAGGTATGGTTTAGTAGAAACTACCATCTGGGCTGCATCAGAGTAACGACGCAAAGTTCAGGTGTGAACTTTCCTGAGTTAATGTATTCAGTGGATGGAAATATACAGTATATTACCAAATACTGTGTAAGGCTGCATTCACACCAGATGAGGCGTTGCGGCGGTGTGGGAGAGTCACTTTAATGGCCCACTGACTGCGACGATTAACGTCTTTTGTTCCCTTATGGCACGGTTGTACAGCTCTGGATCACCGGTTACGTGATTGGCCACCGCAGCATGACGTCGCGTTGCGTTGAAGTGGATTCTGTTTCTACTTTTCCACTGCAGGCTGTTGCATTTTTTTGGGCACACCCTGCGGCCGCCACAGTACCAAGACCAAAAGGAGAGCACACATTACGCCTATGTTAAAGTCTTTACACTGGATACCGGTTAGTTTTCGTATTGATTTTAAAATTCTTTTATTAGTTTATAAGGCACTGCATGGCCGTGCTGCAGACTACCTCTCAGAAAGGCTTTTGGTTTATGAACCAAGAAGACCCCTCCGATCCTCTGGTTCTTCTCTTTTAGCAGAACAAAAAGATTTGGCGACGCTGCTTTCAGCCATTACGCTCCACGCCGTTGGAACAGCCTTCCAAAGGATCTGAGAGGAGCTGAAAATATTGATATTTTTAAAGGTAAACTAATATCTACTTAGTCTGGCTTTCATGTAGTGTTTTAAAATTTTAGTGGATTTATTATTTGTACTATTTTATACTCTATTTTACTCATTTTGTTTTATCAACATTTTACTACTTTGAGTAACTGTTGATCATTATGACATTTGTCAGTTTATTTGTCAATCGCTTGTAAAGCACTTTGAAGTGCATTTGATTTGTTCGAAAGGTGTTATATAAATAAAGATTGATTGATTGATTGATACTCACATTCACCGCACCGTCGGATCTTGGGTGAATGCAGCCTGTGTGTGATCTTTTAGGGTCTTCTCGCAAAACATTGTCAAGTGGTGTTTAAACATCTGGACCAAACATGTGCTTCACTTAATTCAGCATGTACATATGGCCTTTACGTGTAACATAAATGTGAGTGGCAGCTGAATAGTGCACCGGAGTTCCTTACATACTGTATATACACCCCAAACTTAGGAAGAGAGTGAGACTTCTCACCACCAGAGTCAAAGAAGTGCAGCAGACCTACTTTCAACAACTACTCAGTGCCACCTCACAGATTCTGCATGGGCAGCATAGAGAGAAAAAGGCTGGTTTCATACACGTACCTTACTGGAGATGACAAAGAGTTTGGGTGTACAATCTGAGTCAGAGGAATTTGATATCTGGAGAAACAAGGAGAGAAGAGGGAGCGTGTTATTGCGGAGAGGAGACGACTTCTGCAGTGCTGCAACATAAAGCTTTATGTTTCCATTGCCTGGCTTCGGAGCTAAAAGGAAAACAACCATCTAAGCAAACCATGCCAGGACTGCAGCTATACTGTGGGCTGTATAATTCCAAAAGGCCAGAGGTCATTTCCAGACTGATGCAAGGTCACCTGAACTTCCTTCCCCTCAGGACTGGCACCATTCACCATACACAGCTCTCTGCTGCAGCCTCCTCTGGTCCTCATCAACCAGAGTAATCAGGAAACTCAGTCTCCTCATAATCCTTGTGGCCGTGACCGCCTGGCCCAGACTACCTACCTCAGACATGCGGTTTCTTATGTACGTGTGTCTGTGTGCACGTGGGCAAGAATACAAGGAAATGTGGGTTGTTGTTACCTTGATAGCACCTGAGAGTGTGGTCACATTGTGAGGCAGTGGGCAGGGGATGGACCATTTCTTCACCACAACCTGGAGAGGAGGCAAAACAACATGTCAACAACAGAAAAGTTGAAAAAAAAATATGTATTTTTTTTGAAGGGGTGTATTTAAACTCACCACAACTGCAAAGTACAGCATAAAGAAAAAGGCGATGCTACTGGTGTAGCCCAGGAAGCCTGTAACAGTGAGATAAAGATCTGGTGAGAAAGAACATTTAAAAACAAATCAAGGCAGCAAATCAAGATGTCATTTGATCTACATACTTACCAATTTTAGGCAACATTGACAGAGGTAGAACAATACAAATTGTGACTAGGATTAGAAGCAACCTGCCATCTTCATACCAGGCATGTCTGGAAAACAAGAATGAAGGACATGAATTATTAAAGCTGATCATCATCATCATCATCATCATCTCCCTGGTCGTGCAGCGCCAGGGACGACAGAGATGAAGCTCCAGAGCTTTAAAAATGGACCAGCTCTGGAAATTTGTCTCCATTTCGTGCTCAAATACAGAACGACAGATTCATCATGTGGTACGAATTAAGGGCTTTAGTTCTTGCGAACCATAACAATTATGTAATTCACATGCAAACGTTGTGTCGCTCCGTCAGATGAGACCACATTTCACTTGCCGGGTTTTTCGGAGAGGGGGAATAATATTTTCCTTTGCTGAGGGATAGCCTTGGCGGTTTATTCGGGATTGGGGAGCTAGAGGAGGAGGAGGAGGAGGGGGCAGCGCTCGAGGTGACACATGTGGAAGGCATGCCGGCTCCGCTGGGGTCGGGGTCGGGTGGGGAAGGGTGCTGCCTGGCGCTGCTGTATGTTGGACCGCAGCGTGGGGTCATGAGGGACTGGCTCCACCACTCTTTATGGGGCTCCCACAGTCAGCAGCACCTGTTCCGACCACATCAACACCCACTGACCCCTGTTTGGCAGTTTCACAGCTGTGGCGTTACCATAGGCGCTGATGGATTTGTCTGTGCGTCTACGCTGTTTCTGCTCTGTAACTGGATGTCACAGAGACCTCTGCTCTGACCCGGACTCTCTCTTGTCCAATCACCTCTACTCTAACTCTAAGTTTAGCCGAACCGCTCGACCACAGCTTAGCTAACCCCCTTCTCCACTTTTACAGAACATTATGCACACACAGGGATGTATAAAAATCTCCACCACCACTAGGATCCACTCTCGGGAGGCTCGAGGCTTACTGTAAAGGCGCAGGATACCTAAAAGACCCATGAAATGTGGAACATTTCACGCTATGATAAGATGCAGGATAGCTGCAAGGTATAAGGTTGGAGTATGAATGCCAATGAGTCAATCTGCACATAGTGTTGAAGATCAGCATAAATCTGGCCAGTGCAGCACAAACCCAAATCCACAGCTGTCCACGTCATTGGCCTCAGAGAAACTTAAACAGGTCATACAGTCCATTAGCACAAGACTAAAAGATTGAGCACAACTGTGTTTGCGCTCTGTCGTATTATGATAAATGAGCCAGACATTTTAATATAAAGCAACTCGCTCATTTAGGCTTTGATGGAATCAAGTATGTGTCTGTTAACATCCCAAAGCCGCTCATTAACAGAAATGTTTTGTTTCCCTCAGCAGTGAGCTGTAATTAGAATGGCAAAACTGATATCCCCTTGTATCAGTCTGATTCCGGGGAACATGTGCGAGAGATTTGGGGGGGTGAAAGGAGAGCACTAATACAAAGCAGCTGTGTGCGGAAGATTCAGATGTTGACGGATCGGGCTGAGAGAGCAGCTACAACTCTTGCTTAAACCAGTGTGGCCAATAATAAAGTGATAGAAGTTACATTCTTGGCCCGGGACGAGGGGCTGCAGGCTCGTCCACGTAGGCCAATGAAAGACTACAGGCTGCTCATGATGGGTGATGTATGGCTCTCAGTCGTAAATGCATTTCCTCTGGGCGTGATTCAGGCCAGACAGCATAGAGCACGCTCACAGACAATGTATTAGTAGTTTACTGTGGTTTGGTGAGAGATCTTCTTCTACCGCATCACTCACACATTTCTCACTGCCCGACTAACTCCAGTTTGTTTAGCTTTGTGGTGCACAAGTGTCAAATTTGACTTATTTGAAGGCCAAAGGTATAATCTACAACATCATGGGAACAGGAATGACTCATGCGTTATCTTAGTTGAGCTAATCTAAAAGAATGGCTTGGTTTCACCCGCAGCTGTGACACATTTTGAACCAAATTTCCTTATTGGCGGAGAAGGGAGCGCTGTACGTATACCCACCCTGTGTTGTCTGGGCTCAAGAGGCTGTCGATGGCTGCAGGCAGCTCCGACTTCAGGATGAACAAATAAGACGCCATGGCTGAGGGGGAGAGAGGAAAAGAGGTTCAGAAAATGTCTAAATAAAATAAAAGCACACAACGATACCAAAACGACTAAATCGGATGACTGTATGTTGCCACAAGCAATCGCTGTGTGAGGGCAGTGTGTGTTTCCCAGCGCGAGGAAATGGAAGGCAGGGTGGAGGGGGAACTGCGGCTCTGAGTTAATGCAGATGGGTGGGGCAAGCAGCTCAAGGGGATCACCAGCAAAGCCCTCGGTGCAGAGGAGCAGACATTATGCAGATCTTCCAACTGCTGGAGACCGGGAGTAGCAGTCAGGATGGAGAAGTGTGAGGAGGGGGAGGAGGAATGCTAACAATAATGATCTCTGACGCTAATCCAGGTATTTCTCCCACCGCTCCACCTCACTAGGAAACAGGATATTATCAGCCTCCGACGGGCTCCAACATCCTTCCAACGGACAGCCAATCAGAGAGGGGATGGGGGTCACTTCCTGAGGGTCATATCAGCCCCCCAAAACACCAGAAGGAAAATGGGACTGCACAAGGTGGAGAGGATGTTTGTGGCTGAAACGGGACTCAGATGCAGTGTGTGGTCAGTCATAAAGGGATATAATGTTAAGGGATTTATATTTGTGAAGCCAGGCGGAGCCGGAGTTAGCTGGGACCTCACTGCCCCCGAGGCAGGTCTTGCACTCGCCGTTAAATAGGCCTAGACCATAATCCCTCAGATCCTGTATTTGTTTATAAAAGAAAATTCCTCCAATAACCCTCCAGCCCACACAGACACAAGGACACTCACTCTGTGAATAACTACTAATGCCATTTAGAAGCACTAAACTCTGTCAATACGGTTATTCTGAGGCAGCAGTTGCTTTAGTGTTTTAGCCAAAACGTTTTGCCGCAAAAAGTTCATCCAACAATTTAAACGAACCACAAAAACAAAAACTCTTTTCAACCACACAAAGACACACTGACAGGGATCACACAACAGGCATGATGCAATGGTTGGATTTCATGCAGTAGGTTGCGGGAAGCACAACAACACTTTGATGGGAATTCCTGGTGGGATAATACTCACATCTCTAAACAAAAAAAAGGCCCTTGAGTGAAGGAAAAAGATTGTTATTGGCCAAGTGGTAGGAAAACATATTCTAATAATAAGCATGTATGTAAAACGTCAAGGGAAATTGATGCAAACCTTCTGCGTGTGGTCAGCGAACAGTGGGAGAGTGTGTTCAACACAAGACAGAGCCACTTTCATTTCATTAAGAGTGAGGGGACGGGCAGGCTGTGAGAGCCCTGAGCTGGTCAGTAATTAAGGTCAATTGGCCCATCAGCCTTTGGCAGTACAGATGAATGTTTACCCAGAGTGAGGCTAATTGCACTCTTATAAAAGGGGCCCGAGGTGCAGACAGATGCAGGCTGCAGTGCAGGCTCTCACACTCTCACACATACTGCCCCATGCTGGGAAAACCACAAACATACCAGAGGGCACGGCAATAATCCACTCAGCCGTGCCACTAATGACTGCAGAGGAGCGATCACCTCAGCTCTCCACTGTCTGAGAAGAGCAGTTTGTGGCTGAGGGACGGGTGGATAGATGGTAGTAGGAGAGATAGAGAGAAGTGGGGGGGGGGATAAAGGGAGGGGTCCCATTAGGTTACTCAACACTGGGTGGGTTTACCATCAGTGATCAATTAGACGAGAAGTCAGGTTTCAGGCCCAGGGGAGGGGGCCGAGAGGACAGCGGCTACAGGGTCAAAGGTTATCAGGGAATCCGGATAATAGCCTCACAAGAAGGACGGAGTAAACAGAGGCTTCTGATCACCAGCAGGAGGCACTTTCTGCCTCCAAAATAAACTGGCCACAGTCTGAACCTGCAGCACTGTGCACCTTCTTCAACACTTCTAAAAAAAACACTAAATCAGTTTATGTTCAACATGTCAAAGAAATGTATGCAACTGTGCAGTGAAATGGGAGCTGACTTACCACCAATATTTTGGATGATAATAGAAATTCCAACCAGAACCTAAAAAGAATTTTGAAAAGGTGGTTAGTGTGAGCATGTCTCCTGGTCATGGTGAAAATATAAATGAGTGAATTCATTTTCTTTCGTCAAAAATTCACACTAATCCAAAAGACTTACTTTTCCTGGTTTTCGCAAAGCTTTCCCTCCAAGGTCTTCATATGAATTGATACCTATGAGAGTCAAATAAAATAAATCACAACTACTTAAAAGAGTGCTCAACTGACTCAGCAGTGCTCTCCTATAAACATTGTCGGGCTCACGATGGACAGTTTAAAGCCGAAAAGATCAAAATTGATGCAGCTAGGGCTGACCCGAATGCTTCGAAGCTTCGACCGTTGCCATGGTATTATTCAACCTCCAAATCACTATTCGAATGCTTAGTTTTTTAGTTTTTATATACAAATATGTAATAATAATGTATAAATCCCAAAATAGCCCATTAAATAAGGAATAATCATTACATTATTATTCATTATTCATGTTAAACATTCATTATTATTAGTTATTCAGACAGATATCGCTGTTTATTGTGTGGAGAGGTGTGTGTGGACAGTAATGTGGCAGTGGCACTGTCCTGAGCACTGAAACAGGGGAGATGGAGACAGACAGACAGCCTGCCGCGTCACAAAGCTTCCAATACCTTCGAATATTTCTCACCAAAGCTTCGAAGCCCAAAAAATGGTATTCGGGACAGACCTAGATGCAGCAGAACCGGAGATGTTGTCTTTTTTAGTGCAGGCATTCTTCTTCTTACTTGGCAAATCCTCGTGCCTACATTACCCACAATGCCACACGCTTGCCGACAGTTCGGTCATAGATTCGGGTGTGCTATGCTAGTAGTGGCTAATATATTCTTGAGCTGCTAGCCTCAAGCAGCGATGAGGAGCGGGCTACAGAGGTCTGCTGAGCTCACTTCTTCCTAACTCCACACCTCCAGATTGTTTTCATTTTCCAACTTGTTGTCTTCAGACCCAACCGAACCAGGCAACGAGGCAATTTATCAGACAGCTCTATCACATATGCTGTGGTAGTCCCCAAAACCTGAAAATACACTTTAATGTGTAAAATTGGTGAAGTTCCCTTTCAAAGATGATCAAAAACCAGGATAAGATGTCCCTTCCCTCAGGAAACTCTCAACAGTATTTGGGTGGTAACTGATAAACAACATCCCACTATTATCTCTTTTTATCTCGTCTCACGGCTCCTTTGACCCTTTTAAACATTACTTACACATCACCTGATTCAATTACGACTAGGAAGTGAATAAAGACACAAAGAGATAACAACATATCAGCTAGCTTCCCTGAATAGTGATCTAATCATGAGTGAAGTAAAGGGGGACAGTCCAGGATAAAAAAAACCTGGAAGAAACCCCCTGGATAAACGCACAGGGAAGTGATAATCTAAAGTTAGACTGTGTATGCGTTGTTAGTCTCTCACCTGTTTGGTCACAAAGCTTCAGAAGGAGATGTATAGAGTACGCTGCCAGGCTGGACACTACTACTAACAGGATACTAGAGAGGAAAGGTACATAGAGGAGAAGTTAGCATACAGTTTTATGTCTGATTCATTTAAAAAGCTGTCAGATATTTAAATGTAAAAGGTGTATTGAGAGCATTCTTACCAAAAACCAACTATTCCAGTGTGAGCCATAGCATAAGCTAGACCCAATATGCCGCTGCCCATGATGGCATTCATCAGGTTAAACACAGAGGAGGCGAAGGAGGCTCCTTTGGGTGGCACTGATCCCTGCACACACACAGCAGAGATAACATGAGGATAAAAGACAAAGAGGTAAAACAGTGAGTGTGAAGACAACGGAACAGAAGAAATCTGATTATTTTTGTCAGAGCTTTAAGAGAATTGCTCCTGACAGTTTAAGAACAACTGGCCGGCCCTGATGATGGATGTCATGAAACAACACTGCAGTGGCATGCAGGATCAGGGAATGGAAATGGGAATGGATGGGGTGGGATTTGAGCTGCTAGCTGTGGGACAGCTGCCTGAGCTCAGGATAAGGGGAGCTGCCCAAACTGCTTGACCTCTCTAATAGGGGATATCCTGGAGAGAACGAGTGGCAACTCTGGTGTCAGTGTCACAACAAGCTCGGATTGACCTGAGGGCCGCTGAATCAGATTCACCCTGGGTTACAGTACTGAAAGACAGGAAGTTAACTACGACACCAGATGGAAATGTAGACTGGTTGCTAGGGCTGTAACGATACATCGATCTGGATCAATTCAATCATTAATGATCCAATATCATCGATGCAAAGTGAAAATATTGATACATATCGTCATCTTTGAAATTCTCACCTTATATATATTCTTTTTATTAATAGAATAGATTGTTTTTGATTTAAATGTCTGGAAGAGCCCAGTAATAAAATTGTCAAATCATATTTTAGTTGTTTTATGTGAGTTGATGTAAGTGTAACTGATTGTGTTAAATAGGCATATGATGTCGTCTCATATCGATCGCAGACCCCTGAATTGAAATCGTATCGTGGCAGAATTTGTGATATCAGTAAATAAATATCGTATCGCTGTCCAAAGAATCGTATCGTATTGTGATGAAACTTGTGATTTATGCCCCTACTGGTTGCCATGCACAATTATAATGCAGAAATTAAATTACACAGACTTTTAAAATAAATATGCACTGGCAAAATAATGTATTAACATAAACTAATGAATGTATTCATCGCCAGCTGTTCAGGGTCACAGTGGGCTAACACAGTGCACAGCACAGTGCTGAGTGAAACAACAAGCCCACCGGTATAACAGACAAATCCCATCTCACCTGGTTCCTTTTCTATTCATGTCTTGTGCTTGGTTTCCGATTAGTGATGGGATTAAGATAACATGTTCACTAAAAAGTCATTTGAGACGTGTTTTACCATGAGTGGTGTCATTAATTAACTTAACATGACAAAGAGTCATCAAATTAAGCACTAATGTGATTCTACTCTCACCACTTCCTTTGAGTGAGGGCTTCTGGTCACATGAAAAAGATAAATGAACGACACTGATCAATCAGTGTCGTTCATTTATCTTTTTAGGCATCTACCTACAATATGTCAGAGTACTCACTACTACTGATGAACCCTGCAAACTCTACATGGATCCACATTTCTTTATCTGTATTTCTTCAGAATATATATCAGAATATATATCTGAGCTGTCCCTTACCAATCAATGCGCAGCCTGAGATCCTCAGGCAAGAACCTGCTGACTGTTCCCACCTCACGCTTAAAATCTACAAGGGACCGAGCGATTGCTGTTAGGGCTCCTCGGCTCCGGTTTGCGTCATCAGTATATTGTTTTAAATCACGGTTAAAGACTTATCTATATCAAAAGGCTTTCCTATAATTTTTTAAAGGATTTTCTTAACTATTGATTTGCATTGTACGTTGTTCTTTGTGTTAAGAATAGGGTGCCGTGTAGTCATTCATTGTTTTAAGTTTATCCCTCTTTCTCATTGATGGATTTTGATTATTGTTGTGTTTGTTGTAAAACACTTTGTAACGTGAGTTTTAATAAGTGCTATATGAATAAACTTTATTATTATTATTATTATTATTATTACAAGCACAGAACAATTACTCATTAGACTCAATACCTTTAAATTAAACTATTTTTTAGGCAAAATAATTAAGTTTAATCTAAATAAAATGAAGGGATTTAGTATAATGACTGGAAAGCTCCCAGAGCAACATAATATATTATATAACTGTTTTTATGGACTGTGTGCTACTAATCATGAGCAAACTGAACATCTTGGGTAAAAATCAGTGGACTTTCCCTTTAAAAGGTACAAATGACATGTAAAATATTTTTTAGATATCCTCAGTGGAAAATAATCATTAAAACAACATGGTGCAGTTTCAGTTTTAGGCTGGACTTTCCCCTGTAAGTGCTAACAGAGGCAGAAAGCAGAGAGGAAACTGAAAATGAGAAGTTTTCAGAAAAAATGCACGTGATGTTATGTCATAAACAGCATTTTGACAATTCATTCAACTTGGTTTCCTGATAGTTTACCTGTCAATGGAGCAGCTAGTGCTGCTTATTGGTCATTAAGTTCACATATTTAGACTGAAACACTAGTTTGTTAGCTGTGAGAGAAGCGGTGCTGTTTCAGTACTTACATTTATTAATAGAGGTGTAGTCTCGTCTCCCTCGACGTCCCCGACGAATCGACTGTATACATCTGCGGTTGCATTTCTATCGATGCTCATTTTCTGCTCTCGGAAACTCCGGATTCAAACTAAAAGAAACAAACTCTCTCTGCCAAACTCCCCTCTCCTGTTAGCTTGACTTCGTAAGGAGTTGTGACAGAACCATCTTCACTTCAATCCCTTTTAAACTCCTCTCTTATCAACTCATCAGCTGCTGCTGACTGTTGTTGTTTATCACTCAAGTCACGTGTCTGTCTTTTATGTCGCATTTAACACGTCAGGAGGGGAGACCGCCCAATCAGAACGCGACCGTCCGCTCGGTTGACCAATCACCAGCCAGCTCTGGTCGAACACTGATGACGCATATTGAAGCATGCCTGAGAGCGGAGGATGTTGAGGTGAGCTCTGGATGGGATTTTTTCTCTTAAATAACAGCGTAATTACCGTTTATCTAACACGAAATTGCTCCGTTTTGTTAAATCTAACTCTCGTGTCACAGTTAGGATGTGTTTTTTTTTAATTTGTAAAATTAATCGCAACGTTTTTGTAATTTCAGGCTCTTCTGCAGAGTCTTTACGTCTGTACAAAGTGAAAGAAAGCTAAAAGCTGCCGCTGTGCACCGGAGCCTCTACTCTGCTGCCTCACTGACAGCTTCAGCTTCTTTTGGCTTTGCTGTGAAGCCCATGATGGAGCCTAAACTGTACCAGGCACCTCCAGCGGTCAGGGGTATGACCTCTCTGGACAAAGAGGCCTTCACACAGACCATCACTGTCCCAGCTATACGGGTGCCCACTGGGGTCTTAAACAAAGTGGTGAAGAGCCTGAGGAAGGCGACCATCCAGCGCCCAGGGGTGCCCAGAGTGGTGCAAGACAAAGAGGAGAGCAGTGACTTTCGTTTAGTGCTGTTGGACCCCCACAGAGTGTCCTCTCCCAGCTCCTTCAGTGAAGCTGAAGCCGAGGCTCTGAGGTCATTCAGTGTCGCCTGATGAGCTGCAGTACTACGAGCTGCGGCTCACCTATGACAACCTGAAGAGTGAAGAAGTGCTGGAGGCCGTGCTCCCTCAGGGTCAGGACGTGACCTCTGGGTTCAGCCGGGTGGGACACATCGCACACATGAACCTGAGGGACCACCAGCTCCCATACAAGAACCTCATAGGTGAGAGGCAGATGTTGATAAAGTATTTCAGTACAGATGGGTGACAAATTAAAGGAAACTGCATAATAAGGTGTCTTTTGGCTTCAGTGCTCCTTGTAATAGATTGTACAAGTTTACTGGGGGGATGAACATCATTCTTCCAAAAAATATTCCCTCATTCTGCGTTTTGATGAGCGATGTCTAACACGTTGCTCCAAAATCTCCCATAGCTGTTCAGTCGTGTATTTCACATCATTCTCGTACTGATCAAACCATTTCACTGAATGGAAGTGTCTGTATTTTTGTGTATTTCTCCACTCCTTTATCGAGGGGTTTCCTTTCATTTTTGACCTGTCCATATATAAGTTTGAGTCAGATGTTTGTTACCGCGTGCTCTCAAAATTGTTACTGTGAAAAATACATAAGTCTTAGTGGATGTTTAGCAAGTCATGTGTCAAGCACACACTTCTGTGCCTCAGTGTAACTTAAATGCACAATGTTTTGCTTTAACCAGGCAACTACTTCCTTCTTAAACTGTGACTTACTGTCATGTGAGCAATCAATTCTTAAGAGGAAGAAATACTGACATTGTATCAGTGCCATCAACACTTTTTAATCAGCTTTCTTAGAAGATTAGGCCTTACTGTGATGAGAATAAGATTTGTTTTATTTTCCTTTTTGAATTCTTGTAAATGTGTAATTTGTTAAGAAGTCATATTCATTGCTAACTTCGTGGTTGCTTCCATTGTAGGTCAAGTCATCATGGACAAAAACTCTAGTGTTACCTGCGTGGTCAATAAGACAAACATAATTGACTCCACTTACCGAAACTTCAAGATGGAGGTGCTGGCTGGAGAGGAGAACATGGTCGCCAAAGTAGGTTAAAGCACAAATGTGTTATTTCATGTTAATGATCCAATTGTACAGTCATTCTCAGATAAATTCAGCTCATTGATCACTGGTTGATATAATCTTCGTCTGTGCTGCAGGTGAAAGAAAACGGGGTGACATACGAGTTTGATTTTTCTCGTGTATACTGGAATTCCCGGCTGAGCACAGAGCACCAGCGTGTGGTGCAGCTCGTGAAACGTGGCGACACCGTGTTCGACGTGTTTGCTGGCGTTGGACCCTTCGCCCTCCCGGCTGCCCGCTCCGGTGCCAACGTCCTGGCCAACGATCTCAACCCAGAGTCCCACCGGTGGCTGCAGCACAACTGCAAACTCAACAAAGTGGAGAAGAAAGTGCGAACCTTTAACCTGGACGGCAGAGCGTTCATCCGGGGGCCGGTGAAGCAGGAGCTGCCTGCGCTGCTGAAGGGAGAAGCTAGTGTTCATGTAGTGATGAACCTGCCAGCCTTGGCTCTGGACTTCCTGGATGCATTCAGAGGCCTGCTGCAGCAGGAGCCCTCCTGTGATGAGAACTTACCCACAGTGCACTGCTACGGCTTCTCTAAACCTGACCACCCTGAGACGGATGTGGTGGAGAGGGCTTCCCGCAGCCTCGGGTTCCCCCTGAAGGACCGATGTTCGGTGCATTTAGTGCGTAATGTAGCGCCCAACAAAGATATGATGTGTGTGACTTTCACACTCCCTAAAGAGGTCCTCTTCAGCGGTGACCATGAACAGACAGGTGAGTTCATTCATAAAAACAGTGAGGAATTTAATGATAAATTGATGATGACTTCAGGGGAAAAGACAATATGGATACTATTTATAGTAGAAGCCACAGAGCCAGTGGGAGCTCCTTGGAAACAGAGACTTACAGAGTACAGTTCTCCAAGTATGAGAGGCTAAACTTATAAGAAGTCATTTATCCTACAGATAATTGGGTTGCTAAGCTGTTAGAGACTCAATTTTAATCAGTTAATTTTTTCGTTTGCTTAATTCTCGTGTATTATATTTTGCTACTTCGAAAAGAGCTGAAACTAACCAAAAAAAGGCAACTATTTTGATAATCAATTAAGTCATTTTTCAGGCAAAAATGCCAAAAATGATCTGTTTCCAGCTTCTCAAATGTGAGCAATACACTTTTTTCACCCTGTATGAAAGCAAACTGTAGATCTTAATTCAAATTTCTTGCATGTGAATACCTACTTGGCAATAATCCTGTTTCTGATGTACAGTAATCAGCAGATTAATCAATGATGAAAATAATCTTTATTTGCAACCCTAACTTAAAGTATTCACGCTGTCACTGTTGCTGTATGTGCTGTGTGCACTACAGCTGTCCCGAATACCATTTTTTGGGCTTCGAAGCTTCGGTGAGAAATATTCGAAGGTATTCGAAGCTTCGCTTTGCAGCGCAGCAAGCAGCAGACATGTCTGTCTGCCTCCATCTCTCCCATTTCAGTGCCCAGGACAGTGCCGCTGCCACACTACTGTACACACACGCACCTCTACACACGACAAACAGCGATATTTGTCTGAGAATAACTAATAATAATTAATGTTGAATGTGAATAATGTTGTGGGATTATTCCTTATTTTATGGGCTAATTTGGGATTTATACATATACTTATTACTTATATTATTACAAACTTATATAAAAAAACAACGAAGCATTCGAATACCGATTTGGAGGTCGATTACCATGGCAACGGTCGAAGATTCGAAGCAGTCGGGTCAGCCCTAATGTGTGCATTTTAATGTACCGCCAGATGGGCTAAAGACTTCAACTTGGTGGACAATAAAGTTGTACACTATTCAACTCTAAACAGATTTTTTTTATCCACAGAGCCTTCAGCAGAACCGGCTCCAAAGAGACAGAAGTGTGAAGAAGCCACAGATTCAACGTAATCATCATATCGACCCGACACTATAAAGGAACGCAGGAAACATTTGAGTTGAGAATTTGTTTTTTTTTGTTGTTTTTTTACAAACTGAGTTTTACTGATGCTTTTAGAACATGATGTTGCATCTTGTCATAAGAAATCATGACCCAGCTTTATTTCAATAAGTGACTTCCTTTTGTTCATACTAGAATGTATTAGAACTATTATGATCATTATTCAGAGCTTAACATCAAACGTCCAAAGTTGTTTCACTTTCAAATAAATCTATAAAATAATGGCTTTTCAGTGTTCATTGTGATTTATTTAAATATAAAATTAACACAAAATATAAAAACTCCTATACACCTTGACCAAACATCAGTCAGAGTACCACCTAGCACAGCAGCTTTTTCCCTCTCCGTAGTGGCAGCGCTGTGGCTTTTATTGTCCTATTACTCACATTTCTAACCAGCGGCTGTTGGAGCTCTGGATCAGCGCTTCAGAGGGAACAGCCCGCTGAACGCATCCTGAATAGCTCGATGACATGCCAAAGTTGAGGTGTATCCTCCAGCTGTGTCCTGAGGCATGGCAGCCCGCACGTGGTTCAGATACCTGAGAACACACAGAGAGCCCTGGTCAGTAACAGCAGTGAGCTATTTTGTAAATAATGTGACTGACTGGCAGCCCGAGAGCTGCTTTCAAAAAGTAGTTCCTGTGAGTGTAACTTGAGTGTAAGTTTATTCTTCATTAAATCCACACTTGAAGTTATTTTTTCTGGCTCTCCGCGACCCTTTGGCCCTTTGATGAGATCGACGAAGACAGACGTACCCATACACTAACACTGGAACACCTTGTGCCTAAAAGCCTCTCCAACATGGCTCTATTAAAGTATTATGGGTGTCTTTTATTTTTTAAGTGCTTACAGATGTATCCTGCCAAAGCCCCTTTTTCGGGTTCTTAAGCAAAGCCAAAAGTCACTGTTTATTTTCACATTCGGGCACAGACAGAAAAACAGTCGAGCTGTTAATTTAGTCTCCACGTCTTGTCCCCACAGTGATAGATGCCCCTCTACTTATGAATTGTGTGTGTATAGGGGGGGTTGACCTGTGTCCCCACCCACTCTAATCCTTCCTCCACTGGTTTGTGCCGTCAAAAAATGGTCATTGGGGTAGAAGCGTGCACACATGTTCTGTACCGCTTTCTTGCAGCATCTTGACTACAAAGCTAAAAAAGCAAAGTCCTCCAGCAACTGAGACAACACGTAGCCTTGCCTGTCAATACTGTCTCCCCCCTACACCCCCCCACCCACCCTGCAGAAATCAGAGTCCTGGCTAAAGCCCTCACACGAGTCTGGCTTTGTGGCCTCTGTTCCTGTGAGCCGGAGAAACTTCAAAGTGAAACGGGAATCAAGAGCACAGACAGCCCTCTGTGATTTCTGTGCCCATTCAAGCTGCTTTACAGAGTAACCTAACACCTGTGGGGAGGCTCGGAGAGACTGAGAGAGACTGAGAGAGCTGAGGCGTGTGTGAGAGATGGACGGGGAGGAAAAAAGGTGTCGGTGAGACTACACGCTGAATAGATCATATTTAGCTCCGGTGTTTTATGATTCTACGAGGTGCTTTGCTCGTAACACAATAAAGCCTACAGTGAAAAATAAAAGCTATAATGACTGTGACATAAAGTCAAACATTCACACATGATGACCTTGTCTTGTCTTAGCAACAGACGGTGAAAGTGAGAGGAATAGCAGCGAGAGATGTCAATCAGGTCTCGCACACAAAGGCCACTCATCACCCACTAGAGAAACAACACACAAGTTCAAAACAGGAGGCCCAGTGATTAATAATAACTTCATTAGGCCCAAGCTGCTGTAGCCTGTCCTTCAGAGCACTTGAGGGAGGTCTTCTCATATGGCTTCCTGCATCAGATGAGTGCTATCTATTGATTATATTGTACTGGGCCTTTTTAATGGTGAAAAAAGTGGGCTATTTACAGCCTGGCTAAGTCTGCTCTTCCTGCTAATCTAATCCCCAAGCTACTCATGTGGTCATTCCTTCCAAGAAAGCTGAGAGCTCTGTGTAACTTTATACCTGCCTGCCCCTAAGGAGAGAGAGAGAGAGAACATGAAGGAGAGGGGGGGAGGAGGAGGGGGAGTAGTGGTGGGGGTGGGAAGTAAAAGGAGGAGGGAGGATATGAGGTGAAATCACCTTTGGGTATCATCATCACAAACCCTCTTCTCTTAAACCAACCCTGTCTGCCCTCTGCTCACCCCTAACACCCGAGGTTAGTTCAGTTCTGCTCCATTAACTCGGCGGCCGTATCCGCATCTTCCTGTAAAGGCCATGTACATACACACGAGCGGCTACAGAGGAAGCTGAACTCTCTTCACATGACTGTACTTGACGATGCTGAAACATTAAGAGATGGACTGACAACACCCAAGACGTGCAACAACACGAAGTGCATTAAAAATGTGCAGCGCATTTGCCTAAAAAAACAGGCCCTTCAATCATAAAAACGAGATACAACACACACACTATACCCCTCTGAAACAGACGCTTCGAGACCCTCCAATGCTACTGTTTCAGTGTGCACTCACAGTCTCCACGCCCTCCCAACCCCCCCCCCCCATCCCCTCTCTCTCCCTTTCTCTCTGAGGACTGGACTGCCTTTTGTTCGCAGGGCCCTGAAACCCAAGCCGTGTCGGCCGGTAACATCTTTCACTCTCCGGGCCCCACTGGAGCATTAGCTGCAACTCGATATGGGTCTTTTCAAAGCCTCGTATTATTGGGTAAATATGGGTCACTTTGGACTGGCCCATTATGTCGCTTGGGGGGGGGAGTGGGAAAAGACGAGTGCAGGTGATGAAGACAACTGAATGACACAGTATGACAGTGTGCGTGTCAGACTGCAATCGCCACAAGGGAATATGACAGGGGTTTTCCATTAGTATTCACACTCAAAGGAGTGATATATGATTTTGACAGATTGTTTCTCAGATCAGAGCGTCAAATTGTGATTTGTTTTGTATTCTCAAAAGCATAATAGAAGATAAAGTGCTTGCATTATTTTTCAACCTCTACTCGTACCATCTGCTGTTCTTTCAAAAAAGCCACGCGGATCAAAACAGTTCAGAGCCAACAGCATTTTTCCACTTGGGTCTGGAACTCTAAATACCTGGGCAATGTCTCCTGCTAACGCTAATAACGCTCAGGGATTTTCCTGACGGGACCCCGAAAGTATTCCCCACTCCTGCTGCCTGGAAAACGCAACAAGGCCGCATCTGTAATTCAAAGTGAAAAGATAAGTGGCGAAATGTTCCGGCGGGGTTCTGCGCGATTTCCAGCTGGGAATGTGTGGCTCCTCTTTGCGTTTGGATCGACGGTGCTGCTGCGGAACGGTGGGTGTTTGGGTTCTTCAGGGAAATGGCTGCGAGGCCCGGGACTCCGGAGGGGAAACGGCCGATATCAGACGGAGGCGCAGGCCGCGTTGGGCCTCTTGTCTAGACTCCATGTGCTGGCTTGAATTGGATTAAGAGGAGCTGTGGCAGCCCGGGCTTGATGGAAAAGAAAAGAGGGCTGTAATGCTACAATGGTTATTTCAGCAAGCAGACACTTAATCAACATACAAACCACAGAGCAGACGCACGGGACAATGGAGCAATCTGCATCAGTCTTAAACAACGCTCACTGTAGAATTACTGTATGTGGTTTGGCTGCTTTCATACATAAAGACTTAAAGCTGCAGTGGGTAGAAATGGAGCAAATATGATAAAACAAAAAAGTTCTTTTTATAAGACGGTCACTATATCCTGACAGTAGCGCATGAGACAGGTAATCTGAAAAAAAATCATGTGCCTCTGTGTCCTCCGGTGCTCCTAATGGCATCTGCCATGGAAAACAACCAATCAGAGCCGAGCTGGAGCCTGCCGTCTCCGAGCAGATGTCAATCACTCGCGAACTCCGATCAAACGGTCAAACTAGGCAGTGCTGATCAAATATTAATCAATATTCTGTTACTGAAATGACTATTTCTCTCCTCAGATGTTTTCAGAAACATCTTTAAGTGTACTGTTTAGCTGTAAAATGAGAAGGTTTGTGACCCTGGTAGCCATGTCGAGATCTGTTGAGGAAATACCAAGCACTGTCCACCAGCCGGTGCTCAGCCAATAGGAATGCTCTCTCTCTGAAATGACCTGTGATTGGCCAAAGTCTCCCGTCACGGGCTAGGTTTTTTAAAGCCTGAAAACAGAGCCATGAGGAGGTGCAGAAGTCTAGTTTTCTCTCAGAACACTTGAATTACAATATGCTGAAAGGTTATTGTGGAATTTTTGCCCCATGATGCCAAAAACATTCTGCCTACTGAAGCTTTAACAGTTCAAGGAAGCTACACTGAAGATAAACTGGCTCCTTCATCAGAAAACTTGATGCAATATCTGAATGAATGAGTGAAGAGAGTCTAAGGCAGCTCTTACCGCGCCTCAGCTCGGCACCTGTCCGCTTTCACAGCACCCTCACTGATCCACGTTCAGCGTTTGTTTTTACTTTACTTAAAAACAAGAGAGGCTTTTTGAATTCAGCTTGTTGTCAGCATGATTCATGACCCAAACAGGGTACGCTGACTTTCAGGCAGTTGGAGATAATAAAGGAAAAATGGCATCTGCAAAGATAAATCAATAAAACCTACCCTACCTGAGAGCGCTCCAAGGACTAAAGCCTCATTAGCTATGTTTATTAAAGCGAAGGAGATTAGACTGGTGTGTTGAGTGCACAAAGAGGGCAGCTGACAAGCACAGGGCAGCCTATATCTGAACAGAGGCTGCCCCATACTTCTGAAAGGCTAGTCATGAGGCTGCTGCATGGCAGTGTGAACGTCCGGAAGTCTTCCTTTAGCGCTCTGCTCCGGCAGCGGTTGAGGATTCCTGGCCTGGAAATGATGGGGGCTGAAGGGGGGGGGGGGGAAGCAGAGCCACACACCTGCCAGATGATTTGTCATTATAGAGGGGTCAGCACTCAGCTGTCACCCCCTAATCACCCATCCTACCCCTTAAGTCAACCCCCCTTTACCCCCCAAACTCCACTCCAGTCCTCCAAAAACACCCCCTGCATTCCTCAGGCGGCTCCGGTTTCACTCCCAGCACTGCCGCCCCATCTGCCCCTCCTTCCTACACTCTGCCCTGAGAGAAAATGTACCCCTGTGAGAGACACAACACACTGAACGCATTGTGTGGATGTGCGATGTGTGCTTATGCCCCCCATGTGTGTGTCCACACAATTCAAACGTGTGTGAATACATGTTTTTCTAAGGGCAGAGCTGTTTGTATCGATACCGACGGCGAACCGATGGAGCAGAATTTTTTACCAGAGGAGGACGTGTGAATTGGTCCAGGCTGCGGTCCAGAAACAAAACCCCCGCAGACAAGCCAAACACAGAGGACTCTCACAGGTATACTATATCTGTCAACAGCGGTCTTTCATCACCGCGGGTCATAGGTCACACTCTTTTCCATTGAATGCGGCTTCCTCTGGGACGTGCGAGTGTGTGAGACAGATCCTCAGCCATCAGCCGACCCACTGTCCACCAGATTATCTCAAGTTGTACTCTGTGAGTGTGTCTGAGGGGGGGCTCAGTGCGGTTACATCATATCCTCACGAGCCTACAGACCCCCTTATCCATTATCGTGTGTCTTATCATCACCGCTGACAGGCTCAGTCTCTGCGTCCCAAAAGAGAGGAGGAGAGGGAGGCGGGTGTAGCTAACACTTAGTTGAGGGGAGAACATGTTTAGAGTGTTAACAGAAGCTTTGGGTGACACTTGACATTAACGCTTATAGAGACTGACAATCTGTAAGCTGTCTTCATGAGGGCAGCTTGTTGGTATCAGTGATAAACACTAAGAGGTACACTTGTTTTGTGCCTATGGAAGACAGCGTTGTGGAGGTGCCCACGATAAAGGCCCATTGTGCCCAAACTTCACTTCCTGTTCCAAGCGTCACCTGTCACTACTCATCCAGCTCTCTTGCTTGCTGGCCTTGCACCTCCTCTGTCTGACCTGATGGGGGCAGTAGAGGCCGGCTGACCGGCTGGGCCACTTGCCTCACACCTAACCGCAGCAGCAGCCGTGGGGCTTGGAGAGGCATCACACATCCCGCTAGCCACTTGATACAGAGAGCATCTTTCTTTCGTCTCCTGAGCTGCCACTTGATAACTCTGCCCCCTGGAGAGCTGAGAGGAAGGAGGAGGGGGTGGGGGGGGCAAACCAGACAGGAGAGGGAGGATAATGACATGACATCAGTGTCATCGTTAACCAAATGGGGCCGTAAACAATGGAAGGACATATGCTGTTCGGTGAATGGCTGCTAGCACAAGGCGCACCCATACATACACAGCAAAGGAGCCTCGACAGTTAGACGTAACATTCTGGGAATAGAGCGCCGATACAGAGAGGAAGAATAGAGTTTTCCCGAGGGGTTGGGTCGCCTCCACAGGTATCAGTTACTGAAGCACCTCAAGCACTGAGGAGAGGCTTTTCAATTAGGGAGAAAGATGGGAAAAGAGCAAAGAAGGGGGGGGGGGGGGATGAAGGAAAACAAAAAGGCAGGGAAAGGTACAGCAGGGGGAGGGTGATAATTCATACATCATAGTGGAGAAGTACCTCCTACCATGAGGTGTGCGTGGCAAGTCCCCACAGCCAAGCCCCACATGACGGGAGTTTGTTTTCTTTCTCCAGCTCTTAAGAGGGGAAAATGAGCCGGCTAATCCCCCTGTACATTACCGGGCCCTTTGCCCCAGGGGTGAAGAGCAGGGGGGGGGGGGGGGGGCACAGAGTTAAGGTCCGTTGGTGTTTGTGTGAAAATACACACACAGAGTTATGAGCACCATCATGCTAAAAAATGCACCTCTAGAAAGCGTGCAGCAGCTTTGCAAACCTCTACACAGATCAGTGTGTGTTAAAATAGTCAGGAGACATCACCTCACCCTCCGCTGGGTGTTGACCCTGTCGCCTCTAGGCTGTGACACAAATAAACCTGGAGGCAAGAGATGGTGTTATACTCGGAGTTCCCTGTCCGCTGGTGTCTCCTTCGCTGGCCTGGTTTGGCCTGGCCTGGGTTCATCTTGGGAGGAGACTGCTGGTCTGTCTGGCGCACAGCCCACAGAGGGAAAACAATAACACTAAAAGCAGACCTCTTTCAGATGACCAGAATACACACACAGACAAATGTTTCTCCCGCTCCGTCATTCGGTAATGCCCCCTCTGTTTCCGCCCACTCTTTGGGTCAGAAATGAGTCACTCGCAACTAAAAAGCCTCCAGTCAACTACAACGCGTGCTTATTTTGACTCATACTTCAAGAGTAGATCAATATTTGCACAGATCTATGGGAGGGAAAACAATAGTGATCTGGCCTCCACAAGCTCTGTCTGTTAATGGTCTGTTTACTGAGACAGACGGGGATAATGGGCTGGGTGGGGGCTGGGGTAGAGTCGGACGGCGGCCACGCTCCACTCTGCTTCTGATCTAGTTAGTAACGAGGAGAGGAAGCACCTACAGTACAAGAAGCTGGGTATCAAAGCAAGGTGGCGGCTATATGCTGTGAACGAAGACGAGGCATCGTGTCGACACAAGACAGGTTTGCAAGTCAAATAGCCGGACTTGAACCTCCACACTTTTACTGCACTCTCTTTTGGTTATGCAAATTTTAAATCTGAGTGCCCCACGGCTGCACTCAAGCTTTTAGATCCAAGCTATGGAAACACTTATATGGTCAGAGAAGCACTGCATTGAAGTCTATAGTTACTGGCTATGCTGGATCCAGTAACACAAGACAATGGCATGTGCGATGAGTGTATAGTGTGGAAGAAAGGAGGATATCAGATATCTGAGAAACCAAGTTCAGCGTTAGGTCTTGGTTATGGTGGCAACCCCAAAGTATTTGAGGGAAAGCCCTACTGTTACGCAAGAGCCAAATAAACAACTTTTCCCATAAATGGTACTATTTGGCAACGTCACAGCATATTTTAATTGAGGGCAAAATATGTGCCTTGAGACATTATCTAATAGTAGTAAAAGTAGATCAAAGCACGCTGCTCTTGAGGGAGTTCATCTGAGGTCATGCTAACCGGCGCCTCAGTCTCCAGCTCATAACTTAAGCATCAAAGCTGTGTTTGTGTGAGAGAGGGTGCGTGAGTGCAGGACTATTTGAGGCCAAGAATACGAGACCCGTCTCTCCAAGGTGCCATCACTCTGCTCCCATCAGTCTCGGCACTCTGACGTCCCGGTGCTGCACATCAGGTCTCCCCGTGGTCAGTGACCCCTGACCCTGCCCCCCCCACCAGCCCTTCCAGGCCCGTCAGGCCCATCAGATGGATATGCGCCCTGCAGGGATCAGAGGACCTGGGATACGTGGAAAAGCCGTTTCTAGAAATTCCTCTGGAGTACTGCATATTGAGTGAAAAAGAAGAATATCATGGCTGACTTGCACTTTCATCACAGAGTCAGAGGGGAACGGAGGGGAAGGAAAGAATGATTTGTATGCAATTTAAACCTCATACACTCCAATTTAGTGATGGCAGAAATGGATTCAAGAGTACTCTATGGACCATATCTAGTGGTCCTGCTAACTGCGTGAGCCAAATCCAGGGTCACTGGTAGTGCTCTTGGCCAGAGGTGGAAAGATGGAGAGCTCAGACCTGGAGTCAGGCCAACCAGGCAGGGAGAGGCTAGCGAAGCCGGCTGCCAGGAACTGAGGGCTGTGATGGCACCACCGACTATTCTGGATATCTCCCTCCCACCAAAGCACTTAACATGCAGTATAAGCCAACACACAAACAAACAAACAAACAGACACACACACACTATTCACATAAACACGCAGACGCCAAGGGATGCTTGGAAAGCTAAAGAACACAGGCAGGAGGAGAGCATCACTCAGCATCCCATTAACCCTTGGCTCCCAACCAGAACAGTGGGCAGGCTTCCTTTAAGTACACGTTAAACATAGCTAGGCCATGCGTGTGTGCACATGTGATTTATACTGTGTCCATGTGTATGTACATATAAAAAGAGTCACTTTAAATGAAGATATGGGGGCAGTTTCCAGAGGATGAAAACAATTTGTTGTCCTCTGCGTTTGTGAATGAAGGTCATAGAAAACTATCCATCGCTATTTAACCCCTCAGCCAGTCACAGGTTGTCTGTTTTGGTGAGAGAAAGTGCTCTGAGGACTACTTCCTCGTGCGGAGAAGTGTATCCCCAGGAGACCAGCTCCAGACTAAACACTCCGCTGATTCAGCTGCTCCCCTTCACCCCGCCGACAAGAGACGGATGCTTGACAAGCGCTCCCAGCAGAAAACCTCACTTTTTCCACCAATTATAGAAAGCAATGCATGTGGGGGAGGAGGCAAAACTTCATAATATTATACACACTGGCATTTGGCGAAGCGCATTGAGCAACTTCTGTCAGAAAGAGATGGGCTAATTTCAGGGCGACCTGTGCCAACACAAACAACTGTTCTGGCTAGCTTTCATTGTCAGCACTTGAGGTTTGAGTCAAATTTTTCAACGCTCCGCAGCCAATTTCTCTTTCCCCTATTTTTCCCCCCCATATGATTTGTCCTTGTCCAAGATCCCAGTCAGTCTTTCAACGCCTACGCAGTCGGAGCTTAAAAAGTATTGCAGAGAACAAACTCAGACCCAGATGCTCATCTACACACAAACAAAAATAGAACGTAACATTTTCTTTCAGGTCGTCAGCGTGCGTCTACGTGAGCTCATGTACTGACTTATTTTAACTATAATGCAGGCGTGACTTAGTTGGTGCTGTGTATTTTGATGTATCTAAGTGCTTCCATTCGGGTTATGTCCGTCAGCAGGCGCAGGGTCGGCGGTGTGACTTAAAACAGCTACTGCTTCAGTCTCTGGCCGCTGCGTGCTGGGATTCATATCACAGCCATGTCAATGTAAACATCATATGTTTCCGTTTCTGTCTCCAAAGCCGTATTTACTTCTACTTTGATTTTGTTTATTAGAGGCTTTTACTGTTCAACATAAAAGCAAGGAGCCATGGCAGGACATTTGGAGTACAGGCTGTAATGTTACATTCATAGTCTGCTCATAATTCTCACGGCTCACGCAGGGTTCTGGGTACGTGCCAGTCAACGAGATGGACAGCACTATACCGCCATTATAGTAACCTCCCACAGTAGGGGTCCTATCCTCTGTGGCAAATCATACGCACCTATGCACATCAGGGGAGGAGCGTTTGGTTATGTATGAGTGTGTGAAGGGGGGGAGATGTTGAGATGGAAGCTGAAAGGGCACTTTTGGAGGCCCCTGTTGCCTGAACATGCAGCCTTTACTCTGCTCCAGTATTGAGGCAGCTGTCTTTAATATAAGCGCTCCGCTCAGCCCATATTTATTCAGGTACAGCTGACAGAGAGGGAGAGACAGTGAAAGAGGCGTGGCCCTTCTTTTTCCTGGCAGCCGTGCAGCACTCCTGCGGTTTTTTGGGGGCAAAGGGACAAGGCGAAAAAGACACTGAGACAGAGGGAGAAAGAGAGCGGCGTAGAAGAAAAGAGCGGGTTGAAATAAAAAAGCACGGCTCCAGTGAGTCCTGTGTTGACTGGACATCCTGTGCAAGAGACCAGCCCCAGAGGCCCCGGGGCCACCAGGGAGGGGGTGTGTGAGCTCAACTCTCCAGCCTCTCTTGATGGTCGTGTCCAAGACAAATCACCAGCGGCGCTGCTGTCACCGTGGGCCTTGACCAAGACAAACAGCCGTGTTTTAAAATAAGTACCTGCCCCCTTCACAGCCCCTTTCACCTCATCCACGCTCAGGCACATCCATATCTCCTCACACATTCAAGCACATTCCCTTCACAGGTCATAGGACCGGACCTGTAGTCCAACGCTCTACACAGGGGACTCACTTTTCACCCTCTCAACGCTGTCTGCATTCTCTCTCCACTGCACACACACTTGTGAATTTCTACCACATCACACAACTTCCATTGTTGCCAAAATGCTGGGACTGCAATAACAGGGGGTGATCGTGAGTGTGTATGACACAAAAATGTATAGCAGGTTTAAGGGACACCGTCTGCATGCATGTGTACGTGCAAGCTCGATCGTCTATGTATATCTGAGCTTGCATGCACAAAACCTCAAACTTAGCTGAATCACAAACTGCCAACTGTGCAGAAGTGTCAGCACAATTCCTTGCTTTTACTTAACAGCACGTTGCATCCTGGGAGTTGTGGTTTGTCTGAACGAGCCTGTCTGTGTCGTTGCCTGCGGCCTGCACCAGTGGGACTGGTGTTCCTAACTGAACTGAACCTCATTTATCTCTGTGGCAGAGCCCTTCCTCTCCAGCATCGGTCCTCCTGGACCCCTGAACTGCTGACACCGGCCCCCCCCCCTCCTCTGAGCTCCGGCATGCGGCAAAAATTGTGAGATGTGTTTCATCTGCATATTGATCAGCCTGGCCAAAAGAAGTAGGACCTCAGCACTTCACTGAATACATAATGTAAATAAGTACCAGTTATTCTGCTTAAACTCTCCCGCAATCCTATAAGGAAAACGTTTTCACCTTAAGTAGGTGATTTTCCAGGTAATTAGGTGAACGTGATTGTGCAACAAAAGCAATAGCAACTTTTGTCTAAAGAATAAAGAAGAATAAACTAGAAAACCCTTATCCTAAACATGCTGACATTATGTACAAATCCGCACATCTCAGCCGAATGAAGGTTATCGTCAGGGTGAAGCAGCGCTGAAAGTCAATGAGCTCGTCCAAAAAGAACATGACCCCGCTTTGCTCCTGTCACCCAATAAAAGCAGGCCGCTCTCAGTGTGTGGGCAGGCTTCAGTGCCAGCCAGTTGCAGTGCAGAAGGTTGGGCGCTGGGCTGTCTGATGGATAGCTTACATTCGGCAAGGACTGGACCAATGGCGTCGTGGATTGATTGGCCCAAAGGGGCCGTCGGGGAAAGCACTTCCTGTGTGTGTTAATGGACACTCCTACAGAGGCACTGTGGCGGCTTGTGGCAGGATGATGGCTGTTACTCCCTCCCTCCCTCTCCCTCTCCCTCTCCCTCTCCCTCTCCCTCTCCCTCTCCCTCTCTCTCTCTCTCTCTCTCTCAGCCCTCCTCCTCCTCATTTGCTTTCACTCTCCCAGTTAATCAGAGGAGAGTCAAGTGAGACGAGCCAGACTCTCTCGCAGCTCTCAACACCAAAAACCTTTACAATACACTACTGTAGCTATGTGGAGAATCACAAATCTCCACGATTTAAGTTTAATCAGTATCACTTCATTTTACCCGTCCCATAGTTTCCTATAATTTCCTAGAGATGAACTGTAAATTGATAGGGAAATAACATTTTTTATTTGGTATAGGTTACAAGGAAAATTGAGATTCAGTTGGTATGTTTTTAATTAATTAATTACATTCCTTTTTATTTATTAATCTTCTTTTTTCTCTCATTTCTTTCCCCTCACATAAAAATATTGCTTTTGGATCTACGACTATGTTATGGCATATTCTCTGGCTTATTCTCTGACACTGTATGATGATTCTGTATATTGGAGAACAGAGTACATGTTTGGCCTAAATGAGTCAATAAATAAAATGTAAAAAAAAAAATATTTCAATTAACTGCTATTAAAAGTCAGTGCATGACAGGTCAGCTGAACTTTTACTCAATATTTACTTGAGTGTAAATGAAGCAGTTCTTTCAAGGAAATTTCACAGCTGCTTAGAAACTGGACCCAAATAATTCATCTCAACAGTCCCAGAACTTTGTCTCTATTTTTCCCTATAGCCTACTTGGCACCAAATTACAGTTATTTCCAGGAAACTTCCAAAGAATTTATGAGGAAATTATGGACCCGTTATTGTTTTTCCTTCTATCATTCAAATTGACAACTGTCGCTCATCTAAAGGTGGAAATAAAACTCATAGCTAGTCACTCCCTGGCTGTGGCAAATGTGTGTGAGTGTGTAATAAGTTTGTACCCGAGTCGGCCCAGCTGCTCCAGTTCAGGCACTGAGGGTCCGCAGATTTCAACTTGAAGGGGCTTGTAGTGGTACAGAACTTCCTCTATCTTGGGAGGAGGCTGAAGAGACACCGTCTGACGCTGAAAAAAAACCAACAACAAAGGAGAGACAAAATTCAACACAGGACAATAATCCTCATTGTCTCAGTTTAGTACGCAGTGCAACACTGGAAACTACGGCTACGGCACAATCAGGATGACACAAACAGAAAAAAAAACAATGTGGAAAAGGCTTAATGTCATTCAAACCGCAGCATTAACCAGTTCTAGACTGACTGGTTTGGCAATAGGAGTTTTGTCTGACAACATTTTTACTTTCCCCAGGCACTGCTGGTTTGGTAGAGAAACAATGACTGAGCATGTTTTAGTGGTCAACACACCGTTGGCAACTCAACAACTATTTCTGATCAAGAAAAAAACGAAAACATCATGCAGGAGATCTGTGCTGGGGTTGATGAGGAAATGTAATTCCTGATAACAGAGAGTGTACTTCGGCTAATTCCAATGAAATCACCAAAAGACAAATCAACTGCTAATGTATAAATGTAGAAGAGAAAGTTAATAATTAAACTTAAATGCAATAGGCTAGTGTTAGTGTGTAGGAAGTGCCTTTTTGTGTGTTTAGTTGTAATTATTTGCTATTTGCATCGTCTTTCCGCGGATTCACCTAAAACAATGTCGATCCAACCTGAAATTATTCAAATTCTCAGGATTGTTCAACAACAGTTTTACAAAAATGTTACACTGCTGGGTCTTCTACAGTCATAAGACCTGCAGTGTTAAGCACAGGAAACTGTAGTCCGTTTGTAGTCTGTGTACAAAAACCCCTTCAATCCATAAGTACTCAAAGTTGAGATTTCAGTCGGGCTACTCCAGTTCCTAATGCTCTTGACCAGGGTGATGGAGTGAGAAACATGATACTTCTTAAGGACACTGTCGAATTGTTCGATTTGGGGCTCTGCCATCAGAGGGGAATTTCCACACAGCGTCAGAGCACTTTGTTTTCTCCAGCATTAAAGTAATGAGACTCAAAAGACGAGCCAGACTCATGAAACAAACCTGGAATTAAAAAGATGATGTCTAAACAAACACTGACTATTTTAGAGGATAGCAAAGGAACCCAGAGACAAAGGAGAGATAAAAAGATAAGAGAAAAAGCAAAGAAAAGAGTAGTGGGGGAGTATAAACATCAGAACACAGAGGGGAGCTGATGAAAACCAAACTAAACGAGTAACATGTGCCCCGCGGCCTCAGACTGCCCGCCCGCACACAAGTTTTGGCCCATGCTAGCGCACACACGCGGAAATAAAGCAACCAAAGCTGAGCTGGAAGTTACAAAAGCACAGAGGGATGAACACAGAGACAGCAATGGATGCAGAGTTTCTGAGCCAAACACAACATTGTGGCAATTGTTCTAAGCAGGCCAGCGTGTAGGATAGTTAGACAAAGCAACAACCACACACACACAATGAATACTGTACTCTTACAATGGTATACATCATCAATATGTGGTGTTAAAGCAATCCAGGACTTATTTTGTGATTGTTTTTTTCCACACTTTTCTTCAACGTGCGTCATCAACTTTTATTTAATTTCCCAGTAGGGTCGGGCGATATGACAATATACACCGTTAGACGACATAAATGTGTCTATCGTCAGAATACCTCTGGCTGTATTAGGTCATGATGGGCAATGCTGCAAATCAATGAGCAGGACTACTTTACGCCAGCATTGGATTTTTATTCAATGTTATCATCAATGTACCAGGTACGATGATATGTCAGGTATTTAATTCACTATACTAGCTAAACAAAAGACAATCCTGTCTATGTATTTTATCCATAAATACTTTTTTTCAGAAAACTATATCACGATATATATCAATATCACAATATAAATTGACATATACTGTGATACAGGATTTTATCCATATCATCCAATCCTTTTTCCCAGAGTGACTTTCAACTATCTTAGTCGAGTCTGAACCTGTTGCATTCAGCGGTGGTTTATACATGCAGGTGGGGGGAGCAGCGGGTGTAGCGACAGTGGCTTTTTACACTCACAGCAAGAGAGTGAGTGTTTCCAGCAAAAAATAGTGAGAGAACAAGAGAACTAGGGCTGTCCTCGACCAAAGAAATTCTTAGTCGA
Source organism: Sebastolobus alascanus (assembly GCA_916701645.2). Lineage (NCBI taxonomy): Eukaryota > Metazoa > Chordata > Actinopteri > Perciformes > Sebastidae > Sebastolobus > Sebastolobus alascanus. The sequence continues at coordinate 111,508 of CAKAOJ020000169.1, forward strand.
CTAACACTCAAACAATTTTGCCGATTAGTTGATTTATTCGACCGATCTGTGAAACCGAGTTTCTCTTCAAAGAATCACACAAAAGCACCATTTTAAATCTGGTGTTTACCAGAGATGTGCTCATAAGTTTCTTGGAAATAAGTCATTCAGCATGGAAAAAAAGCATAAAAAAATGACTAATTGACTAAAGAAATCTAGCCGACTAATCGACTAAGAGGGAGCAGCCCTAGAGAGAACGTATACTCAAAACACGACATGTCTTTTGGCAGTATTACCTTGAAACTGCTGTTGCTGAAATAACAAGTATTGTTCTTTTCCATGATTGATTTATTTCTTTTTATATAAGAAATCAAATCACATCAGTCACATCAAACTCTTGCTCCTCTACTGTAAGGGATACCAACATGTTATCCATGTTGGGTTGGGTCCATTACTGTATCCAAAATAATAAGAAAAAAAACACAACACCCAATCAAATAACGGACCCGAGAACAGATGATATTTTAGCCTATTGCCCATATATGCATTCCCTGTTTTAAACAGTATTGAAATGCTTTAGATTGTTCAGTTTTTCCTTTAAAACACAAATGCTAGACACACACTTCTCTATGGTTTTCATTCAACCTTTAACCCCAAGGTGCCAGTGATCCCCTGTGCTGTCCCATCCATTCATCCAACACAGTGGAGCCCCACCACAGGCTAATGAAACCCAGACCAACCAACCCAAACCCAGTCACTCTCCCTCACTTTCGCCCTCCTTCAGTCTCTCCATCCATCTTCTTTCAGACTTTCAGCACTGGTTAACTCCCCTACTGCGCCAATCAAAGAGACGAACTGGGACGAAGCCGGGGTGGAGGGAGAAGCAGAGGAGGCAAAGTTTACAATGTTGGAGTGGTGGAGAAAGAGAGAGGGGGGGGGGGCAAATTGGGAGTTGCGGATAGCTAAAGGGCAGTAAATCAGATTTTTGAGCGACAGACAGAACAGAGCCAACCCTCAGTCTAGAGACATTTCTGTTGCATTCCTCTGCAAGGGCACCTTGAAAACTGGCAGACATCATCACGAACAAACACAGCGGAAGACATTTATACACAAGAACAGGCTTTGCCCCTCTGAATACATCTACAAAAAAATTGTAAATTAATGATTTTTGGTAAGCTGCTTTGATGCCAACAAGCCGTCTGACTGTCCATCTAAAGCAGACCTGCTCCGTGCTCCACTCACACCTAATAATACTGCTGAAGCCTTCAATCATGAACTCATCATGTCCTATTAAAAGCCTGTGTGAATTACACCATATGAATGTTGTTTTCGAAATGCTCCGGTGAAAGAAAGCAACAGAAGGGGAGCGAGAGGGGACCCCTGTCCAGGCCCAGCAGAGCAGAAATGGCTAAGGGACTAGGGGCCACTGAAACAGCCAACACAAACATCTGCTTTTCACATCACGGAGGCCCACCTTACTACCTATACAACATTATGTGTGCCCTCGTGATGCTTTCAAGTTTACGTATAACTGGTATTTAAGACTCTTATAATACCCCTGTGACACTAAAATGAAACTCTGGGGCTCATCAATCTTAATAAAACCACAGGGGAGGATGATTTGAGGAAATCACCATCGCGCCAGAGGGAGTAGTCCTACTTCTCCTGGTCTTGTGATCCTCCTACAGGTCCAGATAGAGTTATAGTGATTGTGCAATACCAGCTTCAATTTCTAGGAGCGGAATCGTTTTAAAAGGTCAAGTAAAGCCGTCACTGTTGCCTGTCCTCATGTCGGTGGAGGGGACAGGTGTGCTGGCTTGGGAAACTGTTTTTACGCCTCTAGTGGGGGGAGGGGGGTTGAATTTGGCTTGTGATGTGTCGTCACTTTACTCTTTCTTAACTCTGCTGTCCATCTTAACGGCGCCTTCTGGGAAAGCAACGGGGTTAACCTATCTGACAGAGTGATACGGCAGACATTCATGTGACTTTTACGGGACAGGGGTCTCATAAAAGTCACATTACTTTTAAGGTATGAGAGGTCTGCCCCCGAAGCATAGCACCAAAGTCTACATTAAAAACAAGAGATGGATGGGGTGAGATGGATGGGGTAAGATGTGCTCCCAGAATTTTTTTCAATCATTTCTTAAAACTCACTTATATACAGTATGTTTTCATGCAACATTGTTTATTCTATTACCTGCCGATGATCCCCAATGTTTTGAAGTATTACTTCTACTACTACTTCTATGCTTTTACCATTTGTACTTTCAAATGTTGTTAAAGATAGAAAGTGATACTCGGTGAAGGAGGAGGTCCTATCCAATGTCCAACATGCCAATCTTGATCAAAAACTCATTGGTCAACAGCTCAAATCATGAGTCACCACTAAGAATGCCACCAGAAACACGTGCTACACACACACACACACACACACTGCACGATCATCAGCACTCTCCGGGCCCCCCCATCTCTCCTCTGACTTTGCAGCTCAGCAGGACACACCAAGGTCGCTGAGAGACTAACCTCTCCATCAGCACCTCCCCAACACATCTACACAAACCACATACACTTGCGAGGTTCCCGAGGGTTTGGGGGGAGCCACAGCTGGCTCCAGCAGAGCTCCGGAGGCAGCGAGGCTCTCGTCGCTAATGCACAAAGTGATAATGAGAACAATGGGAAGGGAAACATTTGCCAGCATTGTATAGGGGATACAATTAATAAGCCTAGTTAGGGGCCAGACTAGTGCCATCCCATCCTCAGCCCTCACTTCCACCTTCTGCCCTGGCACTGCCAGTGCTTCTGTATGGATAAAGAGCTTTGTGCTGCCCACCGAGCAGCAAGTAGCAAGTGTAAAAGCTGCTGCCCACACAGTGCCTCCCCTCGCCTTACAGGTTTAAATATAACTGCCCGTCCAGTGGCAGCTGCCCCAGCGCAAAGCCCCTAAAGCTGACAACTCCTTTTTCCGCTGGGCGGGGCCAGGCCTGCCCGTGTGGGCAAGGGTTGCTGAGGCCAACCTAACAGGGCCAAGGCAGGGGCAGGGGCAGAGGTGTGAATGCCCACATGTGCTGGTGCCAATCAGGGCCGACGGTTCTCTTTACCCCCTGAGCTGACCCCCTCTCCCCAAGCCCCTGCAGCCACCAACCTACATGCCAGCAATCCAATAAAAAGGAAAAGGCCAAAGGGCAAGAGGTTATGCACTTTCCCACATAAAATCACTGGTTTGTGAATGTTTTATATGTCAACATTTATAAACAATACCACATTTATATAACAGAAATATCTGTATGGTACTATTTGTCTCAAGAGTATGAATAAGGGAAATGGAAATAACACTGAAGATAGTAAAAGAGTGAGTGGGGGGAGTATGTAGCGACAACCTCGCAGGTAAAACCGGTTCGGCCAGTCTGTCAGAGTAAAGGATAGCAGAGCTCGGCCTGCGCCGACGAGTACGTCTACCGAGCAGAGGTCACTGTAGAGGACAACTTAACCAAGTAAATCAGGCCTGAGCAAACAAGCTCACACCATGAGCGTGTGTGTGTGAGTGTGTGTACTCGTGTTTGTGTTTTCGATGGTAGTCAAATACCGCTGCTTAAGTGTAGAATGGAATAAAGCCAGAGAGAGAACCCAGGGTTATTTCAGTCAGCTACACATCTATGTTTAGGGATAAACTTTCCACCCACATTTGGCTGACTGGGTGTGCGAGTTGCTCTTTGTTTATGTGTGTGCGCCTTCTGCTTTCATTAGGTGCCCATGCCGGCCTCGTCAGGTATGTCAGCTGCTCTGCCGCCTGTGAGGAGTGGATTGGGGCCCAGCAGTGCTGGAACCTGGGACCTTTCATCTAAGATGGCGCTGAAAGCTGCCCCAAGGTGGAGAGATTCCCCATCGGTCAGCGCTTTCAGGAATGGGACACTGTAGCAGCTGAGGACAATCCCCAACCTCACACATACTGTACACTCTTAGACGAGAAAACACAATGACTTTAGTGGCACAAACAAACAGTGGTGGAAGAAGTACTCGGATATTTTACTGAAGTAGACATACTAATACTACAGCATAGAAATACTACAAGTAAAAGTCCTACATTCAAAATCTTACTTGAGTAAAAGTACAAAAGTATTAGCATCAACATACACTTAAAGTAAAAGTACTTGCTGAGCAGAATTGTCCCTTCCAGAGTGTTTATATTATTATGTATCACATTATTGGAATATTATTACTGATGCTTTAACACGTAAGCAGCATTTCAATGTGACAGCTGGTGGAGGTGGAGCACATCTGAACTACTTTATGTACTGTTGGATAGTTTAATCTGTAACACAGTATCATATTCTGCAAAAATAACTAGCAACTAAAGCTGTCAGATAAATGTAGTGGAGTAAAAAGTACAATATTTCCCTCTGAAATGTAGTGGAGTAGAAGTATAAAGTATCATAAAATTGAAATACTCAAGTAAAGTAAAAGCACCTCAAAATTGTACTTAAGTACAGTACTTTATTAAATTTACTTAGTTACTTTCCACCACTTCAAACAAACAAAGTCAACATGCTTTGGGGCGGCTGTGGCTCAGAGGAAAGAGCAGGTCGTCCACCAATCGGAAGGTCGGTGGTTCGATCCCCGGCTGCTCCGGGTCACATGTCGATGTGTCCTTGAGCAAGACACCTAACCCCAAATTGCTCCCGAAGGCATAGCCATCGGAGTGAATGAGTATTTAGATTACATACCTGATGGGCAAAGTTGGCACCTTAGCAGCCTCTGCCATCAGTGTATGAATGTGTGTGTGAATGGCTGAATGCTGACATGTAGTGTAAAGCGCTTTGAGTGGTCGGAAGACTAGAAAAGCGCTATATAAATGCAAGTCCATTTACAATTTATGCTTAAAAACTATCAAAGACACAATTACTCATACAATACTTCAACCAAATGTCATTTATATGCTAATAACTCTCAACTCATGTCCATGTTTTGCTCTGAGCAGGTGCCAAAAATGATGATGACTATTGTCATCATGACTCCTGTCATCGTGCTTGGCACTGAGGCTGGTCTTATGTGTCAGACAACAACAAGCAACCTGTTTAAACAGTGAATAGTTGCCTCCCTCCCACACAGAGAGTCTCTTTTGATATCAGCGGACATCTATTTTAAAAAGACACTTTATTCTTCAAAGGATGTTTACTCAGACTGGGTGAGGGGAGTGTGCGTTTTATGTGTGCATGCACCCGCACAAGGGTATGTGTGTGCGTCTCGGTTCAATAGAGTGCCTACAAAGTGAGGGATTAGTGAGTGATTCCAGACCATTCCTGAGGCAAGACCAGGCCCATCCCACCTCACATCACACCTGGACCGAGACTACTTTCCCTCAGGATCGGCTAACTTCCTCAAGCATCCGTTCACCAACATGTGAACACACAACCAGAATAATCAGGATCAGGGTTGGAGTCCCCTTCACCACCTCCTGGAATATCACCCAGGCAAGGAGTAGTGCCAGAATAGCTGAGATGTCCCCTTGTCCTGTTCCCAGTAAACAACATGACACAACTAGATGCAATATTAGATCACTCTTTAAATAAAGACTCGGGGAGCTGAGGAAGAATCGGCATCCTCACGTTCCATAACGGCTCAACGACAGGCAGATATGTGATCCAACCAGTGACGGCTCACCTTGGCCCGGGGTGAAGCAGCTGGCTAAAGTAAACCATGAATTTCTGCTTCCGTGACTGGTGAACTTGCACATCACCAAAAACATCCAGATGAAAAAAACAAGAGGTCATTCGTCAGCCCTGTGTCCATTCATCACTGTCACAATCTGTTTCTCCTTTGAGTACGTGCCTCACAAGAATGTGTTGATACTGGAGCCTCTACTAAAGACTATTTTGATTGTCTATTAATCTTTCTAGATTCTTTTTTTTTAAATAATTGTTTATTTGTTTAGTGAAAACTGTCCATCACAATTTCCAAGAGTCAATGTAACACAATGTGAAATTGATTGTTTTGTCTGAACAATGGTCAAAAATCCAAAGATGATCACAAAAAACAGAGAAAAGGACGACAACCTCACATTTGAGAAGCTGGTACCAGTGAATGCTGAACTTAAATGACAGATTATCAAAATGGTTGCCTGAATTTCAGCTTCTTCCATCAGGACGGAGCTTTATAGTCCGAAGGGGCAGAACACAGCTTTATAAAAAACAGGGCTGCAAATAAAAATTATTTTCATTGTCGATTAATCTGTTGATTATTTTCTCAATAAGTTGTTTGGTGTATAAAATGTCAGAAAATGGTGAAAAATGTGGATCAGTGTTTCCCAAAGCCAAAGATGACGTCCTCAAATGTCTTGTTTTGTCCACAACTCAAAGATATTCAGTTTACTGTCATAAAGGAGTAAAGAAACCAGAAAATATTCACATTTAAGAAGCTGGAATCAGAGAATTTTGACTCTTTTTTTCTTAAAAAAATTCTTAAACTGATTAATCGATTATCAAAACAGTTGCCGATTAATTTAATAGTTGACAACTAATCGATTAATCGTTGCAGCTCCAGTATAAAAACAGCTTAGTTTCAGCAGCCATGTCGTAGCGCCATAGCACAGATGCTATAGAAGCAACGCTTATTTATTTATTCTATTTTAGAGGTTTTAGTGATTATTGAAGCCTTGAGGACTTTTATCATGTCTGTCTATTGTCTGTGTTGTTTGTAAAATGTGTGTCAAGATGGATGCCTCGTCTACTGCAAACCACTTGTACCTACGGCTAAAAATAAAGTAACCTGAACCTAATCTGTCGAATGACTAATCAATTAATGGCTGAACGTTTCAGCACTAATTGATATTCCTGTCAGTGAAGAAGGGAGCACAAACTAGCTTAAATGTTAAAAAGGCATATCATGGAAAAGTGGCTCAGCTTTAAAAATGTGTTTTTACATTTGCCTCCCCTAATTCCTGATGAAGAAAAACTGAAACCTTGCTTGGAACAAGGGACCACAAGCTAGCAGATAAATGAATTCCAGCAATCTGCAGGAATCCACCGCTCTGTGCTGAAAGCCCACCAAGTCAAACAGAAGTCATTCTTATGGACTCTGAAGTGAAGGGAAATCCAAACCCACACGTTCCCCTGACTCAAGCCTCTCGGTCCAAAACAGCAGATGCATGGTGAGAGCTCTGCTACACCAACAGGAGCTCAGGGACGGGAGGATGAAGAGAAATGGGAAGAAAGAAGCGAGGAAAAACAGCCACGGACGAAGCCAAGAGCAACAAAATCGTGCTGTTTCTCTCTCCATCAGCAAGTTTAACTTCATGCTGTATATCAAGGGGGTGAGAGTCAGAGCACCAAATCCTCCATTTGGATCAATTCAAGGCTTTTCCACTGGTGGTAGATGAGCCAGTTGTCTCTTTGGGTTTTAATGAGTCAATTCATGTTTTTGTAAAGTCTTACTGATTATTACTGCATCATATTATTTAACCCAGAGCTACGCCAGTGGAAAACACATTAAAGTGGGCAGGATAGGCAAAGAAAGATGGTAAAAGACTAAGAGAGAGTTGGGTTATACCTGAGTATGTCAAAAACCTAGCTCCAGCTTGAGCCTATAGGTGAGTACTAAGCAGATATCTCTCCCACGCATCACTGAGCTGTGGGAAGACAACCATACCCCATGAGGGTTGCCGGGGAGGGGGTGGGGGTGATGACACAGCCTATCTCATCACAGTAAAATGAAAATAAACGACTGAAAACCTGAACGACAGCCAAATGGAAGGTCTCTCCACACACGGTGAGCACAAAGCTGCGAGCTCTGAGCGGCCGGAGCCGTGAGCCCGCATGCTCTCGCTGTGGGTCGCCCACAGGAATGTGATGACATGACTGAAGGGGTGAGGGCCCCGTTCCCACACTGAAGACGCACCAGACACCAAGGAACATCCTCCCTTTGAAGGTCTGGACTGTTATCACCGCTCTATTGTCAACAAGCACTCCACATTAAGTTTAAATTAGCACCGAGCTAACATCACACCAAGACCTCAACTGTTGAGACCCATAGAGGTACACAACCACGTGACCTTAACCTGCATGGGCTCATTGTAAATATAGTAGCCATTTGTTATTTATGGTACGTATAGCTTCTTCAAGCTCTCATGTTTCACTGTGCTCACCCTGCTTTCACCTGAAGCCGCAAAGCCCACTCTGACAAATGCAGGCAAGGTTGTGTTCAGACCGATATTACCCCCCCTAATCACTGGTGGGTAGAGTACTGAAAATCTTTACTCAGGTAAAAGTACAATTACTCCCATAAAGAATTGCTCAAGGAAAAGGAAAAATTACCATTTGACAAACTTACTCAAGTAAAAGTAAAAAAGCACTAGGGGTTGGGGGGAAAAAAATCGATTCACCTATGTATCACGATGTCTATGTATCATTTTGTTTTACAATTTTGAAATCGATTTTGATATGCCAGAATCACTATATTTGCTTCATTTGAGTCCATACGGAGGTAGAAGGAAGTTACCGCTTTTATTGAGTCTGTCACTTTGAATTCATATATACAAACTGGGGTTAAAGAGCTAATAAGTCTAAAGTGTTGCACTCACCATATGGATTCCAGTTGAAAATAGATTGGTAGGTTTGACCGCCTGTTTCTGCTGCTCTATCTGGGTCTCCAACTTGGCAGCACGGACCTTGTGTTGGGCCAGCAAGATGGTGGCAGGAAGTTGAGACTGCTCCTGGAGAAACAAATGGGATTTGGGATTTTATGAGAATGTTAATCGAGGTGTATGATACATGCAACAGAACAAAGTGATTCACCAGGAACGGCTCAGCAAAATCAGCTGACACTTATATATGTTGAGGCCTTCTCCCTTTGCATGTTGAGAAGAAGTGAAATCACAAGCAGACCCCCCCCCCCCATCAGTATGGGGTCCTTTCAGGCTATCAGCCACATTATTGATGCAAGCCATATCAACAAAACTGTGGCACTGCAGGGGACGCTATTTCAAGTGCACTGCGCCGCCTTCACCTCCATTAAATGCAAGGTCGGACATTTCAATTTCTCAAGTGGAGTGTTGCCAAGCACAGAGGTCTAAGAACACAAGCTTGGACACTTTGTTCACTGAAAGGGTAGGACATTTTTGATAGGGTGGACAGCAATGCTAGGACTGTCTAGAGGTGTTTTAGCATTTAACAATAAACCAAAAGCGATTTCATGGCTTCCAGCACGTCTGACTGAAAACATTTACCACTTTCACTTATGCGAGTTACATTGGATAAGTGAATTTACTTGCTTTATTTGGATGACATCACATTGTTAATATGCTACTCATTTCACAAAGATATTGAGGAACAATACTCAGTCAAAACCAAGTATATGGCTGGACCGTGTGTGGTCAAATAGTCAGTGGTCATGTCTATAATGTTAAATTCAGCGGTACATGCCCACCAGGTCCGGCGAGGACACTAGGGAACGTGCTGCTCCACTCAACTGGCCGTTCAAGTGGTGACGTACCCTATCGTGAAATGGATGTGATTGGACCCTGGTTTTCTACTTGCCGTTTCAAACAGGAAACAACACGGCGGCCTGCTCGTAAATTTTCTCTTATTCCGTCTAAACAGTCCACCAAAATCTACTTCTGAAAACATTTTAAGTGAGAAATAGTCTATGCCACTGTTCCCCGCCTTTTCATTTTGAAAGAGCAACGGCCAATGGGAAAACTCTAACACTCGTCCGACCAATCGTGTAACTTCATCAATCAGTGACAGATTTTTGCGTTCGTAGGGTTGGCCCTCTGCGGTCCAGCCAAAAAAAGTTAATAAATTCAAGAAATAAAATAAGCCTGCAGAAAAATAATGTAAAATCAGTGTTTGCATTAGATAAGGTCAATATATCAAGAAGTGTGTTACAAGTTCCCAGTGATGTATTTTATTGATTAGTTAACCTCTGCTTCAGCAAACAGCAACAAGGAATCTAAATGTGTGTGTTGGCGTATGTGTGAGAAGCTCTCTGACCACAGGGATGTACAGATGTCAGAGCTCAGGACAGTTCCCCCAGGGAGGGAGGGGTAGGAGCTGATCTCATCTGCCTACAGTCAACAGGCCCTGTGCCTTAAACAAACAAACACACAGCTTAGCCTGCTATCTGTGATGGTCCTTCAGCAGCCCGCTCTGCAGGGACAATCACTTCCAAAGCCCGCAGCTCAACACAATGGAGCCAGGAGGCTTTGGAATCACAGAATGAGAACAATGCATCCAGCAGCACAATGACTGGTAATAATCTCTTAATGATCTCACAGCCATGAACCCTCAGGCTGAGGGTGTGTGTATCAGATATGGAACATCTGTCATAATGTGAATGCTTCTCTTCACCAGACTGTGGACATATGTACATGCAACATGTGTGTATCTCACCAGCTCGTCCAGCAGAGCCTGCTTGTTCTTCCTCTTGGCCTGCAGCTGCCTCTGCTCGTCCTGTAGTAAATCCAGCCTCCGCTGCTCATTGCCCTGCTGCTCCAACAGCAGCAGCTCCTCCAGCTCCTCCTGCTCTCGCGTCTGAGGAGAACGGGGATGTTGCAAAAACTCACATCACATCTTTGACCACGAGGCTGAATTCCCACCAGCCCTATTGGCCATATTGTAAATAATATCCATCGATTGGATGCCTTAAAGTATCCTGGTCTTAACAAGGATATAGACTTCACATGCTTTCTGTGAATAAGTAAAATGTATATATATTTTTATTCTCTCTGTATAGGCTCCCATGTTTGGGACCTCTCCAGGGTGGGGAGCAAGCGAAAAAAAAGTTCCCTCCAGTGTTAATTTTAGTACCTAATTATCATTATTAATGAGGGTATTATGCATATGTGGGAAAATAATCGGTACATACCAGTTTAGCCTTATTCTTCCGGATGATATCAGTGTTCTCCCTCTGGTACTGCTCCATCCGCAGCTTGGTGTTCTCCACATCAATGTTGTTTGTCAGGTTAAACACTACATGGAGGAGACAAAAAACAGCATTCAGGGGACAGTATACATATTATGTAACATGGCAGACAGGGATTGGTCAGCTGTGTGGAGGTGAGGAAGGAGCCAGGGTTTGAACCTCTCTCTCAGCTCATTTATCATGTGAACAACTGAGTGCAACACTATGAACGTCTTTCAGGACAGACTGTCTGAAAATATGCGCCGTTATCCCCATTTCTAAATAATACCCCGGTTCCCAGGCACTGTTCAAACCCACAATACTATTATTTTCAATTATAGTCTAGATTTTAAGAGTTCCAGATATATGGCCATCTGAAATACTGGAAAAAAGTGTATAAAATGATGTTCAAGACATGTAGAATTTTTCCATTTGATGGAATGGTACAACCTTAAAAAAATGACATCTGGTGATTCAATATTTCTCTCAACTTAAGGGAGATACTTTAGATTTTCATTGACACACTGGAGTGAGTGGATACAGAATGTATACTCATAAGCTGTCTTCAAACTGTGGGAAAAAAATCTAACTTCAAGGCTGCTTAAGAGAACATTTAAGGACAATTTTGAGGGTTTAAGGGGAGACACAACAGGTGAATAGGGTAAAAAGTTTAACTAATAGATATCACCATGAAACATCCCCAGATGATTAATTACATTAAGACAATTATTTTTTGCATTGCAAGTTTTCTGAAAATGTATGTTTAGATATGAAAAATTAGGCATTACCTAATAAATATAATGACAGAGGTTGTCGCTTCATGTACAGATCGTGAAGCCCCCTGAGGCAAATTTGTGATTTGTGATTTTGGGCTATACAAATAAAATTGACTTGTCATGAATTTAATTTTTGGTGAATTTAGGAGAAACCTACAGACGCAAATAGACAAAGTAGTAAAATAAACACCTAAATGTGTATTTTTAGATGATTTCTTTCCACTAGTCTGAAAGAAGGCATGTTATGGAAGCAAAATAGCCAAACATCTCAAAATTGACTAATGCATGAAAAATTATGTGTTTGCTTGGGGTGTCTCCCCTTAAAGGGCTAAAAACAGAGGAAGTAGTCAACTTAAAAGTGTGTACACATAATATCACCGGTGCACATTCTAGCACCAAGCCTATGACCTAGCCTTCTGAAATGCCATCAATTTATTATAGGAACTGGATACCTGACTTTACATGACATTCACATTAGTGCCTCTCTGCCTGGCCCCGCCCTCCCTGTCCTGCTCAGCCCATACACTTTGCATTGGGATGACGTCACACACATTAAAAAATTAATTATCTTAACTCAAGGAAAGTTTTGCAAATATTAAAACTTCATGGTTTAAAAGTGTATAATACAAAGACCTTATTTGTAGTTCGAGGTGTCCTGTCAACAGTTTTACAGACGTCTCTAATAATGGTCTAACGGGAAAATGCTTTTTGGAGCACAGGGATTTTTTTTTGTTGCAGCAGCACGGTTGGCCACTGGGACAAAGTGGCAGTGAGGCTGACTGACCGCACCCAGCTCTCTTAATACATCCATGGTAGGTTGCTAGTCAGGACTTGGGCTGTGTATTGGCAAGAATCTGGCGATGCGATACATATCATGATACAGGGGTAATGATCAAATACATTGCGATATATATTACTGTAAGCAAAGCGATATATTGCGATTTTTTTAATCTAATTTAATCTAATTTTAGGAAAACTGTCATAGTATAAAGAACGCACCAGAAATACACCATTTTTGAAAAGGCAAAGATAACACATTTTTACTGCATGCAAAAAAACGACATGGTTTTTGCCCAGAAATGCATGTGATTATCATAAAGAGGGCATGTCTGTAAAGAGGAGACTCGTGGGTACCCATAGAACCCATTTTCATTCATATCTTGAGGTTAGAGGTCAAAGGACCCCTTTGAAAATGGCCATGACAGTTTTTCTTCCCCCCAAAAAATGTTGCATATCTTTGGAGCTTTATTTAGCCTCCTTCGTGACAAGCTATGACATGGTTGGTACCAATGGATTCCGTAGTTATCTTTAAAACTGAGCCCACTACAACCTCTAAAAGATCGAATAGCGGCCGGGCTCGACAGCGAGCCATCGGATTTTTAAGAGGTTGATTTAAAATGGATAAAGTGCTTTGGGAAATCGATACAGTATCACAAAACATAATATCGCGATACTCATGTATAGCGATATTTTCTTACACCCCTAGTCAAGGTGTTTTAGCTTTACACTAATAAGCATCCCTTCTGCCCTCCGTTTCAGCATGAGGCTTCCTACCTATGTCCTCCAAGAGCTCCAGATAGTCGTTATATTCTCTCAGGCTGGGGAAGTCAAAATCTCTCTTGTTGTATCTGCAGAGGAAGAAGAGATCCGATGAGACAAATAGTAAAACCCGATGAAAGGAAATATGCACCAACATTAATAGCTTCCATTAAATCAACCATTTTAAAATACCATGTCTGCATACTGCCTAATAGACACACATTAGATGTCAATTAAGGGGCTATTAAAGAACAGATGAGAGGGAAAGAGGGAAGGCAGGGAGGGGCTGCGAAGTAAAAACCTGGCAGGGAAAGAGCCTTCCCGTTCAAGCCCCCCCCCCCCCCTCCCACCCCGGGGGAGACTCATTGTCTACAAAACAAACAGTGTAATGAGAAAGACAAAGGTGGCTTAAGAAGTGGGAGGAGGCATGAAATGACACATAAACACGCAGGGCCGCACCCCTCACCCTCCTGGTTCACCCTCACTCACATCTTCAGCACCTTCTTGCGAATCTCCACCTCCTTATCTACGGTGGGGTCTTCGAAGAGCTGCACGCGGAAGTTGCTCTTCCTCAGGGGCGTGTCGCACTGCACGCAGTTACCCGAGCCACGCACAAACAGCATCTCCACACAGTTCTCGCATCTGTGGGGGAGAGGGGACAACAAATCAGAAAATACCATCAAGCTGAGTTGTGGAGGCCTCAGTTGTAAGCATGTGTGGGCGTACGTGGCTGCTGAAATACAATTTTCCTCTCAATAAAGCAAATTTGTGTTTTTTTTTCATGTCTGCAAGTTATCATCAGGCGCAGTGGGTGATAATGGGGCATATGAATATTTCCTCTGAGTGCTCAAAGATGGCTAGGATTATTATAGGAATGTCGATTAGGCTGCCTCCTACTCTCAGACAAGAGGAAATTAGTCTGACACCCCATCAGTGGTGTGTCTGTCTGCAGTGGAAAAACATTCACTTTATTGTTATTTCAACAGACCTCAGTCATGCCACGTTGCATAATATGATAAAATCCAGCTCTGTAATTCACAGCGTAGCCTATCATTATAAGAATGGACTAAGTCGTAATTTTGGGGAAAGAAATACAGATGGACAGTGTTTTGTGTATTCCTTACTCCATTGGTAAATTGAAGTATTTTACAATGAATTGTCATGCGTGCTTAAGGCTTTCATCTATCAGAAGATGTAACTTTAACATCTAAAAGAAGCATCAATATTCTCACATGCAATTCCAATCATTCACCCTTTTCTGGCAGAAAATGTCATTATTATTCCTGACACAGTGCCTGAATGAAAGGAAGCTGTCTTATGGAGAAGTTTAAGCCACATATTTAAATACCGTGGAAATCTAGGCAGTTATTGATCAAAGTATCTATTGTAAATCTTTTTAATGGATACGATTACTTTCCAAGCACAGTCATGATGAGTTTTTCAGGCAGCCTTTGGTTCCTCATATAATTCTATTGAGTAAAGCCTCTCCACCTCTGACCAATTCAGAAGAAAAAGGCAGGAAGTCTCTTAGAATAGTATTGGGGAATTTCAGGTGAAGCCCAGGTTCAAACAGGAAAGTTTACTTTATGCACCATGACGACATGCTGACTCCATGGCAACTGTCAGACCTAGCTGAGGGCACACCCCTGAGCTTAGCCATCACTCACACCTTTATGCAGGTAGGCGTTTACCCATCACTCACACTCGAGTGAGGAGTGGACACTGAGGACAATGGGAATGTTCCTAAATCTCCCCTGATGGGTTGGAGGGGCCTGGATAAACGTTTGCACAGTACGCTCTTTTAATTAAGTCTCTGCGGAGCTTTATTTCCACAGGAATTCACCTTCCTGCTTGTGACCACCTTCACAAAAATGGACAACATCTGGTTTCCAAATGTCACTATCTGCTTTTGAGCACCGACAGTTTTCATAATAAAAGCAAAGTTGATGGGAAAAAGACCTTTTCACCATACGTCACTGACGGTATGGTTGAGTCATTTCTTTCCAAAGTCAAGGACTGGGCTTGAGACACTGGTGCCTAGTGAAAAGCTTTCTGGGGGTGGATGGAGCCTATTAGAACAATCATAACAGAGTCATCATGCAAGATATTTCGCTTCATCAGCAGGATTCAAAACGAAAAAAAAATCAGCTAAAGGAGAAACTGCAGAGCCATGGAGTTTGGCTGTTTACGTCTAGCGTCTCAGATATGGGTCAAACAAGCCCAACCTGCCAACACCAAGCTTTCACAGCCATACAACAAACAGATATAACTTGCATTGCGGGGGACTCTCTTACAAGCATGCCGGTTTAGCTTGGCTTAGATGAAGCCACAAAGTAAAAATGAAAGCTGAACGACAGACAGAAACATCTGCGTTGTCCAGTTGGTGCTTCAGAGAGTGAGGAGCCCCTGCTCAAGTGCACCCTGGAAGAGGCAGATGTTCACTGTGGCCCCGGGCTACAGGAGATGTATAGGCCTGGCCATATGGAGGTGGATGGAGGGATTCAGCTTGTTTCCACAGGCCCACAAAGAGCCCATTCATCAACACGGGGCGAGGAGTGGGGCGTAGCTTGCCCCCTGCCCCATAAATGGACCACACAACAGAACTCTCCAAAGGGGAAATCCTGTGTAACTCTAGAGCAAAGAGGTGAACGTCTAAGAGGGAGGGAGGAGATTTGCCATCTTTCTTCTGAAATGTGGCTCCTCTCAGTGACAGCTTTCGGATTGTGTGCCTGTTGCAATTTGTAATCAAAAGGGGACTTCGAAATCTCTTGCCAAGGCTACGCCGTACTGCTTGGCATACTGAACAGACATTTAAGTGAGCCGACAGATCTCCAGCAGCTTGCCATCCCTGTGTCCCAGGGCTGTTGTCGCTGACTGAGTACTCCTGACTCCTCCCTCTCTCACCTGTCCTGCTCACAGCTCCAGGCTCCTATCTTTCCCATCTGCAGCTGTCAGCAGGTCAAAGAAGGGGGGTGGTAAGAGGAGGGTGAACTGGGTCCTGGCTCAGCAAAGAGGCCTCCCCACCACCACCACCACCATCGCCCCTTGGTGACATTGCCTGCATCTTTGCCTCCTCCTTATGCAAGAATGAGCAAAAACAAAACAGCACTATAAACACACAGGAGCTCGATTCACTTGTTTCTGCCACAAAGCTCATGATCTTCTCAGAGTCCAGACAGGGCTGGCTTTGTGTCAAATTGAAACCTGCTATGACGCTCTGTCCTGCCCTGTGACCTACAGTACCTGCAGCAGCAGAGTCAAAAAATGCTGAGGCCCAGGAGTATGATTGCTTACACAGGAAGCTAGCATAGGCTTGTCTGATCTTAAAAAAATAAAGCTTAGATTTGGTGTACTTTATAGAGAAGCAAAATGGGCAGAGACAACGGTTCCCAAAGTATTTTTCCCACAGTACATTTGAATTGAATAGTTTTTTAAAATAATAATTTTCAGTGTTCCTCAAAATAAAAGCAGGGATCTGAAAAACGTCTCTATAAGCAGCAAAGGCAACAAAATTGTAAGCTCGCTAATTGGCTGTCTTTCACAGCAATGCCTCATGGAACTTGTAGTTGACTTAATAGTTCAACATTTTGGGAAATATGCTTATAAGCATTCTTGCTGAGACTAAGAAGGGAAGATTGATACCACTCTTGTGTCCGTCTGTTAAATATAAAGCTACAGCCAGGAGGCGGTTAGATTAGCTTAGCATAGCATAAAGACTGGAAATAAGGGCCAACAGCTAGTCTGGCTCTGTCAAAAGGTTAAAAAATCTGCCTCCTAGCATCCTTAAAGCTCACTAATTATTACGTTATATCAGGGTCTGAAGTTTACATTTTCACAAGTATTTTTTTTGTCTGCCACTCAGAAATTCTATCTGCCACTTTTGAAATCTATCTCCTTCAAACAACAATTTATTCAAGTTTTTCACCAAAAACTAAATTTTACAAGATTACATTTGAACACATTGTGATAACATTATAATTTATCTTTGCCCAATACTCATTTTTACTGAGTTTACTGCGTTTGCGTATCCCTTTTTTTTTTTTACCTTTACACAAAGCTGCTTCCAATCTTTATGCTAAACTAACCATCTCCTGGATGTAGCTATGGTGGTATTGACCTTCTCATCTAGTTCTCGGCAAGAAAGCTAATAAGTCCATTTCCCAAATTGTTGATCTTTTCCTTTCATTTTTTAAGTACACAGTCGTTTGTACTGATTCCTCGGCCAAAAGTATGTTATGCCCATCCATGTCTTGGAGGTATCTTTGGAGAAAATGAACAAAGCTTTTACTTCTGGAAATCTGTACGCCTGAAAAAAACTTTTCCCACTGATATCAACCTAGAACATTCAACTACCAGGTACAGAAAACTAGCTTCTACTTAATGAGGAGTGTTTATCCTGTCAACCTCCCTAAAGATGGTCTAATCACCACTGTTTGCCTAAGCTACTACCGTTTGTGCCTGTGCCCAGTGTCAAATGCCAAAGGACATGGGTCCGGTGTCATTGTGCAAAGGTAATAAATAACACACATCAAATGCCCCCGCTGACAGGGATAGAAAATGTGCTGTGGTGGGGTTTAAATTTAGATGCATGCTAGAGGTGGAGAAGCTCAATACTGCATCGCATCGCTTGGTCAGTCCGGACTGGAACGGCCACTCAACCGGGCCAAGGTAGAGTGAGTGAGGATTACAGTTATTTAAATGAATGAACAAGTGCAGAGAGTCCAACTAGGGCTGCAGCTAATGATTACATTCAGCGTTGATTATTTTCAATAAAATCTATTTAATCATTTAGCCCATATTCAGAAAATACAGAAGAAAATATCCATCACAGTTTCCCAGAGCCTGAGATCAAAGAAGGTTTATTGCCAAGAAATGAAAGTCAATTGTTCGTTCCATTGCAACATCAGCGCCCAGCAGTAAAGCTACGCTTCCGCAATTTTGGACTGAAAGCAACTACCAGACGCCAGTAAAATGTCTGCTACAAAGTGCCGTACAAAAGTAAAAGAAAATTATTGCTATTCTATTGTCATATTCTACCGAAATGGCCTGCGTTAAACAATAAAATATTATAAACATAATAAGTGTTTTCAGTCTAACATGGTGTCAGCGGCTGTTGTCAAAAAAACGAGGGGGTTTCGTCTTTTTGCTACTATAGTCTTTGCCAAGGTGACATCTTCAAATTGCTTTGTTTCGTCCAAACCAGCCCAAAACTCAACGCTATCTATTCTTCAGTGATTATAAAACATTTGGGCTGGACCCAATGAATGCCCTTTTGCTTGGTATATGACGAACAATTCATAGATCATTTTCAACTATTAGACTAATTGCTTCAGTACGAAGGACGATAGGATTACTGGCAATCACATCCCAGACTGTTGAAGGTTGTTATGTCATACTTTACTTAAGAAATGGTAATAAAATATGCTATGAATTTAAAAGGACAAATTCTATTATGTGATTTTTATGCCTACATGAACAATTGTAAACAGATGTACATCAGTGTAACCTGACCTGCCACATGGTGATCCCGCGATTCTTACGCGATCTTGTGACATCGCGAGAATCCAGCTGCCGTGCAAGGTAAACATCACTCTGCAGAATCCAAGAATTGCACTACTGTATACTGTACAATATGTGCATGTACACATGTGCCTTTCTAATTTCACATTTCCCGTTCTTTCTTATTCAATTTTTCTGCATAGAGTTGTTGATCACACCCAAATCGGAAATCAGTAACTGTGAAATTGAAACACATTGTTCACGCTACAGTACAGACCTCCATATCTATCAACTTTTGAGGAAACCCGGCTGCAAACAAATCAGGGATGAAAATACTGATACAGTTTGAGAGTATAGCAGTTTCCAAGCGGTGCATTAATTCACCGTTGCACCCGCACTGAGGAACGAATCCAAGGTGACCCGGGCTAGGACATCTCTCCCCAAATTGCTTCATTGCAGAATCATTTTAATTTTCTGTGTGTAGCCCAGCATCCAGACAGAGGCGGTGAGTTATGAGCTTGCTGACCTGATGACAAAGCACGGCCACTTCCTGATGGTACGGTCAATAAACAGACAGGGTCGAAAAGATGCTCTCATCAGGCTACCACCGTCACTGCGTGGTGCTCATAGAGAGCGTGTCCCCTTCATTTAAATGACCAGGTTTTCAAACAGATGACAAGGTTAAATATTGGAAAATGCACAGCAAACAAGTTTTACTGAGTACTGACATGAGGGTGACGCACAATCACAAGTGGCTGTAGCGTGATAATAAATAGCTTTATTGTAAATTAGTGCTAGAACAATTCGTTTATGAAGCAATCTAGTCAATCAAAATTAAACGATTCCACTTGTGATTAATTGTTCAAGTCACTTTTTAAACATAAAATACCATACATTTACTGGTTACAGTTTGACAAAAGCAAAGACTTGCTTACATTGTTTTATGTTATTGTAAATTAAATTTAATGAAAATGAAAATGTTCATTATAAGTTAATAATATTTTAGCCTCTCGTAACTTGTGATAGGCATTTTGCTATTTATTTGTTTCTGTTTTATGCAACATTAAGAAATAGAACTGCTGTAACTGACCCACCACAGGGGTTTAGTAAGACTTTTAAGTAAGAGTAAGAGTAGAGACTTTTTGGATCCATCGATTGGATGCCTTAAAGTATCCTGGTCTTAACGAGGATATAGACTTTACATGCTTTCTGTAAATAAGTAAAATGTATTTATATTTTTTCCTTCTCTCTATATAGGCTCCCATGCTTGTTTTACAGCCTATGTTAAAAACTAGGAGTATTTTTCATTGATGATGTACATAAATTACTTGTTTCTGTGTTATTTCTTCATGATATTTTGTAATATTTTCTAGTATTATGGTGATCATGTGATTGCCTCCCATTGGTTGTCGATACCATATAGGCGAGGCCACATCCGCTTTGTCTGTTTGTTGAATGCCGTGACAAAGACCTACAGTGGTCGAAACATGTTGGCTTTTTTAATAATTTAGCCACTACAATAAAGGCTTTTTAATATATTTCCTTCCTCGTTGCCACTTGTTTTAGTATTTTGGAGTGCCTGGATTGCCTTCCTGTCTAGAAAAATGGTTATGTTTAGGGATCAGCTTTGAGATGGTTAAGTTTAGGTATGAAGGTGGAAACGATTATGTTTAGGTTGCATTTTAAATGGCTTGAGTCAGGGTATGGTCTGGTCTTGCGACTATGGTAAGAGCCATGAGAACCAGCTTTAGACATTTAACATGATTTATCAGTTTAGCACAATAAACATATATAAGTCATACTGTGATCATGCAGTGAGGTCCTTGTCGTATTTGTTCCTTCAACTGGTCCTTTATCACCTCTGGATAATGTTGTACTCATTATGTGGCCAAAACTTCCGCATACACACAAAGTTTATCCTCAGTTAATCACTCTTCTCTCTGCCATCCTGTGTACTTTCCATAAAATTACATATTTCAAAGGACTGACCACTCCTGTCAAGTTAAAAAAAAATCTGTAAGATTGAAGCACTAAATAAGCACTGCAGGTCAGGTGCAAAAAAATGCACCAATGCAGTGTTATTAAGAGCTAACTGGCTGCCATGTTTATTAACAAGGTCTAGCAAGATTGACAGTTGTCATGTAGCACTATCAAGGCTGTTATAAACCTTTAAACTGTGTCAACTCGTCTGTAGACGCTACCTTTCCTTTCATTTAATTTCAAATTTTATTTCGAACATGTAAAATAATATTAATAATAAAAAAAAAGAGAATCATCATACAACAAGTGGACTGCCAGAAAAAAAGCAGTATCCACATACAATGAAAATCATAAGCAAAAGAAATTGTCAAACACTTGCCTTGGTTTACATATTCGAAAAGGAGTGAGAAGAAGTACAAACTTATTTAATCCCACCCCTTCTCCATAACTCATTCATTAATAAGTAACCAGCATCCTTATTGAGCTAAACATATAATCTAAGTTATTTTTCCTACACTTGTTTACCTATAATTATTACCTTTCATCTCTGTCATATAGAAATATAAATTAATTACTGATATAATTATCCTTATAAAAATATAAATTCATTATCAGTCAAGAATACCAAATCCTTACTTAATATTGAGCAAACCAGATAACCTTTAGTCTTTCTAACATGATAGTCATATTTAACAGTATTAATATTATATTAGTGATAAGAATATGGGGTTTATAACCGACAGGAAGTCATTATATGTGTCACAATATCAGAGAGCACAGCAAACCGTTAGCTAGCTGTTAGCTAAAAGCTTTTGGGGCTTAAAAAAATGTTATAATAAGTGTGTGAAACTAGCTTCCCTTCTCTGCTGTCTTGCAGCTGTGAGATGTAAATACTCACAGCGTGTGACCGCACACGTTCACCATCAGCTTCAGCGACGGGTTCCGGTATTTGGTTGTTTTGCATCTCGGACAGCCCTGGTCGTCCATTTCAGTCTCTGCAACACAATATCAAAACACAGCCTGAGAACAGTGTGTCAACAACTAGCATCAGCTTCTCCTGTCACTTTCCCGGTGGCGAACCGCTGTGCTACACAGAATGCGGTCCGACTGGGAAACGCACTTAATGAGATAAGTTCCTATTTAATGATCACCTCTACAGCAGCGGTGGTCACACTGTGGTGCGGGCACACCCAGGGGTCCAAGAGGAGTCCCAGGGGGTCTGAGGTAAAAGAGCTGAGTGGTTTATTATCCACTCAAAGGTTGTATTTAGAGAGAATGCATAAAATGGCTGTTTTGATTATAGGTTTCCCTGTCTGTCTCCTCCATGCAGTCCCCTATAGATTACTCCCATATAGGCTATTCCATGATCTAATGTAAGCCCGGACTGGAACATAATTAAAACCAAAAACCTCTCCAGATGTTGCTCCCCAGGGCTTCTGACATCATGTAGTTTCTGTTTAGGGGGAAATAATTCATTCAAAGTTTGGTGGATATATCATGTGTTGTATTATCTTAAATAAACAATGCATGATGAAGACAGAAAAGGGATATTATAGTGACGAACAGGGTGGTCTTTTCAAAGGTTATATCACTAAAAGCCCAGGCATAGTCATGTTTCATATTGATTTATTGACTATGTATAAATGTCAGTCATTGATCAGACACCAATTTAGACTCCAGTGCAACATTAGACTGGCAATTATTATTTGCAAAAGACAAAAAAAGATCAATTTCTCAGCTTTCAAGTTAAGTTTTGACAGGATAATTACAATGTAAGACTAATATATATGCATTTACATACTTAAATTGTGGCCTTCAGTGGATTAGCAGGTAATCCTTAGATTAAAATCATGTTATTTTTCATGAAAAAATAAATTATATTCATGGAAGACAGATAGTTTGGCTTTAGTTTAAAACTTGGAGCTATACCTTTTGAAGGACAGAAATATCACAGCAGACATACTTAATGTCATTGAGGAAATGCTCTGAATTTGCATTCGATGTTGTTTGCTAAATATTCTATGTTTATATGCGAGATTTGACCTGACATTGCTATTGGGATAATTATGTGTTGTGATGACCCACTGTGTGAGTGGCTTGTGATAGTCAAACTGGCAATATTCACACATTATCTCAATCACAATCAGCATTTTATGGATCTGTAATGAAAGTTATAAAAAGGTTAGTGCATTTAAAAAAAAAAACCTTTTGTGTGTAGTATATCCGACCAGTGCAGTCTCAGTGTCAAAGTTTATTTAATGTTTTGTGAGTTGATTTTAAATTGGCACAAAAAAGCAGTTTAGATTAAGGCAATGACTGCCTGGATTTCTTCGATATTGGAATAAAAATGCTTCAGTCAGCTCCGGACAACACAGACAACAAGGATATCCCGTTCCCACGATCCCAAAAGCACTCACCTTGCACAGGTGAGCCACGGGAATATACTGTTGTATGACTGACAGCTGGAAACCAAACATTCGTGCCTGAATCCCGCTCGCTCCTCCCTTATGAGGCCCTCGGCGGCCAATAGCGTGGCTCTCCTGCAGATAGACCCCAGTGTGTCTCCTTCCAGCTCCAGTCCCCGCAGAGTAAAAGTCACGTTGGAAGGAAAAGGGGAGAGAGATATCTACTTACAGCTGCTGTCAGATATCCGATCGCATTCGCATGGCGAGGAGGTAACCTGATCGAGCTGGGAGGAGTGACTTTACCAGGGAAGGTTTGAACAAAAAAAAATGTCTTCTTCTTCTGCCGGAGAAGTCACAACAGCAACTGACATCAAGAGGGAAAATGTGAAGGAGGCGGATAAGCGGGAGTGCATCAAGCTTGTGGCGCTGGACGCGGCGGAGTTGTCCATGGAGCGCAACACGGACGCGGTGCGCACGGAGCTGTTGGTGAGCGCCGCTTCCTCTCTGGCTTTCTCCCCGGAGCAAGTGGCGTGTGTCTGCGAGGCTTTGCAGCAGGGAGGTAATGTGGACCGGCTCGCCAGGTTCTTGTGGTCCCTGCCACAGAGTGACCTGCTCCGCGGCAACGAAAGCATCCTGAAAGCCCAAGCCCTCGTCGCTTACCACCAGGCTCGGTATCAGGAGCTGTACAGTATTCTGGAGAACCACAGTTTCAGTCCGTCCAACCACACCTTTCTGCAAGATCTGTGGTACAAGGCCCGGTACACCGAGGCGGAGAAGGCTCGGGGGAGACCCCTGGGCGCCGTGGACAAGTACCGGATCCGGAGAAAGTACCCTCTGCCCAGGACTATCTGGGACGGCGAGGAGACTGTGTATTGTTTCAAGGAGAGGTCCCGAAACGCGCTGAAGGATCTGTACAACCACAATAGGTACCCCTCTCCGGCCGAGAAAAGAAATCTCGCCAAGATTACAGGACTCTCCTTGACCCAGGTCAGCAACTGGTTCAAAAACAGGAGACAGAGAGACAGAAACCCGTCCGAGGCACAATCAAAAAGGTGAGGAAACAAAAGGAACAAGCCACATAGGCTATAGAGACTAACTCCGTATAAAACCAATTATTAAAATAGGAGTGTGCCGTGCGTAAAAGGCGCATTAAAACAAAACCAGGCTATTTTTTAACAAAAGCTTTTTTCGTGGAAGGGCGCCTTTAGTTCACTGTTACTGACAGTGTATTTCATAATCTCCCGTCGGACTCCTCACTGTATAAGACTTGACATTGTGAATCATTATCCGTTGATAATTAAGAAACAATTAAAAAAAAAAAAGTGTGCGTAAAAGGGTTTGAAGCACGCTTTTAATGTTTTGAAATATGAAGCGGTTGCCATTCAGATCCGGTTTCCAGTGTGTTGGTGCTAAGGGGCATGGAAACCATAAGCAACTAAACGACATGGTAACTTCCACACTCCACTGACTTGACTGCCAGACGCGAGATTATATGTTTATATGAAACAATTAATTTTAAATTATTCTAATCTATTTGTAGTGTGTGTTTGTGTGTGTCAGAGATGAACACTCGCACACAATCACTAGCGCGTGCACGTGTCCCCATCCCAGCACATAAATCATTTTTCACTCTTTTCCTCTCAGACCAAAAAGGATCTCCATCAGCTCCTGCGTTTCATTTCATAATCCTCCACATAGACGGACAGACATGTAGCTTCTTTCATGTTTCTCTCTCTGTGAACAAAGCTGACGCACACCTGGTGGAGGTGACCCCTCTCTCTCTCTCTCTCTCTCTCTCTCACACACACACACACACACACACACACACACACACACACACACACACACACACACACACACACACACACACACACACACACACACACACACGCCATTATAGATTGCCTTTAAGTCGCTTCTAAACTATGCTTTTATGTATAACCTTGAACAAATCGTCTCATATTTGTATCAACTATAGTGTTTTTGCTTATATATTTTTGTGAAAGTGGTGGTGAGACGTTTTAGTGTGTGTGTGTGTGTGTGTGTGTGTGTGTGTGTTTGTGTGTGTGTGTGTGTGTGTGTGTGTGGTGCAGCTGTTAAGATCAATCTTTAAAAAAAGACTTGTTCATTACGTAATAAGCTGTACCAACTACTTCTATATTGTTTAGACTTCATGGAAACATAAAATAAGGGGTTTTAAATGACAGCACCGTTTTAAATTGAGACAAAACAAATGGCTGAGGGGATTTATATGAATGTCTTATTCATATAAATCCCCTCAGCCATTTGTTTTGTCACGCCACCAGTGCTGGCGGTTTGTCACACCAGAATTTATTGCGCCAAATGGTTGCACGGTTGTTGACGTTGGTTGGTTGTTGTCAGTGCAGCTCTCCATGAGGTAAGAGAGAGCTACACATTCACAAACACAGCCTGCTCTTCAAAGCTGTGTAATAACACAGCAGCAAATGTGACTCTGGCAAGATGTTGGGTGGAAAGGGAAATAAATGCCAATTGTATTTTATTGAATTTGTGTTGTAATAGTGTTTTAGAGGGTGTCGTCTTTGCCAAAAAAAGTGCACAAATGGAAGAAAAATACTTTATATCTAATCTGATTTCATTTTGTTATTCAAAAAGTGGCTTAAAGTGACTTTATAGCAATAGTTTACCACAAATATATTTTTTTGTTTTGTTTTGTGACACACCATTTGTCATTTTTTTCACAGTGAATCTGATGGAAACCACAGCACAGAGGATGAGTCTAGCAAAGGCCAGGAGGAGTTGTCTCCCCGGCCCCTCTCTAACTCCTCAGATGGGGTGATCACCCATGGGACCCATCCCATTCAAACAGGGCCTCTGGACAGTGGGGTGGTCATCCAGCAGATCGGGGACATCAAGCTGCCCCCTGGATCCAGCAGTGGCGGTCTCTACAACGGAAACCTAGTGACCAGTAACACCTCCTCCACCGTGTTTCACAACGGCGGCTCGTCTTACCTCCACACACCTGGAAACATCCTCTTCAACGGGCTCAACTTGGGCATCCAGCCGTTGGCCTTCAACCCTCTGAGGCCGTCTGGAGGGGTGCTGCTGGGGGGCTCTGGTATGGACATGCAGATGCAGACAGGACAGGAGAAGGGACTGGGCAGTTCTGCTGAGGACTCGGCCCTGCAATACGCCTCCTACTCGGGCTGTGTGAACGGAGCAGAGGTGAAGCTGGAGGGGGTTCCCACCATGGCCTCCCAGAACGGAGGCTCCTCCGTGCTCACGTTCAGCTCCTCGTCAGGTGCGCTGCAGCTGGGCGGCTACAGTCTGGTCCAGGTACCAGGTGGAGTCTCTGACAGCGATGGCAGCTCATTACTCAACAGCGATGTAGGTCTTCCTCCTCTGCAGCTCTCCTCTGCCTCAACAATTACACAACAAGGTAGGTTCAGAAAACTATACCATTATTTAAAATTACATACTTGTTTGGGTGGTTGTAATAACTTTGTTATTTTTGGGAGTTATATTTAGACATACTGAGGCAGATATCGGTGACAATGACAAACCAATTTGGTTATGACTCATTGAATTACAGTATTTAGTCTTGATTAGGCATTGGTGATGTTGTCTAAAATGGGGATATAATGCTAAAGGATTTAGAGGCATTCACTTTTAATTTCCCCTTTTTAAGCAGTCAGGTAAATCCATTAAAGTTTATCACCTTGCTATAATGTAATGCTGGCATGTAGTGCAGCACTGAAGACCAGGAAAAGAGAAAATTAAGACCAATCACTGTATAAGAAGAGGCAAAATCCAGACATAATCTACTCTCATATCAAAATATAGATGTTATATCCTTATATCTCCTAGCTTGACAGAAACAACAGAGAAGGGCCACACACACTCACACGCACACTCAGAAGAAGAAGGTGGTCCTTTGAAAACCCCAGAGATGAATAAAAACAAGCTCTGAAGTCACCATCACTCATCATCATTGCACTCTTGATCTGCAGAGCAGGGAGGAGGGGAAATATGTTTCAGATAATCAGAGGCCATGAAACGCACTAACAGGGAATCAGCCGTTACAGCACTTACTTTGACATAAAGCAGAGAATCTATACCAGGATGAATAATAAAGGGAAAACAGAAAATTGCAGCTTGCTGTTGAGTCCTGGCAGACTTGTGCACTCGCTCCCTGGGGCACTGCGGGGTCGAGCTTAAAGAGCACAAAGTGTGTGAGACACACAACAGCGATTTCGGGGGCCAAGGCCTGCTGTAAATGAAACTGTTAGGAATGAGAAGGGGATCCGGCAGTGGGAATGGGAGCTAAACTGGCGGTACTGTATGTATTGATCCATTGTTGTGTCACCACAGGTACCATGCCTCTGAACAATGTAGCAGTGAGCTCCTCCAACGACTCGTTCCAGCAGCAGGACAAGCTGACCATGTCGTCCCTGCACCACAGCACAGTCCTCTACAGCATGAGCAACGCCGGCCAGCCGTCCATCAAGAAGGAGCCTCTGGAGGGAGGCGTCTACTCCTCGTACCACCACGGGCTCCACCTGGACCCCAGCGGTCAGCTCAGCTACACCGGCCCCAACTCAGAAGTGGTTCCCTCCAGCCAAGGTCCCACCTCCACCACCGAGGTCTCCCACATCAGCTCGTCCAGCCCCGAGCCAGAGGTGTACACCACCCTCACCGTCAGCACACCCCTGATGGCCCAAACGAACCCCAGCAGCCACCACATGCAGCCCGCGGAGTACCTCGGGGGCCACGAGGTCCGGGGGCCCCCCTCGCACCTGATGGGGCCCGGCATGAACAGCAACTACATGAACCTTTCAGAGAACAAGGCGGACGGCTCGGGCTCAGGAGGCGTGAGCGAGATGGTGCGGGCGATGTGCGGGGAGATGGAGGCTGCGGAGGGGAAGGAGCTAGCCAAACTACAGACAGTGCAGATGGAGGAGGACATGGCTGACCTTTAACCTCAAACCTCTCTCCTCTCTCCCGCAGAAGCACTCATGTCCGCCCAAGCAGTGATATGGTGAATCTTTTAACTTTTGTGTGAGCGTGTGTGTGTGTGTTTTTTTTACCATTCATTTCCTTTAAATGTTAAATTATTTGTGTTCATTTGACTTTTACAATGCACTCTAGTCAGAGGGGAGCCCTGTATGTAGGCGGGCATTATCAGTTTATCACTTAAAAATGTTTAAAAAGTCTATGACACGTTTTAAAAGCCCCGTTCATGAGATGAAACATTGCGACTGCTAGCAGAAGAAGTCGCTGTGTGTGTTCGAGCCGTGTTTAAATGTGCATTTTTTATAGACAACACCTGCTACTTCCTGTTGAGTGGATTTGATCTGCAGAAGCAGGTGCTGGAATGCCTCGAGTCATGTGACAAGGATGTTCCTCCAAACTAAATGCGTCATATGGGTCAAACCAAAAAGGTCATTCGGTAGGGGGGAAGAGGGAGAGAGCCTCACTCATTTAAACAGCGACAGCCTCACTAAAAGGACTGCACACACACACACAGACACACACAGAGAGAATAGGTCAATAAACACACAACGCTGCTGATTTAGGAAAAAAGTGTCCTTCAGTTATCACCTTAAACTCTCTGAATGCCTCTCAAGTCACCGCAAAACCCTGTTTTTGTGCTTTAAATCATACCAAATGAACTAGGAGTGTTGGACTAAGACGAATGTGCCTTTCTGCTACTTAAAATACACAATGGCATTGGTCTGTTTTGGCATTTGCACTACCACGATGATGTTTCAAACAGCCTTCACGTTGGAGGGTTTGACACACCTCAACAAATGCACACTATTTCACTCATATTTCAAGCCTCATCGTCAACCTGTGAGACCGAGATACGAACGATGACCTAAAGGTCAACGCTGTCGGCTCACACGTTGTTCATCATACCTTGTTTATAACGCTGCAACTCATAGTATGTTAACTAGATGTGATGATGCTCTACTATATCCTGTTTCATTTTGATGTGTCTCTCCAAATGTCAGTAATCACGAATGATATTTTTCTATAAAGGGATTGTAATGATCTCTCTTTGCATGGCGTCATAATGTGTTGGACACTAGTGCCTTTTTACTTTTGTTTTGTGAAGAACACTGAAAGAAAGCTCGGAAAGTCTTGCGTTGGCGTGCAGGCAGTGACATTGCAGCTTCAGAGATTTACCACCCGCCGCCTTCACTGGCACATTTGTTGGGTGTCAGTTGAGGGAAAGACAAGAGAATGTGGAGCCCGTTTGTCGAGTGTGTCCGGTGCTTTTCACAACAGGAGCCTAATTCTTCGCCGTCATACGTGACCATAATAGCACATTTCAGCCTCGCAGCCAACTCTCACCCATGCACATCTCTCGGTGCATCACATGTCTTCATACAAGTGGACTAGTAATGCTTTTCCTTGTCAGGATTTATGACATAATCCCATCAATTTGAATGGACGTTTCAGTGAAAGTATCCTCAGTGCTTTAATGTCATATACCAAAAATGAGTCGAGGGCAAATAGTAAAACTGATGGTCATTTGTTTGTTTTTTTAAATCTTAGTTTGAATTATATGTTTGTTAACTGAAATTATGTGAATGTATTTTTCTAAATCTCCATACTGCAATAAAAGTTTATATTTATAAAAACATAAAACAGATATTTTTAATTCTTTCGGGCAAATTTAGCTTCAAGATGACTTTGAAATTAAAGTTTTTCAACATTTAAGTCACACAATAATGAATGTAAGTTCACGCCAGACAAAAAGCATGTGTCTTCCCAACATTTAAGAGTCCTATGTAGCCAAACTGTAAGGGTCGGGGGGGGAAAGTGGCATGCAGTAATCCAGCGATCCTGGTGCTGCTCTCTGCAAACCTGCAGTGATCGTTTGCACATGCCTGGCAACCTGGAGTTCATTAGCCCTACTTTTCTCATCTCAGCCCCTGTAATTCAAATAAACAGCAATGAGATTTCCAGAGGTAAAGCTCCTTTTGGGTGGGGGGTCTGCAGCTCCCCGCAGCTCAGTCCAATCCAATGGCCTTTTCCCCCGAGTGAAGCCCGAACAACCCCCCCAAACTACTCACTACTTCAGCATGTGGAGGAATGAATCTGAGGTGCTGTCACTCACAGAGTCCAGAAGATTGCCTGAACTCCTCTCATGGCTTGAGGGGATTCTCCTTAAATTCATGCATTTCCACCCAATGCTTGTTCACTCAGTGGGCACCCGACCAAACCAGCAAGGAGAGATAAGATGGAGACAAAAGTTTGACAAATGGACGAACAGCGGGGGGATTTTATTTGATTCACAGCGTGTCTGTGGTGGATTATAGGAGTTGTCCTCTCTGGCTGGAGGAGTTATATATGATCTAACTGATGACCTAAATAAACAGAGGCTGTTTGTCTGTGCTCACTGTTGAGGCACAGAGAGAGAGAAGAAAAAAATGGGAGAGACTAGCGGGAAAGGGAGGGAGAGGCAGGCCACCGGGATAAAGTTACCTGTGCACAGGTGACCTCGTCGCCATGGGCAGTGGATTAGCTGATTGTTAGGTATCAGGTAACTCCTCCTGTAATATTGAAGAGGGTGAAAACAGCTTTGTTGGAGCCCAGAACAATATCCCATTCGCAGCATGGTCTGTGGGTCTCACGGGGAGGGGGCCACAGAAAACTCCAAATTCCACCTTTGTATTGTGCCTATAAATTAGACAGGAAAGGAGCACGATTGTCCCCTCACAGAAGATGTGTAGTTTTTCATGGGGAGAGCTAGTTGCTGAATTTTAAAATGTTCCCTTTATGTGTGAAAATCAGTATATCAATAACGGTGGATAATTTTATCCACAATTTCGACCGTGCAACGTAAAACATACTTGCAGTAAAAAAAAAAAGAGGAGGGAACTCCCCCAGAACTCTGGCCTTATTAAAAACACTGACCTCTGATCTTTCAGATGGTTTCAAAGCTGACATTTAATGCGGCGCAGCAGACTGCAAGCCATATGTAACATGACCTGGGGAGCACGGTACTCCACTGCTCCACGTCCCACTAATGAGAGGGCAGGGGTCGGCGGGTACCAGCCTGCTCCTACAGACCCACCACTACTGGGCCAAGGCATGCCAGAGGAACTTCTCCCTCCTGTCCTGGCAGAAACTAAATCCACTCTCGGCTCTTCCGAGCTTGTGGAAAGTAGGTGGTGTTTATGAACCGGTAGGAATAAATGTCCTCAACCCCTTTTCTCTTACCTCCACTTAAAATAATTGAGTTGTTGCCTGGCAGGGTGGAAGGTATGTGCACTTCATCATCCGGTAGATGCAACCAGCATGATTCACTGGTTTGTTCTGGCCTGCGAGGACAGAAAGTCAGAGGGACAGTTTTAAGTGACACACAGAGGCAGCAGCTGGGAGGCAGCAACACCACAGTGTTCCCCAAAGAGAAAAACAGCACTTTGTAACAGGAGCAGTAGCAGATGAGGCCTGACATGATCACCTGCTGCTCTGCCTTCTAAAACGTTGTCATTTGCTAAAACACATGCATCCTCTGAGGAGCTCCATCTATGATAGCTCTGTCATGGCGCCCCCTCCCTGCCAGCAGGCACACGAGGTAGCAACGCGTTTA
Source organism: Sebastolobus alascanus (assembly GCA_916701645.2). Classification (NCBI taxonomy): domain Eukaryota; kingdom Metazoa; phylum Chordata; class Actinopteri; order Perciformes; family Sebastidae; genus Sebastolobus; species Sebastolobus alascanus. Next base: position 143,163 of record CAKAOJ020000169.1, read on the forward strand.
AATCCTTCCTTTTGTTTGTTTATGTGTTTCTCTGCCCGCCTGGTTTGTTTACTTACTCCAGCCCTGCAGCAAAATAAAAAAAAAAGTATTTCCCTAAAACAAATCCTCTACGTGCCCGGGGCGTGTTTACCGAGCAGAGCACTGTAAAAGCCGAGGCCGTAATTGCATATTTGTGGAGGTGGTCCTCTGAGGAAATGCGTAATGATTTTGATGGGGGGGCTAACCCCAGTGCACTTGTACCAGGTCTAATTTTCCAACATGACAGGAAACTCTGTTAAGCTGATAATTGCAGCTCCAATTTCATTTAACTCACTCATGTCAACAGTTGTGTTTTGTTTTGAGAGGAGGTTTTTTTTTTTCACTCCCTTTCACCTCACAGAATAAACCGCTTCAACTCTTAATTAAAGACACATTTAGGACATCTTGGATTAAACCAATTATATTCTATTGATTAGATTAATTAATTTGTCAATAAGTGTGCAAATGTAAAGCCAATTATTATGTATTTTGTGATATTGTATTATAAGAAAATAAATAAATAGATTTCCAAGTGTGTGTGAGAGAAAGCTTGACTTATAAATTAACTTCGTTGTTGGTTTTGTTGATGTTTTAGATAAATAAATAAATTCTAATTAGTAAGAGGACACCCTTGAATGTCACCAAAATCCCTCCCAAAAAATAAAGCAAAGAAGAAAAAAAACCCCTGGGGACCAAATGAGACATTTTTCACTTAATTTAAACAGTATCGGCTTTGTTCCAGTCGATACAGCTGAAATAGCACTTTGGATTTAGATGGAGTGAAAACCATCTGTTCAGAGAGCCAGTGGTCGTTTCACTTTTCCTTCTCAAAAAATAAACTCTCCAATAGGAAACCCGGGCTTTTTGATGATGACATTTTTATGAAGTGTTTTCTGGGTGCTTTGAGTTTTCTTTCTCTCGTTTTCTCCCACAGGATCGGAGTGTCACCGTTTCATTCGTTTTCCCAGTTACGCATGGTGTAATGAATTTCTCTAATAGGCTACTGCATCTATCAATAATTAATAATAAGTCGTTTCAAATTGCTATCATGAGGTGGAATAATTCAAGGAAAGGGCTCACGTTTCTCACATTAAACAAGTTTAATGAGAAATGGCACAAAAGTGGATTTTCTCGGGGTGAAAACATTGTGACTCATTTGAGTTTTCCGGAAAGGCCATGACTAAAACCTGGAACATCCATCATATTTAGCAGCACTGGGCCTCCAGGCTGAGTTAATGTTGGAGGTAACAGAGAGAGTTTAACGGAGAGAGAAAATAAGGAGAATATAAGGAATCCTGTGAGTCCAACTTTGAGAGGAGTAACGAGTGATAGCCGACCTAAGTATTGCATTACTTGTCTGGGTACGAGGAGCCGTGTTAGAGGCGGAGAGTCCACATCTTGAAATAATCTCGCCCCCCGGGCTGCTCGGGTTAAAGGAGGAGGCGCGGCGCAATGTGGTAGAGATATTAGAGAAACCCGAGAGGCGCTCATCAGACAGCTCATTTACTGAAGCACTGAGGTTTTACGCACACAGCCCGAGAGCTGCTGCTGCTGCTGCTGCTGCTATATAGTCCGGACTCAAGTGGCCTGAGAGCCCAGTGTGTCCACTAAAGACACAGATCATTTACATTAGAAGATATACTCATTCAATCAGGTTTACGCAATATGGCATGAATGGCCTTACTGAGACAGTACTGCCCTAAAACATGAAAATGAATCTGTTTTTTAACATTAATATAGCCTAATATAAATGGTAACAGAATTTACATTTTTATTCATTAATATAAAAATGATCTGTGTCTATTGCTCCTCTGCAGGCTGATGACACTGCTAAAAAATATTGCTAAAAACAATTAAAATGAACCCCAAAACCTCGCAGAGATGGTTAAATAACAGTGAATTCAAGTGTGATTCAGCCAATAATCTGATATTTCCTCCATGTCATCCATTCAAGAGGAAATTAACTGTTTAGATCCAGTCTAGTCTCTGGTAAATAGTCAAATAAATCATGCAAACAAGTGGACATATGATCCAAGTTTTGATTTTACACCATACACAAAAGGAGCATTCAACGGCCTGACCAAACCTGTTTATCCTGCAGTCATTCTACCTGATTTATATATATATATTTTAAATCAGTAGTCTAAACATATGCTCACATTCTCTAATATTGGGATTTTTTTGGTGTATTTTGAAAACTATCTTAAACTTATTTGTCCATAAAATCATAGGTTACATTAGAAATAAAGGCTATTCCAGAGTGGAAGATTTCTGTGTCTGTCGACACAAACAAAAGTTCAAATCATTTTGTCTTTATAGTAGAAATATTCTTGGAAAGAGGTTATCTTCTCAAAACGTTTTGTGTGAATTTGTTTAAGTTAAACGTTATTTTCTAGGTCAAATCTTTGTTTCTTAACATATTGAAAGGGGAGTTTAGTTTCAGACTCTGGTGCAGATAAAGAAATGTGATCTATACGGCTCAAACCAACAACTGCACCACCAAGAACCAGTGTGGCAGAGAACTCATTTACTAATGGATTGGTTTAGTGTTTCACCCCACAGAAAACACTGGAGCCAGCGCGGTGCCCGTCTAATCCTTGAAATATAAATGTAGGCTGGAAGGACCTCTTCAGAAACACGTGATGATGTAGGAAGAATAAGCAGAAAATAAGCAGAAAACAACAAATTAAATGAGCGAGGGGTCTGTCATATCTGTCCAGATGGTATTTAATATTCATGTTCAAATCTATAAATAAAAAGCGAGGAAATTGTATAAAAACAAAGCTTTCACTAATCAGCAACATGACAGAATATATTTTGCAAATGTATAGGCCTAAGAGTGGGAACACACACACACACACACACACACACACACACACACAAACACACACACACACACACACACACACACACACCCTTAAGTGGCTGATTTCCTACTGGTGGTCTATGTCCCATAACACATTTGGCAGGTAGTATAGGTTTCTCATATAAAAGACGTGCGTAATGGCGCTCATGGACCCAACAATCATAGGAACTTATTAAATTATATCACCTCATAAAATAAACGGCCTCGGTAATTAATAGACTATGAAAGGTGGGGACACAACACAATGTTCAATCTGCATGTAATTAAGGTGGTGGGCGTCACCCACGATCAGCTGAGATGGTAAATAAACCTCCAAAAAAAAACACAAAAATAAGCAAAAAATGAATTAAGAATTTAAATTCTATTCAGTTTTTTATATTTATTAACTGAACAACCATCGGTTGATCATGTGAGCTGTTTTAAGTGTGCTTTAAGAGTGAATAAACTTTCCCCCACAGATAAAAAGCGGTGTGTGTTTGTGGGTTCACCCTCCACTGGCTGTGATTACTGATAACGTGGAGATGCAGTGTGTGGTTTGACCCCACGTGGGAAATCTGGAAGCCCATATAGTCGCCACCATTACAGAAGATGTACATTCAGAACATGTTAATAAGGCTTCTTAAGAGGTCTGTAATAATTGATTAGTGTTTAGGTGCTGCAGCGGGAGAGGGACTGTGGGGGCGGGAGGTGGGAGCGCGCTCCTATTTCAGCCCCTGACGCACTGCCTCTGGGGAGGAAACGGAGCTGCAAACTCAGTCCTGCTCTGCTGTACACGGTGCAGGGCAGAGGGAGAGCCAATCACCGAAACGCACAGGCTCCCTTTAAGCCTGACATATCTCCAACAGGAACAAATTGTCCCAACAATCAACATCCCAATCTGCTGCGCGCATCAGGGGCCGGAGCGGAGTGGATAGCCTATAGGCCTGTGCTGCGCGGACGGATTGCGCTGGATTGCATCGCGACAAGAAACTAAAAACTAAATAAACGGACAGCTATCGCTGTGGATACCAACGTTTTGGGCGGAGGAGCGAGCTCGGACATCATGTCTATACTGCCGTCATTCGGGTTTACGCAGGAGCAAGTGGCGTGCGTTTGCGAGGTGTTGCAGCAGGGAGGGAACCTGGAGAGGCTCGGCCGCTTCCTGTGGTCGCTACCCGCTTGCGATCACCTCCACAAGAACGAGAGCGTCCTCAAAGCCAAGGCGGTGGTGGCCTTCCATCGGGGGAACTTCAGAGAGCTTTACAAGATCCTCGAGAGCCACCAGTTTTCTCCGCACAACCACCCGAAGCTTCAGCAGCTCTGGCTGAAGGCGCACTACGTGGAGGCGGAGAAGCTGCGCGGACGGCCGCTCGGAGCTGTAGGGAAGTACCGGGTGCGGAGGAAATTCCCGCTGCCCCGCACGATATGGGACGGCGAGGAGACCAGCTACTGCTTTAAGGAGAAGTCCAGGGGCGTCCTGAGAGAGTGGTACACGCACAACCCCTACCCGTCCCCGCGGGAAAAGAGAGAGCTGGCCGAGGCCACAGGACTGACCACCACGCAGGTCAGCAACTGGTTCAAAAACAGACGGCAGCGGGACAGAGCCGCGGAGGCGAAGGAGAGGTACGTGGAGCTGCCTACACAGCCTCGGTGCTGCCTGTCATTTATACACACAAATATTTACTTTTTTTATGCATGTTTCAGGAGCAAATTAAGGTTCGAGTTAGAATGAAATATGGTCAAAATGTGGCTAAGCAGCCAAAGTATAAGAAAGTGCAGGAATCACACAGTCTTCATATTCACACTGCAAGAAAGTGTCAAAGTGGGGAAATAAATAGAATTGTATTTCTGATGGAAATACTTTTATTTCAAGTAGAAGTTTGAAATTATTTTTGTCTTTTTGGATAAAGATAGTGCCCAAATCAGATCCTGATAACAGTGATGGTGGTAAACAGAAGCGTGTTGTTGACAAATGATGGACTTTCTTCTGTCCCGTTTGACTTGAGTCTGAATTATAACATAAACTACATGTAATCTTAAAAAGAAAATGAAGGTGGTGTTTAAAAAAAACAATATGGTCACATTTTTGGAGAAGTTTTGAGCTACGTGTTAAAGGTTAAACTGGGTTACAGTGGAGTCAAAGTAACACGTGTTTTTTTTTTTTAATTATCGGGAAATATCATGCAACATAAAAAAAGATATGAAACATCTTTTTATACAAAATTACAAGGAAGACAAATAACTAAACCTCTCTGATCAGCTTTTCTTCAAGGCCCAGGCCTACTGTATATGTTTAGTGTTACTGCAAATAATAATTATGGCTGCCTTTCATGCTGCTCTTTTTATCTCCTAAATTACATGTCAACATGCGGATTTAATTTTCCAAAAATGTGCGTATTTTCCTCTCATTGCTCTTTGTTGTCATTTCCAGAGAAAACAGTGAAAACAGCAACGCAGGCGGCAACAAACAGAACCAGCTGTCCCCGCTGGACGGAGGGAAGTCTCTCATGTCCAGCTCGGAGGACGAGTTTTCTCCCCCTCAGAGCCCCGACCAGAACTCAGCGCTTTTGCTCCAGGGCAACATGAACCACCCCGGGGCCTCCGCTTACCCCATGTCCGGCCTGGGGCCCCCTCAGCCGGTGCACAGCATGCACGGACACCCGCACCAACTGCAGGACTCCTTGTTGGGACCTCTAACCTCCAGTCTTGTGGATTTGGGCTCTTAAAGAGGCTGCCAGATTATTCTATTTTACAACAACAAAAACCCAGAAAAAAGAGGACTGATGAGTGTATCAGATTGAGTACATGTATGAAATAACACTATAGTAGCCTACCTTATAATATAGACTGACTTGTCTGTCGTTAAATTTGGTTAGAACAAAACTCCTTTATGCGCTTAACCTGTATATCCCCACTGACAGGAGCTTTCCTCATCTCCTGGGCACACAAACAGGAAACTCTTAACTCAACGAAACACTTAACTGGACTGCCCATATCCTTAATTTATGATATTTTGTTGAGATAAAAGAATTATAGCAACGTCCTGCGATGGAAACTAAGAGGTAACGTTTTCATTAGAGTCATGGTAATTAGTTTCCAATAAAACAAAAGTAATACATTTGTCTCTGTGTTATTTGTGTATTTAGAGAAAAAAATAGATTCTGGCCCTCGAACACAAATAAAATCGGGATTATAATCAATGACAATTTACCATGAATTAATCGTTATTATTTTTCTTATTATTAATTTTATTTTCGTTGACCTATTTATATATTTTTTTTGCCAAATTACATGCAAAAAAAAAAATGCCAAGCAAGCAATCAAATTTACACTGGTGAGATATGAATCTCTATGGAATATATTATGAGTAATTATGTGGTAAAGATTAAAAGCTGCTCTACGGGTTCTTTGTGTTTTTTTTTAACAATAATAATGGTAATGCGAAAAAATTCAAACACAGAGTCATAAAGGGAAATTGAATTATCCAAATGTGAGTCAACATGAGCAGCTGTCTGTCAGGAGGCTGGTTGTGTATATAAGCATGAAGCAGCTTTGGTTCTTTTGATTATGTTGTCTGCTCCGTATATATATATATGTATATATATATATATATAATAATACAGGTTTGGCTGAAGGAAGGAGAAAGAGGGTTTTTTCTTCTCCTTTTTTCGTCATTTTTAGCCCGAGTGCTGCGGATCATTGGCTTTTTGTTGCCGTGTTTTCTTTGCTCTCTCCGAGAGTTTGTTCTGTCGGTTCCGGGCCATGGGAAAGAGCCACCACTCAACCTTTATATATACTAGCTCTGGATATTCTGACGCAAAAATGGCAAACATCCCATATGAGAAAAGTTTAAAGTTCACTGCCTGATGACATCTATATAGCTTCCCTATAAACAAAACAAATAAAAAAAAAAACAGAATAAATTATATATGATTGCTAAAATAGAGTATTGGCAGACACTCATATAGAGGTCATCATAATAATAATAAACAACAACAATGTGATATAATAATACAAATAAATAAATTATTTTGTAGGACAGAATATGAGAATATATGGTGGGCTGAGAGGAGGAATCTGGTGAGGACAGCTCTCTGGTCCCCCACCCCCTACACTCTTCTTTGGGCTCATGTCAAGCTAAATTGTTTTGAGCAGAGAGCACAGAGGATTTCCTGAGCATAATCTGAAACAGTCGCTGCCAGCATTACTGCCTGATTGCGAAGATTGCAGGGCTGCAGGGCTGCAACGCCCGGCTTCAGTGGAGGGACCTTGAGGTATTCTGCATCCCAGAGGCCTCCCTCTCTCTCTCTGTCTCAACCCCTCAGGTCTACTAAAAACACCAGGCTGTGCTCCCCATCTATCACCTACAGAGATCCATATGGTTGTGTTTGAGTGATGTGTCTGTCTGAATGTCCTCAGCAGACCTTCCATCATCCCTGTTTCTTCTTTTGACATTTAATATGTGAGAGTCAGCGGTGGAAGAAGTATTCAGATCAATTATTTAAGTAAAATTAGCAATGCCACATTTTAAAGTAGTATCATGTAAAAGTCCTGCATTCAGAATTTTACTTAAAAAAGTACATAAGTAGCAACAAAATGTATTTAAAATACTACGCAGAAAAGCCCCTGTCAGTCCCCTATTATTTTGCTATTGGATCATTATTACAGATGCAAATGTGAAGCTAATATGAGCTATTTTATGTGCTGTTTGATTGTTTAATCTATCTATTTATCTAACAGTGCATCCTGTTTTTTGCATGAATGCAATGCATGAATTTTTACCTTCAAAGTGTCAGATACATTTATTGCAGTAAAAAGTTTTATTTCCCCCCAGAAATGCAGCAGAGTAAAAGTAAAGTAGCATGTAATGGAAATACTCATAATTCTTAAAGCCCCTGAAAACTTGGTTTTAAAAGTATTTCTCTGTAACATTAAATATTAATGACTAAATACGCAAAAGTTAAAGTTAGGAAAAACACAGTTGGGTTTTACTTATTAAGAGTTTAACACTCAAAAACTCAGCTAATTTGCTTCAAGGGCTGTCACAACATCAGATTTTCACTACACTATTATCGTGGCCAAAAGAATTAGAAAGATATCGATATTATCGCGATAAATATAGAAAATTTGAAGGAAAAAAAATGTTGTCAGTCAAATTTATCTTTAACTTTATTTTGTGTGTATTGTGTCTCTTTTATGGCAAATAAATTATTCTCAAAATAGGAGTGTAGGGAGGTGGAGAGAGAGTCTGTAACTGTACGAAAACGTGATTTAAGAGCACTGGATTATTTACACAGTATTACTAACATGATATCAATATTTCATTTTTAAAATATCACGGTTATCGTCTTGTACCAGTATATCGTTACAGCCCTATTTGCTTCATCAGGGTTGTGTGGGTGCGGTATGATCAGATTTGATTGACAGCGGCCTGCAAAAGCCAACAACCCCACGACTTTCATCAGATTATGACTCACATGTTGCTAAACCCTGATTGGTGCTATGAAATAGGCCAACATGACATCACCTTATTCCATCGTCCCTCTAACTTCAAACCAGCAAGAGACAAAAACACAAATACAGAAATCTTGCATGTGAAAAGAAAAACAAACTTTTCTAACTTAAGCATAAAATAGTGCGCTCATATATGGACCATCACTCACAGTGAAAAGCTGGTGGAGAAAATGCATTTTCAGGGTCTTTAAATTTGCTACTTATGTAAATGTACGTAGGTACTGTACATTACACCACTGGTGAGATTACATCCAACATTTTAACTTCAATCTGAAAATATAAGAGTTTAAATAAGAGTTTAATTTCAAAATGCCAAAAAAAATGTGACATATGTGTTCTTACAAAATAATTTCTGGCTAAAAAACAAACATATAGATGTAGATGATTATTGATACTTTACTTTATAAGCAGTCAAGATGTAGATTATATGAGCAGTTGTATTTTTTAAATATCAAATTAAAAGTATTAAGGGATATTTTTACAATAGAGCAGTTGACCCAGAACATTTTGATTTATTGTAAATACAAATAGTTTAAATTGTATAGTAGTATTTTATGTATAGGGCTGCACCCTCTTAGTCGATTAGTCGACTAATCGTTAAGAATACTTTAGTCGATTAGTGTAAGGATGCACCGATCCAACTTTTTCAGTTCCCATACCGATAGCGATACCTGAGCTTTGGATACCGAGTACCGAGTAATAAACTGTATGCCTCACTGTGTGGAAGTGACTGGGATCATTCTTTTATGTGTAAGACAACATCAGATTTGACTTTAACATCGCTTTTCTCACTTTGTAAATCAAAATGTAACAAATAATAACATAGATATAAATGTATTTGTTATTTATTATTAAAATAATAAATCCTACACCAGACACTTTAAAAAATCTTCAAAATTAACAGGAATTACAATTCAAGTGTAAACCTTTTTAATGCAGCAACAATTGGTCAAAACTTAAACAGCGATTACAATTCCAGTATATAATGTATATAGTATATAAACATAGAATTGAATTTAACAGATCGGCTCAATTGTCACCGATATCCGATCCAGCTGTTTGAGTCAGTGTCGGCCCGATATCCGATCCGGTATCGGTATCGGTGCATCCCTAGATTAGTCGTGTTTTATGTTTTTTTCATGCTGAATGACTTATTTCCAAGAAACTTATGGTAAACACAAGATTTAAAGTGGTGCTTTTGTGTGATTCTTTGTGGAGAAACTCAGTTTTACAGATCTGTTGATTAAATCAACTAATCGGTTAGTTGACTAAGAATTTCTTTGGTCGAGGATAGCCCTACTTTTAAGATAAAAATGTTTATTATAACAGCCTACGCCTAAATGAATCCCACAGTATTGCCCACATGTCCCATTCAGCAGAGGTCAGCAGAGAGCAGAGGTCCTGCAGATCACGTGTCCTTGGCACACAGTGTGGCTAAATATTCACAAATTAGCAAACAGGTGATCACGAAGCCACCAAAGTGACTCCTCATACCTGTTAATCTAACGACAACATGTCCCGGCAGCGTACAGACACAGCAAGGATTAAACAAGCTCTGTGCCACATGACAGAGGGAGGCTATCAGAGTCACCTTCAGGATGTGCAAGAGACTAAAATCAATCCAACACGGAAACTCTGACAGTGCTTTTAATCACGCTCCAATCCCTCGCTTCCGAATCCGGAGGGACGACGTCTGCAGCCATAAATCTATCTGCTGTATCAGCCGCTGTGTCTTCCACTCATCAGCCGTGCAACAAGTGCAAATGCTAGGCGTGCTCCAGCCTATAGACTAGATGACAAAAGCTGGAGGTAACGTCAGCCTGAAGCACGCCGGTGCCAGCAACAACAGCTGCTGATGGCAAACAGAGTCCGAGTCATCAAAAGGGCATTTCATTTCTCATAGGCGTATAAGTGGCAGTGGCTCTAAATCAACAGCAGGAAGGGCCCTGACGTGTGCAAATAAACATGGAGAGTAGCCTGCGTGAGCCTCAGCTGGCTTAATGTTTTCTCTGGCATCAGAGTCAGAGTGCGACTCCTATAAAAGGACTAAATCCTCCAAAAAAGATGAGGAACTTTTGCCTTTCCATGGTCTGGTGGCTGCAGGTAGCTTTACGCCACATGGGAGCCGGGTGTGAGACAGTCCCAGGTATCCATAACCACAGGCTGTATGAGGGGTGTGTGTCAGAGAGGGGGGGAGGGGGGAGAGGGGGGGGGAGAAGGGAGCGGGGGGCAGGCGGGTGATGAGGGACAAAAGGATCTTTTCAGGTCTGCCTCAGAGGGGCGGGGGCGGTGGTGGTGTGTGGGGGGGTAGAGAGATTTTCTTACCAATGATGCATGGATCTGACAATGTTCCTGCCTGGACGTACCCAGAGGCAGACGCAGTGTGTGTGTGTGTGTGTGTGTGTGTGTGTGTGTGTGTGTGTGTGTGTGTGTGTGTGTGTGTGTGCGTGCGTGCGTGCGTGCGTGCGTGCGTGCGTGCGTGCGTGCGTGCGTGCGTGCGTTTGTGTGTGTGTGTGTACAGCTATCTTTGTGAGGACCAATTTGAGTTTTAGACCTTCAGAATGAGGACATTTTTGGAAAGTGAGGACATTTTGGCCTTCAGACAGACTTTCAAAGGCCTGTTTAAGGGTTCAGACTTGATTTTAAGGCTCAGACTAGAATTAGGCAAAGGTTGGGGTCAGGCATTTAGTTGTGACGGTTAAAGCTGCAGTGGGTAGAAATGGAGCAAATATGATTTTAAAAAGTTATTTTTATAAAACGGTCACTATATCCTGACAGTAGTGCATGAGACAGGTAATCTGAAAAAAATCAGGTCCCTCTGTGTCCTCCGGTGCTCCTAATGGCATCTGCAAGATTTCACAAACCGGTGAGAAACAACCAATCAGAGCTGATCTGGAGTCTGCCGTTCTATGTGAACTCCAATCAAACGGTCAAACTAAGCAGTGCTGATCAAATATGAATCAATATTCTGTTACTGTAATGCCTATTTCTCGCCTCAAATGTTGTTAGAAACCTCTTGTAGTGTACTGTTTAGCTGTAAAATGAGAAAGTTTGTGACCCGGCAGCCATGTTGAGATCAAGTTGAGGAAATATCAAGCACCGCCCACCAGCCGGAGCACAGCCAATAGGAACACGCAATAGGAACGCTCTCTCTCTCTGAAATGACCTGTGATTGGCCAAAGTCTCCCGTCAAAGGCTAGATTTTCTAAAGCCTGAAAACAGAGCCATGAGGAGGAGCAGAAGTCTAGTTTTCTCTCAGAGAACTTGAATTACAATATGCTGAAAGGTTATTATGGAATTTTTGCCCAGTGATGCCAAAACCTTTCTGCCTACTGAAGCTTTAAGGTTAGGGTAAAGGACTAGAGAATGCATTATGTCAATGAGTGTCCTCACAAAGATAGAAGTACACGGCTGGGTGTGTGTGTGTGTGTGTGTATGGGCAAACTCACGTGTACCAGACTTGAATTTTGTGTGTATCTGAGGAAACAAAACTGATTAAAGTAAAACATTTTCTACATGGCAGTGGCAGGCGTCTGCTATATTTCTATGAGTGTACAGAGATCAGAGGGATTATGCTACTCTGCCTGAGAAATGTTAATTACACTGATGTGGGAGCTGCGAGTAGGAAGCCTTTCGTCCAACAGGAAGCTCCTATGTGACAGAGCTGAAAGAAATATTTATCTCTTTCTTCCAGTCGGATGAGTGATGTATGACCCGGGGTTCAGACACGAGGAGGAGGAGACTCTGCAGACGATCCCTACCTATTAGGGGTGTTAAATGGCATGTTGTGTGTCAAATGAAGGACAGCATCATATACATTACCCGATGAAAGAGGGAAATTTTCTAATACGTTACAAGAGGAAAAGACAAAGGACAAGATAAGACGTGTGTAATGTCAACGAAAGAGGACTTGTATAAAAGAAAAAAATGTGGCCAGAAGGCACGGGCTCATATAACAAACCAACCCGTTCCCTTCCAGAGACAAAACCCAGCTCTGGTTGCCGAGAATCAGATATGTATATTTTTGGAGCTTGGCGAGAAAGATGATAGTGGCATTAGTCTCATATGTTCGATCAGGAAAGTGACTTCAGTCTGGGATGTTTTTTTGGGATACTTTTGTGAGGACTCAACATATTTTCTTAGTTAGCTACAGCCTTTCAAAGTCAAATTAAAACAACACTATATGATCATTTAACTGTAAATATTTCTAGGTGACGGGATATATGGAGGTCTGATGAAGAAGAAAAGAGTGAATTGAGAGGAAGAAACCTTTAAGTAGGGAGCAGTATGCTATGTTATTATTAGTTTACTATCATACTTATGTGGGAACAAAAATACAGGTGCAAATATCCAGTCCGTAAAAGAAAAGAAAATGTTACCGATTTACATTTTAGAGATTATTTAATCTCATTCTGCAGTCTTTAAAGGTTAAGGATGCTGTTATTCTCTACATTTCTTATTGTCAAGCAATACAATGAAAAGACCAAAACCAGCACACTGGTACCTACTGGAGATGTAAATCCTTAAAAATGGGTCACAAATATATAGTTTCATTTTTAAAATAAGGCTCTATAATATTCCTAAATAGCTGGTCACTGTAGTTTTTACCAAACGTTACTCAAACAGGAATAAATAGTGCATTTATTGGGGACTATTTTCAGCTGCAGATTAATACACATCTGGTGCTCTGTGAGTATTTACAGTGGCAGGAGGTGTTTACTTTAAAGCAGAAGGTAAGCAGTCTAACAATGTCCGACATAAATTGAAGTATTGATAGTTTATTTAACATAAGTGGAAATAAAAGCACAAGTGTAATGACGTAAATTTAATTTAAAATGTACTCACTTACATTTTAGAAAAGAGGTAGTTGTTTAATCTAATCTCTCATTTTTAGAGGATGAATGTCAAACTACAGAGATTGAAATTGAATTTTAAATGCAAACATAATAAAGAGCCCAAACAAAGACAGAAGACTTCCTTTAACTTAAAGGAGACATCTGGTGATATTCTACATTTTCCTTATTGCCAACAAATCCCATGAAAAGACTAAAACCAACACACACAAGTGTTTTCAAGTACAAGTATTTTCTATGTAGCCAAACCCTGATATACCTTTACCTTAGAGCTTAATTGTCGTCCAAAAACTATTAAAAACAAATCAGTGAGCCACGTTGTTGCACTGGGCGACATGTTCCTTCATCACCAGGAACATAGGAGATGTAGTTTAGTGTGAGTCATCACACAAACACTGTTTTCTGCTGGCGTAAATTCTCACTGATTAATCCATGGCAGAAAGTAATCCCTAACAAATGCATGATTTACTTCTGTTTGAGTCACACTTGATAAAAACTACAGTGCCTAGATGTTTTAGGAAATTACTAAGCCTTTTTTAAACAAAACTAAGTATTTACAAGTTGCATTAAAAGATTAACATCTTCGGGTGGAACAATGGGCTCATGGCTGAGAGCCACAGGGAGGGATGGAAGTATTGAGAGACGGACTAAGACATTGTTGCTTTTAACCTTTAAAGTAAACTTCAAATTCACAAAAAAACATCTGAATTATAGTTTCACTCTCAGCCTCTACTCAACTGTATCCAGAGATTTGTTATGTACTGAACATAAAACAACCTTGGTGGCTTCTTTTAAGGAGCCAGACATAACTAGAGCCATCCTGACCGGGTTTGGTATCATATTATGGGCGTTATTTGACAATAGGATTAATAATTGATAATTCTGCAGACTGTTAGCACTATACTGCTTCTATATCCAGCCAAGAAAGATCTAAACACAGACACATCACTGCTCCAGGCTCGAGGGGCTTTAGGGGAGGGGCAGCGGTGGCAGACACAACAAGAGGAAGTGGTATGGGATATGGGATAATGAAATATACCTCACACTCCCAAAGGGCATCACCTCACCTATCCTGGGGCTCACAAATAGCTCAAGTAACCAAGCCCCCCCCTGCTTCACACACATGATCCACCCCCCCGCTGTGCCCGAACCACACCACAGCTACCCTCCACCAGGACCCTGCAGCTATGTGCAGTTTGCACTTTATTTGTTTGCCAACGTTGGAGTGACAGCAGCCCGAATCTGAGCTGCCATCTCGCTCCCCTCACCCCTTCATCTTCATGCTGCAGAGCAGGAGGATAAAATACCCTTCTTGGTTTCCACTCGGGAAAAAAAAAAGGAAAAATATTCAGGAAATGAAAGTTGTAACACGATCCTCTGTGTGCCAAACGTCTCCCTGAGCAGGGACAAAAGGCCCAGAGAAAAGCTGCTGCTGCTGCTGCTGGGCCTATTTTAGCCCGCGGATGATAGAAGAACGGGGACGGAAAGGAGAGAAGAGAAGGCATGAAATTAAGACGAGTGGGGAATTAGGAATTATTAGGATGCAGTGGGGGGATGAACTGGAATTATTTCCTCAGACAGTGAAAGAGGAGGAGGGTGCTGCAGTGATGAAACTGGAGCGCTCTGTGCACAGAGCCCCACATCCCACAGATATTCATGCACCAAGCAAAATAAACTTCCCATTCCGGCCCTGCAGTATGTTTTCCAGCGGGCCTCTCCTGAGAGAGTCCTTCATGACTCCTCATTCAGTGCTTATGGCCCAGTCGAGTGCATCCAAGACTAAGGCAGAGAGAGAAAAAACTACTTTTCCACATTTAGATTTGTATTAATGAAGCAGAAAGAAACAGGAAAGACTTCTTTCTCTTTCTGCTGTTTGGTGAGAACACGTTCCTCCTCTCTAATAACTCGTGTGCCATGGCTGATGATCCTGGCAGCATGAGGGAGGGGGAAATGATCCTGGTCCTCTCAGTGCTGACTGGTGCATTTGCAGCATGGTGTCAGCGGCCGGTGGTAATTACCAGGCTCTCTCTGAGTTACCGCTACACCAATGTGCCACCGGCTCTGGTATGCCAGCTAAGCTCTGTTATTAGGCACAGAGCTGCCACTGGACAGTAGGCACCACTTCAGCACACACAGAGTCTATCTATCTATCTATCTATCTATCTATCTATCTCTCTCTCTCTCTCTCTATCTATCTATCTATCTATCTAGTCCATCTGCATAATGATTGTTTTACTACTTACAAAGTACAGGCTGCAGTGCTAAATTAGTAGGATCTTTGTTTTATGTGGGAAACATATTCATCATATGTGGCAGCCGTACGCACAGAAGAGTTGTCATCTCGCTCCACCAAAATGACTGACATGTCTTCATTAAGGCTGCATTTTGGGACAGTTGGAAAAATATTTATGTAAAATAACTCACCCATCAAAGAAGTAGCAGAAAAGAGGAAGCCTTCTCATCATCCTCCTGCTGCATGTCATCAAACAGAAAGCTGCTGCTGCCTGCAGAAGAGAAGAAGCGGATCAGTTATAGTGACATATTTAGCCCTGAAGATTTATCAGTTACATTCAGCACATTAGTTTTACTGGAATACTGGAAGTATATGAAGATATTTCATAATTTCCCCTCTCAAGTCTTTTCAAAGTAACACCCACACAAGGAAGATTTTAAGCAAACACACATAGAGAGTTTGAAGATAAAAAAAAAACAATAGTTATGATTGAGCAATATAATGTTTAATTGACAAAATAAAGTGGAATAGTGCAGAATAACATTTACAAAAAGCCACATATTCCATTATTAAAATCAGTATAGATTGAATTTAAATTTTTTTTCATTTGCTTTGGCATAAACACAGTGTGAAATTCTCGTTTTCTGACAACAGTGTATGTATTTTGTGTTGCTTTTCATGCATAATTCAAATGTTTAAAGTGCAAAACACAAACACACTTTGGTTCGGTTTCATTCTGTCATACAACAACCAACACATAACACGCTTTTTCACATATTCACCAAAACAAAACACAAGCAGACACACAGATTTAAACCAACGTAAACATGAGCATGTAGACACAGAAAATGAACAAAATGTAAACAGCATATACAGTGATGGAATTTAACCAAGTACATTTACTCAAGTACTGTACTTAAGTAGAAATTTAAGGTACTTGTACTTTACTTGAGTATTTCCATTTTATGCAACTTTATACTTCTACTCCACTGTATCTCAGAGGCTAATATTGTACTTTTTACTCCACTACATTCATCTGACAGCTTTAGTTACTTTTCAGATTACCTTGTCTACTTTCCCCTTTGTCTACTTTCCCCTTCCTGTCCAGTGAAAACCACGTATCTCCAGATGTGTTCATTTTGAATGTTTGTTATAAACTGAAGGATTAAATGTTCCTTTATGAGTTGAGAAAATCCTCCTACTTCTTAAGCTAAATGATCTAAATTGTGTGGTTCTCAGGACATGATAGAATATGATGCGTTGCTGTAGATTAAACTACCCAACAGTTTATAAAGGAGTTAAAATTAGCACAACCATAAAAATCTACAGCAGTAAAATGCAAAATACACATTAAAGCAGCAGTAATATTAATCCAGAAACATAATATATAATAGTAAAACACTGACAGGGACCATTTTACTGCACAATGAGAACTTTTACGTTTCATGCTTTACGTACATTTTGCTGACAATACTTACATACTTTTACTTAAGTAAGGTTTTGAATGCAGGACTTTTACTTGCAGTGGAGTATTTTCACAGTTTGGTATTAGTACTTTTACTGAAGCAAAGGATCTGAATACTTCTTCCACAACTGAGCATATAAAACTGAAAAAAAATTGAGGCACGACTCAGGATAAAAACTCTCAAAGTGAATGTAACGTGTTTCCATAGTGGTCCTATAGTCTGTCCCAAAGTCACAAAAAAACTACAACAACAACACAGAGTGCTGTGAACCTGCTACAGTACTGAACAGCATTTAACAGTACAATAGTAGTAAAAACATTTGTTAGTTTCATACAGTAATTGATTACACTAATTTCTTATTGTTTTTATCAGATATGATAAGCTTTTTCCTACCTGTTATTCGAACTTGTGTATGAAAAGCATATCATTTATATTATCGTTATCACCTCTAAACATTTCCGTTCTGATCTGTTTGTGGTTATTATTGAGCTCTTCGACAGTTAGAGACGGAGATAAAAACTATAAATAATTCACTCATCTGTCTGCTTCTATACAATATCTTTAAAATAACTGCTAGTGGACAGGTTTGAACTAAAACTGGACTAAATATGATATGACCATGATGGTATCGGTTGTAACTGACTACGACATGTAAAACAATATGTTCTACATGTCATAGTTACAATAAAACAAAAACAATTGCATGCCTTTGAGAAATCTGGGGTCTGCTGCAAATTCCCATTGTACTATAATAGTTATTTGATTCTATGATAAATGATTAGGGAGCAGGGAAAACAAGAACAAACCAATACAAAAACAAATACTTTTCCTTGCTGAATCATTGATAATATCACTTTAGGGGGGTGAAATGGGGGAAACTAAGATCCCGTGAACAATAAAAGAGTCTGTTAAGCATTTTAGAATTCGTGCAGTAATATTGAGAAGCATTATAAAGTGATGTTGTTAGAGATAAGGATGAGCTGATGGTTGGGCAGGTACTGTAGTTCAGTGACACTTTCTGAAGCTCCAGGAGATACTACAGGAAGGGCATACGAGTGTCTGCTTCTGTCTCAGAGTTTGGCAGGTTTATAACTATGACCCAAGAGCATGACTGAGAAAGGCTCAAGGTGCTGAACTTAAACTTGGCGACAGCTGCAGAAACTGGAGACCAGAGAGTTTAAATATAGACCCTTAAAAATCCCAACTGGTGGCCCCCTTGCCTGCATCAACACTTTCTTACACATGTACGTTCACACCCTCCAGTCAGTAACGCTGTACGCTCATTTACACACGGGTCCAAATTTACTTGTGTGTTTGTTTGTATTCGTGTACGGTCAAAATATGTATTTAAAGAGCTCTTTGTACAGTTCAACTCTTAATGTGGGTTAAATATTCTCTTATTAAATGGAGCCTAACTGGAGGCCTGAAAGCCAAAACAAACATATGTCCTCTCAGGCCATTGTCTTCTGAGTGACAGAATTTTTTTTTTAATTTCTTTTTTTAATAAAAGCAGTCAATAAAGGTTTTGTTGACTATGTGAAGCTTTTCATTGATATAGTGATGTATGACAGAAGTGTAGAAAACCTGCAGCTGTAGCGCTGCTGAGTGGTTTCCTCTATTTGTGGATCTTGGCCACCATCTTGTGGTCAAAGGTCAGTACTACAGGTACAGACACAACTGTATAAACACTGATATGATAGTGATTTTTTTATTTAATTAAATAAACTAATAAAAGTCAGCTTGTCGTATATATGTATAGGCCTATATGATATTTATATAGTTATTTTTTTTTTGGTAAACCCCTCCATAAAATATTTGTTACAGTACTTATCTGAGTGAGAGATAGATGAGCACTGAATTTAAACAAGACTCGGTCAAAACCGAGTATATGGCCGGACCGTATATGGTCAGTATGTGAATTTGTGGCTAAATTCTTACACAAATAGTCAGTGGTCATGTCTATAATGTTTTGTGAACAGTTTTTTCCACTTATATCTTAAGGTTTGATTGAAAGACAACTTATAATGAAGCAAATGATATTCAGTAATGTAAATGGTAACATTTGTAGTATATTATAGATTTTATACAAGGTGAAAAGGTATTAGCATGACATACAGTATGCAAGGTTAAAAGTATTTCAGTTTTTTATTAAAGCATGTGTATCAAAACAATTCATCATATAAGTGGTGTGTAACAATATATACATAATTTAGTTTATCAGCGTTGAGATATTCCAGCTGCCATCACTGACGTTGTTGCTGACGTATTTATTCCCAGATGTGGTGTTAATTAGCCTGGCGCTGATCGATCCGAACTCCATTCAGAAAACAAGCATATTAAAAGTTGTTTGCTTGTTGTCTTGCGGACAGGCCGGACAAAGCATGAATTCAGACTTTTTACTAATCAGCATCATTATGTAGTTATTTCGGCACACTTTTTATCCGTTTACAACAACGTCGCTGCTGTATTTATGCCTAGATGACGTTATGTTGAGTGTTGATTGAGTAGCTGGTGTTATCATAACCTGGCATTGATCGATCCGAACTCCGTTGAGAAAACAAGCATTTTAAAAGTTGTTTGCTTGTTGTGTTGCGGACAGACTTGACAAAGCATTAATTCGGTCTTTTTACAAATCAACATAGTGATTTAGTTATTTCGGCATTATTTTGACCCGTTTATTGCAATTAAATCACAATACAGAGTCTGTCATATTTTTAAGATTACTGAAGTAAAATATATTTAATTTGAGGGGTCAAGGATTTTCATTAAAAAAAAAATAATGTATGCAGTTGATAATAAATATAGCCACATTTAAGAAAGATTTTGTAAAAATAAAACAAAAAATGTCAGTCTATAAAGGTGTTATAGTAATGCCACATCCATTTTTTAGCATAAACGCATATAAAGTTATAAGCAGTTTTAGTTCAGGAAAAAAATGTCTGAAAGTTGATAAATGAGCCACAGCAGAAAAAAAAACATATTTTTGAAATGACAGACGTCCACTTATATCTGGATAAAATATAACAAGGCTTCTATAGGAAGTCAATTCAATTCAAAGGGGCTTTACTGGCATGGGAAACATGTGTCTTTCTTTAGTCACCGTCTCCATCTAGTGGCTGAATCCTGTACTGCACTCACTGACCTGAGAGAAATTCACAGCAATAATTCCATTTCTTGGTTATAATTTGCCCTCAATGTAAAATAGAAAATGAAAAACACCAGCTCATAAAATATGATGCATTACTAGTTGAGTCTAACAGTAAAGTTATCACAACATCTGGTCAAAACAACTGCCTCGGGCCTAAGAACAAGAACCCAGGTTCCCTGTATGGCAATTAGTTTGTGGTAAATTGATTATTTGCACATTTTTTGACAATATGCACCATACGGCACAATTTAAACTGAATTAGTAAGGCCTTTAAGCTGCTATACTGCATTTTACAGTAAACTAATCTTGAGGCCCCATCTTGTAAAGAGTCTATGTGTCAAAATCTATAGGCCTTTTTCACAGCAGACATTTTGATTTGTCATAAAAGTACAGATGTTACTAATAACATTAACAATGGCTCTGTTGTATTCAAGTGTCCCAGTAAGTCATGACACTGTGTGACAGTGTTTCATTGATTTAATTTACACCTGCTCTTTTCTACTGCCACATGTCAAAATGTCTTTCATGAACAAAGCCAATAACCCTCTGGGGCCCCCTAGTGGGTTAATCTGGCCCTGATTATGATCTGGATCAACTACGCTGCTTTAGAATAGTTACATACATTGAAGCAGCAGTGGGTAGAAATGGAGCAAATATGATTTTAAAAAGTTATTTTTATAAAACGGTCACTATATCCTGACAGTAGTGCATGAGACAGGTAATCTGAAAAATAAACATGTGCCTCTGTATCCTCCGGTGCTCCTAATGGCATCTGCAAGATTTCACAGACCGGAGGAAAACAACCAATCAGAGCCCAGCTGGAGTCTGCTGTCCAGCTGCCGTCTCTGAGCAGCTGTCAATCACTCGCCACCTCTGATCAAACGGTCAAACTAGGCAGCTCTGATCAAATATCAAATAATATAATAAATTTAGTTTTCTAGCATGTTTAAAGGTGCTCAAAAACCTGTTACATGACAAGAAAAAAAAATACTTCAACAGAGTATTTCTACATTTCTGTATTGACATTTTATCAAACTTAAGGATCTACTGTCTCTTGCAGTCTCTGTGAGATCAACACAGTCTTTGACTTTGCTGCCGGCCATCTGACCTCCAGCAGGCAGCTTCATGTAAGATCTGCTCTGTCGATATTAGTGTCGCCACAAACCAGGACTGGATCCTATTTTCATCTCATATTTTGTCACCAGCGCCTGTCAAAACAAAGGCCACTTGCAGCTCCAATAAGAGGCGGAGGATCCTGGCTGACATTAGTCCTCTTTGTGTGAGCAGAGCAGCCGGATGATGTGAACGCTGCTGGCTGACTTCACATAATTGCCTCACATTGTCGGCATTGTATCTGCTAACGAACGGCGGATTTGTGGAGCGAAGCAGACGAGTCAAGGTTGGAGCGATGTATCGGTTGATCGATTGATCCAACCGCATGAACATGACTTAAAGCAGAACTAAACGGGGCCAATCAATGTCTGTTAAGACGAACGTACAGAGGTCTTCTGAAGGTCTAACCTGCAGAACACCAGCATGTGAACTACAGTTGTGGTTGATCATAAGTAGCCCTATATGGGACTTCCTTACATATGGGACAATTATTAGACTCCTTTAAGTAAGCCACAGTCAGTTTTAAAGCTAGAGTGAAGATACTGGAATCATATGAAACTAGAAAACCTGAGGAATCCATGTCATAAAAGCTTGTCAGGAAGGAGGCTAAATAACGCTCCAAACTTACGCTAAATTTGGCGAGGAAAAACTTTCATGGCCATTTTCAAAGGGGTCCCTTGACCTCTGACCTCCAGATATGTGAATGAAAATGGGTTTTATGGGTACCCACAAGTCTCCCCTTTAGAGACATGCCCACTTTATTATAATCACATGCAGTTTATAGGCAAGTCATAGTCGAGTCAGCACACTGACACACTGACAGCTGTTGTTGCCTGTTGGGCTGCAGTTTGTCATGTTATGATTTGAGAATATTTTTTATGCTAAATGCAGAACCTGTGAGTGTTTCTTGACAATATTTGTCATTGTTTTGTGTTGTTAATTGATTTCCAGTTATAAATATATACATACATTTGTATAAAGCAAGCATATTTGCCCACTCCCATGTTGATAAGAGTATTAAATACTTGACAAATCTCCCTTTAAAGCTGCAGTATGCGATATTGGCGCAAATATGATTTAAAAAAGTTATTTTTAGAAAACGGCCGCTATATCGTGACAGTAGTACATGAAACAGGTAACCTGAAAAAAATCATGTTCCTCTGTGTCCTACTGTGTCCTCCGGTGCTCCTAATGGCATCTGAAGGATTTCACTTACCGGAGGAAAACAAGGTCCGCTGCCCAGCTGCCGTCTATGAGAGCCGGCTGTCAATCACTCGCGAACTCCGACGAAACGGTCAAACTAGGCAGCGCTGATCAGATATGAATCAATATTCTGTTACTGTAATGACTATTTCTCACCTCAAATGTTCTCAGAATCATCTTGTAGTGTACTGTTTAGCTGTAAAATGAGAAAGTTTGTGATGCAGCCGCCATTGTAAGATCTGTTGAAGGAAGCCAAGTTCTGGTCACATGGCCAGAGCACAGCCAATAGGAACGCTCTCTCTCTCTGAAATGACCTGTGATTGGTCAAAATCTGCCGTCAGGGCTAGATTTTTCTAAAGCCTGAAAACAGAGACATGAGGAGGAGCAGAAGTCTAGTTTTCTCTCAGAACACTTGAATTACAATATGTTGAAAGGTTATTATGGAATTGTTGCCAAATTATGCCAAAAAATTGTTGCCTACTGCAGCTTTAAGGTACATTTTGAACAGATAAAAAAAATGTATGATTAATTTGTAATTAATCATGGACAATCATGCGATTAACCGTGATTAAATATTTTAATCACATGACAGCCGTACTAAAAAGTGAAGAACTTAACATCCATCACTGTTGGGATTAATTCGACCAACCTCATTGAGGCTCTTGGTGCTGAATGGGAACACATGTCTGCAGCCAGTCTCCAACATCTTGTGGAAAACCTTCCCAGAAGAACTGAGATCTGCAGCATAATAATGCCCATGGTTTTAAAATGAGATGTTCAAACATTAACTAGTGGATGTAATGTTTGGGTGTCCATATACTTTTGGCCATGTAGTATACTATATTTTGATATAATTTTGTCTTTGAAAGGATTGTATTATGTTCAGATGGGTAGAAGAACTTGATCAATCTATGGAGAAACGAAGTGGAAGCCAAAATGTGAAAATATTCAGAATCGTTAATGTGGTTTCATACTGCGGGAGACACTGATGGTACATGATTAAGCAGACGAGACCGGAAACAGGATTTCTTCCACAAAGAGAAAGAATCACATGAGGTTTTAACAAAACATATCTATGATTAAGGAACAGATTACTGATGAATCAGGTGAACTGTGTCTCTGTCCATGGTGCTGAACGTCTCCTGCAGCATCTCACTGTTGATGGTGGAGGCTGAGTTCATACGAATCAGCATTCACTGACCCTAAATGGAACTTCTATGGCTTCCTCAATTTAAATTTTAACTGAAGCCCGGGACTTGCATTTTGTCAAACCCCATCTTTATATCTAATCAGGACAGCTACCATTGACAGGACAGTATTGTTTCTGGGGATTTTAAAGGAGTTTAAGTTTTACAATCACTACACATGTGGTGTTTCTTTAGACTGATTCTGATATACTTTAGACTCAATTTCTTTAAATGTTGCTGTTTTACAAAGTTAAAATAATTAATTGCAAGTTAAATTAATATAAAAGTAAAGGATTTTAGTATTTCTGTACTAGAATTGTGTGGAGAATACTTTGAAACAGCATTTAGACCATCATGGAGGGAGAATTACTGAAAATATAACTGAACAGTTAAAGATAAATAAATAGATAAATAAATAAATAATTAATAAATAAATAAATAAATAAATAAATAAGATGTGGATTTATTATTATTATTATTATTATTATTATTATTATTATTATCATTTACAGTTTTTGGTGTGTTGTTAAATTTATTCAGATGGGTAGGGGGAATTTGCCCTACTTACCTAGTATTTCTAAAACCATATGGTCCTAAAATCCAATAATTATTTTCTATCTTTTACAAATTACATCCCAGAGCACCAGGAAATACATAAAATCAATTAATTATTCTCAATATGTTTTGTTCAGTTTTTAGTCCAAGAGGGAAAACATGTTAGTGAATTACCTGTTTGGATGGAGTATAATATCCTGCAACTAATATCTAACTTCATCTTAGTTTGTTCCGGATTTAAATTGTTAGGAAAGCTACATAAGTGCTTGATAAACTTCTAGGATCACTGATGCTGATCCATGTGATCCATCATGGCCACCAGGGGGCGCCACTAGTCTGCAGTTTCCCTTCAGAAAATGAATGAGATAGTTTCTTATTCTTTGAGAAGAAAACATTTCTGATGGGAAGGAAAAATATCGGCCAGGTTACAATAACGCACACAATAGCCTCGAAATAGCTGTATTTCCAAGGCTGGGAAACACTGATGGGAAAAGAGCGAATTTCAAATGAATATTTTGATATAAATTCATGGCCTTTCGCACAATGAGCTGACAGAAAAACGCCCCGCCGTTGATTTCTTTGGTCCTCGGAACAAGCTATTTTTATAGCGAGTTTTCTTTCAAAAGATCACCCAGTGAGTTCAGGTTTAACCTTGTAAACAACATGGGTTAAAAAAAGAAAAGAAGAAGTTGTTGGAGTGCGGATGGGATGGTTGGAAAAAGAAGAGAGTGGAGAACAAAAAGCTCTGCTGAAAAGGACAAGTTTCCCTGCTGAGTGACCTCGACCACTTCAGGGGGCGTGTTGAGAGGCAGAAATGTGACAGCATCACTGTTAGCCCTACAATGCTGCACTGCGATTTTATTATTATTATTATTATTATTATTATTATTATTATTATCATCATCAGTATTATTATTATTATAATGCAAAAGCTATTTATTCTCTTCATGCAAAAACATAAAAGGTTCAAACAGCAGTTGATTATAACGACAAAGCTCAAGTATTTAGATATTTTAAGTAAAAATAGTAATACCACACAAAGTGAAGAAATACTCTGCTGCAAGTAAAAGTCAAAAATGTAGTATTGGCATCAAAAAAAAAAAAAAAAGTAAGAACTCATTATGCAGAATAGGGATGCA
Source organism: Sebastolobus alascanus (assembly GCA_916701645.2). Lineage (NCBI taxonomy): Eukaryota > Metazoa > Chordata > Actinopteri > Perciformes > Sebastidae > Sebastolobus > Sebastolobus alascanus. The sequence continues at coordinate 168,437 of CAKAOJ020000169.1, forward strand.
CCAATACCGGATCGGATGGCCGATACTGACTAAAATAGCTGGATCGGGTATCTGTGACAATGGGGTCGATCTATTAAATTAAATTCTATGTTTACATACTATATACTGGAATTTTAATTCCTGTTTAAGTTTTGACCAATTGGTCGCTGCATTAAAAAGGTTTACACTTGAATTGTAATCTATGTAAATAATTCCTGTTAATTTTGAACATTTTTACCAAGTTGCTGGTGTACAATTTACTATTTTAATAATAATTACCAATTCAGTAAATTTATATCTATGTTTTTATTTGTTACATTTAGTTTTACAAAGTTAGGAAAGCGATGTTTGAGTTAAGCCTGATGTTGTCTTAGACACAAAAGAATGATGCCAGTCACTTCCACACAGTGAGGTGTACAGATTATTAATTAAACACTGGTATCGGATCGGTACTCGACCGATACCCACAGCCCAGGTATCGCTATCGGGACTGAAAAAGTTGGATCGGTGCATCCCTAGTGCAGAATCATTATTATCAATGCACTAGTGTGAAAGCATTACTAATGCTGCAGCTGTTAATGTTAGGGCTCATTTTAACTACATTATATACTGTCAGGTAGCCTTATCTATAATAATACATCATGATTTATTAGTTGGCCACTGAGTATACACCTGTACAATATATTGCAGTCCAATACAACGCTCATAATGTTCAGTCTTCATGAAAAAGTGTCAATTTAGTTATATGTTTATTATTAAAGGTGGTGTTGCATTATATAGAGAGCTAGTTCTCATTGTTTGTCCTCCCTATTTACATAAATGAGGGAGCCAGAATATTAGAAACAGCTCTCCATATAATGCAGTCCAGTACAACACATCACTAACTATGACATCATTGCTAAAACACATGATTAAATAATAAAAAAAAAAAACTCTGACAGTATCAACAAAGGCTGAACATTATAGGCTTCGTGGCAGAACAGTAGTATTGGGTAGCATCAGACTGTAGGTGTACCTAATAAAGTGGTCACTGAATGTATTTTGTATTAATAATCTGAATCTACAAAGTAACTATCAGATAAATGTGGGGGAAAAGTATAATATTTGCCATTTATAATTTTTATCAGAGAATAAAAACAAGCACATCCCTCTGGATGACGACCCCCTACTGCACTCCACCAGATTAATCTAACTCGTTTATTGTTTGAACAATCTGCAGCACCCCATATTGCGTTCAGTGACGAGGTTTTTAAAGTGACAGGAAGGCATGGACGCAGCAGGTCCAGATGAGGTGTCTGCAGCCACATTAAAACACTGAGCCCAGTTGTATTTTCAACTGGTTTCTCAGGCAAACTATCTGCATGCTTCCAGTTGTCTGTTATCACTGTGCACTCCGGAAGTCAACTGTTTATCTACCAACATGATTACAGGTGTTTCACCGGCCAACTATTTGAGTAGGCTACATGAAGCTAGACACGTTTAACCCTCATCCTACCTCTTGGGTCCCCACAGACCCCAGAGGTACTTTTTCTCATATCTCACAGGTGCTTTATTCTATCATTACAGTTTTTCATGACTTTGTCAATCAATTTGTTCCTAATGACTTCATATCATTGTTTTCTGTTTGTTTCAATTAGTGCTTTTTAAAAAGACCAATGTATTAAGCACTCAATTGCAGCCTATGCACTTCAAATAGATCAAATAGAATAGATATAAAATGTTTGCCATGGGTCCTAATTTAAAGTATCACACACTTTTAGACAATATGCAAATTTACTTTCCTAAAATAATAATAATCTGTTTTTTTCTTCAGATGACATTAATTACATAACTAATAATGTTTTGAGAAGAAATAAGTTAACATTTTGCTGTGATGGTTGTTTCTTGCAGTGGTTTATTGAGTCAGTAGTCCTTGTATGTTAATATGTTGGTAGGATGAGGGTTTCTACAGGATGTTGCGTATCTTGTTTAGTGTTTTGTTAATTGTGTCCATCAATTTTAAAAAGATTGTTGTATAGAAGTTGTTATATGTGACAAACTTTGGGAGTGAATCTATTGATGGGCCATAATTGATTTTAGACAGAAAGCAGGTGTTTGCAGGTAGCAGGCTCTACGAGATACTGGGGCTCCTCAAGGTTGTTCCTTCAGCTGTTACATTTATTTTATAGTGTTACTGCTGATCAACTCGTCGTGATTGTAAATTAATTAAATTCACAATATATCAATCGAACAGTGGCACGGCGGATAAAGCAAGGTGGCAAGAAAGTACAGAACTGAGCTAAAAAGTGACCAGCAACACCCAAAATCTGTGAGCGCAGAGAGCCAGCAACACATGAAGTCAAAATGTGACCCCACTGTACCTGTATAATAAACGAGGCAAGTATGTGACAGAAAACACACAAAACTAAATTGTTAAAAAACATAAATGTATTTTAATATTTTAAATTTAAAGATATATTAACAAAACTCTAAAAGAAAAGTAAAAAAATAGGTACAGTGGGGTCACATTTTCTGACGACAGCCATCAGAAATGGTGACCCCATGTGTTGCTGGCTCTCTGCGCTCACAGATTTTGGTGTAACACCAGAAACTGGGCGATGACACTTAAAGGGTGGATGCTGCAAAGCTGCTTGACTCCACTATATCTCACATATAAAAGCTGGACGGTTATTTATTTTAAAAAGCAGAGGGTTGGTTTTCTGCACCTGAAAGAAGCAACGGTGTGCAAAGTCTCTTCACCTTCATCCTCACGGGTTGAAGAGGAGTCGGTTTCTACAGCATCACGTATCTGTGACCTTCGGTCTGTTTCTTCCCTGTTTTGTATCCTAGATAAAAAGGTTATATACTGTATGACACCCTATAGCTACATTTTTATATTCCTCTCTTCTGGTTAGAGAGAGTCAGCCCTGTGGGACTTATCGCCTTAGAAATTCAAATCCTGTATGGACTCAGACAGACAGGCACTTTTTAGGACTGCTATAAGAGAATATAAACAGTTTAATCATGTAGCAGCACTGGACGTGGTAGTTTAAGGGCCGCAATGCATTTACTTTGTATGTTTGAGCAATCTATACCTGTTTATTTTTAGTTTAATCTTATTTGATTTGTGTTTGTTCTTAGCTATATCAGTCAATGAAGCTGCCCCAAAGCATTTTCCATGTAATAAAAATACATTATTATTTACAAGTATTACTAGTATTGGTCTACAGCTATAGGTAGTCTTAGTATAATATGTATTTATAACATTCTGGCATAAATTATGTGATCAAATATAGTATTAAAGCAGTTTGAGGCTTTATTAAAAAATAACTATATAATATGGATCAGATGCTATAATACAGATGTTGCACAGACATATACTGTAGGCCTGCAGGCTGTCATGCCTGTGCAGTCATTTCTGCTGACAATATACCACGCTCCAGAGTGTCTGCACACTGAAGAATGTTGGACACATTCAATAACAATAAAGACATATATTCAAGGCTGCAGCCTGCCCTTCAACACATCACAACCGTAGCCTGAAAGAGCCTCTACTTATATGCAAGTTAACCTCACTCATCGACTGAGAACCCTTAACTTGTTAAAATACTCTGCAGCTGAAACAGCCTACCTGCCTGGTGCAGTGTGCTGCCCACCAGATAAAAAAAGAAGAATGAAAATGAAATGTTTCTCTACAATGTTGAGATCAGGATAGAGCGAACTATATTTAAACGTCTATTAAATTACTGAAGCATATGTGCTGCGCCTATGAGTAGGCCACTACAAGTCAGAAAACAATTAAATCCTTTTAATGGGCCAAGCCATGAGCTCCAACTGTAGCGCGCGCACACACACACGCGCACACACACACACACACACACACACACACACACACACACACACACACACACACTAGAGAAGTTGTGATTTCCGTGCCCCAGACTACCCTCACAGGAGTCTTTTCTTTGGAGAGGGACCCGCGGTCGCTTCCCTTTACAAAACAGCAGCAGGGCCCCTTTTGTCCGAGCAGGGACCCCAGACCCATCATTAGCACTGATTACCGCTGACCAGTTTGACAACCTTATTGACTGCGAGAAAGACTTTTTCATCTAGTCCCCCGGTCGTCCTTATTTTCAATAGAAACGGAAATATTCAGCCATTTTGTCCCCGTGGTTTGAAAGAAGAGCAGCTAAAATAAAAAAAGAAGACCCCCCCCCCCCCCACCACCACCACCACCACCCCAACCCCATTTATTTCCCTTCACTTGTTTCCTCTCTCTCCATACAGATTTAGCTTCTGTGTTGTTCAAGCTGAAGCTGAAAGGCTTTTGTCTGTTTCAGAAGTTACTGTAGCCTAATTAATAGCAAATTGGACAAAACCAGGTGTCTGTCCCATCAGTTGGAACAACTTTAAACTTCTGGTTTAGTCTGCTTTGCTCACGTATCCTGTTTCTCACCACATTAAGACTTGATTAAGACACTGTTGTTCTGATTTAAAGTCTATTTATAGTCCAGAAATGTTTAGTAGAATATGCTGTGCAGGTGGATATATTTTACTGACATTGTTTTCAACCAGGAAGAGAATAATTCCAGATTTTAGTTTGAAAGGATGCTGCAGATGTTTTATAAAAACTAAAACCAACAATAATAGTTTGTAGCCTTGCACAAAAACAAAACAATAGCTTTACACCACTAGAGTAAAGATACTGTATTGTGATGAAGTGTGAACATTTCATTTAAGGAAGGAAACTGCTATAGATCGAACACATAAACAAGCCTGTATTTAAAATAACAAAACTCAATAAAACAGATAATTTAAGAATATAATAGGTGTGCTTTAATGCTACACAAATTCATCAAAATACTATACTAATTTAGCCATAACAAATCTGTCATGTTGTGCCAATTTAAGGGATGCATTTGCACCATGCATGGCCTACCTAATAAATGAAAGCTTGGGAAAATGGACACTTGCAAATATTTAAGAAGCTTGTTTCTACATTGTGTGTCCTCCTCCATGGGCAGAATCAGAATAAAGCCCATTTCCGCAATCTGCAGTGTTTTGATCTCTCTCGCAGATCATCCGGGTTAGCGAGTCGGCCTCTCGGTGACCTCTCGCTGTCGCCCTGCATTACACGACGCAAAGCATGTTGGCCAATTAGGCCTCGCTCTAAAACGTGTCAGGGAATATAATATAGCACTGTGGCGTTATTGTAAAAGTTCCATTTTATATAACAATATCAATATTTAACAAATCTATTCATCACCTTTTTTTTCCCCACACAGCAATAAAAAATATACTCTCTTGATCAACAATTATTTTATTAAGTTATCTTTACTTTTTTTTTCTTTTACTGAAACACATTTTCACTAAAGCGCGCATGCTCAACAGGTTCACCTGTGTACAAGGTAAGTATTAAAAACACCAAGCAAATGAATATGAAATTCGAAGAGACAGAGCAGATCGTTTTTTTTTTTTTAAATAGGCAAATAAACATTATTTATAAAACTTTGAAAGTAAAGTAAAAATATCACAGTTCTTTTTCAACATGAAATACCCACAGAGAACAGCAGGTTAGGCGCTCGGATGCCTTCATCCCTTCTTTTTTGTGTATTTTTTCTTTTCATCTCGGGGCGTTGGTTTATTAGTCCGTCAAATATGTTTCGTCCGTATTAAGTTCAGTTATCCACACGTGGGTAAAACGCAAAGAAAAAAATGTAGGCCTAAAAAGGAAAAGGACGGGCAGTCCGCCGCAGATCACAGATCCCCTCATGTTTTGGCACCCGTCAGATATCAGTTTGTGTGTATGTGTGTGTGTGTTTTTTTAACTCAACGCAGGCACTATGACTTGTTTTATTGGATTGTCTTTCACTCGTATCCCGCTTTAATTCATCAACACCGTCGATCTGCCCGTCAGATGTCACATTCACTGTCGCTGGAGGTGATGGAGATGGCCGAGGCGGCTGCTTTGCTGGACAGACTGGCCTCCGGGCTGGACGAGTTCCCCAGGCGGTCCACGGTGCCGTCCTCGTCCGCCAGGGAGCGAACCGAGCCGCCGGACAGGACCTGCTGCTGGAGCCTGGGCAGGGGACACGGAGGGACGCGATAACGTGACATAAACACGTCGACTGTGCAGAGTTTATTCGTTACAGTAATCTATTTTTTTTTCTGAATACAATTTGGAAAAAAAAATATGAGAAATTCATTTGCAGCTTCTTCAGATAATCTTCTATAACCGAGGGTTATTTTATTTTATACAGGCCTATGTATTTTTCTGTTGTGTATTATTTATTTATATATTAGCGTTTAAAAAATCCTGAAACAACTATAGTGAAAAAAATTGGTAGTTTCAACCCATTAGCTTATTTTTTTCACTTTTACTTTTATAAAAAAACAAATTTAATTACGTAAAACTGGCATTTTTTTTGCGGTGTGACTGGTTGAAAATATCTCTTATAAAAACAAATAGCACTGATATATTATTGTGCAAGTAGCCAACCACAGCAAGATCTGTTATTTAAGCTATAATATAACAGGCTAAACCAATAGGATAATTACAAATCATTTCACGAAGATGTCACTAATTAATGTGTAGATTACATTCAATATATACTGGAAAATTATGGACTGTTTTAGCTGCATTAACATGACCAATAGGCTACAGCAGTGTGACCTCGACCCACGCTGTAATAGGCCTTTCAAAAGATTGTAATCAGAAATTACACCATATTATCTATTAAACTACATTTAAGATATTTGACTATTATCATTATATATAATATATATGCATTGGTTTACTGGGAGCACTAACAATCAAATAAGCATAATAGCTTATAGCCTAAATGTTGATCTCCAGTATCGTGTTATTCTTATTCATAACAATTAAAAGTAAAACATTTATCCAGAGATTTCTTCTCCCAATAATCTACAATTACTAGCCTGTAGGAAATATTTTTTTTTATTGTCACCACTGCTAGCTGGCATTTCAATCCCCTTAAAATATAATGCCATTACAAACACTGCGAGCAGTATTTATTACAAAAGAAAAAGCCCCCTGATTTTAGGATTAGGATGATTCGGAATCTAATATCCAGAGAAATTATGGCTCCAACCAGCGTGGGTTACGGCCTGTTCAGCTATTAAACTGAAACACTATGCATACATTGGGTCAGGATGCAGGGTGTATATTTTTCTTTTTTACTACGTCCAAATACTACTACGAGAAACCGTCCAAGAGATGCGTGAAGCTCACCTGTTCTTCGCAGCCGCTGCTCTGTCTCTTTGTCTGCGGTTTTTGAACCAGTTTCCTACTTGTGTGGGTGTAAGTCCTGTAGCCTGTGCAAGCTCCCTCTTTTTACTGGGGTTCGGGTAGGGATCCTGCAAATACCATTCTCTTAACAAGTGCCGGGTTCTCTCCTTGAAGCAGTGGGTTTTCTGCTCTCCATCCCATATGGTTCTGGGTAGGGGGAACTTCTTCCGCACCCTGTATTTGTCCACCGGCCCCAGCGGGCGTCCCCGCAGCTTCTCCGCCTCCTGGTAGTGCGCTTCCAGCCACAGCGCCTGCAGCTTCGTGTGCGACTCTTTGGTGAACTTGTGGTTCTCCAGGATGTGGTAGAGTTCACGGAAATTGCCGGTGTGGAAGGCGACCACGGCCCGGGCCCTCAGCACCGACTCGTTCTTGTTGAGGACCTCGCAGGCCGCTGGCGCGACGGGCAGCGACCAGAGGAAGCGGCCGAGGCGCTCCACGTCCCCGCTCTCCTCCAGAGTCTCGCAGACCCCGGCGACCTGCTGGGGGCTGAAATTCAAGATGGGCAGCTGAAACATGGAGGCTTCTCCTGTGTTTCCCTCTCCCCCTCCTTTCTCTCCCCTCTCTCTCCTTCTCTCTCTCCTCCGCGTCGAGGTTCTTGCTTTTTCCCGTGCGCCGACAGACACCCAAAAAAACCAAGGCAATCCCAAAGTTACCGTCTGAGCAGCGGTGAAAAACGCGAGCACCAGACGCGGCGGAGGAGGAACGATGGTGCGCGGGGGGCCGGCTACCGCATCCTCGGGCTGGGCAAACTTGGCAGTGAAAGGGCTGGAGGTGCGAGGAAATTAAAGCCGGAGCCGCGGTGTTATTTTTCAAGGTAGGCTGGGATTGAAAGTACGAAAGAATTAAAGCCGGAGCCGAGATGTATTTTTTAAGGGGGGAGAAAAAGACAGTCAAGCCCCCTCCGATGATTTCCTATTGGACTTGGCAGATTGGCTGCTCGGTTGCCATGGATGCACGTCAATCACTGTCAAGTTCGGCCAATCAGGCGGAAAGGAGAGCTCAGCACCTCCCTTCTCAAAAATAATATAAACATTTTGACCTTTTTGCTTCGCGTCTTCAAACGTTTAGCTGCCCCGCCGTGCTTCGCAAACACCCTCTGCCTTTGTGTTAAAGAAAGACTCTTCAGTCTTTATAGTCAAGTGCCAAAGCAGCAAAACACGCTCAGCTCAGTCTCCCTTTAGAGCTCTTGAAACGGCTTCACACAGCAAAAAGACACATCCCCGCTGACTAGAGCTGCCCAGCCCTAAAACTCAGTCAGACAATATCATACTTACACAGCTGAGAATTACATACGTTGTCAAGTATGGCCTATTAAAATGTGGCTTTTATAGTAGAGGTGTAAGAAAATATAGAACAAAATCGATTATAGCGATATTATGTTTTGTGTCGATTCTCAAACACACTATCGATTTTTAATTAATAGTTTACATGCAAAGATTTACTCAAATAGTGCTTTATTTCATTTGCAAAGAGATGCGCCCTCTCAATGTAGTGCTATGATGTTGGATGTTACAGGGACTGTGATAAATGCAAATGCAGATCCCACTGTTCTGACAGCATAAAAAAAAAAACTTTTTTTTAACTCAGATTTTATGCATATGGTGTGTTCTTTATATACTTTGACAGTTTTACTAAAATTACATTTAAAATATATATATATATATATCGACTTACTTACAGTATCGCAATATATTGAATCGTAACCCCTGTATCATGATATTTATCATATCGCCAGATTCTTGCCAATACACAGCCCTATTTTATAGTTTTATCTCCAATAATAATATTCTTATATCTTCAACCCATGTGGCTAAATCTTCATATGCAGCTTGAATCTTCATTTTAAAATACAGTTCGTTATGTTTCATATATATCCTTAAGGCTTATATCATGCTGAATTGTATAGGAATCATTAAAAAAAGGGTCAATGTGGGCTTTATTTTAACAGGACTGCGAATTTGCAGCCAACTCAGTTTTGCAGCATGAGCATATTTAGTCGAGCATTTTTCAACCTCACAACAGTGCTAATTTATTATAAATCATATTCGAGCCTAAGTTATGATGCTCTTTTATATGGGGGATGAATAAATGCTCCTTTTTTTTAAAACACAGGCTAATTGATTGCTGTTATAATGTGTGTGCGTGTGTGTTCCCAGATCCCAGCAGCTCATACAGTAGCTTATATTTACAGTGCAGCAGCGCATGGAGGCTGCTCCTGCACATAGCAGGGAATAAACATGATATTTGTTTATATAGGATTATCATGGCCCTGCCAGGCTACTCGGCTTTAGTATCAGACACACTCCGTTTTGTGCGCAGGCTGATTTAGTAAATAAGAGGGCGGATAGATAGCGCAGATGGTTTGAAGTGTCGGGTCAGATTATTTCATGGCTGGATACAGTAGTAAAGTTCATTCTGACGGAAAAGCCCGATATTATTTTCACAGACACACACACAGACACACACACATACACACTCTCTCTCCTCCCTCTCTGTCTCTCTCCCATGCATGCACGCGCGCGCATGCACGCACACGAGCTGAATCCCCCCTCGGGCTCTTTTTGCATGAATTATAGACTCTTGATGCGGGTTATGAAATGCCTTCTGTACAGGAAGCTGTTCATTCTCTCGCTGCTTTACTGCAGAGAGCATCATTAAAAAAAAAATCTCAATAATCAAGAATTTGCATATCATCTCTTCATAATGCCAGAATCTGCATTGACAAACAAATTCATCTTTATGAAATTGCCAATTTATATAGCAGAGTGAGCGGCCATTATATAAGCAATGAGCAGATTCATATCACTGTTCACTCACCCATATTATTACACCAAATATTGGTAAATAAAGGATAAGATTTCCAGATGCAGCAGTGGAAGTAAACTCCGACAAGGTGCTGGTCTGAAATATTTAGTTGCCTGTGAATATTTCATCCCTGCAGGCTGCCCCGTCCCAGCCGGAATTTACAAGGACTGCAATACTTCTTTTTTTTTCTAGGAAGCGCGCATCAATAAAATATAGGCGAGTTTTGGATCTCTTAAACGGAGGAGCTGGAAATAACAATTGTAGACTATGCTCTGTAAGCAACACGTCTAGCTTATAGGCACTGTTAAAACATTTATAGAAGGGGGAAAAAGGAGGATTTTTTTCTCATTGTGAATTCGTGTTTTAGTATCACAGCGCTAATAAACAGGTGATACATATATTAATCTATGAAGAAAAAGGCCCACTTTTTTATTGTTTTTTAATTGCTCGTTCCAATTTCTGTATTTAATGCCCCTAATTAATTCACATGAAATTATAAATATTACATGCCATCTTAAATATAAGCCGAAGTGGTGTACTGTATATCCCAAAGGCCTATGTCACTGTGTCAGGAGATAGTATAGGCCTCCTGACACCAATATCTCCGCACATTCAGCACCGCAGCACAGTGGATCTCATTCAAACATTTTTTTTTTCCTCTTTTGTCCAGACTATTTGTTTCATGGATCCCACTGGCACCCCTGCAGCCAGTCCTCTGTCAGACAAAACTGATTTTGATGCGCTTAGGTTTCTATTTCAGACCTGTTGATATTTTAAATGGCTGCTGTGTCGGTTTTTTTTTTTATTTCAATAAAATATTCCCTCATTTACATATAGTTGGAGCTACATCTTCCATACTAAAAAAAACTCCTTGACAATGGAATCCAAGCCAGCACGAATCAAACTGTGACCTGAAAAATGACTAAAAATGTAAATCAACTCCTCTCTGACAGAGTCAAACAAAAACACAAAAATACCAGTATTTATTGCAGTGACGTTGCACTGAATTGCATTTATGTCTAATGTCAGGTTATTTTGCAAACCCTCTGCAGGTGTATAGATAGGAGGAGCTCAAGGTTTCTTAATTAAATCATTTAAAAGCAAAATATCAACTACAAGAAGTCTTTAAAGTGTTTAGAAAAATGGAAATATTCAATTCCATAATCACAGGCATCTGTTGTCTAAGATCATGTGATAGGACTGAAAGCTAGAACACCTACTAGATGGACCTTTAGGGTCAACTGCTGTTTCCATGGTCAAGAATGGATGTTAAGCCTCAAAAGTATGAATTAGCTTTCAAGTTAGAGTAAAATAACATTAGATCCCTGTTTATCACTATGTGAACGTAGGCAAATCTACAGTAAGTGTAATACTATGAGGAATATTGAAGGCTCTGTACTTCATGGACCCAACCAGCAGCTTCTGAGGCTGTTTTGCCGACTGATAAAGATCTTTTACTGTATCGAATAGTTGGAGAAGATTATTGCCAAAGAGAACAAAGCTTGATACACATTTCTCTCTGAAGCTCAGCAACACAGAGAGAACTGCAAGGTGAAGAGAGGATTGATACTGCACAGAGGTGTGGTGGTGCAGCCTGCTGCTGCAGCCCACCGCTCAGTTTCCTCCCCGTTTATGATAAGAGACGAGTGCATTTACTTCGTGTCATCATTAGCATGTAGCTGGGCCGTGGCTCGCCCTGGGCAGAGGGAGGGAAGGAGTGGGGAATAGTTACATGTGAACAGGCTGGAAATGACCCAGATTCCCTGGGATCACTGGAGCAGACGAGACGCTACAAGAGCCTGTCACCAACAGCCATACTGCCACTATCATATACAGACTACCTTCCTCTCTCCATCACTGCTCCTCTTCCATGCACATTGCGCACCAAAGAGTGCTCACTCTAAACACCACTGGTAAATGCAAATCTGAACCTGAAACAAATAATATCATCTTAGTGTGAACATGCTCTGTTACTGCAAATATCCTCTGATCTGTCTGTGTAGGCACGGAGCACGTTTAAAGCACTTAAACAGCATCAAGAGAAGGCGGGCAGTGATGTAAAACAGTGCCACACAATGCTAATGTATGCTGTGTTAGTTGCCTGGGGCGGGACAGGCACTTTTGCTCAGCTAGGAAGGAGGATGCAAACATCACTGAGTGTATGTTCACTGCCTGCCTGACTTCAGTGCTTTGTTGACTACTCTGTGCACGACAGACTGTTTTAACTTAGAGTCAGCTGTCCCAGCGCGGGATTAACTTTCCAATTAAGATATCATGTCAGCAACACACCACCATAACCCCTGGATAACCCGGATGTATTTAAAGGCCGGGCTTACGCTGTGGGATTTAAAGAGAAGACGTCGCCTCGTGGCTACACGGTGACAGGAGGGTTACGCCAAAGCTCTCTCTCTGGGAGTTGTGTTTTCAGACCCGTTTGCCCTCGGGGCAGCACTAGCTCTCGACACTGCGTTTAATCTGTGGATTTGCGGTAACAGAGAAGACTTCTTATCCACTGACCCATTGGCCCCCAGTGTACGTAATCCAGTGCCTTTCAGTCATACAGCCCTGCTGACACGGATAGAGGAGAGCCAATACACTGCAGCAGTCAGTGTGGGGGGCGCACACACACACACACACACACACACACACAAACACACACACACATGGCCAGCCCTGCCCTGACACACATATCTCCTCCCCCAAGCTTTTGTTTCACTACTACACAGCACACACCACGGTTATTATAATCAGTGCACGTGATATTTGACCTTATATCCACTAAGCCAATTCACACTAGTATGGTGAATATGCAATACCATAATGCCCTTTTTTTCAAAACTGAGATTGACATCAGCATTCATTATTTACAGTCCGTTCTCAATGCTGCTATGAAAAGAGTCGTCTTACTAACAAAACAGTGCAGGACGTACACAATAAGGTTATATATATAAAAGCAGGGATGCCATTATACTTTTGCCAAGGATATTTTCTGTTGTTTATATCTCTTCAGTGCCCTTGCATATTCCAACAAGCTTTATCAATCCATCCGATCCGTGGCTTGTAAATGTAACATCATTGAATCCTGCTATTGTCTTGCAGCATAAAAGTGAGATCCTGTATCGAAGGTTTCCATGTTTCATCTTCACCACAGGTCGCAAACGTAAGTGAGACTTACAACTATGTTTGAGTTGTCACAAACAAACAATACAGTGAGAGCGAACCATGGAATCCTTGGAAGAAAGCCATTAGGAATACCTTGAAACCTACCCCTTTCTTTTCTTTTTCGAAAACACATTTACGGCGCATGTTATAGAGGGCATGCAATTATTACATCCATTCCACTCTTGAATGCAGTCAATTTCTAGGCTAAATGAACCTAGGGAGAGTGCACGTTGCACGCGGCCAGGCTATATATTACCTGTGCTTGTGAGTGTTTGTGTAAGAGGCAGAGCAAGAGAGCAGAAATTGCAAATGAACAAATGCATGCATCACATATAGCACTTGCACAACAAAGTGATTGTGTGTGCAGCATTTCGCTGTTAAGAGCTAAAATGCCAACCTGGTAATTATGAACAGTATATCCTCCGTGTTCACGTGCGCAGTCATATACAGCATGCTTGAAATTGAACGCAGCAGTGAGTGATTTTCCACATACAAAACATACATGAAATTGGCATCCAGTGGAGTGCTTTTCTTTTCAATCACTCCCTTGTTTCCAGCCACGTTGAGCTGCAACTGTCGAGTGCAATGGTGAATGGATGTGTTTTTTGTTAATGTCCAACACAATGGTCCAGTTGTCAAACCTGAGTACTGTATGAGATGAAATGTAACAAAAAAAACCTTTTCAGTGAATTGTTGACACAGCTACAGACAAACTGTCAAAACAGGTTGGTTGATTGAATGCTTGGTCTTTAGACCTTCCTCTGCAGCCACCCACACATTATCTCTGTCTCTACTTCTTCCATCTTATTCACTAACAAACACACTTTACAATACAGCAGGCTGCAATACATAACATCTCAAAGACCCTATCTTTACCTATCTTTTCTGACTGAGTTTGTAACACCATTACTATCAACGTAACAGGGGGTTTGTAAAGAACAAGCCTCTATGAATAGTTATCCGATTATTCTGAAAAACCTCTTTTTGTTTCCTGGTGTCTTGAGTCTGTCTAGAAAGCCTCCTCTCCTCTCTATTCTTCACTGGTGGGGACAGTGGTCACCCGTAGAGCATTTTAGGCTGCAGAAAATAAAAAAAATAAATAAAAAAATGCATGTCAGAGGATCTTGACGACACCCAAAGGTGACAGGAGTCAAAACTCATCACGGTCAGAAGGTCCTCTGGCGCCAGGGAGCTACATGATGCGTGAGCCAGGGCACAGGTCACAACGCCGCGGCCATGCTGCCTGGGCCTCACCTCCACTTCACATTGTCTAAGAGCCTCTGCTCCTCATCGTCACCACACACACAAACACGCACACACACCGAGGACTGTCAATAAATGTCTCTTCTAGCAACAGACTTTGCTCTTTTGTCGGCGCTTTTTCAACGGTGACCTTTCTCTTTAGGATGTGTACGATTTAATGTGTTTTATGAGAGTACAAAAAAAACTTCTTTCTTGTACTGTACATAAATGGCAAGCTATATTTATTTCATGTATTTATTTGTATGTTCCCCCCCCCCCCAATACCTAACCATACATTTTCAGGCAAATTGACAGAGTGAAAAAAATAAATACAGAAGCCTGAATTGTTTCCATTAGCTCGGGGGAATGATTCATACTGAGCCCCGCGTAGCGCAGTGACTTCACTCTGAGCTCAGAATTACTTCATAGTAAACGACACACTCATCCCCGCATTACACTCTACTATACTATAAGAATCAAAAAGACCCCTCTAAGTTGATTAGTTTCCTTAAAGCAGAATTGTTTCCTGGACCACGTGTTTTATCAAAGCAAACCACAGATGAGCAGCAATCTGTGAGCTACAGCGAGGCTCGCTCCGAGAAGAGCCTCCACGTTCAATGCAGCACAATTACACTCCGAGACTATTGAAAATACATGTTTTCATTGGCTACGGTTGCTGTCTTTTAATCAACGAGTTTATGCATTTTTGATCCATTAAATGCAGTTTAACATGAAAGGTATACCACTAATGATCCTTATATGCAAATACAGTGCTCTGTTTAAAGCAGCTTATTTTAAAATGTGCAGAAAACAACTGTTTGAATGAAAACTGCTTATAGATTTGGGTGAAATTGAATATTTGACAAAGTGTATTAAGACTTATGTCAAAGATATCATTGGCCCCCTATCAGATCAAAACTTTAATGTAGGGCTGTCAATCAATTAAAATATTTAATCGCGATTAATCGCAAATTAACTGCTCATTTTTTATCTGTTCAAAATGTACCATAAAGGGAGATTTGTAGTATTTAATACTCTTATCAACATGGGAGTGGGCAAATATGCTTGCTTTATGCAAATGTGTGTATATATTTATTATTGGAGATCAATTAACAACACAAAACAATGACAAATATTGTCCAGAAACCCTCACAGGTACTGCATTTAGCATAACAAATATGCTCAAATCATAACATGGCAAACTCAAGTTCAACAGGCAACAACAGCTGTCAGTGTGTCAGTGTGCTGACTTGACTATGACTTATTACTAAAGTGGGCATGTCTGTAAAGGGGAGACTCGTGGGTACTCATAGAACCCACCTATCTTGAGGTCAGAGGTCAAGGGACCCCTTTGAAAATAGCCAAGCTAGTATGACAATGGATTCCTTAGGTTTTGTGGTTTCATACGATACCAGTATCTTCATTCTAGCTTTAAAACTGAGTCCGCTACAACCTAAAAATTGCAAGTTGCGTTAAAGAAATTAGTGGCGTTAAAACGAATTTGCGTTAAGGCATTATTCAAATTTGACATCCCTACTTTAATGTAATAATCTGTCTTCTGATTGCAAACAGAGGAGCACAAACTCAGACTTTGGGAGTTGTTTCCACTACGAGGGGCAGCAGCCAGGGATATCCTGGATTTCCGGACTCTTAATGTCTGTCAGCTGTGCTTTATTGATGGCTTATGTCAAATGCCATTCTGACAGAGCTCATTAGGATGAAGGGAGTCGTCTAGGTAGAGGCAGGAGAAGGCAGAGCTGGCGAGCTGCCTGATCACTGTGTGCACAAAGCTCACCACTGTACCTAGAGGGTGATGCCTCTGACAGCAGTTAGCTGACAGGGCTATCTGTGTGTGTGTGTGTGTGTGTGTGTGTGTGTGTGTGTGTGTGTGTGTGTGTGTGTGTGTGTGTGTGATACACAGAGAGGAGGCTGATGGGAGTGCAGAGAGAAAAAGTATGTGTGTGTGTGTTCATGTCATTGCTTGAGTTACCCGGTGTCACTGAGCAGGTCCCCGCTTGATGCCACGACTCCAAACACAACTGACAGGCTGAGAGTCATCTCGCTTTCGCCACTCACACATACTCAAATATTTATCCGTGCGCAGCCCTCTCAGTGCACCGCGTGGCCTCAGCAGTCTTCTGCTACAAGGACAAGGCCCTGTGGAGACTTCAGGGACCTTGAGAAGATGAGTCAAATGATTTCCACCCTGGTCCCTGCTCTTCTCTGCCGCACAGTAAATCCTGCGATACCTTTTCAAAAAAAGACACAAAGATTACATTTTATTTGCACCTGGATTGTCACTCTTGTGTGGTTCTCGTATAGGGAAAATACATTTTACACATCCTCATTCAGGGATTACTCTCTAATAGCCAGCAGCCAGGGTCTAATACTACTCTAAACAGCTGAATCCATATCAGATATGGCCAGCGGCGCTGGTGATGAGCTCAGACTGTTATGTGACATCTTAATATACTGATTAAAAATGCATGTTTGGAGGGTAAGCAGAGGGGTGCTCCGGTTGCTCCTGCCAGAGGAGATTAAATCATTCTACTTAACAGACATACTGGGGATTCGGGCTCAATGTAAATGAGCAAGCTATAAGACACCTAAAGTCAGCAGTGGATTTTCTAAAGAGGCAAAAATGATGATATCACTAAAAAGAAGAGGATATGATCAATAAAAGTTCTGGCTGTGAGCCTGTGTCGAGGCCAGCGGTGATGATATGGAAGAGCTAATTCAGATGTTGAAACCAACCCAAGCAGAGTTCGGTGCAATTAACATTTCACTTTCAGTCTCTCCAAGAAAAAAATCCATGTTGAAATCAGCTATAAATGGAGATAGAAGCATGAAAAAACTGTTAAAGAATGTGATACAAGTTTGTTTGCGGTCTCATCAGCATCCAGTTTCACTAAACTCCTGCCAAATAGTTTGGCACGCTGCAGCACATCGACACTGACAGCAGCAGGGAGGCTGAGACGGTGTTAATGCTATCTTAGTTGGGAAGTTGTATGGAGCCTGGCCAAAGAGATGCGGCTGCTAATCCAATCAGCTAAAACACACGAGTAAAGGCTTTAGTTTGAGCTCAGATAATCAATTACTGTTGCTCTTTCTTTGCCACAAACACACACCTGTTTATACACAGGTGGACAGACACAAATTGACCAAAGGCACATACATTTCTCACAATTAAAAACCGCATTATGGGCATTCATTTTAAAAAACACACACTTGAGAACCTGTAATGAATGTAAAAAATCAAGTTTAAGCTGCTACAGTAACAGTAACAAATGTGTTCATTATTGTAAATAAATAAAAATAAACAAAACAGAAAGTCAAGGGACTTAAAAAAATATAAAATATACTGGTTTATGTTTAATTAATTAATTTATTAATGGCAATGTCAGATGTCTAAAGTATAATTGATTAAATATTTTATCAAATATTTCACATGATCACTAATTTTAATATTAGTCTAATTACAAATCCATATTTAACTGCTGACAAAATAACGCTAATTTGTTCATAAATACCATACTTTGACATAAATTGAATTTAGTGAATGTGACTGTACTCACTTAATGTTAAAAAAGTGGGAAATAAAAAGATGTCCAATCGACCATTTAACTGTGACTGGTCGTCTTTTAAATAAATTAACCAGAACAGAGACAGAAATTCACTAAATCTTTTAAAATCCAGATAAATTACTGGTATATTGACTGCAGTATGACTCAAGTGTCTTCATTACCTATTATATCATAAACAACATATATCATCTTCTCAGGAAAACGCATGCTGCTCTGTTTCTTTAGCTTATGAAAGCTATATCAAGGGTTATTTTACTATCAAATGTGAAGCCTGTATCTTGTTCGGCCTTACACATATAAAAAAGGAAGCTATTGTATACAGTGTCTATCTTCTTTTTGTACGTTGGTGGGTTCCTGACAGTTTTTAGCATCACCATTTGCAATCTTCCAAATGCTTTTAGAAACACTGACTGTCATGGCCTTGTGCTGAATAATACAGCTTTAGAGAGAGCAGGGGAATTTTCCTCAGGGCACAGGTGTGCCCTGATAGTCTCATAAGCCCCGGCAGCACAAAGAAAGAAAGATGCTTTCTTGGTGAAAAGGAATAGGGAGGCACGAGGTGGAGAAACAGATCAACAATGGCTTTTTCGTTTGGTTGTATTTGGTTTTGACCTTCAGACAGAGCTTCAAATAAATGCAACACCGAGGGGGAAATCAAAAATCCAACTGACCCTGAATCTCTACACCCTACGTTGGCAGGGAATGAATACGTGATGTTCAAAGATGACTGGGGTAAAAAAAGTCTAATTCGGAAAGTGTAATACATTTCCAGACAAATGGAGAGAGGAAGTGTGCGGGTAATGCCTCTCCACAATCGGCAGCACCAGCAGGCGCAGTCATTTCTTTTTATTTACTCACACTCTCGAAGACAGAAGTGCTGCACACGTATACCTATACATGACAATCAAATATACACTAAATATCACGCCTATCATTAGCGATGCAAGAGAATATCGAAAACAGAGTATTGCGATGTTTTGTGATACTATGATTTTTGCTTTTTACTGTTTTTTTTACATGCAAAGATATACGCCTTCTCAGTGTATGTCCCCTCTCAAGTAGTACTACGATATTGATAATACAGTGACTGTGATAAACGCAAATGCAGATCCCATTAGGGGTGTAAGAAAATATACCCACGAGTCTCCCCTTTACAGACATGCATACTTTATGATAATCACATGCAGTTTGGGGCAAAAACCATGCTGTTTTATGTACGCAGTATAAATGTGTTTTTTTTGCCTATTCTAAAATGGTGTATTTCTGGTATACAATGACAGTTTTCCTAAAATTAATTTATTATTATTTTTTTTTTTAAATCGCAATATATCGCCTTGCTTATAGCATTGCAATATATTGACTCGTTACCCCTGTATCATGATACGTATCGTATCGCCAGATTCTTGCCAATACACAGCACTAGATCCCATGTTCTGATTACATACAAAAAGTAAAAAATGTTTAATCAGATTTTATGCATATGGTGGGGTGTTCTTTATGCTATGACAGTTTTCCTAAATTAGATTTTTTTTTTTTTTTAAAAAAGCCTTTCTTACAGTATCGCAATATATCGCAAGATTCTTGCCAATACACAGCCCTACTTATCATGCATGTAACTGCAACTCAATACAGGCAACTGTGTTATATAAATCTTGATGTAAAACCTACTGTTGTTCAATCAACCTTTGGGATTATGAAGCTTAAATCATTATTCATACAGAGCAGAGAAATATCACTCCACCTCTAAAGAGTGTGCATAAATATTTAGGGAAATTAGACTCCTTCAAACTCTTCTCCTCCATTTCCACCTTACTCTTAACTTGTGACTGCAGACGACCCTCTGAAAGGGCTGCACGGGGCTGAGATACTTGACATGCAGTGACGGGGTTGATAAGGTAAGTGGTCGGACTGCTAAGTCAGGCAGTCAGGAGACGGACGACAAACTTATTGAATGAGGAGAGAGTGTTTGCTCAGGAAAACTCAATGAGTATGTCAGAAAAATCTAAATAACACTCATGTGAGCTCTATTGACTGGATTTTGATTGGAATAAAGAGGTGAGAATATCAAAACATACTACATCTCGGATTATATTTGAAAATATCAGTATTTCAAATGGCAAATCTACCAAGCAGCAACGCCTGCAGGGTGGTGGGGGTTCAGAGAAATCCTGCCTGTCCTTGTGTGTCACTTACAAGCCCTAGGAAAAGACTTTTTTTTTTTGCTGATGGCGCAAAGTGTCTCCATGAGGCTAATACTTTATGTCAGATTCTATACTAACTAGCGCATTAGAAAGAGGGAATCCACCTTTACTTTGCCATAAAAGCATTTTTCTTTTCCCACAACACTTAGCAGCAGTGAGGTTTTTAAGTATCGACACAGTTGAAAAGCTGATGACTAGGTTCTTAGTAGGCGCTATAGAGGTTTAGTGTAAAATCCTCCATGATTCACCCTGTTTTCTCTTCATTTTATTATCTACACTTCAGCAACGAGGAGAGCTAGACAAGTGAATTGATGGGAGGGTGGAGCAGGGAGGGGAGGTCGTGGTGGTGGCGGAGGTGGGGGGGTGATAAGGAAGAAAACAAAATAAAAAGGAAAACAGACAAGGAGTGCCAGGCTCTGAAAACTGGCATGCTGCAGTTGTATGTCAGTCACCTAGCAACAAGTCCTCCCCATCACTTACCCCCCGCTTCCCCGTCTCCCGCTGCGCTCTCTAATTCAACAAATCTGCTCAGAATGTATGGCTGCTCTTCTAACAAAACGCATTCTGCGCTGGGGGCTAAGGATGTGGGCCTCCGCTGAACACGCCACTCAGCTGCCCATTGACCACCGGGGCCTTTCTCTGCACACACTAAGGAGCGGGGGACAAAGACCCTGAAAGCAGGGGCAGCTCCACAGAGAAAACATTTGCTTGTAATTGTGTTTGACTGCATAATGAAAATGATGTTCTTTTTTAATTTGGGCTTGTTAAGGCCACACTATTTTCCTCTGGTCACCTGATTATTGTAAAGAAGCAACCCCTCACTTGCCCTATGGGGCGCAGAGGGGGGAAATATTGAAAATGGTCCAAAGACCTCCCCTCTTTACTTTAACCCCTCTTGTGTTTCAAGTGTTCTCTGGCAAAAACATAAATATGTAGACCCTGTTCATTACAGGATGGGAGAGTAGGCGAGAATGAGTTTTTTCCCCCTTGAGAAAGGATAATGACAGTGAGGCACACACACATACACAAATGGGAGTGCTGCCATGCTTGCCCTGAGTTGTGAAGCACTGAGAAGGTTAGCATTCCTGGTGCTACTTCAGTGAAACAGACCATTAGTGGGAGCATCGGGCGAACACCCAAAAAGAGTGCTTCAATGGACACATTCACATCCAGTGATTATTTGCACTTTTTAGCCCCGCAATTTCCAGTTTTATTAATGTGTGTTTTCCACATTCATCTGGCTTTCCCCTTTTTTCTCCTCACTGCTCTCCTGTGGCAAAGGTGAGGAGCATTCAGGTGTAAGCCTGGAAAAGAGGAAATTTAAACAACCTCCAAGCTGGAGACCAACTGGTTTAATTGTTGTTTGAGAAGGTTGCACTACGTCGTATTTTATATAATCTATAAATAGCCTACCAGTACCTTTCTTTGATAACTTCAATGTCACCTTTCTTTGGCGATTTCTGTTATGTTACATACGATTTATGTCAGAAGCGGATGCGTCTTTGAATCCGACAAGGTTTCCTGTCTACCTCCCTTTGGGCACCTATTCAGTGATTTAATTGGTTTAAGTCGGTGTCCCATTTTCACAGTCATCCCCAGGAAACCCCTTGATAAAGCGTGGGTCTGCCGAGAGGTCAGAAACAAGGTTGACCTCTGTTCACTGATATTCAAGTCTACTAGTTCCTGTCTATGAGGCCTGGATCGAAGGTCGGCTCATGTGACCTTGACGGCGATCTGTGGCTTCCCCAACAGACAACACCATCTTTATCGGCAGGTGTAATGTCATAGTCATTCATGGTCCTGGCTCATGTTTCTGAATCTCACAGCATTTATAGAAGCATATAGATTGTGAGAGCATGCTTTCATGATCACATCAGGCAGCACTAAATTTCCCTGCTATTCACTGCTGTCCTGATTATCAAATATCTGAACTAGGGTAAAAGGGTGGATAAAATCTTCTATCACTGTATATTCAATTTTAAATAAACACTCAGTTGCCAGTTTATTAGATACAAGCTAAAAGTTATGCAGTCTAATACAACGGTCCTGCATTAACTGAATGAATGTTATAATGTGAAACTGCATTAGAGAGCCGTTGATTCAATTTTATGGTCATTTTGGAGGCTGCGGTTTGTGATGCTGTTGAATTTTATTGTGTTATACTGAGAAGTGTTTCTAATATTTCGCCCACTGCATTTAAATCAGTGAGGGTAGACTAAATATTAGAAACACCTCTCAATATAATGCAATAACTACATCCTCCAAAATGATCATACAGTTGAATCAACACCTCTAAAACAGTTCAACAAAAACTGATTATAACCTTCAAGAAGGTAGGAATGTTGTATTAGACTGCATACATTTGAGCTTGTACCTAATCAACTTGTTTTGGCTATTTCAGTGAATTAAATAAATCAAAACTCATTATAATTATACCAAAATCCTGTAAATCTAATATTACCAAAACCTGCTCATAGATTTGCAACATAACCCACAATGATTTTATTCAACCAGAGATTTTAAAAAGATAACTACCTTGGTAGAAAATATAGCAAATCACAAATAATCTCACTGTATATACTATATATCGTCATATCAATATAAACGATTAGTTGGTTAATCGATTTGTCAACTGACTGAAAATGCATCAAGCAGCAAAAGACATTCTTTGTTTCCTGCTTCTCCAATGTTTCTCAATTTTCTGTTTTGTCTGTTTTCTATCATTATAATTGAAAAACTTTGGACTGATGGTCAGACAAAACAAGCAATTTGAAAAAGTCGCATGGCTATGGGAATGTAAAATGGGCATTTTTCACTGTTGTCTGACTATTTTTTATAGACTAAATGATTATTCAGTCAATCAAGGAAATAATTGGCAGATGAATCGATAATGAAAATAAATGGTAGTTGCAGCCCAACCCTAATTTGAGATTTCACACAATGAGATGCATTTCTTTCTCAAGGTGTGAGATTTAAGCAAATCTTTGGTCGTTCTACCTCGGTGTGAGTTATTGAGACTGAGCAGGTGTAAAGAGGAAGGGTTGAATAGTCTGAGAGGTCAGACGGGACTGACTTAAGTCGAAGGATCCTGTCAGACTGGAGTGGCTAGAGGGCCTGCACTAACACCCCCACATAGCTTAACAAGTTTACGCACCGCATTGACAAGACCCTGCTTCATTTTTTTTTTCCTGAGTGTCAACAAGTGAGCGTGTCTGTCTGTGTGGGTATTTTTCAGGACTTTCACCATAAGGACCCCAACTTTGACACCAATTAAAGAGATTATGTCTTAAAATGAGAGAAAAGCTATAGCCGTGTGTTACCACGGTGATTGCTTTTGACAAGGTCACAGGGTACCGTGCAACAGTGCACGACCTCAACGGGAGCTGCCCATTATACTGGGATGAAAGCAAACAAAAAGAAAATAATCGCTTTACACAGACACTGAGACACTAAAATATAGTGGCCAGTGCAGATAGATAAATGTTCAGCCATGTCAGCAGCAGGTTATAAGGAGTAATATAATAACCTAACTGCAGCTCTCCTCCTAAATGTCAACATTATACATTTCAAATAAATTTGCATTATGCCTTCTTTATTATTAAAATAATAAATCGCACGCCAACAACTTGGTAAAATATCTTCAAAATCAAGTAGTGTAAGTGTAAACCTTTTTAATGCAGCAACAAACTGGTCAAAACTTAAACAGGAATTAAATTTACAGTATATAATGTATATAGTATATAAATATAAAATTGTATTCAATAGATCGGCCCCAATGTCACCGATATTACCAGCTATTAGAGTCAGTACCGGCCTGATATCTGATCCAGTATCGGTATCAGTGCATCCCTAGTATTTAATGATTTCCTCTCTGATTTTCTTTAAGGGTTTCGTGTGGAGTTAATTAACTGATTTGAGTGATTTCAGTAGATTCCTGTCCTCAGAGTAACTCAAATGGCTTTTTTTTTTTATTTTGAGCATGTAATTTACACAAAAGGCTTTATTACAACCTTGAAATACAACACATGGAACCGAAAGGGGCAACTGAATGTAACTTAAATCTATCAAGCTTAGTGAGAATAATAAACTTGGGGCTAAATCTGGTTCATTTAATCAACACAGCCAGTCTTTATGGAACGGTAGATGACGTCCTTGAACCCTGTTTATTAAGATATAATGAGTATTTTAACACTTTTCAGGAATAAAAACAGACTGTCTGGATCAATTTATGATGCACAAACACACCTGGCGTTTCAGCACACATTCTATTTCATGTATACTCATATGACACCAAACGAAACGGGTATATTTTTTTTTAACGGTCAGTTTGATTTAAAAAAACCGTTAGGTTTGATTTAAAAAACCGTTAGGTTTGATTTAAAAAACCGTAAGCTAACAACATTTGTGTTAGCCGTTCTGCGTCGCTTTATTAAAAGAGTGAATTAGCACACTTTGTCTCTTATTTTCTTCTCAATAAACTAACCAAATTAAAACACAGTAGCCTAAATATGTTATACAATATTTCTAAACACAACAATAAAATGATGTCACGTCAGTAAAAACAGATTAATGCAATTCCAAACGTCAGTTTAATTCACTTCAAAGCGAGGCCCAAACCTGAGCTAAAGTTATAGCATTAGCATTAAATTAGCATTCAGCTAAAGGAGCTAGATGCTACATGCTAAGCCTGTAACACTTTTTGGGGCCCTGCTCTGTGAGTTTTTAATAGTTTCTGGTGTCCTACCTTGATGTGGAGGGCAGGTTCATCCTGACTCAGGTTTTGTGGAGGAAACTCAGTGGCCTCCTCTTCCTCCTCCTCCCCTCCTCTTCTTTTTCTTTTTTATGTGTTTTCACGTTAATTAGCAGCAGTTGAACTGTGAGCCGTAAATCAAGAAGTGCGGAGTGTATTAATGAGTCGGACCACCCAGAAAAACTATTTCTTTAGCTGACAATGTGAGGATACTCGAGTCTGCCATGCTCTGAAAACCATGAATGAACCTTCACAAGAGCAGTGCTCCCCTGCGGCCACATTACCAGCAGGCTAATGGCTGCTACAAGTACTGATTAAAGTATTTATGTGAAAAAAGGTGAAGTATTCTGGACAAAAACAGATCCTTTTATTGGAAGTTAGGGTCCCTGTAGTTGTTTTGCTGAGCGCAGAGCTGAGGGACAGAAACATATTTGATGTTAAAAAATCAAAATAAAGGCCAACCTAAAAGAACAAATAATTATTAATCACCCCTGGCTGTGGCATCAATTAAAAATTCTCCAGCTCTGAAAAAAATGTCTGCATTAAGCTATTTATTAAAGTGACAAAATAACTAAAAGCTGAGGACAATTTTCAGATTATTATGACTTTTTTTTCTAATGCAAAGCAAGGTTTATAAAATCTTAAATGTAGCAGAAAAGTCATTTTTCAGGCTATAGGCCGGGCTATTCAACATGCTCCATGATCTTTTCATGAATATATAATATAAAATTTGCCTCCGCAAGCCCTTTTAAAAACCTGCCAAAACTCTCTTGCTATAAATATGTTTTTTTCCCCACAAGAGCACATCCTCAGCTCTGCAGGTAGTGCTTAATTGTCTTCCATTATGAACCCTCACAAAGCTAGACCACTGGCTACTAAAATACCAAGGTTAATCTTGATTAAATGTCTTTCCAGGGTATAAAAAGCATATTTTACATAAAACATCCTTCAAGGGGATTGAAGCATGATGTTGGAAAAAAAATACATAAAATATTGCTGATGGCAAGGCCAAGCATCCCAACTCTCAAATGAAAGGTATCAAAGAGATTAAAGAAAAAACCATTACAAATCAACATACCACTAATATGGCTTCATCTGCCTTCCCCATTATCTTCCTCCCCAATTCAAGTCACACCTTAGCAAGCCAAAGCTGCATCGTTAATCTTTCCTCAAAGTAGTACATTTTAAGATTTCACATGAATGGTTTTCAGTGCATATGCAGTACTTTAACATTTTCTGCTTTTGTAGCCACCATTGATTGTAAAAGACGAGTTTTGTGGCCTTTAAGAAGCTGCCTACAATAGGCTAAGTGCTGTTAAAGCTGTAAAAGTAAAAAAACTAAAAAAAAAACCCGACTAACTTTATTAAGTTAGTCGGGCAGATTATTATAACCTCCATCTGTAGGTTTATACTACATGAAACCCGCCTGTGAAGGTTTATATTAAATATGAGGGTTAATTCCGACTGATTCGCTTACAAATGACTTTGAGCTTTACTGATCATTGTCAAATCTCAATACGTATTGAAGAGCAAAGAAGTGCAGTTAATTTACTTGTATAAATGCTTTTGCACAACCAGCTGTATCAAGGCTTCCCTCTCTTCTTTCCTCTGCAGAGCGAGGAAGTCCTCCTGCGGGATGAATGCCCCTTGCCAGCGACTTTTGTTCTCCCACACTTTACCCCACACACTCCAAACGTAACATCCTTCTGCATAGAGAGAAAAAAAAATATATTTCCTCTCACACCTGTTGATGAATTGTGTTTGTGTGTAAGGCTCAGGCAGAGCAATAACACATGTGTCTTTATACAACTGAGGCACAGTCCCAAAATAGTAGTTTCCTCTAGTGGTGAATGAGGAAACCCTTTCACAAAGAAGCTTGTGGCCAAATTAAAGTGATCATCATTGAGAAGCAGAAAATAATTCCCAGTTTGGGCTGGAAAGTCATGTGTCAATGACTGCTGCTGCTGCTGCTGCAGAGGGAAAAAGGGCTGTTTGTACTGGGTGGCTGAATGGTGACGAATGTCTTGCCAACTCAGGCCGTCCCCCCATGAAGCCATACAGTTATATTATACCAAGAATATAGAGGAACAATACTGGTTCACATCCACACTCTTTTACATTACATTTACGCTTTGTTTCCAGAGACATTTGTTAAAAAGTAAAAATTCAGATACAATCATATGGCTATATACAGTCACAATATATATAGTATATATACATAATATTCACACAATCTAAGTGTTGTTCCACTTTGTGCCCAAAGAATATATTTAGTATGATAAGGATATATACATATATCTAACAGTAATATCTAAAAGTACAACTTTGAAATTTTTAGATCACATGAAAAATCACTTCTATTAATAGTCAAATTCACGATTTTTGAAAAATGAGGCAAAACGCTATCATTGTGTTTATTAAATGTTTTCCATATGATTTTTTTTTTTTACACTATATGTGTGCATATCTTTGATATTCAACTTGTTATGAGTTCATAGATACCAAATACTTGATTGTGCTCCTTGTAGTTTCTGAGATACAGCCTTTTGTTTCATCTAGTATTTGGGCACATTGGACTACTGTTTAAATATAATTACAAAAACAGTAGTCCCATGTGCCCAAATACTAGATATAGTATGATAAGTAAAACTCACTTTTCAGCCACGGTTTGACCGATTTAGAAAATTTCTTCACATTTGTGCTTCTACCAAAGGAAATTAAAAGTTTCAGTTGAAGGCACAAATGAGTTAAATGCCATCACTGCTCTATATTGTTGATATGTTGCTCCTTTAACTGTGCACTTTTGATGAATTTAATGCAAAATTTAACAAATCCTGACAAATTAAATCCTGTGTTTCAACCTTCACTGTCTTGGGGAGCAGCTTTTATAAGTAAAATAATTCCGATTTTGTTTGCATATGAAGATTTGTTGTATTCAGTTGGATGCAATTAAGGGACAAGTTTAAATGTTGAAATAGAATTTAACATCAGACAGATGTCAGGTATGCTTACCTAATGAAGTCTGCAGCAGAACTAGACTGATGATTTACACAAATATAAAACATTTTCCCACAGCAGTGTCTGTATAGTCAATGCGTAAGTGAAAGTGGATGAATTTAATTCACAAAGTAACCACACATTCCACACTGGAGTCAAATAAGCCACATAGGTCACAGAAACAATTTTATACTAAAAAAAAAAAAAATAAGGAAATCTGAGAAATTTTGAATTGAAACTCTTATATTGAGCTTCCTTTTTGCCTTAAGGCAGAAAGTTCAAAAGCCAAATTCTTTCTGCTAAATACAACTCTTTGTGTACTGAGGATATAACCTGTAAGGGTGACGTGCTGCAGAAGAGGACACAAAAGTAGAGGCTAATTTCCCACTAAATGATTATCTCTAATACAAGCTCACATCGCAAGGCTGAAAAATGCAGTGGTGAGAAACTACGACCACACTCTGACCATTCAGAGAGAACTGCTGAAAACTTTATAGATTGAAAGTCTAGGTGGGATTAGTTTTTGTTCTCTTCTAACACAAAGTCTCTACTCACTAATGGAACTGTATATACTTTAATGAAATAATGCTTTTTTTTCCCCATTATATTTTAAAACAAAATTGAAGAACATGTGGATTCAACCAGGGCATTTGTTTTTTCATCAAAACCTCAAATAATTGAAGCAGAAATTCTTGACCTTTCTGACATTTACCTTCACTCAGTATGTGCACAATGAAAGCATACAGTATATTGATTAAAAAAACTGAAGCGTTGTAGCCAAACTGCTCAGATCCTGACCTTGTCCATCCTTGTATTCAGCTCAGTGTAAACAAATTGCATTTTAAGTAAAGAAGGAAGAGAAAAGACATAGGCAGATAATAACCGAGACCAAGACACTGAAGGCACTTAACGTCTTGGAGGAGATGTCGACTCGCCTCGATTCGCTGTTAACACAATGGCTTTCACATAGCACAACATACAATAGCTGTGTTCAAGGATTTATTGGTGGACACAAATTTCACACAGAACAATGTTAAGTCACTCAAGATACTTGAGATGTTCCTATCAGTCCCTCAGGGCACAAACATAGCCGCCAGATACACAGTACAGTACAGTTCAGTGTTCGCTTTTTGAACTTGAGTGCTGATCCGCGGGCTGGGTGATAAATAATCTGTGGTCAGCAGGAATAAAAAAATACCTGTTTAGTTGGGAGATTCAGCCTTAGAACCAGCAATTTAGCTCAGCACCATTGTTTACCACAGACTGGTCAGATAAGAGTCGTGATGCGAGGTCAGTAAACGTGTGATGGACCAGGAAAAACTGAGGAGCACAATCCACTTTGATTCCAATTGAGTCAAACATACAGGCAGCATGAATGGACAAAGTAAGCTAGCCTCACTTAATGCCTGTTAACATGATCATAAATAGTTTTAAAATAGCCTCAGACATTCCTACACATCAGATACACTGTCACAGAGAGGAAATGTACAGCAATGATTTTTCAACAGTGGCCCAGTGGCAAACACAGCTGCAATAGTTAAAGGTCCCATATCATGCACATTTTCAGGTTCATACTTGTATTTTGTGTTTCTACTAGGACATGTTTACATGCTTTAATGTTCAAAAAATGCTTTATTTTCCTTATACTGTCTGTCTGAATATGCCTAATATTTACCCTCTGTCTGAAACGCTCCGTTTTAGTGCATTTCAACGGAATTGCATTACAGGAGGTTGTAACAGGACACGGAAGTTGTAATTCCACCGTTTGGCCACTACAAATATTTGCTTCAACGCCCAGCGTCAGCTGATGTCATTCACATACACTGCAACGGGAAATAAACTGGGATCCATTTAGAATCTTTACATTTAAAACTATATATGTTGTATATTTGTGACATCACAAAATTACAGAAATCCCGACAGCTTGTTTAAAGACACAGTTTCTGAATACGGGCTGTGTGTATTTCTCCATGGATTAAGCGTTTAGATACTTTCACAGTATTTATATAGCGCTTAAACCTGCTGGATAATATAAAAGACATGGAAAATCTCACTTTTTACAATATGGGACCTTTAATGCTGCAGCTGTGGAGAGTCACACCAAATATTAGTAGCAATACTGGCTTGGTTCCTTTGATGGGATTTACTGCTTCTAGTGTATGATGTAAACGGATGGAAATGTACACAATCTGATCAGAAACAATGTGTGAATATGTGCAAAGAATTAAAGCTTTTAACAGCAAAGGCTAAAACAGATGATCCCCTACGGAGATACTCCTGTATTAGTACTTTGGAGCCATCTTAGATTAAAATGTAAGAACTCCAAAGCGACACATGAAAAAACACCTGTGCGCCACCATACACTGAAATTATTTGGGGATTTAAATGTATTAAATCTTTTGTGGATTGTTTGAAGAGTTAATAATGATAAAAAAAAAAATGTTGCCTCACTCAAGTGCTACACAGTGCCTGAATTGGACCAAGAAAGGTCCCTGTGCCCTAATTCAGCAGTTGCATGCATGATCATCACGTGTCTTGGATATATTTATATTTATACGTATATCTTAGTAATATATCCCACTTCAAAAAGTATTTTTGTATGCATTTCATAAC
Source organism: Sebastolobus alascanus (assembly GCA_916701645.2). Classification (NCBI taxonomy): domain Eukaryota; kingdom Metazoa; phylum Chordata; class Actinopteri; order Perciformes; family Sebastidae; genus Sebastolobus; species Sebastolobus alascanus. Next base: position 199,058 of record CAKAOJ020000169.1, read on the forward strand.
ATACATTTGGCCTACATACGCGAACATTTCCACAGTTTGTACGTAAATTTATATTTGGTTAATAAATGCTTTTTATGCAACTATTGATACAAATCAAATTGTACACAAATATAATATTGCATATACGCTACAATAAAACCAACTTAAATATGACATCTGTTGGCCTGCAGATGAAATTGGATAATGAGAAGGAATACCAAAGGCATTTTCAGCACTGTTCGGCATTAAGCTAGCCATGTGTTTACACAGCAACAGTTACGCAGGTGTTTAGGGGTAAGGGTACTCATGTGGACAAAAATCAGAAGTGACGGTACTCAGTAATGGTGAAACTGGCCTATTTCAGGCACTGCTGTTACATAGAAATTAGTTACTGTAATTAAAATGTTCTTGCAAAGAAAGAGGACAACATAAAGCCAGTCAGAATATGAAATAAAACAAATGCAGTTTGAGTGTCTTATGGGGCAAAACTTTCACTGCAGGTGTAGTTTCCCTAATTCTAGCCCGGCATGATGATGCTGTCTTATGTAATTTCCTTTTAGTTGTGGTGAATTTCACAGGTTTTTTATACTGCTCAACTGTCTCGATCTGAGCCGTAGGCCTCTGCACCGTCCTCTCTAATATTTATACCACATCTAATAACACAATATTTAATGTCTGATTTGCAGGAAATATTACCGGTTTGTGTGTGATGACAATTATACTTTATCTAACCTGTATTCAGGTTGGCTGAGCATGCATGCACTTTTACAGCCCAAATTAATTAGAAACGGAAGACTGAAGAAACAAATGACAGTTTCTTCAAGTGGCCTACAGGTGTAATCGCTGGAGTCAGTGCACCTTTATGACTACACTATCCTTCTCAGTGATTTTTTTTGCTGCTTTACTGAGGTTTAAATAATAACAAACTACATCTAGCTGCCAGTTCTTCTCCAATCAAATTCCTCGTTCATAATAATCTAGCATTAGTGTGATCATAAATAGGACTGGTACATTCCCATCGCTGCACAGTGTCTTATATAGTATTTAAATTAGTATTCAAGCCACTGTTTGGAATGATGTTATGCAATGGCAAAGACCAGTTTGGAAAAGTTCATCTTAAAATGGATCTAACTACATGGAAATCAAATGAATGACTAGTTGGGCACATCCGGTGTGTAAACCACATTCAATAGATGATGGAGTGAGAGGAGATACTTCATTATAGTGATGATGGACAAATATGAGGCAACAAATGCTTGCTTGACATCCTCTGATTAGTTCTTGCTTTAGCTGAAACCACGGAAGAAGAGGATGTGTGGGTCCTGGGGAGGACACAGATGAAGTGAAGTTTAAAGATACAGATGAAGTGACGGCATGCAGGAGGAATGACTCAAATCACCCACGGGCTTCATGCTACCAGATGTCAGACGGCATGCAGAAGAGATGAAAAAAGACAGATCGGGACGACAAAAAAAGGAGACCAACACCTTGTGGTCTATTCTGTGTACACATGACATCTACTGCACGTCTGTCCGTCCTGGGAGAGGGATCCATCCCCCACCTTAAAGGGGTCTGTTTGGGGAGTTTTTCTTTATCCGAAGTGAGGGTGGAAAAGGACAGAGGGTGTCGTAAACTGCACAGAGTGTAAAGCCCCCAGAGACAAATTTGTGATTTGTGATATTGGGCTATATAGATAAAATTGACTTGACATTATGATTTTTTTTTAAAAAAGCCATTAATGTTTGAGGGCCTACTGACAACGAGACACTACAGACCGTTTCCATCTCACCACAGCCTAATGACAGACAAGAGAGCATGCTGGAAAACGAGAAAAGGCTGTGCAGGTACAAAAGAAAAACTATTTGCTATCAGTCGCATCAATACATTTTCACAGTAAAGCACAATAGTTGGTCTTAGACAAACGGAGTAATGAAGAAAATTGCTGGTATGGATTGACAGAAGATGGCAACGAAGGTACTTAACAAACACTGTACTGCCTTTAACAGTGTTTAACCATTGAGAAATAATCATTAACTGGGTATTTAACCTACACACAAAACTGAATTGCGTCTGCGTCTACGGACTAGCGGTGAATTCTGCAGGGTTTTGTTGAGACCTCAATGGCCATTGTTGAGGCTTGTGGTCTGGTTAAATAAATACAACATTAAGAGTCTTTCAGTCAGTGTTGCTAAGCATCTACTTGCTCCTTTTTCCAGCCATGTATTTTAGGACTTTCTCCTAGCAACAACACAACATTTTGCTGTTTTTGCAAGTGATGAACCAGCAATTCAGGTGTAAATCACAATGACACAGGGAGCTACGAGCAAGACATGTTATCATTAACAGGATTTTCAGTGATTTTAATATTGCACTTCCATAATGTTGGGGGACTTGCGATTGACAGATAAATAAAACAGAAAGGCCAAAATGAAAGCAGCAGGGATGAGATACCCTGACTTTTACCCCCTATAACACCAACACTGTCTCCTAGAAATTAATAGTTAATATGGTAATATATATAATTAATAGTAATTTGCAACAGCAACTATGTTTAGATTATGTTTCCTATTAAAGACGACCTATAATGCTCATTTTCAGGTGCATACTTTTATTTTGGGCTTCTACGAGAACCTGTTTACATGCTTTAATGTTCAAAAAACGCTTTATTTTTCTCAAACTGGCTGTGCTGCAGCACCTCTTTTCACCCTCTGTCCAAAACACTGTTTGAGCTCCAAAACATAATATCGCGATACTCTCAATATAAGTTTTTATGGTTATGTTTAGGCTCTCACAGCACTTAGTTATGGTTAGGGAAACATTTTGGTCTTGAGAAAAAGTCCACAGTGACTTGAATCACGAAACACAACGTGATTATCAACATTTGCCAAAATCTCAATTTTTCCCAGGATAATGTAAAGAAAGAAACAAAGACTGCCTGAACTACTGGTCCATCACTTTAAAGGTACAGTGTGTAACGTCTAGCGGTGAGGTTGCAAATTACATCCTCTCCCGTGTGCCAAGCTTGTAGAACTACGGTGGCCGACGTGAAAATGCGAACGGCCCTAGAGCCAGTTGTAGTAAGAGTAGTATAGGTCATTTAGAGAATAGCAGCGCATAGAGTGCGTGTGTATGCGGGAAGTGAGTGGTGAAGCAAGAGAGAGAGAGCGGTGGTGGTGAATGTGTGTGAGCGAATAGGTGAGCTAGTGGAGCAGAAGACAGAGTTAGTTTAGCTTTGACAATATCTAGTGAATGTACAGTAGAAGTTGCACTTTGTGCAGAAATAAATGCTGCAGCTCCTCAAAACCAACGGAGGTTTCCTGTGTCTTGTTTCCCGGTGGCTGAGTGGAGTGGCGGGGGTTAACTCCGTAGAGCGAGTAACGTTATCGACTCTGGTCCAAACAGGAAAAGTTAACACAGTGTTTGGTTTGTCCGTTCTGGGCTACTGTAGAAACATGGCGGCTTCGTGAAGAGAATCCACTCCCTATGTTGATAGAAACGGCTCATTCTAAGCTAACGAAAACACAACAACTCTTATTTTCAGGTGATTATACACTAAAAAAAACATACTTATTAATAATATATTCAATTCCTGCCAATAGATCCCCCCTAAATGTTATGCACTGGCCCTTTAAAAAACGACCAAAGTTTAATAAAGATCTTAGAATCAACAAAAAACATTATGAGAATCAACAAAAGGGGTGTACTGTATAAACCATCATATTGTATTGAGAGGGGTTTCAGTTATTTTGTCCATCCCCTGTAGCTGTGACACACAACTAGCCACTTGCCAGACGAGTTATTCTGAGACAGGTTTTTTTTTTTTCTCCTTCCACACAATGAAATATGGATAAGAGTGGTGGGGATAGTGGGCAGCTGTCAACAAATTCTACAGCTTCCCGCCACCACCGATCAATCAGAACCACAACCGAGCTGACCTGCTGGCTAGAGCTGACATTAATCCTAAATCTTCCAGTCAGTGTGGAGGAATGACAGGACACAACGTGGTGGTGGTGAACGCTGATACAGGCTCTAACAAGGAAAGGTGCTGATGCTAATGAGTGGCTCTCTAACAAGCCTGCATCGTTTGATGTCCTAATTTACAGTGAGCTGTGTCTCAGGGGTTCAGGATAATGAGCTGGCCCGGGATTCCCAGGGCAGCAGCTTGTGTAACACACCTCATGCAAGGGGACGCTCACTCCCACCAAGCGTAGAAGTGAGAGACAGAAGCAGAGAGAGAGAAAGAGAGAGAGAGAGCAGGAAGGACATGTCTGTAGGAGAGAGGAGGGCGTGATGGGGGGAGGAGGGGAGGGGAGGGGAGGTGGGGACATGTCATCCCTTCTTGATATGCTTGTTTGTACACACCAATCATTGAATCGCTGCAACCAAGTGAGAAAAGCTTGTGTTCTCTGTGACAAACTGACCTCGGGCAACGAGAACACTCACAGAAAGAGGATATGGAGAAGGAGAGCATGGCGGGTGGGGGAGAAGAAGAAGCAAATGTTGGATTTTATCGAGACATCCGTTCCCCTTTCTCTCCTGTGCTTAACTCAATCAAAGAAAACATCCCTCCTATTTACAGAGCAACCCTGAAAAATCTGGCTCCTAGTGCACTCCAAAGCAAATTAGCAAATGTGGAGCTCAGTGACCTCAGAGCAGAGACCATCCACACAGAGTATGCGGTGTGCCCCATCACCCCCACCTCCTACTGCTGCGTCTGCATGGCTGCGTTAGTCAGGCTCAAATGGGTTTTTCCGCCATGAGAAGCAGAGCATGACATGCGCTAAACAATGGCAGGCAGATGACGAGCCAGCTCCATTTGATGATGGCCGACGTGCCCGCTTTTTTTTTTTTTTTTCTGATGTGGGGGAATATAAGGGCAGCATGATTCATTAGGAGTGCACAGGTGGCCGGGGATCTAATGAGTCACATTTTGTGCGGTTCCAACGTGCAAATGGCTCCAAGAGGGATGCTTGTTTTAGATAAGAGTTGTGATTTTTCTGAATTTAGTGGTGACGTGTGTCTGCTTATATAAATCTAATACAACAGTAGCCAATAAGGGGACACATTTAATACTAAGAGGCTAAAAGTTCAACAACGCAATGACCATTAACAGCTAACATGCCACAATATTCACCTTAAAAGTGTTAAATGCTGTTTTTTTTAATGCAACTAAAAGCTGTCATCAACATCTACTTTATAAATAGAGACTGACTGTTTCCATCAATTAACTTTCAGAGGACTATTTGTCTGAGTGTGAATGCTATGGTTAGTGTTTCTGAGCAGTCTCAGCTATTAACACTGCCCCCCTCTGGCTTGCTGGCTGCCTGATTAGGATGCTGTTTTTGCATCGATCAGTCACACATTGAGTAAAAAGAGATATCTACAGCATGAGAGAGGTTTTTGATTCACATCTAGTAACAGATAGCCACTCATTGAGAAAAAAAAGTAATCTGTAAAATGTAATCACAGCAGCTGAAGTAGCAAATCAAACTCCAAACTGCACAATACATCTAACCTTGCTTCAGTAAAGAATACACAAAAACATCTCCTTAAATAGCTCGTTTCAGCACGCACAGTCTATTCATCACAGGAGCCACAACAATCCAAATTGCACCTGATCTATTAACTGCTCGCCACTGAGCACCGTTTGAACGTTTGACCTTCTAACACAGCTCATGACATTATGTTGACATTTGAAGTAATCCCTCCCACGGTTCTTAATCCCAGTGGCCGTGGATCGCCCTGACCCATCCTCTGAGCTCCAGCCCCTGACATGCACTCAGCACCACAACGCCGACAGAAAAAGGCAGCGAGACAAACACGACTGTGATACCCAGACAAGTCAACACCACCACTGTGCTTTAGAAAGCTCACGGGGCTCAACAACATGCAGCGTTGAGAGGGCTTGTTAATTATCATCCACCAACTGAAGCACTGAGACTGAATGTGTAACATGAGGATGGCCCCCCATTTGTGCCTCTCGTTTTACCAGCACAGTCCTCCAAAATATAATTACCTGGCGATGATGGAAAAACACAGTTCATTTAAGAGCAGCTGTTCTGAAGACTCTTCTAACATCTGGATGAGAAAATATTCTGTCCACTGCACAATAAAAAAGGTTTTTCTCAACTATATCTCCTGATACCAGTAGCTCTTTGCTCAAATTTTAATGCATTATATGTATAAAATGTAGAATATTGGAAAGAAACATCAAAATATACCAATATAACTGGTAATAAAGTTTGGTTGTTCAAATTGTGCAAGGACATACAGTATGTCGCTGAGAGACAGTCTCACAGCAGTTCGTGAAATAGTCACGAAATTCACTTTTTCCCGACTTTCAACAACATATTTAAAAACGGGAAATTTGTGTTTATGTACACGAATCAATAGGCCCTACATTAAAGTTTGTGACTGTTTCACTGCTGTGGGACTGGGCTGGTCATTTCCGGCAACCATCTTTGGATTACGAAAAAGAGGCGCAATTTAAGAAACGGGTTGCAATTATTTTATCGTGAAGGAGGCATAATACTTCTCCATCCAGATGTTGGACGAGTAGGATACTGAGGATACCTTCAGAACAGCTGTGAGTATTGTTAAATGAGCTTGCCAGGTGTTTATATTTTGGAATATCCTATGCTTAGCTCTGCTTAGTATGAGAGGCACAACTCGGTGCCAACAAGAGGACAACCTGCTAATAATTTACAATACACCTCCTTCTCCATTTTAACATTCAAGCTGTCTAGAGTCGTGTGACGACAAGAAGGTAATTGCGAAATGTGATCTGAAATCTGCAAAAACTCTCACAAGACTCGCTGCCCGACGACCTAACCTAACCTTAACTATTCAAGATCAATGCCCAACCTTAACCACCTCGCGAGAATTTCTCCAACTCCTGGGTTACCTTCTAGATGTGACCCAAAAAAGCCTGTGCTGCATGGCATACTGCGTGATTAGTTAGTATCACCATGCAGAAGATCTACAAACTACGTCTAACCATGAGTCTTAAACTTACTGTAACACATGTTCAATTGGCAGGATGGTACAAAACAAGTTCCAACAGATAATATTTTACAACTGATATTAACAAGAATGTTTGGATTTTGTATCCTCCATTCAGCCCTGGCTTTTACAGTAGACACACGTTTTAGTAATATAATGTAGCTTTCCCTGTAAAAACTATGTTTTTTTTCCTTTATAATCGAAGAAAGTTTCACTTGTGCAACAGGCCCAAACAGATAAAAAGTGATGAAATGAGAGGTACAAGATGACAACCCATTTATTTAGTAATACATTCTGCAAACTAGAAATTTTATTCAAACTTCAAAGGCTAAAAAATGAAAGAAAGGAGGGAAAGAAGGGGAGAAAATGTAAGGAGCAGGGAGAGAAATGCATCAATTCACAAGCAAGGAATGCAATTTGTTCAATCGACAACACAAATAGTACAATTTAGTTCAGGGAACAAAGCTTTTTTAAACATTTTCTTTCTTTTTTTTTTTCTGCCATTCCTTTGGAGCTAGAACATAATACAAAATATACAGTTATTGAACTTTGTAAAATCACTCACAGAGGCCTCTGAGAAGCATTTGAATCAACATTGACGATACTTATCTACAGCACTCTAAAGCTATTCTTGAATGTAATCATAAATATAGCAGACATGAATGTATGTATGCACATTTTGAATGCTTACGAGGTTACCATGTTAAAACACTTGCATTAGTTGAAAGTATGACATCATCTGCAGTGAGAAATTAAATAAGCTTTAAAGACCGAGATTCAATAAGGTAACATGGGGGGGGGGGGAGAAGCGTACAAACCAGCGATGGTTGAAAAGTTGTACCATGTGACAACAACCAGGACAAAGTCACTTTGTCGATAGCTTAAGTACCCTAACATAGGGACAGATTTGAATCTAAAGAGTGTAACGTCAGCAGCATTACTCCTCCTCATAGTGTTTTGTTGAGCAAGTACTTTAGGGGGGGCAACATGAGATCGGGTAAGGCAAATCGGTGAGCTTATTTATGAGCTGAAAAAAGGTCAGCAAAGTGAGGCTCAGGTCGCCCTGCGAGGGGACAAATAAACCACAACTGCTAAGGGTCGAACAGTAAACGCCACAACCGAGGTACATCAATATGTACAAGAGGGCGCGAGCATTTAAAATCTCTTCTGCCAGGTAGTCCTCCGCACAAGAATATACAGGACGCATTCCAGGCAACCAAAGGTAACTCTGTAAATAGCTTTGTAATCTTTTCTACAAGAACAATTTTCTGAAAACAAAAGCTGATTATACAGATGATCAGTGCATATGACTTTTGTCATTTAGTCACTTCTCACACATTTCTAAAACCCTGAACTCTCGATACAATTCTAGATTTGAGCTAAGTGAGCGTCGCACAAGTAGACAAATTGGTGAAATTACACAGGTGAGCATTTGAGGGCTTTGTTCTAGAGAGAGGGTTGGGGTGGGTGGGTGGGTGGGGGGGGTCAGCTTTCACGACAAGGCCAATAGTGTTACTAGTTACTAAAATAAGTTGTCATTTGCAGTAGCCACTTAAACCATTACTTGTTTTGTTAACATCAGCACAATTCAGTCAAATACTGTACATGAGCACAGGCGTATCCCACTCAAATAGATCAGTGTTAGAATCATAACCTCTAAGGGGAGAACCACAAAGTAACGGCTTTCATTAAAGTCTCCACACGTGAACTGCTTTCTGAACAGTTTGGATCTACATAACACAAGACAAAAACACTTCCTATAAATGTTGTGAGGTATTTCAGTTAATGAAAAATGAAAACAAGGAGAATAAATGCTAGGGATCTTTTTTTTTTTTTGTTCATTTTTTTTGTTGGGGACGGGGGGACTAACAATGGAAATTATACATAATTTAAACAAAAACGCCCAGATGTGACAGATCACAGCCAAGCCATCTGTTAACAACTACAGCATTAATATTATTAGAAGGGTAATTTCTACATTTTTCATTCTGTGGTGTGTTATAGAAATGGATAATTAACCAGCATCATTTTAAGGGCCACATCCTGACTTTTAAATCTCTAGGGGCAATGCAGGACAGTACAGGGGCGTGGGGGGTAATCGCTGGACTCCAGATGCAAAGAATTAATTATTTAAAGCGGGAAGAAAATTGCATGAAATGCTGCTTTAAAAGTCATCAACACCTACCAGGTTTGCAATTAGCAGCCGGGTGCTGAAAACTGTTTGATAAGAGAGACATTTAGTGCACTCACTTAACAAATACAAGCAATGCATCGCAAAATAAAACTGCTCATCTAAATAATAAAAAAAAAAGGCATTACGTTTTTTCTCAAACATACTGAATTAACTGACTTGTCGAGTTTTCATTTTACATGATGTGAGCACAGTAGGTATTGGTGAGTATTGTGGTAGAAATACAATACTGTAATTTTAAACCAAAAGATGTGAATTAAACTGTAGTTTTACTGTTCTGTTTGTTTTTGTAGCATTTTTGCTTTTTTTATGAGGAGGTAAAACCACATTTTCATGCAAACACACACACAAAGAAATCTACTGTTGTTATTCAGGTCATTTCTCAGGTGACTGGCTGTTTAAAGGTACCATATGGAGTTTCCACTGTACACACACAGTTAAGTTTACATTCAACATTTCTTACCAAAATGCATTGTGCACATCTTTAAGGCCTAACAAACATGTTCAATAATATTCCAAACATCACAAAAGAGTTTCAATGGCTTTTTTTTTCTGTTTTGAAACCTGCACTTTTTACACCAGCTTGCGACTTTCATGCCTCGTTGCCATGACACCAACTGTTGATATCCATATCACTGCCCCCCTGCAGTCATGTTCACGCTAGTAGAGCGAGGACCAGCTCATCAAAACGTTTCTCTACAGCGCCACCAGTGGTCAAAAACTCCACAGGGTACCTTTAAAAAGCTGGAAATCTCAAAATAAAGTTAACATCACTCTCTAATAGCTTAACATTTTTAACATCTTTTACAGGGTTACAGCTCGGTTCTCCTTTACCATCACAATTTGAGTGTCTTTGGCCTTTTTGCCACAAAAGCATATTAGAAAGCAGCTAATTTATGATTAAAGTCTGCGTTTTGTTAAAGATGTTTAGATTTGCTACCACCACAAACCTAAATGCGGTGAAATAGTTAGGATTGTCATTGTGATAAATGAAGAGTTACAAATTTAGTACATTATTATTATGTATTATACAAATGAAACAGCTCAAACCCTCTTTGTTGATCAGAGCGACACCAAAGTGATTAGAGGGGAAACATTTGTTTGCCAAAAAATATTCCGCTAACCATCCCAAGACAAACCAGAATCACATTTTGTCCATGGCAAAAAACTAACTCAAGCGACATGATTTATTCCTTGAAAGTTTAAGTCAAAAATATATACATACATAAATTTCCAACAATGCAATTTTAGACAAAAAAAAAAAGACAGAAAATAAATCTGAAATAAAACCATTTCTCTTCAAGAAATATATCTACGGTGTATGTGTGTGTTAAATACAGATTTAGTCAGTGACTATTCATCTTTTTAGAGGGGGGAAATTAACTGAAAAATCAACCCACAGATCATACACTATAGCAGCAAACTGTATTGTGCTCTGGCTTGTGGTGCCGTGGGGTGGAGAGTTTATTTTAGGCAGAGCAAACCCGATGGGAATAAAAAGGTGCTATACAACCATGAGAACTCATCGCAGTTAGCAGATTTGTTCGTGGTTTGAATGTCCAACTAGAGACCATGTGAAGAATAAAAATAAGCCGTAAGCTTTAGAGTCAACAGTTTGTCCTATCAGCAGACTGGTAATGGGTGATTTTCTCTAAAATAGTCCATCAAAATCAGTCAAATTATCAGATGTTAAAGGTAGAAGCTAAAAATCTATCTGTACCACATACAAAAACTGAATCTCATGAAAAAGAAACTTGGCATAGGCTGTCATAAAGCTGAAACAAGTGATTATAAATCATATGGCACCCACAGTGGGCACTGGTAACAACGCATGTTTAGAAACTGATATTTAAATATGACACAACAGATGTGTAAACTAGTCTGGACTAGACTAGACTATTGTACACCATGGGTAAATTGAACTACTTGTGTCATCTCAGGTTACTGTATAGTTGTGATATATAGCTTGAAGTTGTTCAAATAGCGTAACAGCATGTAAACTCTGTTATCCAAAGCTTTTTGGAATAAGAAGTAGTGAAAGCTTATGTTGGGTTGATATGGAACACTGGCTGAAACAAGCACAGACAATGGGTTAGCACTGGGAGAGCGATTCCCTTAAACTCCAGCCTGGTCTGAACCACCGTAGCAAATTTAAATTAGAGTTGCACACACAGATCTGCCTTTACACTGACACACGTGCGCACATACATACACACAAGCACCCACGCACGCTTGCAAGTATCTATTCGCACAGACAAACGTGTTAACAGGGGTCGTTTTTTTCATCAGATGCCTCGAAGAAATGAAAAAAAAAAAAAGATTATTTTTCAAACTTCCAAAATGACAGAGAAACACTTTGCCATTAGTATTTGAGCATGTACAGAAAACCACATACAAAAATAAAATACAATAAAAAAGCGCAGGGAAAAAAATAATAATTAGGATTTAAATGGTCTGATATAGAGAGCTTACTGTGCTGTCAACTATACAATTTACCCGTTTCTTAAAGGAGCATAGACTAACTGAAAAAAAAAAAAAAGGAAAGTAAAAGCGCAGAGACATTGTGCCTGGAGGACAAGCAGTAATATTCACTGAATAGACATTTGTTACAATTCCAGAAGAGCAGGAAAAGGCAGATAGTGCATAAAAGGTTCTCTTTTTCATTTCTTTCATTTTTTAACTTAAAATCAAGCTGCATTAAATACAGGCTGTTTGTACAGGACAATTGCACTTCACAAAAACAGAAATATACAAACACACACAAGGAAATGTGAATCAAATTAATTACAGCAAAAAAAAAAATCTTACTACTTAAGAAGCTGATTATTTAACAAAAAGAAAGAAAACCTCGGGGACTCACTTGTTATGGATTACTTTAGAGGAGAGTATTAAGGTGGGTGAACATAAAGGGGGAGACAAGACGGTGGGGATCCTGAACTCCAGAGTGGACTGGTGCTGCACTATTCCAGGTTTGTGTGCATGCAACTCCTCTTCTTCCTCCTCCTCCTCCCATGAAATTCCCTTCTTAGAAACCAAAAGCTCAGAGTGACGGAGAGACAGACTGCTGAGCTGAGCTGCTGTGGGTCTTGAGAGGATGGTGGTTTGTAAACTCTATGCTGTGTTAGTGGTAGGAGGTTGTGTTACCACATGTCGTCTGTGGACGCAGAGTCCTTGATAAGAGAGGAGAGGAAGGAAAAACCCTTCAGACTGGCTCGACATCCATGAGACCTCTATCAATGTATGACACAAACTAAAAATCATCCTGGATCTGATCCAGATTCAACACCATTATTTATATCATTTAAATACTTTTACAGATAATGTGCAGATTAAGTAATATATAATTATTTGATCAAATGTACCTTTTTTATGGATGCTGTGTTAATTAGGTTGTTAAGTGTACAACATAACTATATACCATAATGCCAGAAAACACTCATTATTCATTGGCTGATTGGGTGTGTGTGTGTAAGGCCACTTTATCATATATCATTGTTTACTTAATACACACCAAGTAGGGTAGGAAGCTTCGGACACAAAGTTTGCACAAGTTGTTTGTTACAAATATATAGTAAAACGATTAAAAGTGTCTAGTATTGTCTATTTTTTCAACCAGCTATAACAAATAAAACCTTACAGTTCAGGTTAAGTGTAGTTATTATTACAATAGTAATTTATACTGTACACCAATCCAGATCTACTGGTCAAGAGTCAACTTAAATGTATACTTGTGAAATAAAGGTTGTTTATAATGGGGTACATATATTTTGATAAGTTTTACAGATATTAGACCAGGCTACTGCTTAATGCAGCTGTAAAATATAATTTCATAAGAATAAAAATGTTCTGTCAAATAATAATAATGGTAAAAGAAAAAAAGAGAAACAGTTTAAAACTGCAAATAAATTATAACTCACACAATAAACATTTGGTTAAGTATATTATTCATGTTTGTTTAACTGATAAACTATACTTGAGACTGATGATCCTGAGAATATGGAAGCCCTAAATTAGGGATGCACCGATACCGATATCGGGCCGATACTGACTCACATAGCTAGATGGGGTATTGATGACAATAGGGCTGACATACAATATCCTATTGAAATACAATAGGAGTAGAATTCGGGTCATTGAACTGTTTGCTGTAGTAATTTGACTAGTACAAAAGAAAATGGCGATTGTTGTTAGTTGTTATGGGGACAACAGAACCCACGTCAGTGGGGTCGTAAATTGTGTGGTCGCAGCTCGCCGGGAAGAGAACGGGTGCAGCACCCCGAGATAGTGGGCTAGCTAGTTAGCTTTTTCTCAGGTGGCCGGACCGTTTTAGACCCGGCACTGCCGCTGGCCACAAGCCCACTGTTCGGCTCATTTTCCGTAATCAGTGCAGCACCAAAGCCTGGCGGAACCAGCCCAAGAGCTAACCAGCTGTCCGCTAGCTGTCTTGCTAATTCCACCATGCTTAAACGCCACGCTGCTTACAGAAAACGAGCCGAACAAAGTTGTCACTCATCTGGCGATCGCAATGTGCTTTCCTCCGCTGTGACAAGAGTGTGTGAATGAAGCATTAAGTTGGTCAATTTGACTCATTTACATTTTCTATGTGCCTCGTAACGTTACTACTCCACTGTTCGTTTAGTCGTCGTCACTGCAGAACTTCACTTCAGTGAGTCCGAGACCTTACACATACAGAATGATCCCAGACACTTCCACACAGTGAGGCATACAGCTTATTAATTAACACTGGTATAAGATCCGTACTCGGTATCGGCCGACACCCAAAGCACAGGTATTGGTCTTAGGATCACTCAAACGAATCCATCTAACTGGAAAAGGTGAACGGTCACGTAAAACACAGCTGGGATATATTGACATGTACATATACTCTACGCCCATATGTGATTCATTTGGCTCAGGATATGATGTATTCAAAAAGCAGACCCCAAGACAGATGCCAACTATACGTTCATACACTTCATAACCAAAGTGCAAGTTATAGAACTGGAATGAGGCTATAAAATACACATGTAACATGGGATACCAGCCAAATGATAGAGCAGACTTGTATGCTACTTCAGACTTAACATAATGTTCCTGATCTATTTAAGGCCTCCTCCCTTTTAGGTTTCACATTGTTTTAGGTTTCTAAGGAAGTGGCAATGTTTGGAAACTCTTGTTGAGAAAAGATGTGTAATTTGCCGCAGGTAGTGGCTACGACCAAACAACAACTTGAAAACAAGTTTGATAGTGAATAACAAGTTAATGTATCAACTTGTTCAGACTTGATTACTTAACACACACCTAATGACCTTTCACTACAAGTTCAGGCATAAACGTGGCATCAATAATCCTTTGGGTGAAAATAAATATGAAAATAGATTACTCAGGTACAGTAACTGCATGCTTAGAGTTAAAGCATGTACTCACAATGACTGTCATATTTCTCATAACTGCTGTAACTGCCATGTTTATTTAGCACTACCTGCAGGATACACCACTGAAAATCATGTTTAATAGTCAATCCTGAGGATCAGTATCAAGGCCGATCTGAGCATATTAGACTGGATCAGTATCAGCTAAAATAAACCTGATCAAATGCCCATAATTTTACAGACTCTCCTCTCCTTTACGACAGCTGGGCTCTACAGTGCGAACATTTTGAAAGAAAGAAAATCGTAATCGGCAGATCAGACTTTTAAAAAAAATCTGAATTGGCCAAGAAATTTGCAACCGGTGCATCTCTAGTATTTGAAGCAAGTAGCTCGTAAAAAATAATTTAGTTTTAACTTTAGTAGGCTACACCTTTTATTTGAATGTGTCGACGTATATTTGATCAACTAGCTGCTGCTATGTAAACATTTATTTTTACTTTGCATACTGAGCATTTTTGGCACAAAATGTTCTTTCGGGATGAGTTAAGTTCTATATTATCTCATTTTCAGGTTGTAGTTTGAGTGTACACTGGGCAGCTGTGTCATTCAGATAAATATTTAGTACAAGTTTAAGTTTCGGATCGGCCGTGGTATTGGCAGACCCCTAACATCAACCTTTACACTTTCAGTAAAGGTCTACAAATAATAGGTTATAAAACAAATTCAAGCAACAGTTGAATAAAACAAAATAGAATTGTAACAAGCTCCATGTGCCAAACAAAAACATCTGAATGCTCAATTCTGACTATTTTCCATTTTCATTTGGTTTTTGTACTATGTACCTTTGAAAATGTAGTAATGTAATGTAAACTATTCAGTTCGGTTTACAAGAAAATCTAATTGTAATCATGTGTACCAAAATACTAGTACAAAGATTAGGCAGTATAAGTTCCTACTTAAGTTGATTTTTTCTTGTCTGAGTAACATATTTTACATACATTTCTTTATAGATAAAATGTATTGTTTGTGTATTATTGTACCTAATATTTTTAACTGGTTAAAAATGATTTTTTTGATTATTATTATCATTTAGTCTCTTATAGCGCTGTAATTTTTATGGAAAGTCAATATAATTAATAAGACCTTCTGACTAATGTTTTCCCTTAATACACACAAAACAAAATTGCCAAACATCTAATTGTTTGATGGAGATGTTTAGAGAGTTTTGTTAAAAAGCAGAACAACGCCACAGAGGTGACAATAAAATGTCTCAAATTAGATTTCTTCCCCCTAAGAAAAAAAAGGACAACAGTCCATCTGAATTTAAGGACATAATACTATAGCCTGATTATTTCTGGTGCAGGCATTGCCGTTACCCTCACAGAGGTAATGCAAAATACCTTTCACAGAATCTCCAAGGTTAGTGACTGAATACACACAAAGAAACAGAGAAAGTATTGGGTTGGGCTGACCTATTAACACCTACCACTGTATGCTGTCATTGTGTTCATGACTATATCTGGCATCCTTTCTTAGAAGGATTTTAGTAACATGGTGTGCTTTTATACAATATTGATTTCTGTCAGAATGACAAAGACCCAGTTAACAAACTACTCCAATTTAATGTGATAAATTACACTGCCTTAATGACAGCTCTCCCTGACCTTTTCTGTATTTTGTGGTGCTACCTGAGTTTATAATGGGCCATTAGGATTTCTTGTCACAGATCTACATCCTTGTCTATATAAGTGTTGACATCTCACATACTCAGCATAACACTACCTATTAATGTGAAGGTCTTGTGTGATGAATGAAGAGACAGAATGAGCTGGATGGATACATCCAAACAGAGCAACCATGGAACGACTCAATCAGAGCAACAGATGAGAGGGACAGAGTTGGAAATTAGCACCAGGTACCAGCCAAATGCTGGTAAAATATGCAAGTGGCTGTTGGATTTGCTTCACACACCAGCCAAAAAAACAACAATGGTTATCTATTTGGTGGCTGGTAGATTTTGGAATCCACCAGCCACAGTGGCAGGTGGACAAAAAGTTACAGGGATGATGAGAGATGTCACTAGAGGAACTTGAATTAATTTATTTTCTTAAACAACAACAAAGGGCTGCGTGACATAATGTCTGTGGTTTGATGAGAGGGAACATGAAGACTGACACCACAAGGCAACAAGAGACTGTGGTCTAATGAAAAGACCAAACAAGTCTTCAGCCATAAGTGTCTGTTGTTGTTTTTTAGCAGGAAGAGCTACAGGACTACTAACAATGAATGGGCCCAAATACAGACTTCTTAAGGAGAATCTGGTGGGAAAGACCAAATATTAGGGGAATGTTTGTCCTTTAAAAACACAATCACAGTGCACTAGAGGTGTAACAGTACTGTCACCTCACAATTACGATGCACAAAACTTTAACAAAAACTGAATAAAATGTTGGTTTGGTTGAGAAGAGAATGTCCCATTATTTCACCTTAATGAGTCATATATTTACATAAACTTTTTGGCTTCATGATTTCATATTTGTAACTGTTTAAAAACTGTGCAACAGTAGTGTTACGCCCCTATCTTACGCATACTGCAAAATCAACATCAGACTGGCTTCAGAACAAGAAAGGTGGCCAGGCCGCATCTATCGTTTTTCCAACCCACTTTAGATGAAACCATGCCCACTTCTGTAAGACGCAAGCCTGACACAGCGTTGACTGTGCTGTGATTGGCTAGTACTCGTTGCCTCGACGCGTCTTTGTGATGAGCTTTCCTACTAGTGACAAGAGCGTGTGGATGAAGCATTAAATTGTTAAATTTTACTTATTTAGCAGCTGGTTAGTTTGAAAGCTAGCTAACTAATCCCACCATGCTTTCATGATACACTGGTTACAGAAAATGAGCTGAACAGCGGGTTGGTGGCCAGCGGCGCCGCTGGGTCTAAACGGTCACTCCGCCACTGAAGCTGTCATATTTCAGAGCGCGGTTTCCATGGGAATGCAGCCGTCAACGCTGTGCCGAGGCTTTTGTGATATGGAAGTAGGCGTGGTTTCATCTAAAGTGGGTTGGACGCGGCTAGGCCCAACCTCAAATTTGAATTCCATCGTGAATTATTTTAATAATTTAAAGAAAAGTGTTCACAGCCTCCCTCCTCCCTGATTGATGTAGCTGGAGCAAATCTGCAAATAATATCACGATAGGGCTGATTATGGCCAAAATGATAATCACGATTATTTTGATCAATACTGAGATCACGATTATTTATCACGATTATTCACTGATTTTAGGGACAAAATATTTTTATTGCACTTTCACATTTAAATAAAAGAGCACTGCTTACACTTTGTTGTTGTGCAACATTCCTGCTAATAGATTTAGCTAAGATTTAAAATAAGGTTCTTCTTTCCCTGAATTCAGTACTTTTTCATTATATACAACAGAGAGCAGATGAGCAAAACGAGTAATATACAGTATATTACTCTTCTACTCTGGACTGCAGCCGTAACATTCAGGGAAGTTTTTCAAAGCCTGCCGCTGTAGGGTGCGCGTTACAGCTCCCCAAAAGTGAAGCTAAACCATCTCTTTGGCCCACTGGCAGCTGGCTGTTTGTTTAGGAAGTGCTCGATTGGACATGCAACGGGGTTTCTATGAGTGGAGCACGCACTTTAAACATCGATATGTCGATCATGTTCATTTAATTGTGGGAAGCCAAAATGGTGGTTGTGATTAATATATGATTAATTGTGTAGCCCTGTATAAAGATGTGCAAAGATGATAAAGATGTGTCCTAGAAGAACTGAAAGTGCAAATGCTGCCAAAGGTGGTTCAAATGACTACTCACTCAAAAGGTTGAATATAGTATCAAATACTGTAAACTGTTTCTATGAATCACTTTCAATACATTTGCAAGCATTTCAAAGAACTTAATTTCACTTTCTCCATGGAAAGCTTTGTGTCACTTTAGCCCATTATGTATTCAGGCTGCAGCACATCATACGGAGGAAGTCAAGGGGCCTGACTGCTTTCTGAAGGTACACTAATTTCTGATATAACTCAATGTGTGAAAGTAATTTAAAAAATCCATCTCTATACAAACATGAAACACTGAAACAAAGTGCCAATTTTCACTGTCAAGGACAAGATGACGTGCACAATTCAAATGTAGCTGACCCAGTGAGCTTATCTGATGAAAACTCAAAAAGCACGATATGCGAGTGCACAAGGGCAACAGCTTTGTGGTCCGTTTGTATATAAAAGGAATGATGAGCAAAGTTCCCTTTTTTACACCAGTATATGAGAGAGTGCAGGTTTTTATTCCATCCACACAAATGCCAGACAATTTTACTTATTAGCTCTTCCCTCTTTTATTTAAAGAGCACTAATTAGTGAAATTAGCTCATGTGGTATGAAACCGAGCCTCTTTGGCACAGGACCTGCAATGCAATTTTGGTCTTTTGTCAATATTAAGTTATTGGGTTATGTTTTACTACGACCTTTTAAGGGAAACAATCTGACGATTTTCTGCAGGTGTCAGCCATACAGAAACAGTGTAGCATTACTACAATGTTTAATGTATAATGTATGCTTTTATCATTATTTTCTGTTTTTCAGATGCACATAAACTTGACAGAAGCAAAGAGCCACCGTAGAGAGGTCAATATGTCATAGCAGAGTCGGTCAGTAAATTTTTTCTGACTGCATTTTGAGTAAATTAGACTTGGCAACAAGCCTATTTCCTTGTTCCATCTTGTTGAATACTAATGACATGCATAACATTGGTTAAAATTTGCTGGTCACACGTCAAAAAGCATGCATGCTCCAAGCCAAGCACACCTACAGGGAGTTAAAAGACAATACTTACTGTGTCATCACTTCGGTAGGGGTTGAGTTTGTTGTACACTGCTTCAATAACACTTCGTCTGAAGGGAAGCATAAAAATATTAGACGTTAGCTTTCATTAAAATGATTAAACTGACAATCACTGTCGGACAGAAAAACGTATCATTGTCATCAATTCTAAGAACGCTCACTCACTTGCTTGCCAGCTCTCCTCCAGGAGGAAGGTTAGGGATGCTCTCCGATGCTAACGTCCGCATAACATGGACCAAATCCGGGACACCTTCATCCCCCTGCTTTTTGATGATCTCTGTCGGAAAACAAAATTATATTATGGTCATTTCACAAGAATGTGTTTCTGAAAAAATATCTGATTGATTGATATGGCCAAGTAAAATGTTAGAAAAATGTGTATCTAAGAACATAATGTAGAGAAATATGACTTGCAGGTCAATATTATCATGTTTAGATTGAAGCATAGAAGTTAGAGTAGGGTCGGGTTTTAATAATACTTAAGTGATACCTTTGTTATTATCTATATTGCTCTTTTAATAACGTTTTTTTTTTACACTCTCCTTCACTTATGTAAGAGAGACAGAAAGATAGCAATCCTGTGTAACGCATGTACACTAACAAAAAGTTAGTGCTACCTTTAATATATCATTTTAAATATTATATTTTTCTCTGCATGCACAACATCTACAGTTTTGTCCGTTCATTAATTTTGGAAGAGTGATCCTTTCTCTGTTCCTCTTCCTGAGGTTTTTCCTTTTTTACCCACTGGAAGGTTTTTTAGGACAGTCTTTCCTCATCTGAATCGAGGGTCTAAAAGCCGTTTCAAACCAAGCACAGATTTTCGTCCGAAAATTCGGCACGGAAATTTACCAAAACTGATGATGTGGGTTCTTATGAATGCTTGCACACCCCTGCGCAACATTCCTGCGTGAGAAAAAATATTCGGATAGACCTCTTTTTCAGCGGATTTCCGCCTGCGGAAATATATGTTTGATCTACGAAATCCTTTATTCCAAGTGATGTCACACCTCCAGGTATAGCTCAAGGTAGCTTGCTGCCAAAATGGGGTAACGTCTTATCAATTTGGTCTCTCGACACCCAATATTGTACAAGAAACACAGCGGATCTGTTTGTTCCCTCCACTCCCCTGCTCAAAGTCACGCTGTATTTTAATTAGGGCTGTACCGAATGTAATTTTTTTACATCCAAAGCTTCTCATGAGGTTTTTTGAATGAAGCTTCGAACGTCTGTCATCATATATTATGACATCACCCAAAAAATACTTTGAAAAAAAATCTCTTGACTTTGCCTCCTGATAGAAAGTGTAAAGGTTTAGTAATATAACACTGAAAGGGAGTGGTAATGATTTTTTAGACCTATGACCAACTACTGTACCTACAGTAGAAAATATTAACCAGAAAGGTACGTTTTCCTGGTTGTCCATTTAACACTGAACTTGTGTCAAGTTTAATTCCCAGATGAAATGGCCTCCAGTTTGAAAATGTGTCTCTTGTTCTTTCAAAAACACTATAAAAATGTCATTAACATGTAATTGACTGTGGATTGTTACTGTAAATAGTTGACTTAAGTTCTTTGCTCAAATGTAATTAAAAAGTAAATGTAATTGATGGTTGTGTATTTTAAACCTTACACTCTTAAGCTTACTAGATGAAAGTCTGCCGAACGATACATCTAATTATAAAAAATGAACAAGAGTTCAACAGTTCCTGGCTCCTTCTCACATGACACTTAGAGTGAATTGTCAGGTAATATTTTTTCCCAATAGAATTGGCCTTTAGCTTAAAGCATTTTAAATGAAAAAAAAATCTGCTATGCCAGTGGCCGTCTCATTGTTGTGAATGTAGACTGAATGTGAAGTCATTAAGTTGGTGTTTCAATGTTTCAAACTTCCAGACAGGTTTTTGGGTGTTTCCCTGGCTCTACACACAGCTGTGGCATACAAACATTTGCTAACTTTATCTTTCCAATCAGCCTGGATGTTAATAAGGCTAATATTATTTAAAATTAAAAAAAAATGTGTTTACACTTAGGAAAAGGGATTATTGTGTCAATATCTCATGTTCTAATGTGGTCTACTAAACCCAAATATAATTTCGCTCTCCTACCTTCTACTCTTCCCTCCAGATATTTATCCAGCTCAGCCTCCCGTTTCACTGCTTCTGGAGATACCTTTGGTGCCCCAGGAAAGCAGATTAACACAACACTCATATTGTCCCGGCTTCCCTGTGGAAAAATAAAGACCAAACACGGAGGTCATGTAAATCAACCATGATACCAAAACAGACAAGTGTGTAACAAAATGTCAATGTAGGTTTTGTGGACATGCCATACCTTGTACAAGCAGGTGTCAACAATTTCATTGCTGACTCTTTCAAGATCATCTGTCACCTCTAGCCTTGACCTGACAAAGTCACACAGTTCCTCATTGGCCATGACATCCCAGATGCCATCACAAGCTAGAATAATGAATTCATCTTCCACCTCGCATCTCTCTATTGCATAAACTTCGGGCTCAGGAGACACAAGCTGCTCTGTCGGGCCTTTTCCATGCACACACTTGTAGTCGAAGTCTCCCAAAGCCCGAGACACAGCTAGGGACCCGTTAACTCGCTGGATCATGACTGAGCCACCGGCATTCTGGATCCTTTCCTTCTCCAAAGGGTTGCTGGGTTTGTGATCCTGTGTGAAGAAGTGCACAGCTCCGCCCCGGCTGAGGATCCCCCGTGAGTCTCCACAGTTGATAAAGTAGATTTGGCTCGGAGCAATCATCACTCCCACTGCTGTGGAACCACTGCGGTCCACACCATGCTTCTTCTCGGAGATGGTTCGCATGTGTTCATCAATCTGCAGGAATCCTGTGCGGATCCCATTCTTCACGCTCTCCACAGAGGGGTCCTCCTGCAGAGCACTCTGGAAGTCTGAGTTGCTGGTGATGTGCTCCAACAGGTGCTCACAGCAGTACTTGGCCACCTGAGAGCCAGCATGCCCATCATAAACAGCAAAGAATGACCAGGGGTCGAGACCATGAGGCAGACCAATTACTGCTGTGTGTGCATCTTCCATCTCTACCCGCCAACCCTGCATGCTACTCAGCCCATACCTCAGGTCGTTGCCCTCACCACGGGAATTGTATTTTTCCATCTTTGGTTTGTCCAGAAATGCACCCATTGTGTCCCTCTTAAGACCTGTAACACAAATTAAAAGAAATACATTTATTTACAAGCTATGGCAGAAATGTAGTGTTTTCTAATGTAGCCAATAAATTAAGGACTTTGTTGCAACATTCAGTTTCTCATCAAGTAATTATGCAAAGTAGAGGTGTAAGAAAAGATCGAAAATATCGAGTATCGCGATATTACACTTTGTGATACTGTATCGATTCTCAAAAACACTATCGATTTTTAACTAATAGTTTACATGCAAAGATGAACTTAGACAATACTTTATTTCATTTGCAAAGAGATGCGTCCTCTCAGTGTATGTGCCCTCTCAAAGTAGTGCTATGATACTGTGTTACAGAGAGTGTGATAAATGCAGATCCCACTGTTTTGATTGCATAAAAATGTACAAAGTTACTCAGATTTTATGCATATGGTGGTGTGTTCTTTATACGACAGTTTTCCTAAAATTAGATTTTAAAAATTGCAATATATCGCCTTGCTTACAGTTTCGCGATATATCGCGATATATTGAATCGTAACCCCTGTATCATGATACGTATCGTATTGCTTAGATTCTTGCCAATACACAGCCCTTATGCAAAGGTATATTTATTTAGGAAAAAATCATGAATACATTTTCCAAAAAATATACATACTATACATCTAGTGGTAAACGGAGGGACACAATGTTCTGTATGAATGGGGTTAAAACAAATAACATGTATTCCATCTATTTGTGGCAAAAGATTAGCATATTGGATCTGAGTTGAGGCCCCCTGCTCTAATCTAAAAATAGTAGACCTGTGTACACATTTTAACTACATATTAGGAACACTGCTGGTGTGGATCAGACTGAAACGCCCTTAAACCATTGCCTGATCAAGTGTAACATTAAATGTAATGAGTGTAATGTAATGTAAGTCATTTAATAGTATTTTGAATAACGTTAACCGCCTGGGCAGCATCTATCTGACCTTCGCAATGCATAACACTTCACCATACTGGTTACTCGAGGTAATATTAGTAAAAGCTCATAGTTACATGCCTGTAGAGATAACGCCAGCTTACCGACTGACCAGTTACTTAATAACCACCACAAACAACAATTTCAGGAGATCTGACAAATCCAACATTAACGTTGTGATGAGCTAATTCACAACATGAACCTTTTACTCAGTAAGGTTAGCTTTTTAGCCCTTAGATTAACGGGAAAAGTTAGCTCTGTAGCAAGTCCAGATCACAACCCAAATAAACACACAGCCTTGCCTAAGCTGCGGGCCTTGACCCTTGTCCCCTCACAGCTAACTTTGACAGGCCTGCCTCTCTCCTTGCTAACGTTATGTTTAGGGCAAAGAGAGCCCTCGGCCTTATCGCTAGCTTTAAATGCTAACACGGCTAGCTAACGTTCCTCAACGGTTGCTGGCTTTAAGAGTAAACATTTTATGACTTACCGAAATATCCCAAAATAGCAGTGGACAGCAAGGGAAGCTGCGACAGTGAGAAGGGTCGGCTGGCCTCAGTTCACACCAGAGGAAACTAGGGGGGGTTTGCGGCGGTTTAGCTAGGCTAGCTAGCCAGGTAGCTTAGCAACGAGCAATCGTCACTCGAGACTCAGTTTGCTTATAAACGGTGTAAAATGCGGAGGTTCCCTCTTTGCGTAACGCCCCGTGATGCATTACATTCTCTCAGCTGGCGACCTGAAGTATATATTCTCAAAGATTTTCCTTGAGGATTTGTGGGGCCGGAGCTTTGTGTGAAGGGGGGGAAGCTGTCTGTCCCAGCCTCTCCGCTACACAGCTTGACAGCTTGCTAGCTAAGGTTAGCTTCTGTGGAGCGCAGAGAGCGGAGCCCCCAGGAACGGCGCTGCGCTGTGGAGCGGATTGTGGCCTAGTGGTTGCCCTGGGTAACTACAACTTCCGGTACAAAATCTCATTTTATTAACAATGCTACTAAGCTTTTATGTCTTGTTGGTAAATACCATATACATAAACAACTTCCTGCTGACAAGAATTGAGATATTACTCATTGGTCACCAATAACAGTTTTTTGGCAGATGAGATTTACTTAATTAATTTGATTGTTATATTAGCAAAATATTATATACATAAAATGATTTGGCTTAAAAGAATACCCTCCGTTTTTTATTTTTAAAGATACTGATTTTAAAACATATTTGACCATGATTGAAAACTTAAAACTCAAAAATTCTAAATTGACCAAAACTATTAAATCGTTTAGACATTTCAAATTTATTCCAATTGTTTAGCAGACCCCCAAATGTTTTTTGTTTGTTTATTTGGTTTTTATTTGTTTTTGTTTTTATTCCTCTTTTTCCTTTCTTTACAGTTTATTTGTTGTACAATTTACAATTTATTTTTATATTATTTTTATACTGTAAGAGATGTTTGCAGAACTGTAATGAAACATCTGAACATGTGATTATATTGTATTGAACTTTTGAAATTATTATTTTTTTTTTTTAAATTTTTTTAAATAAAATACATTTTTCTGAGCGTCAGAAACCCCCGAAAATGACTTTTTCCCTTTTTCAGAATTTGACCCATTCAGTCCAATAATATTTGAAAAGCACAGAAGAGCCATATGATTAAATTATTTAACAACAGGAAGTCAGCCTGCTCGACCGGTGGAAGGACTAAACGCACCCAAGGAGCAACTTCCATAGGAATAAATGGGCCGCCATCTTTGGACGTCGTATCCAGTTTTAGCACATCAACGGCACAGAGAAAAGGACCCGGATGTTGCAGGTTGCGTACTCGAAAACATGACATCATCCCTGTAGAGCTGTGGCAGCTCAGGCTGCAACACAGGAGGCATGTGTGCAAGAACATGGGCTCCCAAATCTGATAGCCTGCACATAGATAGATAGATAGATAGATAGATAGATAGATAGATAGATAGATAGATAGATAGATTGTTTTGATAGAGTTTGCCTGCATAAGCCAAATGTATGGCTTACACCAATAGATAGATAGATACTTTATTGATCCCGAAGGAAATTTAGGCATCCAGTAGCTTAGACAACAAGTCCCAACACCAATACACATTAAAAAAGATACAATCAAATAGAATAAAGTGAAATAAAATAAAAATAAGATAACATAAGTACAGCAATAACATAAGTACAGCGTACAACAATAATCAGAGAAAATAAAAAAAGAGCCCAACCTGTTTCAACAACAAATGCACAATACAGGAGTCTGCATCCTTGATGCTAAGAAACACTCTTGTCAACTGATGATGAATATGAGACAACCGGTAGGCTACGGACTTAATATTTTATGTCCAAATATGCCTAATGTAATAATAACATTCAGGATTCTGCTGTAGAACAATCTGTACCTCTCTTAATAGAGCCCCAGTGTCACGGTCACCTCTTTTACTTTCTCCTGTTCATTCTCTGTTGATGTCTACATCATTGCAACATTAGAGGCCATGGACAAATTTTTCCATCTCTCTTGGTTACGTGTTGCTTTGGTGTATTTGTCTATTGCTGCACATTTTAACAGAGAGTGAGCTCGGCTTATTTTGGTTTTCCATCTCTGATCTGAGAGTGAATTGTGTTTTGAAACAGCAATCACCTTTAGAGAAACAACACATTTCTGTGTGACACTAACTGTTGTGGTTGAAGTTCATTATTGCAAAACGCTGACTTCCACCGCATGAAAAAAGGACAGCTTTGGCAACCTCAAGAGGGCAGGAAGAATGAAGACTGTTGCTGAAATTAAAAGCAGATAGATAAATATATGGACTGACTGATTGATTGGCAAACTTGCATTATATAGTTAAACCTTTTCAAAAACTGTGAATGGAAATATGGACTGCTAAAGCACAATAGCAGTTGACATCAAGGACCTAGATCTATTTCAAGAAGTTTATTTCACATGATGCATATTCCTATGACTACACAGCAAACCTGGAGCCATGCAATATGTCAGCACAGGAATACTATACACAGTGTATGGACTGGAGAGGGGAAGGGTGGGGGTGTTAATGGGGTCCCAGCAGTTAATGTTTGCCCCATGCAGGACTGTCAGGGTAAATCTGGCCATGACTGAAGGTGCTAAAGAAATCCAGACCAAAATACATAGGCCTATTACCTCGAAAATCCACTGAATGGCCCTTATAAGTTTCATTTGTTGATCAAAGTTAAAGTAAAAAAAATATGGTTTATTTATTTTTCTTATTTATATATTACTGTTTATATTATTACTGTTTATTTATATATTACTGTTTATTTATTTATCTGGTTTGCTCAATATTAAGTAATGATTTGGTATTCTTGACTGATAATGAATTTATATTTTGATAAGGATAATTATATCAGTAATTAATTTATATTTCTATATGACAGAGATGAAAGGTAATAATTATAGTTAAACAAGTTTAGGAAAAATAACTTAGATTATATGTTTAGCTCAATAAGGACGCTGGTTACTTATTAATGAATGAGTTATGGAGAAGGGGTGGGATTAAATAAGTTTGTACTTCTTCTCACTCCTTTTCGAATATGTAAACCAAGGCAAGTGTTTGACAATTTCTTTTGATTATGACTTTCATTGTATGTGGATACCTGCTTTTTTTCTGGCAGTCCACTTGTGTATGATGATTCTCTTTTTTTAAATTATTATTATTATTTTACATGTTCGAAATAAAAGTTGAAATGAAATGAAAGAAAATATAAGTACAATAACAACATATACATACAAAACTGTTCATGCCAGGGGTACATTAAAAAAGTAAAAGCAAATAAATAAATAAATAAAATTACATCTATATAGAGAAAAAGTGATACATACATATTGCCTCAGTTCTTGTTTAAAAAAAAAAAAAAGATCTTCAAAATTAGGTTCGGAGTCCGTCCATCTCTTCTTGTGAATGTGGAATGGCTGTTGCTTCTTCCAAAATTGACATGCGCCGAGCTTTAATTTTGAAAATATCCCCAGCGGAAGTGACGCGGATTTCCTTTATAAGCGGTTATGTTTTGGCTGAAGCTTGTTACACTGTAGCAGCTGCTAAATCTAAACCATAAGTGTATTCATTCTTTTGCAACAAATGGAGTGTTGCATTGTATCTGCGCTGTGGTGTTTCATACCTCTTTATTTACTCACTCACTTCCTGTGCTTTATTTTTGCGGATGCAGACTTCACTCTGCTGTGGGCGAGTCTTTCAGGACACAGGCCAGGTGAGTGCATCAAACCGGTCTGCATGGCAAGTATTGAGTCTAACAAACAAGGGGGATGTATCATGATAAGAGGGGGACAGTCAGTGACTCGTTTCTATTCCAGGTTAAGCTCTCAATGCGGTATCGTTGCACAAAGTAAACAATAATTAATTTCATGTTTGATCCGTGACTGTAACTCATCTCATCTGAGCTATTCAAAGGTCAAACGTTTTATATGTTACTTAGTTAAAGTTTTCCTACAGTCATCCAGTTCAGCTTAGTCATATCTGTGATTGATTTACACACATTTGTGTATCAAGGATCAGTGGTGGAAAAAGGTATTCAGATTACTTAAATAAGTAGCAGTAACTAATGCAAAAGCATTAAAATATGTTCCTCTGAAATGCAGTGTGAAGTATAAAAGTTGCAAAAAAACTCAATTTTACTTACCAACAGTGGCAAGGACAAAACACAGGGGTGAAAATAACTAGTACACTTTTGGAGCGTTCTATAGCAAAATATCTGATATAGCAAAAACATATTTTTTTTATTTTTTGGAATTGTTTTGAAGTTCCCTGGGGGAGACCAGAACCAGTGGTGGTCTAATCCCCCCCCCTTTTCTTTCTTTAAGCGTAGTCTCAGACAAGGGCTGGGCAATATGGAGAAAATCAAATATCACACTATTTTTGACCAAATACCTTGATATCGATATTGCAACAATATTGTAGGGTTGACTATTAGTGCTTTCACAAAATATTTACACAATGCGATTTTTGATATATTAGGGCTGAGCCGAATGCTTCGAAGCTTCGACCATTGCCGTGGTATTCGACCTCCAAATCACTGTTCGAATGCTTTGTTTTTAATTTTTGTTTTACTTTTTTTTTTTAAAATATTTTAGTATGTGATAATAAAGTATAAATCCCAAAAATAGCCCATGAAATAAGTAATAATCACACATTATTCATTATTCATATTAAACATGAATTATTATTAGTTATTCTCAGATGGATATCGCTGTTTGTTGTGTGTAGAGGTGCGTGTGTGTACAGCAGTACACCTGCCACGCCGCGCCGCTCCTTGAAGCTTCGAATACCTTTGAATATTTCTCACCGCAGCTTCAAAGCCCAAAACATGGTATCCGGGACAGACTCAGTAATAATAATAATAATAATAATAATAATCCTCAGTAATGCGGATATAATGACTAAGAGGGTAAAGGCAAATAATAGAACAGCTGGACCAGTCTGGTAAGTTCAGAGAATACTCACTTTATCACGATCACTTAACTGTAATGCAGCCTTTAAAACCAAGAAAAGACAACACTTTACACCCATATTACAATATTATGATATTACGATATACAATATCTAAGACGATATCTAGTCTCATGTCACGATATTGATATAATATCAATATATTGCACAGCCCCATCTCAGACCCAGCACATGAAATGTTGACAGTTGTGTTTTTTTGTGTTAACCAGAGAATAAGCTGAAAGGGCTGGTGGTGTGGGTCACTGGAGCCTCCAGCGGTATTGGAGAGGAGCTGGCCTACCAGCTAGCGAGGTGCGGGTCACGTCTCATCCTGTCTGCTCGACGTGAGGATGAGCTGAATAGGGTGAAACGTTGCTGTTTGGGTGAGAGATTTTTTTTATTTAAAAAGCTATTTCATGGCCTGGCTAAAAGAAAGCCCAGTTAAAATTCACCAATTCTTGCAACACTGCAGTACAACACGGTATTAATAACATCGTTAATACTTTGCCATAGGACTTCCTTTCATTCAGTCTTACTCAGTTGTGACCAGCTGAATTATTTCTGTCATTTATTATTCCTCAAGAGTGCTCCGACCTCCAGGATGAAGACATTCGTGTTCTTCAACTTGATTTGCTGGAGAGGACATCGCACGAGGAAAAAACAAAAGCTGCGATTCAGTACTTTGGACACGTAAGGCCTCTGCAGTTGCTGTTTGCTCACATAATACAATGTGTTTTCATCATTAGTTTCACTGCAACAAGAACATTTCTATTTGATTAACAACTCAAATGTGTTGTTTTCAGCTGGTTGTATTGTTATTATGTTCCTTTAAAAATGTGTAATTATAAAATAATGTGAAAAAAACCCTGAATCACAGTATTTACACTGTATTCAATCCATAAACATTTCACTTTACTGTTCCCTTTCCAGTATACTAATGTACAGCATAACTCAAATTCAAATCATGCTGTTGTCCTATTCTCCGGTTTTGTCCGCTTTTTTCTTTTCAGATTGATGTCCTAATTAACAATGGCGGCCGAAGCCAGCGCTCTCTGTGCCTGGAGACTGGTGTTGATGTGTATCAGGCCTTGATGGAGCTCAACTTCCTGGGTACGGTCTCCATCACCAAGCAGGTGCTGCCTCACATGACGCAGCGAGGCGTTGGGAGCATTGTGACTGTCAGCAGCGTGGTCGGCTTCGCCGGGGCGCCCCTAGCAACAGGATACTCTGCCAGCAAACACGCTCTTCAGGTAAACTTAGGGAACACAGATAGCAACGGTTTGGACCAGACCTACAATACTCGCATAACATTTGTTTTCTCTGATCTCATTCCTCCGGTGTCTTCAGACAACAAGTTGTTTGATGTAATATTTTTCAGGAATGCTTATTTTTATCACAGAGGAGCAAGTTTGGTTTATCTGGATCTCTCCTTAACTTGTATTAGTTTATATGTGACATAAATACCTTTACAAGTGATTAGCTGTTCAGGCCTGTGTACGTCCTGTTTCTCATTCCTACTGTATCGTCTACAGGGTTTCTTTAATTCCCTTCGGACTGAGCTGACCGACTATCCAGACATACTCATCAGCATGGTGTGTCCAGGGCCTGTGCAATCAAAGATTGTCCAAAATGCCTTCACAGAGGAGCTGAACAAGGTATTTGTTATAGAGCTGTTGATTTTGAACATAACAATCCTGTATTTATGTGATATGACAGTAACTATTTCAGTAGCATGTTTTCAGTAACCTGTTTTCCTTCCATTACCTAAGCCCATGGCTGCAGCTGGTAACCAGGAGTACAAGATGCCAACAAGTCGTTGTGTGCGTTTAATGCTGGTGGGAATTGCCAATGGTGTCAAGGAAATGTGGATCGCACAGCAGCCCTTCCTCATGTTTTGCTACATCTGGCAGTACGCTCCCACATTCGCCTGGTTTATCTCAAACAAGTTGGGCAGAAAAAGGGTGCAGAATTTCAAAGCTGGTCTGGTAGGTATATAATTTCCTCTTAGGAAATCTGTGTACAAAGTTAATATGGTGCATATTCAACCAAAGCATAGGTTAGATTTATCATCAGGGCGGTCTACCTCATATCAAATATCACTTAATGATCCCTCATCCTTACCCACAGCCCAGTGCTAAGTGCACATAACGAGGAATAACACAGGTGGTTTCGGTTAGTCTCCTTTAAAGCTAGGGTTGGTAATCTTGAGAAACTAGCAAGAGTACGCTAGATGTTAAAAGTTATCCAACCCAAAAACCCAGCTCAGTGGTTCCAACTCTTTTCCAATGAAAGTAGCTAGTAGCAGTTGATGTATTGATAGCTGTCGGGATCTAATGAGAAAGTAACTCATCCAAACTTAGGATGCATTACAGAAGGCCAATAAGAGAGGATTACTGTTCTATATGAAGTCATACTCCTTATTCAGTTTAACGGTAGCGGTCTAGCAGTGAGGTTGCAGATTGCAACAAACGGAAGCTTCTCCCGTGTGCCAAACGTGTAAGAGAACTACGGTGGCTGAAGCAAAAAACGCAAATGGCCCTCTAGAGCCAGTGCTTGGTTTGTCCGTTCTGGGCTACTGTAGAAACATGGCAGACTCGGTGAAGAGGACCCGCCCCCTATGTAGATACAAACGGCTCATTCTAAGGTAACAAAAAAACAACGATTCTTATTTTCAGGTGATTATACACTAAAGAAAACATACTTACTTGTTAAACACTGGCCCTTTAATGCCAAGCATCTACAGGCTCACATATTTCTCCTGTAGGTAGAGATCTTTTGAGCCAAAATGAATGGAAACACCAGTTTGGGTGTACCATGGGTGTACAGGACCTTTGAAAACATCCCTTGTACTACTGGAAAGTAGTCAAATTCAGATAAAAAGGCTCACTTTAGTCAGAATGCACCTGAAAGCGCTCATATGTGATGAGACCGGTTTGTTGTTTCTGTTTGTTTGGCCTTGCTATTGCATTCTGTACGGTTGACCTTGCTCCGTCAGACCTGGGACCGGGGGATTCTCACTGTGTCAAAGGACTTAAAATACTTGAAAATAGCAGAACGTGGCAGACACTATGCAGAGCTGTGTCTTAACAGCTGGGAGGCCTCAGCTGTTACTGACCTTGCTTGAGTCTAATAAGAAGAAGACGGTGGCCAGGGTATGACAGTGAGCATGACTACTCCCCCGCGGTGCTGACTGACTGACCAGTGTGCCTGTTGGCCTCTGCTGGATAGTGACAGCTGAGGGCTGTGAAGAAAGGTCAGGTCCAACCGGCCAGACACTGGAGCGTCACATGCTTATACTTCAGTAAGGTCTGTGACGTATCCTTTTGAGACAAAAAAAAGAAAACAAAATCTACACACAGTATTCCTAAACAGTGAAGTAACTGGGGTTAAGGTAATGTCACAGTCATGCATGTGACTAGGGTTGTAAAATTTCCAGGAAATTAAGCTCGGGAATTTTGGAAATGTTGCACAATTTCAATATAAAAATTTTACCTTTTAAAAGTGAACTTATTTGGGGAGAAACACAGCTTAAAAAAGCAATGCTAGGTCTTGCCAGGCTAAAATTTGTATTAAATTTACGGTAGTCAAACAGTGCTAACGGCCAGCCCTTTCTTTTGCAGGATGCAGACTCTGCATACTTCACTAAGCCGAAGGCCAAGACCTCCTGAGATTCACATCCTCAAGAGGAATCACATTTATTGCATTCCTGATGTTCGACCTGGAAAGTGATCTGGGTTTTCCTGCAAAATGTGGGTGTCTTTGCCTTCATCTCAAAGGAAAACATTTAACGACACAACCGCTTTGAAAGCTCAGAGCTCTCTTCCCAGAGCATGGCAGGGTCTATTATTTCATTATGCTTTCATCTCAAATCTAAAGTAAATCCTGTATTTTACTATTTTTTGTGTAACAAACATCTTCAGATTATGTGAACTTTTGCCCGAAAGCCTACATTAAATTATAACATGAGGATTATGATACTAACCTTTTGAATGCCTAATAAAATTTGGTTTGGATATATTTTCTGCCCTGGCAAGTTTGTTTAGTGAAACGTAACAAAACTGCTTCTGCCGAGCTATTTTATTATAAGTATATACAGGTACACATATAAAAATCAACAATATGTACAAGAGAATATGGACAAATTCATTTAACTCTTCATTCTAAGTTGTAAACAAGTGAATTGTAAACAAAACAATAGCACTAAACACGTTCCACATACAGCAAGACATACCCAAGGCACATCCTTGATATCTTAACAAAACATTAAAATTCTTGTCTGTTTTTTGTGGACATGAAGGGGGATCACCTGAAAATTGTGAAATCTAAAAAGCACATAAAACCAGAGGTATTCAGCAGGTGTCATCAGGAGGGGGGAGGCGGGCAAATTTATTCACTTCCTTTTAAGCACAAACATTAATTAACAAACCACAAAACGTATGTGCTTCGGTGGAAACCTATCAGGGATTGTTTTTTCTTCTTCTTTAATGTGCTGTTCTAGGAGGTAGTCCACACTGTCAGTTAAAATATGTTCGATGCCACTGCTTCTTCCTCTGTGGTGCAGGAAATGAAGCACCAAAATGTGAAAAACAAAGTAGGTTCCCATAGACATTAGTTTTCTGAACTCATGTGAGTCAAAACTAAAGTTTTCTTTTGATTTTGCTATAGTTTCCACACGATTTTCCTAATAACCATTACCTTTGGAAATTGATATTTCGATGTGGTAGCGCCGACTGAAAAGCATCCTCCTCGCTCTCCAGAGTATGTTCGGCAAAAAGGTTCAGCCACAGGTCAGAGGCAGGGGAAGTGAAGGGGGGCTGAGGAGTAAATGGGGTACCCTAGAGGGGGATCAGCTGCCTGAACAGTTAGGTTCCTTAGCATGAATGGGTGAGCCTGGATGCTGTAACGCTCCTCGTCGTCATTAGTAGCATACAGGAGCTCCCAGGAAAGGTTTGCCCACTGGCCTCGCACCCCCTCTCCATTCAGACGACCCACCTGCACCAGCTGCTCCTGCAGGGACAGGACTCGCCCTGTGTACGTACCCTGTGGACAAGGACAGTCCATCATACAAATGTAATACACACATTTCACTGAGACTGGCTCTAAATTGCTATTTTAAATACCCTCAATTTCATTCCAATGACTGAATAAGAATAAGCTCTAGGTAAGGTATCAACAGATTTTATATTTTGTAGCTTAGACAGGATGTAAACAAGGACTGGTGCGTGTAATTACCATAGCGAGGTCGTGTCCTAGAGAGAATAGGAAGGGTTTCTCCTGAAGGACGCTGTCGTGCCAGCCTTTCTCTGTCACCAGGCCAATGTACCAATCCCTTTCATATTCCTCCAAGGTGCTGAACAATTCCTCAGGGGACTCCATGGGTCCTAGACTTGCTTGATCAAACAGCAGCTTGAAACTGAACCTGAGGGCGAACAAAAACATTAGAGGCAAAGATTCAAGGAAATATTTATTTTGTTTCTCTGGCACAATAATTCCCGCACACACTTATCACCTCTGCATTGATTTATTTAAAAAGAGTCAGGTCACAAGGACTAACTCTTAACTGCCAATTTTACCTGAAAGCCCGTAGTGCGAGCTGGTAAAGTTCTTTACTTGAGGACAGCCAGTCGAGTCCTTCCGTCCATGGTATATCTCCACAATAGAGTCTGTATACGTAACTGGGACTAGTGAAGGCAGACTCTGCCCCCAGTGAGATGAGACACGAAAGTGCAACCTGTGCATGCAGCTCTTTCAAGGCTTCATCCTCCTTCAGGGCTTTGGTCATGTCCTCCGAGGTCTCGCCCTGCACAGCAGGCCCAAACCGCCCCAAGGTGAACCGAAACCAGTCCTCAGGAAACAAAGGCCTGAGCTGCAGCAAGCGGGATGGTAGCAGAGGTGCAGTCCTCCACCCCGTCGGTAGGTTGAACACCTCCGACTGGGGGCAGCTGAAGTTCAGCTGAGGGAGAGAGCCGGGACTCTCTCTGAAGACCTCTGGGTTGCGGCCTTTATCCACTGCTGGCATCCCGATGCCCAGACCCAGAGGCTGCAGTGGCTGCAGGGCAGAGAGAGCCATGTTTTCAAAAAGACTGTCCATCTCCACAGAGCCTGGCAGGGAGGCTCCTGTCTGCAGCCCCGCGTGTCCAGGCTGGGCCTCTGCCGTCACTAACGCCACTGTCCGCCTGGCTGGTTGAGGTCCAAATAAGTCGTCCTCATCCGACCAATCACCAAAGGAGGTCAAACTGGAGCTGTCCTGTCTGAACCTGAGAGAAGACACATTGGATTCCACCATGACAGCCTCAGGTGGCTGGTTACAAGCGGTCTGGGCCAACTGGGAAGACTGGGACTTCCTGCCTCCAATCCCTAGCCCTTCTTCACAGCTCCACAGGAATCCTTTATGCTTCTGCACACAGTATCGGAGGAGCAACCAGACCAGTGCTTTTAGAAAGTCATCCTGAAGTTTCCTCAAGTTGTCGTGAGAGTCAATGATGCCAGAGAGCACATTTCGGGCATCGGAGTAGACTCGCACTGCGAGGGCAGCACAAGGGGTGAGGGCGTTTCCCCAGTGCAGGTTAAAGCCCTGGGTGAAGCCGAGCCGCTCAGGGCGCTCAAACGCAGCCTCAAACACCTCATCCACCCTCCGTGCCTCCACCGTGTGGCAAGATGTCTCCTGCAGCTCCAGACCCTGTAACAAACCACACCGCACTATGTAATCATGTTGCAAATGACTGCAGTGATTCTTAATAAGCAAACAGAAAGACACAGTACCTTAATGTTGACTGTACAGTAGCCATATCCTCTCTCCAGGATCATTATCCAAACCATACGGTCCTGAAAGCGCCCAAGAAAATGAGAGCCGGGGGCTAAAGAACCTACAGAGGGGGGGGGAAATCATCAGTCATCCATCCATCTAATCATGTAAAGAGATGTGATGTGTAAATTGAGGGCAACAAGGAGGGGAAACACAATATATGTACATCATGTAACGCACATAAGTAATGGTGCGCGCTCCTTTCAT
This sequence comes from Sebastolobus alascanus, assembly GCA_916701645.2. NCBI lineage: Eukaryota > Metazoa > Chordata > Actinopteri > Perciformes > Sebastidae > Sebastolobus > Sebastolobus alascanus. The sequence continues at coordinate 235,086 of CAKAOJ020000169.1, forward strand.
TTTGCATCAGCTGTGCGTCCCTCTGCTGACTATGTGGATAACATGGCTACTGGATGAGCTGCAGGGAGACGCGTACCATCACAGTCGTACAGGAAGGTCATGATACTGTTTTAACTGGCTGACTGCACACAGATCTAAATATTACATCTTTTCTCAGCCTTAGCTTTCCATTAGCCTCTAAAAGTTCACTCCTTTTATACAAAGCAGGCAGAAGACAGACGTTTATTGGCAAGGTGATGGAGGCTTTTGTTTTACGAGTACTCGCTTGGCTCGAGAATAATGTCATGTCCCATATCGACATCTCAGAATAGTCCCAGCCGCTACCTCATGATGGGAAGTGACAAGCTGGGCAGACTCCTTTCCTGCTCGCTGCTCCACGGCCCCCAGTGTGAGCAAAGCAAGAGAACACTACAAACTGCCATCGTTAGACTGGGAGCGTCAACCTAACAAGCGCCTATTCTGAATTATACATCACAGCTACAACACAAGATCACCTCAGCAGCTTCATTCAGTTTTGAATCATCGATCCATAAATAACGATTCTCTACTTGCACCGTTTTTTTTTCTTGCCCCCTCCTGATCGAGCACAGGACAAAATCCTAGCAGCAGCTCTGTTTGGCCTAAGAGTATTACGCGGTTAATGGTGTGGAAAGATTTGGATGTAATGAATACAGATCAGAGCTATTTTTTTTGGGTCACTTCACAGGAAGCTCAACTGGATCATGCAGGCTCGCATTAATGCCAGCGATTCCGAAGAGCTGCTCACAACATCATTGCTCTTACTATTAAACCATATGAGGTGATGATTCAATGCTCTTTGATCTGCATACTGTCCCTTCTTGACCCAAAGAAAAGGTCAGTCACTGCAATTATAGTACAAGTTAGGGGTGTCGCATGTACCGGTATAGATGATAACCGTGATATTTAAAAAAATACCGTGTTAATAATCCAGCGCCTCTTAAATCACACTTTTGTATATTTATGGTTACAGACTCCCTCTCTCCATCTCCCTACACATAATTCATTTGCCAAAAAAAAAAAGAGACAAAACACACAATAAACGAAGTTTAAGATGAATTTGATTGATAGTATTATTATTTTTTGTTTTTGTTTTTGACCTTATTTCAGGCATCTAACTAAAAACCCATTGACTTCCTACTTTTAGGACCTGCACCACTCTACAGACTTGTATACTCTCAATGAACACTACAATAGAATATTCAGATTCGCAGATCACGTAAATACTAAAATAGTAAACGGTATTTAACATTTGAGAAAGACTAAAAAAGGAAGACACCATAGACAGAAGACCTATCAAGCATGGACAACTAACCCAGTGACCCTCGTGCAAAGGCCGTCCTCAGAGCAGAGGCCAGACTTCCGCTCATCTGCTGGTAGAAGATGGAGTCCGGGCAGGGACAGGCGGTACCTACGGGGCCCGGCCAACTGCGCTGAGGCCGGGGGAACCCCACCAGGAAGATGGGCAGGGTGAAGAGGGGCAGCAGAGGGGCAGAGAGCAGGGCAGACAGGGTCACCACAGCCAGCAGCAGTGGGCATAGGGAGGCGTTCAGAGCCAAGAGGGTTCCAGCCGACTGACGGCGCTGCTTCTTCTCTGTCCAAGATGTCACCAACACAGTCAGGGTGAACTTTAGCTTGGCGAGGAACTGGGTCAGCCTGTCCATCAGGAGGCCCACCTGGATCAGAAACACACAGGCAAACATGAAGAGGACTGATCTACTGAACCACCATCAGGTCTCATCAGCTGATGTCTGTCTAATACGCCGTACGTTTGAGTGACTTTTTGAGTGCTTCATACTAGTGATCCGACGTTTTCAGTCCTGATTCCGATCGCGACACCTGGGCTTTGGGTATCGGCCGATACCGGGTACCGTTCTGATACCAGTGTTTAATTAATAAGCTGTATGCCTCACTGTGTGGAAGTGACTGGGATCATTCTTTTATGTGTAAGGCAACATCAGGCTCGACTTAAATATTGCTTTCCTAACGTTGTAAAACAAAATGCAACAACTAAATACATAGATAAAGGAAAAAGATATAAAACATTATATAAATTATTAAATATTCTTTATTTAGGTTCAGAAACTAAGTATCCCATATATCCCAGCGTAAAAATTTGAGAGATGTGGCGGCACTGTTTAGGTCAGATTTAAGCCTGCAGATATAATATACAATGTAGAGGGATCTAATGTGGGGTGTAAATGAGGGGAAAATGAAGGTTGACCTCACCAGCAGAAGCTGAACTCCAGTGCCCAGGTCGTCCCACCCTGGCAGCAGGTTGTTTCCAGCTGCAAGCCGCACAAAGACCACCACCACCATCTGCAGCAGAGCATCTTCTGAATTCTGCCACACCTGCAACAAAGAGCAACCACTGTACTGAGCATAAAACAGGCATAGAAATCAAGCAAAACACGCTCCAGGATTAATCACAGCGCATTTTAAGAACAGAAAAAAAGAAGTTTTGCAGTCAGAATCAGAAATACTTTATTGATCCCCGGGGGGGAAATTGGGTCGTTAAAGTTGCTCTTATATATAAGCATAAGAAATACAAGAAAAATAGAAATAAAGGACTATGTATAATGTAAATTATGTACATAATACTAAAATATATAACAATATATGTAGAGTGACATAAATGAATAATAAAAATAAGAATGTACAATATGTGTGTCAAACACATACAATATACAGTATAACCACAGTGCAAATGCTGAGAAGTGGGATCTATTAATAGAATAATAATAAATTATGGGGTAGTAGCTGCTGACGGGTGAAATAAGTCCAAGGGCCAGTCTGTTGACTCAGAGTGTTTGACACTCTGACCAAGAAGACGTGTTTTTTATGTCTACATTAAGAATCTGCCTGGAGTTACTTTTAAAAGAAGGTCTTTATTGTAATAAATATGTTCTGCATGTTATGTTCATATTGATATCTAGATTGTGAGCAAGAGTAAGTGTCAGCATACCACTCTAAAGGCTCGAGTGAATCCCACACTGAGGGAAGCCCTGTGGAGCAGCTGCAGAGATTTGTCCATAGACAGGAAAGCAATCATTGCAAATGGAGACACTGTGAAGTAGAACACACGGTAAGTGCAGGTCAAAAACACATTCACACAGAGCACTGTTGTTTTCACACCTGAGAGAGATAAAACCAAGCTCACCAAGATAAAGAAGTACTCTTCTGATTGCTGCAGCAGCATATAATCCTCTGTTCCTCTGCTTGAATGTCTGCACACTGGACATGCCTTTAGGGTACAGGGGATTGAGGAGCACCCCTCCAAATACATAGGCCCCCTGGATCTCTCTGAGAGCCCAACAGAGGCAGAAGAGTACGAGGAGGAGGTAGCTGACAGGAGCCTGGGGTCCCGTAACCAAGCTCTGGGACTGAGCTGAACCGAGGAAGTGATGCAACAGCCCTGCCTCTGCCATCGCCACCAGAAACAGGCTCAAATATAGCAGCAGCTCCCTGCAGCCCAGATTCCAGCCAAAGGGACTCGGAGGAGGAGGTGGCGACCCCCCTCTGCGAAATCCACGGTCCCCAAAGGCTGCCCTGGGACCTCTGCAGAGTGTGCCAACCTGGCTGAGGTCCAGGCTCAGCAGAAATCCCGTAGAGATGGAGAAGAGAACCACACCCAGTGTTGACGGGATGAAGTAATTACATACAGCGACGCCGGCAGATATAGCAAACATCAACAGCAGCCTGTGGGACAGCACACACACTATAGGTCAGGGCTGATGATACACAGGCTACTGTCACATTTGTCATTTCAATGGGATATTTAGAATCTGATGAGGACTAGTTTCCCACATAACACATAACGTGAATAAACAAAAACTGTGTTTTGCACAACTTGCTGCTATAAAAAATACTGAAGCTACTGCTTTAAATCATGATATTCAAGTGTCAGGCACACATTATGATTGGATTTATATGTAGTTTGGACGCATTTTAGATAATGTTAGAGTTGCCCGCTCTTAGATGATTAGTCGACTAATCGGTCGTTTTCGTCTTAGTCGGCTAAGATTTCTTTAGTCGATTAGTAATTTTTTATGTTTTTTTTCATGCTGAATGACTTATTATTATTCTGGTAAACACAACATTTAACATGGTGCTTTTGCGTGATTCTTCTTAGAGAAACTCAGTTTCACAGATCTGTCGATTAAATCAACTAATCGACTAGTCGACAAAATAATGAGTGTTAGTCCATCAGGAATTTCTTTGGTTGAGGACGGCCCTAGATAATGTGCATTGAAGCAATGAATAGAGACGACATCTGATAAAATACTATTTTTGAAATCAGAGCTCCAAATTCATGGTGAAATTATGACAAATAAACTTTATTGGGTAAATGTGTGTAGATGTGATAGTGTTACAATTATAATAGTTCCACAACTTAAAAAAAATAAATATGGATGATTTTTGACTTGACACCATGATTTATAATCTAAATATTTAACTCAAGTACACACAGCGTACTAGATATATAAAATGACAAATATAGCCATAGCCTTCATTAGAGAAAGAGATTATTTATATTCATTTCAAGGCATAGGAGGGATCCACTGGTGTCATTTACAAACATGTGGTTGTAGGGCTGACCCTAATGCTTTGAAGCTTCAACCTGGTAACCATTGTAATTGACCTCCAAATCAATACTCGAATGCTTCGTTTTTTCTTTTTCTTTTTATAGATAAGTAAATATAAATCCCAAAATAGCCCATGAAATAAGGAATAATCCTACAACATTATTCATTTTTAATATTCAACATGAATTGCTATTAGTTATTCTCAGATGGGCATTGCTGTTTGTTGTGTGTAGAGTTGTGTGTGTGTAGAGATGTGTGCCAGCGGCATTGTTCGGGCACTGAAACGGGGGAGATGGAGACAGACAAGACTAGGTGGTTGTTTATGTAGTTTCAGATTTTCTACCATAGTGTACCTGAGGTTGCTGGACATGGCCGAGCCTCCTAAGCCAAAAACGAGAGCCTGCTCCATGCCCCAGAGGAGCAGAGCATCCAGGGGAGGCAGTATACCGAGCGCCCACAGCAGAGGTAGGAAGAGGAACAGCACATGGAGGACCTGGCTGGCCAGCTGGAGCTCAGGGACAGGGCCTGAGAACCTAAATCAGAGCAAGACATTGAGATGTATTATGGCATCAAGCATTGTAAAATACATTATATATCTATAATTCTATAAGAGGACATCTCAATTAATCAGACAACTGTGTTGCTGTTTCTCACCTGTCAGCCAAGTCCACAGCAATGAAAATAAAAATGTAGAGTGGCCGGGTGAGTGGGGTGATCTCATAAGTGTCCTGTGCCTGGAAAGTGGCCGTCTCTGTGGCTGTATTCACAATGAGGGAATACTCAGCTATACACAGTGTCACCCAACTCAGGACAAAGACGACCAGGGATATGCCAATGCTGCCGTAGAGAGCAGTCAGTCTGCCAAGGAACACATACCATGTCCCAAAGCCACAGAGCACCCCAGCTAGTACTGTATGCAGCACCACATTCAGTCCAAACCTCTTCCCCGGGGCGATAAATCGGACCGTCTCTGGGCTGACGCAGTGGGTGAACTCCACTTCCTCTTCATCCACCAGGATGTTGGGCGCACCTAGTCTCTCCACTGTGCCGCTCCTCCGAGCAGCATACAGCGCCAGGGCCTGGACACCCGCTGCAGCCCCGAACATAAGCATACCAGAGAGCACTGTGGCGTGGAGCTCCTGAAGCAGCTGCAGCTGGCAGAGCAGAGTACCGATGCCCCCGAAAAGCCATGGTGTCAAGAACAAGACTACCTGATTGACATACACATATGGTGGGGCACAGTAGCCCAACTTGAAGCGTGGACCCCCCAACACTGTCTGGGGGAAGCGCTTCCAGAAGAACTCCTGCTTGTACTCATTAAGAAGGGGCACATCTGGCCCCATTCTGACCATTCCCGAAGGGGTGGCAGGTCATCTCCACACAGCTGAAGGAGGGGGTCCATTCATCATCCCATACACAATGAAGCTGTCTGTAATGAAGCACACCTTCAGTTAGGCAATGGAGAAATAATTATTACCAAACAAACTAGAGACGTCCCAACACAATATATCATAATGTAATTGCTCCCGAAGGCTGTGCCATCAGTGTGTGAATGAGTATTTAGATTAGAGGGGCAGGTTGGCACCTTGCATGGCAGCCTCTGCCATCAGTGTATGAATGTGTGTGTGAATGGGTGAATGCTGATATGTAGTGTAAAGTGCTTTGAGTGGTCGGACGACTCTATTTACAATATTGCTTACTAATATTGAGTTTTTTTTGATGATATAGGAATGAGAACCTTAATTCTATTTAACTTTGTCTTTGGATTGTATATGGATGTTTGCTAGTGTGTGTAATCTTATCTTTTTCTTTTTTTTTTCTCTTCTCTCTCTCTTTACCATCCTTTTTAATAATTTATTCTTCTTTTTAAATCGATTAAGGTATGCATTGGAGAGTGCCCTGATCAAGCCCCACCGAGGGTTTTTTTGCACCTCTCCATCACATTTGTTGTTGTTATGTAATCTCTACTTGTACCTTTTTATATGTGTAAACAAATAAAATCCTAAATATATAAATGCAAGTCCATTTACCATCATTGTCACTGTCATGCAACAGTAGCCCCTGTCTGTGTAGTAACATTACACAAACTGAAGTTAAATAAATAGTAAATAATACTATTTTTGTTGCTGCATTATGCATGTATTTGAATAATAGTGGAACTTCTGAGTACTTCTCCCAACTAACTTCTTCCAGCTGTCATACTATAAAGAGAGTACTGGGGTCACTGCAATGACCATTAATGGATAATAATAATAACCATATATCATTTTATTGATAATCCTATGTTACTCCTAAAACAAAATAATGATATTTTTAAAAGCCATTTAACTACAACAGCACAGACATACCTTAAAAAAGCCCAACTCCTTTGTGCACCTTCTAATTTCTGCATCAATCTGATAACACAACATGAGATGAAACCACAGGAGCAACAGCTACTGAGTTGCCATGAAAACACATCACAGAGGCAGCAGCTCCTGGATAAGCTAACGTGGGCTAACCCGTTCAATCCATCTCATATAACTCATATAACCAAACTGGGTAATGAGCGATAAGTAAATTGTTTTCCGGACCTCCCTGAGTCTGTTCTCATCTCTTTACGTTAGCTAGCTATATTATTGCTGTTAGCTAGAAGTCTTTTCAGCCTGACTCTCCGTTAGCTTGCTAGCTCTCACAGGTAAATAACAGGTAAATAACAGCAGGTTGTTCAACCTGCGGTGACACAGGTGTGAGACAAACGTACCTTTAACAGCAGAGTAACCACCTGCAGATAGGTTGTGTGTGATATTTGACGATATTAAGTAGGAACAGGAGAAATCGCCAGCATCAACATTAGCTGCGAGCTAACCGCTTGGAAAGCCAAGCAACATCGGGCATAACACACAGACAGATTGTAACCAATGGGAGTGGAGAGAAGAGGAGAGCGCGTCCTCTGATTGGCTTGAAATGATTAAGCCCCGCCCCTGCCACACTCAACCCTGCCCCTTCATTTATTTATTTTATTTTATTGGTTTAAAAGGACTGTGTGCACAGACATTAATTGTTTACATAGAAACAAAAAGATGGGTGCACCAGATTTAGCAGGGAAGCTAATTTCCATCTGTAGTCCTAAACACAGACACAATAGACACAATAGACACAATAGACACACTAACATAACATCACAACAGGATCACAATATAACATAACAGTTTCAAGTACAATCCAAAATACAATAAATACATATAACACAATAATAAATATGACAGACTTCAGTCAAGCAGCATTATCACAAATAAATACAGTAAAAATCTACAAGTTATTAAAACAAAAGAAACAACACAAATACATGTTGGAATAAATATGTGTGACGTAATGATATATTTTAGTCAAGATAAGATTGGAAATAACATGCTGTATATCATACAATTATTTATTATTTTTTGGATAATTTCATATTCATAACAAACAATGGTCAGGAACCAAGCCAACTTTCCTGCATTTTATTCATGAATTCAAACAATATTGCACCATCTTACCCAATGTTGCGATAAGCTAGAGTTAACATTACATCATGTTTGTAGATTATATTTTTTTATGATCAACACCGACATCTTATTAGCTACTGTCTTGCATAATATACATAATAAATATTCAATATTTGTTTTCCATTCCAGGGCAGGACTCGTCCTGTATCTTTGGCATTCCCGAGGCACCTGAGAGTGGATGTCAAGCAGCCAAACATCCCAGATAGCTGCAGCACCACAGCTGAACACTGACACTGACAGACTGGTTAGGCACTATTTTATGTCATTGTTTTGCATAAGGTACTGCATTCTTTATTGTGCAGTACCTTCCTACACAGTATTTGTCCTTTTTTGCAACTTTGTTTTTAATGTTGAATTCATTAAAATGCACTAAATGTAAGATTATCCAGTGTTCTGTGAGATCCTCTACCCTCAGTGACGATGCGTTAACATGAAGCTTTTTAAATACTGAATCTACTGCAGGTGTCGCAATGTTTCTGTTGGCTAAAATGCTCTAAAAATATTCTGTTTTCTCTTGGTTGCCAGGATTTTTTGTGTCTTCCTGTTTCTATTTCCAGTTTGTGGTCACTGAGCCAGTACTTGGTTAGGATCCATCTCTGCTTTCTATCCCTGACAGAACCTTTTACTATATTTGTACATATTTAGTATCCCTTACCAAATAGAAGTTTATTCAAGTGTGCTATTAGTAAGTTAGCTAAGTAGTACATATTTAAAACTTAAAATAAGGGAGTATACTTTCAGTTGACTTTTTATGTACTTATCAGAGATATTCTTAAGTATACTTATCTTATACTGACAAGTATACAGAAAAGTCTAAGTATACTTGGCTTATACTGACAAGTATACAGAATAGTCTAAGTATACTCGGCTTATACTTGTACTTATTCTTTTGATCAAGATATACTTTGTAAAAGGATTTTTTGACATGAATTTACTTCAATTCATCAAGGATTTTCTACGATTTTGGATTCTCCGCTCACCGTGGAGGCATGCGAGAAACATCAAGTCAGATAGCAAAAGGAGCAAAAGCCTCTTTATGTAATACATAAATCACTGGCTAAGTACTATAAGTTAAAGTATACTTTCATAAACTAAAAAGTGGGCTACAAGTATATACAACTATACTTGCAGTATAAAAACGATTAAAATAGTTTACTGAGAAAAGTGTGCTTTCATAAACTAGGAAGTGGGCTACAAGTATATAACTAGTAAACTAACATTATACCTATAAGTTCACTTGTAGTATAGGTCATAGTATAGTTGCAGTACAAAATACAACTCAGATGTAAACTAGTTGTGTACTCAAAGTTTACTATTCTTACACAAAGTATACTTTTATAAACTAAAAAGTGGGCCAATTTAGTCCCAAGAAGTATTGAAGTAGTACACTTACAAGTATACTAATAGTATATTAGTATTAGTATACTTAATACATAAAGTATACTTGGGAGAAATATACTTGAAGTTTACTTAAGTATACTTGATAAAATAAACTTGATGTACTGAATACTACTTTTTCGTAAGGGATATTTGTATATAGCATATTTAGTATATAAAATATTTACAAACAGCCATCAGCACATTAAAATAAATCACTAATGGCTACTTTAGGTTGATGTTGCTGATCTGGGAAATGAGGCTGTGTCTGTGCTACGTGTAGCTCCTATTTGTAGTCTATATGCACACACACCTGACACACAGTCTGCATGAGCACCTTATGTAAAAGCGAAGAAAGTGTTTCTCTGTATTTTCAGTATTAACTCTTTACTCAGTAGCTGCGTATTGGTTGTTCAATAAAACACAGAACACACACGGTAGTACACAGTGATATGCACGCTCCGGTGCACAAAATTACCAACCAGATCATCATCCAGATGTGTTCAACAACGACAGCAGCAATAACACACTGGTTTTGCGTGCAGATGTGATGCTGCGATTTAAAGGGACTGTGTTTAACTGTGTAGTAGACCTGTGAGTGATCACCTGTGTGTGGCGCAGGGCCAAAAACTTTGCAACACAGCTGTCACTGCTGCTGTTTGACACATCAAGTCAAAGATTAATTTAAGTGGGAATAACTTTGAGCGATGAAACTGTCAATATCATAGCCAGGTATAAGATAAAGCAGTGCTATCAGTAAATAATAAATCAAGACACATTAGGCTGTGTTGTCAGTTTTTGTGAGTGGGAATCACATTCAACTGTACCGACCAGCTTTATTAGAAACTCTATTGTATGAAAATCTGACAAAACTACATGAACACAACTGTAAAATGCAGAAACCCCTCCTCAATAAATAACAAAGGATTTTACCACTCCAACTTGCTTTCCACTGAACAATGAAAAGACCATCCCTCTAATTATAATTACATCTTGTTTATCCTCCTTCTCCTAAATATTTTTTCCAACCGCTCACTTGCCGGTTTCTTTACATCCTGACTCCAATGCGCTTAGTCGACCCCAAAAACTGACATAGGATTAGAAATATTAATATTAAATCCTTGTTATCATGTTCTTAATACAAAAAAGAGCAAATCCTACAAGTATTTTATTATTTCAATATAATGAAAGTGATTGTGGTGAAGCGTCTGCCTCTCCAAAATGTGGCTTTACTTAGAAGGAGGGCACAAAGAAGGAGGATCATGAAGTGATCAACTAAAAAGGCCACAATATCAACACAAAGAACTATAATAATCTGGAGCCAAGGAGATTAAATTGTTGTTGTTATTCTTCACTGGGGCTGAGGGGATAAGGGTGAGCAGGAGCTTGTGTTTCCTTGTCATCTTGAAAAAGCAATTTCTGCTCTGTGTAGGACACAATAAACCATAACAGCAGAAAAGCCACATTAACATGTAATCCTCCCATAGCACCACTTATTTAAAATCATTGCTCCATTTTTGTTAGAGCTGCCTGATGAAGACTTGAATTAATACTTCAGAGTCATTAAAGGAGAAACACAAATGCAAATATCATGAAATGAAAAAGGCTGATACCAAATTTGCTACAATCTACAAAAAGCAGACCATCTGACGGTGCTCTGAAAATTGATTCCCGTTAAATTTACAAGAAAATTGGGCATTTGTCAGTTGTTTGGTTACCAATTGTTTTTGTTGCCATTTTAACAGAGCGACGCGCTCTGTGTGATTGAAATAATGTGATAAATGACACACGAGTTCAATAATGTGATAAATCACAAGCAGGTCCAGAAATGAAAAGCAGTTAAGATTTAATGCTCTCATCCAAAATATCTACACAAAATAAAAGCATTTTCCTTTTCATTCTAATTGTCCATCTCAGTGCATTCTTTTATCTGTGTTTCCTCTCTCTCTCTTTATTCTAGGGAGCCTCACAGGAAACAAATTACAGCAAAATGACAAGCAACAACAATAACTCGACGACAGATTTCAAGAGAAGCAATACTGCAAGATTGTTTTTGAAAAGAGGATGTATTTGTGGGGATGAGAAATGAACTCTGGGACATAATATGCACCTTTTGAAAACAAAATAATTCATATTTTCATTATCTGAATTTGTTTGCCATCAGCAGCCAAATGTGGAGAAAACATCTTATTTTTTTTTTTGAACAGCCAATTCCAAGTCAAGTGATGATGTAATTGTAACCTCTACCGGAGCACTTCTGAAGTTAATACAAGCTGGTGAATGTGTAACGAGTTTAATGTTGTTCATCCATTACACATACTGCGCATAATGCTTCAATAAGCACTGCACAAGATGTGGCGTTATCCTCGGCATCAAACATCAATCAATGTCCTCATCCCGCTCACTTCACCCACAACATCAACCAACACTGGAACCTGAGTAGATAGCGGTGAAAACACGGTCCATTCAGCAATTATTCACAGAGTCTTGGACTAATGGTGCTCTGAATGCACAGACACAGTAAATGTAGGGAATTAGTGGACCAGAAGTAATGGCCCCATACAGAGCATGTGTTTTTCTATGTGTGTGTGTGTTGGTGGGGATGGGAGGAAGAGCATCATCTATAACTGATTCCCAACAAGCACAAACATGTCTAATTATGAATCCAGACCACAACTGCAGAGACCAACTCACTCTCCCCTCTTCTCTGTCTCTCTTCCTCCCCCCATCGCTCCCTCCCGCCCGAGCCAGGCTCCATATCAGGCGGATGAAAACATAACCTGTCACATTCCATCCCATTAAACCAGCTACGAACCATGTGGTCGACTCACATGGAGGAGCGAAGAGAGGCAGAGAGATAGTCAGAGAGAGCGGTGCACCAGGGTTCACTCTGGACTAATGAATTATTCACAATCTTTATGCTAATGTCACTTTAATGTTAAAAATACTGACAGATATGCAAAGTGAAACATACTGTATGAAGTGGTATGCTCACTATAAACTTACACTACACACAGACATACATTTGCATTATATTTCATATCCATACCGCACATATACTGTACACAAATATAAAGCGCGTAATTATCCTTTGCAATACCTAATGCATTAGAGAGCTCTCCCTGAGCTCCCAAATCTGTGCATTAGAGGGTTTTTTTTTAGAGTCCATCAGCTGCCATTTGATGTCAGGCAGAGCAAGGTAATGACAGTGCACTCACTTGCACAGTCATTAGCCCCGCTTAATGCTGGGAATTAACACAAATTAAGTAAAGTTAAGTACATGCATTAGAGGAGCTTGTTTGGGGAGAGCTTTTCACTGCTGCCTCATATGTTTCAGCAAAGGCCACACAGGCAGGGAACACACAACAAAAGCAAATATCTGCCTTCAACTGGTAAATTGCTACCTACTGTACAGGGCAAGGGGTAAATTCATTGAGGATTGATTAGCAGTGTCGTACAGGGAGAGATAATGGAGCTCTAAGGACACCTAGTGGCCACATTAACACCACTGATCCATAAAGTTCAGCTTGGTGGAAGAAATATGGCAGAAAACGTTGCTGCTTTTGTTTATAATTTAGGCATATATTTCCCAAACCTGGGTCCCAACTTAAAACTAGAGTTGGTAATCTTCTTCAAAAACATTTTTTGTTATATCTGTTGAAATTCTCTTTACATCCTGACAGCAATCAATAACTCAAATGCTCTGACAAAAAAAGGAAAATAAATCTGGTATCTTTGGCTGTCGCAGAACTATAATAAGCTTGTTCAATCATATCATTCAGCCCGAACGTAATGAGTGGACGTTGTAGGAGCCAAAGTGTGTATTTTTAGTTGTTTATTATTATTATTATTATTATTATTATTATTATTTGTTTAGGCTGCACACGTTCTTTTGGTTAACATAATCTAGCATGCTCTTGCTACTTTTTTAAGATTACCAACCCTATCTTTAATTGTGTAAATTGTGTCTTTTTTTAAGGAGTACGTATTATGCGAAAGCACAGGTCTCAAGATAAATAAAACAATAATTTAACTTTGTAATAAATTGTTGAGAAAGATAACAACAGCCCGCTTAGTGACAGAGAGAATGGTGTTCTTCTTTCACCGCTATATAACATTTGTGCCGAGGTTGACAGATGCTCTATTTACTGTAAATCTTTTCACATGGAGGTTTACATCATGCAATCATCAGTTTAGAGGCCCCAGAATGAAAAGGTTTTAGATCACATAATATATCCTCCTCATTTAAGGCTCAGGCTGGTGGTTTTTTTTTTAACTACATGACTACTAAACTAAATTGACAGGACGACAGGAAGGATTATAATCTCTAACATCAATATCAAGTGAAGTAGGTTCATTTCCAGCTACAAACACAAGATTTGCCTTTTAGTCGAAACTGCGGTGGGCTTTTCGAAAAAGAGGCTAACATGATGAAACTGACAATCTCTGCAATCCATTTGGACCTCGTTCAAGATTACATCTTTATCTGAGTGACTGCAGATTATTGTCCACAGAGAGGTGTGTTAGAGCTGGATTATCCACTTGTTGGGGATCCATTTGACCCCGTGGAAGCCAGCATGCCAGCCTCACACGTCCTTTTACATCTGTGGGTGTTTTTTCACTTGTTTGGGGCCAGGGATGGGATAGCAGTGGAAATGACACCAAAACCTCTCATCCTCAGATTACCATGGTTAGTGAGCCACATATGTGGATAAAAAATAAGGTCACAGTCATTATAAATGCATTTGAAAGGGATGTACGACATGCAACCTCCAAGTAGCCTAATTTTCTTTAACCCCAAGCATGTTTTATTGAAACTAACATTCAAGGAGTGGCAAAGGTGATTTATTGATATGTAAACAGCATTATTTATTCCCATGTCAAAAAACTAAAGGCACTTGAATTGCCCTATGTTCTGATTTTTTCCTCTTTAAATATGCAAATGTACAGTATGCAGATACTCATAAGGCACACTTTCAAAAACACCACCTTCAAGATATGATGTCCTAAAATACTATGATATATAACCACACCACAGTCATGACTGTCACATGTGTTCACCTTTGTTTCACCTGTCACCGGTGCACGCTCCACCTCTTCTGGCCGCTACATGGGTGGAGGTTTGCCACCGTTTGGAAATCTGGAAAATAACAAGTACGAGTAAAAAGTCAACATGTATTTTATTATATTTTAAAGGACCAGGCATTGCAGGGGATCTATTAGCAGAAGTGGAATATAATATTCATAACTGTTTTCATTAGTGTATAATCATCTGAAACTAAGAATCGTTGTGTTTTCGTTAGCTTAGAATGAGCCCTTCATATCTACATAGGGAACGGATCCTCTTCACAGAGTCCGCCATGTTGCTCCGCCATGTTTCTACAGTACGGACAAACCAAACACTGGCTCTACAGAGAGACTTTCACATTTTTAAGTTACCTGAAGGCCACCGTACACGCTTTTGAAACTGCTGTAACGTGAGCCGCAGAGTGCAAAACCGTGGTACCGCAGGCCGCCGGCTGACTTCCGTTGCTCCTAAAGTAGTGTTATTATGGTAAGGATGACCTCTGAGCGAAGCAAACGGCGTTACCACGGTTTTGCTCACGTTACCGCAGTCTAAGAAAGGGAGGAGTGAGCGGAGGGGTACCCAGTTGGTTGCAATCTGCGACCTCACCACTAGATGTCGCCAAATCCTACACACTGTCCCTTTAAACAGATGTCTCACATTTTAAAGAAGCATAATCATATCTCTAAATTTTGGATTTGCCAACCTGCTGTCTTGCTCCTGGCTTGGATACGTGATGATGACTCTGTTCCCATCATGAAGGAGGCCTGTGGTGGGCAGGTTGCTTCCTGTTCTTCGAATGTGTCTGAAGGTAATGTCAGCTTGGCCGCTATGAACAGCATTACCGTAGCTGTGCTTCTTGTCTGAATTGGGGATTAATACAAGGGTGTGGGTTAGAGAGCCAGAAGAAAGGATCCGAGTGTCAAACTAGTTGTGAAGAAAGTGAACCCTTTTTACTGTATTAGAACTTAAAGAACATACAGTTTGTGTTGATGTAAAGTTTGTTGTTACTCACAATCATATTCATCAAGAAACTAATGATCTTCAAGAGGACAAATGTCACACTCACGCTTGTATGTGTGATGAGATTGGGCCTCGTCCATGTTACTCGGTAGGATGTCGTGCCCGTGCATGAAGGTCTGTAGTCCTCCACTTATAGTCATTCCTCTGAGAGGGGTGTTTCGAGGCATGAGGGGTAGCAGTCCAGGTAGGTTTATGTCAGTGGTAGGAAGAGAAGCTCCAGAGCATTGGGAGCACGGCTTTAAGAGAAATATTAAATAGAGAGCATAAGGAAGACAGAAGAAAGACTCCAGGACAGGATTAAAAAACATACAGTAAGCAGATACTCAGATAATGTGTGACTTCAAGGCCAACTCAATGTCTTTGCATCCTAACCCTGGAACAGTTTCTCTACCTTCCTATGACCACTACTGTCACTGCAGTGTGTCCACTCCTCCTACACACTTGGCATGGGATCGGTGATTAGATTGCTTATTGTTCCAAATATATAAGCATCTTATAGGGGAATAGTAATTACTACTCATCAATAACAATGTTCAAATTCAAACAAAAGCAGAGGCCCAGGCATAAACTGACAGTGACAACCGAGATAGCAGTTATGAGAGTCAATAGGGGGAGGTTCGAGTTTGTGTTTTTAATGAGAAAACCCAGGATCTCTGCTCTGTCCACATCTGCGATTAACAAGCAGAGGGGGTCGCATTGACCTGGCTAATAGGGGGTAAATCCACTGGTGCATTATCGGCCGGGCACATTTCATCTAATCAGCAGGATGATGCCAGCAGGCTTAGTCTGCTTTTAATTCAGAGCTGCAGGAGAATTACAACCCTGGTCTCTCATTACATGAACATCAAATCAGTCAGACTGAAAGAGTTTGATCCAGGCTTTTCCATTTTTTTGGTGGCTGCGGTTTGGTTGTTGACATTTTGACTCTTTCAGATGGACTTACCTGATTATGAACTTTTAACACAGACAAGGTTTTTGTTCATATGTAGTTCATACAAAGAGGGAAGTAGAGTGAGAGAGTGTTTCCTGCAAACTAACCTTATTACTAAGCCCACAAACGTGTTATAAACCGAGGTCCCTCCAATGCTGTCCTCAGCACAATGGGTCTTTCTCATTTTGTGCCTCCTCGTCTCCTCGATTCTCCGGCTTGTGACCGGAAATCGATCTCAGCAAACCATCTTGAAGGACAGCCCAATTCCTCAAATGCATCTCGAGGAGCGAGGAGCGAGGAGGCTTGCCGGAGGAGCTATAAGCGAGGATGCACCAGTGTATCCTTTGCGGAAGTGTTTTCGGCATCCATGGCGTATAAAAGAGGCGTAAACACACAGCTGGAATAATCTCAAACCATGGCAAATGTAACTGTTCCTTTTATATATATATATATATATATATATATATATCCCGACATGTGTTAAATAAAAAAACATTATTCCACGTTCCGAATATAGAAGTTGCCATGAACACTGTTATGCTCATCTGACAGAGATCATGAAATAAAACAATGGACAGCTGATGCAGCTGTGCCACGTCATATTTAATTGACGTCCCTTAAAAATGACGGCTCTGAGGCAAGGATGTCTCATTTGTGAAATGCCTGTTGCCTTGACTCCTCTCTCCTCGTGTCTCTTCCTCGCTTCCTCTGCTCGCATCTCCCGTGGGTGAGACTAAGACGCGAGCAGAGAAGGCGAGGTAAGGATTTGAGGGTGTACAAACTGCGAAATGAGAAAGGCCTGATGTTATGTCCCAACCTGAAAGTCTGAATTGTGTTTCATAGATTTCTCAACATTGCCAGGAATAGAATTATGGGGGATAAATGCTGAAGCCTTTGTTTATTTATTATTTTGTTGTCCTTAAAGTAGTAGAAACAAAAAAAAATACTGTATACTACAATACTACCAATACCTTTGTGTCTCAATGGTAGCCACAACACGGTATGTATGTGTATATACAGTATGTGTGTTAGTATGCATGCATGCATGCATTCTCACTGATGGATCGGCACTGAGGAGTTCAGCCCTGGTCCTTTCCTCCAGGGTGACCATCACTCCATCCAGGACCTGCAACTGGGACAGACGCAGCACTATCGCTGGTCTGTGGAGAGAATTTTTGGCTACCTGGAAGAAAAAAACAACCCAGTGATAAATTACAGAGTCCAGCCATTTTAACTGTGGTGCATCAGTGAAGCTTTCCCTTAGACATCTGGGATAAATATGATGCTATGTGGGTCCCAATGAAGTTATCATGTTCCCAACAGCTATTCCAGTGACCCAGCTGACAGCAGCAGATAGCTCCCAGCTGAGGGTACAAGTTCAGCCTGTCCAGTCATAGAACTTCATGTTCCTATAGGACACTGCTGCTGTGATTGAGTTGTGAGTGCGTGCCAATGGATGTCCAGTGGAGACAGACTTCGTCTAGGGAACATGGGTGAGGTAGCGATCTCATGCTGTCAACAGCAGGAGGTATTGTCTCAAGGGTGGCTGTTGGCCTCTACCCCCTGGCAGGATTACCCCCCCCTATGGGAAGAGAAGGGGGATGGGGTCCAGAAGTATAGAAGCTACCACAGCTGAGCATTGCCCTGTGGACAGTAGGGAGGCCCTGGGCTGCAGGCTCTGCTCAGGCCTGATCCATGAGCTCCAGATGGGTGATGTAACCGGGCCAATAGCGCCCTGCCATTTGGTCAACGGATTTGTCTCTGATGCCGGCCAGTTTGAGGCACAGCAGATGGCCCATCATGTAATCGCTTAATTTGGAAGCATAGAGTTACACTGGGATAGTGTTTTGGATTGTGCAAGTGAGAAATTGAGCCTGTGAGCGTGCTTTTGATAATTTGTTTGCGAGTGAGAGAGTTCAAAGTGCCCCGTGACTGACAGCTAGTAGATTCACATCACTGGGCAAAGCTCTTAATAAGAAAACAAACTTGGATCATATTTTTTTTTCACATTACCTAATTGTGTTTAATGCAAAACACTTACAGGATTGCCAACCACAGAGAGCTCCGTCAGCGAAGGAAGGACTTCAAGTTTGTCGAGCTCTGTGACGTCCTGAAAAAAGTAAAGAAACAAGGCTTATCTTTTTCATTCACTACCACCTCATTTCACTTCTCTTTCCCACTAGTTGCAGCCTACTGTGTTTTGATAACGGAGAGATTTGCATCAGAGCTGAACCTTTCATAATTTTTGGTGTAGGCAGGATGGAAGCAGCTGATGGGAGAGATTACATGTGTGATCTCTCATTAATCTCATGAGAGAGTTTGGGCACGCAACAGGGCATGGGGGTGTTTTCTCTCATTCCCAGGTTTATGGTCGCACTTGGCTGTGATTCAAAGACGTCCCCCACTGTGAGAGCTGTTGCGCTGGGATGATTGCTGTATTTCATGTCTTAATTGAATGCATGGAAACATTAAGGATGTGGAGGGAAGAAGGAACAGGCAACAAAAGTGCAAATCACTCGGCCTGGGTGAGAAGCAGATGCAGACTGAGAAGCTGATTACACGTTGTCCTGATTGTTCCCCTCTTTCTTCATACACACGGCCGTGACCTTCAATCAAACTTGATTCTCCTTAATGCTACCCCTCGCATGCCACAGTGGGTGGTAATGACTCATGATTACTATACTTCATGTCTTACTTTGCAAATGCAGGGAAAAGTAATACTGCTGCACGCTGAATAAAATACATTCTTAAACATCTGACACATTTTTCAAATAAACCAATCAGTAAAATCTGGTTATAAATCAAAGACTGCACAAAAGCTCACCGTGACCTTGGTGGTCACTTCAGGAAATCACTGCGGCGTGAGTCATTAAGGCAGTTTCAATGAAAACCTGAATCTGCCGTTTTATTAAAAATCTGAATATAAACATTCAGAAATTCAGCATGTGCGGAGACGACCGCTGCTTGAGGAGAATACCTGCAGCTTGTTCATGCCAAGAAAGAGCTTACGGAGCTCAGTCAAAGGATCTAGATGGTTGAGCTCCCGGATCCGGTTCTCCGCTAGGTGCAGTTCTAGCAGGACGTTCTGGGCTATGAAAGAGTTGTCGGCCAGAGCTTTGATCCGGTTCCTGTCTAACACAAGCTCTCTGAGCTGGTGAAGCCCCTCCAATCCTTCCACCTGGCTGATCTCATTACCTGGGGAGAGAGAGAAAACCTCATCAAAACAATCGAAAGATATTTCAAACAATAGTCTAATATTTCTATGAATAAAATGAGTAAATTGAACACCCTAAACCAGTGTTTCCCAAACTTTTTTCTGGGGACCCACTTTTTAAAAATGACAAACCATCGCACCCCAATTCACAATAGGCCGTATCTATGAATCGTGAGAAGAGAGAATTTGTGCGTTAATGAACGTTCCTGACAATTTTTACCGCCATCATCTTACATTATCTTGAATAAATAAACCAGCCATTTCAAAGAGGAAAACATGAAAACATATACACGTTAAATACTTTATAAATGAGACCAAATAAATGCATTTAGGCTGAGTCAACAGGCTCTTGTTTTTACGCTAGCCTTTCATATTAGATTCGATGTTATAAGTAGGCTACAATTATCAGAACAATACGAACATTCAGGCATGTGGCTCAAAGGTGTACTGCAGATATAAACGTTAAATAAAAGACTGGAAGATATTCAGCAAATTTATTTGGCGACCCTAATAAAATCTCCAGCGACCCACCTGTGGGTCCCAACCCAGTCTTTGGGAATGACTGCCTTAAACAATATAAAAGGCAGCGTTTCAAGTAAACATTTGTTGGGTATTTGTTGGGTGCTCCTGGTGTAAAAGGCAGTGAAATTACAGCTACGAAAGGTTTCTAAGCAAAAAAGGAAGAATAGATAAGTGAGGTTGGCTTTGTGGGACAAATCACTCTGACAAAGATAAACTCAATCAAAAGCCATCAAAAGCTGTTGAAAAGAAAGTCAGTCGTTCTTTTCTTCAGGTCTCATCTCCCACCTGGCCTACAGTCTATGGGAGACTTCGCTCTCAGCGCTTGCCTTTTCACAGGCTCTATACACTGCACTTTTGACGGACATTGTGAAGGAGGGGTGGCACGTCAACCATACATACCTTGAAGGAAGAGTGCTTTAAGATTGGTGAGCCTGCTGAGCTGCAGATTGGCCATATTGGAGATGCCATTGTGACTCAAATGCAGCACCTCCAGGCTGCCCATCAGTGGCTCCAGACTGCCAGTGGGCCCAGTTTCCCTTAAACAAAGTCACACAGAATGACAGTTTGCAACCTCTGTGGTTAAATGAACATCTCTTTCTCCCTCCTGCTGCCTCATTTAACTGGTCAGACCTCACAGACACAGACCACCTAAAGGCAATCACTGTCAGGGCAAACTAAACCATGTCCTGTCACAGCACTGCTTATGTCTCTATAAAAGGATAATGTGATTTGACGATCATATCATTATTTCCACAAGATACAGACATTTAAAATATATCAACCAAAATTTAAATATTTAGTATATTTTAGGGATAATATCTCGAGAGAGAATATTTATGATTATTTTGAATCAATTATATTTTATTAGGGTTTATAGGCGACAACTGTGACAAAAATCTGATAAAACTGTCAAGTGACAGTTCTTACATTGGATGGTCAGTGCTGCCCCCTAATGGTTCCAGTCTACATATTCAGTTGAAGTTCATGCTTCACACTCTAAAAGGTAAGAATTAGGACTGTCAATCGATTAAAATATTTAATCACGATTAATAGCATGATTGTCCATAGTTAATCACGATTAATCACAAATTAATCACACATTTTTTTATCTGTTCAAAATGTACCTTAAAGGGAGATTTGTCAAGTATTTAATACTCAAATATACTTGCTTTATGTAAATGTATGTATATACTGTATTTATTATTGGAAATCAATTAACAACACAAAAAAATGACAAATATAGTCCAGAAACCCTCTCAGGTACTGCATTTAGCATAAAAAATATGCTCAAATCATAACATGGCAAACTGCAGCCCAACAGGCAACAACAGCTGTCAGTGTGTCAGTGTGCTGACTTGACTATGACTTGCCCCAAAACTGCATGTGATTATCATAAAGTGGGCATGTCTGTAAAGGGGAGACTCGTGGGTACCCATAGAACCAATTTTCATTTACATATCTTAAGGTCAGAGGTCAAGGGACCCCTTTGAAAATGGCCATGCCAGTTTTTCCTCGCCAAAATTTAACGTAAGTTTGGAGCGTTATTTATCCTTTGCGACAAGCTAGTATGACATGGTTGTTACCAAAGGATTCCTTATGTTTTCTAGTTTCATATGATGCCAGTGTCTTCACTAACTAGCTTTAACTGAGCCCGGTACAACCTCTGAAAGATCGATTGCGTTAATGCGTTAAAGAAATTAATGGCGTAAAAACGAATTTAGGTTAACGCATTATTACCACGTTAACTTTGACAGCCGTAAAAAGAATACACGAATTGGTGAAATAAGAACTGTGTTACCCTTTGCCTTTGGATGGGCTCTGTTGGCCGTAACCGCTGGAGTGGACTTTGCTGTACAGTATCTGTCTGTTTGTCAGAGGAGCCTGAGTCTTCTGTCTGGGCAGGATGGACTCAATGTGGTTGTAGTTCATACACAGAGCCTGCAAAGAAGACACTGGAAATGATTTATTTGTCTACGGCTCAGGAAGCATATCGTCATTTGTTGACATTCAGTGTAATTTGTACTTTGATGTTGGGCAGGTAAATGAGGCCTGAGAAAGAGGTGAGGTTGTTGTGGTCTAAGTTGACACTGTGCAGGCTACAGAACAGGTCTGCTGGAGACAGATCAACCGTCCTGTGGGGGAAAAAAATCCATTTAATTAGCCTTGTCTTTCAACGTAAGAAAATCCCTATAATCATGCTGATTTTTGGACGTGTGTAGTGTTTATGTGTGTGTAGCCAAGCTATTACCTAATGGAGCAGGACTGCAGGGTGAGGTAGGTGATGTCTGTGTAGTTTGAGTGGCCCAGCTTCTCTGCTACCATGTCAGGGGTTAGTCTTCCTCCAAACATATCCTTTGCACTTTCACACTCAGTTGCCTCCTAGAGAAAACAACAGCAAATACAAAACACTGGATGTAATTATGTCATCATCACGGCAATATCTGAAACTGGTTGCCGTTGTCGGGTACATACCACTGCAATGCCATCCAGAGCTTTTAGGGAGGGTAGGTGGAAAACCACATAAATCCGATAATTTTCCAGTTTCTCCACTAAAGGATTCCCATAAAGATCCAGAATGATGAGGTTTGTCAATCCCTGAAAAGAGAGAGGAGCATCAGACAACACACATGGAAAATGGTGGGAAAATCTGAAACCTGCTGTCCTTATTTCTCTCCCGCTTGCCTTCAGATAGTAGATGTCTCGTGACGTAGAAATTTGGTTGTTGCCGATGTAGAGCTCAAGAAGTGAGCGAGCTCTCTGGATGCCATGCAGGGAGCTGATACAGTTGTACTCCACAGACATAAAGGACAGGCTAGGCAGCTGATCCAGGACTGAGGCATCCAGACTAGACAGATGATTTCCATCTACACTCAGTTTATTTAGGCAATGCAGTTTTGGCAGGCCTGATGAAACAGAGGGCAAAGACAGACAGAAATAATGATGGCTACTGTGCGATGGGTCTGTTATATAAGACTTGAATAAGAAGCAACTTATTTCTTAGGTATATCTTAAAGGGTAACTTCGGTATTTTTCAACCTGGACCCTAGTTTCCCATGCTTTTGTGTCTAACTGACTAATAGGGACAACAATTCCTGAAATTGGTCCAGTATTGAGGGAGAGCGCTGTAGACGGCAGCTGCTCACGGGCTGCAATGAGATCCTATTGGGGCAAGCTGGCACCATCATTTACGTCCACTAAAAGTGCTCGTTTTTGCCATGACAGGCTCTGATTGTTGTTATAAGTGTGTAACATTATGAAAAGAGTCTCGCTCAAGGAGAAGTCTTGTTCTGAAATCTGGCGAGGCGACGTGTTGCCTGAAGACAACGGTGGAATATAGTGGAATACATCCATGGTGGAAACGCGAGTGCCATCCGGGCAGAGTTTGTTGTGTTGGAGTACAGAAAGCGTAGCTTAGTGTTATCTAAAAGACTTATTTAGATGATTTCGACAATGTGGATGAGGTCTTTGAATTTGATGGCCACACGTATTTATTTGAGCCCGAGTATACAGATATTCAGATTTCAAGACTTCTCCTTGAGCGGGACTTGGACACAATAACAAACAGACCAGATCAAGCGAAAGGTATAAAAGGTTATAATAACAATCTGAGCCTGTCAGTGGCACTTTTAACGTTACGTTACATTGATGCTGCGCGATTGCCCTCGCAGCTCGTTTCGCGGCTGCCAGTTACAGCGTTATCCCTCAATACTGGACCAATTTCCAGGTTGAAAAATACTGAAGTTACCCTTTAATGCTGTATTTCCATCTACATTGTCAAGTTGAGCATGTGACTAACCGTTGAGTGTGCTTATGCTGTTGTTGTTGAGGGAAAGCTCCTCCAGCTTCAAGCAGCTGTCAAGACCCTCCACTTTAGAAATGTCGTTATCATTAAAGGAAGCCCAGCGGAGGTTGACCAGCTTATTCAGATTGATCAGTTTGGAAATCCTCTGGCTGTCGAGGTTCAGGGCAGTGATCTGGTCAATATTTAGGGCCACAACCACATAAAAAATGTATACATTATTACAGTTGTTAATCGTGTATTACCATTTAACTTTACAATTGCCACAGTATCAACATCATGCAGCCTGGTCACTCCCCTTTAGGGAGAAACCCAAATGTTCACCTTTGCAGTCCAGTCTGGCTCCAGCTCTCGGTTGACGCCCCAGGGTGAAGGACTGAGAGGACACAGGAGCTGGGCTGTTGACAGCAGGCTGAGACTGCGGGGACGGTCGCTGTTGGTACGCGAGTGAGCCAGAAGAGACGCCTGCGAGCAGAGAGTCAACAGGTCTGATTGAATTACAGTGCATCCTGATATATACAGGTAGATGCTCAAATACTGTACTGCATCCGTTAATACTTATATTTATGCAATAAATCAACATTCACATTTATAAAAAAACAGCAACCGACGATATCTGTAAGATCTTAACCTGGTTAATTTTGGATCCAGCAGCCATCTGAACAGCATAAGCAGCCTCCTCCTCTGCTACCATCATATCGTCCAGGTGTGTGAGGGTTGTTAGACGGCCCAGTATGGTCGGTCTGACCGCTTCGGACTGAAAAAAGGAACACAGCTTCACTGTATACCTCCCCATTGTTCCTTGTACAACATATTTAATATTTGATTAGATTATATTTGATAACAGCCCTCACTCTGTTCCAGGGGTTGTATCGGGTGTCGAGCTTCAGCAGAGCAGGCGTGTGTTTTCTCAGCACAGCCGTATCCTCTCTGACCTTGGTCAACTTGTTCCAGCGCAGGTCGAGCTGTTTGAGCTGTCCCAACCTCCTCAGCCCTTCCAGGGTCTCCAGGCGATTATAGCTGGCGTCCAGAAACTCAAGGTTGGGCTGTGATTTAGGTAACAGAGACAATAGATGTTAAATGTTTATGCCACAACACAGTCTCTCCGTATTATTTATCACCAAATTTCATTCAATAATACTGAGGCAGGTTACTATGAAAATGCTGCTTTTTTATGACTTCAGACGCACTGTTTGGTTAAAGGAATACTTCACCCACAAAATGACCATTTGTTTATTAATTACTCACCCCGTGTTACCTTGAATTCTTGAAGAAAACTGTTTGTCTCGCATGCCTCCACAGTGAATGAAGAATCAAAAAACTGAGAAAAGTCTTGATGAATTTAAGTAAATGGAGGCTGCGTTTAACAACAGCAAAACTATATCAGAATCTGTTTACAAACTCTCTCACAACTCTTGCAGTATAATCCAAGCCTCATTTATCCAGTCGTATGCTCTTCGCTAAAACCTTACTATTCAAAACGCATCCGCATTAACAGTCTCACGCATGCAACAGCGCGCTACTCGTCTGTGCAAGTCGGGACGAGTCCGAAGTGTTTTAAATAGTAAGGTTTTAGCGGATATGCATGTGTTTGGGAATTACTGAGCATACGACTGGATAAATGAGACTTTGATTATACTGCACGAGTTGTGTGAGAGTAAACAGATGTTTTGATACAGTTTAACTGCTGTTCATCGCGGCCCCCATTTACTTCAATTCATCAAAACTTTTCTCCGTTTTTGGATTCTCCGTTCACCGTGTTGGCATGTGAGAAAAACAAAGTTTTCTTCAAGAATTCAAGGTAACACAGGGTGAGTAATTGATGAACAAATGGTCATTTTAAGTGTGAAGTATTTCTTTAAACTCAATAATAATATTTTCTATTGTCTCTTTCACCATGTGAGAAATGTCATCCAGATGTGTGAACTCATTGAAGCTGATGGTAAGATGCCGCAGAGCTGTGAGGCGGGAAATCTCCTTTATTTTACTCAGACTGTTGCCATGAAGGTTCAGCACCTGGAGGTTCAGTACATTGAAGATTATTGTGAGTGTGTGAAATGAAACGGTTTCAAAACTCAAGTTGTCATTTGAAAAACCAGAATACTTACAGTGATTTGACTGAGGACATTGGCTCTGGCCACATGAAGCAGAATTTTGTCATCCAAGCTCAACAGCTTGGGCAGCGGTTTCAGCACAGGCTCCATGTTGAGGACCTCCCTGTCTAAGATGATATCGTTGGACGGAGTAGCGTCTCCTGTGCTGTGTGGTTGTTCTTGATCCTAGTAACAACATATCAAAGAGCATATGAATTGCTCGGTCATGGTTGACTTGTAATGAGTGTTAAAATAAAATCAAGACTTGTAAAACAACTATGCAACTTGGCAAGAGACAAAAAAATCAGAATGATGTTTTATCATCTTTGAGTTTTGGTTTGAAGCTGTTCTACTGAATTTTGACATGAGAGCTCAGCATGACTGAGCAATTTTTTTACTATTGTGATTTGTGCTCAAATTAAAATGAGTTCTTCAAGGCAGGCTGCATACAGTATGTTTATTTGCAGCACCATGGGGGTGTCCAATTTGGCTTGGAAAAATCTAACATTCAGCTGCCTGCACTAAAGAGTTATGCAGAAAAGAAGATTTATCTATACAATTTTAATATGTATTAACAGTAAGACGTAACTGAAAAGAAGCATTTAGATATACAGTACAACAGAATTGGTCCGAGAATAATGAATGACTCATGTAGCATGTCATATGTTATAAAACAATAACAAAACCAATGGATTAATTACCCCGGTGGTGATGTATTCAAAATAAATGACGTACTCAGGCAGGACAAGCTCATGGTCAAACACAAACCACTGTCTTCGTCTGGGACCGCACTCAGGACCAGTGTGTGTTTTGGTGGAGCGGGGTCTCTCTGAATGAAAAACACACAGAGATGCCATGATGTTTTACAAATATTGACTGAAGAATGATTGTTTTCATGTTTTCATACCTTCAGTTATTGCAGTTCTGTGCTTCGTGTCCACATTGCGATACACAGAGAAGACTCTGGGATATCTCCTTCTGTCCAACGGGTCTCCCTCTCGGATAGGCGTGCTGTGGCCCACAAACACTTTGGAAACAATAATCTGACCTACAGGAAAAAAACATTAGCATAAAAGAAAAAAAAAAGTCACAGCTAAGGGGAATATAATACTATGAGAAAAACTAACTCACCGTGCCTGAAGGGGATTGTGTCCGTACTGGAATCAACTCGGGTGGCCTGGCGCAGTGCATGTTCAATTCTGGGCTGTTCAGTCACACTCAGGCTGTTGGATAAAGGTATAGCACCCTCTCTATCCGAGGCCTAGAACAAAGTCGACATGGTAAAAGTCAGCATGATTTGGAGTTTATGTGAAAACAAGATAAGACATGAGAGATCCTGTTCTGTTGCATAGCACTCACGTATAGTTATTTCTGTACACAAAAGGGGGACCATTCCCAAATAAGGCTTTTAATAAGTCATAATTTCCCTTTTCTCTCCTTCTGGTATTCATTGCATTCTGCTTAATAAACAAACATAACTCATAGAAATACATTTTTGAAAATGCTGTTCATTGTGTTATGTATACAAGCAAAGTAGTGTGTGACTAATCCATGATTTACTAGCTTAAATGTTTCTCTCAATGCTCAGAGGAATAAATTCTGGGTGATGGGATTGTGAGTGTTGTATACACACCTCATATTGTTTGGCTGTTTTGAAGCCTTCCCCTAGAATGTGCAAAATTTCTTCCTTCTCGCTATTTTTTTCAGGGTCAGCTACGTAGAACAAATGCTCCAGCCGACGTCTGTAATTCCTGCTTGAAAAGATTAAATTAGATACAAATTCTAACAATGGATGGTCCTGATACTGTTACAGTGATGACAATAGTGAGGTTAAAATGCCTGTAAATTACTGGTAAAAAAACACCTCAATTATCACTACATTTCCCTACAGTATAGTTTAACTTACTGGGAAGTGATAGCAGACTCTTCGCTGGCTAGAAGGGTGTGAAGTTTGTCCTCAAAGCGAAGCCTCAAAGCGCTGTTGTGGATGCGGATAACTCTATTGATCTTAATGCCAGTGATGCTGTGAACCTTAAAGTCTGAATGAGAGAAGCGGGAATGCAGGAGGTCGCAACAGGAAGTAAACCTGTTGGGTACAGAATATAGAGACTATGAGTTACGGGAAGTCTTCTGATTTGTCCTCTGAACTTTATGATGGTTGTAATTGTATTTAAAAATGCCAAGTACGTACCAAGGGTCTGTGGAGCAGCCCTCTTCCAAACGAATATTTCCAACACTTTCTAGCTCCATCAACAGAAACTGGACAGTATATTCCATCATGTTTGTGGCTTGCGTCAAATTCCGCTCATACCAGGCTTCAATCCTGAATAGAGAAGAGGGAACATTATTTTTTCAGGAAAGTTTCTGTACAGTATGAGGCTAAACTCTATAAAATTCTCTCTGTATCGTATTGAGATATACAGACTCATCCAGCCTCCTCGTCCACAGCACCAGTCTCTCCCTCAGTGCTTCAATCTTGCTGAGTATTTTGTGCTCCATGGCGGGATCGCGACTGAAGTCAGTGGTTGGGTCACCTCTGTCGGCTGAACCTTCAACCAGGTGGGCGTCCTCCAACGTGCAGGCAGACTTCTTACAATTTAGCGGGACCTTGGACAGCTCACGTTCAAGCTGTATGCATCCAAATGAAAACTCTTAACTTTATACAATAACAGCAACCTGAAGCTGGAGATTACAGCTAAAAAGCCATTCTCTTGTTACATCTGCTAAAATAATTTCAGAAATGTGTCAAGGATTGCACATACACTCTTGAGGGCATGGTTGAGTGTTCTGATGCATTCTTCAGGCAGCTGTAACATAGTTTTCTTCCTCTCTATCAGACTGAGCCGGATCTCTGACAGGCTCCTCTGAGCAGTACGTACACGCATGTTGTAGTACATCATTTTCTTCATTACTGTGGACTAGAAGGGGAAAAAGGCAAACAAAATGCACAGATAAAACAAAAAACAAAAGTATTACATACTTATTATACAGACAGCCATTGTTCAAACCTACAAAACCTAATTTTATGTTACTCAATATCTCAATAAGGCTTCCAAAGATAGTTGGGAAGCTGGAGAGTTAATTTATATTATTCATTTATTTATTTATATTTATTTATTATTATTATTATTAGTAGTAGTAGAAGCAGTATTACTATTAATTGATTTTTTTAATGTTTTTAATTTTAATTTTTTTTATTTTTATTTTAGTTATTTTATAATTTGTATATATCTATCTATTTCTATTTTTGTATTTTATTATCATTATTATTATTATTATATAAAAAGAAAACATTCTCTCTTGTTTTTGAATACTTTTTTTTTCAATTTACAGTTACTATCTATTACTATATGTAAATATTATTTTATTTTTTATGTTGTAGTCATTTTTCTTAATAAAACAATAAAAGGCATGATTAAAAAATAAGGTTTCCAAAGATATTAAATGTGTCAAGCTAATTTAAAGGGAAATGTGCATGTGATGCATAAAACATCGAGAATTTTTGAATGAAGAAACTGTATCTTGGATTCAAATATTTGACTCATTTTACATATGCTTTCTTACTCCATTGACGAACAACCAAATACAGAACAAATATGTGTGATGTTGTAATTTTTTTCCCAATATCGCTGAAGCTAGGGGTCCTGCTGCTCTACTAAATACCTCGGCTGCTTCCTTGACTTGCTTGCTCAAGACGTCGTAGGTGTCAAGTCGCTGGAGGCATGGCATGTGGTAAAGAACGTGTGTGGCGTAGTTACACAGCAGACACACTGGGTTTGGGGTTGATGTGGGGTCCTTCAGTGCCAGTTCTCTCAGATGGGGTAAGCGGGCGAGGAGGGTGAGCTTCTGTTAGACCGATAACAACAACAGAACACACAGGTTAGTTCATTAATATGGTTTCTCTACATTCTAAGGCTCAGGTTGAGCCCTAAATACACAGAAGACATTACATATACAAATCAAATGTAGTATGGCAACTTCTACTTTTTGATAAAAAGAAACATTACACATGTACGTAGTTCTAAATGAACTGTCTCCAGCCCCTGTCTGGTAGGAAGTTTCCCCTCCATACTTGCTGCACATCAGCAAAAAAGAAATGCCACCTTTTAATGACAAAGGAGCAAAGACGTTTTCTTTGATTCCACAGTAGTTGCAACATACTGGGCTCCCAGTGCAGTGAAAGACAAGGATTGCATTCCTTAAAGCCAAGCTGGGTTGGGGCAAAAGGTGGATTGCAGAAATATGATTGAGGTGTTAATCATCCAATCAAAGCTTAAGCCACAAAACGTTCCCGTTAGAATGACCTTGAACAAGACAATGACTCAGTATAAATGCTGCAGTATATGTCTAAAATGTATTACTGACTGAACACAAATCCGAATATCACAAAAATCTTAAATAGATGCAGTCATGAATATCATTGAATCCTGAATGACATAAATTTAAATTATGCTGCTCAATACCTTATTGAAGGTCTTGTGCAGCCAGCTCATTGTAGAATTGATTGAAAATCTTACCTGACCCTGACAAGTTACAAGAATTTAGAATAGCCCTAATCAGACAAATGGTCTGAATAAGATTTTACGAATAAGTAGGAAAACTTTTTAGAGAAGAATTGTTCTTACCTTAAAGGAGCGGATCATGTTCCCCGACATATTAAGATTCTGAAGGCTGACATTAGGATCAAGGCTATGCCCTTAAAAGAAGTTAAAAGTATTCGATTATTCTTTTTTTTATCAAACAGAACACTGAATTGCAATCAAACTTGGCACAAAAATACAAAAGAATCTAAGAACCTACCAATCTTTTCAATATTGTTGTCAGCAAGGTTTAATTCTTTGAGGTTTTGTAGTGAGTTCAAGCCCTTTAGAAGAAAAAACACACACATAACAGACAACTGATCAAAATAGATAGATAGATAGATAGATAGATAGATAGATAGATAATTTAAAGTTCAAACCTGTATCTGAGTTATGCAGTTGTTGTTGAGCCACAAGACTTCTAGGTTGATCTGCAACTCTAAATTCTCTATTTCACAGATCTGATTATCGTAAAGGTAAAGTTTCTCTAGTTGTAGACAATTCTGTAGTCCAGATATTCCCTGAAAAATAAGAAGATGAGACACATTATTGTTTAATATATATGACATATGTTGTACAATTCACTTATACAGGATACGGTCTTGCTTAAACTATGGGTTGTGATCCATAAATGGTGGTCCATGCATGCAAGATTTGTTGTCATTAGATGCCACAGCAAGAAGAAAATGTGCTTACAGTGTGTTTTAAGGTTTAAGAACCTCTGCAATAAAACACAACACGTTGCAATCACTCCCAGTAAAAGCCATAGCGGACTGTAATGATTCAAGGCTTTACATTCTGTGTTATTGTTTTCAGTAGTGCAGTGCCAGTATTGATTATTAGAAATCTTACCAGCATAATAAACTTACCGTCAGGTGGCACTGGACTACCCAGAGCTCCCGAAGCAGAGGACAGCACTCAAGTCCTTCAATGTGTTTTATATCCTGGCCCACTATGGTCAGCTGGCAGAGCCTCGAGAAGAAGGAAAGCCCAACCATGCGGGGAAAACCAGAGAAGAAGATCTCCAGGGAGCTGACGTTGCTTCCTTCTTGTGCAATTTTGTCATAGGACACTCCATTGGCCATGCACTGTGGAGAAAAATATTCATGTGAATGATAATTTGGAAAGAATAATGATAAGGCAGTGAAAATAATAAAAAGAAGAATATATATATATATCCCCTATATAGCATTGCATTGCAATATTTCAGCTGAACAATTCAGTTGTTGGAAGCTGTTACAAGTATTAAAACTGGATATAAACATTATCATTAGCTAAATAAATGTGACTTTCATACTCACCAGTTCTTTGACCACCTCCTCGTCACCGCACCGCTTTTGTTTCTCACTCTGTATCATAACTTTTATGTCTTGAAATTGACTGTAGATGAGATAAGTAAAGTATTTAATTATTTGCCCTTATAATGCATATATCCTGCTTTATTCTACCAATTGTCTGTTTGGGAGACTAAAGAAAAGCCATGGCAACCAGGCTGCCAGATAGGTTGACAAATAACTGAGGTTAGTAAGTGAGCAAACACAAATAATAAATGTCGCCTCACAATCATGCACTTCACTGGCCTCTAAAGTTATGCTAACTTAGCAGCTAGCTAGCTAACGCAGATATGTGAACGGTTAGCTCAGGTCAGTTAAGTGCCTAAAATGACTGCCAGTATTAAAGATATGTTAAATTCAACCTTGCATGGCAGACAATATTAACACTATTTTTCCACGACGAATTACATAATACCAGCGGACTTCTTCTGCTCAAACAAACTCATCGGAGTTCAGCAATGTTTGTTCATCAGTGTGTGTCCAGGGCAGGAGCGTCTGGTTGCCATGGCTGGTTGCTAGGGGAGCCATGTTGAAACTCTTGCGGTCCTGATCATGTTTTTTTTTTTTTTTTTCAAAAGTTCAATACAATATAATCACATGTTCAGATGTTTCATTACAGTTCTGCAAACATATCTTACAGTATAAAAATAATAAAAAAATAAATTGTAAATTGTACAAAAAATAAACTGTAAAGAAAGGAAAAAAGAGGAATAAAAACAAAGACAAATAAAAACCAAATAAACAAACAAAAAACATTTGGGGGTCTGCTAAACAATTGGAATAAATTTGAAATGTCTAAACAATTTAATAGTTTTGGTCAATTTAGAATTTTTGAGTTTTAAGTTTTCAATCATGTTCAAATATGTTTTAAAATCAGTATCTTTAAAAATAAAAAAGAGGGGGATTCTTTTAAGCCAAATCATTTTATGATATAATATTTTGCTAATATAACAAACAAATTAATTAAGTTAATCTCATCTGCCAAAAAACTGTTATTGGTGACAATGAGTAATATCTCAATTCTTGTCAGCAGGATATCCTTTTCAAAATGTTTAGAGAGATTCCTCTGCAAATGAAACCAAAAAGAAGTAACATGAAAACAATCTACAAAAACATGTTCAACAGTCTCTCCTTCACAAATATAACAAGTGCATCTATTGCTAACAGTTTCAAAGAATTTGGAAATCTTATCTTTAACAGGGTAGTACCTGTGTACAGTCTTAAATAGAAACTCCTTGATTTTAGGTCCTGATCATGTTTGTGTCAGTGTGTGTCCAAGGCAGGAGCGTCTGGTTGCCATGCCATGTTGGAACTGTTGCGGTTCCTGATCATTTTTGTCTTTTTTTTTTTTTCAATATATTTTTTTTTTTATTTCAAAAGTTCAATACAATATAATCACATGTTCAGATGTTTCATTACAGTTCTGCAAACATATCTTACAGTATAAAAATAATATAAAAATAAATACATGTTTGTGTCAGTGTGTGTCCAGGGCAGGAGCGTCCGGTTGCCATGCTGGTTGCTAGGCAGCCATGTTGAAACCTTTGCGGTTCCTGATCATATTTTTGAGCTACCACATGAGGGCGCCACACTGCAACATACATTTTCATAAAACCCGTAAAAACACGCATTTTTTTTTGCTTTGTTTTTAAGGCACACTTTAATAAAAACGTTACACTTAAAATTCTCGCTATACTTTAAACAACATCAGTTCGTAAGCCTATTATTACTGACCCTGGCACTTCCGCCATCTTTGTTGATGCTCCCTCTGCGGCCCATTAGCGGCCCATTTCACTGACTTATGTGTACGCAGAGACAGGGCAGCCGGTTTCACCTCACCGAGCATCACTTTGCAGTCCCTCAATGTCAACTTGGCTTCATTTATACGCCCGTAAATGCCTCTCATGTTTGACTCTGGCCCCAAATAAAGTGCCAGCCCTGAGCCTCCTGGACACCATGACGTCACCGCTGGAGCAGTGAACTAAAACAATCAACCTCACTCCTCTCGTCTCCTCTTTGCGCCCCGACCAACCGACCGCACCGTGTCTCCTCTGTGAGGCGTCTACAAACCCACCGGCTCAGTGTGACAGACAACAGCCAGGAGCTGCATTGTTGTGTGTTTGTCTCCGTCAGACATTATAGCGCAAAACCGGTTGCTTCGTTTACAGTAACGGTAGAGAAGAAGAAGAAGCCTTGTAGCGTTAAATCTTCTGTCCGGTAACATGTCTGCTCAGCCCGGTGAGGAGCGAGGCTCGGAGGGGAGGTGGTTCGGGGATGACTACGAGAGGAACGGCCTGTTCGGGAACACAACGACCCGCTTCGACGAGCTACGGGAGGATTTTAAGCCGAGAGGCGGCGAGGTGGCGGCGGAAGACCTGATGGATCAACAATTTCATCCTTTCCAGGACGACGGGAAAAGGCCTCCCGTTGCTATGGAAACTGCATCTACAGGTAAAAGCGGACAGTTATCGCAGTTAAAGTATATCGATATTTTACCGATTTCATAGTATTTCAGCCACATTAGGGTTTCATTTTGCCAGTTTTATTAACAAACCCACACCGATATTTAGGTGTAAATACAGCGAGAAGGACTCAGCCGGGTCCATTTGTGACAGATTTAACGTTACGACAGACGGCCCTGTCTGTCTGTGGGCTGACTGAAAACTTCTTGGGCTTGAAAACACATGAACGCAATCAAACTTGGCACAAAAATACGAAAGGATCTATCAATCTTTTCAATGTTGTTGTCAGCATGGTTTAGTTCTTTGAGGTTTTGAAGCGTATTCGAGCCCTTTAGAAGAAAACATATAACAGACAACTGGTCAGAAATGAGAGCATGCTATTTTGACATAACATGCACAGTCATACTGATGTGCTAGTGTGTAAAATGATAGATAGATAGATAGATAGATAGAGCAGATCTTGTTGTTACCCAACAACAAGGCTGACATTAGGATCAAAGCTATGCCCTTAAAAGAAGTTAAAAAGTATTCCATTATTTTTTTTTTCCAAACAGCCCACTGAATTGCAATCAAACTTGGCACAAAAATACAAAATAATCTAAGAACCTACCAATCTTTTCAATATTGTTGTCAGCAAGGTTTAATTCTTTGAGGTTTTGTAGCGAGTTCAAGCCCTTTAGAAGAAAAAACACACATAACAGACAACTGATCAAATAGATAGATAGATAGATAGATAGATAGATAGATTCATTCATAATTTACAGTTCAAACCTGTATCTGAGTTATGCAGTTGCTGTTGAGCCACAAGACTTCTAGGTTTATCTGCAACTCTAAATGATTTATTTCACAGATCTGATTATCATAAAGGTAAAGTTTCTCTTTAGTTGTAGACAATTCTCTAGTCCAGATATTCCCTGCAAAATAAGAACATGGGACACATTATTGTT
This sequence comes from Sebastolobus alascanus, assembly GCA_916701645.2. Classification (NCBI taxonomy): domain Eukaryota; kingdom Metazoa; phylum Chordata; class Actinopteri; order Perciformes; family Sebastidae; genus Sebastolobus; species Sebastolobus alascanus. The sequence goes on from CAKAOJ020000169.1 coordinate 270,564, forward strand.
TAATATATATTATGTTGTGCAATTAACTGCTTTTGCTTATGGGTTGCAGAAACAAAAGATGCGAGCGAGTAACTTCCATAGGATGATAAACAGGCTGCCACAGCAGAGATGCTGAAGGGAATTATATTAGACATCTTCAAAACTAAATTCATTCAGACTTGATTGGAGCTTATGAAACAGCAATTATGACCTATTGTTTTCCCCATACAGTTCTTTGAATGATGAGAGTCTGTAGGGAGGATACAGATCGGGTGCAGCAGGCAATAACAAATAGCCTGTTGAACTTTGAATGTTCAGTGTTGTACCAGCTCCCATGTAGGCCCATATAGCCTAATAAAATACCTGCATTCTTGATATGGTGGGGGGATGATAAATAGAATACAAGCCCCCTAGTTTAAATAGCTAGTGGCTGGGTTGAAAATAATTAAATCCTATAGTTCAATCAATAGAACTAGACTTGACTAAAATATTGTATTAGTCCTGTTGTAGCCTAACAAGTAGCCTGCATGATGTCAGGGTTCCTACGTTCCCGTTCTGGCGTCGTTAATGATATAGTTATATTATTGGATACTGGAGGCTATGGTTTTTGTGGGAACATCGTGCAGACCTCAGTTCTAAGTCCGTCACTCTCCTCAGCACAGCTCGGCTCATGCTGCTATTTATAATCCAAAGGAACAGGGCTCACTATTCGCTTGGCTAGCAAAACTAGAGCCCTGTACTTTCATTCACCAATTCACTGAAAAATTCATGAGATGATGTTTAAAAAAAAAGAAAAAGAAAACGACGCCTAGTTTCCTCTCTTCGCTGCTCAGGCCTTTCTCATTTCGCTGGCTGCTGCTGGTCCAAAACAAGAAAAAGAAGAAAAATAATATGTTATTTTTTGTATATCCGTTAAGTACAAGAGCATTTTTAATGCATACATTTGACTTTAATCCTTTGGGGCACAGCATTTAGAATGAAACTAGAACTTAAACATCCAAAGCTAAAATTGTTGCAATTGGAAAAAAAGTAATTTACTTATAAAAGCTTAAAATTATCCTCTTCAGGCAGGCTGCGTGTAACATATGTGAAATGATGAACTGTCTAGTCGATGTGTGGCCTTGCTTTCTAGAAAAAGAAAACAAAGCACATGCTCTACTCCACTTCTTCCATAACAGCGTGCCAGACAAGCTTGTGTAGGTGCACACACACACAGATTCTGTTTTGATTCCTAAAAATGGAAAGAATAGCTGCCTCTTATTGCTGTGACTCCAGCTGAGCCGTGTCCATACCAGTGAAATAATCCACTCTGTCACTTATGTTGTTGGTGGGAACAGTGCACATCTCATCACATCTAGCAGGGCAGACTGGACATTTTCCTCTTGACCAGACATGTTATAGTCTGTTCTGATCTCTGTCAAAGACATTCACTCCCAACAACCGCCTCGGTAACAAACTCTCCTTCTCTGCTGTGGATAATAATTGTATGTAATAATAACTGTGCTAAATTCAAGTTTTTTTACTGAGGGCAGAAAAGAAGTTAGGACTTTGAACAGTGCGACCTGTGAAATAGTATCTCTCCAAGATGTCTAGAATTGCCTCTCTGGGTAATTGATCCATGCCTGTCCTAAATCTTGTTCACAACACAGTGATCTACCCGCAGGATGCCAATAATGCTGATTTCAGCGGTGTTAAATTACTACAGGACAGGACCTTAGCCTTGGATCACAGTACAGTATAGCCTCTTTTATCCTCAATCCTGTGAAGTTTTCAAGAGACACGAGAAAGAAAGTTTTGGAAGATATTGCTGCATCATGACGAGATCTAAGTGGGCTGTGAAAATCCCACAGTTTGTTTTTAGCACATGGTGTGGCTAACAGCCTCCCCTGCTGTCTGGCACAGAAGAAAACAACTAAGTGCATATTGCACACAAACATTTTGACGTCCTCTTTTCCAACAAGCTCTTTGTAACTCATTACAGTGCATTACATTGGTCACTTCATCACATCCTGACAGAGTGCATCAGTCCCTGACCGGTGGATTAGACTCAAGTCCTTCTCCGTTTTAGCGTATCATCAGTGACAAGGATGAGACAGCATAATGTCTGGCTGGGTCTTTTCCATATCTGTCAGATAGAGAAAGCACTTAGTGGACTCCGCTGGACTGCATAAGCCAGCACACAGTGCATCTGTGCCTTTAGCTCCCGTTCCCAGGGGGCAGAGCAGTGCTCGGTCTTTTCAGACTGGATGATAAAGATGCAAGATAATACAGGAGGAGGAGGAGGAGGAGGAGGAGGAGGGGGGAGCAGCTTAATGGCAAGAGAGGCGAGGCTGTGATGAGAAGGCCGATAGTTCCAATGGCCAGACTGTCAGGGTACGAAGAGCTGTCTTTACTTTCACAGATACCCTTAATTCGGTATCTGACTCTGACAAAAGCACTTCCTTACTGTAGATGTCAGTGGTCAGAGCATCTCCCAGGTGTGAACCAGTGTTTGCGTGTACTTCTGTTAGCTATTGTGGTTGAAAATGTGTTGTCCAGCACCTTACATAATGAAATGAGGCTTAAAGGGTGTGCAATATACTATAGTGTCTGCTTTAGAGAGCTCATCCCATGTGTTACCTGCCAGGTTTCCAATCTCAATTATCCTCATCTGTCTCCAGGACCAATTAGCTAATGCTGCATTATAAAAGGACAGATAAAAGCATGACTGACCCTGCCCAAAAAGCTCCACTGCAGGGGACAATAACAAGGCATTACTGCTATCATTATATCAATAAATCATAGGTCTTTTGATCCCCAGTGTTTACCCTGAAAACAATTAAGAGCCAGTATGTGAAATATGATGCTATGTTTACGATCGTACTGCCTCGGTCCGGCTCTCCAGCCTGCGGGCACAGAGTAATCCCTGAGCAGAGTATTGCAAAACTGCTCATGGGATTAGAGCTACTATCAGCAGAGGCGCTATTAAACAGTGTAGTCCATCTCCTCCATGCATGCCTGCCTTCCTGCCTGCGCCTGGACTCTTTAATGCCGATGACAGTGAAGTACAATGAAAGTGAAATGCCAGTCCAAAGTCACACTGAATTGACAGCTTTGACCCAAAGCAGACAGCCTGCAGACACTCAGTCTGGATCCTCCCACACCCTCTCCATTCATCCATACAGCTCTACCCAAGCAAGAAAAATACGATCAATACAGTGGAAGACAGGTACTGTACGTACCACGGCTTCAGAATGGGGACAGATTAGCTTTTATTTAAACTGCCTCTACATTGATTTATCTTTGACAAAGGCTGCTGGAACAACACCATTTGTCCTGTGTGGCCTTCAGTGATTTTTTAAGAATGGTGGGTACACGGACGTTTCTTACAGTAATCGTGGGCCCTCATTGTCTTGGGTCAATGCAGCTCAGGGCGGTTGAATCCCTCAGCACAGCTGTTCTCCCATCGACCCCTGCTAGTAGTTTCGATGTACCTCAGACTGTCTTTGTGCTCTCCATTATCTTCTTCTTTAACGTGGGATAGTTAGTGACGAGTATTCACGTATTTGTTCAGCCACGGATATTGTAATCAATACATTATGAAGACAGACATCATAACCAAAGCTTTTAAAGGCAGAGACCATTAACAGTCGGAGTGGTGCTTCAGTTAAACTGACAAATGAGTCAGGGACTTGATATAGAAATCTAATATTATATACCACTCTCCATAGAACATAATATGTATGTCTATGTACTTTCAAATAACATATTTATGTGAACATTTCTAAATAAATTTGTTTACCAAATAACAGGAGAAAGAAAATAAATGCTACTTGGCAAGCTTATTATATAGCCTGTTCTGATAAAGGGTGTTTTTCTTTCTCCAAGTAGTAGAACTCAGGCTTTGTGCATCATCCATGTTTACAAAATCAATTTCTGTTTTTATCCTCCTAAACAAAGTATTGGGCAGTTCCCAGTAAAAGGGACAATTCATACCTAAATAATAAAGCTGCAGCATATTATTTAACGTCAAAAGGCACAGATGGCTTTGAAAGAAGAGCACAGTAAGTAAACGTCCCGATGGATTGCTTTCCACAAGGTCATGAAGTGAAAGACAACTCCCGAAAGGTGACACCACAGTCGAGAGGGTCATGGACAGAGTAATGATATCGTTACAGTGCCGTAGATTAACAGATGGTTAAAAGTAAAGCTGAACTACTGATGAGATTAATGATGGAGTGTGCTTGGACAACACAGAATGACAGATAATTCCTTTGAAAGTCAGCAGCATCTCTTCTCTTTTTGCACTGGACTCAAGGCTGCAAGAGACGACGCGATGTTCTCGAGACTAGCAAACACAGCTGTGTGCGCGAAAGTTTTTGATCGATTTTAAAGGGGAACTATTATGCTTTTGTGCTTTTTCCCTTTCCTTTAGTGTTCTTTTGTGCATGTAAAAGGTCTGCAAAGTTACAAAGCCCAAAGTCCACGCCAAAGGGAGTTACTCTACCCCACAGAACTGCTCCTGAACTGCCTCGCTTGAAGTCCCGCCTTTTCTTTTTTAAAGTAGTGATGTCACCAAGTAACACATTTGCACCGCTAGTTTGGCACGGCCTCAAACAAAGCTAGATAGAGTGGAGCTGGAGCAGAGTCAGAAGAGTTTGGTTTGGTTGACCAATGACAACGGAGTGGGCCAGCTGACCAATCAGAGCAGACTGGAGTAACGTTATCGACTCGAAAAATTAACAGTGTTTGGTTTGTCCATAAACATAGAGGACTTGTTGGAGAGGACCCGCTGCCTATGTAGATATAAACGGCTCATTCTAACGTAACGAAAACACAACGATTCTTATTTTCAAGCTATTATACACTTAAGAAAACATACTTATTAATATTATATTCCATTTCTGCCAATAGATCCCCCTAATTGTTACACACTTGTCCTTCAAAGCATATAAACATGTTCTCCTAGCAACCCAAAATACAAGTATGCACCTGAAAATAAGCATAATAGGTCCCCTTTAAAATCCCTTTCTGTTAGTTTATTAATTTTATCCCACATTGAATAACTGCAGTGGATCAGTAAGTCTCTTCAAGGGAGTAAACCCTGCTGTGCACTGAGTCCCACATGCAGCTCAGTAAACCCTTCATTTCAAAGTGGTAATATATTTATTTTGCAACTCGGGCTCTTTTGATATCGTCTGTGCTCACATGTTTTTGTCTGTAGCCTGATAATTAGGAGCCCATGCCTTGGCGTGGCCCAGATTGTCAGGCTGCATTAGTTTCGGAGCTGCACAGAGGACAACAAAAGGGACTGCCCCTTCACAGCACATTCACCAGGACTTATTTATTTAACTGCACCATCCTTTCAGTGTCATGGTTATGTTGTGTGTGGCTACAGTGTGAGCTGAGAATTGTTCTGTTGTCACATCCAATCCCATCGGAGCGCAGCAGAGCATTTGTTTCAGCCTTGTGGGTCTTTTTCCCAGTGTCTGGGTGCTAACGCCATACCAACAGATTCAAAATGCCCTCAATCTCAACACACCAACTTTGTCAAGTAGCTGCCCAGAATGGCTGCCCTCAAGTGTCTTTATTGTTACAGATGCCTTACGCAACTGCTGGTGAGTTTATCTGTGCTGGTACGTGGAATGGGTTGATAGAGAGAGAGAGAGAGGGGGGGCGTGTTGCCTAACAGTCAACAGGATTACTGGCAGTTCACGTCTCTTCACAGTTTGTAGTGGCCCTGAGTGCTTCCCAAATCTGCACAGTAGCTATTTGTACAGTGAATCAGTGAGTGTAAGATTATGATGGTGTTGCCAGGGTGATGGCTGATGGGACCTATACGATGGTAGTACACTAAGAGGATTATACATTGGTTCGCTTTAGCAGTACATCAAGGGCATTCATGTATCTGACCTGATCTTGGCTCAACAGCTGTGCCCGTCAACGTTGCATACGGCTTGGATCCATAGACATTTGAGTCTATTAGATACAAAATAATCTGAAGCTCAAGAGTGTGGGCCTGCACGTCAGCCCTCCCCCTACGTCCCAGCATGGGTGTGTAGTGTTTATGCCGTTACTGCGGTATGATGTATTGTTAATGACTGAGTAGGAAGGACAGCAGAAGGGAAGGGTGGTGGGACTTTTTAGAGGAAGCGAAGGGAGGGACGGGACGTCCTGACCTGTTGGGTCGTCTGTCAGTCAGTCTGCATCCTCCAGAGCTAACCCTAAGGGCTGCTATTCTAAATCTTCCCCCCTCATCCAGCCCAGCAGCTGGACCCAGCCTATTTATAGCACCGCCGCTGCCCTGGGAGAAGCAGGGCTAGAGAGCAGCAGGAGGAGGAGCTCAGTATGTGGAAGTATAAACTCTGACTTGTACACAGCACAATAAAAATATTAGCATCAGATGTGTGCTTGTGTGTGGTACTGTGTTTACGCTTGTGTATTTGTGTATGAACATGAGACAGTGTGTGTTTGTTGGTGGATTTGCACGACTTAAAGACATAAAGTCAACAAATGTGAATACTTGACCTTGACTTCTGACCTGATGACTTGAAATAACATCACTATCAAGTCCCTCTCTTCCTGTTTTGCAAGTCATGTGTAATATGAGCATCCCCAATGTTTCCCTGCAGCTCTGTAACAAATTATTCAGTGAGATGTTGCGTGATATTTTACAGCAGAGCACACACTAATTCACAGCCGACATCTGTCGGTTTTGAATTCTTAAATCGTAGTTGAAAACACCAATTGTATCATTGTAATTAGTATTATTTCAGTTTTGCATGTGTGTTGAATACCAGTGAACTGTTTGAAATATTTATTTTATATATTTAACATGGAAGAGTTTTGGCAACCTACTGTGGCGTAGCTTAAGCTATTTAAATTCTGGAGAGGGTATCTTGCACATACAGTATATTGTTCATATTTTATGTGTTTCTTTTCACGACACTATTTTGTCAGGGGAGATGCAGGATTAGAGATTGCAGAGCAGAGAAAGCTCTTTGCCTGCATGATTTAGAACAGACTCTGGTTGTGGTACTGTGGTTTTTTGGGGTCTGAACAATCCCCCTTTGTCCCAAACTGGGTACAAGTACCCTCTGTTACTGCTGCCTCACTGATCTTCACAGCCGAGCAGCCAGTCGGACTGTGCTGCCCTCACAGTGCCACAGCTCCTCTTCCCTGGCAGCAGCGCCAGCTGAAGCGTGGTCTTGTTTAACTGGATGTTTTCATTAATCAAACAGCTCAGACAGATTAGATTTGATGGTGTGACACAGAGACTGCTGTCATTCTTTCTCATCAACTTCCTGTGTGTAACCTCACTGAGTTGTCTCTCTTCTTGTCAATCTCTGCAGATGACTCAATGTCTGGCCTGTTTAGGAAGCCTATGAATGATGATGGTGATGTCTACACTTCCCTGATGTCAAATCAGACCTTCACATCGGGTCGAGAAGCCTCCTACCTGTCGGACGACCTGAAACCGTCCAAGCCCACCTCTGGCCTGGATCAATTCTCCAGCGACACCTATAGCTTCAGCTCCAGCACCAAGATGACTTCCAGCCTGGCTGATGACCTGCCAAAATCTCTGTTTGGCTCAGATAAGACCGAATCCTACAACTACATGGACATCAGCCACGGGGATGAGCGCCGCGACCAGTGCAGCCTGGTGGACACAGGCTCGACTGGTCGTGACTCACTGGTCAGCTACATGGATAAAAACCTCGGAAGAGATGAGGAGGAAGAGGAAAACCTGGGTCCAGCACTTGACTCCCACTCTTTCCCCTATGTGGAAGAGCCGTCTGATGAAGAGCTGTCAGACTACCGCTCCTACCGAAACCTGGGTGGCACCCCGCAGACCGCCAGCCCGGTGAAGATCACCTTGACCGAGTCCCAGCCTCCAGCTGCCAAGGCTGAGCCGCAGCAACACCCCCCTCCAGCCAGCGGGTCTGAGCGTGAAAACGTCCTCAGTGTGGGCTTACAGGGGGTTCCCACCGTGACGCTATCGGAGCCAGAGGATGACAGTCCTGCTTCCACTCCCAATGCTTCACCAACACGTAGGCACAGCACGCACACAAACACCGACATCAGCATATATTATAGTATAGTACATTTCTGAAAAATGAAAAATGTATGGATAAATTAACCAGATGGGAATGCATGTTGTGGTCTTATCACATACCTGACCAATCAAGAAACTTCATCACATCAGATATATTTCATGTAGATGATGTTGATGCCATAATAAAGGTCATTTGAGTCAACGCTACTTCAGAATTTGTCTTTAAAGCCAGCCTATGTAGCCTAACAGTAGAGAAGAAAGTAGAGAAAGTCAGCAAACTGACTCAGTAATGGCAGTTATACAACAATAACTATCTGTTGTTAACATTAGCTTATATTAGCCACCATACGCTACTGGTCATACCAGACCAATTAAGGTTGTAACAGGAAAATTGAATTGAGCAAGTGAATTGATTTGTGAGAGGAAGATTGTGATGTTTCTTCTTTCAAAAGCTACATAGACTAGTTTAGTAACTAGAAACTATGTCTGAATTTACAATGTGAATGAAGACTTGAATGCCCTCTCTGCATTTCTTTGTGAACAGAAAAAGATTTCCCTTCCCGTGACACGTTCAAGGCTGACGCGGTGAAGCCTGCAGCTTCCAAAAGCAGTCCGAGCACAAAGGCGAGCAGCAAGGAGCCTGATGGCAGCAGCGCAGAGTCTGGCGACTCAGAGATTGAGCTGGTGTCTGAGGAGCCTCCAAAGGCCGCTAGCAACCCATTTGCCCAGCCGCCTAAAAGCAAGGGCACATTCAGCCAGCCAAACAACCCCTTTGACAATCCCCCAGTCGCCAAGGGTGGTTTCGGCCTAGCGGGCAACCACGCTCCACCCACAGCCTACAGCATTCTGAGGGAGGAGAGAGAGGCCGAGCTCGACAGTGATCTCTTCATTGAGTCTGCGTCTGAAGAGAGCCCAAAGAGAGAGCAGGGCTTCGGTGGCCCCAAAAAGGGAGCCGGCCCTCCCTCTCCCCTGGTTCCCAGCGCCGTCCCTCCCCGCAGTACGGCTGAGGCGGTGCCAGCCGAGCCCCCGATCACAGAAAAGGTCAAGACCCCGGTGAAAACAGAGGAGGATCGCCCCAGCAAGCCCAAGCCACCCACTGCGGCCGTGCCCCCGGAGGTGCGATCGGAGAGGCCCCACCAGGACGACATGCACAAGCCCACCAATGAGGGCAAAGGAGACCTGGGAAAGCCTGCTGCCTCAAACTTCCTGAAGGGCTTTGATAAACAAAAAGGTCAGTCCTATTAAAAATCTTGATTGAATGTGGTGTTTTCTAAAGGATACACTTTTCACCTCTATTCTAAAATGTTAGAATAAACATTGTGGCTGCCTCTCTGTGGAAGTAATAGGATTTCACAGAACATGTTTGTAATCTTTTCATTGTTGCAGTGGTTTCACCTTGGCTTAAAAGCCGCTATCTCGAGTTTCCAGAAATAGTGCTGTGGATCAGGTAGCGATGCATACGCTGACGTGTCTTCATGCCCGAGTGAAACAGCTATCGCATGTGCATTTATGTTTAAAACCTTCCTCATCATATCTAGAGATAAAAACTGAAAACATATTGACAGCATATTTCTAATTAAATCACTAACACAGCACTTGTGGTTGCTTACCTCCTGGTAGCTACCTGCATGGTGTGCTTTGACGTTGTTTTATTGACAAGGCCGGGAAAGTAAACAGGATTGCTGAGAGAGACGGGATGCTCCACTGCTGAGTGTGTCTGTGCAGGGTTGGGTGGGTGGGTGGGAAGTGTTGTACTTTCCTGCGGTCTGCTCCCCCCTGGTGTTACGTTTGAGAAAAAAAGCAGAGTGAGGATGCATTGATTCAAATTTATATAACATACATGATGACTGAAACTCAACAGCCACACTGTATAAACCTGTAAATATTGCTCTCTCAAATTATAGAATTGCAGATATTGAGAAAAAAACTATTCTTTCTGCATCTTGACAGCATCGGGCTCCTTACACCACTCTGTGATTAGATAAGTCAGACATGCCAGTCCCAGTCAGCAGGAGTTAATGCCGTCTAAGCTGCACATTTGGGGTTGGCAAGGGTATTTTGACTTCTATTGGCTGTTCTCTCTGTCCTTGTGAACAGTGGGTTTACATAATCCTAAGATGTCAAAATGGGGCACACTCCTACTTAGGGGCTCTGAAGGCTTCCTCTTGAATTTCAGTTACAGAGCTGTAAAAAAAAATCACATCTAATGACTGATGTTTGGCTTTGGTTTCCTGAAACTCACAGCTACTGGTGCACCCTGGTCCAGCAGAATGTGGCGATTTAGTCGGTTACAAATTTGAAATGTATAATAATACGAGCTGGTGTGATTAAATGTTAAATAAAAGAGGCTGTCCCTGGTTTGTTTACTCGGACTGTAGGAAGGTTCTGGAAATGCTAAAAAGCAGGTCACGTGTATCTTTTCTGCACCACTAGAGGGCGCAGTGCACCGTTGTCATGGCTGCTATGTGGAAGACCAGCATATATTGTTTTCATCAGTCTGTGCACTTCCACGCCAGTTGCCATAGCAACAGTGATGGGGGAGCGTGTTCAGTCTGGTTCAGGGAAATCTGTTTTTTCTTCCCTCTTGGTTGGTATTGGCATTGAAGCCTGTCAAAGCTGCAGTGAGCAGAAGGTGTGAGGTGTGGCCGTCTGCAGGGGGGGGGGAGGACAGAGGGGACATGACTCAAGGCTTTGATTGGATTGAAAAATGACGTAAACTATTAAGGAATTGTTTTCTGCTCACTGCTGACAACACAGTGACGGTGCTGTTTCTTTTGCACATCTTTTTTTAAGTGTCCTACATTGCTTTTTTCAGTCCCAGGTCTCTTTAGAGGTCCATTTGCATTACAAATATATTCTAGGGAGGAAATCGTAAATCACAAACACATCCTGAGGGCACTAAACAAGGAACATTGTGCTGTAATGCACAGTGTCTCTCGTTATGAATTATTAAAGTGCAAGCACTTTGCCTCTTCAATTATCACTGAGTCATAGTGGAAACAGCTATTTGAATCTCTGGCTACAACCTTAAATATTGTTCTGTACAAATAAAGAACAACGGACCTGGATGTTTGCCATGTTTTTCCTTAGCAACGTGTTCTCAAGTCCAGCTATTTTCAACCTGCAGAAAACATTGCTGTTGCACTCTGTCTGGTGTGCAACATGACATCAGACTATTAAAATGACTACTGTTCTTCTAACGAGCTACAAGGGAAGGGGAGCCTTGTATATGACAAGCATATGTGGGATAACCCTCCCACTGCTTGTACCCACTATCACCAGTCTGCTCTGATGCTCTGTTAGGGCTTTTATTGTGAAAGATAGTGTACCTTCCCTTAGCTTAGTCTCCACCACCCATCCTCTCACCCCCCTAGGCTCTTTTAATCATTGCATGGATGGTTTGCTGCAGCAGCAACTGTGGTGTGGTGTTTACAATTTGACCCCCCTCCCCCTCCCCAGCACACACACACACACACACACACACATACATACGCACTTTCCCCGCTCCGTCTTTTTTAGCCAGCGCCGCTCCACAGCATCAGTCTGTGAGCTCCACGAGTCGGCAGCACCTTGGAAACCTTTCCTCCCTCCCTCCCTTCCTCCCTCTCTGTCATCTCAGCCTATCTCCCGCATCCTTCTTTTCTTTTCGACCATTCATGCCTTTCTGGGATGAGTGAGTGAGTCGGTGCTACTGAAGAGGGAGACAAAGAAGAAAACGGGAGACAATAAAGAGGAAGAGAGAACAGGGACATAACTGATCACCAGCATGCAGGCCACTGCAGACGTTACCAAGAAGGAAAGCTCCTGGAGCGGCTGGAAGGGCCAGGGTACAGATGTGTTTACTGTGATCTGCTCACCAGTCTGTCTGTGTTTTGTGGCTGTGAGAGAGGGACTGTTACCTCTGCATGTGGGTTAAATATTCATGACACTGTGTGGGTTGAATGTGTGTGTGTGCTTTGCATGTGTGCGTTTGTCTTCTAACTGCATTTGTCAAGCGTTGGGGAATCAAACAGCAGTGTTTACCTGCGCCTGCTTTCCCACGGACACGCCCTGATGACAGACCCTTTCTGCTGCATGCGTGTGTGTGTGTGTGTGTGTGTGCGTCCGATAAAAAAAACAACAAAGAGGAGAAGGAGCAAGTGACGCCGGTGGGTGTTTTGGAAAATAAGTGTATACACACCAGTGTGCTGGGAGCCATCCGTTTTGGCTGCATGCTAATATGGACGCCAGCGTTGTGTTGTGGACTAAGGCATGTCATTGTCATCACCCTCCCCACTTTGCAACCGTGCAGGGGAGCTGGTTTTATATTGCGTACGCTCTGTTTTTGTGTAGCGAGGCGGTCCATCTAGTATCCGGACGGCATTGACCGACTGTCTCCATGGTAACCAGGGCACACCCATCCTGATTACATCAGCCTCCATCTCCTAGGCTGCCATGGCACCTTGCAGAGACTGGGCCGGGGAAGAGCATCCTCCGTCTGTCTGTTTCCACAGCATGGAGGGCTCGTAGAAGGGGCCAAGAGAGAAAATGGCGTCCCTTCCTCTACACTGGTTGTGGTTTATTATCTGCCATCTTTTTCGGTTTAGCTTACAGTAGCAGTGTAAATGTAATAGAAGGGTCTGCTGATTGTATCCCAACAGAGACCACAACAGCCACTGATTGTGGATGTGCAGCTTTGTAAAAATAACCCTGCTGACAAACCCCCATTCGTCATTATTCTACTGAGTCATTATCCATTTAATGTGGCCAAGACTTTGTAACATGAGGAGCCTTTCTGATGGGATCTGTCCACAAGAGGAGGAACGCATCAAATTAAGCTGATACAGTTAACACAGCAAAGGATGAAATTGAGCACATTTACTTTCTGCAGATGAATGTTTGCACATCACCTTGAAGCTAAAGGCGTTTTTATGTTTAGTCATCCTCATTGCACATGCACAGCACTGACTCACTGCCACCAAGCTACTCATCAAACAATGATGCAGACATATCCGAAACAGGACTCAAGATGACACACAACAGCCAGGTTTTCTAATGCATGCTCAAAACAGATACTCTCCACTGTGTGTACACTTGATTAGCGTCTCCTAATCGAGTGGCTACCTTTATCAATCAAGCAAATCTTCATCCTTAAATATATGGCATAATGTGTCACCAAACCACACAGATAACAAAATAAAGAATATATGTTTTGCTTAATAAATATGGCAGCTACAGAACCAGTTTTGTATGTATTAGTTTCTCAAATACATGAACATAGGTCAGCACCTAGATGCTGTCTGCTTTGGTATGTTAAGTATTTAGTGGTGCATTTAGGAAGACATTAATTTAATTAGCTGGTTGTTTCAAATCATTATTTGATTGTTTGTCTTTGACAATTAAACTTTGTGATAGTTCAGAAAAAAAAGGAATAGGTCTGATTTTCTGACGTAACACGGTATGGCTTACTCACTGCTAGTGATATTGATCCATGCATATATCTATACAAATAAGTTCAATGATATGGAGATGTCTGAGAGAATAAGCAAATTTTAGACACACTATAGGTGGTTGGATGGTTGAAAGTTTTTATTGCTGTTTTGGTTAAAAATGTTTTGGTTGACTGGCCCCATTCGTCTGTTGGACAAGCTGTCCAATGGATGAGATATCTCCATCTACACTAGCTCTAGCAAATGTCCATTCATCACGTTAGTAACTCAGATACTATAATAAATTTTACATTCATAATTGTCATGTCACACCCAAATCTAAACGTATCATCTCCAAGTTCAAGTTCCAAGTCTGAGACTCGAGTCCTGAATCTGCTGGCAGCAGAAGTCCCTTTGCTCACTCTGGCTGATGGCTTGTTTGAGGCCACAAGGATGTCTTCAGTGATTTAATGAGGTCAGGCTAAACTAGTTTCACTACAGAAAAGGGGGAGGGGGAATCATATCATTGTCACTGGTGTCAATCATTTGCTCTGGTTTTTGCTCGGTGTACGTGTTGAATATCAGAGGCAAGAGTCATGTCAACAAACGGAGCGCAGCAATCGTACTCCCTCTGTACTCTGGTTCAACATCCTGCTCGTCTTACATTAAACTGTCACTCATGCAATTCAGTTTTTGCTACTGTCAAAAACTGACTCGATTTTCTATATTTGGTGCATGCTTTAATATGGTTTTTATCAAATGTAAACAACTGAAATGTCACCCCAACTGTCATCTAGTGTAAACAAGCTGCACCCCATAAATGGGCATTTTTATCCTAAAAATCTGAGCTTGTAATGTGACTATCAGTTAACAATCTTTAAGCCCTTTACACACACCGTCTTTCTTATTTTCTCGACACAGTCTTGACAACTAACTGGCATCGTGTTAAACCTGCCATTGTCCTTTTGTGCTCCACAATAAAGGGAGATGCTGTCTTCATGTGTCGGGGTGTAGAGACACATTATGTGCTGCTGATTCCCCAGACTCACAGCAAATGAATCTCTCTCTGTTCCCAAAGGAAAGCTCTTTCCCCTCCCTCCCTTCCACTGTCGGCCCCTCCCTTCCTCCCTCTCTCCATCTCTCAGTGAGCGCTGGAGAGAAAATGGAGCACGGTAACTATGGTAACTGCATCAGGCAGGTGCTCAGCAGATCCTTGCCACTGAAGCCTTTTAATGGAGGAGTTGAACATGGCTGCAGTCTGTGCGGTTTATTAGCGTGCAACGCTACTGTAGCCGTCTCATCTTTAGCTACTGAAGTCATTTGATGCACATTAAAAAGGACTCTGGTTTCACTTTCCATTTTGATTCACTGTCTTGTATTTTAGTCGCTGCTTGGCAGTCTTTGTCACGAGTCAGCGGGGCTGCGCTTAAAAGCCGGAGCACAAAAGAGCTCACAGAGAGAGGGAGTGTTTGCATGTGTGTGTAGGGTGTGTGTGTGCTGGATTGCAATGTGATTCTTTGGCAACCGCACCCCATAGACGCCCCCCCCCCCCTCCCTGCTTCCTCAGTCCCCCTGCACAGGCGGGTGCTGATTTGCTGGTGTGGCTGTGGCCCCTCCCCTCCTGTGCGGGGGGGGACTCCCCCTCCACTGCTCTCCTTTTGTCCGTGGATAAAGCAGCTGCCTCTTTCCCTGTTCAGCCATGGGAGCCGCAGGTCAGTACACGCTTCTACTGCACTAGCTAAAGCTTTTTCAGTCTGCGTGCAGTCTGTGCAGCGCATCACAAGGCACGGGCGCTGCCGCCGGTCAACACCTGTCTCTAGCAGTGCTGATGTGTCTGTGTGTTGTTACAGCTGCTGGATGTGCTACCTGTGCCGGTCTGTCTTTGTGTGTGTGTGTGAGCATCTTCATGCAAATCAGCAGCAAAATTGACTGTTTGTCAGTGGTGGCAGCAACTATGGCTTCCGTGGGGAGTGGTGCATGTACAGCAGCGAGGGCATATGGATCCTGTTCACACTGTTTCTGAATGAGTAGTGTCTTTGATTTGATCGTGGGGGTGCAGGGGGTAGATGGGTACTGTAAGTCACAATCGGTTACTGATAAGAAAAGACAGATTACATATGTTATTTTACAGTATAGGAAGGTTAATGTGTGATGATTCACTTAGTCTCAATATCTGTTCTTGTGCCACACAGGTTTAGCCTGCCTTTTTGGCATCCACAGATGCCTTTTAGTGGAGAGTAAAGATGGCCGTCATCACTATGCCGCTCACAGCTCCACAGCTAAAATTAGAGCAGGCGGGCAGGCGGACAGCTCAGAGAGGAAGAGTAAGACACCCAATAGACCTCAGCTGCGATTCTTTCTTCTTCACAGGCACAAAAGTTTACATTTACATACTGGTTCTGCCTCCCTATGTGACGTGAAGGATTACCAGGTGTCTGTGCCAACAGATGAATGGTAAAACCCTGGTAGTACTGTTAGACGCGCAGCGGTGGAGGCAGCTGGTTCAGCAGAGGTGAAACAAGCAGCCGACAGTTCTCATGGAAACCGTGTGTTTCCAGCCGACACAGACGACTGCCAGAGGAGGACCATGTCGGCTGTAATGGTACACTGGGCTAATCCTCAGTTATCGCTTCTCTCGCTCATCTTTGCCAGTGGCTTTGTATTACAGGCCCCACCACCCAAAGAAGAGAGAGAAAGAAAATGTTGGAATAAAAGGAAAATGGTGCAGCAAGATGCACAAGTACCAGCAGGCATGTTGTACATTTCAACCGTTTGTTCCTGTATGAGCGACACGGTTCAGAGGAATCGTGGTGTTTCACTGCATTGAAGCACTGCTATCCTGCATCACTGACCACAGAGCTGCTTGTCCGACCAGGTCACATTGGACCGTTATCTGAGAACTGCTGATAGCGCTTCTATTCCTGCTACTGCCTTCACTGAGTTATGGGTCAATCATTAATTCTGTTCTGTGAGCAGCCAGTGCAGGTGTACCCTCGGTGTAACTCAGCTCCCTCTGCCATGTATGTTTGTATACGTATGAGAACAGACCAGATGCCACTGACGATAAGTACACGTCAGATGTACATATGAAGTCCCACCGGTCCGGATCGTGGCAACGCAGACTGAGGCACTCGCTCGACAAGTGAGAGTCGCGTATTATCTTCTTCAAAGGTTACGCTATATATAGGAGTAAAGAACCTGAACTGACATATCGTCACTCATCACGCCACCTCACAGCTCCGCGGCTCGCTCGCACCTAATGAAAAGCTAGGTTAGGAAGCTGGGTTAAAACAGGATCACGTGACAGCCGAGGATCTCTGAGGACGTCGGGTTGTGAACAGCTTCCAGATATTTGACCCAAATGTGTGGTGTGTAGCACGCGGCGGCTAATAATCTACTTTGATACGGATACGTTCGCTGGGCGCCTGCTCGTCTCAGACTGAGAGGTCAGGTCGGGCTGGTTGTGGATCCTAACCCTGTATGTCCTTGTTCTGTCCTTCCCCTCCAGCCATTGACCTGCTCTACTGGAGGAATGTGAAGCAGTCGGGGGCCGTGTTCAGCAGCGTGCTTCTGCTCCTCTTCTCCCTGACCCAGTTCAGCGTGGTCAGCGTCGGAGCCTACTTAGCCCTGGCAGCTCTCTCTGCCACCATCAGCTTCAGGATCTACAAGTCTGTGCTGCAGGCTGTGCAGAAGACCGATGAGGGACATCCTTTCAAGTGAGTAGAATGTTCAATCTATCTAGATTAGTTCAATCAAATCTATAGCATTTCCTGACTGAGAGGTCTTGTCTATGTTTCCGACGTCGTATTTGTCACCAGAGCCTACCTGGAGATGGAAATCGCTCTATCCCAGGACCAGATCAGCAAATACGCCGACAAAATCCTGCTGTACAGCAACACCTGTATGAAGGAGCTCCGCAGGCTGTTCCTCGTACAAGACCTGGTCGACTCCTTGAAGGTTTGCCTCAAACTCGCTTGTTTGCCTTTTAGCATCGCTAGCAAGGGATGACAATACCTGTCAGTTACTTCAAACTGCACCGCCTTCAGGTGCAGCGTAAGATCAGCTCTGCTTCTCGGGGCCACTCGAGGGGCTTTTTGACTCATGTCATAAAACTAAGAACACAGACATCAAAACTGTCTGGTAGTACATGTATATGCTGTCAGACATGCAGGTTACAACGATTAAAACGTGACGTGCGTGTGTGTGTTTCAGTTTGCTGTTTTGATGTGGCTGCTGACCTACGTGGGCGCTCTCTTCAACGGCCTGACACTGCTCATCCTAGGTGAGGTCATCCCGACGCACTACGTGTGCCGCTCCGCAAACTTCCGAGCACTGCTGTTGACTCACACACACTAATCTTCAGAGGACTTGATGAACAGAATACATATGAAGCTATATTATATCATATGTGTCATTAATGAGAAGTACAGCATGTCCTTATCACGACGCCAGAACCAAATTCATTTATTGGACATGTTTACTTTACTGTCGAACGAGCACATTATCTGTTTACTTTTCCAGTTTACCTGAGATAAGAGTTGGCTGGTGGGGTGTTCTGGAGGCCCCGCTGACACAAGTGTGCTCCTGTTTGAGCTTATTCCCACTGTAGGTCAGAATACTTTAACATTACTCTCTCCATGCCTCTACAGCTGTGGTCTCCACGTTCACCATGCCTGTGGTCTATGAGAAACATCAGGTAGGAATTTGAGCGTCACGATAGCTCAAGTCAAGTTTACAAAATGTTGTCCGGTATTTATTGTCACTTTCCTTTTGTTTTCAGGCGCAGATTGATCAGTATGTGGGACTAATACGGACCCAAGTCAACTCTGTGGTGGGGAAGTGAGTGTTTGCCATTCAGGCTTTTTGTTCGCTCGCTATATACGACACAAATGTAGCTGCAAGTCTGAGCACCAAGCCACACGAGAGGAAATCAAGCAGCTCACAAATACAGCAAGGAGTCAGGTGCAAACAATCAGAAGAGCAGCACCTCGCTGTGCCTCGAATAGAGCCACTGATGGGCCCTTGTGCAAGGCACTTAACCCTTACTCCTCTGCTCAGTGGCCAGCAGATAAGACTGCAGTTGTACTGGGCAGCTTCCAGATATTTGTGTGGAAGCAGGGCGTTGCTGAAAAGAGCATTTGTGCTCAGCAAACCTTTCAATTTGCAACTTTTATTCACATTATAGACTATCAAGTCTGTTTAAGATAAATAAAAAGGCTACAGAAGCCAACATGTTGCAGAGGGTGAATAGTGGATCATCTGGTCAGTTTAATTGACTGAAACTGACTAGTCTATATTCATATGTAAGTAAGTCAATGGGTATCTAAAGGGTTAATTGATGCCAAAATGTCTGTCAGCAGTTTTTTGGACTGACCCCTATCTATTTGCCAATTTTAGTAAAACCTGACGGTCAGTTCTGTGGACTGCCATAAAAAGAGAGAGTACAAAAATAGGAGGTTTAAAATGAAGTAGAATAAGCACAACTTAATTTAGAATAAATACCTTGCTGGACGTGTGGTATTAAAGCCTGTTTTCTCTGTCCAGGATCCAAGCGAAGATCCCCGGGGCCAAGAGGAAGGAGGAGTAGACCCGTCTGTCTCACCGTGAAGCTGACAGTCCAGTCCAGCTCAGAGTCAGGCAGCTCGGTCACTGTTGAAGAGCCTGGTCGTCATCTGTGGGGCATAGTGCTATATGTCATCTTGGTGTTCTCTAAAAGCATCCACTGGAGAAACCTCCACACTGTCTATAGCAGTCTTAACACTAACACACAGTCACACGTACATAATCCTGTTTCTAGGTAGACGAGTACACAACTAGAAAACAAAAAAAGAAACTGACTTTCTTTGTGTTGCTTATTATTAAAGTGCATGAAGTCGAGCCTTGGGTAAATAATATTTGATATCTTTTGTGCAGTTTTTAAATCACGCTACATTTTTGCTTTGCAGTGCTTTACCACAAACTGTATGGTTTGGCACAAAAAAAGCTAAATGCCCACAGACGTGCTCTGCTGCCAATGTTAAATATTGCTTCATGTTTCTGAGTTAGCGGACAGGGCTTCTCTCAGTATATGTCCATATATATAAATAGCAAAAATGGTTTCCTTTTGGTGTTTCCAAGCACAACATTATTTAACAATATGCGTCTTAGATGTGGTAACTGTAGGGTTTTTGCTTTTGTATAACCATAAGGAACAAAACACACGCTCATGTTTAAGGTACTGTTGTACATCTACTATGAAGACAAGGAGTATCTGGTGATATTTAGCTTGTTTGAATAACTGTCCAACTTTGTACTATGTTCAACTATACTCTGTAGTTCTTTAGACCCTGGACTCTTTAACTATTTGCACTTACACTATGTATTTAATTACAAGAATAAGAAAAATAAATGTACCTTGATGTATAACATCTCCTCGGCCACTTTACTGATGAGTTCACATTCATGAGACGACTTCAAGTCAGTGAAGATGAGTTTGTGTGTGACACCACAGCTAAGTTTGACGTGATAACACTCGTTATGGATGTGAGAGCTGAAATGATGAGCTATAAATACAAGCCAGTGAATTCTGGCACAGACACTCATCTCGTAGTAGTTTTGTGTGTGTGTGTGTGTGTGTGTGTGTGCGTGCTGTAGGGATATATTTAACTTGACTCTTGGGTCACAATGAGACTATGTTTGAATGAAGACTGATTGACAAGCCTCATCTGTTGCAAACAACTACTTTTAATGGCCCACTGCTGAAGCGCTGTTACAAAGAGCTATACAGGATGATTCTCATCAATGAACTTTTACATTTAGCAGTCACTTGTTTAAACAGGGAAGAACTACTCCAGCAGTAGCTGCAAACAACTAAGTAAGGATTGAGGATTTTGCTGTGCTGCTGAAAGCTACAGCCCTATTCGAACTTTAAAAAAAATATACTCCTCTGAATGTAAATAAATTAAAAATTCCAGGCAACTGCTTATAGAACAACATTAGAATCAGTTCCATTTCAACAGAAATACAAGAAGTACAGTGACTTCTTAGCTGTTGAGGAGAGTGACGGGATGCAGCTCGAAGAGAACACCTCTGGTCTTTCTTCCTCCAGGCTCGACAATATCCATCTTCAGAGCAGGATCCACCTGCACGTTCAATACACCAACACTTTAAAACACGCATCGCTGAAATGTGCTCACAAAACAGCATGTGGCAGGGCTAATGATCAAATATAACGTAGGGCCATCAATCAATTAAAATATTTAGTCGCAATTAATCGCATGATTGTCCATAGTTAATCAGTTATTAATCAATCGATGCAGGAGCTCTATCATGTGCCATACCTGGTTCCATTTATCGGGTTTCTCGTAGTACACTTGAGTGACAGCTTCCCTCGGCGGTGACTTGGTGAACAGCCTGCAGTACATGATATAAACGGATAAATAACTGCATACACACTGATCGAACATCTAACTTATTACTGATTTCTGTGGGTGCATGTAAGTGACCTTATGAGGTGGTCCAGGCAGTCCTCCTGCAGGTGGCTGATCCTGTCGGGCCCCAGATGCATCGTGCCACTGGGCCCTTCACACACCAGACGGTTTATAGCCACTCGCAAAGCATTGATCTGAAAAAGAAAGAACTAATCAGAATGCTACATCATGTAATATTGACAATTAAAGTATTATAGAATAGAATAGTAATATATAACAGACACAAGGCCTAGTGCTGTCAATCATTAGCACACCAGTGCCAACATCATAAGGTACAACATGATCTTGAGTTTATTACAGCGATTATACTAGTTTTATTTTAGATATGTATCACTAGCTGTCGCCATACTGAGAATAATAAAAAAAACCTACTGACAAATCTTATTTTGATTCCATGAAGAAAGTTTTACTCAAAAGAGAGTAAATTCCATAAAGCAATTGATACAATATTGCTCCATCTCGGTAACTTTGGAGAAACAAATTTGAACTCCGTGTATTACTATCGTTCTTCCAGGAAAAGGAACTGCTGCGGCCCAGCTGTGTTTTTTTGTCACAGAGCATGAAGGGAAATAAGTGGAAAATAGGGAAACTCTTGAGGAGACATGCTACAAATCACCCGTCAAACACCAACCAATGAGTGACAAAGGATCAGTCGAAAACCGATCTGTATTCCTGCCTACTTCATCACTGCTGTCAGTCACAACCCAGCTGTCTCTCTGGTGACAGCTGTTACCTCAGTGATGTCTTCAACATCAAATTTGACGTCGAAGGTGAGTTCGATGTCGTGCTCGGGTAGGATGCCCTCCTGTGTCTGACTGTTAAAGCCCAGGCCACAGAGGGCGCCAGTGTAGCAGGTCCTCTCTTCATTAGTGCTACAAAAAATGGGGGGAAATATTAACATGGGTATTTGGATTATGCTGCCTTTAAGGTCTGCAGTGATAAGTCTGTGTGTCTGACTCACCGTAACTCCATGATGGGGGTGAAGAGCATGGTTAGGAGTGCAGGCAGTCCGGGGATGTCTGGCATGATGGAGGTATCTCTCAGTAGAATCCGTGTCCCTGAAACACAACCACCCGTTTACAGCTGCAATAGTTGATTTTGAAATTTAAAAGGAGAAGAAAAAAACACAGTCCTGACATTTCACAGCCTTTATAAAGTTGGTCTGACAAATGTGGTCCCAAAAACTGCATGGTTCTGCACTGGCCTGGATATTTCTTATCTACAAAAGGGCATGCATTAAAGGTTTGGGAACCACTGAAAACAGTGCACGTTTTCACATTCAGCATACACAGAGCAACATTAGCATTCAAGTTGTGTTTCTGGCCACCTGATGAATGTATGTCCAATATTCCTACCAACTACTGAGAAACATATCTGGGTCTTTAGCCTGCTAGATGCTCCGTTATGTACTAGCTAGTCGCTAACTTTGTCTGTTTGGTGCTAGGTAGGTAGTGTACAGTGAGGTTTATCACAGAAAAACAGCTGCCTTCTACTGGAAATTTCAACCAAACAATGAGCTTAAAGAGGCTAAAGCCTCTGACATACTTTCCGCGTTCCGCAGGCAGCTGCGGACTTGTAACGGCCGCGCACGTGTTTCTATTCATACTACAAGTGAGGGTCCGCGTCGGTCTGGCGTTCCACGCACACACATTTCCTGATCCACACTACATTCCAGTTGGAAGCGTTAATGCACCATAAAGTTGTTTGCCAGGAGTTCGACACCATTTGTCTGTCTTTGTATTCCTTTAAATATGAATTATATAAATGTGAGTAATGGTGGATCTCCTCGCACAACCTCTCTTGAAAACAAGCATCCAACTTGTGTGGGTGAGTGTGGGACAGAACTGGATTCAGGATCAGGTTACTTTATTTCTGCCCATAGGTAGATTTGGTTAGCAGTAAAAAGACAAGGTATCCATCGTGACACACACATTTTACAAACACAGACAATAGACAAACATCTGAGTGATGGCTGCTGGAACAAAGCTATTTTTATAAAGCTTTGTTGTACACCTTGAGACACTAAACCTCCGTTCAGAAGGAAGAAGCTGAAATTCACTGTGCAAAGGGTGGGAGTCATCATTTAAAATGGAGCCGGTTAACCGCTGTAACTGTCCGGTGTAGAGGGAGCCTGGGTTAAGCTGTGACTCGCCAATCAGCCGACTAGACCGTTTCACGATCTGATTCAGAGAATTTCTGTTCTTTAAAGAGAAGTTTCCAAACCATGACGCCAAAGAAAAAGACAAGATTGATTCAACAAAATAAATGAATAAATGGACATGGAGCATGCGCAGTCGGCGCGCTCGCTATGCGTACATTTCGCATGGTCACAAATTTTAGGCTGCACGCAGACGTCAACATAAGCGTGGACCCACGCCAACATGGGCGGGGGACGACATTTATATCACGCAGACCAACGCGGACACGAAGAATGTATTATTGGCTCTTAAAAAGCTCTGTGGAGGTGAGAGGGACGGCTGATGTTGGTTGATAGTTAGTGTGTTTGTCACTTCGAGCAACGCCTCTCATATTACACAGTCATTTGAGCCATTGTTAATATAAACATATTGACTAGTGGAGCTTTAAGCTGTAAATGCACGCCGCTGAGTTTGCATTTACGAGGAGATCTGGTACCTATGGAGTTGACTGACACAGTCCCAGCCACCAGCATCCTCTGATGTTTGTAGTGAGGGTTTTCATTCACGGCCAAGGAGTTGATGCTGCTTCTCTCTATACCCACTGTCCTGCAGGAGGACACACATTAGCACAGATAAGGGGGGGGGGGCATTGGTAACCTGCAAGTTTAATTTCGTCGTTGTGTGCGTAATTGCTTACTTGAAGAAGGTCTTGTTGCTCAAGCTGTGGAAGTTTATCTTATGAGGACTGTTTGGTCCATGCAGACGAACCTGTGTTGGTAGAGGGAATGCTGCAGTCAGACACATCACATGACTCATGCATCCTCATGCATCGCTTCTTGTTGACAGTCACCCTGTCGTCATTGTTCTGCTCCTCAGACAGAAAGGGTGTGCCTCTGGATGAACACATCACATGAATTGAAATAGCTCCATCTCCTGGACGAACTGAGAGCAACAGCCAGTGCAGAGATGATGCCGTCATCCACCCAATACCAAAATATCAGCATCTCAGACACTCAAAGTCTGTGTCCTATTTTAAATCCCTCCACAATACCCATTTTAATCTTAAGGCTTTTTCTTGTAATTACGTAACTGTTTTTAATCCTCGTTACTGTTTTTCTTTAGAATTATAAAGCACTTTGTAATATTGTTTTTTAACTGCAGTGTATCTTGCCTTTGTCTTGGACTGGGACTGGCGGCTCCTGGAAAAGTGGGCGAGCAGATTGTCAATGAGCTGCTTCTCCTCTTTCTTGCGATCTTTCCAGGAGCTGCTGGTAGCGTTGGGGACATATGTACCATTTTCCATGTCCTTGTACAGGGACATCAGTGCCTCGTGGTTTTGCTGCAAGAGCACACAAAAATGAGACATCTAGACTGAGAATGGCTCAGATCTTTCTGAATCTGGGCTAGCATGGTTGAGATATTTTTCTTTCAAAATCAATTAAGTTTTGTCTAAACACATCAGGGTTTCTTGGTGCTTTACAGTCAGCTTGGGCCGAAAACCCCAACCAACTTCATGATTCATGCTTTTATTTTCATTGACACCAAAGCAATGCTGCTCATAGCGTCCAACCACAACATCTGCTGGGAAAAATCAGTACTGCAAGTAAAAAGGGGAACATTTTGAAGTGTCATTGTGTGACCAGTTCAATGTTGTTAGAACACACTTGTCATTTGCTATATTCTGGCAAATCTATAGGTTGGACATACAAATCCATTGGATTGTCAGGGATTAAGTGGAATATGCTGCAGGTCTGGTTAGGGGAGTTTCTATGGATGTTGTGATGCTGTTTATCCATCCATTATCTGTAAGCGCTTATCCTATTCAGGGTTGCGGGGGGGCTGGGTGCCGATCCCTGCTGACATTGAGAGAAAGTGGGGGTACACCCTGGACAGGTCGCCAGACTAACACAGGAGACAGACAACCATTCACGCTCATATTCACACCTACGGGCAATTTAGAGTCAACAATTAACTTAACCTGCATGTCTTTGGACTGTGGGAGGAAGCCGGAGAAAACCCACGGCAACACGGCGAGAACATGCAAACTCCACACACCTCTTGCTGTGAGGCGGAAGTTCTAACGACAGCACCACTGTGCCGCCCGTGATGCTGTTTATTTGTCATGAAAACTTTCTGGTACACTGTAGCTGATGTTAATCCAGGCTGACCACAGCCACTGCGCTCTCTCTGAAGAGGAGAACTACCAACTTTTATCGAGCTCCTTTCAAGCCTGCAGGGGGCAAGTCATTGAGGATATATTTGGGTGAAGTAGTGCTTTAAGTAGGGCATGATATGATTGATTTATTTCTATATTGCACACGGCCTAACACATTTCATATGGGACAACCTGAGCTCCCAACTGGTGCGTCACCTTGGAATCGAAGCTCTCTTCGGCCTTCACAGCGTGTTCTTCTTCCACCAAGATGTCTACCACGCTGGTGTTTGTTGTCTCCGTGTTGATGAGCAGCTGCACACGAATGACACCGTGGAGGATGGAGTACAGCGACACAATGAGCGAACGGCCCTTCACCAGTGTGATGAACCGGTCGCGGGCTCGGCTGCTCCACTGGTTGCCCAGGATGATGGACTGAGCTGAAGGACGCATTCCAGTAACTTGGAACTCCTGAGCCTGGGACCATGAGCAGAGTGTGTGTGTGTGTGTGTGTGTGTGTGTGTGTGTGTGTGTGTTACTGTTAGTTAACAGGTTAACAGATAAGTGTGCAATGACTCTCTGACCACTCATAGTATTGCTACCTGGAATGGATGAGACAGGAGGTCAGACGGGAGCTCCCTGAGGCTGCTGCAGGCAACAACTGCTGTGTTGCCAAAGTCCAAGAAGAACATCTGCAGGACAACAACATATCCTGCACTCTGGTACATGAAGTAACAACAGCAACTTCTATCACATACTGCTGTTAAGAATGATTCCCCTACGTTCAGAGGTCGACACCGAGGTCAGTTTCCAAAGTTATGAGCCTGAATACCTGGAGACTACTACCCCTTTGGTATGCCTTTGAGATTTTTTAAAAATACTAAATACTGTCTTGTCTCATATGAAATACAGACACAGGACCAAACCCCTGCCACTTCTGGCCAGTGACGCTTACATTTTCGCAGACTTTATAAATATATTTAAATTTATTTTCTCCGTCCCTCTGCTCTCTGCTTTTCTTTCAATAATTCAGGTTTTTGGTAGATGTATCTTTTCTTGGCATCTGGCTGGATCACAGTGGCCTTAAAAGCTGCTAAAAAAAAAAATCAAGCTAAATAACTACAGAAGCTGTGCAATACATTGATGGAATAAAAGTGTTAACGTCACAACTTAATCAGTTGCACCACCATGTCAACATTCTGCATGTCAGAATACAAAGAGTAAATAATTCTCCAACAAAATAACCTTATTAACATATAATTTCAGAAACAAATTGGTCTATTATAGCCAAGCAGGCCATTTAAAGTCTGTATTTGGTGGCACAGCGGTGGGGGAAAAGGGGGGTCGAAAGGAAATATAAAACCCTGAAATTAGTAATTTATCTAAAATAAGCTTCAATTCATGATCAGCAACACTAAACACAATCAATTGTAGAGTATATCTCTTCTACCATGGCGTGATTATATAAGAGACAGTTGGAAAGACATTGACAATCAGACAGAAGAGAAGTAGAGATTTGTTACGAGAAAATTGAATGGCTACACTACATCTTGACCAGAGAGCTGCAGTGTGTGTGAGCGATACTCACCTCCACTGTATTGCCACGCATGTGCAGGATCTTGGCGCGGTAGTACTTGTTCTGCTCATTGATCTCAGAGTACGGAGCCAGACACAGCAGGTTGGGGTAGAGCGACACAGTTACAGGGTGCAGCGTACGTGAGTATATCTCTGCTGTCAGGTTGCGCTGCTTCTCCAGGCTGGCTTCATCTGCCTGGAAGCCCCAGAAGTTACCCACCTCCACCACCTGAAGCAGAGATCAGAGTTAAGAGAGGATACATCCATTCATGATTCAGACATTTAGTCAAAATGTCTTTTGAAATTGACCTCTGTTTGACCAAGTTAAATGTAAAAGACTGACCTCTGTGATGTTGACCACAAACAAGGGGTTGGGGGGCAGCTCGTCTGGGTCGATGCCCCCGCTCACCACTCCCACCGGGCAGACAGACTGGTTCTGGAAGTCCACATTCACCCTGCACAGCAACAGCACATAGAGAACTGGACTTTAATGTTAGGTTTTTATTAACTGTATTTATTGCCGTTTTGAGATTGTCTGTCATATCATCACATTATTAGCAGAGTTAATAGTTAACAGAGTTGCTTGGCAGCTGTTCATAAGGTATCCTAAACCAAAAATTAACTAAAGTTTATTCAGAGTTTACTACTGATCACAGCAATCTATACAATGATTTTTAGGGCTGTAACTGAATCAGAATTTTTAAATTTAACTCAGATTTGGCTGTTCAATACGAAGACTCGACTTTTTATTCTTTTTTCTTCATATAGACTGGCAATCAGAAAATACATTAGTCTGAGTTTCAGTGATGATTTCGACCACATTAACATAGTCAAATGCGGTCCGCCACAATTTTTTTTACACTTCTCAACCGGTGTTGTAATGATTTTCCAAGCATTGTTTATGAGACAAGGCTGCAAGTATCAGTATTGGGACAGAGCCTCTGTGTGTTGTTAACAGATAGGAGTACTTCAGCAGGGTGGATGCTTGTCAATACAGGGGCTTGAATCCAGTTTCTTTGGTTTGGGTAGAGCATTAAAAAATGATGCCAAACAAGAATCACAATATAAAATCTATTTCTCTCTCTCTACCTGAAGGGAAAGTAATCAGTGAGAATATTCTGTGAGTTGTAATATTGTTGGATAGCTAAAAATGTGCAAAGTCACCCCATCTCCCTCCTAGAGGGAGGTAGGAAGAAGCTGGTGCTGGCTCTGCCTAAAACCTCCCCCCTCTGAGTCCAAGTGATAGCTGGAGTCATGCAGAGCGTGAGGATGTCACATTATATTAAGGCTCAGTGGAGAGGCACTGACAAATGCAGCCTGTGGTCCACTTTCCAAAAAGACAGTCAAGTATGGGACTTTTCAGCCCCCAAAAGTCACACACAGTCGAACATTTGCGCTCTTATGACATTTGTTTGCTCACCGAGCAAATGTAAGATATTTCTTTAACTCATGCAGCAACTGATTTCACTCAGTCACATACAGAAAGAAGGTTTCCATAATGTGTGAATAGTGCCGTACCGTGCAGATTTCATGTGAGTTATGTTTCTACCACCAGAACAGATCTCTATTTGTTCGATGGGGAAGACAGACAGCTCCATGGAAGGACTCTGCTGTGCCAGGAGGAGGGCAAGAGACACCTCAGGCTGCACCCCCGAGTCTTGGGATGTCCTGTAGAACTCCACATATGCTCTGAGAAAACACACACAAACACAGTCAGACAATCATGAGCAAGAACATTTCAGTGTTTTTTATATTACATGGTTAGAGCAGAAAGATGATGATTTGCTACAGTGGCTTTCAGTACCTGGAGCTCTCAAAGGAAATGGCTTTGACCTGTCCACACAGGCGGAACAGAGATTGCAGCTGCTTGTAATACATGAAAGGGTACGGAGGGAGGTTCCTCACCTGACAACAACACAGGGTCTGATGTTATTTTACAATATCGCTACCTCCTAAGGCTAAAAGACTATAGCCATACTAAGCCCGTAAGGGGTTTGATGGTCATTACACACCAGAAAAGTGTCAGTCAATAAAAAATGATATCATGATTTTAGCCCCATAGAGTGGAGCAGGAATGAGTCCTAAAACCCGGAAATGAGTTGAATGAATTTTGAAGCTTTTACGTGTCTTTAAAAAGGTGGTTGCTAACTAGTGGTTAATGAGACTACAAAAACGTCATCACGCCGACTCGTCCGCCTTTACAGCCTCGTTGAGTATACTCACACTCATGTGACTGTGGTGTAGTTCGTCTATAGCCTAACGTTAGAATTTTACTTCTGGCAATTTCATTTATGCTTCAAAAATCATAAAAGTGGTGTTCATTCGTGGAGATTATCTTGCAGAACGAAATGTGTAAGTATCATAAATGTTTGTTTGCCGCAGAGCTTTCTTTCTGCAATAATCCAAAATCCAACGGAAAAATCCCATCGGCTTTTTGTCGAGTGAACCAGGGCGAGACACCCGCTATGGGTCATACCATCACTGTTGTTCTGGGGTTGAAGCCACTCAACTCTCTGGAGGCCAGGTCTTCATCTATTTCTCCCTGGGCAAAGTAGTTGGGGTAGTTGGCACCAGCAATGACCATCTAAGACAGAGAAAGGTGCAATGTGTATTTTCAGTAGCTGAATATTTTTTAGTGATGATTGGATCTGAAGTGTACACTGTATCGCTTCACTTATACGATGTATGAGCACCGACTCTAACCTGAAGAATGAACTTCTGCCTGTGTGTGCTGCTGTAATCCAAAGGTTGAGTGCTCTCCGGCACATGCATGTTGAACTGGCACACGCGTTTCTTCAGCTCCTCATACAGCTCTGCAACCTGGACAGTGAGTTACTTTTTACTACTACTTCTATGTCTGAGCCACAATATCTTACAGCTCAATTTCAAAATATTAGCTCATTCAGCCTGGAAGTTGGCATGTTTAATAGTCAACTGTGCACCAAAAGACTATAATCATTAACTAGCTAAAAATCTGTCATGGAACGTAAAGACCAAGTTTAAACTTTGTCAATCATACCTACCTCCTCCTCTGCTGCTGAAAACTGACAGCATTACAGAGATTACATATTTACAGTCTGACTGTGCCAACTTCAGTAAAGCCTCTCAAAAACCAAGACTGTCAGTTACTCAACAGAAGCAAGTTTCATCCTTGGTAACACATGACTACAAACAGGATTAATGCCCGTTGTTCACTGTCAGACTAGGATGGGTGATGACAAAGACATCCTGTAGTGTGGCTTGATGAACTCATGTGACTCAGCTCTCTGCTTCATCTCTGTACCTCCCTGATCCTCTTGATCTGAATGAAGTTCTCCTTTCCCCAGTCCAACTCGTCCTAAGAGGAGAAAGCAGCAAAGGCAAAGAAAACGTACACTTCAAGCAAAAATACACAAGAGAAGAGAGTGCTGCACTGATTCTTAATGGCCAAATAAAAAGCTTGAGTGAATAGTTTAAATGTTTAACACAGGCAGACACTTTTCTCCAACTGAGGTGAAATTGAACAAACCATCTAATTAGAGACAACACTCACTTAATCTATTTCCCCTTGACAACTGCCCTCTGTAAGCTTTAGCGTGCTAAATGCCATGTTAATTCATTACCAATAGGACAGAGCAATTATGTTTATGTCAATGCCAATCTTTAAAATAATTTAAGATGAATAACTGCAGAGGGTCAAGAGGTGGCTCTGTACAACAACAGTAGTAGACTATTCTTATTTTCAACATGTAAAAAAAGAAAATCAGCATATTCTTATATGTGTGTGTGTTGTTGTTTCAGTGAGCTCATGTTTGGTTGCTGTTTTGTTCACCTTTGGGTGTCTCAGCTGTCCTTTCTTTTTGGATGAGTGCCATGCCTGACAGTAAGAGACAATAGGGAAGCGTTTTAAAAACAACAGCCATCAGGCAAATATGTAAATCCATTGAACACCACAACTTGCTGCTGACCTGCCGACAAACACATTACCTTGAAGGCATTGACAAAACCTATGGAATCACTTGGTGTGCCACGGGCAAAGGCCAACTTGCTCCTGGAATAACAAATATTATTCAGTGCACAAAGAAAAAACATACAATACACAGAACTAATATCCGTTTCTGGCCTGCAAGTAGTCTGATGAAAACATGTCGCAGGTTTGTGCTCTGAAACATACAAATATCTAAAGAGAGCAGCGCATGGAAAGCTGAAAAGTGAGTCAATAGTCAATAGATAGGTCTGGAATCCATGAAGTTAGGGCACTTTTACAAGCCAAAGTCCGTTTGTCTAGTCCGAATCAGAGTGAAACTGATACTTTTGGTTCGTTTTCTATTTAGTCTGGTTCTGTTTCACAGTGTACAAATTAAAGCGGACCAAATAAAAAAATAATTATCTGCGGGGCGTGTACGAGGGAGTGAATTTATCTTTTTTGTTTCAAGAGCTGCCACTGCAGGGAATCGCGGACTTTGATTCAGTGTTGTCGAAATATTTTCACTTTGACTCGGCACTGATCCCTTGATCTGAATCCCTTCTCCTCCCGTTTATCTCGAAAGATTTTATAAGCGTCACTATTTTTTATAGACTTTATTTAGCATATTCTGTACGTTCCCTTCGGCCCAGATGTCAAGCAAACATCGGACTTCTGCAGAAGTCCAGGTCAGTCCTCTCCCACTCATATCAACCTGTCGTTTACCTGTGTCCATCTGAAAACATGCCGGCACAGGCAGCCTACGTTTTGGCTCGCTTGGAAACGGTCCGAGACCACCTCTCGCAAGCGGTCAATGACCGGTAGTTTTGGTCCGCCCAGAGTACGATTACTGCGTTCACAACTGCCCAAATAAACCGCACCAGGGTTTGAACCAAACCAGAGTTTGATTAAAACAGACTAAATGTTGTCTTGTGAAAGCGCCCTTAGTTACATGTCAATATAATGTCCCAAATATCTTTGGTGGGACACAAACATGATCTACACTGACAGCCTGGCAGTCTGTGAATCAGTGCAGCCGCTGGATGTGACTCACCTGTGGCCGGCGAGCTGCTGCATGGATGGGATGGCAAAGAAACTCTTCAGAGAGTGTGAGGCGGCTGAGGATAAGAGAAGTTATTGTCGTTTGTTCAAACAGCCCACAAAAACAACCTTAGGTCATTATGTATGTTGTCGTTATGTACACAAACACATTTTCAAGAGTGCAGTCATGACAGACTGATTTGTTGCATGTTCTACAACTGTAAACACGTGCATATGCTGTAACTGAGGTCCATTCCAGTAGCAGGACTGACCTATGATGAGGCACTCATCCAGGCAGCCAAAGATGTGGCCCAGGACAATCATCTTCCCCAGGTTCAGGCCCACGGGCAAGTGGGCCAGCACTCGGCCCAGGAACGTTAGCTCGCCATCGTCATTGTGACCCTTGCCATCACTTTTCGCAGATAGTGCGCCCATCTATAAAATGAAACATCCAGCTAGTATCAAGACAACAGGCTTTATTTATACCTCCAATAAACTCCTAAAACCTCACCTCAGAACAACAGTTTGACTTTCAATATTTAAGGATTTCGACATAAAAATGGCTGATGTTTTTAACTTTGACCACATTGTCCTGACATATAATGACACAACACTGCCCTTCATTACCCTCACCTTAACAGATTTATGCAACACTGGCTGACGCAATGCCCTGTCAGAGAACTCCTGGTCTAATACCCTGTGACAGAGCTGGGTAGTCAGCTGCCCGCCCAAATACATCATTACAGCCACACATTCATCCGTACTTGACTAGACATTAATGGCTCTCTGGGGCAACATCCACTCTAATATGTTTTTTTTTTTTAAAAAACGCATTATTTTTGCTACATTTATGCCTGATGTCCACACTACTCCATCGTTTTAGAACACCTAAAACTGAGACGTTTTAGTCTGGATGGGCAGAAACGGAAACCTTTGAAAACGATGACGCAGACACCCACGTTCGCTTCTTGATTGGGTCTTATCAGTCACAACGTATCCTTCCCTGATTCGTCATGCCCCTATCACGTGACACTTTTCCGGAAGAAAACCAACGACATCAGCCGTGATTACCATGCGACTACCAGTGGTTAATTCAACATGGATAAAAATCACAGGCGTTGCTGGCCTTGTTGTCTATGTTAGCAGCTGTTGTGCAGTTAAATTCTACATTTTATAATGCAACTACTGCCTGCGTGCGCAGGAGGCAAGCCATTATTAGAACGATTTACTAGCGGCGTGTCCAACGGTGTTATCAGCCCTACGGAGCGGACGTTTGAAGGCATGGTTTGCGGCTTTGAGGAGGACTTTCCTTTTGTTATCTATGCTTATTTTGTCCTGCACAACTATTGTGAAGTTCACAAAGAAACTGTAAGTGCACAAAGCATAAATGCTGTTCCCCAGTACGACAGGGACTTCCAGTCACCCGGCAGAGCTACGAGTGTGAGAACAGACAACAACGAAACCGAGGGGAAATGAGTGAGACGTGTGATGACCAAATTTCTTGATACAAACTTTGATTTGTAGCTGTTCATATTTAAAGTAAATATGATGTGTGAGATACAGCCTTGTAACTGTGTTTGAAAAATCTAACTTTTTTTCACTAAATTCGTGTTTGAGTGCATGTGTGGGAACGACAGAGGAAGATCTTAAGTATCAAACAAGACCTTTTATTACAGGAAGTACAATAATACTCTGTTGTATTTTCTGTAACTAAGCAACCATTTGTGGAGTAGACAAATCTGCTTCGTGTTTCATGCCCATGCACAGTGTACGTGAATGGTCACGTGATATGTGTTATAAGGCGTGTTAGTATGGACGGAGATTATTTCTAAAACACGTGTGTACGGAGTATTAGGGTGGATGTAGACTCAGAGAAGAATCACCAATCTGAACTTATTTACTTCTTTGAGTTGGAGCACCGTCCTCACTATGTCACCAAGGTTGGGGGGGGAGAGGGCTGTGGAAAGGATGGAGCGGGGATCTCCCATGTCCAGCAGCTTCACCTTCAGCATGATGGTGGCCAACGGGGCAACCTGAGAGAAAGGCAAACGGTATGGCATAGATTGTCTAATTAGGGTCAAAGCAACGGTAGAAAAATATAAAGAAAAATCTCTGGTCACGTGCACGTTCTCTTACCAGCATCTCAGGGATCATGTATTCTGGGATTTCATTCCTCCAGAACTCCTTGGTAACAAGACGGTAACAGAAGCCCTTAGACACTCGACCTGCCCTGCCTGACAGAGAGGAAATAAGTGTAAAAGAACAGAAGTGAACAGATACTTACACTTCAGAGGGAAAGTTCTGTGCTGCAAGTATTTCACTTTATTCTATTTGATTGTATCTTTTTTAAGGTGTATTGGTGTTGGGACTTGTTGTCTATGCTACTGGATGCCTAAATTTCCTTCGGGATCAATAAAGTATCTATCTATCTATCTATCTATCTATCTATCTATTGCACCTCGACGCTGGTTGCAGTTGGTTTTGGATGCCCAGGTGAGACGCAGAGACTGATAGTTGGTATCCTGATCGCAGACCAAGTGACGGGCCAGGCAGAAATCAATCACTGTGATGACAAAAGAAAGCACCAATACCAATTAACATTTTATAATACTTCATTACAAAACACATATTAAGCTAATAGATAAAACCAAGCTGAGGAAAAATAACCTCACCATATTTGACGTCTGGAACAGTCACCGAACTCTCAGCGATGTTGGTGGAAAGGATGACCTGTTAAGATGAGGAGATCATCGGTACCGCAGGTACAGCAGGTACTAAGAACACGTGAGACAGAATGAGATAAATGTTTTTTACCTTCCTGTATCCAGGGACAGGGAGCAGAAACACACCATTCTGCTCCTCCAGAGTCACAGAAGAGTGGAGAGGATAAACCTGCAATCTGAACAACGGCAGCACATTTATCATAATGGTAAACATTCATCACAAGAAAAAAGTTACACAGGTTAAAACGCACTATGAATTTTATTGATGCCAATTCCTTTTTGAAATTTTCTCTTTATTGGTGTTTTCAGGTTAAAGCAAAAAAGAAAAGAACAAGGGTTGGTATGAGCCACACGTTGCTACAGAGCAGGGTTGTTCATCCAGCCAGACAGTAGCTTACATCCCTCAGAGTAAGTAGTCCATTTTTTTCCCAGTATTTTATATATTGATCAAATTGTAGTCTGAAGGAAAAGTTAAATTTCTCCATACAGTGTATTTCCTTGACCATTATGATCCAGCCGTCCTTTGATGGCGGGTTTGCCTGCAACCACTTAATTCCAAGTCTTGCCATTTGGCTGAATAGTCCATATTGCACCAGCATATCAGTGGTCATAGCTGGGCGGGTGAGACTCCAATTCTGATCATTATTACTGACACACACAACTGGCTTGTCTCATAAGGAAGCCAGCAAAACAGACAAAGAAGACAATAGGTATTAGCTACAGAGAAAGCTTCAACAAAGAGACTCAAAAGCTCACCTTTTGTGCACCAGCTTGGCCAAGGCCTCCTGCATGTAGCTTATCTCGTGTAAACCAGGAAGGAAAACCAGAACGCTCCCCCGCTCTGAGGAAGTCAAGCCACCTTTTTTCTCTGTTTTGCTGCTCAAACACAAACACGAATGATCATTACTTTATGTGTCTGCCCATTTGTTAAAGCAGTCAAGTGTGCTAAAATACTAAGACCTCACCTGGGATCTTTGCCCTCCATCTCATCGAAGCTCTGGATGAGACTGATGGCAAGATTGTACATCTCCACTGAAATGTGAGGGTCATCAAGATGAAGTGACTCAACCTGATAAAGACACACATAAAATTCAAACATTATCCATTTGGTTTCAGTACAGAGAACAGTAGCATCAGCAAACATTTACCATCTTCTTACCCTGTAGGGAAAGAGTTTTTGGAGGTCATCCAGATAAAACTCCTCAATGGCGTAGGGTGTCCCCTCCACTTCAAACACGTAGGCCGGGTTCATTTTGCCACGAATTGGGGTGCCGAAGTACTCAGCAAACTGTTTGCAGTTAATGGTGGCTGACATAAGGATGATCTGAAAAAAATAAAAAAACATGGGGCCTATGACTGAGAGTTCAACTGATGTAAAAGGAGGACAGAAGAGGGACTTGATCTTGCAATTACCTTGACATAACATGAGTTGGAATGAAGAAGTTTTCTCAAGACCAGCAGGAGAAAGTCCATCTCCTCAGTGCGCTCATGAACCTTGAGTAAAGGCAGAGTAGTTAAATGGCATTGACCAAATTGTCAGGAATCACTGATTAGATCGTAGGACTAAATGAAACCTGAAGCTGAACTGAAATTGTGCCCCTGCAGCAGCGTAATACTGATGAAACCACAGCAAAACAAAAACACAAAAAAAACATTGAACACTTAATACTACAAAATAAAAAGATTACTTGAATTAAACATGTTAACTAAACAATTAACCAAAAATGAACAACAAAAAAAGACATTTTAAGGCTAACAGAAAATGATCGGCCTCGTGTTTATGCACCTCATCTACGAAAATGTGGGAGTACTCTGTGAGGCACTTGGCTGAAACCACTTTTTGCAGCAGCACTCCTGTAGTCATGTAGATGAGCCGGGTGTGTTCAGTAGCCATCTTCTCCAGTCCAACCTGAAATTACAAACATGCAAATTTGTATTCATAAATCTGGACAACACCGCGCATACTTTTATTTTGGCACTGAAAATGACAATCATCTCTTTTTGGCACTCTCACTAGGGACTTGGCACCTGCTTGACAGGAACTAAAATCCATTTGTGGAGAACATCTGTTTGCTGTTGTTTTACTCGACAAGAGGATCACAATCTATGACTCCTATGATCTGAAAACATCAGCTTAGTGCAGTACCTTACCATCATCTTTTGGTGTTTTTGTACAATGCTAATGCTAATGCACACTGATTGAATCACACTGCACACTGATCAAATCTTTTGTTATATATTTTTTCTAATAACAAATCAAGTCATTCCTTCCTGATAGTTCCTGTCAATAAAGTTTTATTCTAATACTTCTGAACAGGAACAGGAGAGGCCCCAGTATGCTTCCTCTACAGTAGCTTTAGGCCTCAACTTTTTCCAGTGTCTTAAAAGCTAATATCTGCAACGCGAACATGACTATTTCTGGTTGGTCTTGAAGAAAATACCAGTGACCTGTAATAAAATCCATTGCTACCCGGTGTCCGACCTCAGGGAAATACTTTTTGGTTCGCCGACTCAACTCTGAGCATAAAAGAACTTTCCATTCACTGACGGCACGACTTTCACAGACCCAAAATAGGAAAGGGAACAAGGAAAGAGCTCTCTTCTTACAGCAAATAAGATATATTTCAGAAGGGCTAAAGACAAAAATCAAAAAGCAACCTTGAGGTATGCGAATAAAGAACATAATGTTCAGGTCATGCTGCATAACTTGAGCATTATATCTCTTACTAACACTGTTTATCATTGCTCCCACTGTCAGTGACATCATCCTTAACTACACCAAGCGGAGGAGACAACAGTTATTATTAGAAATGCTGTTTCAGAGCTCTGTACAACACAGCCAGGCATCCAGACAACAATGCAAACACACTTGCTTGTTAACACATGCATACAAACACTCTTTTTAAGTTGTGAGAAAGGTGCAGTGAGTGCTTTTTGTGCGGGTGTTACTCTTATTAAATTTAATTAAAAAACTAAAATAAAATGTTGGGTAGGAGCGTATGTACAGGATCACTCACATATATATCTGCTATGCACAGTATAAGTAAATCAGATTCTGTCTAAATGTTGCACGAACCTGATATCCCACCAGACTACCCAGGGTACACTTCCGCTGTGTGGCAACCCATCGGGCAATACTGGAGGCCCCAATTTTGCGTGGCTGGGTGACCACAATGTTGCACGAGGAATTTTTCTCATTGTAGTGGTCCAGAATGTACTGTGGCACCTGGGTGGTCTTGCCACTGCCTGTGGCTCCTCGAATGATCACTACAGAGTTGTTTTCTATGAGGGAAATCAGCTGGAAGCACGCACGCACGAACACATACACGTAAAACACAAACACAAACAGACACATGTACACAGTTAAAGGGACAGTTAGCAAAAATAGAAACCCCATTTGTACCATATCACTGAAATAAAATGCATTGAAAAATAAATTGTAGAGCAGATGGGTGTGCTAAGCTGATTTGTCCACACTTTATAATCGGCATTAAGAAAGTGCAGCTTAAATGACAGCATGAGCTCCTAACATTTACACACAACACTCCTTATTAGACAACAGACATTTTTAGAAGTTAGTTGTTTTCCTGCAACATAAAATGACATCGAGTTCATCTTAAGCAAACAGTAAAAGCTTAAGTGCATCAATGTCCCGAGGACATGATGGTCATTTCAGTAAAACTCCTAACACCATCAAAAGAGAAACAGGAGCATGAGAGTGTACTTTCAGACCATCGGGCTGTGGGGTTGGAGGTATGTGATGTATGGATGCTACTTTTATTTTACCTTCTGTCTGTTTTTGGTTATGGGCAAGCTGGGGTACTCGTAGCTGGCAAGTGTAGGAGGAGCAGTACCTAAGGACACAGAATCGAATGCACAAGAAACAGGGTTAAACAGTTTAAGGCAGAAGGCAGGTTCCTGTATATCTAACAATGGAAGTGAGCATGGTGTGGGATAAGAAAAAGCTAACACAAAAGTTTAATACTCACTCCTAGCATGTTCTGATTTTTTAAACTGCCCTCCATCAGGGCTCACATTCTTCAGGGTGACCTCATCAGGAACCTCTGATGGGCTGAAACAAAATTAAAACAAATTTAAGCAGTTTATCATTTTTGAGGCTCTATTATCCAATGAATTGCAATGAATTTCAGCATTTTTGCCCCAGTTCCCCCTCACATTACAAAAACACATGAATTAATTTCAAAGACCATACAGCAATATATTTACTTCCACTCTCTGTACTCATATGTGATAGACAACAAGTCATTCTTCAAAAACTGTTCACAGCAATGAACAGGTCAAGAATTCAGTGTAACTATTGTTCAGCTTACACCTGCTAGTCTCATCTCAGAAAGCATAACTGCCAAAGTCCCAAGGAGCATCGCGGTAAGAAATAGAGCTGCAATGATTAATCGATTAGGTGTCAGCTATTAAATTAATCACCAACCATTTTGATAATCGATTAATCGGTTTGAGTAACTCCTAAAGACAAAAAAAAAAAGGTCAAATTTCTCTGATTCCAGCTTCTTAAATGTGAATATTTCCTGGTTTCTTTACTCTTCTATGACAGTAAACTGAATATCGTTGAGCTGTAGACAAAAAAGACATTTGAGGACGTCATCTTGGGCTTTGGGAAACACTGATCAACATTTTTCATAATTTTCTGACATTTTATAGACCAAACAACTTATCAATTAGTCGAGAAAGCAATCGACAGATTAATCGACAATGAAATTAATCGCTAGTTGCAGCCCAAGTAAAAAACATGCATTTACGGAATAAAAATGAGGTTGTATGTACTAGTAAGAATCTGCTAAAGTTAAGAGGCTGAGCTTTAATCAATTAATTTTCAGATTCTGGATCAATTTTAGATCCATGTAGAAACTGTGGTGCTGAGTTTTATGTCAGAAAGTAATAACATGTAGCGCTGTGAATATGCTTTGTCAGCTGTCATCTCCTTAGCTATGTCTGTTGAGGCTAATGCTGGGTATTGCAGCTTTTAATAATATTCAACATACAGACACCCGAGAATACGGCAATTTTTATAATCACTTATCATAGCACTAATTGTAAGTTGAATAACAGAGGTCATCATTAAAAGTAAACTTAAAATGGAAGTTCAGAGTGGGTGAAAATACCAGCAGCTCTGCCCCTTTCATCACTTGGTACCATTTGTAACTTTGCTCATTTGTGTCTTTCCCTCCGGTCAGCTGGACCAGGCCCACAGCGCTGTAGCCTGGAGAGCATTCCCAGTTGTCTCTTCCTCTCGCTCTCTTTTAGTGGGGGGGAGGATTTTTATCGCAACAGCAGGCACAAACCCTGACAGTACTAAGAGGAGCTCAAATATAACACACCCACGGCTTGTGCACACACATGCACTCTCGCCCTCTTCCTTTCTCTCCAATGCACATATTTCGTGCAAGCTACAAAGCAGCTGACCTTACAACAAAGCTGCACACTGCACAGAGGAGAGTGGGGTGAAAGGAGAGGAGAGGTGACAGCTCTTAGTCAGTTAGCAGTGTGTGACTAACTCTCTTGGAAAAACTCTGCATGACAGGAGCAGTGGGAGGGACGATAGGAACAATAACTACAACACAAAGAGGAAAAACGCTTCCAACAACAAGGACATAGGAGGACTGCTGCAGACACAGTGATGTGATGCGTTCTTTTGACTTCGCATTTGACATCATGGGACGTAGTCGACAGCTACTGAAGGAATGAAGTTCACATGGACTGACCCATGGAGACAAGGAGCTGGAGGCTGCACTCTGTGAAAAGCTCACATTTGCCCGATTCCTGAATATCTCACGAAAGCGTCAGTGGTGCAGTTTTCACCTGTAAGTACAGATCTTTCCTTTCAATTTTCAGCCAGATGCTAGTGTGATAATTCCTTCCTGCACACGCTGGAAGACTGACAGCTGTTTAACTACTGGAATCAAATCAGACACCTGAAAAGCTCCGTTTTGCAACCTTACGATATGTGAAGCCACACATACAGTTTGTGTTCGTTGAGGCTGACCTCTGACCCTGCAGGCGGTGTAATCCATGTGAATCCCAGGTGGAAGCTGTGTTGGATCCATCAGTCTGGGTAAGAAAAAAAGCCAAATACACACACCTGGGACATCGTCCTTTACCGAGTTTGACTTGAACTGAGAGCATTCAGAGCACCCATCAGGCAGATCAGAGGTCAAGCCTTGGTAACGGGGTGGTCGTCTTTCACTGTCAACTTTAAAAATTGTAATTGTTACATGGTTACACAGTTATGGATAAAATGAGAATCAACATGTCCTCACTCAGAGAATTGAGGTTGCGATATTCTCTCATATTTCTCATTGTGGTCTTTGAAGCTAAAAATGTCAGTGCTAGTGCAAGATTTTGTCAGAGATAATAGGGTTGGATATATTTATTTATTTTTTCTCAGCATCAGGAGCAGGGAAATATTAATTTAGATTTTGCTGAATGCGGTCTTGTCATTTGTAGGTCCAACGTAGAGAGAAATTAGCACTTGGTTTGAAACAACAGATATTCCATCATATTCAAATATGATAAAACAGTGCTGTGGGGAAGTCATGACTTCATGGTCCAGATAATAACAAATAATTCTTGTTTCTTCAGTTTTTCAGGACTGTCTGCTGTGACTGCCATGCCCCTGTTCAGCTGGATGAAATGGTCCCATGAAACAAGAGTGCAGGCTCAGGATGAAGCGGCACCTCTAAAGACCTCGGGGGTCGTACCAAGTCGCATGTTGATCAGAGAGCTCCTGTGGCATGTGGAGGAACATGAGCGGCTGGCGAGGGAACTGGAGCGGGAGCACAGGCTGGCCCACAGCGCCCTGGGTCTCCATTGGTTTCAGAAGTACCCCAGGTTACGGACCCTCATCCCCACATCAGAGCTACACCAGCTGGAGTTCCTGTGTGCCCAGATCCCACCTATCCACGCAGCCACCGTGCTCTCGAGGTGTTTGGTAGCGGCCATGCCATGCTCCGTCCTCACATTAGTATGCTGTCAGCAGTGGCTAGCTGCTACTGCATCAACACAAGGCCTGACAGCAGGCAAAGCAGAGAAAAGACCCAAAGGGGAAAGGGAGGCAGGGCAAGCTGCCAAGAAAGCCATTATGTGTTACTGTCACAGAGGCAGGCGATGTAGGGTGTGAACATGTGAAGGTGAAGGATGCCCTGTAAGGCTGAGTGAAGCAAGACTGCAGGGGGTTTCCACTCCTCATCTCCATGTTAGCCATAATGATATAAAAAGCGTTGTTCTACATGGTTGAGCACTGTGACCTACTTATTCATTTCCCATTAAATTCACTACTGGGTCACTACTGTGTGATTACATAACCACATTACCAGAGAACAACATATTTAGTAAGAATGTGTTATGATAGTTGTACCATTTCCAAAAAGCTGTGCTATTGTCCTAGATATGTCATTCTTGTAATTACGAGAGACTCATGGTTGAATTATACAATATTAGAAAGCGCTTATAAAAAAATGTGGAACACTGTGCTGATGCAAATCCTTGCTACTTCAACAAGTGTTTAATTAACTCTCTTGGTTGCATCCTTCAACAGGTTTCGTGAGGTGCTTGCCACTAACAACATAAGGCCCTGGGAGCTGGCGTCTGTCTTCAAGCAGGTGCTGAGGGACTTCTTGAACCAAAAGGAATATGATGAAGAGGACGACTTCTCAGTGCAGCCAGCACAGCTCCGACCAATGGAGGCTTGGACCAGCCGCTACATAATGAAGCAGGGCTTCGTCACACCCACCGTCCCCAACTGTGGAGACCACCCAAGGGAGGAGATCCCAACAATCTCTGGATATGTGGATCGCGCAATGCGGCACTCCGGATCCTTCGCAGGTTCCAACAGGGACTGGGATCTTCCATATTACTATCCAGTTCCTCTCAGGCCCTCGGGGACATACAGCACGACACTGTGAGAGGATATACTGCTGTGGAAAAACAGTTATCACATCCACAGCACAGAGACAAGGTGCAAAAAATTTATTATTTGTATTAGTTGCAGATATCATAGCTTGTGACCAAAAATGTGAAGACGACATTAGGCTAGGCGGACAATGTTTCATTACAATAATTAGTTTGTTACCGGCTCTTTTTAATCCCTACTTAACAGACTGACATTTGGGCATGTATTTCAAAGGTGTATTGTCAGGTGGTGGTGGGGGTGATGATATAAGGACACAGGATGTGAAGACATGCGTGACGACCTGGACCAATGGGGCCCAGCCAGGGTTGGAATTTAGCACCAGCCAAATATTGGTAAATAATGCAAGTGGCTGCTAGTTTCTTCACTCACCAGCCAAAATACAATAGTGATATATTGAGTGGCTAGATTTTGGAAACCACCAGCCACAGTGGCAGGTGGACAAAAAAAAGTTAATTTCCAACACTGGTCCCTGCTATGTGAGTCTTTAAAGTGAAGCAACGTCTACTAGCGACTGCTTGTCACAGGCTGAAAAAGTCAATGAGATTCGAACAGCTCAACCAAAGAGTGATGTTCCCTTCTCAGACTGTTTCATCCTAACAGGTTTTAGAGCCCTAAAGAAGTAAAACGATCAAGTATTTAACAATAAAAACATAGAGATTATAACATAAATTGTGTAGTGGATTTTTTTCTGGTCTCCTAACTTGTTAATCATCCTGTGACACCCAGGATTGACAGAAGTCATTTTATTTTCTGGGAATTTGGTAGTTTAGGTACCTGGGGAAATTGTACATTTGATTTTACAGTTTACAAAAAAAAATTAAATGGATGGTTTAAATTGATCTTGGTGTTTTAATACTCAATATAATTAAATGTGAGTACTTTCTAAATTCCTGGCAGTGTAGAGAAGCCAGGATACAGCCCTGAAAGCCTTTATCATGTGGTCATTTTGGTGACAATCACTGAAAACATCAAAATATAACACAATAAAAAAAAAAAAGTGAAAAGGTGTATAATATAGTATATAGTATACAAAGTATACCCAAATGATTTTGGAAACCTCAATTACACTTTAAAGGGGACATATCATGCTCATTTTCAGGTTTGTGTATGTATTTTTGGTTTCTACTAAAACATGTTTACATGCTTTAATGTTAAAAAAAACATTATTTTTCTCATACTGTCTGTCTGAATATACCTGTATCCATGCTCTGTCTGAAACACTCTGTTTTAGCACATTTCAACGGAATTGCGTTGCTAGGAAACAGCTTGGGTCCATGTTTACATCCTGTCAGCTGATGTCATTCACATACACTGCAACAGGAAATAAACTGGGACACATTTAGTATGTTTACGTTTAAATCTGTGAAATGGTCTAAATATTGTAGATTTGTGACATCACAAATGGACAGAAATCCTAACGGCCTTGTTTCAAACGCACGGTTTCTGAATACGGGCTGTGTGTATTTCTCCCCTTGGATTGAGTGTTTTGATACTTTCACAGTATTTATATATCACTTAAACCTGATTTATAATATAAATGACATGAAAATCTCACTTTTTACAATATGGGACATTAAGTCAAATTTTTGGTTCATAAAATATCAAGCTGAGTCAGCTTTCTACTATTACTGACATGTCATTATACAGCTTTTCTTCTGCCATTATATAAATAAAGCTAGTGGTATTCATATAGAATGCTGGAAGGGTAAAGACATCTCAATAATAGCAGTTAGTTTGCTGACACACCCAGT
The DNA here is from genome assembly GCA_916701645.2 of Sebastolobus alascanus. Lineage (NCBI taxonomy): Eukaryota > Metazoa > Chordata > Actinopteri > Perciformes > Sebastidae > Sebastolobus > Sebastolobus alascanus. The sequence continues at coordinate 314,723 of CAKAOJ020000169.1, forward strand.
AGAGCCTGACGCAGTTATGGAACGTTACCTTACCGTTACTAACGGTTATTCAAATGTTGCTAAGGTTACCATCCTCAAATATTTAGCTGACTTAGCTTGCGTTTTGTGCATTATGGTGTATTCAAGGTAGTTTATCGCGCCATGCCTGTAACCTGGACTCATTCTGTAACTGGCGCTAACATTACTACACCTGCTCATTCAAGGGTAGCTAGCTAGCATGAGGCTATCCCGCTTTAAGCTCACGTTAACTTTGACTCGGGTTTTTTCTCACCTGGTCTCTTTCGACGAAGCTTCATCGAACTTTCTTTCCACCGCTTCTTCTGTGAGTTTTATGTTAGCAAACGTCGTCCCCGAGGTGAACCAATCCGAAATTTGTTCTGCTGTGAACACTTTCTTCATGTTGCAGGGCTGTTTACGATCACTGCAAGTTCTCAGTCGCGTCCCTCTCTTACCAGCTACTGGAAGCTACTAATATGGAAGCTACGATATACAAGCATGGATAAAAGCGCGAAGCAAGTGAGGACTCCGGTCTACATCGCCCCCTGGCGGCTGGACTGTACAGTCTCCATCACTGCTGACACATGCATGCAACATTTTACAGTCCCATGACTTGAACTGTCCAGGAAACAATACTACAAAATATGAAAAAAAGTTTTTAATGACAGTATTAAAAAAAACTTAAAAGTTCATTATGCCAAAAAAAGACATTGGCTACAGAGTGCTCCAGGGATGATGTATTTTTGTAGGCCAATCAGGAAAGTTAGCATCGCCCCGGGTTCCCTCTGCAAAAAGCCAATGGGATTTTTCTATTGGGTTTTAGATTATTGCAGAAAATAAGCTCTGTGGCAAACAAACGTTTATGATACTTACACGTTTTGCTCAGCAAGATAATCTTCACAAATGAACACCACTTTTACGATTTTTGAAGTGTGGATGCAATCGCCAGAAGTTAAACGCTAACGTTAGGTACACCAACATAACATAAGTAACATAAAACAGTAACATAACTACACCACGGTTGCATGAACGCGAGTATACACAACAAGGCTGTAAAGGCGGACGAGTTGGCGTGATGGCGTTTAATACAGTCTCATTTAGCCGCTTGTTAGCAACCACCTTTTTTAAGACACATAAAGGCTTCAAAATTCACAAGTGGGATATTTACTGACGTATTTTATGTCATAGAACAAAACGTTAAAATCTCTTTAGCTTGTGTTAACCACAGACCTTCTTTCAGGCATCTAACTAAAAACCCATTCAAAGAACCCATTGACTTCCAGACGAGGGAACCGGAAGTGCTAAAACACTAACTCATTTCCGGGTTTTAGGACTCATTCCTGTTAGCACTCTCTACACCTCAGTATGATGGGAAATAAAACCTGGATACAACTCTGATGGTAAGTCAACAATCACAGCATGAGACATAAGCACCTAGAAAATTATGAACACAAAAATATTAAGTTTTCACATTAAGATTATATTCAGCATTTTTGTAATTTCACTGCAGTCTGACTGAGAATAATGTGTCTATAGGTGTACTAATGTACATCCAAAAAAACCCAACAAGACGGATGGAGCTGCACTAATGGAAGTTTTGTCACTAGGGATGCACCGATAGTGGATCGGATATCGAGCCGATACTGACTCAAATAGCTGGATCGGATATCGGTGACAATGGGGCCCATCTATTCAATTCAATTCTATGTTTATACTATATATTATATACTGAAATTTTAATTCCTGTTTAAGTTGTGTTGCTGCATTAAAAAGTTTTACACCTGAATTGTAATTCCTGTTAAATTTTAAGATTTGTTGGCCAAGTTGTTGGTGTACAATTTATTATTTTAATAATAAATAACAATTAAATACATTATGTTTATCTATTTATTTTTTACATTTTGTTTTACAAAGTTAGGAAAGCAATGTTTCAGTCAAGCCTGATGTTGCCTTACACTTAAAAGAATGATCCCAGTCACTTCCACACAGTGAGGCATACAGCTTATTAATTAAACACTGGTGTCGGATCAGTACTCAGTATCGGCCGATACCCAAAGCCCAGGTATCACTATCGGTATCAGGACTGAAAAAGTTGGATCGGTGCATCCCTATTTGTCACAGCTGGTCTGTCCATGCTGCTGTAATAGCAGATCAATGTAAAGGTACAGTATGGTATGGTAAGAGGTGTAATAGCATGAACACATCATGAGCAAAATCATTACTGCTCATTCCCTGAATGACTAGAAGAACAAAAATCATGAATCACAATGTCTTTGTACTTGAAACCATTAAAAGAGATGACGAAGTCAATACAGTAAAACAAAAGATAAAGGTAATATAAAATCCCTTTTTCACTGGGAAAGATGCAAATTCACCTACACGCAAACAATTAAAAAAAAAAAAAAATCAGGGATTTACGTCGTCTCCAGTGGCGGGCATCCACCGTTGTCCCGCATTAAGATAATCTCTGTTCTGAGCTTTTCATTTTCCTTTAAAACAAAAGAAAAAAAACAGTTGATTGACGTGATGTGTTGATAGTATTCACATGACCAAAGAGAAAAATCCTCTGATGATGGCAGAAATGTTAGTTACCTCTTGAAGTTTGGTGTTGTCCTTTTTCAGCTTCACCAGATATTCAATCCTCTGTTTGTGGTTCTTATGCCCCACAAGTTTTCCATTCTCCTCCGACAGCTGAACATTCTGCTTACGGAGAACCTCGTTCTCCTGTAAAACAGAAATCGTGGCAACAATTTTGATAATGTTTTAGAAAATTATAAACAAGCATTTTTCACCATTTTCTGATATTTTATACACTAAACATTTAATCGATAAATCAAAACATAAGTTGCAGCCCTAAGCAGTTATCATCAGTGTTAAGTTTGGCAGTTATTAGACAGCCCTCATATGGAGGATGGAACCTGCCAAAATCAAAAATAAATAAATGATTCGATAAATAAGTCATTAAATGTAAAAAATAAATTTAGCCATTAATTAATTGATAAAATGTGACATAAATTGATATTTCTTCAGTCTTCTGTTTAATTTTCCCTTTGCAAAAATAAATAAATTTAAAAATGAATAAAAAATAAATAAATTAATAAATAAATACAAGGGAAATTAAACAGAAGAGTAAATAAATAAGGGAATTAAAAAAGATATATAATTTGTCACATTTTATCAATTAATTAATTAATTAATGGCTACATTTATTTTAAATATTATTTTTGCTACATTCAATAACATATTTATTTATTTATCGAGTCATACCCCCGTGCAGGTCACCTCAAATTAACACCTCATACTTCTCAAATTAAAAACATGCTGGAGTATAAATCTACACAGTTCGCCAACTTGGCCTGAACTGTCGTTAAGTTTTATGATGCAATCTGTAACTGTCCACATTGTCAGCCCATCAAAGATGGCAGACTATTTAGAGTTGTGCATATAATCAAGGCCTATTGAAGGAGGCTGGGACACAGGTGGACATGGGTCTTGGGGTATGGGGTATAACACATGCGCAGGGTAACTGAAGCTGCGGTCGTGCGTTGCGATTGGCTCAATTTCGGCGAGTGCAGATCAGATCTTACTGCGCATGTGTTGTACCCCTGAGATATGACGCATCATCCCAAAAAGATTGATTCAGTGAAAGATAAACTCATCTACTCCGACTCTGACCTGGTGTAGTTTCTCCTCATCCTGCGTCCTCTGGCTCAGATCTCTCAACTCTAGGCAGCGGTTCCTCAGCTCACTGGTCAGCTCCTGAACGCAGGTTTGAGACTGGGCCAACATCGACTCCTGCGCCTGCAGTCTAGTACACAGCACATAAAAAACACAGTTTGTCAAACATCAAGCATTAATTAAGAATAAGAGTAACATGCAATAACAAAAGGTTGATTAATTTACCTACTAAACCACAGGTCCTTACCTTTTATTAGTATCAGACAGCTTCTGCATTATTGTGCTCTGTTAATGAATGAGAGAAGAACACATTATAAATTGATTATTTAATGCAGAGAAAAAATAAAACCAGCAGCTAAACAAATACAAACCTTCTCTGCTCTCTCCTCCTGTAGCTCTTTAAGTATGGTTTGCTTGATGGTGTCATTCAACTCCTCACTGAAAATTACAAGATAACATTATTAATCTTACGTTAGCCATCAACAATGGATGATGTGATGTATTTTAGGGCAGCGGATGGTTGAATGACTGGATGAATAAACTCAACCCATTATTATTTCCATTCTGCGTCAGCTGGTTCTGCTTGCTGTAAAACTGGTCAAGTAAAGCCTGGATCTCAATTCGGACCATCTCTTTGTCCGTCAGCTGCATCTGAGGACAGTGAAATCACAATATCAATATTGATGGACTTCTTAAGGCCATTAAATGTATGTCATTGCATTTATTAAAAAATGTAGGGCTGCACAATTAATTGAATATTAATCGTGATCACGATTTTTGACCCCCCCCCCAATTAAATGAACATGATCGACTGCTTTATTGACATTTAAAATGCGTGCTCCGGTCATAGAACGCCGCTGCATATCAAATCAAGCGCTTCCTAAACTAACAGCCAGCCGCCAGCCCTACAAAAATATAATTAATATTAACAAAAGACACTAAACTACAAGAGTCTGCTAAAACCATGCTGAATCAATATTTCAATCCAGTGATGAATGGCTATTGATTGATTCAACTTTTGCACAAAGATATACCTTTAGCCTTTGGATCTCCTCATTCTTGGCAGCCCTCTCAGCGTTCAGCTCCGTTAAAAGAATCTCCATGGTCATCATGGAGGAGCGTCGATTCTCCAGCTCCCTCTCCTGGCTCTCTAGCACCTGGGTCAGGTCCCTGTTGAAACTTCCTGGAGTGCAGGGTGTCTTGAGAGACAGAAAAAGAGATTATCTTATTGTTGCATTTGTGAATGCAGAATTACAGAGCAAATAAACCAGACACTTATCTTACCCGAGGTAATGGTTTAGGTGTGCCTGTCAGCTCAGCAAAGGGTTTGAAACTTCCATTTCTGATAGTTCTTTCAACAGATTCTTGCTGTTGTTGCACCTGATAGAAAAGGAGAGTTTTGGTAGTCATTTCAGTAAAATGTTTCTTTAGATTTGTTTGACCTTACTGGTTATTTTTTTTGCTCTGTGTTGAGATGATAAAACAAACTTCACCTTCTGCTGTAGATTCTGTATCATGATGTCCTTCTTGGCCGTTTGCTCTTGAGATGCTTGCAGGAGGCTGTTCTGCTCATCTAAGACCTTAGTGAGCCTCTCAACCTCCTCAGTGGCATAAACAACCTCCTCTTGCAACACCTCAACCTGAGGACAGAAACCCACATTATATATATTGTAGCTTCAGTATTTAGCCTAACTGTTTGCCATCCACAAACCTTGTCAGAGCATTAATCCCCTGCAGTAAATCTACAATGAACAGAGGTGTTTAACATGATCAAACTTACCTCTATTGTGTTGGATGCTACCCGCCTGTCTACAGCTTCTTTCAGGTCACAGATTTCTGCCTCCATCTTAGAGTTACGCTCTCGCATATCCTCCCTCTCCATGCAGGCAGCATTGTACTTGGCCTGGAGGAGCAATGACATTATTATCATTATAAACATGCCCCCCCGACTAATTTAAACATTAAACATATCTACAGCATGTGGTGGTAGAGTAAAGGAATAGGTAACAACAGCAAACAATGAAGTTACTTAAGACAAATAAAAAGGTAAAATAGGTGGAGGAGTAACGTACTGTGATGTCGTTGATGTCTCCAGACAGGTGGGTAATGGTCTGGTCCTTCTGGCTCAGCTCACTGCGGAGGCCTCTGGTTTGGTTAATCAGATCTAAAAGAACATCCTGTCAAAACACACAGGTGGGATTCAGGAGGGAAGCATAAACAGTGCAATTATATTTGAAGGAATAAGAATTATTGACTCAGGCTTACTTTGTCCTGTTCAATCTTCTGTTCCAAGCCTTTTATCGTTTCGTTGGCAGAGTTTAAATTTTGCTCAAGATCGATCATTTTGGATGCCTTCAGAACAGAAATCAGACAACCAGGTTTAGCTACTGAGCTGCAGTTGCTGTTATAATAGTTATAATTTTCAAACATGCAAGCTGTTCTTAGGACCGACCTGTTGTTGATTTTGTACTGTCAGGTCTGAGACTTGTTTTCTAAGCTGTGTGTTCTGCTCCACCGCTTCGATAAGATCTCTGAAAGCGCACACACCAAGGTCACTCGTGTTAATAAGAGTTATCTTAATTGTTGAAAACTGTTGTAAGCAATTCTAAAATTAAAAAAAAAAGGAGAAAGCTTTGGACAGACTCACTTTGATGTACTCTCTTTGTTTTCTCTTAACTGGGAGATCAGGGTGCTTGTGTGCTCTTGCTCAGTCTGCAGAGAATTATTCAATTCCTACAACATAAAAAAATAGACAGTTAAGAGCCTACATTTCAGGATGCAAAATGGCCAAAGTTGAGCTTATGGGTTCACTAACCGTGAGCTGTGCCTTCAGTTCATCAATCTCCTGCTGCCTGTCCTTCAGCTGCTGTCGTGCCTGATCAGCCTCAAACTTCGTCTCAGCTTGGAGCTGGTCAAATGAATCCTGCAGTGTCCGATGCTGCTCCAGAAGCTGCTCCCACTCCAGCCTGGAATGAGCACATGGGAGTTGTGGGCACACAAACACATGAAAACAAGAAGAGTCACAGTGCAGAGGTATTAAACCCAAGCTTACTGGACTTTGTCAAGTTTCAGCTGTGTGCTGATCAGACTGTTGGAGAGCTGGCTCATCTCTCTCTGCTGCCCGCTCTGGTCCTCTCTTAGCTCGTTCCTCACAGCGGCCAGCTCCGTATCGGACGACTGCAGCACCACGCGTAGATCACGGATCTCACTCTTCAGCACTGAAAGGAGGGAAAAGAAAGAGTTGTCACCTTGGCAGTCTTGTCCCTACCTCCATCTGACAGAAACTTCCAAGTTCAACACCAGCCAAAGTACAGGCGGATTACAGTACAACAACATAGGAGGAGGATCAGATCCTTACCCCCTGCGGCTTGCTGTTCAGACTGAAGACTCTGTTGCAGCTCACTGACAGTTTCTTGTAGGCTGACTTGATCTCTGTTCTTAGCTTGCTCAGAAGAAAGTAGCTGTATCAGGTGTAAAGAACAATTAGGAAATAGAATAGTTAAGTAAAGGGCATTGTCCAACACATCAAAAAAAAAAAATGTTTCTCGTAACGTTAAAGGAACAGTGTGTAACATTTAGGGGGATCTATTGGCAGAAATGGAATATTAATATTAATGAGTATGTTTTCTTTAGTTTATAATCACCTAAAAATAAGAATTATTTTTAGGTGACAAAATAAGAATTGTTGTGTTTTCGTTACCGAGCCGTTTATATCTACATAGGGAGCGGGTCCTCTTCAGAGAGTCCACCAACAACTGGCTCTAGATAGGACCATTCTCGTTTTTGCATTGGCCACCATAGTTCTCCTACATGCTTGGCACACGGGAGAGAATTCAGTTGGTTGCAATCTGCAAACTCACCGCTATATACTGCCAGATCCCACACACTGCTCCTTTAACTTTTGACAAAACAGTAAATGAGGAAGATGAGGAAATTCTACCTCGTCCTTGCGTTCAAACTCTTGTGACATCACAGCGATCTGCTCCTCAAGTTTTGCAATTTGCTGCAGCAGCCTGCTGTTCTTTAGCTCCTCCTCATTAAACTGCGTCTGGACGCAGCTAGCTTGCTCCTGGTGAGAAATTAGAGAAAGTATGAGACAAATGACGATTTGTGTTTTTTTTTTGTATAGACATTTGCAGGGTAATCCACATTGTTGTACCTGCACTTGACGGAGTTCCTCAGTCAAGGCCATCTCAGTCATGTCTGAAGGAGGCTGCTCGGTCCAAATGTCATCTGAGTTATCGTCTGTCTCATTCAGGTGGTCCGGGCTCGAGAGAGGCACGAGACGGGTCCGCAAGTTGTAGGCTTTGGTGGGCGTGGTGAGAATCTGGTATAATAGACATTTGAAGGATAAAATATAATGAATTTCCACAATGCTTGTTAGATAATTTGCAAATCGAAAAAATATTGAACTAGAAGGGCACTCTGAGAGTGCAGACCTCCGCCAAGGCCATGCTCTATCTCGCAATGTTAACGAAAGTGAAAAATAATTTGTGCATCCGCCGTGATTCGGATCAGCTCCATAATTTGACGGGTTCTTCCTTGGCCCATGCTAAACCCTTTCACCAAGTTTCATGAAAATTGGACCAATAGTTTTTCCGTAATCCAACAAAAAAGAAACGAACATATAACCTCCTTGGCGGAGGTAATAAAGAGAGGTTTGCCTCACAGTGATCTGAAGACAAACATCCACTCACCTTTATAGTTTCAACATGAATTCTGTTCAGCTCAGAGACCTCCTTATTTTTGTAAGCGTTTGTGGCTTCCAAAATGTTTTCCAAATGCTTGTTGGACTTGTCAAGGTATCTTTTCTCAGACTCAAGCTGAGACATCTGTTTCCTAGAACACAAAGCACCATCCAAAAACCACATTAAGCTCTGCAAAAACTTACTTTATAAGCCTATAAAGGCATTGCATGAAAAATGGCATCTTTCATTAAGATCACAAAATAAACCCAACTAGGGCTGCAACTAACGATTCATTTCATTGTCGATTAATCTATCGATTATTTTCTCGATTACTCGATCAGTCTACAAAATGTCAGAAGAGGGTGAATGTCAATCAGTGTTTCCCAAAGCCCAAGATGACGTCCTCAAATGTCTTGATGTGACCACAACTCAAAGAAATTCAGTTTACCATCATAGAGGAGGAAAGAAACCAGAAAATATTCACATTTAAGAAGCTGGAATCAGAGAATTTTTACTTTTTTTTCTTACTTACTTAAAATTACTCAAACCAATTAATCGAGTATCAGAATAGTTGGTGATTAATTTAATAGTTGACAACTAATCGATTAATCGCTGCAGCTCTACAATGAAAGTAAGTGGTCCAAGTAAAAACAGCTTCTTCCTGAAGCTAGAAATCAGGGTTGGGCAATAATATTTCAATATATTCGTACAAATAGTGGATTTAACAAGTAGGAGAGGATTGTCACACCATCAAATATATGAAGCATAGTAAGATCGTTTTTTGAAATTAACAAGCCCAAATGGAAGTCAGGAATCTAAGATGCTTTTCTTTTTCTAATTATAAAACTGTATAAACTCAGCAGTTATTGACAAAGAAATGTGTTCATGAAAAGATGCATGTACACTGTGTGCTCACAAAGCTGCTCTACTATTTACGGTTACTGCATGATGGCAAAAGATATTGGTATATACTTCTTTTGCTTTTTGCTTGTTCCTAAACACCTGCTAAGCTTTTCTGGATAACGCCCATGTGAATTTGGTTAAAGAGTGTTTTTTTTCATTAAATACCCTCCTTACTTGGTGACATCTTTGTACTCCTCAAAGGCCTGAAGGGCTCCTGTGAGGTTGGACTGTTTCTGAAGCAGCCGAGCCTTCAGCTTCTCAATTGTAGCTGCGGAGACAGTATCTACAGCCGCAGCGGTTGACGAGGCTGCTGGAGCTGTGGAGCAACAGGAGTTTATTGACATGTATACAGATACAGGATACAATACATTTACTTGACATTCTCTCTGATGAAGCTGAGAATTATCTTACTCTCTGAGAGTCTTTCTGTCTCCAGAGCCCTCTGGAAAGCCTCTTCCAGCTCAGCAGCAACTTGGACCACAGCTTCTTCAGCTTTCACCACTGATTCGAGAGAACGAAGCTGACGGTTCTCTTCTCTGATGCTGAAGTTCTCTGCTGCATATCGAGTCATCTTGGGGTGATGTTCAACCTAAAAGGACAGAGTTGTGTACATGGGAAAACGGCGTTGAACAGATACATCGTTTTGGGAATTTAAGGCCATTATTTCAAGAAGAATAACTAGATTTTGTACCTGATCTCTCAAGATCTTTATCTCTTCTTTCAGCTGGTCAATCAGAGTCTGAGACTCCTTGCCTGACAGTAAGCCTTGTCCCGCCTTCAATTTTTTCTCAAGGCGACTGATGTGGTCCTCTCGAAACCTGACAATCATCCGGCTCGAATGGATGAACTTTTCTTTCTGGGTCCAGGCCTCCTCAAGCTGAGCCACTTTTGCGTGCAGCATCTGAGTGTAGTCAGACAGTACTGTAAGATTCCCTGCACCAACAGCATTAACTCACAGCAACATAATGTCCGAAGAACAAATGACAATGCAAACATTTATCCCGTACCGTCTTCTCCTCTTCTCGCTTCCTCCACAGACGAACAGCTGCCATAAACTTTGCTTTATATGAGACATCATGGTCAATTTCTATGGATGGACAAGATGAGAAAAACGGATTTAAACTTTTGCAAAATACCAGATAATATTTGTTTAAAAACATGTAACTTTGCATCTCATACAGTAGCCCGAATTTCTGTATTTAATACATTAGTGTATTTAATTTTGAATGTGTGAAAATGGTTTAAAGAGGATGTTATTTTGAGGCTGTTACGGTTAACATATCTTTGGTCCTTGTATTGTTACCTATGGGGAGTTCAGGTCCTCCTGGCGCTACGTCTCTTCCATAGTCCACTGCCTGAGAAGTTAGAGCCTGTGCAAGCTGCTCCTTCAGCTTCTTCACCTCAGCTTGTAGCTGCCTCACATTTCCTTGTGTGTCTTCATTGATAACGGCCTGGAAAAACAGAATAATTGCACAGGGATGAGATTACAAAGTGCTCTTTGAAATCACCTGAACTTGTTCAAGTCTACTCTGTTTTAACACAATATAGAGATATGTTAAATGACAGATACCTTATTCTTGATCAACTTTGCTCTCTGAGCAAACTGCAAGGTGGACAGCGTTTCTCCGAAACACTTTGAACCGGGATGTACATTGGCTATGATGTAAGTCTTTGCATTTCCTCCAAGAGAGTCCTGAAATAACAATAAGAATTGTTGGAGCGCATAAAATCTATTCAAATTATAAAGTGCCATCACATCTTTAAATGTAGTATTATAAAGTGTTATATTCTTCCAAAGCAAAAAGAACATAAATGAATGTGAAGCAAAATTCACACCCACGATCACTCACCCTGAGCAAGAAGGTGAGTTTAGATTCTCTGTAGCAGATGTGGCGGTTCTTCCCATTAGACACGTCAACCAGCGCCATGATCACCTGACCAAGACACATGAGGGAGCGATTGATACTGCTGGCCTCCTGAAAGAGAAGCAACGCAGACAATCGCTGTCAGCAACAGCAAAAATCATACATGTTGTACCTCAGCATGAGACTGAATTCATGGACGAAGCCTCACCTTGAGTCTGGAGCCTTCTGTGTGTGTGTCTTTCTGCCGCTCAGACCCTGCCAGATCTACTAGATTCAACTGAGACATTCGGATGTTCACCACTTCATTGATAGACTCTTTGGACTCCAGAGTCATGGTGAACACCGCGTGAGATCTGGAAGACTCTCGGTTCATGGAGGTGGAGGCCACTCGTCGATTACGCCAGCCCATAGACAGCACCTAAGTGGTTTCAAACACAAATTCTGTACACTTCCACAGTACACCTGGATTTAATTATTTATCAATTTCATGCGATCTCAACTCTGTGTAGTAACTTAACACTGCCGTACAGTAACCTTCTGAGTCACAACAAGCAAGGAATTTATACCTGGTAGGCTTCAGCGGCTGAGTTGACAAACTTCTCCACAGCTCCCTCAACAAACAGACCTTTCTTGATGTTCTCCCGGAGGAAAAGGCTGGCTGAGGCGGTGTCCAGAAGGTCGTAAATTTGTTCATTGTAGATCTCAATGAATGAACATTTACAAAGGAAAGTCTTGGACTGGCCAGACTTTTAGGAAAAAAAGAACAAACAAAGCACAAACTTCATTAGAGAACAAAATATTGGTGTACAACGCCTTTTCTGGTGATGAAAAGTTACAGCTCACCTTTTCCACTTCTCTGTTGATGAGGAAAAAAAGGTACTCAAAACTTCGAGGAATAACCCCCCTCAATTCATCTGTGAAGTTATCCAACTCAGATGGTCCTAGAGCGGGAGAGAAAAAAAGAGTCACTACAATTATTCTACTGCTGGACCTTAAATAATTTGTAGTACACAATGTAAATAATATATTGAATTCTTACCAAGCATGGTGAATGTTTTCCCTGAGCCTGTTTGTCCGCTGCAGAAGCAAGAGAGGAATCCGATAAGGAATTGAATGGGTGAAGCACAACGCAGAGTGATTGTGCCATGAAATATTTTTAATTTCAGACTGTTCTTAAACAACATAAAGACCACTTACTAGGCAAATATAGTACCATTGTATCCATTCATGCAGGACTCAACAATATTCTTGGCCACACTGGAGAATACAGCATCCTGTTGAAGAGTGACATAAAGATCACGCACACACCGACCAGGACCAACTCTATGAGTTCACACATGATGCTACATCCCACGCTGACAAATCAGGTTATTATTAGTCACTCAAGGTAGTTTTACCCATGCCAGCGGTGGCATGTTAATAGTACAATAACTGCATGCTCCAAACCTGAGATGTGTCCATGTCAGCAACATGATCATAAGTGAAGGTTCGTGGTTCTGGTTTTGATAGCAGACGGATGGTGTTGGGTGAGGTGACTGTGAGACACAGCTTCTGATCTCCATCTGTGGTCAGCCCAGTACACTGGGTCAGAGGTCGTACTCGCACAAAAACTTTGATGGAATCACCATCACTGCTGCAGGACCAGGAATAAAAATAAAACCATTAACACTTGTTCTAACGGACATAATTATTATTTATGTCATTATTTGATATGTTTACATATTAGCATTTATACGATTAATTGTCATGAAAATGTATTTGTTTGTATTAACACTACATGGGAACTATGTTTACGTCTTATGTTGTGCAGGGACACATTTAGTTGTGGCAATTTCCTCCAAGAAGACATGTGAAGCGGCAGAAGTTTTTATGCTAATATTTAAGGTGATATTGTTGTATTTTGAAGATTTGATGGTGTTCAAGTGAACTCATTCCCTCTCGGTTGTGTGCAGCCAGCGAGGTACGTTTATTTGTGTTTTATGTTTCATTGTGCATATTTACAGTTACATGTCTACAGTGTGTATGTGATGCAAATGCATGCTTATTTTGTACATTGTCATGTATTTTGAACAGTTCGACGGTGAATTTGGTGACGGTGATGTTGACTGAGGTGAAATTTGGATAAATAAATTGATCAGTAACAGAAGAACCACGGTGTTGTGTATTTCCTGGAGGGAGTGATACTTGTAAAACATACAAATTGAGCTTATGTTAATTCAAAGTTATTTTGAAGAAATTATTGACAAAAGTTTGACAGTAATCAGTGTTGAGTACTGTTGTGAGGTTTACACTGCCTGGTTTATGTATTTATGACATTTCAGCTTTATTACCCAGTTTAAAACATTTGTTAGAAAAATAATCAAATGTAAGAAGTAACATTACTTTGATGAAGTAATTAAAATAGTTACATTACTTATTACATTTTAACAGTTTAACTAGTAATCTGTAACCTATTAACGTTATACATTTCAAAAAACGTTAGTCAATGTGTCGTTGTTTGTGAATGAAAGGAACATTACCTTGCAACAAGTTGGGATGAATCACCAGATACTGTAATGTTAAACACAATTATTAGATTGTTAACGTTTGTTAGATGATAGTTTGATTTCCTAAAGCTGTTTATAAGTAGTGTCATTAGTTAGGTTAGTAAGCTAGCTGCTAAAGAGTCATGTTAGCCGACTCCGAGGCGAACTGGCGTTAGCTTGCTGTAGTTATAACTGGATTTAAGCGTCAACAAGTTAGCATATTAGTTTGCTGGCCGAACAAATTTTTGGTGCGCTAACGTTACCTCTTCTGCTGGAATTCATTGTTGACAGAGAAATGTTCGCTTTTATGTGGTAAAATGAACTTTCTTCATAGCAGAGTCAGACGGAAGAGGAAGATTCTGTTTACATCCTTCGAAATTGGCGGCAGTCTGCCTCCACTTCTTCTTCTACGTTTAATTCCGGGCTTCAAAGATGAAGATGAGAAGATGCACACCGCCACCTACTGGCCTTGAAGCTACATTCGTGACCATTTCCTGGTGCTTGAAACGACCAATAGTAATCAAGGAGAGAAGTCTCCCAAATCACTTTTGCGTTGGCACACTCAAAGGAAACCAGTCATCATGCAGTGACTCAAGTCTGTCTATGTATTTAACAGGAATATCAGTATTGTGATTAATGTATTTGATGTGATGCTATATTTTGTGTTTTATGGGATGGATAGCAACATTCAAATCATAACATGGCAAACTGCAGCCCAACAGGCAACAACAGCTGTCAGTGTGTAAGTGTGCTGACTTGACTATGACTTGCTCCAAACTGCATGTGATTATGATTCAAATGTCAAAAAAAAAAAAGTTCGAAAAATGTCAACAAAAAAAATATCCAGAATAATGTAAAAAAAAAAGTCTGAAAAATGTTTTAAAAAAAAGTCTGAAAAATGTAAAAAAAAATGTAGAAAAAAAAAAAATTCGAAAAATGTAAAAAAAAAAAATGTAATGTAAAAAAAAAAGTCTGAAAAATTTAAAAAAAAAATGAAAAATATCTGCAAAATGTAAAAAAAAAAAAAAAAGTCTGAAAAATGTCAAAAAATGTAGAAAAAAAAAAAAGTCTGAAAAATTAAAAAAAAAAAAAAAAATTCCCAAAAAAGTATGAAAAATGTAAAAATAAAAAATGTCAAGAAACATATTGTCCAGAAACCCTCACACGTACTGCATTTAGCATAAAACAATATGCTCAAATCATAACATGGCAAACTGCAGCCCAACAGGCAACAACAGCTGTCAGTGTGTAAGTGTGCTGACTTGACTATGACTTGCTCCAAACTGCATGTGATTATGATTCAAATGTCAAAAAAAAAAAAATGCGAAAAATGTCAACAAAAAAAATATCCAGAATAATGTAAAAAAAAAGTCTGAAAAATGTAAAAAAAAAATTGAAAAATGTCTGAAAAATGTAAAAAAAAAAAAGTCCGACAAATGTCCAAAAAATGTAAAAAAAATAAAAAAAGCTACATTCGTGACCATTTCCTGGTGCTTGAAACGACCAATAAAAAGCAAGGAGAGAAGTCTCCCAAATCACTTTTGCGTTGGCACACTCAAAGGAAACCAGTCATCATGCAGTGACTCAAGTCTGTCAATGTATTTAACAGGAATATCAGTATTGTCCTGTTGTATAACGTTACAATGTTATTACATTGTCAGTGTGAAAAACAAGCCTTTTGTTTCGCACGTAAGCGGAGTGAAAATGTCTGATTGTCATAACATAAATCATCCTTGATTGCGCTTCGTAGAGTAACTAATGTCCTGATGTGCATCAAAGGCCAGTGTTGAAGAAATGATCGGTAAAGTTATAATTTTCGTGCCTGTAGCTGAGTTTTTTCTAGTTATCGTAATAATTATCTTGCTATGTGTACTTTTTTTTTTTTTTCAGAACTTTATTTTCCACAAAAGACAAGTACAAAAGTATAGGGAATACAATAAACAGTACAAAACAAACAAGACAAACAAAAAACAAACAAACAAAAAAAAAAAAACCTTAATGCCAGAGGAGTTCAATGTCCATTCATTTCAAGTCTTTTCAGAGTTCAAGAAAATCTACTTCCTTTAAAATATTGAGAGACTTTACAGCTTTTTGGTTTTTGACATTTTCCAGTAAGGTGCCATACTGCTTGAGTTCAACAAGAAACCTACGAAAGCAGGGTTTGGAGTCAGACCATTTCCATTTGTGGATGAGGAACTATCTTGCTATATGTGTATTATCTTTGACGCTGGCCGTCGATTGGATCATATCCGCTCTTTAGCGCGATTGGCTGCTTAACCCGGAAGCGCGTTTCCTTTGAACGTTTCTGGCGATTTTATTGGTCCGTTTCAAGACTTTTAAATTCCAAACGGTTTCTCGCCCAGACAAGGCGAGGAGGTTTCAAAAGCTCACCAGTCATTCTTTCTCACCCTGCTGTTTATTTCTTTGACGAAAGACGTTGTAATTTCGACCAACTGCATCTGTTTTTTCGAGGTAAGTGGTGAATATAGGATGATAATATAGTAGCTTACGCCTTGCTCTGTTGCCTGTTCCCAAGTTGTTTCCCTTCCGTTTTAAGTTAACTGTTAAACATTAGTCTAACGTTGGGTATCAGTTGCTGGTAGTAACAGATGGATGAAAACGTTTGTTATAATAGTTGACATTTGTGTGCTTGCTTCTCAAATTCACCACATTTATCAACATAAAAGTCGTTCAAATCCATCACAGCACAACATGAACTGAAGCAAATTAAAGTCAGTTGGAAATCCCTTCAACCATCCCAAATTCATTGAAAGTGTTTCACTGACTTGAGGGCATTTTCACCAACAATGCTTGAATATAGCTTTTTCACAGCAGACATTTAGGCACCTCATAGCATGAAAAGCAAAAGGTCATTAATAACATTAACAATGGCTGCATACAGTTAAGCTTAGTCACCTCCAGGGCCCTTTGCACCCTTAAAGCTGCAGTGGGGAGAAATGGAGCAAATATGAAACTAACTAAAAAAAATTATTTTTATAAATTTAATAATAACAATATCCTGATAGTAGTGCATGAGACAGATAATCTGAAAAAAAATCACGTGCCTCTGTGTACCTAACTTCTCTTTTTTATATCAAACCACTTTAACTTTAGCCAAAGTTCACACTTCTGGGCTCTACAGTCTGAACAATACTAGATTTTCCAAAGCTGATACATCAGTTACTTTGGTAATGGTATTAATTAAAAATAAAATAGGTAATGTTGTATTGGTAGATAGTAATTTAGATTTTGATGTACTGAACTGGACTTTTTACAGTTGAAAAATGAACCTGTTAGTGCTCTCTGGTGGACAAACCATGTAATGGCAGCACTGTTTCTACCTCAAACATTTTGGCATTGCTGTATTGCTGCATTTTCATGTTAGTTATTGGCCAACATGTACACTAGATACCAACATATATCAGCAACACGTTAATATCTGCTAATATTTTCTGTTTAGCATCCGTTTAGGTCACTTATGTCGAGTGAGGAACCCATAGTTGGGTGTTTAGCGGATTGTTTAGGTCACTAATTTTATCTTTATAATGTTTTTTTTTTTTCTGGTTTTATATTCCATCTTAATGTTTTGAATAAGTTTACTGTTTTTTTTCTCTTTAGTTTTCCACCTTTTAGGAAGGAGTGTATTATAATAATAATAATAATAATAATAATAATAATAATAATAATAATAGGCACGTGCCAACCATGATTCACCAACAGAATTCAATTGGCGGAGTCACATTTGTCTTGATTCTGCTGTTAACTTTGTGGCATCTTTCTCTGTGCAGATCCTTTTTACACACGTCGGTAAACCGACCAAAAGTGTCTTATCAACTGGCTGCAGCTTTCAGGATGACGTGTCAGTGTCGTCAGATCGTTCCAGCCCCGCAACTTACAGCTTGTCTCTCTGCTTTTACAGGATGAGTTCGGTTGATGTGAATGATGAGAATCGTGGGGTCTGCCCTGGAGGAAAGCAGAACAGCTCGATTAATGACATTTTTGCCCTGGATCAGCCAACTGGGAGGCCCTCCATCCTGCGTCAGACAGAGAATCTGCCCAGCAAGACGGTGCCAAAAGGGGGGAAGGTACAGAACCAGCTTCCCTTTTTTAGATGTTGTGTCCCCCTTCTCATCTTGATTCTTTACACACACCGTAATGACACCAAGCTGAAAATGATATACACGTATAGCTCCACACAACTTTAAACAGACTGTAATCAAACAAAAACCAGAACTCTTGTGTTGGTGGACGAAGTTACAAGACAGTTTCAGACATGTTTCTAGCACACATTTGCAAAGTATACTGACTTCTGTTACGCATGACTATGGTGAAATGGATGGCTATTACTTTCCTATACATTTTTCTGTATATAATTTAGTATCCAGCGGGTAACATTTACAATACTGATCAAATTTCTTGTGTGTAGGTTTGTTTTCAGACTCCGAGAAGAGACCCTGTGACGAAAAGAATTGTTTCTCCCTCCAAATCTGTCAAGATGACAAGCGTGGACGAGTGCACAAAAGCAATGGATTCCTTAGATTTGGATAAAATAAAGTAAGTAACATTTCTCATACTGCAATGTGCCTCCAATTAAATGACCATTTAAGTAACAAAGTCTGTTTTGTTTTTATAGTACTTTATTGCAAGATGCCACTGTTGAGCCCAAACAAGGTAATTCATCCAACATACAATAAGTTTTTTGTTTTTTTTCCTTGACTGTCTCTGAGTGCCGAAAAAAAAGATTTTCTTCTTGAATTTTCTACAGAAGTGTCCTCTTACCCTGATGATGACATGCCGATAAAAAGCAAAGGAGGCTATCACTTTGATTTTGACAACCTTGACGCCATCAATCCATTTCTGGGTTCTGTTAATACGGTCTTGTCTCCTGCGAGGCCCGCTGTCAAAAACCCTCCTACAGAGTCTCAACATACAAAACCAGAGAATGTCTTGGAAGAGCCGAACAAAATAGAATCGGGACTAGACGATACACTTCCTTACATCCCGTCTGTGGAAAACTCCCTGGTTGACGTCTCCACCAACATCAGCTCCGCAGACAGCAGCGTGGTCACATTGAAGTTCCCAGCGGTCGAGGAACAAGATTCATGCCCTGCCACACCTGATGAAAAACAACCTGCTAAAATGTCTCCAGACGACGATCAGGACAAAGTTTCAGGAAGTTTTGTGGAAGATGCTCCGTTGCCAGCGAAAGGTGCTTACACCTTGGATTTTGACAACCTTGATGCATTCAATCCTTTCCAAACTGGTGCTTCTAAAATCCAGAATTCCCCTGAGCTCGGGAAAAAGATGCCAGACATTAAACCACCTGTTGAGGAGATGCAGATAAAGGAAAATAAACCAACAAATGTTGTTGACGTACCTGAGGTGGCTCAAGAGGCGCTGGCACCGGTTGACGTCTGCACCGACATCACCTCCACCGAGAGCGTCCCAGCGGTCGAGGAAAAAGATTCACGCGCTGCCACGCCTGATGAGAAACAACCTGCTAAAATGTCTCTGGACGTCGATCAGGACAAAGTGTCAGGGAGGTTTGTGGAAGATGCTCCACTGCCAGCGAAAGGTGCTTACAACTTGGATTTTGACAACCTTGATGCAGTCGATCCTTTCCAAACCGGTGGCCCTAAAATCCAGAATTCCCCTGAGCTCGGGAGAAAGGTACCAGACATTAAACCACCTGTTGAGGAGACGCAGATAAAGGAAAATAAACCCACAAATGTTGTTCAAGAGGCGCCTGTTCAGCCTGAGATTAAACCCATAGCTGCAGTGGCCCTAATCTCAGATAATGCTGCCAAAACTTCAGCTGCTGAATCCACCTCCCAGCCAGCCGATGCCCCAATCAAGGAAGGACCAGTCAGACTTGAGTTCAATTTTGATGACGGCGGCGAGGTCAAACAGAAATTGCCACCCAAGAAATTTGGCAAAAGGCCAGCTGGTGTAAAACCTAAAGAGGGAAAGCCGGCGGGTGGCGTCAAACCGCCAAAAGAAGCTCCAGCGAAGCCTGATGCCAGCGCTGCTGCTGATGTTCCGGTTCCCAAAGGGTCTTACTCATTTGACTTTAACAAGTTCAATGACCCAAACTTCAATCCCTTTGGCGCAGCAAGCATGAGCAACTCTCCAAAGGGTAGCAAGAAATCTGACCCTGTGCTCACGGAAACGTTGATTCCAGAGCAACCGGAGAAACCTGTGGAGAAGGAAGCTGTATCATCAGCATGGTATGTTTACCTTTTTTTTTTATCTTTTATTTACAGTGGACACTTGACTTGCAGCAACACTTAATTTCACTGTATGCTTTTGCCCTCTGTAGCGCTGGAGAGAGTGTCCCAGCTGCAGCAGAACCCAACCCTGGAGCGCTGAGAGAAGTAATTCAGTTTCATACAATCTTAATCCATTTTTCCATTTCCTTGGTCGTATGTTTTTCACTGATTCATTTTGTTATTGTGGAATGACAGGATGCTAAAGACAAGGCTGCTCCTGAAGCTGAACGACCCGCAGAGAGTCTTCCTGAGCAGAAGTCACAGACCGCCATGTCAGAGTTCAATGACGAGTTTGTTCCTGGAACTCTGTGTAAGTAAACTATGGATGTAACTCTATTTTGTCTAGTTTCCACAAGGATATCTGAATTTTTCTGTTGACTTAACCTGGAGTTTTAGAGCTGGTCTAAAAAAACAAAAGAGTTAGGGTTTGTGTGATTACATTGGCGTTAAACTACTTATTACATCATTAAATGGAAAGCTCTTTTTGACGTTAACCTATGATCTCTATCTCTAGTCATGGCCAATGACTTTGATGGACAAATCGATTACCTTGAACAGTTTGGGTCCAGCAGGGTAAGTACTTACTTCACGTATGTTAAATGACTCAATTTTGACTGTCGGTGCATGAGTTAAACATTTAAATGTTGAATCATTTCGTCTGTGTACAGTTCAAGGAATCTGCACTGAGGAAACAATCCTTGTACCTTAAATTTGACCCCCTCCTGAGAGAGAGCCCCAAGAAGTGTGCTGCCCCGGCCGCTCAGACCCACGTCCCTCGCCCCGCTGCCTTCGTCTCACGGTATGACGTACTGCTGTTTCCACTCACTCTTGATTGCTGCCGTCACTGGACGTTAGAGCTGAATTTGTTCCGCGTTGGATATCCTGTTCAACAAAATGAGATTTGTCAGAAATGTTAACCACTTTGACCACTTCACAAGTCATTTTTTTCTCCTCAAATCAGGCTTGGAACTCCACAGATGGCAGCAAGTGGACCACAAAAGGATTATTTCAGACTGTTTGATGCTACATCACCAGTAAGTCGCTCTGGGAATGCCACCATTGACTGTGCCTGGTAATCTTTATTAAAAATAAGTGGAAGTGTTGGAAACATTCAAAGCTTCTCCTAACTTGATTTATTTACTCTGAAACTGTCATCTAGGCTCTTCCAATCCTGGTGGACCTCGTCCCTCCTTTCATTCAGCCAGCTAACACGGAGGATGCCATCATTGAAGTGCTGAAGTACAGTCAGAAAGACATGGATACAGCCATCGCCAGGGTCCAGGCAGAAGTATGTCCTGCTCAGTGTTTTGTGATTTGACAAATAACAGCAGTGGAAGAGGTTTTCCATCTGAAGTCCCTTTGTTGGGTCTAAGTGAATACAGACTAAAAAAGACAGTGTTGATAGCGTGGTTTTCCAAACAATCCCTGGAGCAGTTTAGAGTAATCTGAT
The DNA here is from genome assembly GCA_916701645.2 of Sebastolobus alascanus. Lineage (NCBI taxonomy): Eukaryota > Metazoa > Chordata > Actinopteri > Perciformes > Sebastidae > Sebastolobus > Sebastolobus alascanus. The sequence goes on from CAKAOJ020000169.1 coordinate 336,098, forward strand.
TCAACCACGGTGCATTGTTGTTCAAACACAAGCATCTAATATCAAAGAAATGTGTTTAACAGGCAAATGTCAATGCTTGTTGTTTAGCTTACATGGTTCTCAGTGTCGGCTGAATCGTTTATTTAAAGTCTTACATCATTTACTGAGATCAATATTCCATAAAAAGTTGGATAATCCTTTTTTTTTTTTTTTTTAAACATGAGGACCGCATTAGGCACTTTATTCAGGTCAGTAGCAATTGTGATCATCAGAACTCTTAAACCAGCTGCCAAATATATTTTTAATAAATGGTTTTGTACAAATTGGACGTTGTAAAACACAAACGATTGCACAACTTTAAATTACTATAAGTAAAACTAAAGACGCGCCCTGATTTGAAACGGCTTATAGGTTGGAAAAGGCCCTTATAGGTAATGTGTGTATTTTCTCAACTAGGCAAAGGAAAAAGAGGAGCAATGGAGTGCAGAGTATAAAAAGCTGTTTGACGATGGCCAAGAAATGAGGTAAGCTGTGCTTTTGTTTAATTTAGTTTTTGTCATTTTAATTCAATGTTTCAAGACATTTTACAACCTTTTTTTTTTTTTTTTTCTCCCACAGGAAAATAATTGCAGAATTTGAGCTCATGATTGCAAAAATGATGGGTAAATTGATATAAATTATGTACACGTCACAGTCTTAAGGATTATTGATGTAATGGTGTATTTACGAGTCCGCTTGTATTCAGCCGATCAAGAGGCGGAGGGAGAGGTGGCTCAGGCGAAGCTCAACGAGGCTCTGCTGGAGAAGGAGCAAGTGGCCAGCGACCTGAACACCATGGAGAGGTCTTTCTCCGACCTTTTCAAGAGACTGGAGAAGTACAAGGATGTGGTTGAGGGCTACAAAAAGGTTAGAAAACACAAACATCTGCCCTGTTATAAACCACAAAATAGATGATATTTCTAGCAGTTTGATTGGTTAATTGTTTTCTGTACCATTCCCCCAGAATGAAGGGACTCTGAAAGCTTGCGCTCAGGACTATCTGGCGAGGATCAAGAAGGAGGAGCAGCGCTACCAGACCCTCAAAGCCCACGCCGAGGAGAAAATTTGCCAGTAAGAAACCTGACTCCGCTTTGATAATAGTGTAAAATGCAATACTTACAGAGATGTCTGACTGACATTTGTTGTTCTTCTCCAGGGCAAATGGAGAGATAGCTGAGGTGCGGTACAAGAACAAGTCAGAGGTATCTGCACTTCAAGCCCAGCTGCGGCGGGAGCAGCTGAAGGTGCAGTCACTGGAGAAGAGCCTGGACCAGAAGGTGAGTGAATTAGATGGTGTGCATTTGCAGACATATTGAAGACAAGACATAAAATATTATCTTCATATTCATCTTCTTTTTGCAGGTGAAGGAGGCTGAAGAGCTCACCAAACTGTGTGATGAACTTATCACCAACGTCCAGAAGGGTTGAGGTCTTTTGTTAATACTTGTATATATGTTCTGTTTCTTTGTTGGTGTCCAAATCATTTTCTTGTGTAGCTTGTTGTTTGTCTTTGTCAATGTTCTTATAATACTGTAAAGTTAATAAAGAAGATTTACAAATTTAATAATCATTGGATTTAACGTATTTTTAATTTCTGACTCCAAACCACTAGGGGGCAGTCTTTGCCTTCATAATGTTTTTAATCTTGTCATCTGGGTTTTAGATTTGAATCATTGTTTATGGATATGGAAGTAACATGGCTGTTTGAAGCCTAAAAAAAGTTAACGTTCTGTGCATGAATTTCTACTTTAAACACACAAAGCCAGTCAGTGCACTCAGCCCTCTCATCTGTCTGGAGCCAGAGCTCATCCCCATCCTGTAATGCTTACAACAAAACAAGAGCTCACCTGATACAATGCTCCCCTTCTTTCCTGAGCAATCACAGGGTCCTGTCACATCACTCCCAGAGGCAGGACAATGCACTTCCTAAACGGTGAAAGGAAATCCTACCTAGATTGGAGTTGAATGAGGTGGTAGTGCAGACCAGGGGGAGGGAGGCGGAGAGGGTCGAGTCACTTAAATGGGGAAAAGATGCTGGTCACTCGGTGTAGTCTTGCAGGGGCCATCACTCATCTAAAAAGGACTGTGAGACTGCTCTTGTGTCTGTATCTATTCATCCCAGCAGCTTGGTCCCTCTGCTGGCTGCCCTCTGTGTCACCCTCAGCAGACACTTCAACTCGCTCAAAGGGAGAAAGCTGACCTGTCTGTACCGAGCCCGTATGTCGTAGGACCGCCACTGAAGTTATCTTTTACGCCTTCGTTTTGAAGAATATTCCCGGATTGAACAAATGCATTAATCTTCGCGAGGCACGTGACTTAATTTGTTTCAGGTCATTTAATCAAACTACCAAACCATCAAACTTTATATGATTTTAGTTTTTGAGCTTTGAACAGAATACATCATACAAGATTGTCAAATATAACCAATTAACATACAGAAATACCTAAATATTGGCATGAACTAAATGTGATTAAACTGGGTGACAAAGTACTGAAAATGTACTATACACGACAGTATACTTTAATAACATTACATAGATATGTAAAACGCCTTACTCTGAAAAATAAACTTTTGATACATTTTTTTTTTAGCAAAATAAATTAAATATTCATAACTCGGTTTGATTATAAATGACTACAGCTTCATACACTGTGGGTGGATAAGGTGGCATCCTCTGCAACATGCTACTGACTGATGATGGGAACCTACCATTACAAAAAATGATAATGAAGACCGATTCAGTTAACATGGAAACAATTCTCTCATCCCTTGCAGTCTCAGGCAAGGTTTGCACGCCATAAAAACTCACCAGTCTACTCTCGATCACTTTTACCAGAGAACAAAAGTGAGGGATGGAGGAAGGTCATATAAAGGATAGTGGTCAGCATTCCAAACAGTATGCATCTTTAACAAACAAAAGGACTACCTGAGTAGGGCACAAAACCAGCCCTTTTGTAAATCTTGAGTACCATTTCCGTCTTCATTACCAGGCAGAACGTACGGAGCCCCTGCGCTCCAACAGCTGAATAACTGAAAGGTAAAACCTAACCTCCATTTTCAGCTACACCTCAAGTAGGAAAATGCAAAATTCTGCTGCTGATGAAGACCTTTCAGCTGGCCTGAATAGCTGCGATAAAACTCACACGCAAAAATGTCCTTGTCCTTTTTGTATTAAGTGCACAACAAGGATTAATGGATTTTAGTGGTGTGAGAATCTGACAGGTAAAAAAATAAGCACCAAATATGGAAGTTTGGATGTAAAAAACACGAGGTGTGTATCACTGGCCACTTTTTTTTTCCCCACATGCACACTCTCCCAACAATCTCCAGTGATGAGAAGAGTCTTTAATAATGCCAGGTGAATGTCGCTCAGGAGCTGCTGTTCAGTCCAGAGCTCATTGTCCGTCTGAGATACTGGAGCAGTTAGTGGGGGATGTTTGGCACGCGGGCTAACACTGAAAATGAATGTGTTGATGCTGATGTACTTTCCCGTCCACGTGGGAGTGAGTGTGTGTGTGAATGTCAGTGTAGATTTTGGGGTAGATTTTAGGGGGGATTGTTGGTCCTCCCTGGGCGAGGAGGAGCTGTTGCTGCGCCAGGTACTCCTCATAGTTCATGGAGCTCATGCAGTCTTTCTCTGGGCTGGAGGAGCCGGAGGACGCAGCCACGCAGCCCCGGTCCCGCTCTCGATACGGCAGCCGGTGGGAGCTCTGCAGTACCTGCGCAGCCGCAGCTGGGGCGTTGGGAGGGGGACAGTGCTTTCTGCTCTGGCAGAACCACAGCAGCACTGTGCCAAAGATGAACACTATTCCAGCAGGGATGCCAATGATGACGGGCCAGGGGAGGGAGCTCGAGGTTGGCGAGAACATGGGCATGATGGGAGGCTTCGTGTCTGCAAAAGAAGAGGGCCAAAATGAAATCAAAACAGGTTTCCAGCTCTTCAATGTTGCCAAGAGATTGCTGCTAAAGTTGCTTAAGGCCTGAAACAAATGATCATTTTCATTTTCAATGATCAATTAATCTGTTGAGTATTCATTTGATTCAGCATTTAGTCAATAAAAGGTCTGAACAGTCAAAACCTTTGAATCAAGACGGGTTCCACACTTCAATGACTGAGGAAGACAATGGTTGCGTCCGAAATTCAATACTAACATGCTATTTAGTACGCTAAAACAGTACGTGAGACATTTTAGCATGTACATATTGGGTATCTAGTACATAGTATGTGATTTTGGATGAAGCAAATGAGATGCCACTGACAGCTCTGCAATGAGTTAGTAAGTAGACCTTGAGTTACATTTTTACAAATCAAATATATTTGAACTACATACCCAATATGTGTACTGTTCAACATACTTTTGTATGAATAAACAGTAGTATGTATCTTTTCGGACGCACTGAGCAGTAATTTACGTCGTCACACTGATAACTAATTGCCTTTCAGCTCTTAAATGCTTACAGCTTCATCAATTTCCTTCAGTTTATGCACAGAAAAACGAAAACTCAACGCTCAAAAAAAGACGATTGAATAGTTTGACTGACTGTTGAATTTGACGTGTTTTCATATATTTGGTGGAGAATAACACAAGTCCAAAACATGTCAAAAACTGACATGACACAGGTGACAACAAAACATTTGTGCTCGTTAACATTGCTTTGTTGGCATCTGTCCTCATTAGTACATTTTGCTGATGTGTATGTTGCCTACCTTTCATTTCAGTTTGACATTCCTCTGATGTAATTGTATGTGTATGTATGTGTATATGTATGTGCACTAATGCAGATTCCTAAAAATCAACAACCACATAAAATATACAAACTGATAGCACAGATCCTCGTCCAAGCCGCTGATGTGTTTCTCTGCGGTGTGTTTGTGAGTGGTACACTGTAAACAGACATTCCCCAGGTCTCACCTGGCAGCACGGTGAGGAAGGCGCTGCGGAAGCTGTATCCCATGGTGTTGGCGCCTAAGCAGATGTACATGCCAGCGTCCTCCTCTTTGGCACGGGTAATGAGCAGCTTGTTGAGGTAGGAGCCGTCGGGTCGCGACCACACCTCCCCCATGGGCAGCACCACGAATCGGTGGTCTCCCACCTCGATGGTGGAGTTGTAGCGACTCTCCTCGTTGGACTCCACGCGTTTGAGCCACTGAATGACCGGCTTAACGTCACTCCTCACTTTGCACTGGAACGACGTGGTGCCTCCGTAGTCCACCGTCGTGTTGACCGGGTGAGTGCCAGTCAAAATAGGCTTGGAGTTTGTCCTCTCTGCATAGACACACAGAGGAAAACAGTCAAGACACACACACAGTTTTTGACATGACAGCCGTTCTGCAGACAGAAGAGGTCTTAGTTGTCCGTACCGTTATTAGCCTCAGGCTTAGAAGCTATAATTGACAGAGAGGGAGGAATACCACATGTAACACAAGAAGTATGTGTGATTAGTTTCCTCTCTTTCTTTGCTCCTGGTTGTACAGCACACATTTCTCATGGGAAGGGGGGGGTGGCAGTGGGTCTGGCAGACAGCTGGGCTTTAATCAGCTCCAGATTGGGTGGAGGGTCTCTGAATTGAACAGTCTCTCTCTCTTCCCCCCCCCTATGCAAACACCAGGGCACAAGCCCTCAGTCTCAAGGCTGCTTCCTCAATATGCTTCTCATATACATGATTACACAAGCACATTCATCCATGCAGCACGGACATGAATAAGACCTGCGGATCGCAATCAGACGTCAGGAGAAGGTAGATCAGAGAGGAGATTTTTTTAAAGGTTACAGTTCTTCCTCGGTCAAAATCAGAGCCACTATTACAGAGATTACGCTGTTTTAATTGCCCACAGCAATGTATAACAGATCAGAAAAAATGATCCATACAAACAGCAGTAATCATTTAAATGAATCACCTCTGCCTCGTTAATATTTCCAGGTGAATATGTTTGGTGTGAGCTCAGCCTCTCTGCGGGATACTCACGTATGACCTCAACTTTATACGTGGCGTTGATTTCCCCGGCCCGATTGGAGACCCTGCAGGTGTATCTGCCGCTGTGCTCCGGCGTCAGGTTCTTCAGACTCAGAGTCCACTTCTTCTGACGGCCCTCGCCGACCTCCTGCTCCGTCAGCGGCCTGTCGTCCTTCAGCCACACAATGTCCGGTCGAGGGTTTCCGCTGGCCGTGCATTTGAGCCGCACTGAGCTGCCAACAGGACGAGCTATCACCCGTTTTCTCATCTTAGCGGGCTGGGTGAAGCGGGGACGCACTTTATGGGACAGAAGAGGAAACATTATCAGTGGATACATGACAAAATGTTTAGCTGTGATTTGTAGTAAATAGGATAAAACATGCAGAACCACTGGTATTGTCTGGTTAACCACTGCACCATTGATAGCAAGCCAACAGAGCTCTTACCAAGTTTTTCTGACAAGCCATCAGTGCCCAAGTCAGCTTCTGCTCCATCAGATGCCCGGGGTCCAGTTTTATCAGAACCTGAGTCATCTGTTAAGACAGCAGGACAACAGTTAATCAACAACTGAGTGCCAAACGAAACAACCAGCTGTATGTAGGCGTCTGTATCATGCATTGACATTAATCTAAAGCATTAAATTGTACTTTATTGTCAACATCATGCTTCTTAAATCACAATAAATGCATTTTTCAGTTTGTATGGCAACAATAAAGGTCCAGTGTGTAGGATCTGGCGGTATCTAGCGGTGAGGTGAGGAGATTGCAACCAACTGAAGCCTCTCCTGAGTGCCAAGCGTGTTGGAGAGCTACGGTGGCCAACGTGAAAACGCGAATGGCCCTATTTGGAGCCATTTTGAGCAGAGCCAATACGTAGAGTGTGTGTGTACGTGGGAAGTGAGTGGTGAAGCGAGAGAGAGAGAGAGAGCGACAGCGACGGGAACGAGTTAAGTTATCGACTTCGGCCCAAGCAGAAAAAGTTAACAGAGTTTGGTTTGTCCATTCTGGGCAACTGTTGAAACATGGCGGTGCAACATGGCGGACTCTGTGGAGAGAGGATCCGCTCCTCATTCTAAGGTAACGAAAACACAACGATTCTTATTTTCAGGGGATTATACACTAATGAAAACATACTTATAAATATTATATTCTATTTCTGCAAATAGATCCCCCTAATTGTTACACACTGGTCCTTTAAGGGCAGAGCACACTATGGTATTCTTGGTATATTTCTACTTTTAAAGCCTGTATTAACTTTCCATTAGAATCCCGCTCTTTATTGTTAACAGCGTCACCGTCACAGCTCTTATGGCATCGACCCAACACCAAACAGGCCCAACAAAGTGTTCTTGGCTCTATTGGAGTAAATTTAGCATTTATAGATAGGCTACACTGAGCGGGGTGCACGCTCGGGTCATACTCTTCAGCATTTCGAAGTAATATGATCAGTTTTCATAAGCCCAGTTCCAGGAGACAGCTGTGGAGTTTATGTCATTGGCTGACATCATGCAGCGGAGCTAAGACAGGGCTTAGAGGAAAATATAATGAGTGAAACCTAATCGACAGTTTGTGATGCGTATCGACTTTTCGAGTTAAGCATTGATGAATTAACGGAGCAGATCGGGTTCTTCGCCAATATCTGCCACTCTGTGCAGGAAGAGACATTATGCAGATGATTATTGAAGAAGGGTTGCTGTTAAATGATTTCATATGATACTACTGAGCTGTCACTTAACATTAGATATAGTAGTCTTTTCTAACAAACTGACCAACCATAAGATAAGGGAAAGATAGACACAATATCACAGGTAAACTGTAATGCAAAATGGAGAAAACCACCAGCCAGTTCTGTACCTTTTGTACCTATTTTGGATTTTGAGTTCAGTGCAGCCTCAAGTTTTCTAGATGCAGTTTGGCACACTTGATTCCCTCTCAGGGTTTGATTGGGTCAGGTAAAGAGGCCAGATGTGACTTCTAACCCCCATCGTTCTGCCTCCCTCCGAGTCCCCCCGAAACCCTCAAAGCTCTCTAGGGTTCTCTGGGTACAAACCCTCCTTTGTTTGTCCCCTGCAGCACCAAGCCCAGCCATGATGTCATGGCTATTTGAAGGGGTTTAACTGGCCAACTATAATAACCCATTCCTTTAAAAAACAGCCTCCACTGGAAGAAATATTTCTCTGTTGCTCACTTGGGCTCTCCACATTCCTCCCGGTTCCTGAACCTCCCAATCCAAACAGAACACGGTCCCACACTGCCGGCGTTTTCTTTTTGACTTTTTTTTTTCCTGAATCTATTTCCTCTCTACTTTTAGGCGATTCCAGGGAACAATGGCGCCCTTTATATGTCTGTCCTGTTAAAGCTATTCCTTGCCACTATTGTCTTTACACAATATTGGCTCACTAGACTGCAGACAGGGGCGAGGTAAGACATATCACGGCTGCCATGTGATTGTTATTTTTGGAAGATTGAAAAATAAAATAATCAATAAATGAGGAGTGACTGAGAGGCCCGTTCTTGTGTACTGGAAAGTAAGTAAAAGCTGCAACTTATTATGGAATCAGTGATCAAACAGCATATACTTTATGCACTGTATGAAATCAAAGCTTCGTTATGTCAACGGAAATTCAATCAGAAGAGTCATGATTCAAGTGCACGCTCATGCAAGTGAAAGTATCAAATTGTTTAAAATGCAATCAGCGTCCTTCCATACAACTTAAATCCATTCATGGTCTCGCTACAGTGTTTAGGGTCTGACGCCATCCCCTCCCACTTCATTCACAAATCCAGCCACAGGAAACAGGTCACTACACTCTCTCTCTGCTGGCCTCCTGTGCCAGCTGAAGCACAGGAAAAGGCCGGATGATTTGAGGTCACAACGAGCTCCAGATGTTGTTGGGGACATTGTAAGTCCAGGGAAAGTTATGCGCAGTGGCCTTGCATCACACGCTGGAAATCTCCAAACAGCTACCACATGTGATCAGTCACACACGGGGCGGTTTATCCAGCAGTTGGCCTGACAACGTCTCCAGAGAGGAGCGAAATGAAAAATGTGCCGCGAGAGCCAAAATCTCCATGTAGAAATAATGAGCGCCGCCAGCCCTGTTTTAGCCCTGTAATATATTATCTGTGCAGACATAAACATTAAAATCCAATCCTGTAAATGTTAATATGACAATCCCATGTTAATGCTAATATGAAGCCTGCTGCAGACTGAGCAGATGACGACGGAGAGGTTGCTGCATGCATCGGTCTGTCCTGGTGGGGGTGATGCAGCCAGTTGTCAAGAGACCACCCCAAACAGGGCCCAAACAGCCAGCTGGAGGGATTGAGGAGGCGCCATGTTGCACTGACTGACCAGATTCTTCAGATAGCTCAGGGGAGGACAGGCTGTCCGCTGGCAGATGGGAGGAGGGATATCTCTCCAGCTGAAGTGGAACCCCCCCCCTCCTCCTCCTCCTCCTTACATCACCCTGCAAAACCCCTCACTCTCTCAAGTCTTCGCTGTCTCTTTATCTTACTGTCTTTCTTCTGCTTGGCTCCTCTGCTGGGTCCCAGGCAATGTTTGAAAAGTTATGCTCTCCACGTTGGGCCTTGAACTTGAACAGCTGCCAGGATTTCGTCGACCCCTCTCCCCTGACCGGCAACCATAATCGAGTGCAGTTACTTTTTCACTCTGTGATCCAGTAAAAATAATAAACTCACATGATGGATACTGTGTGTGGAGCTATGCTGGGAGTTACCGCTCATTTACAGTATTTCAGATAAATAATCTCTCTCCTCTGATCTTTCTGAGCAACACAATGGGCCTCCCAGCAGGTCAGCATGCAGCTAAATGCAAACAATTAGGTGATTCAACGTTAATGGAAAGTGTTGCTCATGATAATTGCAGACTATTTGGCTGTATTAAGCTGACTTCAATCCTGGAAGTGTTTTGACAATGAGGCCCCCTGAACTTTGTGGCAAAAAGGCACCCAGAATGCAATGCAGCTCTGATGGAACAATTATCTATAAAAACAAACGCTGTGGTGATGGCCCGCCAGTGCCTAATGGGATGATGGACAAGAGGGTAGAAAGAGGGGAGGGGGTGCTCTTGTGAGTTGCAGACTGGCTGCTGAGTGTCTAGAGTCGGTCTGTCAGGCACTCACCACCACCAGAGGACAACTAGGAAATAGAACAAACCAGGTCAGGATTAAGAGTCAGGCCAGAGAGTCTCTAGGTAACTCCATAAAGGGCAAAAACACTCCGATAAAAATCTCATGGAAATATGCTTCCAAGAAAGACTTATGATTGAACTTCCAATGGTATTTTTTTCCTAATGTAATCACCGAGTGGGAGCAACGCATGCAGTCAGGTTGAACTGATCTCCCGGCGATCCCTGCCAGCTTCATCACATCAGTCTTAAACGCTCTTCATTGAAGTCTTCATTCACACTCAGGCTCACTGCATTAGAAGCCAAAAACCAGACAAATGATCTGTCACACAAACACACCGCAGGGAAAACGTTATCTATCACCGAGATGAATTGGCTAATTGTGTCTCCTGTTAATGTGTGTGTGTGTGTGAGTGCAGGTAGGTGGCTTTAATTTATCAAAATCATCATTCAATATCTCCCACCTTTAAATCAATATTTAATCCAAAAAAAATTCCATGTGCATGTACAGTATTTATTTAAATAATTAAGCTGTCTCACATGTCTCTCACACACACATACACACACACACAGACCTTTTTTCCCTTATCTGTATTTGCTTATGTTTGCGAAAGCTCTTTCTCAGCTTACAAAGGCATCTAAGATGTCACAGCACAAACTAATTTCTATTCCTCCTCGGGATGAAATAATAAATTACATCATTAGACAGTGATGAAGTCTTTTCTCTGAACCATCTTTTCCAGAATCTGAACAACAACAGTCTTTCTAGTTGATTTTTAGGTATTATTCAGTCTCTATAAAAGTTGTGAGGCAAAGTACCTGTTTGGATTCAGCATATTTACAGGTACAGGTCAACAGAAGTACAGCAAAAATCACGTCTCCATTTCTGAACAGGCCAAAATTTTGCTTAATAACAACAATAACTTACAACAACACCAGAGAGTGTGATAGCATCATGTGCTAGTCATGAACATACTTTTTTAATGTAACGTCTTAAAGGTACAGTGCGAGGGTTTGGCGGCATCTAGTGGTGTTGTTGCAAAACATAGTTATGAATATTATATTCCATTTCTGCTAATAGATCCCCCGAAATGTTACACACTGCTCCTTTAATGTAACGGTTCCTGAGCTAATGATCCATGGCATCCACTTCAATTAACACATCCTAGTCAAATTATCACGTACAATTGGTCTGACATTTCAACTCCTTTCAGTGCTTGAACTTCAACTGAATCTTCAATTGATTTTAACACTGTCACTTCAACTTCATTTAGTGCTTACACTTCAACTGAAACTTCAACTTTTTTTTTAGCACTTCCATTTTAACTTATTTCAGTATTTGTATTTCGAGTGCCACTTCAACTACAACTATTTCAGCTATTTCAAACTGAATTTTCAACAATGAGCACACATAAATCTTTTGAAAATCTTGCCTTTCTTGTTTATTAAATGTATACTCTACATCACGTTTTGTAATAACGTCTAATCTTACGACCCTAAAAAGACGCTGTGACGCTGCTTTTTTGCGTCTATTCATATCGACTCCACTCCCCTTGAAAGAATCTGCATTTACTTTCTGCAGTGGGAAAACATTAAATAGACCAACTCCATCACATCAAAATGCACGATTTTGACAGTATCCAATCAACCGAGCCTTGAAACAAACTTAAAATGACATGGTGGTTGTTATCCATCACATGATTGATTCTGAATGTGCTCCACAAAGATGTGTTTAGTTTATATAAAAACTCCTTTTAAGTGCAATGTAGACGCAGACATAGCCACGTCTGACTTTTTTACTATATAGCACAACTGTAGTATGAACCTTGACATTATAGCTGGCTCCGTGCCTTCATCTCCAACCTTTCATTTTAGCACAATCAGCAGACACCCTCTCTTTGAACTCACTGGGAACTTCATATTGAAGGGGACCCTAAAATAAACTTTGGTCCAGACTATTCCCAACTCATGAGCATGCTTTACTACAAAAAGCACCGCTTTCTGAAGTGCTCTGTGTTTTCCACATCTGCCTGATTATGGCTCTTCATCTGAAGCCTGGCTGTCACAAGACCAGGCTCCAGCTCCTCCTGCCAGTGAGAAAGAGAGAGCACAGACTCTGGCCCTAATTAGGCATCTTAGAGTAATTAGACTAAACACAGCCTTCACGCTCCACTCCGCTCATTCATCATGCTCTGCTCTAGCGCAGAGGAAATGCACTGTACGCACATGCACAAACGAGTAACACACTGGGTCAAACTGTGGCTTAATCCTCCAGGCCCCATTCAAGCGCTGTGTTAGAGTCCGAAGACAAACCGGCACTATTACACTGAATGTGTTTCTTATTGCCGAGCTGCAGACCTCCTGCCTCCACAGAGTGTAGCCTAAGGAAAGGGAAGAGCTTGAGATCCAATTGAGTCACAGAGGATGAAGTAGTATGAAACAATATCCCATGCCGCTGTTGACTTTGGGCAGGGAGAGGTAGGGTCTGTAACACATACAATAGATGAGAGGATCAACCACTAAACCTCCATAAATCCACTTGTTTTAGACCTCGACCTCTGGGAGTGATGCTGTCTTTTAACATTTGAACTGGCTGCAGGAAAGTGTTACAAATATGGCTTCGAAACACCGCAGCGGAAGACGATGCGGTCTGATCGTACAAATCAGGGGAGTGACTCACGGCTATGGTCTCTGGTTTTAGTTACCAGACAGGTGACTTCATGCTTTATAGATGCTGAATCGAGCTTGAATTTTTAACAAGAGTGACACATTTCACAACCCTCAATGATCTCATCTCAGGAACCTGCAGAGTTTATACAAACTCTCTAATGTGACACACACAACTCACCGATGACGATGAGGGTATAGTTGATGTTGACGCTACCAAAGCCGTTGGTGGCTTTGCAGATGTAAGTCCCCGTATCATCTGCCTCCACCTCCTTGATCTTCAGGCCCATGCGGAGGATACGGAAACGGATCCAGCCGCTGTGAATGTTGCGCCCGTCTTTGGTCCACATTATGAGGGGCGGAGGGTCTCCTTCCACTGGACACGGCAGCTTAATGGCGCTCCCGAGCCGGGCCATCTGTCTGTGAGCAACCTTCTCAGACACCCGTGGAGGTCCTGAGGACACACAAACACAGTAATGGTGAAGTCTGTGAAACCAATTTTTATGGAAAAAAACCCAATATGGTTTAGCAAAAGGAAAACAAACTATGTGTTTGAAACTGCAGCACACAATAACATTGAAAATGGGTTTCTGAAGCTGATACCAATATTTTTTAGATGGTATTCCACATCATAGCGGCGAAGAAGAATTGATTTCTGGTTAAACAAGTTGATTTTTTTCTGGGTTAATAAACTATGGTATCGGATCGGTGCATAGACTGGTATACTCGCCGATACCCTATCCCGAATCTTGGGCCGCATCGGACACTTTTCCGATACTGGTATCGGTATCGGAACAACTCTATACATTAGGCATGTCAGTGGAGAAATTACTTTATGAAATAAGCATGATTAAGCAGGAAGCTGTCATAGTAAGTTTTAGTTTTTATAGTATAGTCAAAGAGGCGCCTCCTTCATATCCAACAATTTCAAAAATATTACAAAATTGAATCGGTTTACTAACCAAGTGACATTGCAAAAATAAATTTTCAAACATCACAATGGGCAGCATGGCTAACAAAAGTGTAATCGAATCAGTAAATGAAATAAAGTATCCTGATTTCCCTGACTAAAACCACCTCTAAAAACAGCTCAGATGTGGGCAGATGGAATGAGATAGAGGTAATTTGTCATCTTTTTGTCTGATTACCCAGAAATGTTGAAACCAGATTGTAATAATTGGACGAGCCCGGCCGTCCACTGCCTGCACAGAGAGGGTAAAGTGTTCTGGCTCTGGTTTTTTGCGTGCAAGAGATCAAAGCGATGAGGGGGGCGGGTCGCAGTGAGACGGACAGCAGCCTGCTCTCCCTGCTCTTAATTGGCTCAGGTCTGCTCCCTCAGATCTGGTGAAGTGGAGCGGGCCGAAACACCCTGTGATGGTGTTAGGAGGCCTGCGCCGCTGCTCGCACAGCACCCGGCGTTCAACTAACCCCCCACCAAAAACTAAACGAAACCCTGAATTACTGAGCAGACTAGACACCGAAGAGAAACAGGAGATTGGGGGAGAAAGAGGGGGAGGAAATGCAACCAAACCCTATAGCTGCAAAAGTACACAGCCAGTGCCTCAGAACAAATGGCCGGTCTGGTAGCAGTAAAAACAATGGGGAGGGTAAGTACACATGGCCTCTCTCAACACATATACACACGCTCAAACACACACAGTCACATTCCTTTGGTGCATTTCACACATATGGTAAACAAGAAGATCATTATACTGATGGGGCTGCAGTGGGGGAAGGTGACACAGGTAACTCCATCTGGCTGTTTTATTCATCACATTGCCAACAGATGTATCTCAGCTGAAGGTACAACATCTGGACTGCTGGGCGGGTGACCTTCAATGCTAAAAAATCTGGACTCACTCATATTTTCTAAAAATTATAATGATGTATAGGTCATGCCACAAAACTCAGTGGAAAAAAGTGACACTTGTGAGCGTAAAACCAATGAAAACCTCCTTCCTTTTTTGTTTCTACATCTTTCTCAACCATGCATGAACACACACACACACACTCAGAGTTTTCCTTCCTCTCTGTGGATGGCCTTTCCTGGTCCACAGCATGCACAGGAAATTGGAAGTGTCATTGTTTATGTCTGTGGAGAAAAAGTGACCACAGTTTTTTTGGCTGTTGTCAGCTGGCCCATATCTCACTCCTCTGCAACCAGGAAAGCAGAACAGAGGCTCTCACTGTTCAGTTTCTGACTCTACAGACTGCTCTAGGAACACAAACAGGTCACAGCGTTGGCCTGGGGCTGCTGGAGCTCATTTGGACTGAATTGATCCTAGACTTGTAAAAACATAAATATATTTCTGCCAATTCTTGAACAAATGAGCTTCAGTTATCTCTTCTGACTTGTGGTCCCACAAGCAGCGCAGCCATGTGCTCCTTCTGGATTAATGGAGGGAACTGACATACAAAAACAAGGCCTGATTCATGTCAAAGGTTTAGCTTACGTAAAATGTCAAAACACATTGACCCAGCAGCAGAGGCACGGCTTCTGTCAAACAACAAATTCGGAAAGCAGGAGGGACATTTCTTGAGTTATATTCTTCTCAAGGAAAATGAAAAGAGACAACATCTGAATTGTTTGCAGGACTCTTATTGTACACTACCCTGCCTTCTATTGGAGATCCTTCATTCCTATCCCTCTTCGTCTTTTTAAGCCTCTTAACACTAAAGTTTTTTTTCATTTATATGAGCAGATGGCTTTATGTTGGAGGTGCAGTGTAACTTTGGTTAGATTTGTTTGTTTGATAGACTGTGATGTCTTTAAGTATGCTTTTTCATTTTGCCATGTGACTGTTATTAATCATGTAAAGGAAGTAGGGCTGTCAAAGCGATAACAACGCCCTAACACAAATCCGTTTTAATGTCACTAATTTCTTTAACGCATTAACGCAACTTGCGATTTTTAGGTTGTAGCGGGCTCGGTTTAAAAGATAGAGTGAAGATTCTGGTATCATATGAAACTAGACAATCTAAGGAATCCATTGGTACCAACTTGAGTTTGCCATGTTATGATTTGAGCATATTTTTAATGCTAAATGCAGTACCTGTGAGGGTTTCTGGATAATATTTGTCATTGTTTTGTGTTGTTAATTGATTTCCAATAATAAATATAGACATACATTTGCATAAAGCAAGCATATTTGCCCACTCCCATGTTGATAAGAGTATTTAATACTTGAGAAATCTATCTTTAAGGTACATTTTGAACAGATAAAAAATGTGCGATTCATTTGCGATTAACTATGGACAATCATGCGATTAATCGCGATTAAATATTTTAATCGATTGATAGCCCTAAAAGGAATAGTTCGACTTTTTGGGGAAAAAGATTGGTCAATCAATCTTCTCATCTAGCTAACTCTCGGGGGGAAAAAAACATAAACAATCAAACAAGCAAAAAAGAAAAAAAATCATATTTCCAATAACTCTTCCTTTAATTGTGATAAAAGTCTATGTGATCTTGAACTTGGGTTATTCAGGGCGACTCCAGAAAAAACTTTGGATGGTGCTCCAAGTGCAAGGAATGTGCTACGAATGATTTCCTCCCTCCATCTCCGCTCTTTAAAAACCTTTGAAGTCCTTTTGAAAAACAAGGCATGAAGAGGTGCTGAAATCAAGGACATCGTCTGAATAACTTAATAAGTATTTGTGCTGTGTGCATGACCACCATCCTTTCTTCAATAGGGACTCTCCTCCTCCTCCTCCTCCTCCTCCTCCTCCTCCTCCTCCTCTCCTCCTCCTCCTCTCCTCCTCCTCCTCCTCCTCCTCCTCCTCCTCCTCCTCCTCCTCCTCCTCCTCTCCTCCTCTCCTCCTCCTCCTCCTCCTCCTCCTCCTCCTCCTCCTCTCCTCCTCTCCTCCTCCTCCTCCTCCTCCTCCTCCCTCTCAAGGACAGGTTCTCTTAACCTTGGAGTTGAAAGCTTGGAAACTACCACACAGAAAAAAATCTGAGATAAATTGTTGCCTTATCTGCTCGATTGTAAGATGCATAGCTACACTTTTCTCCGCTGTTTTAGCTCCAGTCCTCTGAGGCTCTCTCTCGTGGTTGCTGAACTAAGCATTATGGTGGTGATGAGTGGGAATCTACACGATTTATGACAAACTGGTGAGCGTTTCAGACGATTTTACTCAAATTGTTAGAATTGTTAGCTGCTCTGTAAATGGAAAATGATACACATGACCATATGGGCTTTCCCGTATTGCAGCGTTTGGTACGGCGCTCCTTATTATAGCCGAGCTCCATGTGTGAATGGAATCTTTCATAGCGCAGGAAGAGGAGGAGGAGGCCTGGCGACTCTCAGAATTAGCTCTGTTTTTCTTTGCTCAATTTGGTGATGGATTATTTTAAGAGAAAGGGGCACATTCAATAAGCGCATTCTTGTGATTCAGACTAAATATAGCCACTTTTTACGAAACCTTGTGAGCGAGTTAATGAACTGTTGATCTGACGTGCAGGCATCCTTCGAGGGAAATATGTTAGGAAGAAGGAATACAAAAAAAAATAAAGACTACAAAGGCTGCCAGACTTGAGCAATGTTCAGATGTGCTGGCACCTCTCTCCTCATTTATTTTCTCTTTTACAAAACACCTGTGGGTTTGTAATGATGTGTACATGCATTTTTCTTCCCATACAAAGTGCTTTGGTCTTTCTAGTCATTGCAAACATGTCAATAAAGGGTTGGCTTGGCTGCTGACAGCTGCTTCAATAGCGAACACCTGGATCTTAACCAAAGCGATAATGCACGCAACACCGTCTGCCCAACGCAGGATAGTTGTTCAAACAACACTGTAAACATCTTCTAATAAAAAGGATTTGGTCCTTAATCTCCAGCCAACTGCAAGTATTTCTTGTGCATCAAAAGGCTTTTGCACAGTAACAGACTGTAGTGATTCATTACTTAGATAAACACTGATCTGAGTGAATGTGTCTTCAATATGGAGTATTTACATAAAGGATAAGAGGCGGATAGAAGCTGGAGAATGCTTCCTCCTACTCAGCAGCACTGTGTTAGCTCAGCAGACCGTACAAGAGCAGACAGACCTCTAACATAAGAGAGGACGATTAATGGAGCCTGTGCTTCCAGGCAAATATTCTATCATGCATCTCTTAAAACCTCAGGCGCACTTGTATCATACAAATCAACAAAATGGATGTAAGTCGAGTTCAACGAACACGGGAGGGAGGTAAAAAGAAAAGCACAAAAAACGACATGAAAGCTAGAAACCAAACCCAGAGTCGGTGACTTTACTTGAGACTGGAGGGGTTGGGTGAAGGCGAAAGGTGAGGCAGACTCCGCAACTCGGGGAGTGTGTGAAAGGCCAGAGCTTCTGTTCAGAGCCTGCTGCTGCGCTTGGCTATACATTTCACAAGCAGAGATAAAAATCGGCATAAAACGGTGAGAGAGAAAGAGCGTGGGGGAGAGCCACCTTGGCAAATCAAGAAAGGAGGCGAGGTGAGGGATGGAGGGGAGGAGGCTGGGGCGGCGGCAGTGACAGGGTGAAAGGGGACGGGGATATGTGGAGTGGCGGTGGAGGCTGTTCTGACAGCAGCGGGGTAGCCAAGGGTGAAGAATGCCGTCTTTTCTTACCCCTCCAGACGTCCTGCCCAGCAACTTCACCCAGCGTGGTAATCAATACCTGTTATTTTCCCCTCTCGGCTTTCCAATCAATAGATAAGAGCGGGGTAAGACCAGCCCGGACAATGGCTCTTTCTTCGGCCCCATCTGATGTAGGCTGAATAGCAACTGCTTCGGTGGTGGGAATGGTACTGGAGGAGCGATTGGGTGACATGAGGGACTAGAGAAACAGCAGGAGGGGGTGGAATATAAAGAAAGAGGTAAAGAGAATAAGATGCTCCAGTCGATCTATCTGATTAAAGCAGAATAACGTCGCTGCAGTGAATCTGCTTCCTTCACTAATGGCCCCCGAACAACAGGCTCCTGCCGACCCCTCATCAAAAGAGCAGGAAAGAAACAGAGAGAAATTACTCCAGCGTCATAAAGCTTCTGGAAACATCTCCATCACGCGGCCTACCCTTAACAGGCCCTACTGTGGAGCCTTTGAACTCTAAGCTGCTATATTTCATTAAACTTGACTGCTTTCTCCCGGCCCCAGCTGCCTCCGTCGGGGAAAAGCAGCGTGTGTTTGTAGACTCCTTACTACTGTCACTTGTAGTTCCACCCAAAATAAATCAGGTAGACAGAAATATTTGTTCGTTTGTCAATAACCTGAAGAGATAGTTATTTTTCTGACTACTGGTCATCATTTATACAGAGGTGATCCACCTCCCCAGAAACAAACCTCTGCCTACACTATATAAAATGAATGCACTTTTATGAAATGCCAAGTGTCGTCATGTTTAGGCCGTCATCTGCTAACTAAACTGACCAAGATCCAGGTGGCTACTATTACCTCAGCTAACAATTTCCTGGGAGAAATCCTCCGTTTTATAACTTATTGATACTTTGATTATATGAAAAGCCCCTTTTCATTCATTCATTCATTTCATTTCCCATAAGGACTCCATACTTTTCCATACTTCCACAAGCCTGGAAAAGTACGGAGTCCTTACGGAAAGTCCTTAACTTGAATTAATAGAGGCCTTTCATATAATGTTTTTGGAGTGGCCATTTTGTCTCATTACTGGATAGTGCATATGAGTTGCTGTGGAACAGTTTATATCCTGATTTTCCAATTTCCTACCTGGTCTAACACTGTACAGAGAGTTGGGTATTTTCTTTTGAAAGTAGTCACTATTTTGGGTTATTATTACTGTTAATATTATCTTTTACGAGCCTTCTGATACATGCCATTGAATACTGTTGTCTATAATGGGGTGAGTGGGAGAGTTCGGCTCATTCTTCTCTTCTTCTCATTTTATTTTGCTCATTTTTGTTGCTGTTTTCCTTGTGCTGTCAGCCATACCGTTAAAGGGTACGGCTGACAATATTCTACACTTTTCTTATTGTCAACAAAAAGCAAAACCAATACTGAATTGATGCTACAAAAGGATTGTCTGATAAAGGTTATTCCTCTGTGCAAAGACCTCCATTGTTCTCCGAATATGATTTAAAATACATTAAAGAGCCTCACAGTTGCACTGGGTGACTTCATTTCATTACCAGGAACATGGGCGCTGTAGTTTAGTTTGAGTCATCCCACATTCACCATCCTGCCATAAACAATCACTACACCATCAAATGTATAAGATAAATTCAATTTTTTAGAAAAATATTGATGCAACTGGTCAGATGTCCTGAAGTAACTGTTAACTGACTATTAGAAGCTTTCAATCAAAAAATATCAATATAAGACCACGAAATACCATACAACATTCAATCACTCGGTTTCTGAGAGAATGGTGCATACAATAAAACAATATTCTTAGTAAATGCACTAATTCAGTGGCATAACTGCTAGTGCAAATGTGAGTTCACTGGTCTTGCGCTGTCATAAAGAGCGCACAGTGAGTGGCACTCTAGTCGCTTTATCTCACTCCATTAGGCTAAGGCCCGGTGCACACACAGGGGCTGAGTGTGTGCTTAGGGCCACTTATCAGGGAAGAGGCAACAGGAGGGAGGCTGGGAAGGAAGGCAGAGAAAGGCCAGATAGAGTGACAGACAGAGACAGAGAAAGAGGGGTCAGAGGAGGGGAGAGGAAGAAAATGAAGCCAAGGAGAGAGAAGTAGGGTTGATTTAGAGAGTGGCAGGGAGCAGGGGCTAAGATGGCAGAGAGGCCTCCTTTAACACACAGCTCATAAGGAGAGGAGGGCTGCATGGGGGAGTGAAGGGGGATTAGGTGGGCCCAGGCGGCAGTAACCAGGAATCCCAACAATCTCACACCCCACTCCCTGGCCCGGGCTCAGCCTCAGCCACATGACACACTCAAACAGACCTCTCTCTCTCCAGCACAGAGCAGGGCACCAACGAGCACCTGTTTATTACTGTCTGTCTCGTGTGTTTGGAGATGGACCGACCACTTGGCACTGAAAGGGACATTGTGTGAAACGCTCACACGCGTTTGGCTGCTCTGAACCGCCTGCGTATTGTATCATATTCTCTCTGAGAAACACACAGATATGAAAGTTTAGACTGTAGTCACCATGCCACAGAAAACGAAGGGTGTTAAAGAGTAAAGTCCTTACTTTAGATTAGTATTTAACCACCTACTCCTTCCTCCAGAGCAGTGGTGCCCAACATCTTCCTGAGGGGTCGTGAGACAATCAGTGAAATAGGAAAGCAGGAAAAAAAAATGTTATGCCTAATTTTTCCCCAAGATGTTCTTCTAATCCAGTGGTTTCCCCCAGAGGGATCCCACGATAAATCTGAGAGGTCCAAAGATGATTAAACTGATATAGGACAGATTTAATTTTCTTTTCTCAAATTTGTTTCTTTTTTCTTGTGAAATACTGAACATATGTACCTCCTCAGGCCTTTAATAATCCTCCAATTAATATAATGTGAGAAGGAAACTCACTCTTTGGTTGGACTGCACACCGCTCCAAACTGACTATAAACTGATTAGGGGTCACAGGGAGACATTGTTTTTTCTTCTAAGGGTCTGGATGTCAAAAGGTTTTGGGAACCACTATAATATAATCTTTGCTTTTCTTATGAATTACTTAATAGTTTTACCTTTCAGGCCTAAAGAATGATTCAAATTAGGGTTGGGCGATATGGAGAAAATCAAATATCACGATATTTTTAACCAAATACCTCGATATTACAACGAGATTGTAGGGCTGACCATTGGTGCTTTTATAAAATATTTAGACAATGAAATCTTTGATAAATAATCACCAGTAATGTGGATATAATGACTAAATGGGTAAAGGCAAATAATAGAACAGCTAGAACAGTTCAGAAAATTACATCACTTTACTGTAATGCAGCCTTTAAAACCAGGAAAAGACAACACTTATGCCATATTACGTTATTACGATATCCAAAATCTAAGACGATATCTAGTTTCATCACGATATCGATAAAATATCGATATATTGCCCAGCCCTAATTCAAATACAGCAAAAAAACAGAGAGTGAAACAGTGCTGATATGATAACCAACTTCTTTCGAGGAATATAAACATAATTTTCTACAAAATCCTATTTTCATACAAGTAAAGCCAAATTTTCTAATGTTAAATATTGAGAAAGACAAGTAGCTATACAAGGAGTTAATCTAAATCAGTCAGTACTTATTCAAGCACGCATTTGATGCCAGCTTTCTCTGTTCTATGGGCACTTTTAGTTACCACGAAAGTATTGGCTCTCTATCCTACATACTATATGCAACAGATGACGATGGGGCACAGGTAGACATTGCTTCGCCAAAAACGTTGGGAACCACAACTCCAGAGCATGCTTAATGGACAATAAACCCTGGCACCATGTTACACCGTCTCCTCATAACAAGAATTCGGTTTATGTTGTTTCATGGCCTCCATCAGACAACAGCGAGGTGCATCCTGCCACTCCCTGCACGCCTCCTCCTCCTTCAACCTTCCTGCATTCCACAGTGGGAAATAACTAACTTCCCAACCTGTGTTTGGCTCATTGTGTACAGTTGACACAGTCGGGAGTCCAGTCTGGAGGTGCTGAATGAGATACAGATGTCTTATTAAGTCAAGCCACCGTCGCTCTGCGTTGGTCTGATGTTCTACTGACTGGCAGAGAAGCACAGAGGTTGTAAACAAGACTGTTTTGAGCCAGACATGCTGTCACCGGCGGACCAGTGTGTGTGTCTCTCTCTCTGTTATGTGTTGCGGTCACATCTGTGTGATCATGACGTTGATGATGGCCGAGCCTGGCACTGAGTGCCCCTCATTTCTCCGTCTCCAGGAACCCTACACCAGCGTACAGTCTGAGGATCAGCCAATCTTCATGACACTGGGAAGCGCTTTACACCAGCGCCTTTGTCAACAAGGTCTTTTCAGGAGAGGGCCATTGACAGACTGCGATGTAGCAGGAGTGTTTGGGCAGAATGGAGTGATTCAGGACGGAGCAGGAGGGAGGGAGAGGCCAGGAGAGGAGTGGGTGAGGGAAAGAGAAAGGCGGGTGAGACAGAGACGAGACAGAGCGGGGAGAAGGGGGGAGAGGCAAGGCGAGACAGACGGACGGGGTGGAGGAACTGGCAAAGCTCTCACTGACAGCAATGGGGCCTCTTGACAATCCAGGAATATTGTCTGAAATCAATCTGTCACCGTGGAGCTGTTGAGCCTGTCATTACGATGTGGTACTCGCCCTTTCACAGTGACAATTTGTTCAGTGCTTTCCCAGTTCACCTTACTACTCGGCTGTACAGAGGTCACTGCCCTCTATCCATCTCTGTCTGCCAGTCTGGCTGTCTCTCTCTTTGTTAATCAACTGTCCACACTCAGCTACACAGTCCTTTTATCAAGGTGACCTGCACAGGAACAGGCGGCTGCTGACCAGAATAAATGTCCTGTTGCAAGGACTTCTGTTATGTTGAGATATTTCACTGAAGAGGAGAGAAGTTTGACTTGCTGGTGGCGCTAGAAGCAAAGTCAGCGGATCATCAAAGTTATTTGAATTCAACCTCTAGGGACCTTAAAGGTACAGTGTGTAGGATTTGGCGGCATCTTGTGGTGTGGTTGCAGACTGCAACCAACCCATCTGATCACTCCTCGCTTTCCAAGACTGCGGTAACGTGAGCTGTCGAGTGCAAAACCGTTGTAACGCCGCTCAGAGTCCATCCTTACCATAATAACACTACATTAGGAGCAACGGAAGTCAGACGGCAGCTGGTGGTACCTCGGTTTTGCACTCTGCAGCTTAAATTATCGCAGTTTAACAAGCATGTCGGAGAACTACGGTGGTCTTCAGGTAACGTAAAAACGTGAAAGGCTCTCTCTAGAGCCAGTGTTTGGTTTGTCCGTTCTGGGCTACTGTACAAACATGGCGGAGCAACAGGGCGGACTCCGTGAAGAGGACCCGCTTCCTATGTAGATATGAAGGGCTCATTCTAAGCTAACGAAAACACAACGATTCTTAGTTTCAGGTGATTAGACACCTAAGAAATAATACACTATTATTATTATATTCAATTTCTGCTAATAGATCCCCCGAAATGTTACACACTGTTCCTTTAAATATCTGCACCAAATTTCATGGCAATCCGTCCAATAGTTGTAAAGGTATTTCACTCTGAACCACAAACCTCATGGTGGCGCTTCAGAAAAAAAGTCAGAGGATCACCACTTTTCATGAAAATCCATCAAATAGCTGATGAGATATTTTTCAATCTGGACCTAAGCGCAACCGACTGACAAACCCACAGACAAGCCATCCCTAGAGTCTCGCCGCTAGCATGGATAAAAATAAACAAAAAGAACAGTCAGTTCAGCTAATATTCAATCTAGACACAGAATAACTGTATGAATGGAGCAGTGCCCACATCTGCCAAGCCTTTAACTCCAAGTACATCCAGGCTGGGGGCTTATCCAAGGCCCAAACTCACATCCCCGTGCATGAGGAAATCAAATCAGTTTCACTGCATGGTGCAGAATTCCAGTCTGGGATAGCAGTAGCTCTGCTATAAAATATGACAGATTATACTCTTTGCTTCTGAAATGATTTTTCCTCCCTTGTCCCATTCCACTCTTTGAGTCAAAGCGGGGACATATTTTTCCATTCATTACACAAGTCCCCTGAATGAAAACTCAGGGCCTCTTTGCCTCCTCGCCTCACCTCCAGTGTTGAGAGAGAGACTGCTGCTGCTGGAAACGGGTGCAAACAAATTCCATCATGACAGCCTATCCGCTCGCAATGAAAACTCCTATTTTGACGCACTGTGACAAGCTATCGCCCAGACCAGACTCTTTCTAACCACAATCAATGGGGACAATGTGCAAAGAATTTCCGAGGTCGCTCAAAAGAATCGCTAATGAAAAACAAAGTGGAAGTGAAAAAGCCACAAAGCCATGTGGGGTCTCATTGAAGCTCATCGGAGGTGAACTGAAAGAGGGGGGGGGGGTCGAGGAGGGGAGGATGGAAGAAACTGGAAGGAGGGTCCGGGGGTGTGTGTCGATGGCAGCGGAGGCCTCATTCAGAGCTCGTTATCCCAGCCGTCCCCTGGCTCGGCTTTCTTCAGGCTCAGCCAGCCATCGCTGTTGCCACCACCATAACTTTCAATCAACCTTTTAACTGCAGAACGGCAGGGATGGTGTGTGTGTGTGTGTGTGTGTTAGTGAGGGTTTGTCTGAACAACAAGTGATTTCTAATGAAACCCCCAGAGAGAGGAGGAGATAGCAGAGAAACAAAGACAGAGAAAACTCTCATAATCCTTTCGACGTGATGTCTGATATCAGATTATACACCCAACTGCTGCCCAAAATCATAAACAGAAGGAAAACAATGAAAGACTTGATGGCACAGAGAAGTAAAAAAATAAGACAGGAAGCTCCTCATCAAGTTATGTACAACAGGTACTTCCTGACGGCCTGATTTGGTATTCTGATAAGTCAGTATGAGGCTACAGCAGCACTGATTCAAGCAGGCTGTGGCAAGTACAGCCAACAAGCACATACAGTAAGATGGGGCAGATAATATTTCTGCAGTTCAATTCAGCCTTTTATTCACTAACATCACAATGACAACTGTTGAGCTTGTCCAAACCTGCTCAGTCCAAGCAACATCCTCAAGGCCACCATCGCAGAAATACAGTATGGATATGTTTTCCTGACATAACAAAAGGTTGTCATGGTACATGTTTTTTAAGTTTTTCGTAAGTTTGCTCAACACCGAGGAGGGGGGCAGAGGATGCATCAGGGAGCCAATGCTAGAGGACATGGAAAAGCGGGGAGAAGAAAGAAAAGTTTCGATTTCTGCACCCCCTTTCTGCAGCTGCAGGTCCGAATCATAAATCTACAGGTTCAAATCTACGGGAAAACAACACCGACTTCTCCTGTTGAGGGGTGAAAGAGGAGAGCAATAGGAATCTCATCATTTCACTCACTAAAGTGACTGAGTGAACAGCTGTGGAGCAGAAAACGGTGAGGAGGTGGGAGATGGAGGAGGAGGAGGAGGAGGCGGGCGTCTCTCTCCACGACTTGGCTCCTCAAAAGAAAAAGAGAAAACAGAGCGGGACTGGAGAAATGAAGGAGGCTTAGAAAGAGGGGTTGCGCAAGACAAACACTTCCCACTGTGGGGCTGAAATGTTATTGTAAGGTCACTTGTAAGGTTCCAGCGAGGCGGACCCTCACCCCCACCCACAGGCTCGCTTCCACCCGCTAAGTCCACTCTCTCTCTGGCCAAGGGTGTAACACAGCAGCCTGGACTGCGGAGTGTCAACAGTGTCCAGTATCATCTGATGCTTATTTAACACCAAACAGCTGTCAATTTAACAAAAATCTGTTATTCATACGTCTGGTAAATCCTACAAGTCAGACCAGGTTGCGCATAAAGTCGATTATCATCTGAATGGTGACGGCCTGGCACCTCCGTGTGCACTTTTGTGAGCGGCTCCACGGGTTTTTGCGAAGGTTCTGAGCAAAAGGAATTCTATTTAACTGAACCCAAATCCATTCAGCCAGCAGGAAGAGTGTGTGTGGTCTGAAAACACTCCCAGCGCCAACTGCCCAAACAAACTAATGAGCATTGTACACACACAAACCTTCGTATGATTCAATAGGATTTTCTTAAAAATCAAAAAAGAAGAAATTCTCCTCATATGCATTAAGCATTAGCATACAGCTGAAAATGACAAAGCGGACAATGCCTTGTTGAAATTCCACATGAATGCTAATTGAAGTGGCCATTAAAGTCAGTCAATGAGGGGAGTGTTGTTCACAGGGATTATATGACCCCGCTAAAGTAAACACCAACTGACCTCCATTATGACTACTTATCACAGCTACAGCCCTTTCCTTTCTTTCCCCCTCGGAGGGGTGAAGTCTGACACATTCCTCTCAACGAATGTTTCCTCCTCAGCTAACAGGGTCAGCAGTGTGTGCTGATGGATGGGGACCACGGATTGCCAGAATGGTGGTAACATTATTTCCGTGATAAAAACAGAGGGATCGTAGCCGGAGGAATATTATTTCCACCTGGTGTAGAGGAGAAAGAGGTTGAGCGGGAATAGTTGTTGGTATACCTCTGAGGTTTTGCAAATTGCCCTGCGCTCCTTGGATGTCTCATTATCATGACTTTTCTCAGGGTAATTTCAGCTTGCTTAATAAAACACACACATATATTCAGACGCATGAAAGCAGCGCTCATTCACTCTCGTAACTTCTTCTCACGCACCTCTAAATGGCAGCGCCCCAGTAAAGAGAGTCCCCCGTCTACTGCGAGTTCTAATAGGTGGCAAATAAGTCGGGTCTACATGGATGAGGAGTGTTTAAAATTAATTACTGCTGCCCAGTCCAACCTGGGGGACCGCAGCACGTAATAATCCATCCATTGTTCTCCACAAATGGACCCAGACTCGGTAAATAGGGGGTAACGGAGAGCTGAGAAAGGCTGGGTGGGAGTAAAGGTCAGCTCATGCCTTGTTTTAACGACAGCACATTAACTTAACTTACTTCCTTCGACTTAACACTGGTAATAAATGGGAGGAAATGCAGGGAAAATGAAGGGGGACATGTTCAAGAAGGGTGGCAGGCGGCGTCTGGGTTGGAAAACAGAAAATTGGAGGCGATGTAGTCGCACAGATTAGAGTTGAAGTAGAAGACGATGTTTGAATTCCCTTGAGTTTGGTATGGGCTGAAAAACAAAACGTAACATGAAACTGATTTTATTTCTAACACCTAAATGGAGCATTAAAGTGTGAGTTGGGCAAGGATTGTAAAAAGCATGCTACACAGCAGCACAGCCGAGCTCACAGCCCCCCAGAACACCACTGTTACACCTTCTTGCTACTCAGGAGCTATTTAAAAAAATAAGAGGACTTTGGGGCATTTGGTTACTGAAGAACTAGCCTCATTACGGTTAAAGGAAATGGAAAACTGCCTGGGAGCCAAATAGCCTTGTGATTTTAAAAGCCCTTGGCATACAATTTATCTCATAGTACCTTCTTGTTATGAAACCATGATGTAACTCTGCTATAAAATGTACATTTTCCAACGGGGTTGCAGAGCAGTTTGCATGCTCTTAACCTCACCAGGCGGCTCCAGAGTTGAAGCAAACGTGTGTGGTGTTAGCAAACAGGAAATAACGCAGAGTCCATATGTGCACAAAAAGGCACAACTGTATTTGATGCCTGTTTCTAATTAAAAATGCATCAAAACAGCACCATTCAGCGTGCGTGTGTGTTCATTGTTAGCTAGTCCTTGCGCATAACAGAGACACCTGGTGCCTCTCTGTTTCTCCCAGGGTGCATTTCTGCAGATCCATATGTCCGGGCTGCTGCATTCCTGTGTTAGTGGAGCCCAGCGGTCCCCGGGCCTGTCACCACATTAGAGGCTCTGCTGGGACACATCACTGAGCACCTCCTCCAGCTGCTGGGGGTGGCCGCGCACCAGAGGGGGAGGAAACAAGGCGCTGGGATGGAGGAAGTGCGGGGGTTCCTAGGGGGGTCTTAAGAAATAATTCTTGCTTGGCCAGTCGCAAAGTCGTAGCAGTGGAGAGAGGGAGGGTCCATATGTGTGTGTGTGTGTGTGTGTGTGTGTGTGTGTGTGTGTGTGTGTGTGGGCAGGGGGTCCAGGGTCAGATGTCGCCTGATGACTGACAGCAACAGGCTTAAAATCGCTCACCAAAACTTACTGTCTTCTGGTGTGTTGCTTGAAATGTTTAGATAACAGCAGTAAAGTAACACTTCCAATGTGTTTTTACTGTTTTTACCCCTTCTCAAAGGGGGCCCTGTCCTTTATAATTTAATTCACATTTGTCAAAGATGTCATCATACATTGTTAAATTTTACAGGAACAATTTTACAGCTTCTCTGGCCTTAGCTGCACTATAACAGCAACAAGTTTCAAGTCAAAACCCCCCGACTGTATTTCACCGGTTGTCAGAGTCAAGCTGTTGCATTTGGACTGTAACACAGAACTCACTGTATCACTGCTGCTGCTGCTGCTGCTGCTGCTGGGAAAACTGTGGAATATTTACTCTTCACAGATTTTCAAGCAAAATCATCTCACTGCCAACTACATATCTGCGGATGTGTCTATCCGTCTGTGCATCTGCAACCAATTTCAGAGAAATTATGAAAAACAGGCTGTAAATTCTTCCTTTTGTCAGCCATTATATCCATTGGACCTCCACTCTCCACCATCCCATCGGATTCCCTTTTGGATTTCTCCTTCGCTGACATCTGTTAATCTGTAAACATACAAAATTGCCTGTCTAATCTTATTTAGCCTTCACGTCTTGTTTACTTTTGGTTTAGTGGTGCCGTGAAGGCCCGGCTGCCACGCTGTGAATAAGGCATTGTCTGCAGACCCACAGATCTAATCTCCCCCTCTAAACCGCCGCCAACCCCCTCTATCTTGAGCCCTGATAGCCACATGCAGGTATTGTACCTATCGGACGCCTCTTGAATTCACTTCAATGCTGAGCTGGAGAAGAAAGAGAGCGCTATAGAGCCAGCTTGTTTTGCCAGTGCGTGGTCTTCCGGGGAAATGTTTTCTGGCTTTCAGATTTCTCTCATTAAAGTGAAGTTTCAAGTTTTGCCTCGGTCTTTGACTCTGGACGCTGGATTGCATCAGACACGGTTCAGTAGTCAGTGATGGATGAAATCACAGAAATTGCCTCGAGAGATATTCATGACCTGTTGACAAGCTCACTGTAAGTTGTCTTTATAAAGAAACGTATTGATACTGGCACAATAAACAGTGCAGTGAATTGTGGTCAGACTGAGGTCTCCCTCTCCACTCAGTGTTTCGGTCATGAACACACACACACACACACACACACACACACACACACACACACACACACACACACACACACACACACACACACACACACACACACACACACACACACACACACACACACACACACACACACACACACACACACACACACACACACACACACACACACACACACAGGCTGATGTGAGACAGTCCCTTGGCCAGCCACGGGAGAGCTGGACTCTTTACACTGACTTGTGTTCTTTCACCCTGGGAAGCTGATGGATGATGTTTGTTTGGTTTAGCTGTAGTGAATGTGCACACACACACACACACTCGGCCATGACTGAAACACACACAAACTGGGGGTAGGGGTTGGCTTGCCCTCTCTCATTCCCCTGCCCCGTGTTGATTTTGGGCCCTGTTTAGAGATTTTTCAGTTCTTAGTTTTCCGTCTCTTACTTCTCGGTGTGAAAACGTTAAAGGGCCAACTGAGACTTTCTTCATGCTCACAAGAAACCAGCCAGTCAACTGGAGTAATAATTCTCTGAAACTGGTGTTATCTGCCAGATTTACAACACATAATATTAAGAAAGAACGAAGAAGAAAGAGCGTTTATGAAGCAGGTCTTACCTCTTGCGCAGTCAGTCAGTAAAACAGCCTCAAAGATGAACAGCACAATCCTCAGGACGCCCATACTGTCCAAAGACAACTGCATGTCCCCTAAATCTGAAAGACACATGGTCACAGTGACACAGGGTATATTATTCTCCAAGGGGCTATCAGAGGATTTAGAAAAAAACATCTTTGTTGTACAAGCCAATTTCACATGCTATGATTAAAAAAAATAGTATGATATACACAACTAATATCAATGATTGTACTATTAATAGCAGTAACTAAAACTAGACTTTTCCTGGCTGGACAAAGCTTTTTGTGGCCCTCAGTGGTTCCCAAACTAGACTCCTGGGACATTTTGGGGTCTAAAATGAACCCAAGATGAAGTAAATTTAACGTCAATGTATAAAAAAAACAATATAATTCCATAACAATACATTAAAAAATGTCTTTTATCAAATATAACACTATGATATACACAAGTAATATCAATGATTGTAGTATTAATAACAACTCAATAACTAAAACTAGACCTTTTCTGGATGGACAAAGTTTTTGTGGCCATCAGTGGTTCCCAAACTAGACTCCTGGGACATTATGGGGTCTAAAATGAACCCAAAATGAAGTAAGTATTAGAAAGAAATCAATAAAATTCCATAACAATACATTACCAATATGTTAGCACCACCACATAATGTGTGAGAGTAATTATTCAGTCCAACTACAGTCAGACACAGTTTCTGGGGCTTTACATTGGGGGGTCCACAAACTTTTAAGGTCCTTGTAAAGTTTTAAAAAGTCCTGGTAGATCTGGCTCGAGGGTCTATTACACTCTTTTGCTCTTGAAAAACTTACACTGACAATTAAAGGAAAATTCTCTACCTTTGAGAAGATATGGAGATCTTTCATGGAGTCTCTAGAAGGGGAGAAATCTGCAGAAGCCTGTTTGCCTTGAATTTTTGCTGATATAACTTATGCGCAATATTTTTGTTTTATTGATGTACTTATGTCAACATAGGTCATTTTTATTTCTTTTTTACTTAATGATGAAGGTATTGCTCTGTCAAAACAAAGTATAATTAGGTAGCGCCTTGATGTGAATGTTCTTAAGTGCACCTTACTTGTTTACTTGTTTGTTTGTTTGTTTGTTTGTTTGTTTGTTGAATAACTGAAACTGAAACTAAATAAACACACTTGTTTATAAAAAAAAATAAATAAAAAAAAAAAGTCCTAGTTAATGTAATATCACAGTAATATGTAAATAAACAAATATTCCAATAGCTAACAGAGGTGTTGAATAGCCAACTGTTGATGAAAAGGTCTGTTTTAGCTCGCTTATCTTTGCTCATTGTTAAATATCTCAGATGCTGCTCTCTTGTAAACGTTAGCTTGGTAAGCATGCTGATAAATAGGAACATTTTAAAGCAAAAATGGAGGGAAAAAACAGTATAAACATGTCGATAACATACCTGGATATTCAATGAATGAAGTCAACCTTGTGTCAACCTCTTGACAGAAATGTTTTGAGCTAAAGTCCGTGTTGAGTCCATGAATCAAAAGTGACAGTGGTCCACTTCTTACCGACCTCTAACGGACCAGCACACGCTTCTCTCTGACATCAAATAACGGTTTCAAAGGCTGAAGTGAACCGGATACTTCCATAAATCACAATAAAAGTCTCTTAATGCTAACTTTTATTAAAAACTCAGGGCAGTCTTGTCTGTAGTAGTCCGCTTCGTCCACCAAAGTGACTTTTCCAGAGCGCACCGAGCAGCGGAGACTCGTTGTCCGTCCCAGCGCTGCTGCAGCGGACCAATCACAGCCCGCAGAGGCCAATCACAGCTCCGCTGCGGGCCAATCACAGCCCGCTGCGGCCAATCACAGCCCGCAGCGGGCCAATCACAACCCCGCTGCGGGCCAATCACAGCCCGCAGAGGCCGGACACGTTTAACTCTTTATCTCTCAAAACCTCTTCATCACAAAGCCATTATCTTCCTCGCTGTCAGCTTAATGTACGAGGAAAGAGATAACAGCTGTAGAGATTGAAGAAGGACTCTACACAAATATCACAGCGAAATTAAGTCCATATGTTCTATATCAAAGGGAGGTTATTAGAATACTTTACTTCTATTCTCCTATATGAGATGTAAAAAAAAACTTCTAACAAAGTAATTGAACTTACTGCTGGGCATCACAGACTCAAATCTCCACATCATTAATAAAGTATCAACTTCAGAAGTTGTAAATTGCTACTGAAACCACGACTGGAATAAAACATTTTCGATATTTAAGGGTAAATATATTAAAATATATGGTTCAGCACTGTATCTCCCTGTGCTATGACTGATAAATACCATTTCAATACAACGGCATGAACAAGTGCTGCCACCTAGTGGTCCGTTCATACAATAACACAGAGATTCCCCATTACAAGCAATACCTGTTTCACTCATTATACAGTGGGTTAGCAGCATATAGGTGTCCTCTACTCCAGAACTGAATTTGTGGGCTCTCCAGTATGGTGTATGGTAACTGTTGGGGTTTATCTTGTATTTTTCTTAGAGGGTTATTCCAGCATATCTTTTCCAAGAAATTAGGGTTGACCGTTGCCATGGTATTCAACCTCCAAATCACTATTCGAATGCTTTCTTTTTTACATTTTTTTATACAGAAATTTGTAATAATAATGTATAAATCCCGAAAATAATCCATGGAATAAGGATTAATCCCACAACATTATTCATTATACATATTCAACATAAATTATTATTAGTTATTCACACACGGATGTCGCTGTTTGTTGTGTGTAGAGGTGCGTGTGTGTACAGTAATGCGGCAGCGGCACTGTCTAAGGCACTGAAACGGGGGAGATGGAGGCCGACAGATAGCAGCATGTGTCCGCCTGCTGCACCGCGCTGCTCGGCGAAGCTTCGAATACCTTCGAATATTTCTCACCGAAGCTTCGAAGCCCAAAAAAACGGTATTCGGGACAGCCCTACAAGAGAAGGCATACTAGAGACTTTTAGTCTAGACTTTTAGTCTCTAATATGGCTCAAGCATAAAAAAAGCTGGATCCTACACTTCCCATAATACAACCAATAGTTTAATTGGACCCTCCATGTTTAGTAAAGACCCACATCTTTCAAACTCCATTTTGAAACACTAACTTTCTGTTATAAAATTGTTGTCTTCATGACTTAGCCAAGATAAGACATAGTTTCTTTAGAAAGCTCCCTCCAGAGCCACAGAAAACATTTGGCAGCTGTTTTCACAGGCTGAGGTGGTTCCTCGTGACAAGTAAACTGCTATGTGGAAAAATCTGAAGCACTAATAATGTGTCACTCCAGCTTCCCACAAAACTCAGAAATTCAGTTATGTTGCTCATCTGATGAGTAGGCCTACACTGCCTACTCAAGTGGCAGGACAAACTGACAAATAGCAACTAAAATAGCCTTCGGCTGTAAATGGGCATCTGTGGAGAATATTCAGTCAGTCAATATTCAAAACAAAAAGATGCTCAACTATAACAATTTTCAACCAACTCAGTGCTCTGTGTCTCTTTATACTGGTTGAGACCTCAGAGGATATAGATACCAAAACCAGACATATTTGCTCTTGCTGTTGATCACAAAGAAGATGATTACAGTGTTAAGGAGAAATGTAAAGCCACCAACAGTGAGGGAAAGGTTAAAAAGTGTATATTTGATGGAAATCATCATCAGTATGATAATACTTATTAGGGTGCAGGACCAGGCTCTTTTTGCTTATTGGACTATAATGGACAATACGTCGATCAATCCAGGACACAAATCTACTGATTTTAAGGCAGAAATTCAATGGTACCTAGCTGTAAAAGTAGAGAGGAGATGTTATGAGTCAACATTTTTAAACAGGAAAAAAGTAATTTATTTCAATATACATCGCATTTAAAACTATATAACATTATTTGTTTGTTGAATAATTTACACAGCTCTTATCATGGAAATGTCCTGGAATTTTACAAAATAAGACCAAGCTCTGAAACAATAATAATAGGATATCCCGCCCTTTAATTACTGCATGATTCCTTGTATTTTACATAAAAGTAATTATAGCTTCATACATTATTTTTGTTCTTTATAAAAGGAAAAAAACAAACATACCTTTTCAAAGTGAGTTTATATGTTCTTTGATGAAAATAAGATTGATCCGAGATGACTGAATGATCTGATTATGTAATGCCTGAGAAACTGCTTTACGTCAGAGCAGAATGGACATGATGTTGCTCAAAGGTCCATATTTGTAGACTGGCCACTTCAGGCCATTCAGATGTACAAACTGTGATATATTATGAGCATGGAAGATACTTTGTATAAGGTCATTGCAATGGAAGCAGATTCAAGAGCAGAAAGGAAGTCAGGTGCAATTTATGATGTCAGTCTTGGAACAAAATATCTGTTCCTGTCCCACAGTACCACCAGAGCCAAAGCTGGAGATAATTTAGTGTAAACCCAAATCAGGACAACTTATCTCCTCAGAAATGGCCTATAAGTACAATTTAAATAGCTAAGTGCTGTCTCTACAATGTGCTGGACCATTGCAGTTAGTAGTCACAATATTGCACTATAACGTGAGTGAGGAAGAGAAATCAATGGGCAATAATCGGCCTGTAGTCTGTAGGCCAGCACCTGAGAAGGCCTCTGGTTCAGAACAAATTGTACACAACATGGTGCTGAGAGCGCTGAGCAAAGAGAGGTCAACTCTCCACTAGGGGGCCTTCAAGACCTGACTGTGAGGAATCCCTTTTATCTATCTCAGTGTGCAGCGGAGTCCCCAGAGGAAACTAAACATGCCATGGTGCAACTGTAAAAGCAAGCGGGCACAGCCCGCCATCAAGAGGTGAACGGACAAACTCGTTGGAGTCTAGACACCATTTCACAAAGTGATACAGAATTACACATTCATTGCCACTGAAAGCATGAAAGAATCTCAATATAAAAGCTGTCTGTTTTTCATTTTTGCTTTACTGGGACTGGTAGCCTGGTGAAGGTTTGCTTTCCAGTTCCCAAATAAATAGCAACTGTTTACTGAAGACATTGTAGTGTAGCTATTACCAGAATTATCCTTATTTACATGGTTATCATGACTTACATTCTTTTGAGTAATCCGAGTCCCGTGGGAGCCCTGGCACAAATGTAGGAAGCTCGCTAAAGCATAGGAAAATATGTCACAAGTTCTTTCATTTACACCTAAAGCAACAAAACAAACAGGGTGGCCTGTTCTGATTTTGTGCTGCAAACTGCTACAGAGGACTGTTGCACAATGCCAGTTAAAAATCTGTTATTGCCCGTTCATCCCCTCTCTCTTCTGCACCTCTATAGTCAGGCAGGCATTTGTGAATCATTTCTGTGTGTTGGCTGGGCACTGAAATCTAACCCTTTGGTTACCATTGTCTCCGAAGCAACAGAAACGGGTCGAATCGTCACTCGTGGCTGCGTCTCTCTGCTCTGTGATGGCCTCACTCTGCAGCCTTGCTGGGCAGGTACGATGACGACCATTGAGTTTACCAGAGCATTCGCTTCGTACACAGCCCTGGATCTGCCCGTTGCATATGCTCGTTGTGACGGACTGTGTGCTTTCGGTGACAATCTGGGGTTAGATGCCGGCCTTGTCGCTGTAGAAGGGCGTGACATGAAACATGTAGCAGTGTGTGCAGACCCTGACGGGCTTCACCTGGCCGTACCGGGGCAAAGGAGCAGAATGGGAGGAGCAGCGAGAGCAGAAGATCTGAAATGACACAGTATCAGTTACTATCCATGTGATGGTGACCCACAATGTATGAATCATATTAAACTGAGAATTCTGCCACCTGGGCTCCCTCAGACTGAGAGTCTTTGTACCTTTCCACAGCTTCTACAGTGATGCTTCCTGCGGATGACAGTGAAGGGAGCCTTGCAGGCAATGCAGGAGTTGCAGGCTTCATCGGGGACCCAGTCTGGTGGGTCTACACAGAGAGAAACAGTTAACACAAAGCATGCCTGTCACCATCAGTACGTCTGCTGCAGAGAACAGGGAGAGAGGGAACGGACTAAGATTTCAACTAAACTCTGAGTGGGTCTGTTTGTGGATTTTCTGACCTTCGAACTGGCCTTCCCGGGCCTTGGCTGCCAATTCGGATGAGGAAATGGTCTCCTGACAGAGAGCACAGTCTTCCAGCACGGCACTACGCAGGACAGGACCTGCTGGACACCATAGAAGAAGAAATTAAAACCAATGGAGTGTGTGATTGATTGTTGTTTGTGTTAAAAGCCCTGCTGCAGAGTTATGGACCTGTTAGACAATATAGTGCAGACAAAGTTTACAGACAAATATTAAATCTTTACAAGTCAATAAACACACTCTGCTTACTCATAGTTTGGTTGAAGACATTTATGAGATAACCAGTTTTTAGTCGCACTAAGGCAGCTTTGAAATCGGTCTGTATTATATTATAATAAAAGACAATGTACTGTAACATATCGTATATCCAAGACATGCTCCTCACCTTTCTTTTGGCTATCGTTCTCTCCCTCCTCACACTTGGTTGCCATGACTTCAAACAGAGTCTTGAGGATGCTGCGAAGGTCACTGGCATAGTTGGTCTGCAGCTGATCAGCAACACCTGCATCGCACCAGAACACATAATGGATATCGGCCCGAGAGACAAAGAGGTGGAGGGAGAGCGACTTAACAGCGTGAGAGCTTTTACCTGATATACAAACAAAGAGACGGTGGATGAGGTCGCTGCTGCTGTGGAAGCGTGATCGGATCTTGTTCCTGGCGGCCAACTTGGCGTTTTGCAGGGCCAGCTGGATCTCCTGATGGTCCAGGTCTTCTGACATCCCTGAGCTGGGGGTCAGACTGCTGACAGGGCTGTAAGGGAGTGGTGATAGACAGGGTGAGATTGTCTTTTCTTTTTTTTTTAAACACTCGAACAATCGATTATAGATTTTAATCTTAAAGTTAAAAATGATGAATAATGCATATAAAATAAAAGGAAACAAATCAATTCCCTACACATCTCACAAATTGCCAGGAATATGCTGTTACCATTAAATATACTGTACAGAATGTACATCGAAATCAATACTAAGACATCTGACTAATTAAATCTACAGTCTAAGCCAGGAGGCAAATTAATGCTGTCACCTGTAGCCCATATGGGAAGCAGTGACTGACACTTCAATCGATTGCTGAATGCGAACAAAGGACTGCATAAACTGGACTGGAAATCTATCTTTTTATCTATCATGCAAGGACTTAGTTTTTAGCTTTTTTCTTGACCGTGGGCAGGAGAAAGACACTCACAAATATAACAGTGACACACACTTTCATGAGTGATGAGTTACCTGGGAGTGTATACACTGCTTGACAGACTACATGTGCTGACCGACACACTCTCACAGTCACTACCTGACACAGAGCTGAGGGGAGAGCTCTGAAAACTAAAAACAACCAAATTAATAGTAAAAAAGGAGAAATAAAAGTAGTACAGAATAAAATGTGTATACACAAAAACACAAAGAAATACATGGGTATGTAATTAAGGCAACATAAGGCAAAGTGCAAAATGAGAGACAATGGATGAAAGCAACAGAACCATTCAAAATATATGATGAAATATGGTGAAATAAAACAGATATTTATGTTGATGCAAGATTGTTTCGAGAACATACGTCCTCCCCAAATAAATCAAAGAGATAGTAAAGGACTCATAGTAATGACAGCACACCTGGAGCTCCTCCTGCTGTCCTCTTTGGTGTCCCTCCTCGAGTCTTTAGTTCCTGGCTTGTCCTTATCCGTCTCCTTGTCCCTCTGTCGGCCTCCACTGGCCTGCTGCTTCTTTTCATTCCGTAGCTGATGGTTGCACGGGGAGAGTCCATCCCCTCCACTGGAGCCACAGTCCTGAGCGTGATGCCCCGGCCCCGGAGCCACAACCAGGCACTTCTCACAGAGCTGGGAATCCTCTTCCAGGGTCTCTGCAGAGCAGCGGGAAGAAGGGGGAGTCAACTGGGCGAGCTCGCCCTTACTGTGAGGTTCGTGACCTGTTGGGGGCAGCCGGCAAGCAGAAGACTGGATGACAGTGCTGGGAGCTGCGGTCTTACAGTGTTTGTCCAAACCCAGGGCGAGGCCTAACGCGTGTCCAGTGGTCTCTGAGGTGATGGCATCCTCGTGGACATCCTCACAGCTCCCACAACAGACACAAGAGTTGAGCAGGCACTGAGTGGCCACCAGAGGGCCGCAGGGCTCAATCTCAGAGGGAGCGGGCAGCGGCAGCAGCAGCTTGTCCACGGCCAGCTCCGTCAAGCTGGGGGAGCGAGGGTTGAAGATGACCGTGGCGGATAGCTTCATCCCACCCATACGGTGGGCGATGACCTCAGCCGTTTCAGACGCTGTCCCCTCCAAACCCATCTCCCACCCGTTGGTGTAAGGCAGCGATTCAGAGCCAGGAGCGGAAGTGCAAGGAGGGCGCTTTGCGTTAGGACAGTGTGTGTTCTGGCTGCGTGGCTGTGGGCATGGCTGCGCTGACTGGGCCTCAGAGTACCAACCGTTCCTGGTGGAGTCTGGCCGTGGTCCCGGCTTGCGCTGCACAGGACGAGTAGACTCTGGTGCTTTGGAAGGAGAGGCGATACAACGACAGGCCTCTCTTGAAATGCTGGTGATGCTCTCTCCTGCTGCGTCCAGGTCATCCATGAAGAATACCTTGTCCTCCTCCTCTACATAGATGCCTGTCCTACCCCGGCCCACCAGGAGCCTGCGGGGAGAGGCCTCAGTGCTGGAAGCCCCACTGGAGCCTCCTGTTTCTCCTCTGTGGGGGCGGTGTGCCGGGGACTGACCCTGGCTGGGAGGCGACAGAAGGGTGGACATCTCGTCCCCCACGCGGAACACCATCATGTTGAGCTGCTCCAGTTCCTCCTCATCGTACTGCATGGAGCAGGCCAACTCCGCCTCCTCCGCCTCCTCACACAGCAGGCCCTGCTCCTGCTCCTCCCCTCCCGTCTCCACCTCCTCCCAGCCCTTTTCCACTTCCGCCAGCTCCTCCTCCTGGCTGGGACACACAAACGGAGCCAGATGCTCCTGCTCCCCCTCACTCTCCCCCTTGGAGGTGCCATTATCGGGGCTGCAGGATGAGTGATTCTCTTGGACTGGAGCTGGTGAGCTGTCTGTGTCCTGCTGCTGGTCCATGTTCAATTCCCCGTCCTGAGAGATACACAGGTTCCTTTCCAGTGTCATCAACTCCCCCACAGTCAGGGTCTGCAGCAGGTCTCTGCAAAAACAGCGTACAGTAAGATAGTTGTAACATAGTGATAGAGGAAAAAAGATAACTTAGAAAGATAAAAATATATTTTTTGTGATGTTGCAATATTCACGGACTGTACCTGATTTTCTTCAATAATGTGCGAAAAGGCCGGAAGAGCTCAGACATGTCCTCTGATTTTCGTTCTAGGTTGAGAGGTCCCTCTGAATACACAACCAGCCCACTAAAAAATATGTTTAAAATTCTATAAGAGGGCAGGAGAGAGTAGAAAACAAGGAAGTGGGCGGAAAAATGGAAAGGACAGGCAACACTTACCACACAATGGCTAGTCGGGGAATTGTAAACATCAGTGCGGGTTCATAGTCATCAATCATGTCTTGTGTGAGATAGCCCAGCTTTAGGGCCCTGGGACAACAGAACAGGGGAAAACACATGATTAAAAAATTAACCACATTATCTCCAGATATTATTTTGATTCTAGTAAATTCCAGATGAAGTCGGCAGTGCGCTATAGGCTGTAACTCCCCGGTAAACTCACCTCTCCACAGTCTCACAGAAGAGCACAATCACATCCTGCTGTACATAGTATTCTTTGGGAGACTTCACAGGCACCATGGCTGACACATAACTGGCAATGGAAGAAAAAGAAAGTGGAATGTAATGACTTTCACAGCTTTGTTTAATGTTCTTGGCATCCAAGACTCCTCGAGAGGATGATAAATGTGGATTAATCTTATTGCTACAATTGCCAATAATGTCTGGCCCTTCATTTACCTGAGCTCAAACTCAGCAAAAAGGCCGTCGAAATGTTGCAATGCGTCCTTCATGCGGTCCGTGTACAAGTTGAGGTCTCTCAGGGCCTGGTCTCTGGTGATGTTGCGCACCTCCTCCAGGCTGCGCGTAAGGTCCTTAGCAAGGGGCCTCATCGCTATACTCTCTATCTCCCTGTTCATGATAATGGAGCCGGCGGCCAAACACTGCACAGGAACACGTACATCATAAATCATCTCGCCTTGCACAGATATTTAACTGAGAAAATTATGTTTAAAATGGCACTCTTTACAATCAAGATTTGTAAAAACAAAAATGAAATAGAACATTTTTATGCACGCGCGTAGGACTTGTGCGATGTTGTTTTCTTCTGGATTGATGCAGGAGGGAATACACTACCTCAGCCCCAAACCACAGCTGCCCTGCCAAGTTGTCATGACGAATCTCCTCGGGGAACTTGACACAGAAGTCTCTGTTGGCCCGGTCGTTGGGAATACATTCATCCATGATCTGATTGATAATGTTCAACACATTGTCCTGCATATGAGCACAAGAGAGTGACAGAAAACAAAATTGAACAAACTAGTTGGAGGGAAAAACATGAGTGAGTGAAAATCTGTTCCTGAAAAACTGTTTTCTCGGTGTTTAATTTGAGTGGCTAATGTTGGTTAATAATCCAGCGGAGGCCATTGTATTGCAGCGTTTAAAGACCATTGATTAGGAAGTGAATGAAGACAATTTGACAAGTACATGAAACCATTATGGCCCTTGCAGTTACATTCTCCCTCAATAAAAACATGAAACTAAAGCCCATAATTCCAGCAGTGAAAATGCAGTGTCACACACAGCAAGAGCTAATCAAGAGCTTATGTGCCGCTGGCATGTACAACAGCCACAACAATGACTTACAATGAGCCTTTCACTCAACCGCAGCTGCACTGTGCACTGTAATCTTGTCAGGCACAGCACTGCGTCTTTCTCTGCTGGCCCCGAGGAGAAAGATTAAAAAGCTCTGAGAAGGAGAGCTTAACCACTGATTCCTTTATGGCTGTGTGCTGCTGTGTGTGTCTTGGCCCGGCCCGAGTGCCACCCCACTGTCTGCGAGCGTCTCCCAGCAGGGGACGCCGATGATAACCTTCACTACTGTTGGTTTCAAATCATCTAGAGGTAGTGACTCTGGCGTGATACCTGTGTCTGACAAAAGACTGGCTTCAATCCTTTTTACTGCCTACCTCTCACTCCTTTCACAATCTCTGACCCATTCTCTCCTTCTGTCTCTTGTGTACGCCATCCAACTCAATCTTTTGTCCATCTCTAACACACATATACTCGCTCGCCTGTTCCAGCAGGCCGCACTGTAAGAACAGCCGTGCCAACATAATATGAGCAGCATGCCAGCAACCCCCACAGAGGCCCATGAATAAGAGCTGATAGCAGCAGTGGCAGGTTCAAGTGCAAAATTTTGGCTTGAGTGCACTTGCCTTCCATTCTTTGGGCCTCGGGGCTATGGGGTATCATGCTGCTTAATTCATTCCCCCAATCCCTCGAGGAGGCACGCCACTGAAAACGACTCCTCTCTGAACATACAAGTGCTGAGAGTTAAACATTTTCACTACAACTTGTAGGGTGACAAAATCAGAGACTAATTTGAGGAGCAGAACCATCCGAACAAGAGCTAGTCATTCAACTGCTTCTGCTGAAAATTTGGGGTGATAACAAAATGGATTTTAAAAACGAACTGAGAAAGAAAGGAGAAGCAGTGCATCAGAACAATGAAAAGAGAAAGAAACAGTAAAGACGTACCAAAGAAAAACAAGGTGACAGACTGGCAGCGGGAAGGATGGAGGGGAAAGAGACAGAACGGTCGGGGATCAAGTGATGACCTTATTAAGTGGTT
Organism: Sebastolobus alascanus; assembly: GCA_916701645.2. Classification (NCBI taxonomy): domain Eukaryota; kingdom Metazoa; phylum Chordata; class Actinopteri; order Perciformes; family Sebastidae; genus Sebastolobus; species Sebastolobus alascanus. The sequence goes on from CAKAOJ020000169.1 coordinate 378,272, forward strand.
CTCCCCTGTGTGCTGTGGCGGTGGGGGGAGGGTGAGGCACAACGGGCCGCATGACGACCTCCCTCCACCACCTCCAGCTCTCTCAGCGTGATGCAGCATGGCAGCCATCACTCATGCACAGCATCACCTTCTAAGCTCCTCTCAGTCCTGACCGCATAAAGACCTGAACCAACCTGAACAACCTGAACCCGCATCTCCACATACAGTAACTTACCTTACATACATACATACTAGGGATGCACCGACGACGATACGGGATCGGATATCGGGCCGATACTGACTAAAATAGCTGGATCGGGTATCAGTAACAATGGGGCAAATCTATTAAATTCAATATATTATTATTATTATTATATTCATATACTGGAATTTTGACCAATTTGTTGCTGCATTAAAAAGTTTGACACTTGAATTGTAATTCCTGTTAATTTGAAGATTTTTTACCATGTTATTGGTGTACGATTTATTATTTTGATAATAAATAACAATTCAGTAAATTTATATCTATGTATTTAATTGTTACATTTTGTTTTACAAAGTTAAGAAAGCAATGTTAAAGTCAAGCCTGATGTTGCCTTAAACTTAAAAAAAAAATGATCCCAGTCACTTCCACACAATGAGGCTTACAGCTTATTAATTCAACACTGGTATCGGATCGGTACTCGGTATCGGCCGATACCCAAAGCCCAGGTATCGTTATCGGTATCGGGACTGAAAAAGTTGGATCGCTGCATCCCTAATACATACAGTAAAAATAAAAAAAAGAAATGTCTGACCTAATTCTTGTTCTTTGCCTCGATCAAAGCTACAGTTGTAAAATGCCTCTAACCCAAAGATGCCGCTCTTGTAACCATTTACTAATAACCCACATGACACACAGCCCAGTCCAAACAAAGTCTACTTATCTCATCTTATCAGCAAAACTGCTTGATGAAAGAACCCGACCAAGCAATGTGTAGTAAAGCAACAGTCCTATCACCTCGCCCGTATGCAGAAAGGGGTGATAAGGGTGGCGTCTATTTTTAGCTTCCAGGCCAAACCCAAAGGTCCAGTCAGATGATTATGTGAACGAAAAGAATCGGTGCCGGTGAAACAGGTTTTGCTTGCTGTAATCATTCCACCTGTTTATACTGGCTAATAGCCAGTACGTACTGGTGGCCGGTACATATTGGCTAAATAACTATCTATTAACCAAATCCACAGTCCTCCTTTCATACAAAAACGTATTCAAAGGTTTATCGAAAGTATCTAAAACATGAGGCTATCCGAGTTAGACAAATCGAGCTGATATCTTCAGTTCTCTTTATTACATTTCTTATTTTTGTTAATATCCTTCAACACACTGGGAAACATAAACTAAAAAGACTGTAACTTTGTAAGATACTCTCTTGCTTTGTCCAATTCAGATTGCTGAAGCCTCATAGTAGCTTCAGATAAAGTTTTGAATATGTTTCTGCACAAAACAAGGACAGTGGATGTTGTCCCCCATCACTAATGGCCAGTATGAAATGGGGGAATGATTACAGCAAGTAAAACCTGTTCCAATTTCATTCATATGAGCACCTGACTACCTGAATACTGTGAACCTATCCTCTAACTCTATTCCAACTCCAGAGCTATTTTTATGCATTTATTTATGATGAATGAATGAAATAACAACGCTAGTTCAAAAAGGCTGAACTTTATCCTTAGTGAAATGTAAGACACAGAAAGTTGATGACTTTGTTGGTTTCTCCCTGCTGACCTGACAGGAGCGGAACTGGTTGACCAACAGGGTGCATCTCTGAGGGTCCTTCCTGCCGTCGAGGCCGTCCAGCTCAGTGGCCACCAGATTCAGCTCTTCATCAGCGTAGTAGAACTGGGCCAGGAGCTGAGGGTCCGTCCTCTGCACACAAACACAAAGAGACACGAGGAGGTCATTTCAGTTGTTTATGAGAAACAATACAGACGACGCAACGCACAGAAAACAACACAAAAAAGGTTATAAATTAAAATCACTGTGATGATTAATAACTGGGCGACCCCCTCTACATGTTTCGTGTGACAGTTTGCATGTGTGCTTTGGTCATTCATTGACTGTGTTATTTTTTAACATCTTATACCTGTAAATAAGACCCGTCTTATAATCTGTCGATTATGTTCTTGATTAATCGATTAGTCGTTTGGTCTATAAAACGTCAGAAAATGGTGAAAAATGTCCATCACAATGCCCTAAAGCCAAAGGTGACGTCTCCAAATCTCATGTTTTGTCTGACCAACAGCCCAAAAACCAAAGATATTCAGTTTACTATCAGAGAAGACTAAAGAAACCTGAAAATATTCACATTTGAGAAGCTGAAACCAGAGAATTTTGTTCTTAAAAAGCATGACGCTTCTTTAAGATGCATGTAGCCTCAGCCTGACAGCATATCCTCTCATTTTTGAGTTTCTTTCATCAGTCTTTCTAAAAAGCTTAAACATGACATTGGGGTTTTCGGTCCTTAGATAAGCGAGTATCTATTACTATTCTGGCTATTAGAATTCGAGCACCTCATTATTTTAACAAAGCAAAATGATTATTTTGTTAGTGTTAATAGGGGTGCAACAATAAATTGATCTGGATCAATATATCGATTCCGTGATCAACGATCCAATATATCGATGCAAAGAGAAAACATCGATACATATCATCATCTTTAAGATATGCCTTTATTTTTTAAATTCCCATGTGTGCAAAACCTAATAGTCAATCTCATAAGGTGAGTCAATTACTAATTTCAGCTTTAAAACTTAGCAACTGATGCAGGGTTGGAAATGAGCACCAGCCACCGGCCAAATGCTGGAAAAATATGCAAGTGGCTGCTAGATTTGCTTCACTCACCAGCGAAAAAAAACAATGGTAATCTATTGAGAGGCTGGTAGATTTTGTAATCTACAAGCCACAGTGGCTGGTGGACATAAAACTTAATTTCCAACACTGAACTGATGTCATGCAGTGAGGAATATCCCTCTTGATTTGCTCTATTTTGACCATTAGTTCTACTAGTGGCTCAGGGGAAGGAGCTGTGTTCATTCATTACACCAGTTTCCATGTGTAGTGCTTGGGGGAATTAACATGTGCACTATTTAGAGCTCTGCGTGAGTGAAACACAGTGTCAGGCATGGACAGCTGCAGTCTCCAGAAAACCAGCTTGATGCTTGGTGGTTTTCTAACTGTGGGCAAGAAAACACATGAATTACGTATTATGTTCAGCAAGTCTCCTGGTTACAACAACACTGTGCTACTGCAGCACTTTGGTGTTAACAGGTGGAGTATTTAACTGAGCATACTTTCACCCACTCAGTGAATATAACTCTATTAGTCACCTTCTGCTTTGGGTATATAAGCTGCAATTACATGCAAATAAACTACAAAACTGAGATCGAGTGATGTAGAGGGAGCAGCCATGTAAAGGCAACACAGCACCAACATGAAGGCAGCGTAATAGAGCAACATACTTCCAATCTGTAGGGACAAAAATAAAATCAGGTAAGTAGGGCATTGTATAGGCCAGCTTAACAACAGATTGCTCTCCCATTTGCCAAGTTATTCTGGTGATTTATGAGCAACAACACGGGTTGTACAAATTCACATTCATACATTAGCACATTTTCAACAAGTATGGGAAGGTAAATGATAAAAAATGTCATTAAACCTGACAGGAGGAGTTAACAAAGGTTAATATAGTGTGAAAGCTCCCCAGAAGAGTGAGTGTAATTAGAGAGGCTGGCCGTGGTAGAGGATTTATGTCATTATCTCCCACCATGCTCCCCTCAGTGTGGGGGGGAACAGCACAGTGCAGCAAATCACTCTGCTGCTGCGTGAAGCAACAACACACCAGGTAGGGAAGAGACACTGACGCACAAATAAATGTAAACACAACAATTGATCATTTGCGTTGCTTCGAGACCTATACCAAAATGAAATAATAACTGCGATTACAATTTTACAGTTTAATCAAAACACCAACAAACACAGTATGCGCTCACACACAAACGTCCTAGGGAGGGTTCACGTTGATCGAAAGGTTAATGGGTTTTGAAAATGGCGACCACATGCCGACGTGCATCATCACGAACCGCAAGGACCGATGACGGTACGGGAGCTTAAAAAGGACAGCATGACTGTGCAGACTGGAAGGAGGGGAGAGCTAATTTTGCCTGCCTCGCGTCGACTGTCTGGAAATGTGTTTCATGAAGTCGAACTGAATACTGGTATTTACCGAAAACCTCTCGCAGGACCTTTTCCCTTAAGTTTGCAGTGCTTCCTGTTGCGTGATGCTCTCCCCGTTGGGCCCTCGCTTCTCCTTCTGAATATGATACACGGTGCTGTTCCCTCACTCTCTCTCATTAATAATGAAACAAACAGCAAGGAGAAAACACAGAGATATAACCTGCAGCTGGGGTACTTGTCGCATTATTACTGTGAGTGTGAGGAGGGGAAAATATTTTAGATTTTAGAGGTTATTTTGAGGACTGAGATATGTCACTAACTTATGTGAGGAGGGCTATATTTTGACAGTTGGTAACCTTTATTTTTTGTCAATGTCATGTTTTTGTTGGGTGTTAATTTTGCTTTAATTGTTTAAACAACTAGTATGGACCTTTACTGTGCTTTCACCTTTCCACAGGTAAATCAGAGCTGCACTAGAGTGAGTTACAGAAAAGCAGTAATGGATTAAAGCAGATTTGCACTTATTTTCTTGATCAAGGACACTTCAGTAGGGCAGACACTAAAACCCAGTTGTCCCACAGAGCAAAATCAATAATATTCCTGCACATTTTGTTCATGGGTGTGAATCTTCATGTGTCTGCCATCATGCCCTGTTTACTGAATATATTGGAAGAGCGATGCAGAAAAAGGCATCTAATCCAAACTAAAACAGACTCTGAGTCTGTACTACAGCAGGCAAATATAGTAAGTGTTTCACACTCTCATCAAGTGTTCCTTCTTAACAAGGTCACATACATGCTCTATATATAAATAATCTGTGAAGAATGGGAATAGGCAGCCACGGTATTACAGCAAGACAAAAAAAAAATAATCATCCGACTGTAAATAGTAATATTCATCATTGCATTGGCATCGCTACAATGGAATTACATTTGAGTGGGTTTCTCTGAATGTGTAGGCTAATGGGAAATGAGCACAAAGGAAATCTTAATTAAACAAGGATGCAAACAAACCCACTGTAACATGAGGTATTTATCCAAATTTAATCTGTGAACAGTGAGAAAGGCAATGACATCACCAGTCAGGAGTCAGATTTGACTGGACTTTACACAACAATGAGTGAGTCTATAATACAAATGTCAAGATGACCAAACAGGAAACAAGAGTAGGAGACAGAGAAAGAGCTTTTTCTAGCGCAGGCACAACACGGCCCACAGAGCGGCGGCATTCATTTTGAGATTCCCGAAGCATATAGGCCAACGCTGACGGAGGAAAAAGAGAAGTATTTAAGACAGACGCCACCCTATAACCTCCTCCTGCTGCATTCCTCACACAAGAGGGAACATTCCTGCAGCATTGCATCATGGGGGAAAAGTCAAAGGCAGGCAATGTTCAAGACATGCTGATTTACTTTTAGATACGGCAGCGATGCTAGAGCTGCTTGGTCTACAAGTTTGCTGTGCCGTGGAATAATCACTTATCGGAAATTAGAAAAAAGGGATGAAAAGATTAAGTTTACTTCGACCCCGTTCCTGACACCAGTGTGAGCCAGCTGCAACAGCTGTTTGGAAGTTCAACCTTAGCCTAGTGATAACGTAATTGTTTACTAAATGGAGATTTATATCACTACATTAAAACTAGTTGAACCGCAACAAACTAGATCTTACCAAGAGATTTGTTGTTACTAAATATTTGCACCTAGTAACTGCCAGGTGTAACTGGTACTAACTGACAAAGCTAACGTTAGCTTGCTAATATTTCTCCCCGTTTAAAGTGAAGACTAAAAGAGGTAAAGGGATGTGGTCGACACATTGATTAAAATGCTGTTTATTAGCTGTGTAAAGTGGGAAGTTTTTTAATTACATTTCACAAAAACAACATAATATACCTAAAATTACAAACATTTTGCCACTAACGTTAGATTGAATTACCAAATAACATCAGTTAGGTTAGCAATATCAGGTATTTCCCACTCATACTAAACTGTAGGGCTGTCCCGAATACCATTTTTTGGGCTTCGAAGCTTCATTGAGAAATATTCAAAGGTATTTGAAGCTTTGCGGCGCGGCGCAGCACAGCAGGCTGGCATGTTCTTCTGTCTGTCTGTCTCTCCCGTTTCAGTGCCCGAGACAGTGCCGCTGGCGCACTACTGTACACACACACACACACACCTCTACACACAACAAACAGCTACATCGGTCTGAGAATAACTAATAATAATTAATTCTGAATATGAATAATGTTGTGGGATTATTCCTTCATGGGTTATTTGGGGATTTATACGAAGCATTTGGGTCAGCCCTACTAAACTGTATTAATACTAACTCTTACAAATATTTCTCCATGCATATATAAATAAAACAAAGTCTTAATATATTGTTTGGGCTCCTAGTTGATCGCTTTTTATTGGACAACACTAAAGATGTTTCTTGGTAACTGATTTACACATTATAAGTCTTTACTAGCTAAACTAGCTTTCTAACAGCTGGTGCAACCAAATCCATGGTCACGGCAAAAGTCAAAGTAGTAATGCTACTTTAACAACTAATCACATTCAGAACAGTTAACACCTCTAGGCTAACAAGGCTACCATAAGGGGAGCGGTCTCTGAGAGATGAGGCCACACTTCATAAAATACAGACTAATCCTTCGTTTGAAATTTAAATGTAAAGCCTTGAAGCAAAGAGGCAAGATGTCTGTTTACATTACATATACAGGCACAGAGTAAAGTACTGGCCTTGACGTGTACATGACAAGTATAGAGTAAATGGTTAAAGAAAGATGTGGTCTTACAATAACTTGCAACTATTAAAAAAGCTAAAAAAAAAAAATGCAACTTTATAAACCTCCAGATCCTAGACTGTATATAAAGATGGACGACTTGACAGCTCCTCAAAAGTGAAGCCAAAACATCTGGATCGCCCCTGGTGGCTGGCTGCAGTATAGTTCATAAATCCCACCCCCTCCATGTTAGCGGATGGGACATGAGCCAAACTAAAAAAGTCAAAGAACACGTCAAATAATTTTTCCCCAAAGATGGTTTCTGTCATTTTAGGTAGTTCTTATCACGCTGGTGTATGTTCAAGTGTTCATTTTTCTGATGAGTTTGGTTTTAATTAGTTATTTGATGCTATAAAAAGGTCATGATTGGCAGCTGTGAGTCTCTCTCGCTGACAAGCTGCGGCCGTGCTCGGCTCGCGATTGGTTCGCACGGGTGACCTCGATACCGCGGCTCCACCGCGGCTCCACCGCCCGATCGCTATTGCGCAGACTCTGGCTCCAAATGACGTCAAAATCTCAAGATGGCAGCTCCCGTATCCGCAATATTTTGGCTTCACTTCGGTACAGTGGGAGGAAGTGGAGACGCGTTGTCCATCTTGAGTCTTTTCCAGAAAATGAATATATGGTGACAAAAAAGAAGTAACAATCTAATTAAGAAGCTAGAAAACAATACCTTCCTGAGAGGGTATTAAAATTGTTATGCAAAAGTAAGTGTGTGAACATCTGGGGATGTGACTTCTGAACTTGCGAGCTGTGTCATCATCACCAATGACAGCTCTACCTTGCGTAAGCGAGGAAATGATTCAGCAGATCTGGCTCCTGTCCCCTGTGGCGTGCCACTCTCCTGTTATTCTCCTGCTGTCCTGGGTGCCCTCTCTTTGAGATGACTCAAAAACTCTATCCGTCGCGGTCACAAACCCATCATTTCAGACTATTAGGCTCCCATAACTTTATCCAGAGTGACAATTACTGTTAAGCCCCCTCAATCACATCGTTTCACGATGACCCAGTGAAATTTCTGTCCCTTTTGTTTAACGTTAAATCAATAGCAGGCGATGACAGTGTGACTCTTAACTGAGGCGCGTTAACTGAGAGCTCGCCTGCTGCTGTACGATCAACATTTTCATCATCTCAGCCAGCTTTCTCCTTGAGCGGCTGATTCTGGTCTTCATTTCTATTCAGACTGTGCAGATGATGGAGGCCGTCAGGCTAATGCTTCATGAACGTCCATAGCATCGGTGCGTGCACATTGAGCCCACTTAAGGGACTTATGAGAAACCTTGCCTCTGCCCTCCATACTCTATTCCAGGCTCAATTTGCTGCCTTCTGGCTGCCTTCCAAGGATCAGAGGCAAATATTGTAGAGGGGGGAAACCAGTTCACTCTGCTCCATCCAGTCAGTTGGCAGACTGGCAAAAAAGCAGCCGGATACAGTTCATCACCTTATTTATTATTCAGGACTCAGCATAAAAGCCCAGGCAAGAGCGAGCCAATCGTTTTGGTAACAAACAAGGAAACTTCCCTGGACCATTATTTATATTAAGTTTGGCAGAATAAAAAGTATTAGAATGCAGTGTTATGCTGAAGTATGTTCAGTTGTGTTGAGTCATTCCTTTCATGTTCAGCTTGCATCAGGAGTTTCTCTCCTCACCTCTGTGTCCTTTTCTGCAGCTACAAAGTTATTGATGGGGACTTTTCAAGCATAAACTCCAATCAGTCACATTTTAAAACAGTTTCAGATTTTCTATTGAATACATGAGCAATTAAATCAGTGGAACTAATCTCAGCTGAGGAGTATGTCTGCGCTAACCAGCTGAAAGTTGGACTACAGATTGAACTTCACTGACTCAATATATTCAAAGTGGTCTGCCCATCTGGACTGATGGCATAATCTGTGCGCTTGTTCCCTCTCAGAGGGCTGCCCTAATCTGGCATTTGGACTAAGCAATGACCGGTGCATGTGTCTGGCACATGGTTTAGCATGACAGGCTGAGGTGACACAGGGTGGCGCGGAGGATTTAGGAGGCTACAAGTCGCGTCCAGGATCCCCTGATGGTAGTGTGGCGACACGTGGGGACACCCCTCTACCCAGCAATCGCAGGGAACTTCTTATGCAAGCAATAATCTGGTTATACAATCCAGAACTGGCTGTTTAAATTGTAGCTACGGAAGGGAAGGTGAATTTTAGATTTACAAAATCAACAACTTGGCATTTTTCGTGGAGTTACTCATACAAACCTACCTACGCCGGGTCATGATTCTGACCCACGTCCCCTCATCACTGCTGAGGATGTGCATGACTCACAGTCAGGCTAATTCTGTCCTCGTATCTTTCATTGTTACGAACAGTGACTGAGAGCTGGCATTGCCCCGGCGGTCCCAAATTGCACACAATGACAGCCGTGGGACAGCAACAGCATGTGTGTGAGTAAACACACATCTTTAATTGCTGTCTGCGGAGATTAAATGTATGCAAGTCAACATGACTGTGCAACTGGGACTGCACCAATAAACACGTTGCACTAATCTTCTGTTTGCATCTTCTCCAAATAGTTTTTTTTTTACCCATAACAAAGCTTTATTTTGCAGAGAAGTACTTAGTACACATGCACTGTTTTCCATTAAAATATGAGTTACAATATCAATGTTCTAGAGTCCAGTAGGAAGAAACACTAGAGCTGCTAAAAAGAGCCATCCTCTCATCTTATCTCCTGCCAACTGTAACCAAGGCCAAAAAAATCTAATCCCAAAAATACAGGCCTACTGTTCTCCTCCTTTCCATTCCCTTCTCCCCTGCTGATAAGACAGAGCCCAGAGCAGGAGGGGTGGCATTTCATTTTGCTGGCTCTTCCTAGAACAATCAGACTCATAATATAGACATAGGGCACCTTGAATGCATGCTTTATGTTTATCATCAGGGACAAGGCTTTGATCAGAGAGGGTACCAATTATTACCAATAGGAAATTGGGTGTAAAAAATGAGTGCAGCCTCTCAGTCGATACCAGAACGAGCTGATTCTCTGTGGTACCTTTAAATCTCACTCTTTCTCCACAGCTATTTTCTTTCAATCATCGCTTCCCCACACCTCGAACACTGGGCCCCGAATCCCCAATCCTGCAATGAATTTAAAAAGGCCTTCAATCTCCCGGCCTGTCTCGATCTGCACTAGGGTCAGCTCTCTAAATCCAGGCAGCTGACACCAAATCAATTACCGCATGGCTGGTGGGTAAGCAGAATGGGACGTCTACAAAGAACTCCAGAAACAAGGCTAAATATGAAGCCACGCCGGCCACCGCTCAGCAGTTTGCCGTTCCCTCTCCCATCGACTCCGTGCCAACAGTGCAGAATCAACTTTGCGAAGACAAGCCCCTTAGAATCGCTTCACCTGCTCTCAGTTCTTCCACTTCCATGTCAGCAATATTCACAAGCAAACCAGGGTAGTGATGAATGACAAATGAAGGACAAACGAGAAAGTGAGGTAAATCATGTAAACAACACGGATGTCACGGTGAGGAAAATTTCCCACCGGTTAATAAACTTGTGACAACACCGGCGTTACCGATTACACCGGACATTTCAGAAGATAAGATGATGCTCAAGATACTATGTAGATCCCTTACTTTGATCTTTCAGGTTGGATGGCTGTGTGTCTGGCCTCTCCGGTTGAGCTTTCGCTGCGAGGCCGCACGTTTCTACCTCGCGCCGCTACATCCTCCGCACAGCGATTGCCTCATTAACGTTATGGTTCCCTTATAGCGTTGGGTTTAAATCCCAAATATTGTCAAATAGGCGCTTTTGCTTTTCGCTTTGACACCAAATCCTCCGCCATCGTCTCGTCTGTCAACTCTCGACCCGTATGTGTGAAATATGACTCCTGTACTCCGTACAAAGCAGACATTTTCACTTACAATTTGTAGCGTCGGTCATCCGACTATGCATTGATAACACGGCGCTGATACGCAAAAATTAACTAAATGGGTTCTATTTCTATAAAAAAGGGCAAAAAGACGGTGGGGGCGGTGGGTACGTAATGTAATCGGTGTATGCCCGAACACCGTTTAACTCCGGTAACACCGACTACAGCGACAAGCCTAGTAAACAACAGCAGAACCAGCTACAGCCAGGCCTGTCATACTCTGTGGAAGTGGAGCAATCATTACTGAGGAAATCAACAGCCATGATTCACCAGTTATTGAAAACTGTGGCAAAGCATGTCCAGGCAGAAAAGTGCTGCCTCCACTTCCACACAGTTTTGAGTTGTTTTTTAATTAGACATCCATGGCTATTACTGCTGTTTTAACCATGTGTCATAACCACCTCTTCACAGATGAACAATTCCTTCCAAAATCAAATCCAACTGCTGCATTTTAAGTAGGGCCCACACAGCTGGCAACAGAAGGAAAAGTGGCTCCTCAGTGGATAATAAGTAAAAATGTGTTGCTTTGTCGAAACCATCAGCTGTCAACATGTTGGGTTTCCTTTCTGACAGTGTAGACAAACATCTCTTAAGCAGCTTTTATGGTGGCTTGACAATGATTTATGACTTTTATTTAAAGCTGAAATGATTAGCCCAACAACAATTGTAATGATAGATTCATTGTTAAGTCATTTTTTAAACACAAATTCAAAAAGTCCTTGGTTCTAGCTTATCAAATGTAATATTTGCTGGTTTTCTTAGTCTTCTAGGATAGCAAATTGAATACTTTTGGGTTTTGGACTGTTGCTCGGAGAAAACAAGACATCTGAATATGCCAATTTGGGCTATGGGAAATTGTGATGGTTTTATTTTACTCCATTTTCTGACATTGTGTTGATTGATTTCCAATAATAAATATATACATACATTTGCATGAAGCGAGCATATTTGCCCACTCCCATGTTGATAAGAGTATTACAATACAATAACAATAGAATACAATAGAATACATGATTATTGGATTGATGGAGAAAATACTCGGCATGACAGATTCATTGATAATGAAAGTAATGATTGGCTGCAGCCTGTGTTAGGGCAAATATAGATTAAATATAGTCTTATTGTACTGTATTATTGTGTTGGTTTGCATCACTGAAATACAACTTTGTATTACCTTTAAAGGCAGTGCAATCACAAGGACTGCCAAGAGAAACCCTTGTTAACTGTAGTTTGATGTTTTACAAGCCGAAAGCCAAAATTTGTCTTTTATTTTACTATATACTAAAGATAAAGCTGCATAAATAAACATGTTATACACAAATACCACCATTCAAATCAAAAAGCATGTACTGCATGTGGAGGTAAGGTGCAGAAATTTAGCTTTTGAGGCTATAGGTTAAGCTAGTGATACACTAAATGAATAAATAAACACACTGTTGACATAAAATGACATAAGAAATAAATGGAATTTGTTGAAAGGTATAGGAAGTTACACTGAAAAACTAGCCGACCTATACACATTTCTTATGGTCAGCTTTGTTAAGATGACCATGATATATATAATCATAATCTTCTAAAATGAAGTTCGTAAGAATCAGCGACCTGTCAGACGTTGGATGATGTTATCAAAGTAATCATTATCATTACATACGTTCATACACTCGCTAACAGCTTACATTGTTACACACTGATATCTGTTTGACATTTCGATAAGGAGGAGTGCAGAAAGTATCAGCTACCCACGCGCTAAACTGTCCGGCGGGGAGAGGGGGGGAATGAAAGGCAAATTAGTAGCATGGTGTATATGGGGGTGAGAGCACCCGGCCTGGTGCGAGCTGTGAGCCCGTCACACTGACAGATGAGGTGGTGTGGAGCTGAAGGTCAGCTCCTGAATGCCTGATGGAATAACAACCAAGAGAGGAACACAGGCTACAGAGCAAGTGTACAGGTTCAGCCTCCTGACATCTCTCTCTGGCTCTCTCTCTCTCTCGCCACCAGTCACTCTGCAAGTTTGCCGCTGATGAATGAGAGGTGAGGATACAGTGGCCATTTTGGCTGCGCGGAAACCTGAGCCAGGTCTTTCTTTGGGACTGCAGGGATGTGTGCTGAAGCGGATTTTTATGAATGCTTCTCCCCTGATTTCACCCTCTCCAAAGCCTCTTTTACCTATCTAAAACTTTTCCTTGCAGAATGTACAACTAATGAGCAGTCAAATAAAAGCACGCAAATATCTAGAGCGAGTAGTAAGCTCTCCTTTGTAGATATTTTGGTAAATACAGGTTAACTATTCACACAAAAACCAGCTAAACCAGTTTAAAGGCCTAGAAGGCATATGGAAAATATCATTACTTTGGGAGCGTTAACCATTACAGCCTTTCCCTCCCAGCCTTACAGAAAAACAGGACAATCCATTCTTACACATTCATCTTTTTCCAGAAGTTGGCACTTAGATGACAGAGTCAATAGACAGGTACATTATGTCCCACACGGAGCTGCACACTACTGGGAAGGGATTGTGTAGCAGGGGCAAAAGAAAGTCCTCCTCAGTGGGACTTATCTGGGGAAGTAAAGAGCAGCTCTGGAAATATCAATAGCTCCGCTTCAGTCAAGGGAACATGCTGATTCAACACTTTTTCTGTCTCCAGGAGAACATAGTTCAATAATAAACGGCTTACTGTTGATGCTAAATGACAATGCTATGCTGTGTTCAACTATAAATGCCAGATTATGTAGGTTGGGCACATATTTTAATTACCACAGAAATATTTTCTCTCCGTGCAAACTACTTAGTTGCTGTTCAGCAGGAGCATAAAGTGATCGGAGACCTCCTTTCATTACTGTTGTCTTTTCATACTGATTGGCGTAATTACAGAGGCTTGTGGCGCTTTTCTCTTCACTCCTTTGAGGCAGAACTGATCATTTAAAACCCACAGACTTATGTGTAATTCTGTTAATTCCTACCACGGCTGTGATTTGGCAGAAAAAGGCACTGATGTAATGGCTCAGCACTTCAGAGTCAGTAGTCATTCACGAATGTGACAATACTCTGGTGAACCCCAACACTTAGGCCTAACCCCAACAATGGGTCGCCAAAACGCTGTGACAGCAAACATGGTCAAACAGAGAAAAGAGGAGTGACGCAGGTGCGTGCATGTGGTAAAGAGCAGGTGAATAATATATAATCACATGCATTATATTTGATCCCTGTCTGACACTACTATTGCAATGACTGTTATTGTTTGATATGGAAACGCAGTTGTCTTCTATTATCAGACTTATCAACTAATACCGCCTGTTAGAAATACATATTGACAACCCTTTTAAGTAAAGCAAAACATCTGATATTCTTTGCCAAGAAACACAACAATGCACCACAGTCACAAACTTGTTTAAGAGGCTGTCTGCAGTATATTTTCTTGTTTCTATCAATACAAAAATCTGCTTCTGTGTAAAGGCAAATAATAGCACAACTAGAACAGTTTGGTAAGTTCAGAAAATGATATCACTTTACTGAAAATGCAGCCTTTAAAGCCAAAGACAACACTTATGCCATATTACGATATCAAATATCATATCACATCACGATATTGATATAACATTGATATATTGATATATTGCCCAGCCCTAATGCAAGATCGACCGTTTATGTGCCAACATACCGAAAGGATGCTATGCATTAAACACACTAAAATGTTATTCAGGCCTGTTGACTTGCGCGTGTGGACTAGAGAAAAAAACTCCAGCCTTCAGCCTCTTTACCAACAACAAGATTTTTAATGGAGTACAAAAAGTGTAAGGAATTTAACATTTTTTAATTTAAACATATAGTCCTAATGTTTTTTATGTAAATGCTCTTCAGCTGATAATAATAACCTTTTGTACCCATCCTCCAGAAGAGGCCGCATTAGAATACTGTGTAGTACAAGTGGTGTGCATCATTTCGCAAAGTGCTTTTCAACGAAATATTTCTTCCCAGTAAATAGAAAACTTTCCATAAGAGCATATGAGTAATTGGGTCAAGGTGTTGAGTGCATATAGAGGGTAAACCCGCTTTAAACATTACAACATCCAGAGCTCAGAATTCTCTAGAAGTAGACGAGTTCAACCTCAATCCAACTTGGGCACAAAATCTGTGACTGTTTATTACTCTAAAAGCTTTATGATGATACAGCACGAAAAAATTATACTGTACAGATCAATGACAACTTTCTTCAGATTTATGCTGTTTTGCATTTGTGCAAGTCGTTGCATTAAGTAGAGTGCTTTACAATTTCTCCTCCTAAAACCTAAAAAAGTAACAAGAGTTCCCTCCCTGGAGAAATATTCACATTCACTCCAACTAAAAAGTGCTGCAGTTGGCATATATTAAACTGTTCATTTAACAAGGCGATCAAGCCTTCAATGCTTCCTCTGCTGTGTCAGGCGTGTTTCCACACTCTGAGCTTGATTTAAAGAATCACAGCACATCCATTACTAGCTCACACTAAAAATGATGATTTTATTTGGCTAACAAATGGTGTGTCCTGGGCCTGAGCAGGACTTGATTTGATATGTACAACAATTTATCCAGTTTGGGATGGTGCCTACAATCAACAAACAAATCCAACCCATTCAAATGCAACAGAGCGGAAACACTTAAGACATTTAATTAAACAATTAGAGGAGAAATAATATAACTATTTAATCAACATTTTTGGAGTTGCTGTGAGGTTTTACTGCTTTTCTTTGTCTTATGTGATAGTAAATTAATTCTCTTAGGGATTAGTCAGACAAAACAAGCAATGTCAATACCACACCTTGGGCTTCAGGCTATTTTTACTATATTCTGACGTTTTATACACCTAATTAACCTAATTAATTGAGGAAATAACCTACATATCAATCCATAATGAAAATAATAATTTGTTGCAGCCATAAAATGCTATGAATTTATTTACTTGTGTTTTACTTTTGATTAGTTTCTTATTTTGTAAAATGATGACATTATTATTATTATTATTATTATTATTATTATTATTACTAACATTATTAACATTTTTTATTATTATTTTATCATTATTATTGTT
Organism: Sebastolobus alascanus; assembly: GCA_916701645.2. Taxonomy (NCBI): domain Eukaryota; kingdom Metazoa; phylum Chordata; class Actinopteri; order Perciformes; family Sebastidae; genus Sebastolobus; species Sebastolobus alascanus. The sequence continues at coordinate 394,227 of CAKAOJ020000169.1, forward strand.
GCTATTATATCATTATGGTTTTACAAAGAATTTTTGAGTATAATACCAAAAGAAAATCACTTCAACAATATAGCTAACATTAAGGACAATGCCAGCTGAAGGCAGCAGCAAGTCAAATCAGTATAATTCAGTGTGCATTGTCAGGCTGTAACACTGTTAGCCCTGACTAGAAAACAAAAGCATCAACAACAACAACAACAAAGGGATAGCTGCTGGTTAATACAGTGTAACATCAGGAACACAGGCTAACGTTAGCAGATGTGTGGCAGTTTATGAAGTGATCTGTGGCTAGCGAGCCTGTTTTTGCTAGCTGTCTCCAAAGCTATGCATTAAAAAAATTACTGAATCCAAGAGAACTTACCTTGGGCTTATACAGCCACTTTCGAAAGCGGTTCATCGTTTCCTCGCCACCTTCCCTTTGACACCAAGCCCTCCTCTCCTCTCCTGTACCTGTGTGTCTGACACTATCAGCGGTTGGTTGCTAAGCTACCTAGCCCTGGTTGCTTCCCAAAACGCGAAATGTATAAAACACACCGTACGCTAAGTTGTCCTGAACGTTACAACGCGGCTCTGAAAGCGTACAAAGGAGATATTTCCATCTTCCCTGAATCCCCGAGGTTGGCTGCCTGTCTGTCTCCCCCCGCCCGGCCACTTTCCAAGTCCCGACGATGCAGACTGGCGGAGCAGCGACGGCTCTGCTGCTCTCCGCTCCTTTAACGTTACTCGACGACAGTCACGTTGACAACATTCACCTCCCACTTTACCCAGGAAGTGATGCCTTCACGGGCTGCTCCCAAATACCGTGCTCCCAGCCTTCTTTTGGTCGGAAATATGGTACAAAACATACCGTGTAAGCATTACAGTGTGACTAGTTATTTTTATTTGTTAAATCCCCTCCTGGCATGTTTATTAATACAAGGAAAAAATCAACTTTTAATAATGATTCATGTCTGTTATGGTGTTTCCACAAAAACGTTGAATTACCCAGTTAAAGATCCTTAAAATTACAATTAGGCCTACCCTTACAAAAATGAAGTTTACTGTGTGCTATTAGTATACTGCTTTGGAACTTAAATAAGAGAGTATACATTCAGTTTACTTATTATATACTGAGATATACTTAACAAAAGTATGCTTAAGTATATTTGGCTCATACTTACAAGTATTCAAAAAAGTCTACGTATATTTGGCTTATACTGACAAGTATACAGAAAAGTCTAAGTATACATGGCTTATACTGACAAGTATACAGAAAAGTCTAAGTATACTTGGTTTATACTGACAAGTATACAGAAAAGTCTAAGTATACATGGCTTATACTGACAAGTATACAGAAAAGTCTAAGCATACTTGGCTTATACTGACAAGTATACAAAAAAGTCTATGTATATTTGGCTTATACTGACAAGTATACAGAAAAGTCTAAGTAAACATGGCTTATACTGACAGGTATACAGAAAAGTCAAAGTATACTTGGCTTATACTGACAAGTATACAGAAAAGTCTAAGTATACTTGGCTTATACTGACAAGTATACAGAAAATTCAAAGTATACTTGGCTTATACTGACAGGTATACAGAAACGTCTAAGTATACTTGCCATACAGGCATGCAAGAACAACATATTTTATTTATTTTTTTTAATCTCATCACAAATCATCAAGTCAAATAGCAAAAGGACCAAGTCTCTTAATGTAATACATAAATCGTTGGCTAAGTAATAGTAAAAGTTTAAAAAAGTATACTTTTATGAACTAAAAAGCAGAGATGCTCACAAGTCATGTTTTGCAAGTCCAAGTCAAGTTTCAATTCTTTGTTCTGGAGCTTTCAAACGTATCACACAGTCTTCATCAGCAGAGCGTTGACAGCTGAGTTTCCTCAGTTGTAATGAAACTGTAGATGTTTAAACTTAAGACTTCTCATCCACAACCCAGGGACTTTGTTTACATGCCAACAAAAATCAGTTTATGTTAATCATACTATGGCATGGAATCAGATGATGCATTGTGAGACTAAAGCCCCAGTTTGCATGTGATTTGTTCAGTAATCAGCTTTTCCCCACTAACCCCTCAAAACCCTGATGTGACGTTAGTCACTCTTCCCTTCAACAGTCAGTCATATTTATAACAATCACACATAGGCCTGCTGCCTTAATCTGGTTATAATTATCAGCATGTATTTCCTCTTTCCTTGTATTTATCACGTTGACGTGCTTATTTCCAACAGCACATGAAGGCAGCGCTTGGCTCGCACAGACGTCACAATATGCTACGTCATAATTATTGTTATGGCAGCCAACAAAGGATCAAGCTGTCACACTGTTTAATCTGCATCCGAAGGATTAAAACAATGATGTTTTTTATATGTTGAACAAAACAGCCCAATAATAAAAAAAAACACCTCTAAATAATTAAAATAAATGTTGATGATTCCTGTTTTTGTAAGGCACTACTTGCTGGGTGACATCTCTGTTTACCCTAGTGCGTTGCTAAGCAACGACTGAACATGAAAACAAGCCGCTGCGTGAAGTTCCTGGGAAATGAACTTTCTATGAATCTATCTTTTAATAGCAACCACCTTGGTCACTCTCAGGTAGTAAAATAGTACTTTTTTACACATTCTACATGAGTAGTCTATGCAGGCTATTTCTTCGGGCTTTTCTGCTACAGTAGCAAAGATCTTTTCACCCTAGTTAGCCTATCAATCTCCACCAGCTTTCTGCGGATCGATATAAAATGGCATCAAGCTATGGATCCCTTGCCAAGGAGGCCATTGTGCTGCTCGATAAGTTCAGCGCTGGCAGGCAGTGTTTGGATGACTTCATGGAAGATGCTTCAAAGGATCTGCAGGTAGGTAGACTCAGATTAGTGTCCTGATGCTGCTTGTGCTGACACCTGAATGTCTCATTTATTATGTTTTTTGCAGCACATGGATACCCTGCATGAGAAGTTCATACTTGATGTCGTTTCTGGATGCATTGAGCACAAAAAGTTACTGGACGTAGTTATCAATATCTTCTATGGCCAGAATGGGAAAAGCTTATCTAGAAGTGATCGCAGCCAGTTTGTCAGTAAGTTAATGAACTAAACAAATTTTAAACCTAATTTAACTCTGAATAAAACAATATTGACATATCTGTAAATTGTTCTTCAGTTATCTGTTACCTCGCCACATTTTCTCTTGATGACCTTGGACTTCAGCGTTTTAGCAACATTATCAAATCTCTGGACATCAAGAAGATGCACACAGTAAGAAACTCACAAGAGATGCTGCATTGAAAATAACCAGCAATCTATTGCTGAGCCTTCTGTGTAAGTGTGTGTCTTGTGCTTGGCTCTATAGTTCCTGACTTTCTTCTTCACAAAACTCACCACGTGGATACAAGAGGAGTGGAATAATATCTACGATGCTGCCTATGTGGAGAAACACTGGATTGGCCCTCTGCTAAGGTGAGAATAGTAGTGGAGAGACTATACTACAAGTGAACTTATACGTATACTATACTAGTTATATACCTGTAGCCCACTTTTTAGTTTACGAAAGTACACTTTAAAGTACTCTCTGTAAACTACTAGTTTAATAGTTTTTATTGCAAGTATACTTGTAAGTTTTGTTTAAGTGAACTTATAGTACTTAGCCAAATATACTTTTCTGTAAACTTTTCAGTATAAGCCAAGTATACTTGGACTTTTCTGTATACTTGTCGGTATAAGCCAAGTATACTTAAGTATAATTTGGTTAAGTGTATCTCTGATAAGTACATAAAAAGTAAACTGAAAGCATACTCTCTTATTTTAAGTTTAAAGAAGTATACTAATAGTACACTTGAATAAACTTCTTTTTTGTAAGGGCTACAGGAAACATATTTTTAGGAAATCAATGTTTTTCTAAAGGACTGAATGCATGTTTGTCCTTTAGATGGCGCCCTGAGATGGAGATTCTCATGGACCAGCTTGCTGCCAAAATATCTCAAGGGAGTCAGGTCAAGAAAGTGCCGCACAGAACCACGGAGCCCCAGGAGTTCTCTCTCACCACACCTAAACCTCGACCTCTGCCTGTGCCTGAACTCATCCCACAGCAAGAAAAAGCAAAACCAGTCAGCCTCATTTACAATTATATACAATATTCCCTTTAAACTGTGTGTGCTGTCTTATATAGACTACAGACAAGACGCGTCATTAAGCTGTATATTGTGTAGAGGTTGTGATGGACTCAAAGGGCTGTTGTTTTCTAGGTGCCAAATAGCACATACAGGGCTCCAAAGGAGATGCAGATGATGGAGGAGATCAAACAAAAGAACCATCAAAAGACTGAGGTAAAATATCTATAATAATATCTATTACAGCACATTAAAAATATAGAAAAGTTGTTTTTTAAATGGTGTTTTTTTGGCATATCATATTATTATAATCAGCACTTATACCAGCTTTACTGTACTTGCCTCTGTAATGACATCCTATTTGTTTTTCGCTAAAGGAACTGCTCTATGAGGCAAACATAAAACAGTTCAGATGTGGAAATCCACAGAAGTCTGAACACACCAAGGTAGGGGCTATTGTCTGCGCATGGATTTCCAAATGAATAATATCAGTAGACAGTTGACATTTCTGATCAACCATCGTTTATTTTGCAGAGAGCAATGTCTCAGATTAAGGAGGACTTGGATTCAAAACTCAAGTTTGATTCATTTCATTCTTCTGGACTTCCCTCCAGTAACAAGGTGGGATCTGATCATTTCACCTGCTTCAGTATGTTAGTGATGGATAATATCTAATATCCACTGGTATGTGCTTATTGTCCTGATTCTGTTAGACTGAGAGCTGGCCCATCAAGCTCAACACAGCAGCTATCCTGAGACAGGGGGCGCTATGTGACCGTGAGGAGGAGGAGGAGCAGCAAAGGTACAGCGCAGCATTTTCTGTCTGTGTGTGATGACTGTGTGACTGACTTGTCTTGTGATGTTGTACATATGTAATTTGTTCTCTTGCCAAGAAGATCTTGAACTTCTTAATAATAATAATAATAATAATAAATAAGGATCAATAGACCAGAGGTTTTCAAAGTGGGAGGCTGCATTAGTTATTACATGAGTTACCAAAAAGAAGATCACGTAGAATAAATGTATGTGATTTAGTTAAAGAGATAGTAAACCTTTTGTATGTGTTTGGTGTACTCTGAAGTTATGTCAAACGGCAATATTGGGCTATCTTGGTTCAAATGTTGAGTGTCTATGGGATCAAATAATATAATCATGATCCCATAGACATCCAGGAATGTCTAATGAAAGATATCTGAATTATGTCCTTTTTTTTGTAATGTTTTAGTTTTACAACCAAAAGTAAATCCAGAAGAGGAAACCAACCAGTAAAATATAAGAAAAATCAAGCCTTGTGTGTTTATTGGAGGACTTTGAACGTTAACTGACTGTCTAGCTCTGCTAAAGAGAACGCATTGCAAGGGCAGTACACCCACAGTCTTAAACTGTGAAAACCCCTGAACCGGACTAAACAAGCCAAGAGTCATTTCTTTGTGTTGACACAGACTGGAGCGTCTGGTGGAGGGGGCACGTGAGCCCTCGACTTTCCTCCAGTGGCAGAAGGAAATGCGTGAGAAGGACCTTCAGGAGGAACTGGCCAAGATTGAGCGCAGGCGTCTGGAGGCAGGCATCAGTAATGAGGAGCAGGCCGTTGCCCGCATGCGCGTAATGGAACGCAACCAGAAGACTGCTCAGCTGAAGAAAGAAGAGGTGGGTAAAGATCCCTCGACGGCTGATAAGAAAAGGCATTCACAGAAGATTACACAGTGCGTTAAAGTGTGTAACGAGACGGGTATCTAGACAAAAGTATGTCTGTTCTCTACAAACACCCTTTAAAGAAGTCATTTGAAAGGGATTTACAATTAGTCATGAATAAAGTGTTTTTATGCCTCCGCGACATCTGCAGCCGGAGGCATTATGCTTTCAGGTTGTCCATCCGGTCCATTCTTGTGGACACGATATCTCAAGAACATCCTTAAAATTTGGCACAAATGTCCACTTGGACTCAAGGATGAACTGATTGGATTATGGTGATCAGAGGTCAAAGGTCAAGGTCACTGTGACCTCACAATGGTCATAGTCCCATAATATCTCGGGAACACCTTTTGCGAATTTCTTCAAAATCGGCACAAAAGTCCTCTTGGTGGTCAAAAGTCACTGTGACCTCACAAAACACGTTTTTCATGTCTCAAGAACTCATGTTAATTATGACAATTTTACACAGATGTCTAACATGATAAAATGATGAAGTGATGATATTTTGGACAGACATGGATGTGAACTGCAACTTGACTGCTTGGCGGAGGCGTACAAAAGCCAGGCGTTAATTCTAGTTTTATGTTTGTTTTTGTTGTGTCTTGTAGACAGCTCAGCTGATGCGCAGATATGCTGAGAAAAGGTTGCAGGAGGAAAAAGAAATGAGAGACTTGGTGCAACAAGTGGCAGAAGGACACAAGAACTCAAAGGCAGCTAAAGAGAAGTTACAGAAATTCAAGCAAAGCATAGGTACGACATCACATGTGATCAATTTTTCATGGTTTCCTTTTCATTCTCATCAATTTCACGCAAATTCCACAGTGAAAGAAGTCTCAGAGCAAAGACGAGAGCTCCTTCGTCAATCACTGGAGGAAGCACAAGCAGAGCTCAGCAGAAAGTTTGAAATCATGCGTGAAATCCACGCCATGGAATCGCTTCCTCACATTAGAGTCAGGAATTTTGACGACACAGACGTGAGTAAAGGAAAAGCATGGATGACATCTGACGTTTGACATACTTTCACACACCTCTTGTGTCACGGTGAACCTGTTGTCCCATGTCAGACTGCAGGCCATGAGCTGCTGGGAGAGATGTCCCTGGTGGAGCTGAAGGTGAAGCTGGACCTCCTGAGGGAGGCGCGGCAAACAGAGCAGCAGGAGAAACGGCAACACATCCTGGAGGAGAAGCAGAACAAGAAGCAGCTGCTGTTGGAGAAACAGGAGAAACTACAAGAGCACCAAAGACTGAAGCAAATTAAGAGCAAGAAGGTGAAAACCTCTGTGCAGGCAGCAGTGTTAGAAACACAGGGACACACAACAAAGTGAGTATGAAAGCCAAAACAAAGAGGAAGTGACTTCTCTCACTGAGTAAATTGTCCGTTTAATGTTGGGATTTTTCTTGCTTGAAGCAGTAATAATATTCATCTTTCTCTTTCTTTTACCGCTAGAAAAGCCTGACAGAGAAAAGCTGAGAGGAATTGGATCTGAGCTTAGAGCGTCACATCCAGAAGGACATTCCTGATCTTGTTTCTCAGATAGAAACACTTGAGACATAAATATACGCAACATGCTCCACAGGCCTGTGAATGTCTCATTTTAGATCAGAAGGATCATTATTTGCAAGAAATATGTGGATGATTATGTTTTCATCTTTTATTATGTTCTTTCACACATTTCGCATAACAATTGCTATAAAATGTTGATTTATTTCCTCAATTATTATTATTATTATTACTTGTGGATTCCCTGGTTATCCAGTTTTGTTTATCTTGACTTGTACTATGTGTTAATTGAGGTTTGTTATGTCAAATAAATGTCACAAATGTCTCCCCAAAGTAAATTCCACCCACCTGCGTATGCGGCATGAAAAGGGAAGTGGACCTTCAACTTATGACTTATGAAGAAGATTTCCCTTCCCCAAAATAATGTTGGTGTTATTTTTGTGGCTTGTATGTTTTGGTAACAAGTTACTGTACAAAATGTCACTCATGATTACTCATCAAGATCATGCACCAATATCATCCCCATGTGACAGCAAACCTGCATAACTTGTATTTTACAATGCAATATATGATCTAAATATACAAATACATACTGTGTATATTGTAGCGTAGCCCTTCTCTCTATATAAATGTCATATTTGTAGTTTCAACATTTTTCAACAATTTTTTTTAATAATTTCTTTTCCTTTCCCTACATTTTATTTGTTTTATTTGATGATTTATTAAATTTTTATATTTTTATACTGTGAAATATACTTACCACGATTTTTATAATGCAGAAATGGAACATGCACACTGTAACAACTGTATTGACCTTTAAAATGAACCTACCACACATAGAGGGGCAGGGGCGCCCCTGCTGGCTGTTCCGTGTAACAACAACAGATCTGCCTGAATCCGGCCCATTTTCCTCAGTTTTTCCCTCTAAAGCAAAATCACATGATGTGTATTTTGTCATATGACCCTGATGCAAGGACTGATCCCACTGACGGACGTCTAGTGTAAAAACATAGGCAGCTCGGGCACTTGTCTGTGTGTCAGGGATGAGATGCTGTAGCCTTCTGACATAGTTTGGTGGTAGTACTCGTTAATATGTGGAGGATGGACTGCCGGGGAGCTCTGCCTGCGATATGCTCATGTTTCATCGGTAAGTTACTCTCTTCGTCGACAATAGCTGCTGTAAACACACTAGGAAAGGCAATATATAGGTCTATCATAGAGATATAATGGAGATATAATAGATGCCATACCACTTAAAACTGAAATGGCATAATATTAACCTTATTATAGATTTTTGTTGTGGAATAAACAAAGTATACATGGAATAAAAGGGCATGCAGGGACAAAAGCTGAATGTGAAAAGTGTGAGAAATACTTTCTATAATATAAAAAGTTCATTAGTTGGGCAGTTATAGCATTAAAATCATACTTTCTTGCACCCAAACTTCATAACAAACCAGAATGAATGTATTGACTTACTGTGTTTAAATGATCTTATGTTAAATTATGTTGTATAATATCTATATCATAAGGACTTCATCATTTTTGCTGTCAACTTTCAGGATTACAGCCTTTCTTTCTGCCAGTTGAACAGAAACTTGTGTCTAAAAGTTTGAGAGAGAAATGTTGCCAACCCAGAGAAGCAGAGAAATCACATGACCCCTTTTCTGAATAATTGCATTTCATGAGGAGGATGGCTTGCATTCAAGAAGGCACTTAAGCACATGGCTAATGTGATTACTGCCACAATATGGGCTCTGTTTTGCTGATGTGCTTATACCTGTTGTCCTCACTTGCTCAGTGGTTAGATGAATTTGAACGGTATACTTTTTTTTGTGTGGAGTGATTTCACGACAAATAGTTTCTCTTTTATATTAGGACCACACCCACCTGCAATACTTCTTGTTTTTCATATCTCGGTTTTGTTACGGAGGCTGGATCCATGTTACAATGTCTGTCCACTTAGACCATCACTACTGTAAATTACCTCTGAAACTGAAGAAGACAACAGCTGAAAATACTTTGGTTATATGTATTTCTACATTTAAAGAGGACCTATTATGCTTTTGTGCTTTTCCCTTTCCTTTAGTATGTTATGTATTTTTTTTGTGCAGTGAAAGGTCTGCGAAGTTATAAAGCCCAAAGTCCACGTCAAAGGGAGTTACTCTCCCCCACAGAAACACTGCTCCTGAACTGCTTGAAACACCCCGCTTGAAGTCCCGCCTTTTCTTCCATAACGTGGTGATGTCACCAAGTAACACATTTGCATAACAGCTAGTTTGGCACCATAGGCGCAGATTGAACTTTAAGGTTGGGGTTCACAAAAAAAAAATCTAGAGGGAATGTAATGTGTACAACACAGAGAGGTACACCGTGTCCTAGCTGGATACGAGCAACGCAGCATGTGTTTGGCACGCCCTCAAACAAAGCTAGTTAGAGCGGAGCTGGAGCGGAGTCCGAAGAGTTTTTCTGGGTTTTTCGAGAGGGCGGGGCAGGAGCTCAAACCGGTATGAGAAAAAGTAAAGTTTCTTTTGAACATTAAAGCATGTAAACATGTTCTAGTAAAAACCCCATATACAAGTATGCACCTGAAAATAAGCATAATATATCCTCTTTAATGTGTGAAAACGTAAGCAGAAACAACAAAAGAAGAGCAAGAGACTGAACCAGTGAAACTTGGGAGGCGAAGATTGTAGTTATTACTTATTATATGATTGCTAGTGTATTTGTTATATTAAAAAACTATGTCTTTTAAAGCCACAACCATTGAGGACTAATATGAGGTTTTGTAAGTGATTCTGTAAATGTGGAGAAATTATTGGGGGTGAAAATGTGAAAGGGGACCCCCCCCAATGCAAATAACCTTAGGCCCCTGTTAATCCTTTTAATATTTAATATTTCCTGTTTTTTTGTTATTGCTTCCACTGTAGTATTAAACATTTGGAATTAGACAACATGCTCCAAAAAACACAGAGAGATTTGCATAATCTTTGCAGCTGCTGGTCATATCAATAATACTTTCTGCTTCTTTTATTCTAATTTTTCAAGTATTTTTTGTGCAGACAGCTGACAGTAGATAGATGACACAATATGAGGAGAGAGAGAGAGAGAGAGAGATAGGGAACAACATGCATCAAAGGTCCAAAGCTGGATTTCAAACCGGGGACGTTGCAGCTCATGATTAGGCCCTTGAACACCAAGGCTACCAGTACGACCCCAGGCAAATTGGATTGTTGAGTTTGCATTGCAGCTCTGTATCAGTCCACTACCAGAGGTCAGACTGAAACATCCAGTGTCCTTCTCTTCCAGGCCTGGTGGTGAGCCAGACCACACTGACTCCTGCTGTGATGAACACCACTATCATTGAGAACGCGACCAGTCTGACTATAACTCCCGTGACTCTCAGCAGCACGACCCCGGGCTGCTTTGCATACAACACTTCTACTTGTGAGCCCTGTGCACCGGGATCGCAGTACGACAACAGTGAGTCATCGACCATGTCATCTGACGTGAAGCCACCATTTTAAGACGACCTGTAAGATTTCTAACTTCAAACTACATGCTTCTCTATCCCTCCGCAGACACCCTGATGTGCGCGTGCTGCTCTGATCCCGGGCTGTGTCTATTTCCCGGAGCCTGCCTGCCATGCACCAGAGGTTTCTATCAGCCACTAGCAGGACAGCAGCAGTGTCTGCCCTGCAAACAGGGCTTCTACACAAAGTAAAGACACAGATTGTGCCGACAAATTCTTTTACTTCTAATGGTATCAATTTCATGGTGTCAAATTCTTGTTTGTTTTACACTACTGCACAGTTTCACTGGAAGCCCATTATGTCACCCCTGCCCTCCTGGATCCTTCAACAACAACACCGGTAGAGACAGTTGCAGGAGTTGTTCACCAGGTGTGTTTATTTAGGTGTAGACGAACACTCATAGTACTGTTGTAAATCAGTAACTAGTGATATGCATTCAGACAAAAACAGCAGTATGCTTGTCTTCAGAAATTAGATTACAAGCTTGCAAATGAATTGTAGATGTATGATTTCTAATTTACATGCAATTATCTTATCATAGTTTCATGTAATCTAAAACTTGAGAGAATCACGTGTGTTGAGTTATTTTCCGTTTGCCGCTTTCAGGTTTCTTTTCATCGCAGCAGAGCTCCACCTCGTGTGCACCGTGTGCACAAGGAAGTTTTTGCAAGTAAGTTGCACTTAAATGTCACCGGCTTTCTGCTCCTTTCTTTTTGTTGTTTGTAACAGCAACCAGGAATCAGTGTGGAACATTCATAACTACCTCTGTGTTTGGAGAATCACTTATCTAACAACATCACATGATTTCATCCCATGGTTCTGTTTGGCAGCACAGACACAACCACACACACACACAAGACCAGTTACACAGTCGCTGCTTTGATTAATCAGCAGAAGGTATGAACATGTATAAGGCATGTCTGATTATGTCCCAGCGCATATGAACTGGACTTGGGAATATAAGATGGTAGATTCAGGAGCTAGATGACCATTATCAATCCCTAGATAAGGGCTGCAAGGTCTCCTGGCGTGTTTTCAGTCTGTCTTTTGGGCTCTATTCCCAGACTACCTCCACAGGGAGACATTATTTGAGGCATCTTGATCAAAGCAATGGAGGATGAGTGAAAGGACAGCAGTTACTCAGAGCTCCTTCCAAATAATATCTGAGCCCAAGGAGACTGTTTTTTAGATTTTCTGAGATCAGTTGAGGAAATACCAAGCACCGTCCACCGGCCGGAGCACAGCCAATAGGAACGCTTTCTCTGAAATGACCTGTGATTGGCCAAAGTCTCCCGTCACACTTGAATAACAATATGCGGAAAGGTTATTATGGAATTTTTGTCCAATGATGCCAAAAAAATTCTGCCTACTGCAGGTTTAATCTCTAATCATTTCTTATACAGTATGTTTGTTAGCACTATGAAACCAACCAAGCTGCAACAACAGTTCTAAACTAAATCAGCTTTAACTTTTCTCAAAAATTGCCTCTAAGTTAGATGTGGCAGTTGTGAAAACGGTCACAAGCAGGTGTCTCTCTCTCTCTTACAGCTCCATTGGTTGTAGCCAGTGCCAGATGTGTCCTGGAGGAACAGAAGCTCTACAGACTGCCGCTACAGTCTGCACACCATGTCGTCCAGGTGATTCACATCATAACATGTAAATAGTAATGCTTATGAGTACTGTGGCTCAAGATAGAAAAGGGGAAACATGAATCTCCATCCAGGTGATATGTGGTTTTGAACAGGCATGCACAAGGCTCCCCATCAGGCCATGTGTCAAATCTGTGGCAGTGGCTTCTTCCAGATCCACTGGGGCCAGGAGATCTGCGATTTGTGCCCAGAGAATCACTACTGCCCTGTGAGTACTGCACCTTCTGGCTAACCAGAGGACATGAACCTGTGTGTGTTAGAGAAACATCTCGCATATGTTTGTTGACAAAGCATGTTGTCCTCTCAGAGTCCAGACGTGAACCCCATCCTGTGTCCCAACGATGCGTTTTGTCCAGAGGGCAGCTTGTCTCCAGGCTACTGCATGGAGACTTTCTTCCGCAAAGAAGGGGACACTTGTGAGCTGGCTCCTGTCACTATTGCTCTTTTAGTTATTGGAGGAGGGGGTAAGTATGTAACGTCTAACTGTCCAGTATGTTTTCCTGATGTTTCAGAGCTTCTTTCGAAATTCATCTTTACTTAACACCATGTTAAAGGCACTGGATTACGGCTATGATGCTTTTCAAACTGATTGCCTTTAAAGTTGACATGCTTCAAGCTGCAATGTCCCACATTGTGTAATCTGATTACACACAAAACAAGTTCTTTAAGTATAAATGTGTTTGATATTGTAATGGTTCATAGCTCCTTTTGGATAACATTAGGCACACATATTTTCTGTAGCTTAAAGGGACAGAGCTTGTTTTTTATCAATACACTTTTGTGTATGTATAATACTGTAGCTGGACATTTCCTGTCACATCCTCAGGTGTTTTTCCTCTCTCTTTCCTCAGTGGCCCTACTCTTCATCATTTTAATGGTCCTACGTCGGCGGAGAGACACTGATGGAGAGCTGTCTGTAGCCCGAGCTCCATTATTACGCAAAGAGCGACCTCAAGGTCGATACTATGGGATCCCCTGTGATGCAGAACCTGTATATGCTGGATGGTGAACCAAAGGACCTCAGCTCAGCTTTCCTAAGTGCTTAGTAGGACAACATCAACTGAAGTCTTATCTCCATATGGGTCCCAACTAAAGACAAACGGACTGATGGAGGAAGACTGATGGTAAAACACTGGACTGGTGCCTTGAGAGTACTTTGACAATCCACCAGCTTTTTTTTAATGCGGTACATTTGAATATATTATTGAGAAACAGAAGTTTTTTTTGTGAATTCTTGTAGTTTGACACTGTTACAGTTGTTCCACTCAGAGACAACCACACTCCTTTTGTAAACTAGATTATTGGATTATGAGAGGTATGCTGGAACAGTGGAAACGAGATGCGTGACTCGACTTGGTGGGAACCTCTCTCTCTTATGAAAAGCACTTTTTTTTTTACAGAGGTAATTGATTTACTTTGCACTTACGTGTTAGTAGACTTGTGGATGCCTCCATTATCTTGTGTAGTTTCACAGTTACAGAGCTGTGTAAACTGTGGTTGGTTGGCTCCATGTGTTTTAATGCATTACAGCGCATCGTGTTGTCTGTAGTCTCAATGATACCTTTGCTTCATGTTTTTCATCTGCTTTTTTAAGGTTATTATTTGTATGTTTTAAATTAAAATAATCAAAATGATTAGCTTGAGCTTCATTTCTTACTCTTTTCTACTTATATGAATTTTATTGCAAACTTAAAATAAAATGTTTTTTCTAAAAAAATATATGTGAAAAAAATATTAACATTTCAAGTTTTTATTTCCCTCAATTATTCTCGGATGCCACATTGTTACTGTGCATGTCAAATTACTATGTATGTCAAATTTGTAGACCGAACTCTTTAATGGGACACTATTAAACTAATTAATCCCATCCTGGGTGACAGAGGGCAACCATGAATATCATAACCAGTAGATGTACAGCTTTTCTGGCATCATAAAAAAAAAAAATAATCACTGCCAATGTTTTAAGTCCAGGTTGCCCCATCATGTCCCACACATCTTGACATCTTTGACCTCTTAAAAGCCTCACAGATTTTTCTTCTTTTTTGGGTATAATCATCCAAATACAAGTATTATTTGAAGGGGCCAAAACACCTGGAAATTGTAAAATGTTACACAGCCTCTGTAATTTTTTTTTGTTAATTTTTGTGGTATTTTTGCTGCAGATCCATTTTTTCTATTTAATATTTTTTCAGAAAAGCTCTCTGGATTTAATGGCCTTTCTTTTTGTATAATTTGTGATTGAGTGACTTGTTGCACATTGGCGTTGTTATAATGTTAGAAAGAAAAAATTCAAAGTAAAACTGTGGGATGCTAAAGCAGGATTGAAAGGTTTACTGCACACCAGGCCTTTGTTACAGCAGACATGTCATAGCAGGAAAGCTACACGTGTAATTAAAAACATTACATACATTCAATTTCCAGATCCAGGACCACTGAACTCTCAAAGGGAATAACGTTAATGTTATTAGCTGCTATGACAAGTGAAACATATCTATTCAGTGGATACTGCAAGGTTTACCAGACTAAAGAAAAGAGAGAAGTCCCTGTGGTTTGGTCACACAGCACTGAACAATTCTTTCCACATAATGTAAACATCCAACAGGAGACTGTGACAAATGGCACATCTCTAGATCAGATAAACATGTTTACACAGTGTGACAACCATGGAGCAGAAAGACAGATACAGCTGAGAGCTGAACACACAACAGTGAGTGAAAGTAATAACATGCACAGAAAGTTGATGCTGGCGTACAGAACAGACTTTCTGGAGGCTTAAAACGTGCCTCCACAAGGATTTTAGGATTATCTGTGTTAATCTCAAATGTGTTTGGAGAAGGGGTGGGATTAAATAAATTTTTACTTCTTCTCACTCCTTTTCGAATATGTAAACCAAGGCAAGTGTTTGACAATTTCTTTTGCTTATGATTTTCATTGTATGTGGATACTGCTTTTTTCTGGCAGTCCACTTGTTGTATGATGATTCTTTTTTTTTTATTATTATTATTATTTTACATGTTCGAAATAAATTAAAAAAAAAAAAAAAAAATATATATATATATATATATATATATATTTGTTATCAGGATTTTTAATTCTATTCCAGATTACAGTGGTGGAAGAGATCCTTTACTTTAGTAAAAATACCCTTACAGAAAAGAAGTATACTTCAAGTTTATCTTATGAAGTAAACTTTTAGTATATTTCAAATAATCCCAAGTATACTTTATGTAATAAGTAATAATTTATTAATAATTCCCTCTGAAATTTGGCCGATTAGAAGAATACATTGGCCAAAAAAAAAAAGGGGGAAATATTCCTATATTTTGGATATTTTAGGTAGATATTTTAAAATACTCACGGATACATGTCTGTCCAGTAACCGTTGCTAGGTGGCGGTGACGCACTGTGTCCTATTAGCGACAAATATGAAGTTTGTCCAAACAGGCCTCCGTACTTCCGCCAGCATTCAGGAGAAAACATGGCGGCCGCCCTGGCAAGGAGGGTGTCCGGTGTGTACCTACTGTTTGACATTCATACTTATTCATTCCACTCTCTTCATCCCGTAAATGTTTAGTACTCTATCCGCATTTCAACGCACTGAACTGTTGCAGTAATTGTGCGCACGTGTAGTTTGTTAGCACAGATAGTAAGTGAAGTTGCTACAATTAGCAACAATGCTAACTTTCTCATGTTGTCCTTGTTGTGTCTGTCAGGGCTGCTGAGGCCGCTGTCGGTCTCTCTGTGTACCAAGACACCTCAGGTCTGTAAGCTCTCCAGCCTCATCCAGCCTCACCCTCTCTACAGCTCTGCTGCAGCCGCTCACCGCGCTCCTCTGCGGGCTGCAGTGTGTCAGACACCCCGGTGCAACATCCTACAAAGGTAAAGGACCAGAAGGAACTCTCCTGCTGCTCATACTCATTTATTTATTAGTTTATTTGACAGGGACAATACATAGGCATTGTTACACTTAATTAAAGTGCAACCGATGCAACGTATATAGGACTTCTAGCCATAGCTAATTTGCAGACCATGTCCCTGGTTAGGCTTTTAAGAAAAAGAAAATAAATAAAAAAGAAAATACAGAATAGCACATCTTACATAAAATCACATAATACAACATCATACTACTATCAAGTGGATATAAATAGCAAAAGCTACTGTAACCACTTCGTAGTAAGCTGAATATCAACATATGTCTCCCCTTTAAACTCTCTTCATCATGAATTACATTATATTTACACTATAGCCAAAAGTATGTTAACAACACCCTTGGCTGGGGCTGTTTTGTATTGGTTTGAGCCTTTGTTCTATTTAAAGGAAATCTCAATACTACAACACATATTTCATTTTATACTGTGTGTGCAACAAAATCAGGGTTGGGGATTACAGTCTGTGGAGGTGCAGCCAAACATCATACTTATACTTCTTGTCACTTGAAAACTACTTTATTTCAATGATTGAATATCCAAAACCACAAACAAAATGCTGTTCTCCGCATTTGTATCTGATGCAGCGAGAAATCTCAGAGAGGGATATATCAAAACTAGGCTTCAAAGCTTCAACCGTTGCCATGGTATTCAACCTCCAAATTACTATTCGAGATATAAATCCCTAAATAGCCCATGAAATAAGGAATAATCCCACATTATTCATATTCAACATTAGTTATTCTCAGACGGATATCACTGTTTGTTATGTGTAGAGGTGCATGCGTCTACAGTAGTACGGCAGCGGCACTGTCTAAGGCACTGAAACGGGGGAGATGGAGACAGACAGACAGACAGAAGAACATGCCAGCCTGCCGTGCTGCTCCGCAAACTTTCACTCAAAATATTGTTCTATATTTTGAGTGAATTGAACCTTCTTTAATTAACAAGTGTTGTGTCTTTTCTCTACTCTGCCTCTGTGTGTTGTTGCAGGATATCGGCACTTATTCCCAGTCTGACTCAACAACCAAGCAGAAGTCTGACGTATGTCAGTCTGAAGAAGGGGAAGAGGAAGAGTGTAAAATCTGTGACAGACCGGTTCATGAGGCTGCATTGTGGCCTTTGGATCAGACGCAAGGTATTTGACGAGTCTTTTAGTCTGAACTGCCAAAATCACTGGTTTGTTTTCTTTGCACCTTAACCCTCATCCTACCAAGTCATATCTCACTGGTGCTTTATACTATCATTCAAATTTTTCTAATCACTTCATATCTTCTTCTGTTTTAATTTGTGCTTAAATAATAATTTTAAATACCAATGTATTGGGGTCCTGGGGGACCCCAGTCAAAAGCACCCAATTGCAGCCAATGCACTTTTAATAGATAAAATAGAATACATAGATTAAATGTTTTCCATGGGTCCTAATTTAATGTATCACACACTATTTGATTTTGTCATTTAACTTTCCTAAATTAATCTTTTTTTTCTTCCCATGACATTTATTACATAACTAATAATGTTTTGAGAAGAAATAAGTTAACATTTTTCTGTGATAGTTGTTTCTTACAGTCGTTTATGTAGTCCTTGTATGTTAAATATGTTGGTAGGATGAGGATTAAAAACAGTGTTTCCAATCTGACTTCTTGTTTTTGGTGTAAACAGGCTGGATACAAGAAGAAACTGTGGAAGAAGAAACCTGCCAGACGAAAGCGCCTGAGGGAGCACGTATTCTGTAACAAAACACAGTGCAAACTTTTGGATAAAATGACAACCTCTTTTTGGAAAAGGAGGAACTGGTTTGTTAATGATCCATACCTGAAGTACCACGATCGGGTCAACCTCAAAGTGTGATTTGCTGATTCATGTAGTGACATCTTGGTTTCTGTTTGAATATAATGTATTAATGTTATATACGAAATAAAATCATATATCTTAAATGATCCTTTTCTTTGAAATGCTGTTTTAAGATAACAAGAAAAAAAGATTAACACACAGTCAGTTTTGCTTAATATTTAATGGCTGTAAATCGATTTAAACAGAAATATTTAACCTAGTAGAACGATAAATTGATAACTATGAACCATCAGGTCACCACTTCACTGCTTTTTGTTTTATATTTCACAATCAAGTTGAAATTTAAGTAATTTGACATTCTGGCCTGCCAGAACAAAATTTCTTGGGATAACTTAAGTGGTTTCTCCTCATGAATAAATTCAAAGTGGTTAATTTATCAGTAAATAAGACGTTATTCATATATATGTGTATAGCCAACATGTATGTATAGTCGTAACATTTCATATTCTTTCTACAAAGCAACCAAAAGTGACACAAAGTAAGTCATTGTTTACCAGCAAGGCATCCGAACAAAATCATTTAAGAAATCAACAAACATCATGCAATGATGAGTTTATCAGTCTACGCACAAGTATACAAATCTGCTACTTAGCAACATGTTTTTTTTCTCTGTTTTACTTTGCATGAATTTTAATAGAAGGAAATCACCTCCAGGAACTAACACTGATACCACTAACGTTGAAACACAATCTGATTTTTCCTGTTAATTTTTTTTCACCATTTATCCATTAAAAGGACATTTCATGTGCATAACAAGTGTATCTACAACATCAGAGTGAATGACGTGTAAACAGAACAGTTGTACCTGAGAAGCTTTTGTTTTAAACTTCAAACCACCCCAAATGATACAGATACGATGATGGAAATTATAAATCTACCCATCAACAACCGACACAGTGACACGTTGTGTAAAATGTTGCTATGATTCAGGCTCAGTGAATTAAGTACAAGATGAAAACATACAGTGTATCACCATGCAATATTAACTTAAATGTAAGTTTGTAAACCTGCAGACCAATAAAGTCACTGAACAAAGTCCTAAAAAATAAGCGAGAAAAAGGTAAGATCGTTGGGTTTAGTGTTGCTCAGTTAGCAGCAGAGCACTACACAGTGATTTCAATCATGGAAACAGAACCATGTTTAGAAACGGTGAATATTTACCCATGTTATATCCTATTTCTGCTACAGCTGAAAGTGACATATTCCTAATTGGCCTTAAATTGGCATTAAAATTTGTTAAATTAAATGACAAAACTTACAAATTGAACAGTAGATTGTCAAAAACAGTCTGCTCCACTGAGGAAACCTCTTGTAGTACTGACTTTATTTATCTGTGATGCTATTACTTGATACACAAGTTTCTTTACCACAGAAGAAATAAGCATTAATGATTAAGTTATTGGCGATAATATTCAGCTGCTAATCTGTCATGATTATTGGTTTATGTAATTTTTGGCCGTTTCAGAGTATTGAGGGCAGATATTTTATATTCTAATCATAGTGCAAAATGATTGTTTAATGAGAACATAGTTGTTAGAAATACTAATATTATGTGTGGAGACACGATTTTTATGTCTTTCTTTAAGGCTTTAATCGAGAGGTAAATAACAGAATATAGTCTGTCACTGCTGTCTTACTTTTCATTACAACAAAGGTTAGGTTGTCTCATCTCAGAAAAAAAGGTTTTTGGGTCATTTCTGAATACTTTAATGTGATAATTAATCAGTGCAGAATTCAGCTGAATGGGGTAAAAATCTTGGCTTTTAACACATTCTCTGACAGCGACCGTGTCACTCTCAATGCCTGCTCTATTATTCAGTGACAGTACATTCTGTTAATTAAACAGCGTACTAATGACTGGGAAGACACACATGCAATTGCCTACCCAAACCTGATATATAAAAACAATCAAATCAGAAAGATGAAGTACACACAAACTGTACATAAATACACATTCAATAACCTACAAACTCAAGATGTCTATCAGCATGGAGCCCATTCATTCATTTGTTCTATCGCAGTTTCACAAACCTCAATGTTTTTAAATCATGAGCCATATACTATATATAGAGGGGTCATCATAGGTCACTTTGGTAATACCTTATTCCAAAGCAAGGCTGCTTCAGTCATGTAGCTTTTGGCCATTCAGTATTTTCACTTCTTGCAGCAAAGGCAGCTGGAGTAGTCTTTAGGACAGTTTCACATGGCTTCATTGTTCGAAGAAAGAGCCCTCCTGGATCTTGTGAGAGGCCTTAAGACTCTAAGAGGAGGCTAGAAGGGAGGACAGATGAGGATAGAGAGGGAGAGTTTAGTTAGCTAATAGCTACAACGAGTTGTACAGTATTCAAAGGATATGGCTGCCGTTATTTTGTACTTTTCTTATTGTCAACAAATCCCAAGGTAAGACAGACACTAACAATGTGTTAGTTTGTCTCTCAAGACTTTCAGACCTCCGTACCCTGTCTGTGAATTAACTGTCTCAGTCCAAAGCCCATTGGTTCCTACCATAGACTGTATATAAAGACGGAGGACATGACAGCTCCCCAAAAGTGAAGCCAAAACATCTGGATCGCCCCCTGGTGGGTGGCTGCAGTATACTGCAGGGGGGGGACCAATTTTCAGCTGCGGATTAATACGCATTTGGTCCTCTACTGAGCAGCAGAACGCTGTATGTGGGACTGACTTAAATAAAATACAGTGTCCATGTTCATTGTGATGTAGGAACATGTCACCCGGTGCAACGGTGTGGCTCACTGATATGTTTTTAGTAGTTTTTGGACAACAAGATGTTCTATGGCACAGAGGAAGAAGCGATATCAAGCTTCGGCTACACAGACAATACTTATTCATAGGATCAATTCATTGTTTTTCAAGGGGTTTGTTGACTATAAGAATAATATAGAATATTGCTGGCAGTATCCTGAAAACGGTGCTGCTTCATTCAGCATCACCATGCCAAACAAACTGATATTAGATGTTGAAATGTATTAATGAACACCCATTCATTCCAGGGGCGGATTATGCAGAATCATTTCCATAAACATCACATCAAAAGTTATTATCAGGGCTGAAATACACTGGAAGGCAATCCATGTCAATGTGTCAACCATGTTTTCCCATGCCACATTTCCAAACAAAGTGAGCAACTGCAATCATGCAAGAGCAAGATCACACATTATTCATTTGAACTAAACAATAATTCCACTAACTCAACACACGATTCAGCTTCATCAGTGCAGGAATCCTACTGCAGAAGTACTGAACCATGATGATTCATTTAGCTACACAGCAGCAGAAATGAGTGAATCGGTGAGTAAATCACCACTCTCAAGGGGCAGTTAGAGTCAGGCAGCAGCTGAGCAGCCATGTTGATGAGGCAGTCTACCTCAGGAGCCTTCCTCTTAGACAGCCTGAGCTGCGGAGAGCATGATGCTGCTTGCACCCCTTTCCCCACCTCCTCAGGCTGCTCCGGAGCTGGAGGAGAGGGAGGTGGAGAGGGTGTGGAGGGCGTAATAGACTCGGACTCAGAAGGTGAAATGGTCTGGGACAGCAACTCCTTGGAGTCATATTGGTCCAACCCCAACACCTCAAACTCAGTCATGTCAAAATCCTGTCCTGTAGCGTGAAAAAAGGTCGGTGGAAGGGATGAATAACATGTAAATCCTGTGACTATTGAGCTGAAAGCAAAATACTTTTTGTGTAATTGCTGTGGAGTGGATTTTGGAGTCAGCTGGGATTATGAAACATCATAATGCATTATCATTCTGCAGACCACAGAGCAGAGGCCAAATAGGAAGTTGTAATACACTGGGACCGATTTGTTGCAGCACAAACACGCCTAACAAGCCTGTTCTATTTTTAGTATCTACAGAATTATGTCCACTCAGGCCAATATTTATGTCGTGTATATTTGACAATATTGTTCAAATGGAGTTTAGAAACGCCACAATGGTTTTAAAGGACAGTTCTTGTGATATTATATATTTTTCATATTGTCAACAAATCCCTTGAAAAAAACAAAACCAACAATGAATTGATCCTTATAGCTTATCTTCTTTGCGATAGACCTCCATTGTTGTCCAAAAACTATAAAAAACCCATCAGTGAGCCACACTGTTGCACTGTTGAGTGATATGTTCCTTCATTACGATGAACATTGGCACTGTAGTTTATTTTGAGTCATCCCACATTCACCATCCTGCTGCTATAAATACTCACTAAAGCACCAAATGTATATTAACACTGCTGAAAATAGTCCCCAATAAATATACTGTTCATAACTATTTTAACAAGAACACTACATTGTCCAGCTGTTTTAGGAAATTACTGAGCATTTTTCAAAAATGTAATATATTAGTGACCTGTTTTTAAAGATTTACATCTTCAGTGGGAACCAATGGGCTGAGAGCAACAGGCAGGAAGTATTTAGAGACAGACTAAATCATGGCTAGTTTTGGTCTGTTAATGGGATTTGTTGACAATAACAAAATACATATAACCAGACTTATCCCTTAAACTAGGGTGAATCCTTAATTGAGCGTACTCATAAAATGACAGCGGCTATGTTAATAATATCCTCAGATATTAACAGAAGTTAATTTAATCACTCACTTACTTACTTAACATTATTATTACTAATATTTTGTCTGATTGGTTGTTTTTTCTTGCTTTTTAATTTTTTTAAAATTTATTTACTATCTTTTTCTTATTTTTCTTTTATTTGTATTTATTTTTCTATTCTTTCCCCTCACATAAAAATATTGCTTTGGGGTTTATGATTGTGTTGTGGCATGCGCTCTGTCTTGGTCAATCGTATTGTGTGATGGAGGTATTTTGTATCTTGGAGAACATAGTGTATTGTTTAGCTGACTCAATAAATAAAAAGTAAACCAAGATATTAACAGAAATAATTCCTTGTTTCATAAAAAGGTCAGTTGTGCCTCAACTGTGCAGATATTTCAGTCCAGTGTAAACGGTTGTGTCTAAATCTACAAAGGAATAATTATCAGCTGAAAAAAGCATAATAACAAGACACCCGATCCAGATTAAAACAAGCAACAACTGTTTCCACATGATGTTAAAGAAGGAACAAATCCCCCCCCCAGCTACATGTGAGTTTTATCACAGGGTGGGTAGCCTGGCAGCCCTCTGAGGTCTGACCTGTTCCAAACAGGAAGGCAGGACTGAAGTTAGGGGGCCACTCAGGAAAACAGAGGTCCTGAACAATATCTGTCAGCTAGAAAAAGCTTGAACAGGAAGACAGAAATCTACAAGATAATCTGTTTTTACACAAACAAACCAGGCACTGCTATTGCATTATAACGGCACCATTATGGCTAATATTCTCAACACTACAACATAGTTTAAATATTCCTCTATTAGCTTGTACTTTTCTGTGCTGGTCAGAGTAATGTCTGCTCACCCTTGGCGCTCTCCGACTTGCTGCGCATCATAGTCCTGGTCTTTTGCTGTGCTGCTGCAGGCTGCGTAGCGCCAGGGCCGGTGTTGACGGGGTCAGACTGATAGGAAGACAGATCCTGCATGCTGAAACTCCTCAGTCTGTCTGACAGGACCCCTTGGCTCTAGAACAGGTAACACCAGGTATTTATTTTAGTGTCAGCAGCCATATGTGACAGTTAGAGCATCGATCATCTTTAGGGGTGTAAATAATTTAAAACAAACATGACAATAAGACGATAAGCACTCAATAAACCTACTTTATTTTGTGAGTAACAAACAACATGGCAGGCATGGACGGATTATGAGACAATGGGCCCCTGGGCACAGACATGTAAAGGGCCCCTATCCCTCCTACATACAGTAAGAAACACAGATTCAAAGAGACATCTTTTTAGTCATTTTGTAGACGTTTTGCATCTCTTCATGGTCTTTCTGGGTCTCGTTTTGTGTCTTATTTTGGTTGTTTTGAATCTCTTCGAGGTCTTTTTGTGTCTCTCTTTGGTCGTTTTATGGCTCTTTCTGGTTATTTTGTGTCTCTTTTGGTTGTTTGGGGTCTCTTAGTGGTTGTTTTGTGTCTCTTTGTGGTTGTTTTGCATCTTGGTAGTCATTTTGTGTCTCTTTTTGGTCATTTCACGTCTCTGTGGTAGTTTTGTGTCTCTTCTTTATTGTTTTGCAGCTTTGTAGTCATTTTGTGTCTCTTTTTGATCATTGTCATGTCTCTGTGGTAGTTTTGTGTCTCTTTGTGACTTCCCACAAAGAAATGTTAGCAGTAACTTCAAACAGAGGCTCAGGCCCAGGGGCCCCCTAACCTGTTGGGCCCCTGAGCCTGAGCCCAGTAGGCCCGTTCAGTAATCCGTCCATGATGCTACTGTACCCCCAGGTCGATACAAAACAAATACCCACAGTCCGCATTACCTTTGTGGCAGCCATGACTGCAGCTGTGGCGGCAACATTCAGCCCTTTTCTCCCAAAATGCACCAGTGTGTCATAGCTTTTGTCCTTCGCTTGGCAGATATACTCATCAATGTCCTGAAACAAGGACAAAAAAAATCACGTGAACATTGTGTCTCTTTATTATTATGTCACTCCTTATATTATGCGCTGTGTTGACAGACGTTTCTTATATTGCTTGATTACTAATCTTCACCAACTCACTAATGTGTTTCCTGACTGAGACAGACAGGAAAAAGGAAAGGAGAAAGGGAGGAACACCATGACACTTCCTCTCTCCTGTCCTGCAAACACATCTTTAACAGCTAAAGTGGAAAAGTGAATTGGCACAAAGGCACTTTTGTTCTCTAGACAGCTGCTTACAAAACCACGCAGACTAACTTAAACTGAATATATTCACCTAAGCCTTTCCTTGAACTACATCAGCGGAAGAAAAGGAAAGTACAACAAAAGACGGGGTTTCACCTTTTCTTTTGAGGAAAGCGTGGGATGAACAAACTTCCTGTATAGCACACTGGAGCCTTTAGTGTAAGGGGACAGCAGCCACACCACGAAGGCTATCTTCAGTTCATAGTAGAAAGGAATCCTGCAATGAAGGCACAAAATGATGGAGCCACTGGTACAACAAAGCATAATAATAACACACATGCTTTACATCTCTGTGACAAAATATGGTACGTGATATAAAAACAGTTATTAAATTAATTAAAATTAAATATCTGAAGTTACTTACCAACAAAGAAACATATCTGTAAACACTTCCACAGCAGTGAATAGGGCAAATATTATCCAGTACATCATCCATTTCACCTGAAATGTAACACAACAGTGAAAGTTAAAGAACCGGTGTGAACATTTCAGGGGATCTATTAGCAGAAATGGAATATAATATTAATAGCTATGTTTTCATTTATGTATAAACACCTGAAACTAAGAATCGTTGTGTTTTCGTTAGCTTAGAATGAGCCCTTCATATCTACATAGGGAGCGGGTCGCTAAATTACAAATCCTGCTATATCTAAGGTATGGTCCGCCCTCCTCTGCCTCTGATTGGCCACTCACCATAACCGTGGTACCGCCAACTGCCGTCTGACTTCTGTTACTCCTAAAGTAGTGTTATTATGGTAACGATGGCCTCTGAGTGAGGCGAACGGCGTTACAACGGGTTTGGACTCAGCGGCTCACGTTACCGCAGTCTTGAAAAGGGAGGAGTGAGCGGAGGGGTACTCAGTTGGTTGCAACCTGCAACCACACCACTAGATGCCGCCAACACCAACACACTGTTCCTTTAAAGTAGCTACACACAACACCTTGTAGCTCATATCTAGGAGGACAACACTGCCTGATATCATCTCGTAACTAAAAATACAAATGATATACTCACGTATTCTTTCACATCTTTTGACTTCACAGCTTTATAAGAGGAGTACGCAGGATATAGTGTGCCGAACACAAGTCTAGAAGACAGGAAATGTGCCAGAAAAAAAACATTTAACACTGCAGTCAAACAGATATTTCAAATGTGCACGAAAAACATATCAAATTCAGATAATTGTAGATATAATAAATCATGATTATGGACAGTGTATTATGGCAGAGATTTCAAATTGGGTTCTTGAAAAATACCTGGGCTAAAATGTCAAATGTATTTCTCTGCATGACAAGTACCTGGAAATATTTTGTTTTCTATGTATACATTTATACAATACATTTTGACAGGTCGTCAGGTGAGATCAAGGTAAAACAGAAACAGCTTTTCCCTTCCAGAAAGAAACTATTATATCAACCATGCAAAGTTAGCTCTTCAGGTGCTAAACTTAGAGCCATGAGGTAAAATTAGCTTCCATGTGGTTTCTTCCTTTTCTTTACATTTCTATTGGTGTGTAGACACCTGTGCTGCTGGGTGTCCCGCCAGAGACAGGACCTTGCTGAAGTGCTATACAGTCAGGCAACAGCTGAGAGAGTGCGACCTGATCAAGTTACTGACCCACATCATGTTGCAGCTCTCCGCCCTGACTGTGCTCTAACAGAGTTAACGAACACAAGGACACTAAAAATAAACAGGTCATCTGTAGTACGAGACGCAACTAAACCTTTCTGTTGGAGATTGGACTTAAAAATGAGCCACATAACCAGGTTGTGAACAGCCAGGGCTGAGACAGCTCCATCTTTGTAACACGAGCTCCTAATCTAAATTTAATTGCCTCACTATTTTGAGGCCTGCTGTTGGTGAAGCCTACACGGGCTGCAAAGGCGCTGATTCATACTTTGTGCAGGTAAAAATAACCATAAGTTAAATGTCATCCTATTGTTGAATCACTCAAATCCCCATATATAAGGGGATATATCGTGATGTATGCATACATGTTTTATTACATGAATAACTCTCGCATTGTAATCTGAGAAGGCTGACCCATCCCTTTTGTTTTTTTCCCAATATGGGACATCAACAGACAGTCAGAGACCGCTCCTGTTGTTCTGTCACCTCACTGACATTTAGCTTTCTGCCAGTAAAAGACGCCTCCGATTTCTGGATCTGACTCATATCACCATCTCATGGTTGACAATAGATTATTCAGCCAATCACGTCACCCCTTTGTCTGTAATAAAATGATAAACACAAAGAGTGCCAGGCTACTGAGCGCTGTTCACAAATACAGGAGGTCTATATACATATACAGGCCTAGCTCAGCATTCCTGCTGCTCAAATGGCAAAGTACAATCACGAGGCATCTAGACTGTTTTTCAGGCAAAAACATAATAAACGGACGTCTGCTGTCCTCTCACACTGACGTCTGATTCTGATTAAATATCAGACAATTTGCGGGGGCTTGTGAAGCGCACCGCTCCTGCACCGACTATGCGCGGCTCAAACGCCCGCAATAACCAGGACCCGCATTTTATTATTAACCTATCTTATGACACAGCTTATGGACAGAAAGTAATAATAAAAATGACTTACACCACAAGTCTAGAGATGATCCAGGAGACCATTGCGCTGGAAAGGCGACAGGACGCGCTGTCTGCGGGGAGGAGTTTCCTCCAGATGACAGGCGCGTCCAGGCGGCGGCGTCTGGACGCACACAGGCGGCAACGTGATGCAGGATAAACACACTGCAACTCTTATCCATAGATGGCAGTGTTGCATTGCACAGACAGCACGGACACTCAGCAATGTCTGCTGGGTAGAGATGAGGCTGTCTGGCGACAAGTGTGTGATATGATTGTGTATGCATTAGGCT
This sequence comes from Sebastolobus alascanus, assembly GCA_916701645.2. Classification (NCBI taxonomy): domain Eukaryota; kingdom Metazoa; phylum Chordata; class Actinopteri; order Perciformes; family Sebastidae; genus Sebastolobus; species Sebastolobus alascanus. The sequence continues at coordinate 422,134 of CAKAOJ020000169.1, forward strand.
ACCTGTTGGGCCCCTGTTGACACCCTTCCCCCCTTTCCCTTTGCAGAGAGTGTGTGTACCCCGGGGCACCCCCCCCCCCAAGTTCTCATTAAGCACTTTGCACCAGAAGACATGGCAGCCCTATTATTTGCCCAGAGATCCAGAAACTCAGTTTTACTAAAATTCTTATTAAACTATATATTTAGAAACATGCACCATGTGGTTATAGGGGTGAAACTAAGTTATGTCGCTTATTTGCTAGATTCATCATTTTGTCAACGGTGAATGCATTTATATAGGGCCTTTCTAGTCCTCCGACCACTCAAAGCGCTTTACACTACATGTCAGCATTCACACATTCATACACTGATGGCAGAGGCTGCCATACAAGGTGCCAACCTGCCCATCACAATCTAATCTAAATACTCACAGAGCAATTTGGGGTAAATTGTCTTGCCCAAGTACACTTCAATCATCCCCGGCTCCTCCAGTCACAATGTTGAAGTGTCCTTGGGCAAGACACTTCAAAATGTGCCTTGGAAGGCAAACCACTCAACCTCTGAGCCACCACCGCCCCTATATAATGTAAAATATAAAATAGTGAAAAATGTCTATCACAACTCCCTAAAACCCAAGTGACGTCTTCAGATTGATTGTTTTGTTGGACCAACAGTCCAACACCCCATAATAATAAAGGTCTTATTGGTAACAATTTTATGTAGATGAATATTTTTTAAAAAAAAGAATAAATCCACAGAGCCTTCAGAAAGGTGCCGAATAAAGTATGGATCTTCCTGAAAATAATTATGATTGTGAATTAATCATTTTAAAAATGTTGGCAGGTCCGAAATGAATGTTTTGTTTATCTCTGTGGAAGATATCTGACATTTGGTTCCCACTTCTAACAAGTCTTGTGAACCAGTAGTAAAACAATGTTGGTATCACGTGGAATCTCTGGGTCGTCCGTTAGTGTGGAAAAAACAGATAAATGGCTGAGATTGGCGGTAAGTGCCTGGCAACGACTTGTTGTAAAGTAAATGCAATGGAACGGTGGAGGGAGAATGCGACATCTAGTGGCTGAATGTTATCAATAACACCTTTAACTTTACAGCGATATAACAAAAGAAAAACAGCGAATCCTCACATTGGAGAAGCTTGAATCAGAGTCCAGGTTGATGTTTTTGCTTGATGACTGAAAAATTATTAATTGATTATCAAATGAGTTGCCCATTCATTTCACATCTATGAATCGACTAATTGTTTCAGCTCTACATGTCATGATATAATAATACAGCTCTTAAAACTAGATGTGCATGAAATCTCTCGACCATTGGGAACACCTGCTCCATTAGAGCCACAGTATACCTTTGCTTTGTCCAGCCTCTGGCCTACATACTGAAGCCAGAGAACAGAGTACAACAAAAGCTGCTGAGGGAGTTCTGTGGCTGGTAGAAATCTAATCCTTTTGTCCAGTTTGAAGCCAAGGAATGGCTTCAAAAAAAGGTTACCTGAAATGCACCGCCAAAAAGCTTTAGGTTTCTTGCCCTTCTTTAAAAAACACCCTCTACGTATCAGTGTACTGTAATTCTACTCCCATCCTCTGGCAAGTTAAATATAAAAAGGGCAGGAATTAATTATTTGACATAGTTTCTGAGTCATGCCTTCAGCACCTAATAATTGGCAGACTGCAATCCCTGAACAGCAGAACGATGAAAAGCAGCACTCGGTCATTTAACTCTTTACCGTTCAGTTTGTTTTCAGAACTGCTGAACAAGCTGTTTTATCTGTAGGACAGGTGTTTGTGTCAACTGAATTAGATTTTCCGTGCAGTACCGTTTCCGACCTGTTGAGTGGGCTGTTGCAAGCCAGCAGGTTCAGATTTCCCAAAACTTTATTTCTGATTAGGTTAAACAAGCGTTTAGTGTTCATTGTGAGGTTGAAGGTTAAATGTATAGTAAGTTATTACTACAGATGTAATACAGTCTGCTTATTGGCAACCTTTGTTCTTAAAAGTTTATTTCCTTATTTTTTTCCCCCATTGACATACAAAAATTATACGCACAATACTTCCACAATACATAGGTTTTGCACTAACCAACCTTTCCATATCCTCTGCATCTTCCTGCTGAGAAGGAACTCAATCGTGATACAAAGTCAAACATTTAACGAGCTGAATGTTAATGCAAAAAAATGGTTTAGGATAGTATGCATGCATTTTTTCTGACGAGTGCACTTAACATGTATGACCACATATAGAATAGATACATTTTGACTGTACAGAAAATTAACTATCAAAAGGAGAAATCCACCCAACCGTCTCTAGTGTTTCAGATAATATAGGCTAGTTACCGGTAAACAGAACAGCTGTTGCTTACAAAATGTATCCGACCAGATTAGAACAACTGTCGAATAGTGATCTAGGGTGTGATTTACAGGTATGTGCAGGGTGTTTATTTAATCGCTTGTTTGGATCATAAAAACCCAAGAAGCTCCACAAGTCCATAACTTAAGACAGAATAATATGATGACGCACTGTAGGCACAGCAGGCTTTTCATACTTACATTATATACACTTTCTTAAACCTTCTGTTTGACTTTGGATAATAAAGACTTACCTAGGGTTACCCCCGATAATAAGAGACAAAAAGCAAAAAAACACCTTTTCTTCTGGCTGAGTAGACCACACGTTCTATTAAAAAAGCTTTTTAAAGACATTAACTGTCGTAGCACAAAGTTAACCCCAAATGATTATGTGAAATCATAAATGTAATATGAAGCGGAGAGGATGCTCAGCACTTTAAGCCCAGCACCAGAATTGTCCTTATTGGAGGGAGCAGTCTGACTTTGACAGAAGAGTGGCAGTTCACCTTAGCTCCTCAGAGCTTCCAATCTCGACTGCATCGCTTCCATGTCCTCCTCTGACTCATCCTCTGAAGCTGCAGCGGCCGCAGCGGGCTGTATTACAGGCAGGGCATCTGTGACTTTGCTTGGCGCTTTGCCAAGAGCACCTAACAAAGCAAACAGAGCATTTAGTATTATTCATTTGTGGTGCAACAGAGTGCTCCAGGGATGACATATTTTTCTAGGCTAACCAGGAAGTTAGCATTGCCCTGGGTTCCCTCGACAAAAAAACAATGTGATTTTTCCATTAGGGTTTTGGATTATTGCAGAAAATAAACTCTGTGGCAAACACATGCTTATGATACTTACAGGTTTTGTTCAGCAAGATAATCTTCACAAATGAACACCCATTTTATGATTTTTTAAGTGTGAAGGCAATCACCAGAAGTAAAAAGCTAACGTTATGCTATAAACAAACTACAGCGCGAGTATACACAACGAGGCTGTAACGGCGGACGAGTCGGCGTGATAATCTTTAGTAGTCTCATTTAGCCGCTTGTTAGCAACCGCCTTTTTTAAGACACATAAAGGCTTCAAAATTCACAAGTGGGGTATTTATTGATGTATTTTATATCGTAGAACAAAACATTAAAATCTCTTCAGCTTGTGTTAACCACAGACCTTATTTCAGGCATCTAACTAAAAACCTATTAAAAAAAACATTGACTTCCAGACGAGGGAACCGGACGTGCTAAAATGCTAACTCATTTCCGGGTTTTAGGACTCATTCCTGTAACACTCTATTCAATATGTGGCTCAGACTTAAATTCTTTGAAAATCTAGACACTAAAAACCTTATAGCAAAACAAGAATGCAACAATGTATTGTGATGATTTAGTTGAACACATCTCTTCACCTGCTGTGATCTCAAAGAGGATCTTGTCAACTTCCGCCTCTGCTTCTTCCTCCATCTCCTCTCCATCTTCCATGCTCTCGAATGTGTCTTCCAGCATTTCCTCAATGATTCCAGCCTGAAAGATGAATATGTGTACATGATGCCATGGTTTAGCAAATGTTAAAAGAAGTACTGGTAGATGGTGATTGGAGTTAGCTGCATTCTTCCATTTCTTGTAGTAACTTGATTGTAAGTAAATTGTATCTTTTTATGTGGGACACTGCTGCTGACCTTCATCATCTCCTTTGATAGTTCCCTCATGGTGGCCTGGATCTCTGGGACTTTGACTAGGCTCTGCATCGCTTTCATCACCTCTGTGCTCTTTTGCAGGGCCCCGGCTACACGCAGCACAGCTAGAGACACACAAAATACATTCCCGTCACCGGCAGCGCAGAGCAGAACATTAAGCTCTATCATAAAAGAGCAAACTGTTCACCTGATGACAGGGAAAATTTCTATGTCATTTTATCTAAAGTTCTTTACAGTCTAAGGACCCAGCTGCTGTACTCCCAAACTCACCAAGCTGATTCTTCATGTTGAGCTGCACAGAGTTCATGTGGGCTTTGGAAGCGTAAAGTTTTGAGACAGCTCGTTTTGACTGAATCAACTCCTTTGCGAGAATCACACACACATCCCTCTGGCCCTTTTTGGCAGCAGCTTTGATGGATCTTTTAACTTTGTCTTCTTCTCTTTGAATATCTGAAACAAAAAGGCATGCCATTTCATACAAAACAAAAACTAATATAACTTAAAGGGACTATATGTAACTTCTTACACGTATAAATCATACCGGGTCGGTGTCCCATGCGCGCTCGCGTGTGGGTACGTGAGCGCGCAGACTCTCAACACAAACTACACGGAAGCACCAAAACTGCAAAGTTATATCTAGTGAAGCCCGTCTTGCAAAACAGTGTTGGCTCTTCCTGCTTCGCCCACCCCAGCCGCGGTCGGAGGACGCGGGGGAGACCGTAACTTGTGTCTCCAGGGCTGGAGTCTCTGTTCTGCTCTAGCGTGCTCCTACTGTCTTCTCCTGATGCTTGCAAACCGCGCTCATTCTCACCCGCTCGGCTCGCTCAAACTCCACGTGCACGCGCGCACACTACACACTGCAGAAGAGTTAGTTTAGCTCTGAGAATATCTAGTGAATGTGCAGAGGATGTTTGTGCAGAAATAAATGCTGCCGCTCCTCCAGGCCAACAGAGGTTTCCCGTGTCTTGTGAAGTGACGGGGCTCCGCAGCGAGTTACGTTATCGTCTCTGACCGGGTCGGGATCGGCTGAAGCAGGAAAAGCCAACGCTAGGATCAGCATTGATTCATGGAGAGAACTTCGTCTGGTAAGCTAACATTACTGCAAAGCAGGTGAAATATAGAGTGATATTGTGTGTTAGCTGACGTGTGTCGCCCCACTGTTTAGACCGGTGTTCGCTCATGTCTATGTAGAGCGAGCATAAGCGCGAGAAACAGGACGCTGACTTTCGTTGACATTGCAGCCACAGATGTCGCTGTTAACAAGCAATTTCTGATTCTTGTTTTAAGCAAAGTGTCCCTATTTTGCCATGTGATTATCTCTGCCATTTGTTTTCAAATAGTTAGAAATCACAGACTAATCATGAAACTGCATTATAAATGTATAAATTGGACAGACATCTTATAATGCAAAATACATACTTTTTTTATTTTCAAATTTAACGTTACGGTTGTTCAGTGGTAGTGTCAAATGCTGATGGTATCTTACCTCGAATTTGTCTGTCCGTCTTTCTGCCTTCCGTCCTCATTTTTTTACTCAATTCAGCGATCTGAAATAATACATTGTTATTAGAATAGAATAAAATAGAATAGCCTTTATTGTCATTGCACAGTCTCCTATACAACGAAATTTGGGGGTGCTACAACTGAAGGTGCATTTGCAATAAAATCAAGAATAAAAAGAACACGTTAGAACAACAGGAATAAATAATAAAAAAAAATAAAAAAAAGAGCACTTGGGTCATAAAGAACAGATGATGTCACAGTAATAAATCAGGATGGGGTAATAAATATATTGCACATGTTAGAATGTTGTGGATGTGTTAATATTGCACATTTCTTTGACGGCTGAGGGAAGTTAGTGGCTCATGTGGTTATTGAGTGTCCTGATGGATAAAAACTGTATTTGAGTCTGTTCAATCTGCTGATTACAAAACTGCACTGATATTGCCTTAACATTTACAATACGTTTGTAATGCCCCACTTCGACGTAGCGTTTACGTGTTGTGTATTGGACTAAAACAATGTACAACTTTTAACAACTAAAGTGTAACAGATCGCTAAAGAGAACACAATCTGCATTTGTTTACATCGAAGAGACTGACAGCAGACGAGTGTTAGCTTGTGTGCTAACTAACTAGCTCTCAGGATAGAGACAGATATGAGACATATAAACAAAACACATAACGTTAAATACGGTACAAATAATGTGAGTTGACGCCAGATACTGTTACAGGGACTGCTGGGTGGTTTTTAACTAGACTAAAGTCAGCTATTCGGTTAAAGTAGCAACAGATTGGACGTTAGCATGGTTAGCAAAAGACGCTGTTGTTGTTTTCTTACTACGGATAAAAGTCTCAAAGACAAGCCCCCGGTGTTTCAGCAGTCAGTACTCACCAGCTCCTTCGGTGGTGTCTCGTTTGTTTTGCCGAACAGCCCCATTGCGACTACTGAGATAAATGCCAAGCTAACCCCACCTGAGTAAAAGTAGCTCGCTAGCTCAGCTTGTTGGACCAGCACTTCCTGTTCTCGCTCAGGTCAGTTTGGGCTGAGTTCCAACATGAAGTCCATCTGACTCCTCATCAAGGAAACGAGGACAAGTGTTCAAGTGAAGATGAAATCGAACCAGACTACACAACCAATACAATTGTGTTTATTTGTAAGCCATTTTTAACATGTAAAAAGATTTCACATAAAATATATCCATGGTGCATTTATGACCAGTCAAAACTTTACTTAAAGATGTCTATAATATTTTTTTTTGACTAGTCAAAATTAAAATGACTAATGGTCACTAATCTTCCCTGGGTCTATACAGAGTCAAAGATAGGCTACCTTTAATTCAGCACATTTATTATTACTTGTCAAATTTAATTTGAAGATATCTGAAAGTGAAGTTAGTCAAAACGGTTATCAAAAAAAAGTATATATATATATATATATATATATATATATATATATATATATATATACTATAATATATATATATATATATATATATATATATATATATATATATATATATATATATATATATATTCACAAAACTCTAAAATAAAAGTTAAAGATAGGTACAGTGGGGTCACATTTTCTGACAACAGGCGTCAGAAATGATGACCTCATGCGTTGCTGGCTCTCTGCGGTCACAGATTTCGTTGGTCACAGATTTCGGTGTAACACTGACATGGGAGTTTAATTCCCTGTCCGACAGCTCTGGCTTTCAATCTGTTTGCACACCTTTGCAAGCTACAGATATTAATTAGATATCTGTAACGCTAATTTAATAGATATAACTGTAAAATGCACACATCAATCCTGAAGCACGTGAGATTTGGACTGAGAAACTCTACCTGACATCTTAAATTTAGGGCAAACACGTCTGTAATGCTGCTGCTGGTCCCTACTGCTTGTGACGTATTCCACGGGGGTTCTAGACTTTTCTGTTATCGATTGTTTTTTCCACCAATCACATGAGAGCAATGGGTGTGACGCAGCCAATCACAGCCGTGCGGGGGCGGGGCTTGAGAGGATCCGTCGGTCAGAGCCGCAGGGTGATGTGAGGGCCGCCTCGGAGTGGGAGAATCCGGTCTGGACATCATTGCTCCCTGGGATTACTCTCAATGAGTTTGCTATAAACAGCTTGACTTACATAACAGTATATTCAGTTAGTACTTCACCTAGCTTTCTTGTAGATTTTCAGAGCAGAGGATAATCTTTTTTTGGAATAGCTCGCCATTGTATGTCTATATTGTTGCGGAGGATAATTTCCAAGAGGTGAATTGCAGAGCGCTCATCATGTCAGTGGTCGGGATTGATGTGGGTTACCAGAACTGTTACATCGCTGTGGCCAGGAGCGGAGGCATTGAAACCATTGCCAACGAGTACAGTGACAGATGCACACCGTGAGTATAAATATTGACAGTCATCATCATCACCGGGAGCTTGTTACGCAGTGTTTGCGACTGGAGGCGCACCGGCTGAGAGGTGATGGTAGCAGAGCTGGTGGTGGCTGTGATGAGGCCTCTAGCTGCTGCTTTATTCACCGTCACAGCAGGTTAACGTAGGTCAAAATGTCGCTTTCTGAAACGACCCTTAGAAACAGACAGTGCACATGTCTCCTGATAAAACAGATCTTACACCATCTGTTTTTGCACTGCCCCTTTAGTCCTATTCACGTTGTTCACATGTATATAATATTTACACTACTCTTATAGCACATCATTTATTTATAATTTATTTATAATGCACATATTTATTTACCTTTTATTTACCCTTATAACATAATTTTACTAGTGTTCTTATCTCTTGGATATTTTTTATTCTTATTTATTGTATGCCCTGTCCTATTCTTATTCCTATTCTTATTCTTATTTATATTCTTATTTTATTTTATGAACTGTCTTTTGTTAGAATCTGTGCTGCTGTGAAACTGAAATTTCCCCACAGGGATAAATAAAGTGCTATCCTATCCTATCCTACCCACCACAGTGCTGCAGTGCGCCTCAAAGTTGACTGAGATGAGTAACTTAAAGAGGACAGGATGTTAGTTAGATTACATGTTAATATGTTAGTATACTGTAAGCTGTAAAGGAAAATAATTAGGTATTGATATGACAGTGCGACTATTATAGCCTACAAGGACCAGCCCAGAAGTGACAGGGAATTAAGGGTGTATCATAATAATGATACTATTTTTGTTATTTATAGAGGATATAATGAATTAACTAATCATTTCCATGTGGGTTTCTGATTCTGAGAGACATACTCGAGTACATTTGCTGCAGCATCCTGCAAACAGGGATGTGCAGCTGGGGAAGGAGAACGAGCATTGCACCTTTAAGTGAGATATTTTTGTGGCAAGGTGAAACTAGGGAGTGACTTGTCACTGCCAGCCAGTGTGAAATGGATCCCCAAACCTTGTATGACTAGAGGCATTCATCTGTGTCAGTTTGTCTGCTCAAAGAATGAAGAGTTTGGGAGGTGTTATGTTTTTTTTTGTTTTTTTTGGACAGGGTGAGCTTACTTTTTGAAGGTGAACTGTTCTGACTCACTGCCCTAGTTTGTGGTTCTTCCTCAGACTCCCTTGTGAAATTCCCTTAATCGAAATCTGCCTCTCAGCACTCGACATTTGACTCTGTCTGCAGCAGTCAGTCAATTACAGTTCTGTCACATCTGTTAACGGGATTATTTCTGTCGTAGCCTACCTGATTTGCTGGTGTCTTTGTCTTCCATCAAGGGCTTGTGTATCTTTGGCCTCCAAAAACCGCCTGATTGGAAATGCAGCCAAAAGTCAAGTAAGGTCCTCCATGGCAGTTTCTGTAATAAAAGCAACACAACACACTCTTTACACACAACTGTTGTCTTCTTGATTATGAGTTTATATTCTTCACATTTACAAAATAGACACTATATGTTCTGAGTGTCCTCTTATTTTAGATCACAACAAACTTCAAAAATACAGTCCATGGCTTCAAGAAGTTCCACGGCAGAGCATTTGATGACCCGTTTGTCCAAGCGGAAAAACCCAAACTGCCTTACAGCTTACATAAACTGGCCAGTGGAAACGCTGGAATTAAGGTGAAGCACTGCATGCTTTCTCTCCGACCCCGACCATTGTCTGCTGTCACTGCACATCTATGTTCTTTGAATGGGATGCACAGATGTAATTCACCTCCAAACAACTCATTGGTTTTATGCTTAATATGCCTTATACTCTCTAGCTTTTAATTAGCCTCGCAGGTCCCAATCGTATCATGTTTACAGGTTCGTTACTTGGATGAGGACAAAGTGTTCACAGTGGAGCAGATCACAGGGATGCTGCTCAACAAGCTGAAGGAGACGTCAGAGAGCGCCCTGAAGAAGCCGGTGGTGGACTGTGTCATCTCCGTGAGTGATGAAGACATTACAGTTGACATCATTCACAAAGTGGTTCGATGATGCGTATTGATTCGTGTTTTGTTTCAAAGGTCCCAAGTTTCTTCACAGATGCTGAAAGGCGATCGGTGTTTGACGCAACTCAAATCGCAAGGCTGAACTGTTTACGGCTAATTAATGACACCACTGCAGGTCAGTGTTCTCGGCGAAATTGATAACAGTCAAAGGACATTTAGTTTGTGCATTCATCTTTGTGAATAATTGCACTAACCTTTGCTAAGTTTATATGGAGGCACACTGAACTCTTGCATGGCATTAGTAGAAAAAATGTATTTCATAACTCCACCAACAGTAGAATATCTTGGCATTAATATATATATATATATATATATATATATTCACAGTGGCTTTGGCCTACGGGATCTACAAACAGGACCTTCCTACTCCAGAAGAGAGGCCAAGAAACGTGGTATTTGTCGACATGGGGCATTCATCATTCCAGGTCTCCATCACCGCCTTCAACAAAGGCAAACTCAAGGTTAGCCCTTCACCTTTTCCCACCTCGATCCACACCTACACCTGCAGCTTTGAATCCCAACTCAATGTCAATTCTGCCGTCAGGTCCTCGCCACTGCGTTCGACCTGTACCTCGGTGGGCGTAATTTTGACGACGCGTTGGTAGATTACTTCTGCGAGGAGTTTAAGAGCAAGTACAAGCTAAATGTGAGGGAGAACCCGAGGGCTCTGCTGCGGCTGCACCAGGAGAGCGAGAAACTGAAGAAGCTGATGAGCGCCAACTCCTCCGATCTGCCTCTGAACATTGAGTGCTTCATGAATGACATCGATGTTTCCGGCAGGATGAACAGGTACAAATTTAAACTTTTCCTCCTGAACTGTGCATCCGTATGGTGGAAATCTAGCAACATAAATGTTTTTTCTTTGTAACCCACAGGGGCCAGTTTGAAGACATGTGTGCTCAATATCTGATGAGAGTAGAGTTGCCACTGAAAGCCGTCCTCGAACAATCAAGTATGTGCCTCAAATGTGGTTGAATTTATGAAGGTATATTGCTTGAATACTGTATATAGTAAGAATCCACTCACTCCTGTGTGTGTGTTTTGTGGGCAGAGCTGAGCCGGGATGATATCTATGCAGTGGAGATAGTTGGAGGAGCCACGAGAATCCCGTCTGTCAAAGAGAGAATTGCAAAGTTTTTCGGCAAAGACGTCAGCACCACGCTCAACGCAGACGAAGCTGTCGCCAGAGGCTGTGCACTTCAGGTGTGACTCTTCTCTTGACACTAGGGCTGTCCCGAATACCATTTTTTGGGCTTCGAAGCTTCAGTGAGAAATATTCAAAGGTATTCGAAGAATCGCGGCGCAGCGCAGCAGACTGACATGTTCTTCTGTCTGTCTGTCTCCATCTCCGCCGGTTCAGTGCCGCTGTTGCACTACTGTACACACACAGCGAACAGTGATAATAACTAATAATAATTCATGTTGAATATGAATAATGAGTATCGTTGTGGATTTATTCCTTATTTCATGGGCTATTTGGGGATTTATATGTCATTATTACATACTTATATATATTTTAAAAAATATTTAAAAAACAAAGCATTCAAATAGTGATTTGGAGGTCGATTACCATGGCAACGGTCGAAGCTTCGAAGCATTCGGGTCTGCCCTATTGACACTAATGTTTTCTTGGTTCGATTCACTGTACAAATATTCGGTAGCTCGTGACATATAATGCAGTAATTGTGTGTTTATTTGTGTGGTGTGTGGTGTGTGTGCTGTTTGTTTGGGTGTAGTGTGCAATTTTGTCTCCAGCATTTAAGGTGCGTGAATTCTCCATCACTGACGTGGTTCCCTTTCCTATCACTCTTCGCTGGAAATCACCAACAGAGGATGGATTGGGGTAAGGACATTTAATCTTAATTAGCCATATATGGCAATAACAGTATACATAAAAGAAGCCATTCTGTAGTCATTTCTCTGTGTGCTAGCTCAGCCAGCTTGAAGATGCAGTATTTGCTGACTGTGTTTCAACAACCTGACTTGGCTTTTTTCTCTTACTGCATTTTTGTCACAGAGAGTGTGAGGTGTTCAGTAAGAATCACGCTGCTCCGTTTTCCAAAGTGATCACCTTTCACAAGAAGGAACCCTTTGACCTTGAAGCCTTCTACAGCAGCCCTCAGGAGCTCCCCTACCCAGACCACAGGATAGGTAACTCTGCTCATTCTGCCCTCTCAAAGTCAGACATACCTGTAACCCAGGGTTAGGGTTAAGGCCCAGACACACCAACCAGACATCAAAGAACTAGCGGTGATGAAGGCCGACTGTTGCGTCGCCTCACATTGATCGCACTGATTCGTTTAAGCTGAACAGCCAATCAGATTGATTTCTCTCACCGACGGGCTCCGCTGCTGATTCAACATGCTGAATCGGCCAAAAAAACTCAGACACGGACAGACTAGAGCCGACGATGCGGGACACACTGCAAAAACTAGTCCGTCAGACGCTCACCGACGGCCCCAAAATGTCCGACAGCCGACCGTCGGCTTGGTGCGTAAGGGCCTTTAGGGCTGAGTCCCTACAGGGAGTCCTAATGGGGCACTCTCAGGTGGGATAATTGAAGCTCTTTAACAAACGACTCATTTTGTTTCCGTCTACCACCAGGCTGTTTTTCTGTACAGAACGTGGCTCCCCAGCCAGACGGGGACAGCTCTAAAGTGAAGGTCAAAGTGCGCGTTAACGTCCATGGCATCTTCAGCGTGTCCAGCGCCTCTCTGATCGAGAAGCAGAAAGGGGAGGGAGAGGAAATGCAAATCGACTCGGAGCCAATGGTGCAGAATGAAGGCAGGGCAGAGGACCAGGTGAGATCATTTTGCCACTGTTTGTTTTTTGCAATCAAAATATATTTGTCTACATTTGTCTAATGTGCAGTAACTGTAAGTAAATGTTCAAATATAAAATATTTGGCTATTTTTATATCTAATCTGGCTTTGATAAAATGGCTGAACGTGTGTTGTGTCTCAGACCAAAATGCAGGTGGACCAGGAAGGCCAAAGCCAGGGGGACCAGCAGAACGAGGACAACAGCTCCAGCAGTAAGGTCAGCTGGACTTAGATTGATTTAGGGATATGCAGATTTTTTTTTTTTTTCAAGCCAATGCCAGTATCCTGTGTTGATATGCAGATATAATACAGACACCAATCTTCACATTTAGCCTTTCAGACGTGCCTATATTGAGAAAACGAAGATTTGACAGTGGTATTAAGCGACATACTCCATAGAGACATAGAAAAAATTGTCACAAAAATGCAAATTCTAAGATACTGAATTTATGTAAATAGTGCAGATTGATGCATCTCTACAGGAATAATATACAATAATTAGGCTGAAGAATATATCAGTACTAGTTGGTGAAGTGCCACATCTATAAAACCTGTTGAATCACAAAAGAAGTTATGTTAGGACTACAGCCGAAAGACTGAACTGTGTTTTCTGGTTTCTAAATCCAGGAGGGGGCGTCTGGGGAAAAGCAGGACCCAGCAGCGGGGGGGAGCAAGCCCAAAGTCAAAGTGAAGAGTATCGATCTGCCGATCGTGGCCAACAACATTCGACAGCTCGACAGTGACGTCCTCAACGACTTTGTGGAGTACGAGGCGAGTGTGCTGCTGTTGGCCTTTGGAAAAGCCGAGTCATGGTCTGATTGAGATGCCGATTCCCCGAGCACTAATGGATGCAGTGGGATTAAAACCTGATATGTGCTGTACTCGTCCTGTTGCGGTCTGGGATTTCCTTCCCATGGTGACAGTTTATGTTTGTGTCAATAAGCCTTTCGGTATATGTATAGCTCTGGGCTTGAAATATTTTTTGGACCAGCCACAAAGGCTACTAGATTTTAAAATGTCCAGCCACACAGAAACAACATTATGACTACAGTGCAAGCTGCTCTGGTATCAATCAATCAATGTTAATTTTGACTTGACTGTGTCAGAGGTATTCATTCAACTCAACTTTGACACTACAGTTTGAGATGTATATTGTAAGGCAGCTATTCTCAACCACTGGGCCGGGGCCTCAGAGCGCCACCTAGTGGGCTGCGGAAGTACTGCCAAATGGTTAGATTAACTTCTTCACAACCCAACGGCCACCAATCTGTATTTCAGAGGTTATAGCGAGCTCAGTTTTAAAGCTAGAGTAAAGATACTGGTATCATATGAAACTAACCTAAGGAATAAAGTGGTACCAACCATGACATGCTAGCTTGTCAGGAAGGAGGCTAAATAACACTACGAAGTTGGGTTAAATTTGGGCGAGGAAAAACTGGTATGGCCATTTTCAAAGGGGTCCCTTGACCTCTGACCTCTAGATATCTGAATGAAAATGGGTTCTATGGGTGCCCTCGAGTCTCCCCTGTACAGACCTATATGTCTCGGATGCAGCGACACAAAATGGAGCAGTTTTTGAAACAAAAAAAGTGATGTTGGAGACAACCCTGCACCAGTAAAAGCTCCAAAGCGTGTGGTGAGGAAATATGACCGTGAATACTTTGGATTCATAATGGCAGGCAGTGATGGGTGAGGGCAAGCTGAATATATATGTGGGTCATTACACCCGACAGTGGCATAACACATATTTATAGCCCAGTTTGTCATTTATTTAGGAAGGTGGTCCTTGGACATGTTTAACAATCGGAAGTGGGCCTCAAGTTAGAAAAGGTTGAGAACCCCTGCTGTAAGGTATTGCTGCTATTGTTTTGCTCCCCTGTGACATTGTTTGTGTTTTTTTCCTCACAGCATCGGATGATTATCCAGGACAAAGTGGTGAAAGAGCTGAACGATGCTAAAAATGCTGTTGAGGAGTATGTATACGATCTACGGGACAAACTTTGTGGGATCTATGAAAAGTATATCACTGAGGAGGTGAGCGCTGCTCTCTTACATACCTTTGATGACCAAGCAAATTATCTACTACTGTGTTTACTCAATACCGGTTTTATGTTTGGTTATTAATAACAGGACAGTAACCGGCTGACACTGATGCTGGAGGACACGGAGAACTGGCTGTACGAGGATGGAGAGGACCAACCCAAACAAGTCTATGAGGAGAAGCTGGATGCACTCAAGGTTTGTTTTTATTCATTCTAAGGAAATTTCTATTTTCAATTTCAGATGGGATTTTAACTTCTAGAAAAAAGCTTTATCAACCTACTGAGGCTAAGAGGCATTTTAAAGGTTTATAAGATTTGAGAATAACTGTCAACATTAACATCAGATCTGTTATTTTGCAGAGGTTGGGTCAACCCATTCAGGATCGGCACAGAGAGCACGAGGACAGGCCGAGGGCTTTTGAAGAGCTGGGAAAGAAACTGCAACTCTACATGAAGTTTGTGGATTCCTATAAACAGAAGGTAAAGCCTTCTGATCTAGGGGATGCAATGCATTCACACATCTTCTTTAATAATTTAATAATAATAGGTTTTTTTTTTTAATGTGTTTTGTACAATTCTTTACAAGTATGAACTTAATTAGTCATCCAGGTCTGAGAATTTTTTTTTTTTAGTTTGGTTTCTGAAATTCTTTTGGATTTGTACATGCAATTTTAGTAATTTTCTTGTCACTAATTCTCCCCTAGGATGAGCGATACCTGCATTTGAGTGCAGAGGAAATGAGCACTGTGGAGAAGTGTGCGAAAGACAGCATGGTTTGGATGAACAGCATGATGAACGCACAGAGCAAACTCGGTATTACTCAAGATCCCATTGTTAAAGTAGCAGACATCATTGCCAAAATACAGGTATGTGAATGACTATTTAAGATTGAAATATTACTTTAATTAGCAGTGAGTTTCTTTTGCGAACACGTGCTATATATGCTTCTTACTCACCAGGAAGTAGAGGATGTATGTAATCCAGTGATCAACAGGCCAAAACCCACAGTGGAGGAGATCCCTGAGGTGATCGACCAAAACAGTGGAGCTCATAATGGCCCGACAGCCAAGCAAGCAGCAGAAGGGAAGGGAGACGCGAAGGGAAGCCAGCAGACAAAACCTGGCACAAAAGAGATGGAGGTGGACTGAGATCAGCGTCTGAGAAGCAAACTCTGCAACCATCACCGCGTTTACCACAACTGACCATTTAGACAGTAGAAACATCGATACCTGGGACCATTTCTCAATCATCACCAGTGGATTTGTTATTTTTTTGTGCCCCCTCCTGGACTTTACCTTTTGAGGTTTTTGTTTTTCATCCTTATGTATGACAATGGTGTGCTTTACTTAATAAATGAAAGAATGATGCAATAGATGAAACTCTGATTGTGACGTAAAACTGTTTCCTCTGTACCACACAGGAAGGTTTGGTACCCTTTGTGTTTGCATTACATGTGTCTCATAAGCGTCCAGTATCAGCAGTGAATCCTATCACTCATAAGAGAAATACATAGCGCTGTCCAAACTACTGCTGCTATTGCGGAACTATTCATTTGTATGCAATAATACAAATTATATATATTTGTATTTAATGAGTTTGAATTGATGTCCATGTCTAGAAACTGTAAATACTATTTTAGTAAATAAAAGCGGCCAGCATATATAATACATGTACATAAAGAACATATTCCTAGTACAAAGGCAATGCTTGATACACCAAATCTCTTTAGTAAGTGATTGGTTGCCTATTTCCTTTTTTGTTTTCTTGCAATTTTCCACACTTAAATCATGGGATTTAAAGATGGCAAAAATAAACACATTTGTCTGTAAGACAAAATCTTTTTAGTCTGAAATTTGATTTTCTGCAGCGGAACATGAAAGAAATTGGCCAAATCTATACTGTACTTGTGTCTGAGTGAAGTCCAGGGATGAGATCAGGACAGCTAAAAAATGTAGACAGTGTGGAGATTACATACTGTTACTACGACAGTAGTACTACTATTTCATCTACAATAAATACTAAATGAGAAGGACACTGGTTGCTGACAAAACTATTATTGTGGATCTAAAAATTAAACTTGCGGGAAGGGGGGCTGTGATTTTTTACTCTTTAATGGATAATGTGTATTGAGCCCCGAAGTGTTCAAAATTAAATTAATAAATTAGACATTAAGGAATGACAACAGATGAAATGATTAATGCAACTAGGAAATTATGAAATAATCCAAAACATTTTTCCATCCTTCTTCTTTTAACAATAAGTTTATTGTCGTCATTTTTATTTAACTCCAGCAGTTTTATTTCAAAAAGTCATTTTTTCCAAAATCAGTTTTTATTTAACAAAAACATTTTTTTTACAATTACTTTTATTTCCTAATGCACCAAGTCATTATCAATCAAGACAAACATGGCAGAACCAGTTATTTGATTGTAATTTAGGAAATTAGAGCAGGAATATCTAGTTGATTAATGAAATAGTAGATTGAACGAAAATGAATCAGAAACTATTTTGATGGTCTATTTATGATTAAGGTCATTTTTCTGTATCATTATAAATTGCATATCTTTGGGTTTTGGACAAAACAAACAACTTGACATCACCTCGAACTCTAGGAAATTGTGATGAGTATTGTTCATTATTTTCGGACATTTTATAGAACAAATCAATAAAATAATCATCAGATTAACCGGCTATGAAAATAATCATTAGTTGCAGCCCTAGATGAAATACTTCATTAAAATGAGCTGAGATAAAATAAAAAACTAAATTATTTCACCATGTCATGGTTATATTAAACATTTTGTCTGTATGCATTCATCTGATTGCTTAGTTCACAATATATGATCTACCTATTTCATTTTGAACACTTTGGTTCTCCCTAGAATGAATGCACGACCTATATGTCTGTGTTAAGACACAGCCCTGAATACATACATTTTTGTATTTCAATCTCTGGAGTGAAACTATGGAACAGTTTTAATGTGGAGCTAAAGCAATGTCCAAACTTAGAACAGTTTAAAATAAGGAATAAAGACATGATTTTCTCAAGGTACAGGGATGAAGTGGAGGTTTGACAATCACCAGGTGTTTACAGGGGTCACTGTTTATTTATTTATTACTGTTTATTTATTTATCTGGTTTGCTCAATATTAAGTAATGATTTGGTATTCTTGACTGATAATGAATTTATATTTTGATAAGGATAATTATATCAGTAATTAATTTATATTTCTATATGACAGAGATAAAAGGTAATAATTATAGTTAAACAAGTTTAGGAAAAATAACTTAGATTATATGTTTAGCTCAATAAGGACGCTGGTTACTCATTAATGAATGAGTTATGGAGAAGGGGTGGGATTAAATAAGTTTGTACTTCTTCTCACTCCTTTTCGAATATGTAAACCAAAGCAAGTGTTTGCCATTTTATTTTGCTTATGATTTTCATTGTATCTGGATACTGCTTTTTTTCTGGCAGTCCACTTGTTGTATGATGATTCTCTTTTTTTTTAAATTATTATTATTATTTTACATGTTCGAAATAAAATTTGAAATGAATGAATGAAATGAAATGAAATACTGTATGTACCTACATATACGATATAAAGATATAAGCTGTACAGATACAAACTTAAATGTACAAGTTTACAAACTAAGGCAGGTATAACAGTAGTAGTGAGTAGTTCAGGAGAACATAAAGGACTGTGTGGGGCTCTTAAAGGGGGCGTGGTTAAACCCTCATTGTTGTCATGTGACGTAGCTGTGACGTAGGCACGCGTAGTAACGGGCGGATATTTTTAAAAAATGGAAGAAATGTTAAAGTTTTGGAGGGGAACACAAGAACAACTTTTATTTTGACCTCTGAGACACTCCCGTACCGAGTACCGATGCACTCGACCGATCGAGGAATATTAATACGAACTTGCGTGAATCTGCGAGACGAAAAGCAGACACGATGAGTGTTTCGATCGGCGATAAAATCGAGGTGAGTTAACTCTTGTTAGCTAACAGCTAGCTAAATATAAGCTTGGGTGTAGCTGTTAAATAACCGCCGTGTGTTGAACGCTGTTTGTCACTAGCAAACTTTACATATTAACCTTTAAAGTGTCAAGAAATTTGAAACATTTAACTTTTCGCTAATATAGTGCTAAGCTAAGTTAACGCCATTTAATTAGCCAGTTAGCTTCTTTATCATTTCGTCTTCTGTGTTCCGAAAGTGGTCGTTTTTTTCTACTTTAACTTGTTATCATTATTCTGATTAATGTCAGTGTTGTCGGTGCTACCAGCATTATTTTATTTATTTATTTATTTTTATTTAAAAGGGACCATGTACAGTTTAAAACATAAATGTCACCATTTGATGCACTGTACCAGATTATAGCTTTAAACTAATTCACATCTGTAGTCCCTTGTGGCAGGTCAAGACAAAGAAACATATTACAGTCATACAAGAAAGAAACATACAAAACGCAAAATACAAGGCTACACACAAAAGCACATCACAAAGTATGCTTGTCAAGTAAAAGCAAGTCTTGAAGACCATGCACTATGTTGCAGGCTCGGTACCGGAGTGTGTGTAACCTTACCCGTGCTCTCCCGGGACACACTGTGTTGTCCCTCCTCGGTTTGGTAATTAACAGTGTTGCTTGGAGACGGCTGTGAATCCCTCGTTAGCGGGAAGAGCAGCGGGATAATGAGAGGTTGTGGTTGGCCATATGACAGCGTCAGGTGTTGGTGGCTTGTTTGACAGTTAACGTTTGTTGTGGGAGGATTTCTCCTATGATGTGAAGTCGTTAGATGTGGGATTATCTGCTGTACATCCAGCATGTCGCAGGCTAGAGGGACTATGTTTGATCAACTTATTCACTATTTCTTCCAAAACCTTTCTGCTGACACCCAAACCAGCAGAGATGATGAGTGTTTATCTCATGCTCAGGAGATCAGGATCGAGGTATCATGCTTTCAAAGATCCTGTCTGTGATGGGATCAAAATAGAATTCATTTTAAATATGAAATCATAGTTACATTTATCTGCAAATACACTTTAATTGTTTGTAAAACTCAATGTTTGTTTTTTCTTATTTTTTTCTGGTTTAGGATTTTAAAGTCCTCACCCTCCTTGGCAAAGGCTCCTTTGCATGTGTTTACAGGGCAAAATCAGTGAAGACTGGTCTGGAGGTTGCCATCAAAACGGTAAGAATCCCACCATTTATCTCTTAGTCAGTGATATGAGGTAATTATAGCATGCTTTACCTGTAATGTAGACTCTTAACAAACACCCAAGCTGTTTCCAGGGACTGACAGTTGAAGTGTTAACTGGAACTGTTTGGATTATTACACATTAGTTGTCTCCCAAGGGCTTCTTGTGGTCCCTCGACTCCCCACAAATGAGGTCTGAATAGTTCATTGTCTTTGTGGGCGACAGATTGCCTATTAGCCACCTGACGAACCACCCTATAACACATTGCACGTTGATCCTATGTGTGGCAGGTGTATAATTATCTCTGTTGTTCCCATCTGCAGATTGACAAAAAAGCAATGCACAAAGCTGGTATGGTCCAGCGTGTGATAAACGAGGTGGAGATTCAGTGCCGGTTGAAACATCCTTCTATACTTGAGGTAACGTTGGCTGTGAACTGATTTCATGTGAAACTGTGGCTCGTTATTACACTACATTAACTCTGCTGTGTCTCTCATATATTTGTTCTCATTTAGATTTTCTGTGACATGAGTGGTTTTGCTTTTTTTATATATAAAATGTACAATACACATACGACAATTCTGTTGTGAAATACAGAACTAACTTCCCAATGTGCCAGCTTTGTAGTTAAAGACAAACGGCACTAATTATAGGAATTCAATTCAATAGTTTTTGGGACATGAAAATAAATCTACAGTTACAGTTGCTCCCAAAAATCTGTGTATGTCGGCTGTGTTTGAGTCTGCGTATAGGAGCTTTGTGCTGTTGTTGTCATGGTTATTTAATGTGGACAACTTTTCCCTACCTTCTGTTAAGATTAACCAGGAGAGTGGGCTCTTTTGCTTTGTCTATTGACTGGTCGGAATTTGATACGTTTTTGGACCACAGGATTACAATAATTTTAGACAAGAATTTGATAGTTTCACCCTTAAGGTCAAATGTCTTCTACATTTTGTTGCACTCATATTTTCTGTGCCTTCTCACTTTGACATGATGATAAATACTGAATTATATATCATGTCTTTATTTAAGCTGTACAACTACTTTGAGGACAGCAACTATGTGTACCTGGTGTTGGAGATGTGCCACATTGGAGAGATGAGTCGGTACCTTAAGGAGAGGGAGATGGCTTTCTCTGAGGATGAAGGTCAGACAGAAATATTTTACTTTGACAAAAAAAATTGAATTATATTACAGTAAATGGTTTAGTGAGCTGCCTGCTTTTAAAAAAGTGTTGTTTTTGTTCCACAGCAAGACATTTCATGCATCAAATAGTGAAAGGAATGCTTTATTTACACACCCACGGCATCTTGCATCGAGACCTGACCTTGTCGAACCTTTTGCTGACGAGCAACATGAACATTAAGATCGCAGACTTTGGCCTGGCCACTCAGCTCAAACTCCCAACTGAAAAGCACTTCACCATGTGCGGGACACCGAACTACATCTCCCCGGAGGTGGCCACTCGCAGCGCTCATGGTCTTGAATCAGATGTCTGGTCACTGGGGTGCATGTTCTACGCGTTCCTGATGGGTCACCCTCCGTTTGACACGGACACAGTCAAACAGACTCTGTCTAAAGTGGTTCTTGGGGAGTATGAGATGCCTAGCCATGTTTCTCTGGAAGCTCAGAACCTGATCCATCAGCTGCTGCAGAGGGACCCCGCCCAGCGGCCCAGCCTCTCTGCAGTGCTGGACCACCCGTTCATGACCCAAAGCCTGCTGGTCAGGACCAAGGAGCTGGGGTTGGGGGATGAAGGATCCATGGACAGCGGCATTGCCACCATCTCCACAGCCTGCACCTCCTCCACCTCAGCTAGCAGCAGCAGCCGCCTCCAGAGGAGGACCAGGCACATGATTGGCTCTGCCCTGCCTAACCGAATGGCGCCTATTCCAACCCTTCCACGCCAACCCAACAGCGCTTGTTTTGAGGACGGAGACCAGTGGCAGCAGCAGCATTCGGCGGACATATTTCACAGAGAGGGCAGGAGCAGCCGGGTTCACGGTGGCGACGGTGGGCAGCCTCATTCTCGCTACCTGAGGAGGGCTCACTCTTCAGATCACTCCGGCTCTTCAGCATCAGGCCAGGGGTCGAGTCACGCTGAGCTTGGGAGATGCCACTCAGAGGAGACTCTCACTGGTTTAGGAAGACCAGTCTTCCCCATGTCCTCCACTCCGCACCCATTTTCAGAGCACGGAAGGCTCCCTTCTCCCCCCGTCAAACAGTCACCAAAGTAAGAAGTCTCTCTATTTATGATCTTCTACTAATTTTTACACATTTAATGAGACTAACAGATTGTACTTTCTGTTTCAGCTCTGGGTATTTGTTATCCACACAGACTGCACATCCACCAAACTTGCAATTTCAAGACCTGGAGGGAGTTACGAATTGGCTCAATAATGAGGGTAAAATTGATGTTTTTTGATTATCTGTACGTCAGTTCATCACTAATCGCTAATGTTCTCATTCAGGGCAACTTTTCGTTAGTTCAGTCAGTGGCTTGGTTGGTTGTTGTTAGCAGATTTACCCTGAGATATAGAGACTAGTATAGGCTCCAGCCACCCTTGTGAGACTGAATATGAATGAAGGGGTATACCGCTTGATAAATGGATCTTAAAACTCAGTTAAAACCATCCTGTGTAACCAGATCTTTACAAATATTTTCTATTCTTTCTCAGCTTCCGGGCAGCGGCCCGCAGACAGCAGCACTCACAGCAGCAGCGGCAGCTTCCACAGCGGCAGAGGACCTTTGGGGGTTCACAATTCCTGGACAGACCAGCCCATGAGCCGAGGAGTGAACCCTCACCACAACCAGCACCACATGCACCACAACCTTCCCTCCAACTCTGACTCGTACAGGGAGAATATACCTGGAGCAGAGTTCCCACCTCCTCACGGCAGAGAGTTAAAGCTCCCTCCAGCCAAACCCAGTGTGGATAAAGAGAAGAAGACGCTGAGAGACATAGTCCTGCCTCTGTGTGCGTCCAGACTGAAGCCTATCAGACAGAAGACCAAAAATGCTGTTGTAAGATATTTCATTTTTAGATAACCGTTAATGTTCACTGTGTGAGCAGTTTAGGTTAATGTCTTATTTTTTTTTCTGTTTCCTACAGGTGAGCGTCCTGGACACGGGTGAAGTGTGTATGGAGTTATTAAAATGCCACAGTGGTCAAGAGAGGGTCAAAGAAGTGCTTCGGATTTCCTGTGATGGTTCGATGGTGAGCTCACTGACTTACACTCCGAAGTATCTCTCTGAAATGTTCCATATGTGACTGGTAGGGGGTGGTATAACAACATGATATGACGCAAGGCTGGTGGTATAACATAATATAAAGCTTATTATTATTATCATCTCTTTTAGGTGACAATATACCAGCCGAATGGTGGAAAGGGTTTTCCCGTTCTGGACTGTCCTCCTGCTCCTCCAGAAGATATTCTGATCTGTAGCTACGAGGACCTTCCAGGTATTCTGATGGACGCATCGCACCCACTAACATCAGCTTGCGTAAGATTAGAAATTGTACGTTAATTGATTTATTTTTTGTCGCAGAAAAATACTGGAAGAAGTACCAATACGCCTCCAAGTTTGTGCAGCTCGTGAAATCCAAGACTCCGAAAGTGACCCTTTACACCAAGTACGCAAAGGTCATGCTGATGGAGAACTCTCCCAGTGCAGACCTGGAAGTTTGCTTTTATGATGGTGAGTCTATCGAAACATGTGAGGGAGAAGCTGCACTGACCTTTTTGTGTGTCTGAGGTCATATGTAATGCTTCATGTTGTGCAGGAGCAAAGACCCACAAGACGTCGGAGCTGGTGCGAGTGGTGGAGAAGAGCGGGAAGTCGTACACGGTGAAGGGCGAGGTGGGGCTGAGCGGACTGAGCCCCGAGAGCCGGCTGTACGTGGAGCTGTCTGATGAGGGCCACAGCATGTGTTTGTCCCTGGAGGTCGCCATCACAGCAGAGGAGCAGCGCAGCACCAAGAAAGTCCCTTTCTTCCCCATAACTATCGGCAGGTGAGAGAAACGTGCTGTTATTTGTATATTCTTGGTTTCAATGTTGCCTCGTGTGGCTAATTGTGTACGTCACCCGTCCTAGGAGACCGGCCAACCCAGACACCCCGTGCTCGTCGTCCCTGCCCTTCCAGCCGGTGCCTCCTGATACAGCTTCACCTCCTCAACCGCCACAAATCACTCCCTCAGTGAGTGTCTCACAGCCCTACACTTCAGGATGTACAAACATGGTTTAGAGGCTTTAACAGATAGACTATGACGAGATTTACCTTATTTTCAGATGATCTCCTACGACGGGTCTGATTTCACCACAGCCAGCCTGAGTAAGAAAAGCTCCCCGGTGCGACAGGACCTGGTGCAAAACACAGGAAAAGTGGTTAAATCGATATTTGTGCCCAATGTTGGATGGGCATCCCAGGTAATTGATGAATAAATTAAGCTAATATTCTACAATCGTCAAAGAATTATCTCTTTGATTAAATGATTTAATGTCTGTTTTTGTATCTGCAGCTGACGAGTGGAGAGGTGTGGGTGCAGTTCAACGACGGCTCTCAGCTGGTGGTTCAGGCAGGAGTTTCCTGCATCACCTACACGTCTCCAGAGGGCCGGATCACCAGGTGCAAAACACGTCAGAAATGTGTCCCGTCACTTTAACACTTCAGCCCTGTTATTCAGGCAGTGGCAGCTGGGGGGACAGCTCTCATTAATGTTTGTCTTCTCAACAGGTATAAGGAGAACGAGAAGTTGCCAGAGCACGTCAAGGAGAAGCTGCACTGCCTCTCCACCATCCTGGGACTGCTGGCCAACCCCACAGCACATCACCTAAAACCTCATTAACACTCGGTGGTTTAAAAAACAACAACAACAACAACATCCCAGCAGCACAGAGGCCTGGCAGGAAGCGGAAAGTAGCATTAGAAACCTTTGTATCCTCTTTTGTCTGGTGTTCTTGTAAATATATGTTTGTTTTTTTACATGTACAGAAGACTAAGATTATGAAAAGATATATTTTTTATTTTGATAAGCAACCATTCTGTCTCAATTGGCCTTGTTTGAAAAAAGTTTGTCATGACGTTTTTACTGTGTCTCCAATTCTATGAAATGTGCGATTCATAAATGCTGAGTCAATAAACATCTGAAGGCTGGGTGGAGAAATGTTGCACTTTGTTCTGCAGTCTTCTATTTGAAATTAAAGTATTTAATAATGACCATAAGAGATCAACTGAATGGACTAAGCAGGAGACATTTCAGCTTGTAGTCTCATCTAACGGTTAAAAGGTTTGGGTGAATGTAAGGTAGGATATTATCCCTCACTATACATATAACACATGACAACCAACAAAACTGAATTGAATAGAGCCAGATGAGGTTTCACATGTTTATTTCGCCCTGTTGGTTTTGGCCATTTAATTAAAAAAAAGGTCACAAAATTGTGGATTCCTCTCAATTACAGAACTGATACAAAACAACATACTGTACGGATGTAAGCCTAGGCATATATACACGTACTGTACAAGACACCCAAGAAGTAAACATTCAGGTGGAAACTGGGAGCATGATGACACCGTCTGGGTTGCAGAAATGACCACGGGTAGGATTAACCATTTATTTCCCATTTAGAAGCACGATAAGGAGCACAACATAGGACACACTATATAGTGGTGTACACAGATATCAGCCTTTCAAGCTTTAACAGGGACGCACCCAACGCTTTGAGGGGGGGGAAAGGACGTGTCCCCTGAACCTGCTGCTTTAAAAGTCTGAATTTATTGTTGCTTCATTACACTCAAATTGTGGGAGATTAAATAACCGTTGTGGAAATATTCTCACAATATGAAGTGTCTAATGAAGAGCAATCTTCAGAGCATCATTGGTATTCTTTTGTCCCAGAGAGATGCTGGTGAGATGGCTGCGCTGACACTATTATTTACGATCACAGGGCGAGCAAGAGGACAGTCAGTTCCCTCGGATACTGACGGAGGAAATAAATCAGCTATGAGGAGCTCTCTGGGACAAGAGAAAAGGGAGCAGGCTCAGAGGAATGCAAACAATCTGCAGGTTGGCACTCCTTCCCACTAGATGCTAGAGGGAGACAACAGCATCAACCCCATCTGTCCCTACCTGTACAACCGGACCCAGCATTTTACTATACCTCTAGTAAATATTATCCACTGTTTGTTCAAAAACACCCCCCTGCTTTCATTTCATTTATATAAAACCTTTTTCCCCATAAAATCTCAATAAAATAAAGTTGCTCTTAGTAGATATCAGGACAAAGATATTAACAAAATTGGAGTAAAAAAATCTCACAGTGAACACTGGGAACAAGAGCTGGACTGTCTCCCCCCCCCACTCCACTTCCCCTCCAAATGATTTTAACATGTGACACAAATACAGCAGCTGGAACAGGAGGCAGAGAATTTAAGCTTGAAGCAAATGAACCGACTGGACTGAAGGTTTCTTTGACTAAAGAAAGTGCTGTTAGAGTGAAAATAAATCAAATTAGACGTAATAAAGCTGAACAAATTCCTCAATCATCTGGAACCATTGTCGTTTAACGGTATCAGAATGATTAATACCCAATTGGTGGGTATTCAAAGACACATTTACCTTGATTTTAGTGGAATAATTGATTTTTCTGATTAACAATTCTCTGCAGCCCCAAGTCTGTTCAAGCTGGCCTCAGGAGAGTTTGCTCACATTACAGATACAAGCATTGAAGACGCGTGGAGAAGTCTGTTTACAAACCCATGAAGTGACGAGAGAAATCTCACAAGATCCCACTGGAATTCTGAAAAAAAATTAAAAATAATCATGGAATTCTCTGAAAACATCCCACAAACAGGAAAAGGAATGTGATCCTCGTCTTCCTGCACCGGAGCGACTCGAACTGGGACTCTAACAAGGACGCGGCTTGTTTGTTGAACACATAACATCCGGCATCTGACATACAGTAAAACACTCAAACACCTATAAACATTGGTGCAACAATCATTTAAAAAAAAAAAAAAAAAAAAAAAAACTTGGTCACATGGTCATGGAGATTTGCTTTTGAACCCTTCAAGACCTCCCTACCCTCGGGGTAAATTTGATGGCACTCGGAAAAGTAAACGGCGTACCCGTTTGTTCAAACTAACAAAACTCAAAACGATCTCGTCATTCGTGTTCAGACTCGTCACTTCCTCTGCCGTCAGTTGGCCACAGTCACATAGCAGCCCGGGATCTGTGGAGTAGTGTTCAAATGCCCAGCCACCTTTTCTCCCCCTCACTTTGTGCGGAGGAGTCAGTGGTGTTGATCAGAATACAGACACACACATCACTGGTCCGTCGTAATGTAAACGTACCTGTGAGTGTGTGTGTGTGTGTGTGTGTTAATGTGTGTGAGATACAAGGGATCATACATTGCACGTCTAGTGGCACATCTTTCTCCAGTCCTGATTCAGCCGTTCCCATTAGCTACCTCATCTGGACCCTTTCATTACAGAGAACTCACACAGGAGAGAAAAATAAAATCAGCTATTAGGCAAAAGTTCCCAAAAGTTCACATTACAGTACTGTTAAGTCTCATTAGACAAAACGAAAAAATACAAAAAGGCAGAGAGAAAAAAGCTTACACTCAATCACCATCATTTTCAATAACTATATAGGAAAAGGTTTGTTTTTTGATTAGATATATTATCATCATTAACATCATAATTATTATGATTATTATTTCATTATTATTGTCACCATTGTCATCCGTTTTTTTTTTGTTCAGGGATCAAACGGAGTGGGGGGGGGGGCAGGGGATCAGTCACTGGGAGGAAGCCTTGGTAGCTATCGTGGAGACACAGTGCTGCTGGAAGTTGGGGGACATGGCCGAGTTGCAGCCCAGTCTCTGACGGGGGCCCTTCAGCCCTCCGTCGCCCTCTACGATCCAGGGGCTGCCGCTGGCCTCTTTTCCCAGCATGCTGCAGCAGCCGGGGGCCGGCGGGGCGGCGTTGGGTACCGTGGTGCTCACCGGCAGGCCTTTTGGCTGCTCGCTGGCCAGGGCGAAGTCTGGGTTGTGGCTCTGAAGCACGCTGGTGATGTGGTTCAGGAGGTCATTGAAAAACTCTGGGACGCCTTCGTAACCTGAGAACATGATGGGACATCACATCACATCAGTTCAGCTCAATCAGCTTTGACCATATTACAAATGTTTTATTCCTGTTTACATGTTATGAAGCTGTTTTTTGTATATAGTAGAGTTTAGTATATTTACCAGCCTGATAATCAGACAGAGCTGACATTTTGTTTTACTCAATTATTTACGTCACTGAACAAAAAATCTGGAACCAGACTGTATAGTTACAACATCCGTCTCCTTCCCCGTACTCAGCTTAAAATATCTTTTTTGGGGATTTAATTACAAAATGGAATTAGTTTAAGATTGCAGTTCATTACCAGCCGCGACAGCCACGCTGGTGTTGTTTTCATTTGTGAGTCTGTGTGTGTGTGTCATCGTGGTTAACGTGGTCCTAAAGACATCTACTGTAGCGGGAACTACCACAGAAGCAGTTTTGAGAACTGTCCCTGATGTTTATATTTCTGTCTGTCTGTCTGTGGACAGATTTTGTCACCAAGATAGCGTCACAACCGTGCAAAATAAAGTCATCGCCACCCCGCACTTTACGCCCCTGATCCGATTTGGTGTCGCGGCTGATGTGATCCCATCACAAGATGGTCTCTAGTTCATGTTTTGACATCAAACACAGAGTCCAGGATTACACAGGTGACATTTATCACCATAGAACTGGTTGCACAAAGGAATGACATCACTACGTCTCTGTTTTTAGACAATGGCACCAGAAAGATTGACACCTGAGCACCAGGTCACCATAGATGAATTTATCATAATAAAATACAGCCGCCGCCCCCCCCCCCCCGTGGATGAGATGCTT
The DNA here is from genome assembly GCA_916701645.2 of Sebastolobus alascanus. NCBI lineage: Eukaryota > Metazoa > Chordata > Actinopteri > Perciformes > Sebastidae > Sebastolobus > Sebastolobus alascanus. The sequence continues at coordinate 451,103 of CAKAOJ020000169.1, forward strand.
CACCTACCAGGGAATGCATTGATGTCAATGACGGCATGTTGGCCTGTTTGGTTGTTGATGATGACATCGATGCCAAACAGGGACACGCCCAGCGCCTGCCGCAATGACCTGGACAACTCTCTGATGACATCATCACTGGGTGGTTGAGACACTCCCTCTACGTTCTCTCTCTGTGATAAACATATTAAAGATTATTAGCAACAAAACTCAGAAAACTCACATGGAATAGCAGCGGGGGGACACTGTGGACGTACCGTGGTCAAGTCTGAGGACGACTCTGGTTTGGAAACATTGTGGCTGTTGAAGAAAATTGCTTTCCTGTCTGAAAAGGAGACAGAGGAAAAAAGGTTAGGCTGAATTTTAAAAAGCTTTGAGCGACATGCTTTCCCAGTGCAGTCATTTATATACATTCCTCCTCTGTGGCACTAGGCGGCAGCAGAACTTAACTGGTTGCACAGTGTAATGAGGCAACCAGAGCTTCACTAGATGAATGTCTTTATTTACTGATTTCAACACAAAACAGAAACCTGAATCCAAACCACCCTGGTGTGAAGTCTCTTAACATTTAACCCTCTCAGTCATAACCATGTCATGTTGAGTGTTCACTTAGGAACAAAACAGCGTGTAAGTTGTTTGCCTCGGACCACGGATTTTCTTTGAAGCAGTGATAAATGTGACAGGATGAACTTCAGAATTTATTGCCCCTTCTTTCTGTGTTATCATTGTAATGATTAACATTAGAGAGTGTTAGAGGGAAGGAAGAGGGGCGGGGGAAAAGTAAATTCCATCACTGTCCAAATAAATATGCCCCTCGGCTCGTAGAGGGTCGCGGTGATGAAGTGTTAGGCAGATGGGCTCGTTCGTTCCCAGACTGGATGAACAAACAGCAGTTTAACTGGACAGAAGCATGGCGAGGAGGAAGGAGGCTGGATGGGACAGAACATCTTTCACGCAGTTATTTTTAAGTTCTTTCCAAACACTAACCCCTACCTCTCTTTATCTTCATACCTCACTCTCTCATCCGGCCTTTCCCTCCACTTACAAAACCCGACGTATAGCTCCGGGCTGCAGAGCGCGGTGATCTAAACGCTGTGCAGATGCAACACTGCAGTATGTTGCTTCATGTGTTTGACAAGGGTTGTGCTTTTTTCTGCTGCACCGCTCAGCATTCCAGGCTGAAAGCAACCGTTCTCTCTGTACCGTTACACAAAGCAGACGACTACACCGACGGTGAAACTGCTTTGCGTGAGGGCCTCTACTGTATCGCATGCAAATACTGGAGTCATCTGTGCCCGGGGACAACCCTGTGTTCAAAGTTGCATCATGGGTAAGGCTTCTGACGTGTTTATGGAGAAAAACACCGCTCCTCTTGTTTATTTTCAACAGCACCAACAGAGCAATACTCGATTGCACTCTGCTGCATCCCTTAAAAGGGTGAATAGGTCCAATCACAGGGACTATAAAGCCATTTTATGACCTCTTTTATGGGGTTATTTGGAAAAGCCGTGCAACTTCTACAGTCTGGCCAGTGTGGCGGTTGTCCCCGCCTGTCTCTCTCTCTCTCTCTCCGCCTGTCTGTCTCCTCACCTGCCGGTCCAGCAGGGAAGTTCTTCAGTGAAGGTCTCTCCACCACGGTGTAAGAGTCTCCCACCACAAACACCTTGTAGAGCACTGCGTTGTGGTTGATGAAGCTCTGGATCACACAAGGGGGCTTCACGTCCTTCAGGTCCTCTTCGCTAAAGATAATGGCCATCTGTGGACAGGAGGACACACAGTTAATGACACGCCTAACCACATCAACAAGTCTAGTTAAATCCTAACTTAATTCAATGCAGTTGGGTGTGGAGGAATGGAGACTATTTGGTAAGCCTGACAGGGGTATCGATTTCAGCTGACACGCAAAGACATATGAGGTACAGCGCTTTATCTGATTATGTTGTTTGGACTTGAGTTAAACGACAACCCTGTGACAGGACAAGTGTTACTGCTCTCACAAAGCAAAGTGTGGAGGGTGTGAGTGACCTCTGAGCTCTGTGGCCTTTTACCTCGTGGGAGTTGGTTCCATGAGCCACCCGTGTTTTGCAAACTGAGGAAGAAAGAAAGGCGAGAAAAAACAGAGAATTTAACAAGGTAACAACCTACTGTAAAGCAGAAATGAAATATCAGCAGGGGAACAAAACAGCTCACACTAAGGCCTTTTATTACACTACACTGACAATGAACATAGAAATGTGAGACAGGTCAGTTTACAAAACAAAATCTCAAAGTACAATTAGTGGTTAACAGTACAATATTAGGTCTAAATAATGTACACGGAGTATAGATTTATGTCCTCAATATCTAGAGGATGACTGAGGTAAAACACACTTACTGAAGGGGAATGTGAGTCCTTGCATTTTGATCTGCTCCAGCACATCTGGGCTGCAATCCGTGTTCAGGACCATGAATGGAGGAGAGCAAATCCTCTCATCTGATAAAGAGACAAGTAAAAGAAGGTGGAGGGAATAGGGAGAGTTAGAGACTAACTGGGAATAATAATGACGAATAAATGTCAGAGATTTTTGATAGTGTGGGCTTCTAGAAAGCGGGAGAATTACACTACGGCTGCAACTAATGATTATTTTATTTATCAACTAATCTGTTGATTCGTTTTTTTTAAATCAACTGATTCCCTGGTATATAAAATAAAAAAACACCATTTCCCAGAGCCTAAAGATGACATCTTCAAGCTGCTTGTTTTGTTTGACCAACAGGCTAAAACACAAAATATCTTATTTCCAAAGATATAAAATATAGAAAATCATTGTTGATGATCAATTTTGTCAATCAACTAATTGTTTCAGGTTCAATTTACACCCCTGATACGCATTTTCATCAGTTCAAATGATACACTAGTAATTACAATAGACCTTTTTAACAGCACACATTTTAACTCGTCATAGTAGGAGAAGCACAGGTGAAATTGATAATGTTAACGACGGCTCAGTTCCATTAAAGCCTCTGAACACCCACACAGGTGTTTTCAGTTATTCTGGCTGATTAGACCAAAGAGTATAGAATCAAAAAGACGAAACTCCGGTGTTTTTGACAACAGCCGCTGCCGGCATTTTGGACTGAAAACGCTTATTATATTGATAATATTTTATTGTTGAACACAAGCCATTTCGGTAGAATATGACAATAGAATAAAGTCATTTTATTTTACTTTTGTACGGCACTTTTATAGGCGGACGTTTTACTGATGTCCGGTAGTCACTTTCAGTGCAAAATGGCAGAAGCATAGCTTTGCTGCTGGGCGCTGATGTTGCAATGGAAGGAATTGACTTTCACTTCTTGGCATTATACCTTCTTTGCCTCTGCTCAGGTTGAAGGTGGGCGGAGCTTTGATGGGAATCTCAATCTTCATCTACCAATAAGAATGATAAAGTTGTAATTTGTCCCACTCTAACAGGTTCAACAGAGCTAACAGGAGACTCAGGCAGCTGTCACTCAATTAGTCTACAGATGCCCACACAGTCCTGAGAAGATGTCTAATGAACCAGATTAACTGAAAACACCTGTGTGGGTGTTCAGAGGCTTTAAGTGCCCCAGTAAACTATTCCAGTGAGCCAGCATGCACAATACCAGGACCTCCTCTAAGTGGAATGCAACTATCATTAAAGCTTCAGTAAACACCAATTTTTTGTCATCTTTGGGCAAAAATTCCATAATAACCTTTCAGCATATTGTAATTCAAGTGTTCTGAGAGAAAACTAGACTTCTGCTCCTCCTCATGGCTCTGTTTTCAGGCTTTAAAAAAATCTAGCCCGTGACAGGAGACTTGGACCAATCACAGGTCTTTCAGAGAGAGAGAGCGTTCCTATTGGCTGTGCTCCGGCCGGTGGGCGGTGCTTGGTATTTCCTCCAGAGATCTCAACATGGCTGCCGGGTCACAAACTTTCTCATTTTACAGCTAAACAGTACACTACAAGATGTTTCTGAAAACATTTGAGGAGAGAAATAGACATTACAGTAACAGAATCTTGATTCATATTTGATCAGCGCTGCCTAGTTTGACCGTTTGGTCGGAGTTCGCGAGTGATTGACAGCTGCTCAGATTACCTGTCTCATGCACTACTGTCAGGATGTAGTGACCGTTTTATAAAAATAACTTTTTTTAATAATATTTGCTCCATTTCTACCCACTGCAGCTTTAATGTTATTAAATGCACCTGTGCTTTTCCTACTGTGACAGGTCAAAATGTCTGCTGTGAAAAAGCTCGATTACATTAGTGGATATTAAAAAGGAAGGCCACAATCTGTTCTATGATCCATGTACAAAAGACGTCATTTCTGATTTGGTACAGCTATCACTGCACTACTTTTAAAATACATTGTTGGTATAACATTTAAATTGTCAGTCTTTGCTCTCCGGTGAACAGCTTTACTGGATAGTGATTCAGGTTCCTGCATACTGTCTCAACTGTCCACAATAGTTGAAGTGATCTCACTTTTACAAGTTTTTCCTGAAATAGCAGCACTTGAGGCTATTTGTTTTGTTATCATCCATAGCCTAGTTAGAAGAAGATTAAGGGCAGCACATCCGACTGTAGTCTGAGCAAAAATACTCGAAGACCTGTTCAACTTGGGGGGAGCAGATGATTCTCTCATATATGCAGACACACCTTATTTAATTTGGCCCAAAAACTATATTTATATTTCATACTTGCGACGGGTTTAGACAACAAACACAGCAGAGGCCATCTGAGGCCCGGGGGGAACAAATGACTCCTGTTCAAATAAATAAAGCAGAGAGCTGCCAAGCCCTTCTGCTCCTCCTGAACAGCACACATAAACAGGGAAATGCTGAAATACAGGAAGACACAATCTCATGAGGAACTAGACAGGTCAAACCAGCTGAGGACATTACAGAGTCATCAGATGCATCACCTGACTGACAGGCGTGATCGACAGCTCACTGGAAGCCTAAACAGCAATCAAAGCAGGTGCAATTAGAGGATATAAACTCAGCTGTGCATTAATTAAACACAACTGAGGCCAGGACAAACACTCCACCCATCTCCACCATGTTTTTACAAGTTTGTTTACATAATATTTTTACATCACATCCTGTAGCGGCAGGTCGGTCAGTTCCGATAAGACTGAAAATAACAAACATCCTGCAGCTCCGTCAGGCTTCACCATATCAGGGCTCAGGAGGCATCTATATTAATGTCCTGCCTTCTGTAATTTCCCCTCTACAGTAGGTACATGGGGGTGATAAGGCAGCTGGTTGGAGATATCACCACAGGAAATCAGTGAGGGGGCCAAACCAAGAGCTGGCAAATTGCTAATGACAAAAACACAATAGAAACACGCCGGTCTTTGTGTGCTGTGGGCCTCAGCGGTGGCAGGGCTCTCTGCTCCCGCTAGTGCTGAGGTCAGGAGAATCTCATTTGCCTACATTAACTCCAGTGCTGAGCGTTGAACTCTGGGTGTACGCACTGGGCCCCACAGACATCTACAGCGCCCACAGAAGCCACATAGTGCAGACACACACAAAAACTTTTGGGAAACCCCACAATGAAAGCTGATGCACGAGGCAAAGAGATTTTCAAAAGGCCCAAAAGTTACACATAAACTTACAGCATCAAGCCGTAGAGCAGGTTCCGGGAAAATCAGCCACAGCTGCTGCTGTGTGAGCTGATAAGGCTGCACACACATACAGTGGTCAGTGTTAAGGATCCTCTGTTGCTGTAATAGGGCTGCATGATGGTGTAGTGACTAGGGAGACGCATCATTGAAGGATAATTCCAGCTTATTGCTGTAGTTTCGACTAGAGCTGAAACAATTAGTCGATTAATTGATTGACAAAAAAAGTAATTGGCAGCTATTTTAATAATTTATTCATAGTTAAAGTAATTTTTTAAGCAAAAGTGCCAAAGACTCACTGGTTGCACCTTTTTAAAATATGACCGTTTGCTGGCTTTCTTTAGTTCTCTAGTCTAGGACACTGAATTGAATATCTTTTGGGTATCTTTGACTTTTGGACTGTTGGTCGGACAAAACAAGCAATTTGCAGATGTGGCATTGGGTTCTGGGAAATTATAATGAGCCATTTTATAGTAATCAATCAATTGGTTGAGAAAAGAACTGGCATATTATTTGATAATGAAAATAATTGTGGCATTGTTACAGCCCTACATTGTACTCATCTAGTTAATTGCGGGGATTGGAGATTGTGGCGTCATTGCTAAAAAGAAGTCCAACAGGACAATGAACATGAGCAGTCAGGCGATCATACAGGTTTTAAAGAGGACCTATTATGCTTTTGTACTTTTCCCCTTTCCTTTAGTGTGTTATATAGTTTTTTGTGCATGTAAAATGTCTGCAAAGTTACAAAGCCCAAAGTCCAAAGGGAGTTCCTCTCCCCCACAGAAACACTGCTCCTGAACTGCCTGAAACACCTTGATTGAAGTCCTGCCTTTTCTTCTGTAACGTGGTGATGTCACCAAGTAGCACATTTGCATAATACCTGCTTAGTGGCTAGTTTGGCACGCCCTCAAACAAAGCTAGTTAGTGCGGAGCTGGAACGGTGTCCGAAGAGTTTGGTTCGGTTGACCAATCATACCAGAGTGGGCCAGATGACCAATCGGAGCAGGAGCTCAAATGAACTGTGCGTTCAAATACCCATACTACCAAACTATGTAGTATACCAGAAAAAAATTGAGTATGTCCCGAAAAATATGCTAAAAAATACCAGGATGTCCTACTACATCCGGTCGCATTTTGCAGGGTGCAAGCCAGTATGCTTTTCTGGCTATTCTGATGTGTTTTAAGGAAGGAGTATGTCTCAATTGTATGCATACTGCATGCAACAGTATGTTCTTTGTAAGGGCAGCTGCAGTACGTATTAAAAATAAAAATAAAAAGTGCGATTTGGAACGTAGCCAGAGCGTTTCAGACAGAGGATGAAAAGAGGTGCTGCAGCACAGCCGGTGTGAGAAAAATAAAGCGTTTTTTGAACATCAAAGCATGTAAACATGTTCGAGTAGAAACCCAAAATACAAGTATGCACTTGGTCCTCTTTAAAGAAAACCCAAGCACAGCCAAACTTATCTGAAAGAGAAAATTATGATGTAAATATTTATTTTGCTTTTATACCGAGAATCTTTGGCCAAGAAATTCCTTCAGGATGAATAAAGTTCTCTCTTATCTAATCAAACTGTATGTTGTCAACATGAGTTCACAGATTGACATCCAGGATTAACTAGATGAGGGATTACGGACATTTCAGGTACAATCTCTTTTGGTTTGATATCTAAAAAAAAAGTGGTTCAAAATAATCTGGCTCAACTGTGCTACAGCAAAAGTCAGACAATCAGCTATAGGGTTGCACAATGAATCAAAATTTTATCGAAATCGCAATATGGCTTGATGAGTACAACTTTATCACAACTGATAGAAATGAGAACCACAGCTACGGAAATAAGACCAAAGACACAATAACCTGGAATAACCCTTCAAGTATCCACCTTGTTGTTGTGGCCTCCAGCTAAAGAAGTGCTCCACAGTAGCTTAACATGTGCTTTGACCACTATGTACAAAACTAATTTCCTAACAGGAACACTTTTATATTTCTTCCAAAAAGGAATACATCTGCATCTCAATCTGATCTAGCATGGTTCAAATGTTTCTATTTTTTGCTGTTACGTGACAGACGAACACAGAATACTCCTATTCTCTCTCACAGGCAGATACTTGTTCTGCGCTCTATAACCTTTCCATGTGCAGCTGGGACTATGCCAGCGTTGGCTCCGCAACCAGTCACTTTTGGGAGCGGGAAGCCTGTAGGGTTACCCATCAGTCATCTGTGCACAGCAACGCTCATCATGCTGCTGTTATTTTACCAGGACAGGAATAGCAGCATAATGTCTTTCAGAAAACAGTCTGGTAGGGAAAATATCCCCATTACATCACCGAGTTCCCAAAGACTGATGGGGCAAAATTTTGTCAAACAAAAAACCATCAAAAGAATCTAAACCTTGTCAAACGGAAAACATTTCAAGCTCCGAGCTAAGGATTTATAATAAAGAGACCGGGAAACGGTGGATAAGAGAGTGTGGCCAAGTTTGTAATAGCGTGCATGCTTGGCTCTGGTTGACGCTTTAGGGATAAGGGGGTGAAGAGGAGGGTGGGGAGGATCAATCTCTGGCTCTGTCTAAACACTGCATGCTCACAGCAGACCCAGCGGAGCCGAGGACGACGTTTACGGGACTCCTCGATGAGATGCTTTTTAAATGTCATTATCCAGTTACACTGCGTTTTGTTTTGTTCCTCTTCTTTTATCTCATCGGGACATCCGCTGCATCCCCCACCATCTGTCCGCTCTGTTACATCATAGTTATGTCTGCAAATAATAAATAAACTCCAAACTTATAGGCAGCGACTGGTGCGTCTGAGAATGAACAGAGAAGAAATTCCATAACAGGCCTGTTATAACACCTAAGATTCAGATCATATCTTCCCTCTGGTTTCATACAGTAGGTGCAGAGAACGACAGAGAGCCAAGTTACATTAAGCTTCATAAAGTGTGGTGTTGTTTAGGTGGACGGCTGAACTCTCCTGTTGCTATTTAGAGCTTGTTTCCTAGAAACCCCAGCAGCATCCTCTCGCTGCTCTTTCTGCCTCCCCCCAGAGGAAAAGCTGCAGGATTTTCAATATTTTAAATTGTACTCCAAACACGGCTATGCTCTGAGAGTAATGCAATTCTCAATATCGCGCTCTAAGAGGCTTACATTCCAATTACAATTATGAGTCATATATTTGGAAAAGATCTTTTTTTTTTCCTAACAAAAGGTAAATCCTAATTTGATGAGATATTCATCATTTAATGATTGTGACAAAGCACTGCCAATCACCTGCAGCCTTGTCTCCTAAAAAATGTTACCATACAACTAAATTGCATTCTCAATTACATTTGGAAGCGTTTTTGTGTCGCGGATTACGTTTGTCTTTTACGTATCACAAACACCTTTGTAAATCTGCGGATGGCCACAGCGAGCGACATAGTACGAACGACGTGCAGAGCAGGTGACATAGCATATCCAGCAACCGTGAATGAAAATATGTTGAATAAATGTGATGTGGATGGGTCCAACAAACACTGGACTTTCCCCCAGGACACCAGGGTTCGAGTCCCGTGTGAAACGTAGTTATTTCTTGCATTTTCGTTTTGTTTTTAAGTAATTTTAAGCCAAACCATGATGTTTTTTTACTAAACCTAACCAAGTAGTTCTGTTGCCCGGACTCAATTAAGTAGTTTTGTTGCATTTTCGTTTAGTTTTTCTGCCATTTAAAACGTTAATCACGTGTTTAAAACTGCTACTGTAATCCGGGAGAACCCTCAAAATGTATTTTGGTAATGTTTAGTTGCATGGGAACGTAATATTGTTGGAGATATGTTGATACCTAACAGGCTGGAAATCTTTTACTCTAGTTGGGCTATCCTGTCTGCCCACTTGGCTCATTGGACTTGGACGAGTGTTTTGGGTCTTAAAGTGTCTCAGTGTTTGTCTTCCTCATGCTGCAACTATGATTAAATATTGATCACTTGCATAAACGGGACACTTGTTCCTTTGGTGCTTGCAGTGGTGTGGATTAGTGCTAGCACAGGGACCTCAAGACAGACTGATTAATAAACCCAGAAAGGTTTCAGTTTGATCCCGAGGAATCCCGCTTGTATTCGGGGAGAATTCTTTTGTCCTGAGCTGGAGAGGAATAAGCTTAAAACATTGAGAGAGGATTTGTTTTATACAAGAGTTGACTTGACGACGGTTTCTGTCTATAAAAACAGTCCGAGATATCAAAACTCAAACATACACAGGAACCACTAAGTAACATAAACAGTTACCTTGCTCTGGCTCGCATAGGAAACACAAAACCAAGTCGGACAACAAAGCAGCGCCAAAGTTTCAATAAGCACAACGATGAATCAGTGACACTGATCCATTAGCGCTCGTGTGGCCCTAGTGTGGCTATTTTCTATTAAACATATCGCTAAGATGAGCCAATTCTAAGTTTATATCAATTTAAACAATTCAGAGCATAACAGTTATGTACTGTGACTGGGGCTATTTGGCATTGAGAGCCCACTCAAGTGATAAAATAAGGTTTCTAGAGAAAGCACGAGCGCACCTCAAGTGCTTCCTCCTATTGAGTACTATTCTGAGTAATGCAGACTGAAGCATGGCAGGCTCTCTGTGGCCTTTTAGTGCTGGGTTGCCTTGGCAGCTGCTCCAGGACTCCATGGCCTCTGCTGATAAGGAGGAGGAAGTGACTGTGTCTAAGAAAGCAAGGTAGACTTTCCACACTCACACTATTTTAACCTTAACCCAGTTTTTCTGACTGAAGAAAGTACATTTATCCTCGGCCACATGCTGTTTTTCCTTCAATCACAGTGGTGTGGTGCAGGATTATAATGGCTTACACTCCATGTTCGTGTCTAAACCAACCACAGTTGTCAGGGAGGTTTGGTATGCAGGCCTAAGTGTGAGCAGAGAGCCCCACTTGCATTAATGGAAGCAGAGTGGTGAAAAAAACAAGCTTCCTATAAATGCAGCCAGTGAGCCATCTTCCCCTTCAAACCTAATACACACAGTAAGACAGAGTGATGCAGCTTATACTCTCTGTTACGTAACAGCCATCATGTCTGTTTGGATAAAAAGACGTCTTCTTGCGCTTCTATTTTAAGAAACTAATGACACTGCCGACGTGCTGAAACGCCTCTGATCCGTTGCTCTGCCACCAGACCGCGGCCCCTCGCAGAGTCATGGGCTGATCTGTGAAGCAATACTTAAAAGGTTTACGTTCCCTGCCTGCCATGTACGGGGTTAAAGGAAATGTGGATGAGTCACAGGTGTGTTTACAGTGTGTGTGTGTGTGTGTGGGTTGGGAATGTGCTCCTGTCGTCAATGCATTTCTCTGCCTCCAGCCAAAAGATATCTCCTGCTGATTAGTTTATGGTCTCAGTGACAGAGGAAAGTGTTGGACTGACTCAGAGGCAAGTTCTGATCCATCAGTGAGAAACCCACACAGAGCCAAGTTTATACTGGCTTCAGGCGGGGGGGGGAAATGGAGAGGTGCGTTTGTCGCGTGAAAGGGAGGAGAGGAATTATGATATCAGCTGGCAAGAATTAAACATCTGCTCGGAAGCATCGAGTAACATAATTCAGGAGGGAGGCGACAGCGCCGTCATATGTTATCCATGTGTCGCCTCTGGAAGTGAAGAGGAAAGCCAGAGAAGCTGCAGCTACCACGACTCGATCCCTTTAATAACATTAGACGTGTTACGTAAGCTAGAAAGCAGTGCCCATGAAGGCAACAGTTCCTTTATTGTTTTAGAGAACTTCTGTTTTTATATAATATTGAGGACTGGGAGAGGAACAGAGACACTAATGGTGTTTGCCTAATTTTAACCCATGACACGCTGTGTAGTGACTCGGGTCACGCTGTGTATCGCTTCTGGTCACACAGCAAAGTGACACAGCAAAAAAAAAAAACAACAACAACTCAGTAGCCATTTTTTTAAGGCCCAGACACACCAACCCGACATCAAAGAACTAGCGGCGATGAAGGCCACCAGTGGAGTCGCCTCACGTCGCCTTTGTCTTGGCCAAAAAGTTGCACTCGAACACACCGCAAAGACCACAGCCGCCGGCCAACTACCACGTACATTCTCTGCCTGCGTGAGATTAACTAATTCTCCTAAGCGGCGTTTGCCGACCATTTTCACACCACTCTCACTCACCACTTAGCTTCATTCCAGACGGCCATGTCGTTGTGAAAATATCCGTGTATTAGAATGATCAGATGAGATAAAGATGAAAAATGAGATGAGCCTTCTGTGTGTCCTCTAGACTTTACTCGTTGGCTTGCTTTCCCCACTTCCGTTTCTCTTCTCGTGCACTGATTCGTTTAAGCTGAACAGCCAATCAGACTGATTCCTCTCACCGACGGGCTCCGCCGGCCGATTCAGCATGTTGAATCAGCGGCCAAGAAAACTCCGACACGCAGACTAGAGCCGACGGTGCAGGATACACCACAAAAACTAGGCCGACAGACGCTCACCGACGGCCCCAAACCGTCCGACGGCCGACCGTCGACTTAGTGTGTCTAGGCTTAAGACAGTTTCAACAAAAGCTGAACATTACAGACTTCATGAAGGTAGAATTAATTGCATGGATTTTAAGACACGTGTACCAAATAAACTGTGTGTAAATTTGCATGTCTTCCGAAATAAGTGTTGGTGCTGAAAGCTTGGTGACGTAGTGACAACTTGTGCTGTCTGTCGCTAACTGGACACGTTAAGACTGTTATTGTGAGCCAGGTAGTGAGATTGATATGTCACCAAGTTACATGAAGCATCTCACCTTGCATACAGCTCTCTATCCTGTGGATGAGCTGGTAGGACTTGCAGCGGTCCAGCAGAGTTCGGATGGCCGGAAGGGGGTCCAGGACGATGGTCTCGGGGTGGGCGTCAATGTAGTCCTGAAACACAGACGCAATGTTTTTAAATTACTTTTTTTTTTTACATTATTTATGTTCATATTATACGATTATTCAATTAATCATTCTTCTATCAACAGAAAACTAATCATCAACAAAATTTTGATAAACAAAGAACAAAAACTGCTGAACGTCCACAGTGAATGACATTGGGTTTTGGACTGTTTGTCTGATAAGACAAGTTATCTGAGGACGTTTCCATGAACTCTGGAAGTAGTGAAGGTCATTTTTCTCTATTTTCTGGAACTGTTTAGACTACACAATTAATCAGAAAAATAATTGACAGATGAATCAATAATGGAAATAATGGGAATGAGGGTGTGTTACTAGTGCATAAAATATGCACACCAGCACATGGTGGCTTCACACCACAAGCAACCATCTGCCCATGAAACACACACACACACACAAATACATCCATACAGATTAGAGATATTAAACAAACATATCGAAGTAGGCAAACTACAAATACAAACACTGAGCTGAAGGGTTAACACTCCTCACTTTGTATATGTGTGTATGAGATGTATACCAGCGGGCCTGTGTAGGTTACATCACTACATCTCTGCATGGCCGGCTGTTAGGTCAGCGGGAGGTTTGCTACTTTACATAACTGCACTCCCCTTCTCTTCTCTTCTCTTGTCGGCTCTGCTCTGGCTCTGTCCCCACAGCACCTCCTCTCCACTTTGCAGCTCTCCATGCTCTCCATCTCTGCTCTGTGGATTTCTCTGCCAACCGTTCCTTCCCAGCATTTTTTTTACTGACTCACAAACGCTGTCAGGTGGAGCTGGCTGGCCCGCACATTACACAAACAGCCTGCCCGCTCACACCACGGCTCCACTGTCACACACGTTTGCATGAAATTAAACACGCGCGCCAATGCCAGACATCAAAATCCCATTTGCAAACTGACTGTCATTACGCATACACACATTGACACATGCAGCGAGTAAACAAATGCCTTTGCGTTGACATGGAGGACCCATCTGTAGGATTTACCGGGATCTAACGGGCTGATTAAAGCCAGTTGAGCAGTTATGTAAGGCAAACATGCTTCTGCCAAAAAATAAATCCAAACTAATCTTCCAGGAGTTTAGAGCAATACTCTGCTGATAAGGACTGTCACTTGCTGATTTCTGCATCTCAGAAGAAGAAACGCGTTTAAACACAGACAAGAGGGGGAGGTGAGATAGAGATGAGCGCTGGCTTGCAGGTGTTAGAGAGGAAAAGAGCCAGACGTATGTCAGTGTGGGTGGAAGAGAGTGGGTGTTAAGGCTGCACATTTTCTGTCCGTTTTTCCAGGCAGATCTGTTTCCATAGGGAAAATAAACCGTTCAAAATCTCAGAGAATATGGTCAGCAGAGGATCTAATCTGAGCTACTGGTCGTAAACCATGTCTGTGATGCCACATGGCATCAAACCTGAAGTGCAAAATAATTATTAGCACTTACATGAACCACACCCAGATGGGTGTGATTTACCCCATCAGCTGTTGATCACAGAGAAGCACACTAGACTAGAAACTTAATCATGTTTGTAGCACCAGCAGTATATGGCAGCAAGATAAACAAAACAAAAACTACTTCCACAAGTGTTTATAAATGTTAATAACTGCTTATAATCCCAAATGTAATCACTATTGGTATATGGTATAACTTTCCATTTCTTTCATTACAATTTTTAGGTAGCTGACAAGGCCAAAGATGCTAATAAAAGACACAAAGGTCAGCAAAACCAATAGTTCCTTAAACCACATCCTCCTACACAGATTACTACATTTATATACAAAGATATTTATTATCACTGCGACCATAAACATGCAGCTCTAAAGTCATGCTAATAATATTTTTCCCAGGTCGGCTGTGCACACGGCTCACACCTCAGGCCTCTGAATCACCAGAGCGCATCCCAGCCTGACATTTTGTTTGAAATAAAGAGGTATTTTAGAGAGGAAGGCTTATTCCCTCCACCACACAAAAGGTTATTTATGACCACAGCTGTGTCATATCTGAAATAAACCAACGCGTATATCTCAACGACAATGTAATCACAGATGACAGCTGTGTTCAGGTAAATAGGCAGAACTATTAGAGGACTGAGCCACAAAGCCGCGCTGCTGGTTTACCAGCTAATACTTGATCCAATATTCATCTACAGTCACCATCTTTAGTTGGGGAGTGAAAGAATGACAATGTTGGAATAAAACCACCATGCAGAGGAGCCTGCACGGTGGTTTGGGTACTTGGTATTACAGGGTGCCATCCTTCAAAGATGTAATATTCGCAGCGGACTGGGAGGAGACCTTTAGGCCGGACCAGGACACACTAGGTGCCCGAGGATCCCCTAAGAAGAGCTAAAGGATGTAGCTGGTAAAAAATGAGGTCTATGCTACTCTGTAATCACTTATCTGGTTAGGAAAATTGTTGGAACAATAAAGATTTAGAGGTCAACAAAGTCATGAACTGCTATAATTAGTTAAAGGGCCTTGCAGTAAAGTCACCACTGTTCTCCTAAACCATAGTGTCTTTCAATGTCTTTCAGAGTCTTTGATTCATTTATTAATTCAATAAATCTTTAGTCTATAAAATGTGAGAAAGTAGTAAAACAAAATTGTCAACTAGGGCTGCACAATTAATTGGCATTTTATCAAAATCGTAATAAGGCCTACTGCAACTTTCAAATTTCAGGTGCAATATTTGTTAAAGGTGAAATGTGTGTCAAAATACAATTTTAAATGAAATATTGTCATGCTGAGATGTCCTGGCCCACACATCATATTCTAGACTTAAAAAAACACATCTTTGTTTGGTATAGATCCCTGCAAAAATCACACCATAATCATTTTAATATGTTTTTCAATGAAAATGAGAATAATTATGTAAAAATGATCATTCCTTCAATATATCGCAACTCATATCGCAATTGTAATAGTCAAAATAATTGCAATAAAATATTTTTCCAAAATCGTTCAGCCCTATTGACAACCAAGGTATCGGTATATAAACAGAGAAAAGCAGCATGTGTGGCCTTTTTAATTGATAAATGACTCAAATGATTAATCTATCTAACCACATCTTTGTCTTTGTGCATCTCTGCGCGTGCGTGTGTTAGGCGAGTGTAGAGGTCAAAGTTCACGTCTAATGTTCCTGAGAGAAAACGTGGAAAGCTGTACCCTGTGATACTGAAGCACGTTGAAGACGCACAACTAGAGATGTGTGGTGGTGTTTTGTACTGACTACTGTAAAAGTTATAATTTTACATTATCACAATTGTTGCCATCTGTAGAAGGTGGGGATCTATACCTTGGTAAGTTTATCTATGGCGCTTTTTGTCACACAGATCTTTACGAAAAAACAAGGTGTGTGCATTTGCTTCAAAATGGCCTAGAGGACCATAAAAGTGTGCAAACACAGCCACGTGTGAATATATTGACCGGGTTCTGTTGTGTAAGTGATTGCTCCACACCGACTTCCTGTTTGTCTTTCCTAATTGAGCAGTCAGGAACACGTTGACATGACGTTGATCATGATTACAGCTCCTCTGAGTCATTCAGAGGGAGACAGACTGACAGACAGACAGACAGACAGAGGGAGGAAAATTAATTTTCACACCATCTATAACGGTGCTAGATTAATGAACACACACACACCAGTTTTCTGAAGTGTGTTCACAGTGCCGCATTTGGAGCTGTGACCTGCTGTCCATGTGAGATTTTTCTCACTTCTGGAATAACAAGAAAACTCTTAAAGAACTTTCAGTTAAAGCTTTTAAGTCTCATGAGTCACCACCATATGCTCAAATATAGCTGCTAAGGTCCTTTATGTTCCTGGAGCTAAGTTAAGGCTCGTCTGTTTGATTCCTTGAACTGGAACATTTACATGTAAACATAAAATTCTGTCATCCATAAATGCTTATTGCCTGAAGTAGTGTTGCTACAGACAACACTATCCAGAGCTTCTACACGTTTTTTCTTTGTTTCAGCTGTATCTGAAGAGCTTAGCTAATGTTCCATATCATGGGTGCTTTGAGATATATGAACATGTTTAGCTACAAAACCTTCTTTTTCATTTAACAAAGAAGTGAAAGTTCTTCGATATTAAATGTTGTCTGAACACAAGTAGACATACAAGAAATGTGCCTAAATATCATAATCTAAAATTTGCAGAAATGGATCAGGAACTACCTGGCCAAAGAATAAGAAAACAATATAACAAATCTGACGAGACATTGTGCAGCAGCTTTCGCTATTTCACAGTTTTTGATGCTTGGTACTACAGATGTACTACAGCCACATGTCAGTCAGTGACAAACCCTTTGCAAAACCCCCGCCCCCCTCGAGATAGAAGATAATGAAATTAAGGAACAACACTGTTCCTGTAATGCCGGGTAGGTCTTTATTCACTGTAACAATGATTAAAAAGCAAAAGCAGCATGTGTATACATTCAGTATACCTTCAGACGCTAGCGTTGCACAGTGCTAACACTAGTTAATGATGTGCTAACGCACCCTGCTAATGTTATCTCCACAGGTTTTTACGTGAAAAAGTAACGTTACAGAGATCTATATATCCTTCCAACCGCTCCAGGTAACGAGTATCACTATCACACATGCGCCAGGCACAATCTTTAACCATGACTAGCTCAAAATCCACAACACCAGCCTGAAAATTAAGAAAATCTGAAATGACTGCATGAGAGTCTATGGAGCAGAGCCATGTAGCTGTCGGACACTTGTCGAAGCTACGCTATGATTGGCCAGTCTGCGTTCGAGGGGCGGGACTTAGCGAAGGTTCAATACCCCTCTCTACATGACATTATTTTTAAAATATTTTTTAAAAGATATTTTTCATACATTCCCATGTTTATGTAAATTGTGCAATTATATAAATATTTGGGGGAGTTGTGCACATTAATTTCAACAGGCCAAGTGGAAATTATCATTTCATTTGCCCCACTTTCCCAGGCCTCTGTAGTGCTCTTCACATCACCTATAAATCCTCAGGGGGAAACAAGGAAAGACAAAGATGCATACCTGTACTCTTTGCACCAGCAGCACAGCCTGTGAATCATTCTGGTCAGCCTCCAGGATGAGGTCAGTCAGTTTGTGGATAATGACGTCCAGGGGACCCTGCTCTTCCAGAGGCTGGCTGAGGTCCAGCTGAGGAGAGATGGACAGCCATGGGTCAAGGGTCATAGTACAAAAACACTCCTACACTCAGGCATTCATTTATCACATTTAGAAATGGTTTACCACAGCAATCATCCATAAAAAGACATGGTCATCATTCTAATAAAAAGTTCAATGACAATTATATATATAATTATATTATTTTCCCGGAATGTCATGTACCTCTATTACAGAATGGTACCTCTATTACAAGGGATGTAGTATTTGTTTGATTCAGAACAATTAAAAAAAAAAACTATGACATTGTTGCAACTCTCTTTTGTCTGGCAGTTGAGAGGGAGAAGACTATTCATACTAAATCAAAAGCATGTACTCACAGGCAGTATGGCAGGTTTTTGACCAAAAGAAAAAATCAATTTAATTCCCACAGTTTGTTCAGGCCTCAAGTCAGAACTTGCCAAAATTTGGCGTTCTCCTAAATTGCCCACAAATTATCACTGTCTGCAGTTGGTTCACAAAGTCAAAATTGTTTCCCTTTCACCTACTGTTTAGTCACCACATTCATCTTATTTGCATGCTATAAAAATGCCACAGGGAAGTTCATCAACGGCCAACCAGGAAGTAAGCATCGTCCTGGTTCCCTTGACAAAAAAACAATGAGATTTTTCCACTGGGTTTTCGATTATTGCAGAAAATAAACTCTGTGGCAAACAAACGTTTATGATACTTAAACGTTTTGTTCCGTAAGATAATCTCCACAAATGAACACCACTTTTATGATATTTGAAGTGTGAATGCAATCGCCAGAAGTAAAACGCTAACGTTAGGCTATAAATGAACTACACCACGGTCACATGAGCGCGAGTATAAACAAACAGGCTGTCAATAAAAGCAAAAAAAAAAAAACTCATTGACTTTGAGATGAGGGAACCGGAAATGCTGAAATGATTTCCAGGTTTTAGGACTCATTCCTGCACCACTCTATTATAGACGTACTTATACTATACATGCACCAGTGTACTGGACAGAGAGCTTAGGTAGGAGGCAGTACTGGTGAAGTCTTGGAAGTACAGAAATTACCATATGAGACTGAATCATAGCTGCACCTGACTAGCCTTGTGACCCTACACTAAAATGAACTACTCCAAGTTCATTTAAGTTATTTTTCAGTCTGATGGATAACTTTTTGAACATGATGAGAGAGTATTTTTATGAAAAGAAAGGAACCACTAATTTTGGAAAATCATCAATCTGCCATCGCCCTCATTTAAACTCCCAATCTGTCGATTGAAAAGAGTCATCTCCCCACTCCATCTCTGAGGAAACAATTCTAAATCATCTTCTCCCTCTTTCATTTATAGCTCTAACTTTGGTGCAGCCAGAGTTTATTTTGTATTTGTTTTTAATTACACCATCAGGATTTATTCTGGTGTCATCTATTTTACTATGAGTTACAAACTTGCTCTCCCTCTGGCCAGACCTCCAGTCTGTGTATATTAGACAGCCTCTGAGAAAATGCCAAATTTGCATTTCCTTTGAAGTTTACCGCAGCCGAAAGACTGACTACGATGGCCAAGTAGTTCACAAGTAGTCAAAGCAGCTCTCCAAGTGTGATAAGACTTATGTAGGTCAACGCTTGCGCACACACATACTACACGAGATAGAGGAGAGATGCTAGGCTTTAGCAACCAATGTTGAGTCCTCTGCTGATGAGATGGATAAGTGCAATTCACAAAAGGTCTATATACTGGCTGAACATGTCCAGTTTGTTGTGACAAAGGGAGTCGAGTTAGGTTTGTATGTAAGGGACAACTTTTAAAGGCAGGGTGGGCAATCTTGAGAAACTAGCAAGAGTACACTAGATTTTTAAAAATGATCCAGCCGAAAAAACAAGCCCAGTGTTGCCAACTCTTTTCCAATGAAAGTAGCTAGCAGCACTAGCTCCAAAATTGCCCAACACTGACCTCCCTTCAGGCCTCCCTCCAAAGCACTCCCCCTAAATTATCATTACGAACATAAAGATATCATAGTGAACTTAAACAACAAACATGGCTGTTGTTAGTACTCACAGCTTTCAAGCTAGCAGCTTGTGGAAGACTCCGGAGACGCGCAATGAGTGCATGGGCAGAGTGCGCGCAGGTAGATAGGCAGGTAGCCTGTCCAATAATAACATTCGGAACGATTAAAATGATTTGACCGGTTTATTACAGTCCTGCGACAGCCAGAGATACCGGATTTATTTCAGTTTTTTTCGTCAGAGTATTTGATTTATTGATTAATGTCGGGATGTAATGAGATTTTCAACTAATATAACAAAAAATGTTTCTAAAATCTTTACCAACGCTGCCTTTAAAGTTAGAAAACACAAGGGTGCTTGGAGCTGTGCCTCCTTTTTTGTTGCTACATAAAGGACCTTCTGAATTTGAGAGGCAGGGTTGTGTGAAAGGACAGACGGACTGTCAGAGAGACAGATAAAGCAGCCTTCAATACGTGGCTAGGCAAAATATTACTGAAAAAAGGTCATATGAGTGAAAGTATATTTTGAGACAAACTAATCATCACAAATCAATGTTTCCTAACAGCACTAATACAACTATTGCAGCCTTGATTTATTTTATTAGACTTGGACAAACACTGTGACAAATAATCTAACAGCACATTGTGACTCCTTGAATGTGTAAAATGAATGATGGGACTAAGAGACACAGTGCACCTGAAACCAGAGCAAACACACCAACATTGTACTGACAAGACTGTGTCAAAAACAGCCAATTGTGTTGGTTGAAGTACTCATTAGGTAATCAGCAAATGGGGATCACCTGATGGTTACAGACAAAAGACAACATATGTGCAAATAACCCAGAGCCGGGCAGGACCCCACTGTCCTTTGTGCTGTCCAGACAGTACGCAAACCGAGAGCGAACACACCTTAGTCAAACCGGTGTGGATCAATGCAAGAACTGTAAAACTGTACAGAGTTTCAGTTGGTTTAGGGTTGGCCGCAGTCAACCTGTCAGTTAAGCTAACATTTCCTGGTTAATAATTGTGAGAAGTGTGATGGATAGATGACTAATTAGCGTACCCTTGGTCCTGCCCTGAAAAGTCAATTGCACAGAGCTGTAAATCTGTTAAATATCAGTTGATTTATACCATGTTCTTTGCACTGGGTGGGATCACCAGGAAGAACAACTCACATTAGGTAAGACCTTGTTTTGACAGAGGTATGTTCATTGTTTTTATCAGAGTCTGGCATGGAATATGGGCTTTTCTATGTTGAGCAGGCACACTCCACACTACACATCATACAGTCTGTGCACAGTATGCTAACACACAAAGAAATGCCAACACGCCCTGCAATGTTCAAGTCAAGCTGCACTTCCTTAAGAACTCATTATACACTATACATCAACACAGCATGTCTTTCCCTGCCCATCTTAACACTGTTGGATCTCATTCTCCTTCATGCTCCATTCCTCCTGCCTGTAGAAACACGCCCGTCAGCTCAAATGTAATTCGCCAACATGAGCTGCAAAAATGTATACAAGGCAATGAGGATGAAAGTGTCCAGTGACTCTAGAAGGTTTGCAAGAATTCACACTTGGACAACATTTTCAAATCGAGTGCATCTGTACTAGTGTGGCTAAGGCCCTGTTCAGACCTCGCATTAACATGCGTCTTGGGTGATCCGATCACAAGTGGACAGCTCTCAGTACGTCTGTTTACACCTGGCATTAGAATGCGTCTCTCCACATGCGTCTTGAGTGACCACTTGTGATCGGATCTCACTTCCCCGCTCTATATTGAAATAAACACGTAGTAAACACATCTCTAATACAGCAGACGATGTGACGTAATATTATGGAATGTCAGCAGTGATATCCTACATATTCGTGACATATTTTTAACATAACAATATAAGGTTATTGTCTACCGGCGGTACCCGAGCACCTCTGTGCCGCCGGCACCGCCACCTCTGCCAGGCGACAGTGGGGTACAGAGCTTCAGAGAGCCGGGGATGACAGCGAGCGAGTGCGCGGGTGTCAGCTCCGTGCAGAGCATCGGAACAAAAACCCTGACACATCACCGACAGTATGATAATAATGCACTTCCCGTGCATTGCCTGATAGTCTGTAGCTATGTAGCCTATAGATAAGTGTAAATACAGTTGTACCGACAGGAGACAGTAGTGCACTGAATCCGTTTCCATTCCGCGAGGCTCGCGTCTGCCTGTCTATTCACATGAGGAGCACAGTGAGACCCCGCGGATCCAAGAGGGACGTCAGTTGAGTTGGCGGTCCTTCAATGTGGCCCAGGACACATTGGCGTACACACTGCTAAAAGAATGTGGCCACATGTGGACCAGACCACCTCTGAATGTGGTCTGAGCGATAGGATCTCAATGCGTCTTGAGTGCATTCCCACCTGTACTTAGACTTAAGGGAGGGCTGAGGTTAGGTGTCGGCGATATGGTTAAAATCCTATATCACATTATATGTAATTTTGTATTTTTCGATATATGCAAAATCAGACAAGTGCAAAATCTTTCTGCCAAATGTTACTTAATTAGCAGTAGAAGCTCCGAGAGAAGACAGTGTCTGATAAAGTATTTATAAACTAGACCATTGTGGATGTGTCTGTTGGAGTCAGATATTCAGGCCTCAACAAGCAGTTTTAGGAGATGATATGCCTACATTGACAGTATTTCATCAGAATCAACCAGTATGACTACATAAACTAGAAAGGTAAGGCCCAGGTTTTAAAAACGAACTCCAGACGTTTTGGTGACTCAGCAGTCCAGCTGGTTTATCAGGAATCATGTGGCAGACAGAGGTGTGGCATATGGCAGATGTGTAAAACACATAATCGTGCTGCCATGGCCTTAATAGCACTGTCTTGGTAAGTCAACACTCGTAAAATGTGTTGTCACCTGTGGATAAACTATCATAACACAACGAGCAGCGGTGACAGGGCCTCAGCAGTGGCGTGCGGTACAAGCAGGTCGGTAAAAACCGAAGCTGTCGCTTTTCTGTCTAGCTAGCGGTGTCAGAGCCGGGTGGAAGGGAATTTGCCTGTACTCCGCTGAGGCATGGCTTTTAATCTCTTGCTTACACAACACAGAGGGCCCGTCCACAGCCTGGCCTCTCCACAAAAACAGGACTCTACATCGTGGGGGTCAACACCCACTGGCAAAGACACATCGCAGAGGATGAAGCTCTCCTCTCCCTGTGCGCAAATAGAATGACCCCTTGCTTTAGAGCTCACCCAGAAAACCCAGCAGTAAAGTCACTGATCTCCTGCTAAATGCTAAAAGCAGAAATGTCAGCTGACGTCTTTGCGAGTCCCTCTGGGACTGAGTGCTAGCAGTGGGCCATGGTGGTGATGGACAGCACAGAAAACACGCTGGATCCTGGAGGGAGAGGGTAGGTCAGGGCAAAATATATTTTCAGCTTTGATGTAGCACCACAGTGGTCCCAAGCTACACCCCAGGGATATCTCAAAATGGCGATTTTGAGCAAACAGCAGGGACAGAGCTCAAATTTGTACTTCAGTTTTCAACATAATTGTGTACAAGTACAAACTGTATCAACCATTGTTTGCAGCGGTTATTTGTCTCTGTGCCTGGTGAGGTTTTGCCATGGTGCTGCTTCATCCTTTAGATGTCTCTTTCTAGTTGCCCTCAGCTGGCTCTAATCTCACCTGGCTTTCGCTTTGTTGTCAGACTAGCCCAGAGTGCAGACAGACATGTGATGAATGATTTATATTGTATGGCGTGCGGCACTCGACACCCTAGTGTAAGAGAAACATATGTGTCGCAGACAAACCGTGGCTGCTGGCCACACCTCACATGAAGTACAAGACTAAACATGAGAGGGGATCGACATGACCGTGAATCTCCAGCCGAAAACCATATGGAGGGTCAAACCGGGAGCTCATTAGTCTAATGGACGACTCCTCAGCATCCCTGGAGTCCTCACTGGACTGGAAGCTTATCAATTATACTTATAATTAAAATTAACTATTTATACATGTGCATGACTAAAGTGACTTGGCAGGTAGCTTAAGAACATTTTAAAGACATTTTTGGCAGGTGGGGGGATGAAAAAGAACTACTTCAGAAGGAAAGAGACCTCTACCAGGTCTACTGAGAATGGCTAAGGATATTTAGGGAGATAAAGGAGTCACGATGGAGTTCATCTTAGTCACACTGATGAATATCTTATTCATCATCATCTCCTCCCTCAATTCAAGACTCCTAAAACAACAAACTAAATAGTAATTGCAAATAATGGCCACCAATCTGCTTTCTTTGGATGGTGGTACACTGGAGGACCAATAAATACCATCTAAACACAATCTCTTATTTGTCAACCTCCAAAAAATCAATATGTGGGTGAGATACAGTAGGATGCCGGAAATTAACTTTAAATTCCCAAGCACTTACCATATAATAAAAACAGTAACTCAATAACTTTCTATGGACAGCCCACTCAAACGATGGCCATTTGCCGTGATGGGTTCTCTCTCGGAGAGCGAATATTGCCTTCCTCGAGGCCGAGCCCGGCGAGTTAATCCCATCAGTGCTGTGATACAGACGAGCTAATGTACAGAGCTCATGGGAGGGCGGCTCTCATGAGCTCAGGGCTAAGGGGTCAGTATTGATGAGCTGCTGCAAAATCGCTTGGAGGAGGGAGAGGAAGCATGAAAAGTAGAGACAAGGTGAGCGTGATAATGGGTCACTTTAAAAAAAAAGGAAAAAAAGAGTTAGAGTGGAAAGATGCTGGAGGCGAAAGGAGCAATTATGCAATGTCAAACAAAAGAACCATCTGTTCTGTTTCAGTTTTGTCAGTCCTAATGCGTATACATGTAGATGGTTTTCCCACACTAGAAATGGAAATATAAAATGAGCTCCCTGGGGCCGCCGGATTTAGCAAGGATCTGTTCACACAGGGTGACGTCATAACCACTACCGTCCCTCTGGAGGATCCAACCTCTTGTGGCAGATACCATATATCGCTAGGTGGAAAGTGCAATGTGAAATATCTATATGTCATTTTGACTTCTTTTTCAGATGTTTGATTTAGTAAATTGTAAGACTGCAACTGACAATTATTTTCATTATCGATTCATCTGCTGATCATTTTCTTGATTCATCGATGAATCATTTGGCCTAAAAATGTCACAAAAAAGTGAAAAACGTCCAACACAATATCACGAAAACCCAAGGTGACATCTACATGCTGCTAGTTTATTTCATCAAACAACCCAGAACCCACAGGCTCTGCCGATCTACTATTTGTTTAAGCTCTAGTACACAGCCATTATTCCAACAAAGCTGTGTTTTCGACAGACAACAAATAAGTGAACTAGCTTGTAATAAGATATGTTAACAACATGAACTAATGGTTTATTCTGCCTAGGGTTCATTTATCTTTGGATATCCAAGGTTGAGTTGTTATCGTCAAGATCAGCTAGTGTGTCAGACCATGGGGACAAGGTTAGGTGATTCAATAAATCAGCAGCTATGTTTTACTCCAGCCTTCTAGAGAAGGTTAAATAGACTAGATATCCACATAGCAGCAAAACTCCCACCCACCCCTAAAGCTTTAAAAAAAAACATGAATAAAACATGAACACTCCAGCTGAACACTTAATCTGCAATGAAACACATTTTTCATTTTGAAGTTATAGTAGTGCCGAACAAGTTTTAGGGCTAAATGTTTTCTGTGTTATGTACCACCACTTCCTTTCCATGAAATCCCTTTACTGCCATCTGTCCTCATCACTCTTGTTATCTCTGTCTCAAACAAAACATTACTTTACCTCAACAAGATTAATGAATTAATTCATGTACTTTATTGTCTCAATGTGAAAATGTGACTTAGGCTTTGAAGATTGGGCTTGAAATAAGGTAATATAATAACAAGACATGCAGGAGAAAATATATAGAACAACAAAGTTTAAAAAATACATAATCTGGCATTAGAAATCGCATCATTGTGCAAAATACCAGTCTAAAGAGGAAGTCTATGGGTTGTTGGGCTCAGACTTCACTGGTGCAATAGGAGAAGACAGCTTTGTACACAGACTTGTATAACAAGGCCAAAGCATTACAACGGCTACCATTATCTTCGCTTGAGATGCAGCCGTGACAGTACAGGCACTGACTGGCATTGGGTGCATCTCGGGCTGCCGAGTCACCGGTGTGAAATCAAAAATACCTCTGGGTGTCTGAGTAAACTGAGCTTTCTCAATTGGCAGCGACAGCCAAACTAAAAAAAGGAGAGTTTATGCTGATTTGTAGAAAGTGGGCAACAGTAGGGAACCACCGATATCGGATCGGATATCGGCCCAAATTGGCTCAAATAGCTGGATTACACTTGAATTGTAATTCCCGGTAATTTTGAAGATTTTTTACCAAGTTGCTGGTGTATGACTTATTATCTTAATAATAAATAATAATTGAGTAAATTTATGTTTTATTTGTTATAATTTGTTTTACAAGGTTAAGAGAGCAATGTTAAAGTCAAGCCTGATGTTGCCTTACACATACAAGAATGATCCCATACAGCTTATTAATTAAACACTGATATGGGATCGGTACTCGTATCGGCCGATACCCGAAGCCCAGGTATCGGTATTGGGACTGAAAAAGCCACATCGTTGCATCTCTAGGCAACAGGTAGTCCTGGAAAAAGAGTTATGGGGACGGCCAGAGGGCTGTTCAAGTCCCTGGGTACCCCTCGCTGAGGGTTTTCTGAGGATCTACTCTCCCAGGAGAGACTGAATGCACAGTGGGAAACAAAGTCCTGCTTACTTTGGGACTATTCCCAGGACAAGGCTCTTTCTGGGTGTGCTGATATCATTAGCACAGGGAAAGGAAAAAAATAACCACAAAGCAAAGGGGAAAAAGCCCCCCCGTCTCCAGACAAGAGACGGCATTAAAAAAAGAAAAACAGAGAAAAGGTAGGATGATTTCCTCCTCAATTGCAGAAAGCACTTTAACTGATAAGTACTTGTCATCACTGAGCTCCCAGGACTTAGTAACAATTGTTACTATGCAGCTGTATGTGCTGTGTTTACTTACTCAATGTAATGTACTGTGTCCAATATCCATTAATGACAGCAGTTTTTACTTTCCTGGGGCCTCTATGTACCTGAACATAACTCAGCACGCCTCTTTTACTTGAGCTAAGTAATTATTACTGGAGATAGACCATTATTTCTTTTAGTACATCCACATTATACAGAATACTAGCGGCAACTAACGATTATTTTCATTGTCGATTAATCTGTTGAATATTTTCTAGATAAATCGATTAGTTGTTTGATCTATAAACTGTCAAAAATGTTGATCAGTGTTTCCAAAAGCCTAAGATGACATCCTCAAATGTCTTGTTTTGTCCACAAATAAAAGATATTCAGTTTACTGTCATAGAGGAGCAAAGAAACCAAAAAATATTCACATTTAAGAAGCTGGAATCAGAAAATTTTGAATTTTTTTTCTTAAAAAATTATTCAAACCGATTAATCGATTTTCAAAATAGTGCAATTTTATATTATAAAAATATTGCTTTTGGTGTAGGTGACTGATGTCAGATACTGTGATGACTTCTACAACTACTACCAAGCTTTTGAAAGCTTCAACCACACACGCTCACACCTAAACACTCTCACAGAATGAGCAGCTACTGCCCCAATTAGATTCCTCTGACGTACAACAGAGTTTACAGAGTTGTGCTGAGACAAATTGCATCACAGCTTAACAAATGAACATGGCCTTGTCTGGTAGAATGGCCCTGATGATGCTTACAGACTGAAAATAGCAAGACTGCAATTACATCGAGTATGTAGGAGGTAACAATCTCCCAGTAGATATATGTGTAGTAAATAGTTTGGCTTCAACTCTACCTCAAGGTACTGAATCAGAATTAAATACTCTATGAAAAGGGATATACAGTACATTTTTCGCAAAGACTTCCCAACTAAAACAATGACTGACTGCTAAAAAACAGTACCATACAAAAAAAAGTCGACTTACCTGAACAACTTCTATTCCTCTTTTCCTGAAAGATAAAACAAAAGCAACAGTCATTAATTTACCAAAAATGAACAGAAAGTTATCAATCATAAATAGACACCGCCGTGCATCTAAAGTACCTAAAAGCTAAGATGCAAGACGCCATGTAAATGTGTTGTAGGCACTATAGGTGAGGATGTCTCAAAGACTCAGAGGAAGAAAAGACTTGAATGAACCCACAGACTAGAAAAGAAGAACTCCAACACAAAGCCAACAAATATATTTTACTTACATAGGGAAAGTGACAAGAAGGCACACTCCTAGTTATTACTGGTTTATTTTTTACTTTCATGTTGTGAAATATAAGCAATGTAACCATGTCTTTGCATCAGTTGGAGTTATTTTCTTTATGATGTGAAGTTTCCTTTTACTCTTTATGTAAATATATGACAAAACAGTTCCTCTCCATAAGAGGGAGAAAACAGAAACTCACTTTGGTTTTAGACAATTTGACTCTATGGACAGTTAGAGACATGAGTTACTGTACGGACACAAGAACCTATCTGTGCCTAGATGTCAAAACTAAATGAACCTGGATTATTCAGTAGATTTGTGTGAAAGCAGGACAGCAAATTAGGGACTGCAAATACAAAAATCCCACCCCAGAGCTGGAGAATATTCTACTTTTTTTTTATCTTTGGATAAAAATTGGTTGCTTG
Source organism: Sebastolobus alascanus (assembly GCA_916701645.2). Lineage (NCBI taxonomy): Eukaryota > Metazoa > Chordata > Actinopteri > Perciformes > Sebastidae > Sebastolobus > Sebastolobus alascanus. The sequence continues at coordinate 479,514 of CAKAOJ020000169.1, forward strand.
GCAACCAGCAGACCACTACAAAACTGGAGTTGTTGGCAGAGGTGACTACCATAACATAGTGCAGCACACTGTACACATGTGGAACCTGGACTCGTCTCCTTTCCTCTGACAGTACACAACAAATGAGTAGAAAACCAGTCCAGCACCACAACCAACTCAGCCTGTCCAGCCCAGTTGTTTTTGAGGTTACAGCCCCATGGTAACAGCGGCGCAGCCATTCACCGCTTCACAACAATGTGGATATTTAATACTGCAGCTGGCGTGTTTCATGTGGTGTGAATGGGGCCTTTAGTTTCGTCCCATCTCAGATATGGAGATTGTCTGCTCTGCTATACTGTTACACAGCCAGCAGAGTGAAAGGGATGAAGGAGAAGACCCAGCAGAGAAGCAGGCCAAGGTCACAACCTTTTCAATAGGCTTGACCCACATGAATATAGAGGTGTAATGGAAAAACTAGACACTTTTTATTACGCCATCTCTTACTAACACACAGTATCATATATCCATAAACTCTAACCCTAAAGTTTGGTATTTATGGTACACCATAGACATGACTACTGCACTGCATGACAGTATGTGATTACAAAGGTTACACGTGGGTGTATTTGAGAATGTGTTGGCGAGATCGAGTATGGTTTAAAAAATTATGATAAAGTTACCAATACTACTACCACCCTGAAAGTGGTACTGATACCAATAGAGTACTTCATTTGATACCCATCATGTGAATGGAAGCATTCAGTTGCGTATAATGCCACCACCACTGCATTTATTTTTATCAGACGCTACAGGCGTGCAGTATAGCCATACTTTCAATTTTTTTGGTGGCATCTCGGCACGCTGAGCTGCCAACTCCATCAAATACACCGTGCTCAACTTCACCACACCAGATTGTATTGGGTGTAGCTGCTGCGGTAGTGGGCCAATCACATGTGGTGTTAAATCAAAGAAAGCTTCCCATAAAAATAGTCTTTTTGTTCTAGATCTGGGTACAAAAAGGATCAAATGCAGGCATTGTCTGACTGGAGACGTTTCGATACTTGGTACTGGGTTATTTTGGTCAATACCTTAAAAGGTATCGAGTACCGATACCCAGCCCTAGTGATCCATCAAACATTGGCCAGAGACAGATAAAGTAGTCCGCCCAGGTGAAGCAGCATTACCTGTCTGGGCTGTTTAAACTTTGATCTGTCTGTTTCTTGAAGTCACCGCAATCAGTTCTTTACGTGTTAATTAATTCTAAAGTGATATTCACCACAGGTATTGAAATAATCACAGTCATCCCATCACTGCAGTAAATTGTATAATTTGGGTGAAAGATTACATACAAACATGCAGCGGGTGTAGCTCAGTGTAATCTCATCAGACTTGTTGTCCTAGAGCGGCCTTGCCTTGACAGGACGAAGTGACAATATTTTCATATTCTCCACAGACGCTGAGGCTGGCTGTTCTCAAGGGCATTGCATTTATCCAAAGCAGGTATATGCGAGTCAGTAGTAGGAAGCCTCTAAATTGCTGTGCCGCTCCAGACCAGCTGGACGAGACAGGCCAGAGTCTGAAGCACTCACAATGTCAGCTGCATGCCACGTGATGAGAGGGAGAAAACCTGCTCAGTCACTATTAGAGTGAGTGAGCCTTACGGGTCAAAAAAACCTGTACATATCTATCTGTCAGTAAAATCAAGGTGCGTGAAACGAAATTCAAAGAATGTGGCAACGACACCATTCCTTAATAAATACTGACTTAATAACTGACACACCCTTGGAGAGTTGTGCCTCCTAGAAAGAGCCTTTTATAGAAAATACCTTTTAAAAACAGTTGTAATCTATAAACAGGAGCCACATATAGGATGATTATCTTAGTTCTATTTTTGCTGTCTGACTTTTGCTTTCTAACATGGTACATGATAAGGGAAATTAGTCAAGAAAAAGGAGAACCAGAAGACAAGTTAAAGTGGCTGACTGGGGGAAAAGCAGTCATGCGGTGATCATATACATGATTCACATTGTGGCTCTCTTCCATTTAAATGTGCTGGCATTTGTTGTTGATCTTGTATACAGGCTATTAATTTGATTTGATCTTTTGCCACAAATACCCCTTCTTAACACTTGGCCCCCGTCCTTCATATTAAACAGCCCTCAATCCAGCTCTGAGTGGAGACAGGGGTAGTCAGGATGCAGGGAGGGAGCGGGGGGGGGGGTGTTACTTGGAGGTTTATGAAGAGATTAAAAATGTTTTGTGGATTACAGTGTGGTAATCTGTGCTGGCTCAACCAGGTCGCTTTGTGAGGCAACAACTCCCTTGAAAAAAGTACGAAGCAATTGCCTGCTATAACTCACTCTGACAACACACCTGACTTACCACGGCTCATTCTTGCTAAATCAAATAACTGAAGACTAAGAAATGTTTTCTCCATTTTCTCTCAGTGTTAGCCGCAGTCATAGTTTGTAACTGCGGCCCTCATACAGCACAGGTAGTTAGTTCGGCGATGTTGCAATAAGAGATGATAAGGTTGCTGCCATACCTTGGAGCCAATCCCCAATCTAGTATACAGTATAGCAGCTATGGTAAATCAGTGAGGGAGAATTCACTTCTCCTGAAGTCATGTCTGCTGAGAAAATCCATGCCCTACTTTATAAGACCTTATATAACATTTTACTCAGCCTGGAGAAGGATAAGCTACAACAATATAACATACATACAACACTCATATAGCTGCTCCCCTCAAGGCTGGAGAACAAATCCTTGCTAACATACACCTTTGAACAAATCCATGTTATGACTATGCATTTGGACAGAGAAGTCTTTTCTTTGTAGATAAATAAAACATCTCAACCAGAGACAAAAAAGCCAAGACTGGGCTGAGTGATATCACACTGTCTCATCAATATAAGATACTGTAATGGTCAAAGGTTGTGGAATAAGAGCACATATTCTGATTTGTTGTCAACACAGCAGATTTTTTTCTCATTCCACACACACACGCCTTACAGTTTCATGCTTCAGGACAATTAACTAAATAATAACACCTGTTTTAGCTGCTCGCCTTAGGCCACTATGAGCCATCCAACCTACACACATTCCCTCCTCCCACTATGTCTCAACAGGCACTGACTCAAGACACAGCAAACTAAATCTACTACACTAATTGCCAGTGCCACCGTCCCTTGGGGCATGCATACATATTTTTATTCTAGTTTTATAAAAACCTTACCAGCTGTGCTTTTAGTAAAGCCTCAAATGCATAACAGACATGAGCAGAGAAGTCGCTGATACTGGGTGTAAATATGAAAGAGAAAGTTCAAAATGAAAAGTGCAAAAGGGGTCATAATCGGTCCATTTTCTATTGAGTCATTAAGAGGAAGTGTCAGCACACCTGTTAATTCACACATTAATGAGGTAAGCCTACTGTGTGAATGTATGTGAAGCTGTTTCTGTACGTTGCTCTACAGTCACTTGCAGTGTTGGAACTTTTTTTGTCCACCTACCATTGTGGCTGGTATAGTCCAAAATCTAACAGCCACTCAATAGATTACCTTTGTTTTTTTGGCTGGTGAGTGAAGCATATCTAGCAGTCACTCAATAGATTACCATTGTTTTTAGGCTGGTGAGTGAAGCATATCTAGCAGCCACTTGCACATTTTACCAGCATTTGGCTGGTGGCTGGTGCTAATTCCCAACCCTAATCACTTGACATTAAATGTGTGTTGTATATCCACATACCTGCACAAATCAGCAAAGGCCTGAAAATTCAGCTTCTTCATCTTCTTCTCGCTGAGCCAGTATCCGACTCTCCGGCCTTTCAGGAAGGTCTGCATCTCCACTGTTCTCCTGTTGCCTCTCTGGAGGGAAATGGTGCGACTGAAGGGCTCAACCTGGACCGGCGAAAACAGGAAACCACACTTACGGCGTTAATCTCACAACAAACCAACAACAGCGAGCAATGAATGTAATACTCCCCAAGTTGGCGACTCAAACACAGCCTGAAGTGGCGCTTTCTACCAGTCTGCCTCGTGTCGAGCTTAGCGCACATTTTATACTTTCCAAACGTGATATTACAGTGAATGTGGTTCGGCAGCATCAGCGAACCACACACAGACTGACCCCCTTCTGCTAACCTCAGCTGCTAACGTTAGCTAGCAAGCTGGGCAGTGTCACTCTGCCGAGCTAACCGATGGCATGCAATTAAGGAAACGTAAGCTAGCGTGCTAACAAGGCTGAACAACGTTTAACGGCTGAATACATTCAAACCACTTTCGAATATAGAACGAGTTAGCTAACGGTTAGCTAGCAACGGCTAGTTGGCTACGAGATGAATCAACTGAGTGAAAGGTAACTACGTCAAAGAGTATGGTGAGCTAGCGTTAACTAACCTGGCAATTTTAGCACAGCTCCCCCCCCCCCCTGAATTTGTGTCCTCTTCAGGAAACTAGCTCGGGTAGTTTCCCATTCTCGGTCCGTCCCGGTGGAGTAGAAGTTTTCAAACAAGGTGACAGATGTCAGGCTCAGCTGGACTCACGTTGAGATGTTCCTGGTGCTTTCTCTCCCCTCTCAGTCTCTAACTGCCTGCACACACCCAGGATCCAGGAGACTGGCGCTGCCTTCAGGAGCCCCTCGGAAAATACCACTCCCGAACTGACGAATCACAGTCTGTCCTGATTTCACGTGCTGACTGTGCTTTCGTTATTGATTGACTTGCAGATTATTTTCTCGAGTAATCGATGAATGAGTCTATGAGTCTATTTAATGTCAGAAAATAATGAGATGCGCATCTCAACTTCCCAGATATCTTGTTTTGTTTTGGTCAACAATCCTAAATCCAAAGATATTTAATTTTCAGTGATATAACAGACAGATCAGACAGATTTATTTATTTATTAATTTATTTATTTATTTATTTGTTTATTTATTTATTATTATTATTATTATTATTATTACTATTATTATTATTATTATTATTATTATTATTTGTATTATTATTATTATTATTATTATTATTATTATTTGTTTCTTGATTAATTTATTAATTAACTCATAGTTTCTACTCTACATAAGTCACCAAAAACACGAAATGTTCTGTTGAACATTGCATCAAGAAGACCCTGAGAAGTGTAATGTTGTTTATAAAAAAAAAAAAAACATTATGTGTTGTTTAAGATAAGCAGTTGTTCATTGCTAATCCTGACTTTATACCGTTTATAGGCGCCCACAAAATAACAATAGGATTACTTTATTTTTTCTGTGTGGACTCAGCATTCTTAGCTCTGTCTCTGCACATTTACCATCTCTTTGGGCTGTTCATGGTGGTTCGACAATTTTTCCAACAGTCTTTAAAGGCAACCGGGATGCGGTCAGAGAAGTTCAGTGTGTTCCTTGTGAGCACTTCACTGTCTGTCAACCATGTGCAACACAAAATGTGGATCAGAGAACTGGTTTGTGAATTTGTACAGTAAACCAGCTGCAGTTTGCATAATGAACTGATCTTGTATTGTTGGGCCCGTTGCAGCTTGCATAATGACAGCACCCTCGTGCAATACACGACTGTTTTCTGCGCAGCAATGAGCGCATATTTTCAGCGGGCACCCTGTTAACAGAGAAACATGTCACAGTGGCGCCATCCACTGTAATAACACTGCAACATACTGCGGAATTTATTTTCCTGATTAAAGCCAAACAAAACAAGCAGCGACTACTCAAAATCAAATAAATATAACTATAATAAAAATGCTCAGTTCAACAGGACATTTCATGAACAGAGTATATATATATATATATATATATATATATATACTCTGTTCAATTTTTTTATTTGATTTTGAGTAGACGTTGACGCTGTCTGTACATCAGTAATACTTATTCGAGTATATTATTTTTAACTGTACAATATCATTAGCCTATATTATACAGATAATTATGCCCCTTGTGGAAGTTTATTTGTCAAAATGAATGAATTAATGAAAACACTAATATGAAAAAATTACCATGAAGTCTTGAAAAATAATAAAACGAAAATAAAAAATACTACTAAAAAAAAAAAAAATTTAAAAAAATACACAACAGCAGAGACGCTGTTAAGGTGGCTGGAAGGAGGATACACCACCGATTTCCAATCCCGACTTTATCTACCAGGACAGGTATGTAACATCCTAAAACTCCAGACTCTTTAATGTCTCTTTTTCTGGGACCAAATCCAACTAAATCATTCATTATTTTCAGTGATTGTTCTAGTGTGTATTGGGTTTGCTAATTTATTTTCCCAAAAAACATGAGTGGATTTTCCGTTATTGTAAATATTCACTGTAATTCGCCCACAAACATGTTTATTTTTAAATGTGTAGTCTAGGAACGGGTGTTGCAAATTCAGGTTGTCTATGTATTTTGTGTCTGCCCCTACCAAATAAACCATAAATAAATAAATAACTTGTTTCTATAGTGAGAATAAGACGACTGTTTACTGCATGCCACCCGCAGCTTGTGTCTATTGATACGAATACAGACACATCATACAATTTTAGTTCACTTAAATCCAATTAAATGCAACCTATTAGACCTATAATGCTACTTGCTTTAACTAACGTTAAAACCACTGCTGTAAAAACCATTGATCGCCAGTCATGGATTGTTGATTGTTTAATCAGTAACGTTACGTTGCGTCACTTCCTCCACGTGGTCTCGGACCAAACTAACTCCCGCCCGGAACAGTCATTTGTCAACACTGTTGTGCAGCCCGGCGTGTCTTCTTTGTGTCATCTTCACCCCGTTTTTTTACCAGAATGGCAGCAAATCCAGAAGATCCATCAGACGTTGACGATATTCTCGCCAACCAGGAGGAGCTGGAGAAGGCTCTGTGTGTGCTGGCTGGGAGCGACCCAGAAAACTGCTCTTATTCTCGGGTAAGAGAAGCTTCCTGCACCGCATCCCTGCAGCCATCGCCTCTATCCTCCTACTGTCTCGTCGCTCGTACTGCAGTTTTACATGCAGTATTGTGTGTGTTCTTTGTGACTGTGTTATTATAATTTCTCGCAAGAGGTTTCTGAGGGGCACTAAAGAGTGAAACTATGAAATTATAGCCTTATTTTTTTTCTTGGAATCACTGCAGTATTTCTAATTAGACAATATAAAATAACTACTATTACAGGGGAGATGTCATCAATAACATGCATACTGCTGTATATTTATTGTTCCAGGGTTATGTGAAGAGACAGGCTGTGTTTGCCTGCAACACCTGCACCCCCACTGCTGCAGAGCCTGCTGGGGTTTGTCTGGCCTGTGCCAATAAATGCCACGATGGACATGACATCTTTGAACTGTACACCAAAAGGTATTTATATGTTATATGTTCATACAAATTCAATCCCACAGTTTGCTGCTTTATTATTTTCATAATTTTCCCATTTTCCTGATGTAGAAATTTTCGCTGTGACTGCGGAAATGGCAAGTTTGGGGAGTTCAAGTGCCAGCTAATTCCTGTGAGTCCTCTGGTTTTGATATGACATCTAACTGAATTGTCTGCCATTTATTTTCTGATTGTTGAAGTTATTCCATCTCTTGTATTCACAGGCCAAAGATGAGGAAAACGTTAGGAACCACTACAATCACAACTTCAACGGCCGCTACTGCTCGTGTGACCGGCCGTACCCAGACACAGACGATCAGGTATTCCTTTTATTCTTATCTCATTTAATTCAGATTATTTGGATCAAATCGACTGTTTACGTCATCCGTCACTACACAAAACACCTTCTTTACTTACCCAACAGGCCAACGATGAGATGATTCAGTGTGTCATCTGTGAGGACTGGTTTCACAGCAGGGTAAGTCATGTTATTGCATTCAAATGTACATTTTATCACTACTATAAGTCATCTTCTAATTATGTAGTCATGTTGTTTGTGTTTGACAGCACCTGGGCTGCACTACAGTGGAACCTGATGAGCTGCAAGAGATGACATGTGAGACCTGCATGAACAAGGTTCCTGTCTTGTGGACGTATGCCGCTCACTTTGCAGGTAACTACTTATCAGTCAAAGGCAGCAAATACAAACCCACATGAGTTTGCAAACATTTAACAGTGAAATCCACCTTAGCACCACCTGTGATCAGCATCAGTCATCCTGAGGAGGAGGAGGAGGAGGAAGAAGTCGATGTCGAGGACGGAGCAGAAAAGCAAGAAGCTTCTGATCCCAGTCAAAGCGGGGATGACGAGGAGCCGTCCACCAGTGCTGCTGAACGCACAGAGCAGGAGGTGAGAAACCACGCTCATGAGACCCTCTGCCTCTGTTTCTATGTTTGCATTGCATGGAGTTGTTTGCTTTATTAAGAGTAAAAACAGATAGCTTAGAGTTAAAGTGAACAAGAAAACCTACTAACACCAAATATGTACTGATGCTGATGACCCTGCTATGACACCAATTCCTATGGGATGGCTGGGAGAGATGGGAAAGATTCCCATGTTAAGCACTTACGAGCGTTCATGTCATCTGACAACTTAAGACAGTTTCATGATCAGTGATTTGGTTGTGTCAGAGTTAAAACAAATACGGTGCATTGTCAGTATAACATTATATCCTTAAAATTGGGTTTAAATAGATTGAACAACATGCTAGTTTGGCTACCACACCACTAAAGGCCGCCAAATCCTACACACCGTCCCTTTAAATGAAAATCTTCGAGATTATTTCTTTAAACTTGTCTTGTACCCATACTGTATATGTACAAATCAATTTAAAAAAGTAGTACATATTCATTGTTTTACATTTATAGGTAAAAAGCACATAATATAATTAACCTTGCTTTGCAACTCTGGCCTATTTTACAGATTTTGTTTTGTTTGTCTATGGGCATTGTCCCCATATAACTAACTAAACTGAGTGAGCATTGTGTGTATGTATCCATGTCGACAGATGTTTCCTACGTATGGTACTATGGTTAGTGCTTCTGACAGTTTACCTGTTTGTGTATACCCTCCTCCATATTGTGGAAGCCCTTTAGAGTGTGACGTCATGTGGAGTTACACTGTGTAATGCAGGGATTAGTTAGGAAAAGAGCCCTCATGTACAGTTAGTATTTGAGTGCTCACTGTGCAGATTCCCTCCGTGGTCGCTAGTGTTTTTTGTTGCCACAAGATGGGGCTGGAGGGTAATGAGCAGATTATAGAGCAGGCTCCAGCTCCTGTTATCGTGCTTCCCCCTCCTCTGGGTAATTAGGGGAGAAATGACCCATGAGGCACTGCTTCTCCTGCTCTGTGGAAGGCTTTGGCCAGGCTTCACAGGACAGCTTACTGTAAACTGGTGGTTTTCATCACCCAATCATCTCATCGCGTCAGTCGCCTTGAGACCTCTGCGGATGAGTCTGCAGTGCTGTGTGCGTAGATGTTTTACAAAGCCCAGGTGTTATTATCCGCTCCTCCTGCCAGTAGCACAGTAACTCACCCTATCCTCTGTTATTATGTGTGTCTTAGGAAGCTGCAAACAGGAGCTCCCCTTGCAAACGGACCCACGAGGAGATGACAGGCAGCCCTGCGAAGGCCGCGACCAAGACTGCTGTGTGCAGGCTGAAGGAGCTGCAGGCCAAGGGGCCGGAGAGGCCGAGACAGGGAGCGGTGTTCTGGCCTTACAGCTGGCGCTCCGAGCTCTGCACCTGCATGAGCTGCAAGGTAGGCCACAGATACTAGCCCTCAGGTTATAATGTGGGCTTTAACAAAGGGCACAAGAAAGCCACTTTGCAGCTTTGGCTCTAAATGTGATCCTGGTCCACGTAACAGTGACTATACTTATGTTTCTCAACTGTTCTTTGCACAGAGGGTCTATGTGGCTGCCGAGGTGCAGTTTCTTATGGATCAGTCCGACACCATTCTGGCCTATGAGAACAAAGGCCTGGATGAGCCGTTTGGGCAGCACCCACTGATGGCACTGACGAGCTCGATGGACCGCGTACAGCAGCTGGAGGTCATTTATGGTGAGGGCAGTGGGCAGCGGGGAAGATGCGGGGTCAGTTTTCCTCCAAGGATGTAATCATGCAAAGTGAAATTTATGGGAGATGCGATCGATCGAGACTAATTCATCGTGTGTTCCTCCCTCAGGTTTCAACGAGCTGACGACTTCGATCACGGCATTTTTAGATCAGTGTGCTGCTGAAGGAAAGGTGAGTGCAAATATAGTCTGGACCGTTTTGATGCAGTAGTATTTAATTATTCACCCACGGGAAAAAAAAAATTGCAATTTAGCAGTCAAGAGTCATGTTTGGTGGACACTGGGTCCTGTGTGTGGCTGCGTCCCAAATCGCATACTATGCACTACATACTCAATATGCGTATATTGTTCAACAGGCTTTTGTGTGAATAAACAGCAGTATGTGTCTTTTCGGAATCACTGAACTGTAATTTACGTCGTCACTTCCTGAGAGCCTCCTTGCTGGTTGGAGACGCGTAACCATGGTAACCTGTGCCAACCTCATGTGACCAAAACGATGATTTGTGAGGATCAAAGTCTGAATCAATTTAAAATATATTACGCTTATAGCAAAGTGAAATCTTATACGTAAACTTAAATTGAAGCGTTATTGACGTTACAGAGCTGTCCAACGTCTGTTATGAACGTTGTCCAGCGTTTGCATACTGTAATATTTCACTGGAAATAGTATGCAATTCACCAACTATTGGTTTCATACTTAGGTTTTGGACATACTAAAAAATCTCAGTGTTTTAGCGTACTAAATAGCATGTTAGTACAGAATTTCGGACGCAACCTGTGCCTTTTTTTCTTCCTTTGAATCTGAAGTCTGAACCATTCCCTCCCTGTCTCCAGACGGTCACAGTCGAAGCTGTACATCAGTTCTTTGAGGAGCTGCGGGCCAGAAAACGACGAAGGACCAACGCAGGTTACCAGTAACGAGGAGGCCGTGCTGCTGTCATATGCTGGGTTCATATGGTGCTCTGAATGAATGTGTAACTGATGAAGATGACCCTTTTTTCTGTGTTGAATAAAGGGGGTTCTTGCTGCAACCAATGTGATCCTAAAGCTTGAACAATTAGTGCAAAGAGTACTGACTTGTGGTTGTGAGGTATTACTTCTAGGGTGAAGGAGTGGGGGGGTTAGAGTGTCATGTCCAACTGTTTTTATTGATTTGTAATGATGCCTTAACTCTGAAGATCATAATGAACGTTACTTGAAAAATTTATGAACAAAATACATTTTGTTTCAGCACAGTATGCTTTAAATGATTAATTATATTGCTGCAATGTTATGTACATCACATGAACATGATAATGTCATGTGCATTCCTGTGAACATGTCCAGTTTGTCATTTTGACTGCGTTAAATACCAGTGTGTTAAAACTGTTGAGAGGTTTTCTGGTGGCGACCAGTTCAGACAAACTTGTTTGTAAAAGTAATGTGAACAAATATCACCGTTTTATGTGGATTAAATGTTCCAAATAAAGCTATCACATGTTTTCAGTGCACAAAACAACCCAACTGAGATCAAGTGAATTCCATAATATCAAACCAGTTTATTTTGAGGATGCCCAAGTTGACCACTGTTATGCACCTTTTGAGGTGACAGTAGAAAAATAGATTCAGTGAAACTAAATGCAACTTAATATCAATCTACAAACATGTTTTCTATGATACCATACAAGTACAAAGTACCTGTTAGAATTCAACACAAGCAATCACACATTTCAGATGGTTCAATTCCAAAAGGTGCTAAATAACACTATGTACACAAAACGAGCTACATGAGATTTCAAAGGACTATTTGATGCAGGCTGGTAAGCTGGTAGAAAAGAGCTTGCATAGACATCAAAGTCACTTCTCCAATAAAAGCCCAGCCGCAGGCGGGGGAAGGCACTGACTTCTCTACAGCAAAGAGCAAAACAAGGACTTTTATTCAATGGAACATTGTCCTGGAAAATAAAACAACTACCCAACATGAACATGGGGAGGAATCTGGAGTTTTGCATTTTTTCCCCATGAAGCAACCTAGATGGAAAAATGATTTTTCTGCTTGGCAACTTCATCACTGCTAAGCAGAGAGTTAATAACATCTTCAGATCCTCTACATATTCCTGTTACTTTAAAAGTAAAGGGAAGTAATAGGGAAGAAAAGAAACGTCTCTACGAACATGGTAATCCACACCACCTACAACACTGAACAGACTGCCCTAATGCATAACATTTAAGAACAAAATAGATTCTGGGACACAATCTTTATGTTTTATACCACACATTCTTAGTGAGATCTCATGACAAAGACAAGTACACAGTGTTGTCCACTACAGTAAAAACCTTCAACAACCACTAAAATGTGAAACCATTAAAAATTTGTCAGAACAGGTGGAGCTCAGTTAATTATATACAATTTCCATTGGAGATATGAGCCAGCAATCGCCAACTTTTATTCAATACAAGATTCCTTTTGTTTGAAATTCATTTGTTCCTTTTCCCCTTCAGCTAATAAACAGGTGGCTCCTACAGTGCAACGATACTCGTATGTGAGGTTGTACGCCAGCTGTTGGCTGGAACAGGCTTTCATGTGTGTACTTGCATGGTGCTGGAGCTGCAGCTGCTGCGGCTCTTTTAACCGTATATTTAACAGTATCAACACTGACTGTGCAGGTCCACAATCTCCCATGAGGTGGCGTGATGGGAGGCCTGATGTATATACATGGTTTTAGCATGTGGGTTAGGGGTAGTTAAAGGGATAGTTCGGGTGTTTTGAAGTGAGGTTGTATGAGGTACTTATCTATAGTAGGTGTATCACTTACAGTAAATGACGGTCGGCGTACCTCAGCTTGGAGAAACAGACAGGAGCACCGGAGCAAAGCAATACAGTGCTGTGGACGGGGACGGCAGAAAAATGTATTTTAGCCACCTAAAAGAAAGGCTCACCTAAAAGAATTGATATCCATTGCAGTGTACGCTATATTTAGAATATTTTCTCATAGTGAACTGAAAGTGAAATGTAACAACTGTTTTTTTCATCTGAGCCTGCTGGCTTTGAAGAGAGCATAGATAAGTTCAATTCCCTGTCGGAAAGGAGAAGGGAAGGGCTGTCTGACGGCAAGATAAAGCAGTGAAAATATTCCAAATATAGCGTACACTTAAACGGATATTGATTTTTTTAGGTGAGCCTTTATTTATATAGGGACTATATGTAACTTTTTACATGTATAAATCGTTTTTTATTGCCAATGTGTGAACAGGTTGTAACCTAAAAAATGAGACCTTCCACGACTTTCTGTTTTCCTCTATCAGCCTGTAGACTGCTTTTAATGTGAAGAACCCGGGCCTGTTTTTCTCCGGGAGAATCCAACGGATGTGACGTCATGCGCGCTCGCGAGTGCCTTAGCCGTACCTAACGTTCGGTTAGAAACGGAGTCTGCTAACGCCAACAAACGACCAGCCCCCATTACAACTCAGACTCCAACACAAACTACACAATACGTTTTTCTGCCATCCTCGTCCACAGCACTGTATTGCTTTGCTCCGGTGTCGGCGCTCCTGTCTGTTTCTCGATGCTCGGGGCACGCCGACTGTCATCTACTTTAAGTAAAACACCTACTATGGATAAGTACCTCATACAACCTCACATCAAAACACCCAAACTATCTTTTTTATGTGTCCATAGTGAACAGAACAGTCAAATAAGCAATTAACGGGTAGCGAAATAATGACATCATACTTAAAGGTAGCTAAAACTGAATATTCCAAGCACTGATTAAGGCTTTAGATTTGATTACTTGATGCTATTGGATTAAAGAGAACAAGAGGCTCTAGCACACTGACCACTCTGTGCCAAAGACTCTGGTTAAATCATCTGACTCTGATATGTACAAACAGACCTGACTAAAGATGGGAGTGTACAGTACTGAGATTGTCTAAACACCTGTGTGTATCAAAGTTATCCTCGCACACAGACACACGCACACACACCTGTTTCAGCTGAAAAACCAACAAACCCCATTTGATCACTGTACGTCAGTTGCCATGGCACCCCTATATTTTCCACTGTATCTCAGTAATGAACCTGGTCGCGATCCTTCTTCCTGCCCCATCCCTCTGAAAACACCTGGCTTCTGCCACCAAGCCAGACACTCAAAGGCTGCGATAGGTAAACCCTGACACAATTCACAGACTGGGTTACAGGAGAATGACGAGCTCTGATGACCTACTTCCCGTCGGATCCAGTTGCTGCTTTGTGTGACCAAGCCTTGGCCCATTACTCATCAGCACTGCAGAACCAGAGCCAGGAGGGAAAACTAGTCAAGTGGGTTGCTATAGGCATGCTACAGGAAGAAATGGAAATACAAGGGATGGGAGGAAAAGAATACAGCCAGACGTATTTACATATGATTTTATCACAATACTCTCTGTCCCAGACGGTGTACCATTGTTAGCTTGTGTAAATTGAGATTCTTATCCTGCCATCTCCCCATTCTATGCTGAAAATAATAGAGACAACAGGGCCTATGAATATAATCTTTGTTAAACCTTCAGTTCATAACTGAGCTACATCTAGTGTTGTGACCTCCTCGTGCAGGACTCACACAGCAAAGAGCTAACCACCGTCTTTACAATCAAACTCAAGAGACCAATCCATCCTAGTAGAGCCTGAGTCATCCTCTAAACCAGCAGGACTAGGCAGGCTAGCAGAGATCAATTACAAGCATTGACAGTTAACCTACGGCTCTTGCTCATTCCATACTCTGACTGTGTGATGGATAGCACAGTGTGATAGAGGTAGGACAAAAGGACAGATCCTATAAATAGCAACCATCGACCACCCCTTTCCCCCGCTCCCCTCAAACACACACACACACATATATACGCAGGCACACATTTAGTGCTTTGCCATCCATTGTGATGGACGGCCACTCATCATGCTTTCCCTTTTCTTAACTCAACCCCTGGTCCTCGAGTGGGGTTAAAGTGCAGATTTCTTATAAGGGTAGTCGGGCTTGCTGGGTGACCTGCGGTCTCTGGCGATCTCCTCGCTGACACTGTTCCTGTGAGGCTGCTGGAGGGACCCCGGGCCCAATGATTCTCCAGCGAGAACCATCTCCTCCGGGGCATCTCTAGGTCCTGTGTGCCTCTCCTCATAGCTGTCCATGTTCCCACTGGGAGACCGTAAATGGCCTAAGCCATGAGTCAGGTCTGTCTCATTTGACCGCCCCCTTGGGATGTGTCCCATCCTAGGCTGGGCCCCAGAGGGGCTGGCCAGGACTCCATCATGCCTCTGAGAGGTCATACTGAGGACATCCAGACGTAGTGGGTCTGGAGCAGTCCGTCCCTGTGGGCGGCCCTGGGACTGAGAGTCTGAAATGTAGGGGGGTGGATAAGAGCTGGCGGGGGTGCAGCTGTGGCTGTAGAGGTCTGGTCCTGCAAAGGAGGGCAGAGGGTGAGCGGAGGTCGGGGTTGCAGGTCGGCAGGAGAAGTCATACAGGTCAGGGAACTCGGCTTGAGCCTCCAGCTTGGGTTCAGGAGCGTGTCTCTTGCAGGAGTGGCCATGTCCAGGACCGTGGCCATGGCTGTGGCGGGCAGAAGGGCAGGGCCCGTGGGGCAGATGGTGGCCTGAGGGGCCCATTGGGCATTGAGGGCCTTCCCTGTCCATCTCTGCCATGTGCTGCTCCCTCAGGGACATGACGGAGACACCCAGTGCAATGTCAGGCATGAACTCCCTCATAACAGGCTCCATGCTCATCTGCGTTGGAAAACAGATACAAATGTTACCCGACAACTGAGCAACCCACGATCCCAGGCACAAACCATGAAGCCGCATTTGAATAAACAAAATCATAGCACAAGGACTCAAGGAAGTAACGCACACACTCACCGCTTGCTGGTCTGAAAGCAAAGCTCGGCCCATGGCCTGCGGGTTGGTGCAGTCTGGGGGCTGCGGCCTGGGCACAGAGGAGTAGTCTGAGCTGCCATGCTTAGCGGCCGCATGGCGCTGGATCAGGGTGCGGTTGCAGGGATAGGAGAAGGAACGGGTAGGGGTTGGCATGGGCACACGGGGACGCCAGGCACCCTTGAGCTGAGCATGGCTGGGTGCAGCAGGGGGGTGGTACGGGGGAGGTGGAGGAGGTAGGGGAGGGTGGAAGCCCACTACCCCTTCCAGCTCTGTGAACATGCTATCCATGGCGGGGCTGCTGTTTACCCGACACCGACCCACCTGGCGCAGAGCCAGAATTGGACTCTCGTCTCCAAACCGTTCATCAGGGAAGAACTTGTACGGGTTCTGAAAATATTAAAAACAAAACAGGAGCTAAAGAAATCTATGTCCACTGTGGTGCTGACAAGGATTTTCCTTAAGATTTATCTGCCTGAGGTTGTTCAAGTCTGCGTCCGCTGCGTTACTGAGGTCCGTCTGTGTCCTCATCCCTGTTACTATCCCAGCGTTAGCCATCTCATCCCCCTCTAACCCCCGGGGACAAACTCTGCTTTCTACTAACCTGCAGTAGCTCAGTGGCTCCGTCTGCCAGACCAAACTCCCTCAGCACCCGCAGCTGCAGCTCGTAGCTGACGGTGGCTCCTTCGCCACAGTTGAGGGCGTAAGCTCTCTGGACCTGCTCCGTGTGTCTCAGTTCCTGCAGCCTCCGGATCATGTCCTTTACCACAGACAGCTGAGGCACTGAAAGATGCACACAATACAAACACATACATTAATGGATGTCTCACTTTTCGATACTAGCATCGTGTTTAAGGGTGCTTGAGCAGTTTAGATATTTGCTGACATGAGCATCAGTTTCTGTTACCATCCTCAACCATTTCCTTACCTGGAATTTCATTGGCCACAACCGATGGCGCTGTGGTTGAGTTGCTCGCCATGTGCTGGTGGTTGATCATGTGACAGCACTGAGGCACAGCGTTGTTGACCATGTAGAGTGTGTCTGGGACGTTGGACATGCGCACTAACCGCAAACGCACCAGGTCTGTCTGCTCCACCATCATTTCATCAAGCACAGACTGAAGGGTAGGGGGCAGAGAGAGAGAGGGCAAGTTAGACCAGAACTTCTCAGAAATAAAACTCCCATGTGCAACTCAAGGACACTGAGAAGGTTTGCAAATTAGTTCCACTTGATTGACACTTCATCTATTAATCACTCTCTCTGGTCTAGGGAAATGTTCATAAATATTCATGGCCCTGGGAAGCCCTATACGTTATTAGGAAAAGTGTGCAAATGGACATGAAATGAATTTCAGTCAAGATGATGGAGGCAGCTATTAAAAATGGTGAGTATGCATAGCAACAACTGGGCATGGATGATTTTAGCGCATCTGAGCTATGAACAGCTCCACAAATTTTCCCAAGGCACTTAATGGTTAGGCTGTTCTCTTCACAGAACCTCTGCTCTCTCTGCTGATAGCTAAAAGGGACGCAAATAATTCACTGCTTCCTGCGTTGTCCCCATTAATCAGACGTGAATGAGCCTCACCTTAGCCTCCTCCACATAAGGAGAGAAGAGGCGGGGACGCACGTAGATGCCGGCGTTCTTCTGCCGTAACCAGACGTTGGCTTTTCCCCCCTCGGCTGTGGGCAGCATGTCTGAAGGAGGGGTGCTTATCAAACCCCTTTTGAGCTGTGAACAGGGGTGGAGAATGAGGATCAATGCTCTGTTTATGAAGGTCACAATGACTCACATGCACACCCATACACACACACAGCAGCTGAGAAAGGCAGCACTGACCGCGTCAGCGAGGACGTCGCTGTTGGGAGGTAAGATGTGCTCAGTTCGGATGAAGGGCAGAAGGGGAGACAGGATCTCCTTTAGCTCCTCCACATCCAGGTCTCTCCTTTTCACTCCCCTCTTGTTTACACTGTGGGCTGTGCCGCTCAACAGGTTGGGCTCTGGGTAAATGAGCAGGAACAGCCATTTAATATAATGTTTACAACCTGTGTCTATTTATGCAACTATGATTAGGCTTTTAATGCTCTTAAGTCAGTTAGCTATTTTTTCACACTGTTCAGGCAAGTTCAATTTAACAATTTATGGTTAAACATTGCATTGGCTCCTGTGTGCTTCAGCTTCCTAAAGCAGGGCGCTAGCCCATACAATAATATGACTAATAACCTTGACCACAAATCCTTCAGAAGACAATTGCTTTCTAGGTCAAAGCACACAATGACACGACCAATCACTATGAGGACACTTCTGTTTTTAGGGCAAAGTTTGGCTCCTTTTTGTAATGCTTTTAAGTGTATTTGGAGGCTCTGGTAAGTGGGTAATTTCCTCAGAGGCATTAGGGGGGCTGCTCAGAGGGTAATTATAGAGTGTATTATCTTACCCCTGTCTGCCATCCTCTTAATAAGCTGCTGCTCGCCCCACTTAACAACATACTTGAGAATGTCCTGTTCACTCGCCTGTAAATGAGACCAAGGTACAGAGAAATAGAGAGATATAGGACAGGGAGAAAGAAAGACAAAAAAGTATTATTAGGACAAGGTTAGATGTTGTCGAGAACAAATCTGGGAAGCTGTTAAATGAGGATAAGGTTAAAATGCAATATGTTCAGGCGGTGTCCCCGCAAAGCTCAGGCCTGGTTGGTTTGTTTGTGTAGTTTGGATTTCAACACCTCAACCATCTGCTCTGCTGCCCGAGTAGCTTGGCAGTGCAGATGACAGCTCAGCTTTGATTAGGTTCTTGGTTTGAAGGCATTTCCCGCCAGGGAATGGTGTTACTCAACTCTGGAGACCCTGTGAGTGTCGTCAGTGTGTGTGTGTGTGTGTGTGTGTGTGTGTGTGTGTGTGTGTGTGTGTGTGTGTGTGTGTGTGTGTGTTTACTGTATTTTCACCAAGCAGTAGTCATTGTGAACATGTCAGGCATCCATTAGTGAAACTTCACGCTAGAAAATGTATCTGCTACACTGCGAGTTGTCATAGAGGGTGACAACAGATTGACAGGTGAGGTGAAGTTCTGCTTCCTTACCTGTAGGTAGTCAGACTGAATTGCGCAGAGAAGGTGCTCCTTGCTAAGCTCGTAGAGGACATCGGAGGTGACAACCTGACTGAACTCCTCGCAGAGGAAGTGCATGGCCTGCCTGTGGACCCACTTGGAGCCGTACGGCTGGGAGCTCCACTTCAGGATGGGGACGAGCGAGTCCAGAGACAAGCTTTCCACAACAATGTCCTCACAGCCTGAGAGAGACAATGACACAGCAATTTACACCTCGATACTCAATCCAGTCTCTTTATGGGCACAAATGTATCATATTCCAAAAACAAGTACAGATATTAAAGCCAGCAATATAATACTTAACAAAAGCACAAATAAAAGAAATACAATAGAGAATGATTTAACTGAAGATAATTAGAATACAAGTGGTGATTCTGCAGCCGCTGCCAGACCATCAGTAGTTTTGACTTGTATTCACTGACCCAGGGAGTCTCCCTCCACTAGCCCCCACATCCTCCTTGCTGCGTTTCCTAAATCAGAGCACATACCAGAACAGCAGGCAGTGGTTTAACTCTGTAACACACCAACCCACATAAATGCCTTTGATACCTTGATGTGTTTCAGTCTCAAGCTGCCTCCTCTTAACCCTGATAAGTAAACACAGCAGCCTGAAGAAATGTGCTGCCGGTGGGTGCCCGGGCACACACACACTTTGCAATTGTGTACAGACTTGTGTGCATAAATCAAAAATGCATTAAAAAGCCACAGAAGGCTTCGGGAATTATGTACCTGCTGCTTTAGCCATTTTAAAAAGGAGCTACTTTTTGAAAATTCAGCCTATGCTGGCACTCAAACTCACACATATTCTAAGAGGGATCCACTTAGGCAGAATTAAAGCCACTAACATCCACTCTGATTAACATATGATTGGCTAGGTCAATATATTTATGCCAAACCCCAACACGCTAGACTAGAGCATCAGTGGCTCTTATTCTCAGCCTTTCTCTGATCAATAACGTTTAATACAAAACGGACATCCATCGAGATAAAGCCAGACTGACTGACGTCCAGTTAGAGCTACTCTGAACTGAAACACAAGCTTGCCAACTTCCTCATTCCAGGCCGTCCTGTCCATCAGCTCATAGTAGCAACGCTCCTCTGGGAGAGGCTTGTCTTATCTTAAAGTAGAAGATCTAAGCTGCCTTTCCGCCCCCAAACCACCACTTTGGGAAACTGGACACCAGACTTGAGAGTGATGGCTCCAGAGATCCTTCTGCTTTTGAATCTGAGGCTTCATATCCTTCGAAGAAGATGAGCACGTACACACATGTAAGCAATACACATACATGCATGGATGCACAAACTTATGATGCACTTCCCCTTTTGGGCATCTTTAGTTGTAATGGCAAGTTAGCGAAATGCAAATCAGGCACCCGCAGTGTTTTAAAACGAAGGGCGGAAATCCTGCATCGTTAAGAAGACAGATGAAGTTGAAATGTGGACCCCGGCACTTTGGCTTTTTTATCTGTTATAAACAGACTGGAGAAGGGAATGGATTCACAACATCTGTGCCTCCGTCTCCGCCACACGTCCCTGTGCTGTCTAGAAAGTGCTTTTGCTCACGTCAGTCTTTCACCTTTGCATCTTTGCCCTCTCTGAAGAGCAGACACACACATGCACAAAGGCAGACAATTGCCCACTTGGGACCAGTGGCCCAGGAAAGCAAGAAGCTCTGCTCTGTATCAGCCCATTAGAATTCAAGGCGACAGCCCGTCTTTTAAAAACGCAGCACTTTTATTATGAGCTGGAGATTAGAATCAGCATTATATCTAATACTAACCCGCCTCCCCTTCTCTCCACGGGTGGTACACCACATTCACTGGAGCTTAGCCGACTGACAAGAATATCAACACAACAGCAGGAGCGGCAACAGCCAGCTCTACACTACACTAACTCTGGAGGATGAATGCATTTTGTCTTGCTGTTATTATTTGGAGCTCCTTGTTTATGGAACGCACGGTCTCCAAAGCCACTTAAATCATCAACTGCACTCAATGGCCTGTAAACACGCCTGTGGATGTAAATCATGTCTGATGATCACTCAAGGACTGGGACTCCAGTCAACAAACTCCAAACACAAGATAGGGCACTGAAAGCACTGGTCAGTGGGCATGGAGAGAGAGAGAGAGAGAGAGAGAGAGAGGAAGTACCACAGTGCACCAGCTGAAACCACACCAACTGGCTATCATCTCTGCGGTGCACTTGAAAAATTAATAAGGCTTTTAATATCGGTTGCTATTTGAGTGAGATGGAGTCATAAAGGGATACACATCTTGAGAATTAATAAGGGGAGAATGACAGAGAGCTCGACTGCTCCACAAAAACCTCCACGGGCCAAAACTTCACACAGCCAGACGGTAGCAGACGAGGAGCACACGAGGGGGAAAGACCGTGTGACAGATGAGAGGTCTCTCTCCATATGAAACCCCGGACATACGCCTATCTGCTGCCTCATGAACACACACTGCAGCTACTGAAGTCTCAGGCGGTGGGATGGACACAGACAAATTTCTCATTTCATAATCAACTCACAGATGCCAGTATGATTTGACACTTTGAGTGTGTGATTTTTTTAAAAATTAAATGTGGAAAAAGGCATAAAATACAGATCTCCAAAAGGGTAATAGGAAGTTGCAGAATAGACAAAGAGAGAGGATTTGGATAAAATGACACCAGGTCAACCATCTCACCACATTCCACATTGTGGTTTCATGGGAACTGATTAGAGCGGCGCAGCACTGTGGGAGAGGGAGGAGAGGGGATAAAAATACCCTCGAGTAGGGGCTGGTTGAGAGGGGGGATGGGAAGGAAGAGGGGGTGACGGTGTGTGGGGATGACACTATTTGGCTGCTCATCGGCTTAAGCTGCCAGAGTGACCCTGAGCGCGACACTAGAGCTTTCGGGTGGGAGGTGGTTTCTAACCAGCTGTGTGTATGGTGTTAGTGGACAGTGCTATTAAGATCACTGCACAGGTCTTAAAAAGGTGATCGATTCATGGCCCCTCACTCAATAGAAACAATTCAGCAGCTGCACACAACTAAGCCTGTGCTTTTGAGAAATTTCATACAAGATTGTTTACTATTGTAGAGTGCATTGTGTCCCAGAAATGTCTTATGTTGTTCATATAGCTTCCTCTTTGGACAGGATGCATTTTGTTGTCGTTTTTCAAGCTTAAATAATCACACATCCAAACCCATTAACATTGTATTAAATTTGTATCAATATTGCAGTGTGAATTTGCACAAAATGGGCTTCAATATACTGATGAAACTATATTTTTGTACTGGATTCAAACCAAGTTATAAATCCATTAGCATAGCATACACAGAGGCTAAAACACCTCTGTGTATGTTGTGTGTCTGCAGCTGCTACAGGGCATGTGTTCATATAGCGTTTTTCTCTGGCATATCACCACTTTAACTGCCGGTGACAGACTAGCATCGCCCCTTTGCTTTTTATTATGTATTTGAGCTGAAAAGTTTTTCAACTAGACGCTGGGTGCATCGCTTTCTCGCTCTCTCCTCATTGGGAGAAATTGAAAAAAAGACACTGGCAGTCGGAAAAAAAACGCTGTATGGACACTCAGCCTCACAGTAAAAGCCTTTCAGCCACATGCTTTTCTTGTAAAACAGCTTCATTGTTCTGAGTTACAATAAACTATATAGAGTGCATTTTGAATATGCTGAATAGTATTGTAACTTGGCGTTTTAAATTGAAAATAATACTGTTTTGATTTCATTACACAGCATGAGCTAGTGAAGCTGTATGCTTAAATCGTTTAATGCGTGTCATATCACCATTTCAATATTTGACAAACTAATTCCCATCATCGCAGCTCTGTGAAAGATAAGATGATAGGATATGATAACAGTGAGTCATACAACCTCTCTGGATCCACACAGTGCTGACAGGCAGGCCAAATGCAGTACTTTGTGTGTGCATTTGAAATAGACTCCTACAAGTATTGCATTTTGCAAAGGTTATTCTGATTGAAGAGGAGCTTTGTTAGGTGTGTTAATAGAAAGTGGACAGCGCTCAGACATGTCACTCTGGAGGAGGTGAGAGTGGCTCATGTCATGTCAAACCATGGCTTTAACCTTTGGCATGTCACCGGGGTCATTCGGAAACAGTTGCAAGAGTCAGAAAGACGGTGTCATCTGAGTAAAGATAGACCAGTGACCAAGTGTTGACAGAGGCACAGATGCGCTGCATGTATCAGACAGTAAGCGGTCGGTCTCTGGAGACACAGACAAACCCTTCAGCCTATATCAATCTGTTATTGGCAGCCGCAGCTCTAACGTCCATCACAGTCAGCCAAGCTGTTTAACACTACCCTGGTATGCATAATCATATTGCACATATGACAAAATAAACATAGTGTATCTTAAAGGACAGGGTGGAATATTACTACAATGCGTGTGAGACACATTACATGATTGCAAGGAGGGAGAGATTAAAGTAGGCCTGAGTCGAGGCATTAATTCACAAAAATATCAAGCCATTTCTTACAAAATCCAACTCCTATTATTATTCCACAGAGACAGCCACTATAATTATGACAGTCAGAACTGACAAATTAAACTTGAAATTCATGGTAAATTCATACCATACAACTACATTATCACAGTTTAAAACAATTTGTCCAAGCTGAGACCTCAGCACTACTGAGACTCATTTAGTGAGTGGACACATTATTAAGAAATTAAACCAAACTAAATAGTGAGGCAGACTATGCTAAAGCAGTAGAGCTGGACAATTAAACACATTTATTGCATTTATGAAACATTATGAATCTCTTATTGACCTAATTTTACTCATATCACTATTATAAAAACATGTTTATAAAATGACAAAAGCTACAACAAACACAGAAGTGCAACCAACAGTCCAGTATCTTTAAGTTATCTTTAACTGTAAGGACAAACATATCAGTGAGCCAACATGAGAAAGGAAATACATTCACTGATACATAAAAAAATATCATCACATTCATGGTTAAAGGTCAATCTGATAATATGTCTTTTAGAGTTGTTCCGATACCGATATACCATCATTTATTAACCCAGAAAAAATTAACTTGTTTAACCGGAAATAATTTCTTCTTTGCTGCTCCAAAACAGAAGCCTTCACTGTGCTGTTGCCCTGGATGTATCATGGTTGCCACTGGCAACTACTGTTTTAGAGCAGCGAAGAAGAAGAAGTGATTCCATGTAGTTTGTCACATGACGATAACAAACAACAACAGTGCGGTGCTAGTGGAGAGTGTAACGGTAGTCAGAGCGAGGAAAATGTCAGCCATTTGGCAATATTTCACAGTGGAAAATCTAACAAGCTGTGAAATAATAATAATGATAATATATTATTTTTTATCACGTTGGTATTCGGTATCAAAGTTCAGGTATCGGAATCTGTATCGGGAAGGAATATGGTATCGGAACATCTCTAGTCTTTATATAGATTTAAGGTCATATTGCAACATGGCTGTAATCCTGTAAAGCCCTTCTAGGGACGAGTGTTGCAAATTAGCACTCGCTATATACACTATGATACATTGCGTTGGATAGCTGTTCTCAGTTTGTCTATGTATTTTGTATCTGTCCCTACCAAATAAACCATAAATAAATAAATAAACCATGTTTATAGAGAACAAAATCTTTTTCATCTTGTCACTGTTGATTTGTGTGTATATGTGAGTTGTAAATGTGTGATTAGGACTTACCTTGAGCAAGCATACTGAACTCCAAGAACAGAGCGATGTGGTACAGCTCCATGGCCTCCTCTGTGCGTGTGCTGGCTCCACGGCCCCCGGACACCAGGGCTTGCACCTCGCCGAGGCTGCCCGCCGAGGGGCTGCCCCGCAGCACCAGCCCCAGCTCCACCGCATCTGTGTACATGCAGTGGAGAATAACCTGCACATACTTCCGCGGGATGATGGACTCATCCAGCACTATGCGGGTGGGTGTCTGCAATGTGCGCTCTGTCATTTCCTCGCCTGTGCGGATGCGCCTCTGCAAAAGGTTCCTAAAGAAAGGAGACCGTGCTGAGAGGATAGCTTTATGAGCCCTAAGGTCCTCGTCTGGGGTCCCGGGGCATCCTGAGCTCACTGTTGGTGCTGCAGCCACAGCACCTCGCTCATTACAGCTCTCTATCATCTCAGAGTCTGAGGAGAAGCTGAGCAGAGCGTCGTAGTAACACATGTAGTCAAACAGGCCCTTCATATCAGCCTCCAGGGAGTTGGGTGTACCAAACTCCTCACTGAGTTGCACCAGTACGTCCACGTTCTGCAGCCTGGTGTCCTCCGCCCCGCCCACCCCAAACTCCCCGGTGTACAAGTAGTGAAGTAGGGCAGAGAACATGGGCACATCAATGCCAGCTGTCTCAATGTCCATGAGAACCTCTGCTCCATAGCCAGGGGATGACGACAGCAGAGTCTTGAAAAAGGGGCAGCGGGCAGCCAGGATGGCCCGGTGAGCTGGGAAGCAAGTACCTTGGAAGATGAGGTCCACATCGGTGCAGTACTTATGCTGGTAGAGGGCAGCCAGATCCCGCTGCAAGCTGGGCGCCTCGGCACGTGCCAGGCTGGCCTGAAAGCTTAGCTCCTTGAGCGCCGCTGTGCCCTCGTATTCCTCCACCAGGGCGTTTGTGTCACGGACGTCCCACCCCGACAAAAGCTCTCGCATCTGCCGCGCATGATCTGCTGAGCGGCTGGACTTCCTCCTTTTGATGAACCTCCGTTTGAGGGTCGCCAGACCAAGGCTCTTCTTCTTCCTGTCTGCGGGCCGCTCATGGCCGTGCTCCAGGCTGTATAGCTTAGACTCCCAGCCATATCCCTGCTGAGAGTAGGACGAGGTCCCTGGAACGAACACACAACGCAGGTTAGCTTCATAAGAGCTGTAGTTTGTGTTTAAACAAACTAAAATTCTGACATATACTGGATATAGAATACGAAACCTCTTCTCATTATTAAATAGCCATGACAGTAGATAGTTCCTCAAATATTGTGTTCTGGTGAGATCATTCATTTCATAACCCCGACACCAGTTCACTCTTGAGGACAGACTGCTAGAAACACAATCTGTCTCTGGCACCCCTGTGGTGTGGCCAGCTCCGGCAGGCCAAACACACACCACCCTGACCCAGCTACCAAAGCATTTGGATCAAGTTCAACAGCAGAAAAAAACAAGACAGAATCCCGTTTTGTTTTAGATCAAACTATGGTTCATCACAGACTAAGAACCAATTAGCTCATAGAAGACTTTGTCCTGCTTTGTACTTCTCAATGAAATTCGGTCCACTGGCATACTTGAGCCCAATCAATTACACTAAAGAGCAGTCATCTCTGGCTTGACAGACAGGACTCGTACGTCAGAGGAAGCTCTGCCAAGGAGATCCTCTCTTCCTGCCCTTCTCTCAGCATCCATCAGTGTGACCCAAATAGTAATCATTCTAACACTGTGAATCATCTGTGGCCCAGGCCAGCTCCACCAAGCAACGACAGAGCTCAGAGTAAACCTCATAGGTCTCAGGGGCTACACACATAATTTGGCTCCTTGCTTTCACTTTAAAGAAGAATTCTGCAAAACCCTCAGAGCCAAAGTCATTTAGAAAGTGAAATAAATTATGTTTTTTGTTAAGGACGGATTTATTTAAATTAATCTCTGAAGCAGTTCTCCAAACCCTCTGGCACTGAGGGCTGCAGGGAAAGATTTAAGGACCATAAACCAGAAAGTGTTGATAATTTAGGAGTACCAACTAAGTCTCCTAACATGCCTCATAATAAACAGTGATCTCTAACAACAAATCAAAACACTACTTAAATATAAGCATACCTCATACACCTGTGTGCATACAAGTAACACACACACAAACTATACAACCTATACGTCAGACTCTTTTTTTAGTGCATGCAGGCACAAACTAACAGACAGAAATAAGCTAGCTGTAGTAAAGCAATGTTCCCTGACAGCGACATCAACGCTGCTGAAATTGGAACAAAAGCAAAAGGTCTCAGACTGTAGCTGTCATGTCATTCAGTAGAAAAATGTGACAGTCTAACAAGCAGCCTATAGCTGCCCACAGGGACAAAAATCGTGACACCAGATTAGCTTCCCATCCGGTCTGATAGCCAGCAGCCTTATCATAATCACATCACACCACAAGCACATAGTAACAACAACGCTAAGAAGAGCAAGACTGCAAGGCTGCTACTTATTTCGGTGGAAGTTAGTTTTAAACTCTGACAGCAGAATACTTAATGTGACTTTGGTTATCCACCCACATAGGACACAAGTTTCTTTGCATATCTGCCTCTCACAATACTTCATAAAATCCATATGGCAGGGGAAAGTACTGTAGATGCATTGCTTTTTTATTGCATTTGTGTGAGATGTATGAGTCAATGGCCCAGTTCAAGAGCTCTCATGCACAAATATATTCACCTCTTGCACCATTAGTTGTCATGGAAGCAGGTTAATGTCATCTAAAGTGTGAGTTTGGCCGTGCTAGACCCCCCATTGTGTGTTTGTAGCTTGGGTGCTCACTGCACTGTGCCAAAGTGGGTTCAGGAGTACAGTTTTAACACTTCACTTCAGAAGAGAGTGGGAAAATCATGTTTTTTCACTCACAGTTCATCTAACAGAGGTATTTTATCATTTGCGGGCTGAAAATACAGAATCATTTTATCAGAGCTGACTTTGTGTTAGCTGTGCAACCGATCACAACGCTCTTAATTAAACCGCAGATAAAACACCAACCTATAAAAGTCTGCTGTGCCTGTGCATTTCCCCCTATGCGCGGGGAGCATGAGTGTGGATAGCTGGATCCATTGGCACCCATCCTCACTTCTCTTCACTTGCTATTTGGGGGTCCCCCCTCTTGCTGAGTCATTCTGCTCAGACGACGTATTCCTCTCAGTCCTCAGTCGTGGGTCAGGCGCTGATCCTCAGAGCCCCTGGCCCAGCCTGCCATACCTGGAGGGAGGAAGATGAGAAGAGGACAGAAAGAGCAGTAAGAGAGATATTTAAAGTCAAAGAGTGAATGATTTTTTTAAAATGTTGCAGACTAACATCTCACGGGGATTGCAACAGTTTTGGACTCTGTCAAAGATAATGAATGGCCAGGGGTGTCAATGTTAAGGAAGCTGAACAGAGGGACATCTATTACTATCCATCACACTGTTTCAGCCACACTGATTTCAGTATAATCATGAATCATAGCTGCCTTGGCAATTTTACAGGCCTGAAATGATAAAAATTGTGATGAGGAGGCTTTTTTGAAGAGTGACAGTCTTCATCTGAAGACTGTGTCTTCAGGCTTCTATCTGCAATCTTCAACGGTGACTTAGGTTAACAGAGACTTCCTCTGCTCGGCCCTCAGGAAACTCTGACTGGCAGTCAACAACAAATCTAACGCAGATGTACTCTGATTTTCAGAGGAGCGTACAACTCTCTCTGCCT
The DNA here is from genome assembly GCA_916701645.2 of Sebastolobus alascanus. NCBI lineage: Eukaryota > Metazoa > Chordata > Actinopteri > Perciformes > Sebastidae > Sebastolobus > Sebastolobus alascanus. The sequence goes on from CAKAOJ020000169.1 coordinate 507,924, forward strand.
TTGCCCATCTTGTCCATTTTAGTAGTTTAAACATTTATAATCTAATGAGTCAAGTGGATGTTCTTCCAGTTCAGTGTGTAGATATCTACACGTCAATTCTAGTGACAACTCATTGACCAAGGTCATATCAATTAGAGCCAAGCAGCTTAGTATTACATTCTCATTTAATTACTATTGAAATGTCTCTAAGCTAGTTTTCAAACTTTGGATCAGTTCATGTCCGTACAGTCAGAATGAGCACTGCATCATAGCTGTGATGACTCGTGGTTGTTCAGTGAGACTCTTTACAAATCATCTCTTTTCAGAGCAGATTTTTTAAACCTGAAAACAGAGCCGTGAGGAGGTGCAGAAGTCTAGTTTTCTCTCACAACACTTGAATCGCAATTTGCTGAAAGGTTATTATGGAATTTTTGCCCAATGATGCCAAAAATATACTGCCTACTGAAGCTTTAATTACATAAGCCAAAAGCAGACATTGCTGTCAGGTTATTTCATTCATTAAAAATTTCTAAACACACCTTTTTTACAGAGAAGACATTTTAACAGTTTACAGTAGGAAAAGCACAGGTTTAAATAATTAAAAATGAATGATGGTTGAATTCCATTAAGCTGCATCACTTTCAGGGTCCTGGTATAATGCATGCTGGCTCATTGTCACACTGCCATATCTAACTGGGAGACTTGAATACAACAGAGCCGTCGTTAATGTTATTAGTAACACCTGCACTTTTCCTGCCATGACGAGTCAAAACATCTTCTGTGAAAAATACATTTTGAAGCCCTAATGTGATACTAATTCTAGAGGACAAAGCATTTGATTATCTGGGTGGTTGTTAATTCATGAGGATCGGTCACATAAACATAATTTTAAGACAGGAAATGCAGTGCGACAGAGGTGAGCTCCACACAGCCATTTTCCCTCAGCTTATTCTTGCCAGCCAGGGCACCAGTGAAGGAAGGCGCAGTAACTTTTCTGCTCTCTCCTTTGTACTGTCACTGGCTACGATCTAACAGAAGACAGGGCACCTCATTAATTAAGCATACCCTTAACCCATCAGGCTATTAATTACAAACTCAGTATATCCAACTTCATTTCTACCAGCAAGTACATTGGAGATCAAAATTATTTCGATGATAGCTTCTCAATTTTCCATGGCACTTACATCTGGGGTAACTTTGCATAAATATGCCCAAATGTGCCCTTTTATAAACATTATTGAGAGACTTGGAAATGTAATTCTCTTTGCTCTTGACCTTTAAATAGCTCAATATAAAACAGTCATATGGATATATACATGTTTTGTCTCTCTTTTATGCGAGAGTAGACGGAGAAGTGGAGTGTGATGGGAGATCTGTTTTATCTCAGCCTGCTAGTTTTTCCTGCCTACCATACCAATAAATCATTGTGTCTGCCCCTGTAGAGCAGCACTCTACAGCCTCCCAAGGGTTCAATGGAAAACCACAGCCTCTTACTCCACACACACAAATAGTCACCAAGCAGTCACACTGGAGCACTCCAATAAACATGTTGGTTGATCTTTATTTCATTAGACTGCTTTAAATAAGCCCAATCTTCACAGGGAATTCATTTGGACAAAATTAGAAATTGAATTTGAATATGTAGGAGAGAGGAGGAAGCCCTTGAGATATATACTGTCTTGTTTACAAAAGGGGGTGGGCTGGGGGTCCTCAAAGGAGCACAGCAGAGGAAGAATAAAACAAAGCAACCAACACATGAATTGAACAATACACCGACTCCCAGCTCGGCAGACTCACGGCTTTAACTCATTCAAATGAGCGAACCAAATATAACTTGAGCTGCAGTGCAGAATTCTAAAAGCATAATTTAGGACAGCTATTTCCTTGAGACCTGACTCACTCTGTTCAACAAGAAGCATCTCTGCCATAATCTCTCTGATGTCGAACATTAAGACACTTTCCTGCAGTTTGGACTGAAACAGTGTGCTGCTCTGTTGTGCTCCGGCTGGGAGCAGAGGAGGGCAGTGCCACAGACGGGGGGGAGGGAGGCAGACGCCGGCCGAGCTGGACTATACGTCCCTAATGAGAGGTGACAGGAGACACTCCCTGCCCCCACCTATCTCTACATGCATACACACAAGACATATGCAGCCTTTCAAACCGCTGCTCACCATGCCTCAGTCACTTGGATCATTTTATTTTATTTAAATCAGCCGCTTGCCGAGGTTTAAAAGACAGAACCCCAGCCTCCCGCAGAACATTACCATACAAAACTGCTTGGCACGAGAACAGGACCGATGTATTATTCAAATGACAGTCAAAGCACTTTATCAATCATTTATGTGGATTTCCTCATCATGGCTAGAGAAAAGGGAAGCGGTCGGTAGGTAGGTAGGTAGGTAGGTAGGTAGGTAGGTAGGTATCTCGATCTCCTTTCCTGCCTGCAGCCCCAAATTTCAGGAGCACGTTCTTATCATTTCAAAGCGGGTTTTTACAGGTCATCTCCTTAACCAAAGCTCTGCTATTGAAACACACACAGCCAACATTTTGAATCAAAGTGGCAGCTGTAATGATGCTAGGGCAGCATGACAGGACTTCAACAATTGAAAGTGATGTGAAGGATTACTTGGGCAGTGTAGCAGATGATTGAGAAATTTATATTTCATGCCTTTTTGGTAATTGTATAACAGTTCTGAATCTAAAGACTCGCATTGCTTTGCTCGAATGGCACAAAGACACCTAGGTGCTGTTCTCTCTCCATTGGCCCCACTGTGAATCCTATGAATGAAATGATGAAATCACCACCTTTTGACAGTAATCTTTGTTAGTCTCATTGACACAGGCCCTAATCTTCTGAAGAGGAGCAATCACTGTGCCAGTATCGCAGTCAGGCCTGAATGAAAGGGCAGCAACTGTAGAAACACTGAAATGCATCCCCCCAAACACTTCCCTGTCTAAAATTACACAGTAGCTGCAAAGTGCTGTAATTGTGTCAACGCTCTCAAATACTCAGCTCTTCAATATAATTTCTTCAACAGGGATTTTTTTTATTAGTCCATTGCTGGCATGTTATTATCTCATGAAGTCCCGTCACACTGATCCCAGAAGAAGTGCAGATGATTTACTTTCTCGGCTCACATACAATGGAAAAAGAAAGATGCAGGCCTTGCCCAATTAATATAAAAATACAATCTAACTATGTCAACGAATCACTTGTTATAATTTTGGTTTTTAAAAAGTTTAAATGGATATAACAAAAAAGCGTTTTGCTGACACAAAAGCTGTTAAATGACCTGTGTGGAGAGCTCGATATTATGTGCTTGGCTAAACAAGCTGGACAAAAATACAGCTTCAGACAGTAATTATAGACTGTTTGACTCTTTGGATATTTGATACAATCAGAGGTGCTCCAAATGGGTCATAATAAGCAATGCAGCGGTGAGCAGAAACCAGAACTTTCAAACAGAGTGACCTCCACTGTATTGATGTGTCTGGCTGCATACATCTCACAGCAAGATGTGCAAATGGAATATGGACCGCAGGTGGAGAAAACAGAATAAATTACTCCCTTTAAAATAATAATGATGTCATATTTTGTTTGAAATGACAGCTGAGAGATAAAAATAAAGTGGCAGAGCAGACTGCTTACCTCTGCTGTGTTTTTTCCCCCCAATCAGGTCAATCAGTATAACAGTTAATCAGGCCATTCGACTGATTACAGACTCTGCCAGGAGAGCTACCGGAAACTACAGGAATCAGAACAGGCTAGAAACAGCAACACGCTGAAATGACAGAGACAGATAGAGGAAACAAAAGTCCCCACAATGATGACTCATGGTGGGCAGCCTCTGGATTAGCCCGTCAACCAACAATATGAACCGTAGTGCTGCATATTTAGCATTTCACCAACTATGTTGTCAGCTGATTATCTTTTTGTTTTGCTCTGGAGGCCACATGTGTGGGTAGCACACATGATATCTCATCAGCATCAACAACTTCTTTTCTTTTAGATCATTGGGTGAAAACATGAGGTTCCCTAAAAAGACAAAGAATGAACGGATAAACGACTATGGCTCTAGGTCAGCTTCCAAAACAACCGAACAGGGCCATCTTTTCAATAAAGAAATGTTAAGTGTGTGCACACACTAATGACTATACAAACACAGCCTGGCAGTCAACCTCCAGAGAATGAATGGCAGCCCAGGAAACAATAAGTGCTTATTTTAAGTGACTTGTCAATGCTCCTTGTTGAGTTCTCAATCCTACAGACCAGGGTAAACAGCATTCAGGCCAAAGTCCGGCTCATCCAGTCACTCTGTGGCAAGTACTTGCAAGCTCACGGCCTTTCATGCCAGTCATGGTCTTCTGAGCAGGTAACTCCAATAATTACATGTCATTTTTTGCCCTGGAGCACTGACACAAATACTGGACCTGGTGAAATGACAAACCTAAATGCTGAAGAATGCAGTCAATGCACCTTTTCCAAATGAAAAGACAGACACAGACACCAGGTTGTCTTTCAGAGGAAGGCAGGGTGTGCAGAATGCTGAGTCTAACCAGAATTTCAGTGAGATTACCACAGGATTATCACAGTGTGCATATTGCTCCTCACCACTTAAATAGATGGTGGTACTACCAACATATATCATATTCATTGTTAGAGAAGCCCTGTGGGATGGCAATACAAAAACCATCCTTTGGATGGGTGAGGCAAATAATAATATAAACTGTGATGAAGGCAGGGTACCAATTAGTGAACTCTAAATATATACTGGATATTATTTGACTACCCAGAAATGATTTTGATACACCAATAAACCCAAATCCACATTAGGCTATATATTACAATATATGATGCCATATGTTGCCATAGCTCAACCTATCAACAACTATCTGACACAGAGGTAATAAACAGCAACATGTAGGTTGATCTGCAAAGTTAAAATGCACATTCATCCTGAACTTTTCAATCGATCTAGCCTCACAGAAACGGAACAAGTGTTCCCCTCTCTGTACCCGGTGTATAAAGAAAATCAATCATTTGCAATATGGCTTTGTTAGCCTTACGTTTACGCGGAGCTATTGTTGCTCTTTGGTTCTATATGTGGTGAGCAGCGATAGCCTCGGTTAAAAGTGCTTGTAAGAGCAAAAACCAAGTGGGTTGTTTGTCTCAGCTGATAAAAATGAGAAGTAATGTCCAAATATGTGGCGACAGCCTAGCGAGAGGAGTCCTATTCACCACAGCCCTGTAATTAGTAGCATATCCTCGGAGGCTACTAGGGTAAGCTATCTCTGCTGTGTCGCTTTGACTTCACCTCTCAGAAAACAGCGATTTTACTTCGAGCAGGACGCGATGCAAACTGTTGAAAAGCGAGCAAACATATTTACCAGAAAGCGACGAGCTTCTTGCGCATTATTTGTCTTCGTATCAGCTCGTAGTTCGGACAGTACTCCGACCCAAGTTGTTTCCCTGGCAGAGAGAGAGAGAGAAAAAATGCAGCTCAACACCTTCTTTTTCCAACTCTGCTCGTTACGCACGGCTCGACGTCAACGTCCACATTTGATCCCTAATAATGCGATAATTTCCACTTGCGTCGACTTTCCGGCGAATTTCCAGCATTTAACCTCGAGTAAAAACTAAGCCAAAACCGTTTTTATTCTCGGTTCGGTTCGGTATTTCCCCCTTAGTAGCACAACGCCTTGTTGGGTGGTTGTTATGGCCTATCCCAGCGCTAACCGTTTCAAGCTAACCAGGCTAAGAAACAGAGCTTCCGGAGACGATTTTCAAAATAAAAAACGTAATACTGCAATTTCTCATTTGTAGCCGTTTTAATCACATGTTCGGTATTCTACATAGAAGATTAATTTCAACACAGAGCTGTAGGAAAAATTTGGAAAATACCCGTCATATTACATAAGGTAAGCATGCCCTGCGCCGATGTCGTGCCTTTAGTTTGAAAGCAAAATAACCTTTATCTTCCCTTGTATTTTGCTGAGCTTGACAGGTTTTCGGTGCTGCACGCCGACTGGTCCAGAGGCCCGTCAGTACTCCCAGCAGCTTGTGCAATAGCACGTTTGCGAGCTCCCTCTAGTGGTTTGTTTGTGGCAGTGAGGATTATGTGGGCTACATGCATATATCAAGATATTTGATCAGCTTTTATCTCTCTCATATAGGTGGGGTAACTACCATGTAGGCTGTAACACGAATTTGGACCATGACAATTCATGTCAAGCTTAAAACCATCTATTATACCTTATACAGCTGGGGGAATCCCACTACACTGTTTGAATTGGTATTATATCTATTGTAATGGCATCTGATTGAAGTTCTATTGGCCTCCTGTTGAGGGCGACACAATACATGTAATGTAAGCCAAAACGTCTTTGGCACATACTGTTTAACAATGCTTTTCTTTTTAATCATAATTTATGGACTCCAAGGTCATTTTTGCAGTTTTGCTATAACAGAATCCCATTTTTAAAAGCCTATTCAAAAGCCCCATGAGACGTGTCATATTAACATAAGAGTGGAATGACATTGAATAAGTAACAGCTGAATGTGACTCCTGTAAGACCAAAGTCAAGCCATAAATGTTGTTTATGCTCATCAGCCTGCTCTTACATCAATAATTAAGGAGCACTTACATTTATGTTTATTCTAATCTGGCAAAGTAAGGAAATGTGGATCATTAATTCAGAGAATTGAATGACACTATGTTTATATTGTGGTGTGTTATTGTAGATAATAGGATTATAATTATTATGGAGTTTTTAAAGCTTTTTTTGTTGTCTAACTACCTACAAAACGATTTTTATTAGAAATGCATGGCATCATTTTCCCCTAGAACAATTCATCTGTTTTTTTACTTAATCATGTCCCTCACAAATTTGCAGCCATGTCTGGTAAATCAGTTGAAACCTTGCATGTTACAGTTTTGTCGTTTTTATTTTATTTAAGCCTATTCTTCATGTGCAAGAGTTTATGCACAAACCTGATTTTTGAGAATAAAAAATATGCAAGACACTGATAATAACTCTAAATCTTGGTAGATTTTGCCCACTTGTTTCTTCATGATATAAGTGATGACTCATTCATACAGTTATTGAAAGCTCTTTTTTTTCATTGAAAACATTCCTATATTTTAATTAAAAAAAACAAGTTACTCCACTATCAAGTTATTCAAGTTATCTATTTGAAGCACAGGTTAAGAATTTAGTCCACATTAGTTATAAATTTAAGTTTTGAAGAAATCTTTGCTCAGTTGATGACTGTTTACTAACTTAAATACTACTTCATCTTAAAATAATAATGCCAATTGTCAGGCGTTCATTATAATGTAGAATTCCTATTATATAGAGTTTTTTTTATTCAGTTAATTTTATGGTCTCACAGATAAGGCCAGATTTCTTATCCTGGTGAGAAGTTGGTCAGTATGTTTACATGAGTGTCTCTAGAAGTAGCTCCTCCCAGGGAATTAGATGGAAGTAGTGATCTGTCAGTATCTCACAGGATATGAGGAGAAATTTCCACAGAAACATCACCATTTTCCAGAAGAGGCGAGTGACTCTGTGAGCAGAAAGATGTTCTCCCTCCTTAGGAGACCCACACTGACCTGGTCCAGGTTGTTGAAAGCCATTCAGCGAAGTCACAGGTCAACCATCTACAGCAAGGCGCCAAAGGAAAAGATCGGGCCAGTGGTAGGACTGAATATCTTTGTTAGTAGTTGTATGGTAGAAGTTGAACGGACAGACAGGTTGTTTGACTGCAGCAGCAGGAACTGTAGTAATGTTTTTACATGTGCTAACTGCTCAACTAGTATTAATCAAATTCTAAGGACCATGTTGGCACACAAACAGTGCAACAGTCTAGGGAAGTCGGTATCTGTGATACTTCACTGTATTTCCCCTAATGCGAGGAATTCAAGCGGACTGTGCTCCCCAGTCTGTAGAGTGGGAGAGATGTTTTATTCATTTGTTATCCATAAGTCAGTATGAAGCTCTGGCCTCTGTAAAGGGATCCCATGATGGAACTGCAGCATAGCGGCCGGTGTTTATGCCACTATAAATCTGTTGATCTGTCCTCAGGGACATACACAAGGGCTTTTACAAAGCCTGGCTCAGGTTAGGAATACCAGAGTGCAGAGGGACAAAGGGAATATCATTGTGGGACGATATAAACGGGGGCCGGTGAGTCACTGAGACTGGGACCTTCTGTTGTGGACACAGGTGTTCAATCAACCTGTAGCTGAGGACAGGAGAGGTTTGGGAGCTATACTACAGTGACTTGAAATGTGTACTAAAAATCTCTCCTCATGCATTTATGTGTATGTTCTCATGGACTTTCTTACAGCAATCTTTCTTTGCCATCTGTGTGTTTGCTGTGACTCTCTTGGCCCCGGCTGGATGGATCATGCATCACATCCCAGAATACCAGCAGAGATCACCTCCACAACCCTGACTTCTGCAAGAAGACACCCCTGTACTTGTGTTGTTGTGTGCGGATTTATACAATTTGTAAAATGTTATAAAGGGAAGTAAAGCTTGATGATGAAACTGTTTCCCCGTATAAAGACTTTGATATGATATCTGCTGTGGTATGTTTTATTTCACATGGGATATAAAACAGACTGATTTGTTGACTGCTCTAATTACTGTAATGTTTGGAAAATGCTTAATATTTGCCTCAATGTGCTACTGTATATATATCATAAACAGTAATAAGAAGCACAGGGGTCATTCCAGGGTGCAGTGCATGAAAACAAACATATGTGAAGACATAGCCTATTTTTTTCCTCCAGGATATGTCATGCTTATGGTCATGACTGTGACAACCATCTGTTGCATGTTTTTCCTTTTATATGCAGCACAGATGCACAAATGCTCAGTGATAATAACACACTAATACACTGATTAACTTGGTATTTCCCCTCCTGTGGGCTCATCAGTTCAAACAGGACTGATAGGCTTGTTGGAAATCTTGAATGACAATTTGTCAAAGGCGGATCAGTCCATTTGGAAAGGTGTGTTGTGGCAGATGTATAACAACATTTCTCTCCGCCACGGGAGAATAAAATGCTTATAATTAAAATCACACTCACAAAATTGGGTCTTGCTTTTGATTCCGCTGAAAAACAGCGACCGCAGCACCGCTAAAAAGCCACAGTGTATAAATCCATCGCGCAGAGTGGTACAATCAAGCCGAGGCTGGGCTGCAAGGGGGGTATATTCACTTTTTCACGACTGAGGGAAACACAACGCCGGGGAGGAAAAAAAAAAACACACTAAAACAATTGACAGTCTGGGTTTTATGTTTCCCCAAGTGTCCGCGAAATGTCTACGAAGGCAGAGCAGTGTAAGTACGGCTGTGTGTGCGTGTTTTTCCTGTCTTGTCATGGGGGTTTGGAAACTGGAAATTTTTGTTTTAAGCAAGAAAGCGAATGAGGGGAGCTGTCCTTGGTGATGAAACCGCGGTTGCCATGGCAGGTTGCAACACGTCCTCTCACTGCAGAGGATGGCTGGAGGGCTGTGTGTGTGTGTGTGTTTGTGTTTCTCGGCATGTTAAAGGGGGGGAAAAAACAATTTAATGGCTACATCGTCATGTTATCTTTTTATTTATTTATTTTGATTGACGTGGCTGGAAGATGCGCGTGCAGAAAGCGAGGTGTGCTGCTGGTCTCAAGGTCGACCTGACTGATTCTTCACTGAACAATATGGTGGCATTATTAGATTGATCAATAATGTGGTTTGATCACACCGTCGTCCTGAAGGCTGCAGTTCATTTCCACCTCATTCCTCCGGTTGCTTTTGAACAGGTGGAAAGCAGCCTGTACCCTCCTGTGTCTCTTCCATATTACTGAATGATCTCTGCACACTTTTAGTCAGCTTTAAATATATAACAGACATAAAATAAGGGGTGAAACTTGTTGTTTGGGGCTTCCATTTCAATTGGCTAAAAGTTGTGTGTGGCTGATATTGTTTAGTGGTCAATATATGGAAGAATTAATCAGGCTAGTATCAGAAAAACAACAGAGATCAACAAATTGGCAGCTGTTATCTCCATTTTAAAAATGTATTACGGTGTCTAGGCATCAACATGTTTAAAAAATATAATCATTTGTCCCTCATGATGTTTAGATTTAAGAATAGAGGAGCATGTGTGCTACAGTATGTTTTCCTTTGACCACACGTGCTCAAAGCCTGCAGCTGTTATGTTTATTTTGGGGTTGGTCATTTACAGGTCAGGTACAGCTAAAACACCACTGCCCATAGTCACAGAAAATGGGTCAGCGATCACCCAATTTAACTCTTATTTAACCAGACAAAAATAACACATTCATACCTAAAACGGTGACCTTAGATAGAAGTTCAACATAGAAGGGAATGTCTCCCAGTATCATCTGCTAAGAGATGAGTAAGCCCTCTCTCGTGTCTCATGCTGGCTGCATTTTCCCCGGCTTGTCTTGGGACTTGAACTGGCAACCTTTTGTACACAAGCTTGTTTCTGTAAGCAATAGGTTACTGCGTCCTCTAGGGTTTCCCGTGACCTCACTGCTGTACCAAAAAGGTCACCTGCTGAAGGCCAGAGAGCCATGGGAACACAGACTCTTTGTTTAACTTGATAATTGGAGCGCCCGCGTTAATCTCAGCCAAGAAACAACAACAGCTCCATGTATGTTTGCCTCATCTGTGTGCTCAGACTCATATGATAGTCTCACTAGTGTTGATTTGCTTGTTACTCTGCTCTTTATTTTGTCTAGTTGCCTCTAAGATACGATACTTGCAAGAGTATCACAACCGTGTGCAACACAATATTTACCCTGTGCCCTCCGGAACAGACATTGCAAACACACTGAAATACTTTTCCCAAACCCTGCTCAGGTAAGTACCCTGCTCTAGAGCCAACAGGTGAAGTAACAGACTGTAGACTGTTTCATATTTAGCTCCATCAGACAGACGAGATAACTTACAGCAGGTTGACACACTTTCTGAAAGGGAAGACAGTGACACAATTAAAATGCATTTAGTATGTCAGGAGGAAATTATAGGGAAGTGGTCAACTCTGCTCTGCCCTGCTTTGAAAAATAGAAGAAGATAGAGCAGATGGTGTTGTGTTGAAGCAACAGCAGAGATCGACGGCTCAGTGTTTATTGATTCAGTGGTCGCCTGCTAAATGAACGCTTCCCTGGGGTGGCCTGTTGTGTCCCTCCCAGAGGGGAAGCAGCTCCTCCGGCTCTGCTGCAGTTGCAGGGTCAGTCTGCTCCCCTGGGTGCTGTGGAAGCCCGAGGAAGGAACAGCATGTTGTTTCCTCCTCCCCAACACAGGTCAAGTAGGCAGCCATTTTGGACACATCTTATTTTATAATGTGTCATGTCCCTGTTTTTCCATCTGGAGTTTCAAAGTACACTGCAGTGATAGGATATTTTGGTATGTCATGTGTTTGGGTTAGTCTTACTGCCTGCTGGCTTCACAGAAAGTCTGTATTTATTAGCTAATTTACAAAAAGGATGGGATTACTAAAGGCCGAACTTGTATGCCCCACTTCTATCACTATTATCAGCTTAGGGTGCAATCTATTTGAGATCGGCAGCCGGCCTCAATTCTACACTTTATGCCTCCATAAGGATTATTCCTCTGCTGAGTGATGCTCACAGAGTTACTTTGTGCTTTTGCTGAAGGGCTGTCCAGCACCAGCAGCCACTGTGCTGTTTTAGCCTCTCATATCCTCACATGTCTCGGAGCATGACGGGCTGCAACTGTGGGAATCAGTGTTAACTCAAGTGGCGAGTTTGTCTCTTGAGGGGTCATTCTCGTGTGAAAGGAATGATCCCACTGTTAACAGTTGCTCGATATTTTCCCCGAAGCAGCCTCAGAAATGCAGAGCAGGTAATTCACCCCACCATTAGAGGGGTCTGGTTTCCCCAGCAGGGACTCCAGGATTATCCATACACCTGTGCCTTCTGAAGCCCCGAGTGAAGAAAGTAAGAGAGAAAAATGAAAAAGAAAGTGAATTGGGAGTAGTGAGCCTTGAAAAATGGAGCAGGCGTGTGTCATGTTCCTGGAAAGAAACACTGAAATGGCCAAAAGAGGTGGTTGCTGAATCATGCACCAATTTTAGGTTCAGCGCAGGTCACATGGAGAACAGAAAATACAGAAGGGTTACATTTTTCTGTTTACTGACAATTATATATGTTTCCTTATAGATGAAGCAGAGCTTTGTCATATTTCTCCAAGTCAGATTGAGCTCTCTGCATCAGTGAGCCACGCTGACTTCATGCCAAACTGTTTCACTCTGAGACTGCAGGGAGCAGAAATCATATCTAGTGTTGTTTAGACACGATTTTCTGTAAATGCTTTGAATTCCTGCTACACACATAGCCAACGATTTTGTATTGACAGAGCAGGGCTCGACAGTCAATGTACGTCATGTGTCTGTACCAGTGCATTTCTACATGTGTTTTATGTGTCGTATATGTTTGTAATTTTCCGTGTCGTCTGTATGTGTGCGTGTGTATGTATGCACATATGTGTGTGTCTTTGTTCAGTGTATGCGTGTGAGCGCGTCTGTTTATCTCTCTGTTCATTGTTCAAAATAATGATGTTTTCTATATGAGGAATGGGCAGTGAAAAAGTCATACTCTGAGATACAGTCTGTTGTCGTGAATCAGTCCCGTTTGAGTTTATAACAACGCCGCTCTATGAATGAATCTACACAGACTAAAATCTTACAGAGTATAACTTTGAGGGGATAAGTCAGAAAATGTTACATTCTGCTGTTGACAGTATATAAACTGTTAAGCTACAGGCTCAACATTATGCATCTTATGTTAAAATAAAATCTTGAAATCCCCTTTCTCACTCGCCGAGAATGCTGTAACTCTTTGAGTGACCTTTCAAAATAAAATAAATAAAAAAACCAATGCATCAGCATTTATAATCTGGGCTCTTTTGATAAATCCCAATCATTTGCCTGATAGAACAGCTTAGCTCTTTAGTAATGTGCAGTAAAAAGAGCAATGCTCTCTGGCCCCCCCTCCCCCCTCCTCCACCCGAGATGCTCCACACTCAACCCAACTAGTTTTTCCTTTTGTTTTTCCCCTCTCTTAAAATTGAATATGTCCACCACCTTCCCCAGGGGACAGCAAACACAATTGTCCATCCTGCATTAGCTCACAAACATAATGCTACCAGTCATCTCCCCCTGATACAACCTATTCCTTTGTCATTATAGTTTCTCCTCTACCGTAGATTAGTTGTTACGTTTATTTTAGAAACCTGAATCCATATGCCTGTTGGATCTCATTATTTCTCCTGATGATACTGGTACAGTATCATAACGTATGCATACGGACATTATTTCTCTGGTGCAATAAACATGTGCTGTGACCTGGGAGCACTTGATCTAACCTCACACACATGTTTATTACTGGCTGAAGCATGTTTCAAAAGTGTCACCTCTGTATTTTCCCGAACCAATTTGGTGTCACTCCCATCCTTGACAGCCCCACTAAAGACAAGGAAATTTCTTTCTTTTTTGTTTTATTCCACGGCTCATTTGGCCTCTTTTGCATGGTAGCCTCTGACCTTGCTGATTGGAAGATGGCAGCCATCGAGGGACAGTCGTTTGCACTGTGCCTTTTTGGAGAAGTATGGGGTTGCCACTGAAAACATGCCATTTTTTATATTTTTGCTCCTTGTCACCAGATACGCATGAGATGCAGTGATCATTGCAGTTTGTGCTCATGTTTTTTTTGTTTTCCAAGTGCAAAGACAGACAAAACGAGATAAATTGAATTAAAGTCACTCTGAGCAGACAAAGCAGGGAAAAATTGCCCGTGCCTTCAGTGATACAGTCAAATAGTGAGACACTGCATCCTATGTGGGGTTTATCTGGGTTTGTTTTTTTCTATTTACGCTGTCTCTGTAGTGCCATTTCAATGTAATGTGCTGTTTTTTTGTGTCTTTGTTGTCTCTTTTTTTCCCTTGTTCCCCTCCCCTACCCTCCCTCCCCTCCCCTCCCGCCCCGGAGCAGCATTCTGTCCCGCACAGGCAGGAAGGAGAACCAGGAAGCTTCCAATTTGGCCGTGCCCATGACCATGTGTCTTTTTCCTGTGCCATTCCCACTCACCCCATCTCTAAGACCACAAGTCAGTTCCATCAACCCTACAGTTACTCGCTCCCTCCTTTACAGCGTTCTGCGCGATGCCCCGTCAGACCGCGGGGGGCAGGGGCAGCAGAGTCGGGACGCTCAGCTCTCAGAGTACCCCTCTCTGGACTATCAGGGCCTCTATGTGACCCTCGTGACCCTGCTTGACCTGGTGCCCCTGCTGCAGCACGGTCAGCATGGTGAGTCAAGGCCCAGTGCACCACTGTTTGTCATCATCATCCCCCGAGCCGTCTGGCCTGCATGAAGCCACTGCTGCTTTTTTGGCCTCTTTTGTAACTGGAGGAGAGAAGTCCTGCTGAGGATCTTGAGGGATGCATGGGGTGATTGGGAGCACGATGGATCCTGTCAACTTAATCGTTCATAAGCCATGGAGACATAGGCCTTCTCTTCTGTGTATCATACTCGACTGCATGTTTGTAATGTAAAGGGGGAGAAATGTTTAACTTATGTTGTCATGTGCAAATATAGAAGTTAAACGGAAAACACATATAGGCAAATGTAATGTTTTATTTTGTTTCAATACACCTAGAAAACATCTGAGAATGACTTATTTCCACACTGTTTTTCACGAGCTAAAGGCTGCATCACAGTCCCTGCTCTTGTTTTTCATGAATATTTTACCACTGTCAAAAAAAAGCTCAAAAGCATGAAAACCCATCTCCTTAACTAGAATGCTCTACTTTTCCTGAGGGCAAATTGTACTTCAGTGGCGTTTAAAGAAAGCTCACTGCCCTCAGCTGAAGTTCATATTCTAAATGTTCTCTTTTTTCATTGTTATGCTGTTATAATATATAAAAATTTAATGACTGATGTAACTTTGACATCTGTGGCTGCATACAGTATGTGAATACTGTATGTACTGTTAATTGAATGAGTGTCTGTGTATCTCTCTTTGTCTTTTTTTTTTTTTTTTTTTGCCTTTACCCTTTCTCACCAGATCTGGGACAGTCCATATTTTACACAACAACTTGCCTCCTGCCCTTTCTCAGTGATGATATTCTCAGCACTTTGCCCTATACTATGATCTCCACTTTAGCCACATTTCCCCCTTTCCTCCACAAAGACATCATTGAGTACCTGAGCACCTCTTTCCTCCCCATGGCTATACGTGAGTATGACCTATCATAATATAATTTAGACAACTATTTCACTTCCCGTCAGAATGAAACTGTACCTTTATGGTGGGATAATTGGTGATATATGAATGTTATTTAAATGTCATTCTTCCTTACTCGTCTGTAGTGGGCTCCACTCGGAGGGAGGGGGGAGTCCCAGCCTATGTCAATCTGTCTGCCTCCTCTATGCTAATGATTGCGATGCAGTACACCACAAATCCAGGTAAACCATCATATTGGCTGCTTTCGTAGCATGCATGCAAATATTAACCGACACTGTAATGCTGTGTAGTAATGGCGCTCTGCTTAAACTGGTCTCTTGTTCTTTCTAGTGTATCACTGTCAATTGTTGGAGTGTCTAATGAAGCACAAACAGGAAGTGTGGAAGGTATTCCCCTCTAAACACATAATGCAGATATATATAAGGTTATTTGTGTAAAGCACAACGGAAGATTTGTTTTACAGCTTTATGTAGGTCAAGCATTTGCAATGTGTTGACTACAACATGTACATTTAACATATAGAGCATTCTTTTAAACTTACAATTCTAATAATAAAAGTACAAACAATCAGCCATTGAGAGCCTCTGTTCCACCAGCTTCTGTAACTTAGATGTTAAAAACACCTTTTGTGGAGTTGAGCCAGAAACACTTATGCATTTATTTTGTCACTGCCCATTCTCATTCGTGTTGTGGAGAGATATAGAGAAGTTTGTCTATAACAAGACTGGACATTCCACAACAATTAAGCCTAAAGATATTATCACTTAATTGAGTTGGGAAATGTCACATAAGGCAGGATTCTCTAAATCCTTCCCAAACTTTAATATTTACTTTTCTACTTGAACTAAATATGTACATAGATACATTAACCCTATTGACAATTAATTAGTAAACAATTGATTAACAACAATAAACAATTAAATCATTATTTTCTGTAGCCCCTTATATATGTTGATTTTTTTATGTTATTAATTATTTATTATATTTAAGTACCTTATATATATCTTTTATATTTAGTCTAAATTATTTACTTTTCATAATTCATTTAATTGTCTTTACTTTACACAGTGGCTGGAAATGTGCAAGAACTGTGCTGAACGTCTGTTCCACTAAAGAAGTTACTATTAGAAAATGAAACCTTCGTTCGGCTTCATTTCGGCTCTCTATTTACATATTTTACTTTGGAAACATACACTGTCTGGCCTAAAAAATGCTCTATTGCTCTCTTGAATCCTTATTAAATCCTTTGACATTCGGACAACATTAGCTTTTCTTGCCAAGAGAGAAGATGAAACCATTCTGCTAAGTATGAAGCTAGAGCAAGAGGACGGTTAGCTTAGATGAGCATAAACACTGGAAGGAGTGACAAACAGCTAGCGTTAGCCTGGCTCTGTTCAAAGGTAAAACACTTCTCTTACCAGCTAAACTCACTAATTAAGATGGTATATGCTGTTTCTTTAATCCACACCAAGACTGAAATGTAAAAACAGTGCATGCAGTAGCCACCCCTAAAACTAGCTACAACTTGTTTTTATATTTCAGGCTAGCGTTAGCTGCTCCCAATCAAGCTAGCTAATCTAACAAAGCTAACTACTGGTGCTAACGTTAGCTTCATATTTAGCAACATGAGAGCTGTATCCATTTAGTCATTTAGTAACTCCAGTACCTCTTGGCAAAAAAAGTAAATAGGTGTATTTCCTGAAATGCCTATTTCTTTTAAATATCAAAACTAAAATATATATTGGGTCCTCAATGTTATAAAAATATGAAACAATGAACATGTGCCAACAATTAGCTAGTATTTACAAAAGGGATATAATGCATGAAGACAATGGAGTAGAAGCGCTGGTGGGTCTCTGTGGTAATCACATACAGGTGCTCTTTGGATCCTTCAGGTGTATTGGGCTCATTCAGTCTTGTGAAGGGTTCATTGCATGGGTGGAATATGGTCTCAAAAAAGTACAAAATACAAGACTCCCTCCAAAATAATCCACGGCACACTGTAGTGTTTGATCAAAAATTAAAATGCCTTTATTTTACATGGCAATAATTGTTTAAAATGACCAACGCGTTGCGACCAACATATAGGTCTTCATCAGGGTCACTGTTAGGGATATAAAGCATGTTTGAATGAAAACCTTCAACTAGTTGCCTTCCATTTGTTAGTGTGCAAATATCTTCAAATATCATTGCATTTTGTAATTACTGTTGATGTTTCTACTGTGTGCAGGACCTTCTTTATGTCATATCCTATGGCCCATCCCAAGTAAAGCCCCCAGCTGTGCAGATGCTGTTTCATTACTGGCCCAACCTAAAGCCACCAGGAGCTATCAGTGAATACAGCGGGCTTCAGTACACAGGTCAGATTCTCTTAATGTCACATCTGCTGCTTGATCTGCCCTTGAACTGACTAAAGGTCTAACCTATTCCCCATTTTTCTTCTTTTCTCCTCCCCTACTGCCAATTTTCTGTCTCTCTTCAATTCCCTGGATCAGCCTGGAACCCCATCCACTGTCAACATATCGAGTGCCACAATGCTATCAATAAACCTGCTGTCAAGGTGACGTCAGTCTTAAAAAAATATGTAAAATAAGCCTTAAACATAAGCTCTTACATCACAGGTACATTTATGGTTGTAATGTGCATCCCACATCCCTTTACGTCCACAATGCCTTATTACCTTATTACTGTACGAAGATAGATCAGCAGCACAGTCTGTATTCAAAAGCTGCTTCCCTTGAGAACATCTTTGGGAATGCATGGGGCATTTGCCAGATTGCCTTGCTGAGTTCAACCGTGCGTGTCGGCGTGTTTGCTTTTGTGAGCCCCCTTGGTAAATAAATCAGTGCATGCCCGGGCAGCTGTGGGAGTGGGGTAATGATATCAGATTCTATGCTACTTTACACAAGTCTGCTGTTGCTGCTCTGCTTTATCAGCTCCGCCTGCCTTTACTCAACTGTGCTCAAAACTGACAAATAGAGTAAGAACAGGGGCAAGGACAGGGGCCGGATTTCAATTACCAGGAGCAGGGAGGGGGTATGGGGGGGAGGGTGGCTTAATTGGAAGTTGTGACCCTGTGTAGCCCTTGAGGATAGGGTGGCATCAAGTGAGCACAGTAAATTACAGTGCACCATCTGAACATTGAGGCCATGAGCACTGAGGTTTAGCACAGGGCCAGGCACAGGTTGCAAGAGAACAGAGTGCAGCATATGCATGCAGCCATCCACACAGAGGCGTGGGGAGACAGGTATAGATGCCACATGATTTCTTGGGCAAGATCTTGATATACTAGCCTTGGAGAGTATTATGTCAGAGGGACTTATGGAAAATGTTAGCCGTACTAATATAGTTTATGATACTCTATTCTAAGAGACTGTATGGAAATTATTTTGGGGGAAGAGGATTCAGAAAAGCGGAGGGATTTTTTTCCCTTTTTGCTGAAGGGAGGGTAGTCAAAATGTTTTTTGGAGAATGGGGGAGGGTCTTTAGTGGTTTGTCGCTATTTTAGAGCAACTTCCATCTTGACTTTATTCTGCAGTGTACACAGTGACTGCTCTTGGTTCAGAAATAAAGAATGGCTAGAATATTTGCTAAACAGGACGCATAATTTTGTTGTTTTATTCCATTTCAATTGGTAGCTATGTGAAAACTATCATTCCATGAATAAGGTTTAAATTGGAATACAGCATTTTACACTCTTAATGCACTTTTAGTTAATAATGACAAAATGATTTGTACCAATTCCATATTGTTATATTACTTTTTGAAAAGTGAATCAGTCCCCCTCCACACCCCGATAAGTTTTGTACAATCCCTTTTCCCAATTGTTTGTATGAAAATAAAACATCAAATATCAATATGTGTACCACATCCATATTCTAACGCTACCTGTCTTACTTTGCAGATGTGTATAGATCCTACTCTTTCTGTTGCCCTGGGAGACAAGCCCCCTCCTCTTTATATATGCGAGGAGTGCAGCCAGAGGATAGCAGGGTATGCATCTGTTTCCCCTCTTTTTTCCATCCCCCGGATCCTCCCCCTCCTTCAATAAGATGCCATTCAAAACACATATCACCTACTGCCTGCCTCATTATTCCTCACTTCAACCCAGGGGAAATACATCGCCATGGTTACGTAATTCCCTCCTGATAATGAGATCATCATCACGAAACCACGCAGCCTCTTGTTTCTCTTTTCTCCAGCGTGTAGCATGTTAAAATTGCATGGCTCTGCAGTTTTGTATTTTCTTTGATATTGAGGGAAGATATTTTGTGTCCCAGCTCTGTTAGGAAGTTAAGACTGCTGTGTTTACACTAGGTAGGTACAGGCTCTGAGGAGCAGTTTGCCTATAAATCACAAATTGTTTATTTATGCATTTCTTTGACCTTTTCAGAGACCACGCTGAATGGCTTGTTGATGTGCTCCTGCCACAAGGTGAGCATTCACAGACAAAAAGGTGTTTGAGTGTCTCTAAATCTGTCTTGCTCCCCATAGACAAAGAGACATATACAGTAAATGGGACATAAATGGAATATATTCAGTACAGTGTACAATCGACATAAAGGTTTTTAGCATAATAATATGATACAGAGGTTAGTATAGGTACACATATTTGTTCCTTTACTTTAATTATGTTTATAGCCATGGTTAAATCTGATACTCAAAGTTTAGTTATCCGAGAAGATACTTAAAAAGAGGTGTTTTCCTCATAATATAACCTTTTATAGTACATAATATTCCGCTCCTGTTTTCCAAAATCATTTGTGCTTTACAGTGGAAAAAGAGAGCTTTTTTAGGCAGTGTGTTTTTCCTATTATATTATAAATTAATATTATTTTATTGTTTGAGCTGCTATATTCTGTGTATAAAGTTTTAGGAAAAGTTATCATTTTCCAATGAAACATATAACTCATTTTAAAAAGCTACTTCTGTTGTCTGCAAATTGAACATTTTTGGTAATTTGTCTTTGCAGCAGAGATATCTGCCATTTGTCAAAAGAAGGTAAGATTTGTATTTGTACTTCAACTTACTCTCTCATTTGATCACATTCATTGTGATCTATTCCATTACAGCTTATAGTTGTAGTTGGTGATTAATTTAATAGTTGACAACTAATCGATTAACTGTTGCAGCTCTAAGTATGATCTAATGTTTCTCCATATTTGGGACAAGTAAACCTTTGCAGTGATTTGTTGTTACTGATTAACCTCACTGCATCTTCCTTAAACTGCACAAACAAAACACAAATCAAACAGTACACATGCTGATAAATGGTTTTATCACTGAAAACAGAAGCAAATTGAACCTGTTAACCTTGTGGAAGATTTCGTGAAATCCATTTTACCTGTGATACACAACAAGGTCATTTATTTATGAACCTGACATATTTTCTTCATTGAGAAGTCCATTCACCGGAGCGGCTCAGTAAAGGCCACATCATTTCAAATGAAGCTGCTGGGGCGTGATGTTTGTTCGCTGTTGTTGAACGCGCTGCTGAGGGCAAGTGCTCCCTGCTGGTTTCCAGGGAGACACCGGGAAAAATGAGTGTGAGATGATCTCAGGTATTCCAATCAAGCCGAGCAGCCACCCGGCGTTGTCAGGGGAAACGGCTGGCCTCCATCCTGATTTGTCCAGCAGTTTATAATCCACAGCCTCCCTTTCTGATCAGGCTTTGTCACACTCATTTCATAAAGCCCTCCCAACTGGTTTTACACCAGCTCTCTCATCTTCATCTGAGAATAGCTACTTATAAATACACCATGATACCCAAGATAGAACATACTGTAAATAACAACAGCATCAGTAACATCATGGTAGTGTTTTTAGTTGTTGAAAGCCGGGTGGGGGAATGAGAGAACTCGCCATCAGAGGACAGATATGTTAATTTGATAGGGAGCATTGCATCTCTCTAATGGCACAAGATTAGAGTCTGATCAGATTAGGATGGTTCTCTAGTGCCATGCCTTTTATTTTTAGAAACCTGAGACACCGTGGGGACACATAAAGACTTTTTCTATCACTGTAGATGTGGACAGATCAACATCTCCAATAGTCTTCATAGTCAGAGCAGTTAGTTGCTTTTGAGGCCTGGAAATATGTTTATTTTTAGAGGCTTGTCATAATGCGTTATTGGCTGATTTGTTGTGATCGTGGCATATTTTTATCTCGTTGCCTACTGCCCAGAACAGAAATAGACTGATCTCCTCCTCCTTCCCCCTGTTTCTTGGCTTTGTAGAACTGTAGCTCTCATGTTAGGAGGGCTGTGGTCACCTGCTTCTCGGCTGGCTGCTGTGGGCGCCATGGCAACCGGCCTGTCCGCTACTGCAAGCGTTGCCATGTCAACCACCACAGCAGCGAGGTGGGGGCTGCGGCGGAGACCCATCTGTACCAGACCTCGCCCCCTCCCATCAACACCCGGGAGTGCGGAGCGGAGGAGCTAGTGTGCACTGTGGAAGCTGTTATAAGGTACATTCACAGTGTTTACACTGACATATCACAGCCACATTCACAGGGCATATGCCTGTAATGCTGTGAAACATGTTTTTACTTGAATATATGGACAACAATACTGCATGAAATTAGATTATTAATGTATATGCCGTGTCAGGATGTTTCTTTCTCCATCAATATGACTCTCTTATGTCTCCTCGTCTGTGAATCCTCTATTATCCTCTCCATATCCATCCAGCCTTCTCAAGGAGGCAGAAATTCATGCAGAACAGCGTGAGTTTGAGATGAACAGGCGTCGTCAGATGGGCCTGTCCGCCTCCCACCACTCTCTGGACAACATCGAGTTTGACAACAAGGAGGACGACCAGCACGACCAGCGGCTCCTCAGTCAGTTTGGCATCTGGTTCCTGGTGTGTAATCACAGGCTTTTGCTGTGTCTATCAGTAACAGGGAGATGTAAGATAAGGATGTGTACAGTGCTTCTTATCACTGCCCTGCTGAATTAGTGGTTACCTGACTTATTAGTTTCCTTCTCTGACCTTCGCTCGCATCTGCAGGTGAGCTTGTGCACACCCAACGAGAACACGCCCACGGAGAGTCTGGCTCGGTTGGTCAGCATGGTCTTCCAGTGGTTTCACTCCACCGCCTACATGATGGACGACGAGGTTGGAAGCCTGGTGGAGAAGCTAAAGCCTCAGTTTGTCACCAAGTGGCTAAAGACAGTGTGTGAAGTGCGATTTGACGTCATGGTCATGTGTCTGCTGCCCAAGCCTGTTGAGTTTGCCAGGGTAAGGCCAAGATTTAGTGCAACTAAACACACAGTATATGGTTGAGGAGTTGTAGAGGAGGTACAGGGTGCTGACAAAGGTTTTATTCAGAACATTATAACTGCAAATATCAAGCCAATGCACTTCCCAACTCCTGTTTATCTCAGTTATAGCTTTGAACATGTTGAACTGTGCAACGGCTATGATGAATATCATTAAATCAGCATGTCACTGAGGCTTCTTAAAATTATGGTGGGCAGGTCACCATCTGAACTCTGTTGGCTGTGCTTGATCTAAGCTAGTCTGTGCACACTTTTCCCCAGGTGGGAGGTTACTGGGACAAGTCCTGTAGCACAGTGACCCAGCTGAAGGAGGGCCTAAACCGGATCCTGTGTCTGATACCTTATAATGTCATCAGTCAGCCACTGTGGGAGTGCTTTATGCCCGAGTGGCTGGAGGCCATCCGCACCGAGGTGCCCGACCACCAGCTCAAAGAGTTCCGGGAAGTGCTCAGGTACATCCACCATCTCCAAGTGTTTGCATATTGTAGTTGTTGTTCCTGTAATAAAGACATTTGTTATTGCATATAAGCAGGGGTGGGGGTGATAAAATGTTTTTCTAATAAGTTACTTGTAGCTGTGATTATACTGATATACCTTACATACAGAATTAACAGACAAATCTGTACCTTTACTCAGTTTTGTCATTTGCTGGTGTATTTTTCTTATTTCTGGATATGACTGGCCAAGTGCACACAACTTCACATGATGTCAAGAGATTTCCAGTGCAGCTACAATGCAGTCTGATAGCAGATATGTATTTTTAGTAGTCTAAACATTAAAGATAAATGATTGGTGTGAACTCCACAGAATCAGTGAAAGAAGGCTCTTTTCCAAAAATACTCCTGTCAGCCTCAATGGTGTATAATGCATGACGCTAGCTTTTGCTGCACGGAAAAATCTCAGACTAAAGAAGTGGATGTATTCTGGACTAAGGGGCTTATCAATAGTAGGTGTATTATCAGTGAAAAGCTCAGCAAATGTAGTATTATTATATTTTGCGAAATAGCTTTTTCTTTTTCTTGCAGAGAGATGATTGATACCACTCTGATATCCGTGCACTAGGACCAGGAGGTCATTAGCTAAGCTAAGCAAAAAGACAGGTAGCAGGGGGAAACAGCTAGGTTAGCAATTAACGAATTGTATCTTGTTCGATTAACCTGTGCACCGAAATGTAAAAACGACAAGTTGTGGTTTTAGTTTTCATGGAGTCTCGTCATCACAGCGAGATAACAAGCAGAGACTCCAGGAAATCACTGCATCTGTCCGCCCAAATAGCCAGGAGATGTTGATAGATGTAGGCCTGTTGTAGAAAGCCAGGCTAGCTTTTTCGCTTGCTTCCAATCTTTATGCTAAGCTACGCTAATTGACCCCTCTCTCTAGCTTCATACTTAGTGGTACTGATCTTCTCATCTAACTCTTGATAAGAAAGCAAACAAGCGCATTTCCCAAAATGTTGAACCATTCCTTTAACCGTACATAACTTTAATGAAATTATCACAGCCCAAATTCTTTGGACATGCCTACCCACTTTAGATGAAAAAAGTCTGCTGCTGCTATGTAGACTTAAAAAGTCTTACTCTCTTGCAGTTAATATGCTATCATTAGCACATTTCTGTATTATGTATTTCTGTATAGTGTTGTCCACCCATGCGTCATTGTGGAAAATTTATGCATAAATGAAACAACCCACTGAGGGAGAAATAAAGCAGAGGTAATGTGAGGGCAATACCTTTGCAGCATGCAACAACATTAAAAATATCAGGAGTGAACTGAAAATCCTTGATTATGTAACAGTATCCGAGGAACGTAATATTCTGCTCTGCCTTCTGCTTACAGTAAGATGTTTGATATTGAGCTGTGCCCCCTGCCATTCTCCATGGAAGAAATGTTTGGCTTCATCAGCTGCAGATTCTCTGGCTACCCAGCGTCTGTGCAGGAGCAGGCTCTACTGTGGCTGCATGTAAGCACGCATACACACACACACGCACACACACACACGCTGTCTCATGTCCAGTTCACGTCCTGCGGTTCTGTCCACAGTGCGTGTGAATTGAACAGGTTGTCATAGAGTGTGAGAGTCTGGGCAGCGGCCCTGCTGAATATGGATCTGGGTCACAGAATGAGACTGAGAGAGATAGGAGGGATTTTGCCTTTCATACCATATGCACTCACAGCTTGCTGCCCTGTATACATGGATCAATTTCAGGTTTTCTCTCACAACTATGATCAAGAGATTGCATTAATTTACCCTCATTAAATAAGTCACATTCAAATCAGACAGAGAAGTGGTGCCATTTGACTCTGTACATATTTCTCTGCATGGTATACCTCTGTGATATGTAGGTATTTATATTGTTATAAGTGTGAGTTCACCCACATTTTGTCACTTACCCTACTGGTATTTAGCCATGCATGTAGTGCTCATAGTATAGCATAGAAAAAACATACACACAGACACACTAATGAAAACACAATAAGGTCTGTGCATCATAATGAGTAACTCAGAATTTGCTTCTGGAAAGTCACATTTCGGTTAAGTTTATCTGAGTTGAGAAAATTCTCCTACTTCTTAGGCTAAATACACTATTTACTAACCCTCTTGGATCACCTTGAAAATGTGTCATTTCAAAGCTGAAAACAGGGCAGTTTTTCTGACCTCATGGAAACGTTTACTCTTTAGAGATACGTGGTTCTCACAGGACAGCGGCGCTACAAACATATGATGATCTTATAGAATATGATGCATTGCTGTACATTTTACTGCACAATGACTACTTTTTCATACTTTAAGTACATTTTGCTGATAATACTACATACTTATATTAAGTAAGGTTTTGAATGCAGGACTTTTACTCGTAGTGGAGTATTTTCACAGTGTGGTATTAGTACTTAAGTAAAGGATCTGAATACTTCCACCACTGCAGATTTTTTTAAGCATTGGAAATAATATCAAAACTATCTGCATAAGTTAGTTGAAAAATACCTTTATGTGTCTTGTTTGGACCCAGGTGCTGTCAGAGCTGGACATTGTGGTGCCTCTTCAGCTGCTGATTGGGATGTTCTCTGATGGAGTCAACTCTTTGAAGGAGCTGGCCAATCAGAGGAAGACACGCGCCTCAGATCTGACTGGCAACACTGGGGCTCGCAGGGTGAGAAAGACAGCGATGCCAAAACTACTCCCCCAAAAATAAAAGATATGAGGGTTCAATGCTATTATTTTAATTCCAGTTTTAGTTGTCAAATCAGTAATAATCTGGGACTTATAGTATGTTAAAAAAAACACTTCCCTCTACTCAAAACATCACCTGACTCGATGTTATTACACCTTTTGGAGGTTTTCTTTGGCTATTATGACATATTTCCGCTGTTCTGCTTCTATTTTATACCATTCATTGGGATGTACTGTATGTTGCCATGGTAACTGCCAATGTCTAAATATAGCTCCCTTAAAGGGCTTAATTGAGCTTGCCTGAGATGTAGATTTATCTTTGAAACTTATAGCCGAGCAACTCTGCACTCTTATCATTATAAGTGACAGTAACCGGGAAACGTTGCAGACTAAAAGACTGTCAGATGTATGAATGCTTTGAATTTGAAGTGAAACACATATATTTTACTTTATATAGTGATGTACTCTTTGCTCGTAGGTGAGCGTGGTGTCAGATCCAGGACGCCGTGGGCAGCACAACACCCTCAGTCCGTTCCCCAGCCCCTTCAGGAGCCCATTCCGCAGCCCCCTGCGCTGCAGCCCCTTTAAAAACCTGGGTCACGCCACCGGCCACTGCGCTCTGGATCTGGACTGTGAAGATGATGACATGAACCTCGGCTGCTTCATCCTCATGTTTGACCTCATCCTAAAGCAGGTGACCACACCTTCCTGACGAAAAATAATAATAATTATATTCCTAAAGGGACTACGAGTCTATTTCTGACGCTCAACGGTGATGATATTTATACAATATTATTTTGTTTCTAGGTTTTTGTATGGGAGTAACAAAATACAAACATTATCTTATTGTACTACTAAACATATGCCAAGGAAGGATGTACACTGAAGTGTATTTCTACACAGATTAAAGACAATTATTCTTCTTGTTCAGTCATATAGAGAATAATGACAACAATGCCCACAGGTGAGATTTGTGCGTTGCGCTCCACTTTTTGTTCCCCTGTTTTTACGGTCGTTAACCCCTACTGTCCCAGATGGAGCTCCAGGATGACGGTGTGATGCTGGGTCTAGACAGCAGCCTAGGGAAGAATATCGTGGGCATCATCAACAACGTCTTCCAGGCCCCGTGGGGGGGATCACACACCTGCCAGAAGGATGAGAAGGCCCTGGAGTGCAGCCTGTGCCAATCCAGCATCCTGTGCTACCAACTGGGCTGTGAGCTCCTGGAGAGGCTGACCCCCCGAGAAGAAATTCGCCTTGTGGTGAGACAGCATGAATTTTTATACGTCTAATATCAATGAACCCTATGCATTAAGCCGGTAAGGTTTTGACCTGAATGCCATGTACAGTAGCCCCCACCACAATGTCAAAAACACCACTGTGCCTGGCTGAGCTAATGCTTCAAAATTACTTGTTATGACACTAATGAATATCATGCTCAGCTGAATTACTGATGAGTATATGAAACATATAAAGGAGACATTTTGACAGTGTTTGGTTTCCTCTACAGGAACCTACGGATAGTTTGGAGGAAACCTTGCTCTTTGGTCAGCCAGATTTCTCCGTCGGTGAAGAGAAAGGAAATGTGGAAGGAGACAACCCAAGTGCCGCGAACACTGACAACCCCAGTAACCCTTCCCCTGATAATCTATGTGTGTATCAGTACTGTGCACAATTTTAGAAATCATTAAATGTGTCAGCCATCACAAAATATGATTTCATGAACTGTTAACTGCCAGGCTAAACTTATCATTTGCTAGCTGTAGCTTCATCTTTAAAGGAATAGTTTGACCTATTTGGAGACTGGTAGCCTAATATTATAGGCAAGAACATATCTGTAAGTAGGCCCCCCAATTACCTGGTGAGTTATGAAGAAAATTATAGCTTATTCTTTATATGAATATTCTTTCTTTCACTTGATTTAGTTTCAAAGCTACAATGATCGCCAGGGATATGTACGGATGCTTTGAGTATTATTTCATTGAGTTTTTGAATAATAAATAATAAATAATATAATAAATATATATATATAATAAAATATCAATAAAAATAGATGAAGAAAAAATAGTCCATATGGCATATAGGCACATTTTAATTATATAGTGCCAAATCACAACAGGTTATCTTTTCATATAGAGCAGGTCTAGACCGTACTCTTTAGTAAAAGTCTGTTGTTTCTACACTCTTCCTTCCAGCTATGAAGAATAACTCTGATAAGAAGTTCTCCTACCAGCAGCTCCCCGTGTCTCTGAAGCTCATATACACCGTTCTGCAGGTACTTGCACATTCAAACTGAGGCACAAATACACGGCTGGAGGGCAGTCAAGAATGTTTTCTCTGATTTATTTGAGTGTGGTATACTCTGAGTCACACATCTCCTCTGTATTCAGGAAATGTCCAAGTTTGAGGAGCCTGACATCTTGTTCAACATGCTGAACTGTCTGAAGATCCTGTGTCTCCATGGAGAGTGTTTGTATCTTGCCCGCAAGGATCACCCCCAGTTTCTGGCCTACGTCCAGGAAAAGATGCTCATCCCGAGGTGTGTGCTGACAGGTCATTTTAATCAAACTGTTAAATGTTTGTAGTTAACCAAGTCCTTGACAGCAATGCGTATGTGTCTAATTTGGTGTGTGTGTGTTTCAGCCTGTGGTCCATGTTGAAGTCAGAGTTTTGCCAGCTGGCCTCCATGGCTGTGCCTCAGCTTCTCCACGCCCTGTCTCTGTCGCATGGGGCGGACATCTTTTGGAACCTCATCAACACAAATTTTAACAGCAAAGACTGGAAAATACGATTTGAAGCAGGTGAAAGATGGTGTAAAATAACATATATTGTTTATCTGATATCTGCATTTGCTTCTCAAGATGATTATATACAGTGTACAACCTCATATGCAGGTATTAACACCTCATCAAGCTCATCATGAAGCAACTAAACCGTCCATTTTTATTTATATTTTGCAAGCAAAGTGGTTGTGGTTGTGTTTGAATGAACCGACGAAGACCCCCAGTCTGCTTATATAATACACTACCTAAACCACAGCCTGCCCACATCTCCTCCTGTTGTCATGGTTACCGTGTGGCTCAAACAGGCAGCAAAGAGGAATTGTGGGATTAATAAGGTTTTTCTCGCATTGTGATTGGCAGAGAGGAGCTGTATGACCTTGAGACAGAGGCAGAGGACAGGTCCTCTGGCTCTGTATGAATATAGGGAAACAGGAGAACTATTGAATTGAAAATAGCCCCAAACGTACGGTAAATATTTCTCAATAGGTGTAAAGTTAGTAGCCTATTGTGCATATAAATACCCTAGAAAATGATCAAATAAATCCAGTTATTCAGTCTTTCCACCTATAAAATGATGCATCATGATGACAGGCTCAAATGCTGATGGTCTATATCATGACCACAAGCTCTAATAATGTTACACCCTGTTATTAGTAGTGTTGAAACAGATATAATTGTGGTCATTAATCATACAAATATATTTAAAACCTTTAATGTGACCAACAGGCAATGTGGTGCTGCTCTGGGATGTCTCTTAACCCCTACGCTGACACCTAGTGGTCAACACTGGGTGCTGTCAACCCAGAGTGGGTGAAAGTTTATGGATTTCAGAATAAAGCGTCTATTTTTAGATTATAATCTGAGTCATGATAAATAACGCTAACAATTACTGGAAGGATCTTGTTTTTGGAAATGACTGAATGCTTTCACACAAGGGGATGTGGGACATTGTGTTGTCAGAGTGGTAACTTTGATTAATCAATTAATCATTGCAGTGCTAGTGCAGACAAATATGATGACTTAGAAATAGTAGCTAAGTAATTAATTAACTTATCCTCATCAATCTTATCTCCATCAATGACCTCATAGCTGGCTCTGTTTATTATATCTAGGTAATTATGGCCGGACATGCAGCAGCTCAGTTGTCTTTTCTTATTGTGTAACCTGTCTGTGTTGCTGATGATGTTCCCGTTCACTCTGTATTCTCATGAAAACTCTCCCAGTGGAGAAGGTAGCGGTGCTGTGTCGGTTCCTGGACATCGGTGCGGTGACGAAAAACCACTTGCTGAAGTACTCCCTGGCCCACGCTTTCTGCTGCTTCTTGGCCTCCGTGGAGGACGTCAACCCAGCTGTGGCCACCCGGGCCAGACTGCTGCTGGACACCATCAAGAGGCCGGCCCTGCAGGTTGTCCAATGCTTATTGGACTTCAACGTGTGTTCATGTAGCTGCATATATTCACGTCCCGCTGTGTATTTACATGTGTGTGTTGTTTATGATACAGGGGTTATGCCTGTGCCTGGATTTCCAGTTCGACACTGTTGTGAGGGACCGGCCCATCATCCTCAGCAAACTCCTGCTGCTGCACTTCCTGAAGAAGGACATTCCCGCGCTGAGCTGGGAGTTCTTTGTCAACCGCTTTGAAACATTATCTCTGGAGGCTCAGTTACACCTGGACTGCAACAAGGAGTTCCCTTTCCCTACTAGTACGTAGCTACTATGTCCCCATTCAGAGCTTGTACAGCTGCTCCACCTACTCTGCACATTTCTTAACAGACTTTTTACTGCAACATAAAGATTACAACCTAATAGTGCTCCAAATTATAATCTTTCTTCTGACAGCCATCACAGCCGTACGAACCAACGTAGCCAACCTCAGTGATGCAGCGATGTGGAAGATACGACGCGCCCGCTTTGCCAGGAATCGCCAGAAGAGTGTGCGTTCCCTCCGTGACAGTGTGAAGGGAGGCCATCCAGAGTCTAAACGGGCATTTTCACTCCCTGAGACACACGGCAACCGAATTCGTGAGTAGCAGCCAATCAGCCTGTCTGTCAGTTTGAATCTGAACCTTTGTCACTTTCATTCAGTCTGTGGTCGAACAGTGTTTGCAAATACCTTCTGAGACTTCAAGTGCCTCATAGGCGCTGTGTTCGACTTGACATTACAGATGCAATCCACGACTGTATCTTTAAAGGTGCTATTGATAACATTCAGCCACTACATGGCGTATTCTCCCTCCCCTGTTCCATTGCATTTACTTCACAAGTCATTGTCAGGCACTTACCGTCAATTTCAGCCATTTATCCATTTTTTCCACATTAACTGACGACCCAGAGATACCACATGATACCATCGTCATTATACTATTGGCTCACAAGCCTTGCTAGAAGCGGGAACTAACTGTCAGATATCTTACACAGAGATAAACAAAACATTCATTTTGAACCCACCAAAATGTTTTAAATTATTAATTCACAATCAAACATTTTTTCAGGAAAAGCCATACTTTTATTCGGTACCTTTCTAAACGCTCTGTGGATTTTTTTTTTTTTTTTAAATATTCATCTACATAAAAATGTTATCAATAAGACCTTTAAGTCAGTTTATTATAACTCTATATGTAGAGAAGCACCTGACCTGTCACTGTCTGCATCATCCTAATGTGGTGATCATGGCCCATTTCCTATTCCTTGTGGGTGAATCCAAATGCTTTTTTATTTGCAAATACTATTTGACCAAAGTTGACCCATTTTCCTAATGTTTCTCTCCTCACTCGTTTGTTCCCAACGTTCATCACACTTGAATGTCTAAATACTGCTTTGTTTAATAAAGGAGGAACTCTTAACCATGTCATTCATTTGATCTCTGTGATTAGCCCTAATTCTTGATAACACTTGGATTTTATACTGTTTTGTGGCCATATAGTGTGTTTTTTGTGTGTTTGTGTGTGTGCACATGTGTTGGGTGACGATGAAGCTCAGACATGTCCTGTACTACCTCCCCTGTACGCTCTCTTAAATTGTGTTCTTCGTATGTGGTTTTTAGCTCTAAGGCTTACGAGGCAAGAGCACTCTGCCCCAACACTCGGAGATATGATAGAGAAAGTCCTGCCAGGTAAATAACAACCTAAATCTGAAACATTAGACTTCATAACCGCACCATATTAGAGGAAAATGCATTATCAATAAAGCTAAAGTGAAATTCTGACGGAAAATATGAAAAAGCAATGTTTGCTCTACGATGACAGTCATTGCTTTTTCATCCTGCTTACACTAATTCTGACAAGGGCTACATACAGTAAATAAAATTGACTTGACACTGAAAAGAGTGAATAGCAACACTCTTGCTATCAGCTAGCCTTTTACATATGCCATGAACACGGTGCACTGATATATCTGTATTGCATGATGACGTCTCCACCTTTCTTGACAGAGAAGTGGACAGTTGACTCTCCCCCACCTCTGTGTTGTTACCCCCCCTCCCTGGTCCTGCACCCTTCCCTCTCCCCACCCACTCCTCTGTCTGCAGCACTTTCCCTCCCGCACTTTAACCCTGACGCTTCAGCCCCTCTTGTAGGCCAGACCCCGTCCCCCGAGGACGACAGCGTCATCAAAGACCTGCTTCCCGAGGACGCTGGCATCGATCACCAGACGGTTCACCAGCTCATCATGGTGCTCATGAAGTTTATGGCCAAAGACCAGAGCAGCGCCGAGGCCGACATCGGCAGCGCCAAGGCTTTCAACACAGTGAAGCGTCACCTGTACGTGCTGCTGGGCTATGACCAACAGGAGGGCTGCTTCATGATTGCACCTCAGAAGATGCGCACCTCCACCTGCTTCAACGGCTTCATCGCCGGCATCGCACAAGTGATTGACATATAATCTATTATCATGACATATAATCTATTATCACCTTTCGTGGTATTCTGTCACTGCAGCTAGAAATTAACTGGTATATTTAGTAGCACATTGTGAACAATATGACAAAATAACGACAAATTTAACTGTTGTTTCTTCCAGGTGATGGACTACAATATTGGTTTGGGGAAGCAGCTGCTCCCCCTGGTGGTCCAGGTGTTGAAGTACTGCACGTGTCCCCAGCTGAGACACTATTTCCAGCAGCCGCCTCGATGCTCCCTCTGGGCCTTGAGGCCACACATCAGACAGATGTGGCTCAAAGCCCTGCTAGTAATCCTCTATAAGGTACTCTTTGTATTACTGTGTGTTAGTGGGATTTCATTGCATGGGGATTGCTGAATCAAATATTTTCTTTATAACGTATGATATACAGAATTAATTACAAAGAGGATAGCATAAGCTCATTATATTTTTCTATGCACCACAGTACCCTTACAGAGACATGGACGGGAGTAAAGTGGTCCTCCATCTGATCCACATCACCATCAACACGCTGAATGCCCAGTATCACAGCTGTCGTCCTCACGCTACAGCGGGACCGCTCTACAGCGACAACTCCAACATGAGCCGCTACAGCGAGAAAGAAAAAGGTGACGCAAAATAAAGGATGTTGCTTATCTCAACACCAGATTAGTCAGCCTAGTCTGCTGAACATATTTTTAAATCGTTGATTTTAGGTGGAACTCTTTTTTTTTTTTAAAAAGGATACCATTTATGACTGCAAAGTAAGACATTTTAGAAGATAAAGCTTTGCTATAATATGTAGATTATAATGGCAAGTGAATGTCTCTTCCTACGGGTATTTGTTTGCCTATTAAATGCAGTACTGATATTATTTTTTTTCTCCATCTTAGAAGAGGACAGTGTTTTCGATGAGTCAGACGTCCATGACACGCCGACTGGTGCTGCTAACAAGGAGTCACAGACTTTCTTTGCCCGCCTGAAGAGAATTGGTGGCAGCAAGTCTGTGAAGTACCAGCCGGTAGAGCTGAATGCCAAGAAAAGTAAGAAGAAGAGGCTTTCAGAGTCAAACATAGTATAACAGCGAAACATATTTTATTGAGATTGCAGGAGGGTCTCGCTTTCACTGGGATAAAGTCTCATTTTTCTTCTGTGTATCAGGTGAAATTGAGCTGTCAGAGTACCGTGAAGCCAGCGCCCTTCAGGACAGCATCCTGCACTGTGTGAGGGAGGAGAGCACCAGGAAGAAGCGGCTGCAGGCCATGCACAAGCAGAAGTCTCTGGACATTTCCAACACTGACTCCATCCTCTTCAATCTGGACGAACACCGACGTAAATCCTGCATTGATCGCTGTGACAGGCAGGCGCACGCTGTGGGCCTGCCCCCATCCTCAGACGCGTCCCACGGCAGGCATCACGGCAAAGGATCATCCGACGGCTCTTCGGTTCGGGTGGAGGGCAGTGACGGCGTGGACCGGCGAGGCTCCAAGCCTGTCATCCCAGAGGTCCGCCTCAGCTGCATGGAGACCTTTGAGGACAAGTTGGACCTGAGCTCGCTAGGAGGATCAGCTCAGGGGAAGGAGGACCAAGACCTCATCGACCTCTCCTCTGACTGCACGTCCATTCCAGAAAAACACTCGCTGCTCTCCATGTCCGACAGCGACTCCTTGGTGTTTGAACCGTTGCCTCCTCTGAGAATCGTAGAGAGCGACGAGGAGTTTGACCTTAACACCATCATGGCCTCCAAGTTCAACGGGAGTCCAAAGTTTTCTGCTTCCCCTGCTAGCAGCAAGACTTTGCGACTGTCTCCTGTGGTTCAGGTGAGTGTAGAGGACTGTTCTAGTGACAAAAAGACCCCAGACCTGCTGGTGGGAGAGGGAGGCTCAGAGCAATCGTTTGTGGTAAGAAGGCCAAACCGCATGACTGCCAGCGCCTCTCTGGATTTTCCTGACCGACTGGAAAATGTCTGCCATGAAAGCCCCATGACCCTAAAGCAGAAGAGAGACCTGCTGAGGAAGACGCCACATGTCCCCGACAACTCGCTAGACGACATGTGTGAGGAGTTAAAGGCCGGGATGGGACCGGGGACAAGTCCGTCTGGTAGGACCATCTTCTTGGACATCCCAGAGGACAAAGCAGAGCCTCTTTCCTCACCAGAAAAAAGCAAGAGTGACAGCAACGACGAAGAAGAGTATGGGGATGATGAAGAGGACGACGACATGGGTGATGAGGCGGACAGCGACCAAAAACCTGACAATGCGGACGAGAACGAGGGCGATGAGACCGAGTTTAAAATCCAGATTGTTCCCCGACAACGGAAGCAGAGGAAGATAGCCGTCAGTGCCATCCAGAGGGAATACCTGGACATCACCTTCAACATGTTCGACAAGCTGAGTGGCGAGCAGCCCGCAGAAACCGGTAAGAAGGAAGGATGGATGAAGATAATTCCTACTTTACCAGTGTGCTGGTCAGGTGTAATTTGTTTCGAAATGTTTTTTTAAGGTGATGTCTAAGATTTGAGGAGGCTTATCCAAAATTAGGGCTGTCCTTGACCAAAGAAATTCTTAGTCGACTAACACTCATACGATTTTGTCGACTAATCGATTAGTTGATTTAATCGACAGATCTGTGAAACTGAGTTTCTTCACAAAGAATCACACAAATGCACCACTTTAAATCTTGTGTTTACCAGAGATGTGCTCATAAGTTTCTTGGAAATAAGTCATTCAGCATGAAGTAGCATAAAATTGAAATGGAAAAAATGACTAATTGACTAAAGAAATCTTAGTCGACTAAGAGCAAAACGACTGATTAGTCGACTAATCGACTCGTCGAAGAGTGGCAGCCCTATCCAATACCTTTTATAAGAACAATAATCACTTTTTGCAACAGTGGTCGAAAGTCTGTATTTCAACCATTCAAACTACAATAATTTTAACTAAACTTGAAGGACAATACCAGTGTTTTTTTTTTTTTTTAAGTTTTGGCCCATTTAGTACAAATCATCTATACTTAAGGTCACAACCAATTTGCAAACTATGCGGATGTGTTTTAGAATTACTTTTCATAGTTTGAGGCATCCAGTGGTTTCCATTTCTTTATAATATGAAAATCAATTAGCAGACTTAAAACCTGTGTTAAATCACTTACAGATCACTTCATGGCATCGCTCCATACCATTGACCTCATAGTTTATGTTCTTAACAGGTCACTGTTAGCCTACAGTGATGTTGCATTTAGTTCCTTGGTTTCGGTCTCCCTGTAGATCTGAGAATGTGCACCTCACTTACAACTTTTAAAAGAGAACTCATCTTTTCAAACTTGCTTTTACCCAAAAACATTTACTATATTGAACCTCGCCCACAGTATGAATTGTCATTTATGTGCTATTATTTTTATGTTTTCTTTGATTTGTCCCTTTAGAATGAAAAACCTCTCTGCTGTGTTTTTAGTGTTCCCATTTATTGTGTTTTATTACTGTCATCAAAGGGACATTATTAGTGTGAGGTAATGCAGTGTAGACTCATCAATCTGCACTTTAATTGCATTACCTCATAATGACAATGTAGCATTGACTAAAATTAATACAGGCTTAATGTTCAAGCAGAGTCTACTGATAGATTTTCACACTAATAAAATGGAAGCCAATGGGAGCCTGGCATGCTGGGAAAAATGTACCCAAAAATATAAAAGTGATAGATTGCATTAAACAGCATAAATTAATAGGAAACATGATTTGTAGTTTAGAGATGGATATTGCCAACACATGGGTATGCTCCTTTAAGTTTTCAGAATATAAGTGTACTCGGAAACATGTGTAAGCTGCCTCAAATCTGTATTTAACGAACCAATCCAGCTGTGTGGTGTCCTGTGGTGTGTTTCTATGCATGTGTTCGCTCTTCCTTTCCTTTCATACTAACGCTTTAGAGGTTTTTCAGCACACAGCTGTGAAACTATATAATTTGACTTAACATAAAAGAAGTAGAAGAGCAAGACCAAAGATCGAACTGCAAACAGATTTTCTAAATCTGAAACAAAACACTAAACCGTTATTAAATTAGTATTAAATCAACTTTAACAATCTCCTAATGGTAGCAAAAGTAGTGCTTATTACTACTGAATGTCCATATATTAACAGTTTTTATTGGCATAAAACGGCATGTATTGTGATGCCAATGCCCCGCCCATTATTTACCCATATTGCCTTGCAGATCACAAAGTTTTGTCTACATTGGAAAAGCCACGAGAATCTGCCTCAGCCCCAACGCTCGAAGCTGCTATGCCTGAAACAAGCCACCGCTCTTCAGTATCAAGTAGGAGCCAAATACTTTGCTTCTTAGTCTCCTCATAAACCTCAATAAATTTGATTGCTGTGGTATCATTATGAGAGCCTTAATTTACCTTTTTTTTTTTAATTGTTTGTGTGCTATCTCATATTTAACCTGTGCAGACAACAAAAAATACTTTCTTTTTGCAAATTATCTTCATATCGGAGCTGGAAATATGCAATAAAATTACATAATATTTGACATCTTATCATAAAGCCATTACAATTCCTGGGGAAATTATTTTTCAAATTAGCTTCACTCTAAAATATTGTTATAATGCTGTAGTTTCTCAAAGAGACAAAGCTAAATGCTTGACTTAATTTTGTCCTTATGATATAAAAACAATCACATGGATCGTCTCTTGTCATGTGTGTCCTACCTATTTCCATGTAACCACACACACTTGTTGGTATTGCTGGAACGGCCTTAGCAGGTGCTTCACCCCAGCTGTCGTTTTCTGTGTCTGACCTTTAGCTCAGTACCGTCAGGTGAAGCGAGGCTCTCTGGGAGCTCTGACCATGAGCCAGCTAATGAAGAGACAGCTGGAGCACCAATCCAGTGCGCCACACAACATCAGCACCTGGGACACGGGTCAGTCACTCTAGACTTTTATCCATCCCATAATGACCCCTTGAGGAGATATATGGACATACAGTAGTAGCACATGTAAGAAAACAAAAGAAATAGAAATAAAGTGAACCGACGTGTCAACATCATTCAACATCTGAAACTGAATCGTATCAAAAGCCTCCTGTTCTTTTATTTAATCACCGATATTCTTCCTTTGTAGGTCCCACAAAGACCAGTCTGCTCTCTGCACCGAGCACAGTCAGCATGTTTGTCCCTGCGCCTGAGGAGTTCATTGATGAGCAGCCTACCACGATGTCTGACAGGTGAGTGAATCCATCAGCAGCTATATATGAAACAGATCATGTTAAAGGGATAGTTCTGGTGTTTTGAAGTGGGGTTGTATGAGGTACTTATCCATAGCCAGTGTATTACAGTAGATGACAGTCGGCACGCCCCTAGCTTGGAGAAGCAGACAGGATTGCCGCAACAAAATGTATTTTAGACACCTAAAAGAAAGGCCCACCTAAAAAAATCAATATCAGTTTAAGTGTACGCTATATTTAAAATATTTTCACCGCTTTAGCTTGCCGTGCGACAGCTATACAGTCTATGTTTACGATGGGGAACTGAAGCTGTTATCTAGTCTCTCGTCAAAGTAACCAGACTCCATTGAAAAAAAATGTAATTTTACCTCGCAGAACACGGGAGTTACTGTTCAACCGCTGCCTCGATTGGTAAGTTTGTTCGTGTTATTGTGTGACTGTGGTTAGTTCAGATTCACCAAAGTTACACAATAGCACAAACAAACTAACCGATCGAGGCAGCGGTTGAAAAGTAACTCGTGTTCTGCAAGGTAAAATTACAGTTTTTTTCAATGGAGTCTGGTGAGAGCATAGATGGATACAACGGCTTCAGTTTCCCGTCGGAAAGGGCTGTCTCACGGCAAGGTAAAGCGCTGAAAATATTCAAAATATAGCGTACACTTAAACTGATGTTGAGTTTTTTTAGGTGGGACTGTCTTTCAGGTGGCTAAAATACATTTTGCTGCTGGCCCCGTCCACAGCAGTACATTGCTTTGCTTCCGTGCAGTGACTCCTGTCTGCCGCCATCTACTGTAGGTAATACACTGCCTACGGATAAGTACCTCATACAACCCCACTTCAAAACACCCAAACTATCCCTTTAATGCTTAAACTGGCCTGGTTTATTTCTATGCGATGTCCCAGGTGTCGGGACTGTGCAGCCGTGCTGGAGGAATATGACGAGGAGACTCTCAGCCTCGCAGTGGTCGTTCTTTCCATGTTCATCCACCTCAGCCCTGATTTGGCTGCGCCGATGCTTCTCGACATCATGCAGTCTGTGGGCAGGTACAGCCGCTCCAGCAATCTACATCCACACAGCACTTCACCGTTAAATGAAGTTTCATAACTCACCCTCAGAACTCATGCATAATTCATCCCCGAGTCCTAATCCGCTGCTTTAACGTCTTTCAGGTTGGCATCTAGTGGCAATTTCTCTGGACAAGCTGAGAGGTATGAGACATTAAAGCCGTAACACCAGTGTTCACTGTGCTTATGGCTGAGTTTAATAATAAATGTGAAGTGTGACTGCCTGTCCAAACACGGCCTTTCTCCCTGTGATGTTTTGCAGTATGTTGATCCCAGGGAATGTAGCAGGTGTAGCCAAGCAGTTCCTCCGCTGTGTGTTTCACCAGCTGGCCCCGAATGGCATCTTGCCCCAACTCTTCCAGAGTAACATCAAAGGTCTGCTAACACCACTGACTACTAAACCTGCACTATTTCTATAGAGACTTACAGCATGTCTTAGCTGCGTGTTTTGACCTTGTTGCACTACGTTTTACATTTTATAACCTAGAGTAGATGCATATGTTACTGCTTTACTTTACATATTTATTTGAATCTATTTTTTACATAATGATAAGACTAACTTAATAGCTTATACTTTATTCTTTGTATGTCTATCTTTCTTCTTTTGCAGATGGAAGTTTTCTGAGGACACTTGCGTCTTCCCTGATAGATTTTAATGAATTGAGCTCTGTTGCTGCCCTCAACATGCTGCTCGAGGTGAGAATTTTTTCCTCATGCAGTTGTGTTGAGTGATTTAACCAGCAGGAGGAGCTCTTGTCAAAGCAAACGCTTTTGTGGCTACAGCTACATGAACAGCATAAGGCCATCTAAAACAACAAATCATCGGGGCATCCAAGAAAACCTGCCTTACTCTGCACCACTGTAGCAGTTTATTGTAACTGTTAAAGCTAAATAAATGACACAGATAAGAACCCATTGATGCGTGAGCTCATCCAGGCAGTCATCTGTGCCTCAGTGTCCTAAATCCCCCGCTCTCGTCATGAGCATTGTGATTGATCACGACTGAATGATCAGTTAAATGGAAATATCTTCGCTTATAGAATTTCCTTATATAACCCTGTTATGGTTTATGCCTCTGTGCCCTCCAGGGCTTGAACAACAAGAAGAGTCTGCCAGCAGGGGGCACAATGCTGCACTGCCTGGACAACATCGCCACCTTCATGGAGGCTCTCCCCATGGACTCTCCTAGCAACCTGTGGACAACCATCTGCAACCAGTTCCAGACCTTCCTCACAAAACTGCCCTCTGTGCTTCCTCTGAAGGTAGATATTGACTCTTCCGTTCACTTAGTCATGGTCTGATATGGTCTAATGCGATTATGGCTGGGGGAAAAAGCATCTAGCAGTGCCCTTGTCAGGTTCAATAGGACAGATGTAATTGATTTGACTCTGACGCTTTTGACCTTGGAGGTCAAATTAGTGTACTCTAATCGATTTATCACTGCAGATAAATTTAAAGTCCAGGAATATGGCTATGCACCATGCAATAAATGACAACTTTTGCATTTTAAAACCTACTGACTGAAGATTTTTCAACTGTTTTTTGCAATCTGTGTGTCTCATTAGTGCCCCATGGATTCCAGTTTGAGGATAATCATTTGTCTGCTGAAAATCCCAACTACAAATGCAACCCGGGTAAGCCCAGTGCACAATTTTAGTTACTGATACTTCCAAATTGTGGACTTTGATATCGAACCTTTTCTCTTCTTCTTCAACCCTACAGAGCCTCCTGGAGCCGTTCTCCAAGCTTCTGAGCTTTGTCATCCAGTATGGCATGTTCAGCCTCTCCTACCTCGTAGAACTGTGTGGACTGTGTTACAAAGCCTTCAACAAGGTACTCTTGAGTGTGTTCACATATCATCTGTTTGTGTAAATAGATATGTAGGAATAAAGCGTGTGTTGACATCCAGTATGTATGCCGTATTGAAAGAGTTAAACCTTTTAAACTAATCTGCAGTGTTAAAAACGTTGAGCTCCTGTTCGCCGGCCTCTCGCTCATCACTCTTTTGGTGCTACACCTACTTCCCCGACTCTCCAGTCAGCCAGAAATGTGGCCATGTGTCACAGATGATTAAGTAGGCAATCAGCTAGTATTGATTAACATGATTAGTTGGTGTGCTCGGGCCGACGGTGTGTTTCTGAGTGGCTGTCTCAGACAGAGATGGAGCCAGGGCTGTCTGCACTGTTGGGCCAGATGAATCCTCGGTCCTCCACCACTGTCAGCGCTGCATGCTTTATGTCTCCTGCAGTATTGATTTTCTACACCCTCTTTAATTCCTCACTCGTATAATATCCGCTTTTCAAAACCCGGAGTCACTGTGAGCAATTGCTTTTGGAACCTGTCCTGTGCAGCTGTTTTATGGAGAGGTAAGGCTTCTGGGAAACGTGGTTAAGTTATCTTTGGAGGTCAGGTTTTAAGGACACACAAAGTCAGGTTCTCTAGACCTACTGAAGTTTGTCACACCATACACCATTTGTCACAGCCGCACTGCACTATACGCCGAATGCGACTGGGCCCTCTAGCTTAAGAACAGCCTATGATTTGCTATTTACCAAACGGACATGCTCCATTAACTTTTAATTACGAGAGTGCCGCGTACAGGTATGCGCATTAACAAGCCGCACAGTGAGAGTCGGAAGCAGCTCTGCATTCTGTAAGAGCGGAGGAGCATGTGCCCGCGCCTAACATAAGCAAACATGACTGCATAGAGAAAGAGAGAGGCAAAGTGGAAGCCAGAAGATGACAGTGTGGTTTGTAAACAGGCAGCTGGGCTTTGTGTGGAAGGGATGAACAAAGAGAGCAGCCTGTCCTCAGGGAGGGAGAAGGCAGCCTGACAGCCTCATCTGAGCTGCCTGGGACTCTGGGAGGAGAGATCTGGACTGGCCTAAATCTACTCCTCAGCTTCACTATTCTCTGTCTATTCTCTGTCTCCCTGCCTCGCCTCCCTCCCCTCTCGCTGCCTGTCCTTCCCCCTCTATTCAGGCTACAGAGTTTATGCTCTCCTCGCAGCATGAGTAAGGGAGAGTGATAATAGAAAAAGGCAGTCTTGCTGCATCAGTACATTTACTCCACTCTCTCTATCTCCTCGCATCCAGGAGAGAGATAAGTTCTACATGTCCCGCATTGTGGTGTTAGAGCTTCTGCAGGCTCTCAAGTTCAAGTCTCCTCTGCCTGACACAAACTTGTTACTGCTGGTCCAGGTAAAAAAAAAACATTGTTTCCTTGTTTACAAGAACCAAATAAATCACAGTGTTTCATCCTGAATACAAATCTAAAACCTGCTGTGGGATTTCTCAGTTTGTTTGTGCAGATATCGGTA
This sequence comes from Sebastolobus alascanus, assembly GCA_916701645.2. Taxonomy (NCBI): domain Eukaryota; kingdom Metazoa; phylum Chordata; class Actinopteri; order Perciformes; family Sebastidae; genus Sebastolobus; species Sebastolobus alascanus. The sequence continues at coordinate 549,897 of CAKAOJ020000169.1, forward strand.
CACGGCTAGCAGAATCCACCATCATCCAAAAGCACATGATCTTAACGCTGCCGGGGGTAAGACTGTAGTCGATGTGTGTTCGGATCTTATTAGAATCAGCCTCATAAAACAGCAGGAAATAAAGATAGACCCCACTGTGATTCCTCCTAAAGGATAAACTGTTTTTCTTCTCCACAGTGCACAACAGCAGCCATGGAGTGCATGAGACAATACATAAGTGAACTCCTGGACTTCATTGCGGATATGCACACGCTAACCAAACTTAAAGTAAGTCTTGCCACTACACATGTAGTATCTTATCTAGGGCTGTCAATCGATTAAAATAGTTAATCCCGATTATTCACAAATTAATTGCAAATTTTTTATCTGTTCAAAATGTACCTTAAAGGGAGATTTGTCAAGTATTTAATACTCTTATCAACATGGGAGTGGGCAAATATGCTTGTTATACGCAAATGTATGTATATATTTATTATTGGAAATCAATTAACAACACAAAACAATGACAAATATTGACCAGAAACCCTCACAGGTACTGCATTTAGCATAAAAAATATGCTCAAATCATAACATGGCAATCTGCAGCCCAACAGGCAACAACAGCTGTCAGTGTGTCAGTGTGCTGACTTGACTATGACTTGCCCCAAACTGCATGTGATTATCATAAAGTGGGCATGTCTGTAAAGGGGAGACTCGTGGGTACCCATAGAACCCATTTTCATTCACATATCTTGAGGTCAGAGGTCTTTGAAAATGGCCATGACAGTTTTTCCTCGCCAAAATGTAGCGTAGATTTGGAGCGTTATTTAGCCTCCTTCTCGACAAGCTAGTATGACATGGTTGGTACCAATGGGTCCATTAGGTTTTTCAGTTTCATATGATACCAGTAACTTCACTCTAGCTTTAAAACTGAGCCCGCTACAACCTAAAAATCACAAGTTGCGTTAATGCGTAAAAGAAATTAGTGGAGTTAAAACGATTTTTTTCTCCATATTCTGCCTATTATTCAGCCTTATCTTTTCCTTATTCCAATCTGTTACTCAGAGCCATATGAAGGCTTGCTGTCAGCCGCTGCATGAGGACACTTTCGGGGGGAACCTGAAAGTGGGCTTGGCACAGGTCGCCGCCATGGAGATCAGCAAAGGCAATCACCGTGACAACAAAGCTGTGGTCCGTTATCTTCCCTGGCTTTATCATCCACCATCCACCATGCAACAAGGGTAAGAATGACAAAACTACAGACGTCAGTCCACTCAAGATTGCATAAAAATGTATTTCCTCATAGCGATATCTACCTTTATTCGTCCAGCTTGTGAGAAAAATGAGCAAAAGCAAAAACTGTTGACAGTGTTTTGGTGTGAGGACAGAAATCTCAAAACCTGGGAAACAAATCTTTATGAGTAGATACCACCAGAGATAATGCAAAATGTTCTTATGCAACTTGGGCAAACCAACACAAATGTTAGCAAGGCAACTTGATGGTGAAATATTCAGAAGAATTAAACTCTATAGAATATATTGTGGGCTGATTTGTGAAACTGTTTTTTCTCTGCAGGCCAAAAGAATTCATCGAGTGTGTGTCCCACATTCGTCAGCTGTCCTGGCTACTTTTGGGCTCCCTGACACACTGCGCCCTGCACCAGGGCTCCACCTCCTGTATGCCCATCCCTCTAGACGCTGGCTCCCACATCGCAGATCATCTTATAGTCATCCTCATCGGTTTCCCAGAACAGTCCAAGGTCTAGCAGAAACAAATCCCTTCAAATGACCCCACCCAGGTTTTGTTAATACGATCTATAACAACCTTTTTTCTGTTTGTGTCTTGATCTCTGTCCCCAGACGTCGGTGCTGCACATGTGCTCTCTGTTTCACGCCTTCATGTTCGCCCAGCTGTGGACCATCTACTGCGAGCAGGCGGCCGCTGCTCCGTCCCTGCAGAACCAGAACCAGACCGAGTTTTCCTCCAACGCCATCCTCACCGGCCTGGAGTTCTGGAGTCGGGTTACACCCAGCATCCTGCAGCTCATGGCACACAATAAAGTGGTGAGTGCTCTGCCTATAGCCAGGAATAAGGTGGATATACAGTATGGTGTGCTTGTGCATGTGTGAAATATGAAGAGTTTCAATTTTTGGATTAATTCCTGTTTCATATATGATAAGGAAAATAACTATGTTAGAGAAAATCACAGTTTTGATTGATATTTTTTCAGATGGTAGAGATGGTGTGTCTTCATGTCATTAGTTTGATGGAAGCCCTGCAGGAGTGCAACTCAACCATCTTTGTCAAGGTTTGCTATAACTCTATTTTTCAACATGGTTAATATATGATCACCTTAACACATAACCTAATACTCATTCTTTCTTATAGCTAATCCCTATGTGGCTACCCATGATTCAGTCAAACCTTAAGGTAAGGCTTTTAAAAAAACATTGATATGTGAGTAACTATCGACTCTTTAGGTGATTTCAGACTGAAACGTTGTCATCTTCCCTTCCTTCCATCATCAGCATCTGTCTGCGGGGCTGCAGCTGCGTCTCCAGGCCATCCAGAACCGCGTGAACCACCAGTGTCTGCAGGGCCAGACGTCCGGCGCCCCTCCGTTCGCTCTGCGCAAATGGCTGCAGTGCACCCAGTTCAAGATGGCTCAGGTGGAGATCCAGTCGTCCGAGGCTGCCTCGCAGTTCTACCCAATGTAACCTGCTCCGTGGTCGCCTCGGGTCCAGTCTGGGTCCTCAGACCTGCATGCATCCTCTCTGGCTAAACCCTCTGACCAAAAAAATGACTCTTGTGTGTGGGATTCATTTGGACTGAATCACCTTTAATATACTACCTGTATATGTACAGTAAATCTATGCTATTTTCAAGTACTATCACTGGATATTAAAGGTTTGGCCGGCTTGTGTGGGAAATTGTATCAGGTGCCTAACTGTTGTATGCAACAGATTTGAAGAGTCAGTAGATGACTAAGAGAGTTTCTATAGACTCATGTTAGTAATAGTGAGGGTGTGAAAGCAAATGCTTGTTGAATCTCAGATACGCTCACTCTGTTATATTCACATTCTATCACTTTTTAAGTTGCTTGGTTGCAAGCTGGATAATAAAAGTATTTTCTAAAACGTTGAGAACACTTTTGTCATTTCATCTGAATTGCCGCCCCCTTCAAAATTCAAATGTGACATTTACTGCCCTTTTATTTCCTGGCTGATGTGGAAAATGTCCAGTTTACCATAATGCAGATGGCGGAGCGATAAAATCAGCTCTGTTGTTTACTCCCCTGGACGAGAAACCGAGCCTCAGGTGTGTCCGGGAAAATGACATGACATGCATTACTCAGCCGCGGTCTGAGATCCTTGTCAGGCTGTCAGTCATGCTGCCTCTCGCCATCAGAGCTCGGATCGATCAGAGGCCAATCTGAGTCGCAGCAGCAGCTTTGTAACTCGATAAGGTGGAGCCAGACATTGGAGGCAAACAAGACTATTTTGGTTGTGCCCCCCTCCCCGCCCCAAAGTGGAAAGCCCCCCCCCCCCCCCACACTTCTCCATTCCCCCCTCTTCATTGGCAGCAACGAAACAGATTGGCCCACGCATATACCAAGCAAACACAATTACCTTTGGCCTAATGCGGTTTGTTGTGATTAAGCATTGTTGTGAGGTCTAACCGCATTACCACGAAGCTCTTGTCTGAGAATAACAGATGACATGACAGCAGGGCTAGAAAGCCGAACAGCACATTAATCTTTGTTTTGATCTCCACTGCTGCAGGGATTTCATTATCAAGCTTTAAGAAGAATTAGATCTGATGATATAAATGTGTTCTGAGGGAAGAAATTGGTTTATTGGTACAAAAATAAGTCAAATTTGATTAGCATATATTTAAAAAAAAAAAAGTGCTTTTAGTCACTGCGTGTGTAAGAGGAGCCATGTTAAGAGGTGTATGCCAAATGAGTCACTAGTGTCATGATATCACACAATGTGACTAATGGACACACACACACTCTCTCTCTCTCACACACACACACACACACACACACACACACACACACACACACACACACACACACACACACTCCCCGGTGACCCCAAGCTAGCTGAATCAGGCTGCAGTGCCCCTTCTCATCAACCTCTAGTCTTGGCTCATCAAAGAGCCCATCTCCTGCTGTGTGCCTCTGTGTGTGTGTGTGTGTGTGTGTGTGTGTGTGTGTGTGTGTGTGTAATAAAGTGATGCAGGTGTGTATGCGCATGTGTCCCAGCATGTGCACAGGTGTGTGTGTGTGTGTGTGTTTAATCAAGTCCCCCTTGCTCTGGGGTTGCATCTGTCAGCCGCTGCCACCGTTGTGATCGTTTGAACTCGCAGCCCTTTTCGAAGAGATCCTCTCTCATTAGCAGCAGCTTATGTAATCAGTGTCCCACAGGTATCCAGCACTTTCCCCGCCCCTGCCCGCCCGCCTGCCCGCTGCCTCCTGGAGGACCATATGGGAGCGCTGACCTGATGAGCAGGCAGCTGGAGGTAGTGAGGGTAATTAAAGCTGACCAAAGGCCTCTCAGGCAGAGAGGGTGTGAGTGGGTCCTCAAAGATTGTGAAGGTCAACTTTGAAAGGACTTTGCCAGCTCTCATTCACACATACACACACACACATGCACCAGCATGGTGTATCACCAGGTGTGTGCATTGGTGACATTTCTTGATTAAAGAGCAGGTTGAGAGTCTCATACAGGCTGCAGCACAGAAACAATTTCAAGAATCCACATTTTTGAAGAATCTGTGTACCAGCGCCCCTTTTCGCTCCACGGAAAAACCTTCTGAGAGCCTGGCGAAGCTTGTTGAGACAGTGACAATCCCTGGTCCCCCCGCCTAGTGCTGTCACATTGCTTTTATTACAGTGAAATCCACAGCGCCCTGGCTGGACAATGCATGAATGTTTAAATTGCTCAGAGTGTCCATTGGCATTACCGTCAAGTGGCACATCGAAAGCAGGGCAGGCAAAGTACTCTATGGTCCCTCATTCACATTATAATTCATTGACATTCCTCTTCAGTGCTCCTCTGCATCAGCCTGTATAGTACACGTCTGTCCCCCTTGTTTGTTGCACATCATTAACCACAGTATAATGTGCAAATTAAAATAGAAATGGGAAACTGTCTATATGATTTAATGTAAGAGTGTAGCCTCTCTCACAGAGGTGTTTTTCAATCTTTTAGCTTCCTTTTTGTTGCAGCAGCTTGTGTTCTTGCTTTAGCTGCAGAAATCTTTCTTCACACACTTCCACGACTTTCTGTCACATTGTTATTAATGGAGCCCAGAGCGAGCACAATATGCAACCTATAAGTTTTCTCGTTTGCGTCATTAAGCTCCACGGAGAGCAATACGCTTGATAATCGCAGTTCATTAAAGATGCACTGTGTGAGACAGACTGAGAACATGTCCTCCACCGCGGGGGGGCCCAGGAGACACGGCCAGCACAGCTCTCTGCCCAAGACGGCACAACACAACACAGCACAGCACAGTGCAGACAGGATGGAATATAACAGGCTCACTTTTATCACCTACAACAGATTTATACCTGCACATAAACACAATAGACTGTGGGTCTGTTGTTATGTACAGTTTTATTTACAACTGAAAAACTCAGCAATGAAATCAACTTATGCACATCTTTCTATCTGTTTGGTATAATGCATAAATTGTGTATGTACTATTGATTGCCATATATACATTAATGGCTTGCTCCATCAACATGACGACATTGACATAATTCTAAATGGTAGCACATCGTTTTACTATGTATAAACATTATGATCTGTTACACTGTACATGAATTAACAGTCCAGAAGGCAGATATTTAAATATCAATATTTACATTCATGCATCCATCAGTTCTCTCATATAGGTACATGGTGGGGTATACTGGTAGCTAATATCTGTGCATGTTTAGATGCAAGCATGTGTTTTTTTTTTCCAAATTTCCACAGTTTAGCCAATATCTATACTAACTGACAGCCACAGAGTACAGCCCACTCTCGCTGAGTACACTCATCTGCATGCACACTCACAGACACACTCACTCACACACATGCACGCACAGACACACACACACAGATTTAATGTATAAAAGCAGAGCAGCGTTGAGTGATGCTCCAGTTAAGCTCAGTTGTGTTTTTCCAGCGGGGATGTGGAGGATGCCGGTGACAGCACTGAGTCACACACATCCCTGCTGAGGCCATCCTCTGTGCAACCTGATCTCTGGCTATTGGCTAAGTCTCCTGTCTCTCACCAGTCACAAGGTCAGCACTGGGCTCATGTCCCCTGTTTCTATAGCGATGGGCTAAGCCCTTCTTGACAGATAGAAAAATGAAGATTGTCGAATCCAAAACAAAGCGTGGCTGAAGGCATCTAGCTGACCCCAAGACTCTGGTTTGTGATAGCAGGTTTTAACTTGTTAGGGGGGGGGGGCGCTTGCCTTGAGATAACAAATCAAAAATGGGGACTGATGCAGCACAGAAATAATGTTTGGGAAACACACATAGCACATCGTAGAGACCCCTGACTTTTTTAGCGGGAGTCTCAGGGAAAAGCATATCAAACACCCAGAGAGACAAAACAACTGATACCAAAACTCTTTGCAGAGCAAGCGTGTTTTCTGCATCAGTGTCTCAACAAACTGACAGCAGGCTTAAAGCATCGGAGCATCACAAATGAATTATATGCTTTATAAATTATTCACTTAAAAAAAACAGAGAAATAAAATGAACTCATCAAGATTTGTAAAGATGTGAGTAACTTACAAGACAGTTTTTTTTCTGTTAAGTAGAAAAATAAATTCAAAGGTAGTAAATAAATTGAGCAAGTAAATCGATGAATGACTGAAGTATATTACATTGAGTCTTCGGTGGCATTTTTGGCATGGTAAAATAACCAGAACGTCCCATGTTGATGTCATTGCTCCTCTTTTTTTTAATATGGATTTCTTTAAATTGCATAGTCAGATGAATCCACATCTCAGAGCCGACAGCAACATCATGCCTCTCACAAAGCATCTGTCTCAGAGATGGAGAACAAAAGATGGACAGTGTGGGGATTGGAGTATAAAAAAATGTTGCATTCTCTGTAAAAACTGCATGCACGTTTATTTATTGTGTGTGATGGGCTCGTCCCGTGTGGACTGCAGGGATGCTTTACTGTTCCGTTGCAGATGTCAACAGTGTGTGAGGTCTGGATCTGCGGCAGACTGGCAGACAGTCCCTCTCCAGCCAGCAGCCAACCAGCCTGTCAGCAACACTTGCTGTTACTAAGAGCATAATGTTCAGCCTGCTGTGCCACTTTCGACACCATGGGGGTTTGTGGATTTCTCTCTCCGTCCTTTCTGGCGTTATTTTTTTTCCTTCCATCTTTTCGCAGCTCCTCTCGAGCTGAATGGTGTCTTCAGTCCGGGCAACATGCCAAGCAAAGAGGGAAGGTTTACCTATTCGAAAAACCTCGAGGAAAACCTTGTTGCATTCTGGGTGAGAAGGGATCGTTGTATTCTGGGGGGGGGGGGGGGGGGGGGGGGGGGGGGGCAGTAAGGTGAGAGACGGCAATGGTGATGTCACTTCCTGCGTCCACCAGGAGAGTCTATACCACAGTGTTGTTCGTACCCATGGTCTTCTTGTTACGGATGCTCATGGCATATTCCCCACGACTCGTCCCGTTCTCTTCTTTTCGTAGTGGTTTCCTGCAAACAAAAACATTTTCATAAAATAAAGACAAATTCCTTGACAAGAGAGTTGCCCTCAGCTGAAGGCCGCATCATTAAACAGAGACTGTTAACCTTTAGGCTGATTTGATTTCTCGGGCTGCTCCGGGTCTCAGCGATCCCTTCTAATAAGCTCGATGTTCAAAAGGTCACTTTTATAAGGAGACAGGAGGGAAAGATACATCGCAACACGGGGGGATAAGGCAATTACCTACTCTGACTGGTAGATGCAATCTTCCCTCTAAGTAATGAGTATGTGTGTGGCTGTCAAAACAACTTGGGAATAACATCGATACATAACCTCCATTCGACACTGGTTGCGCTGCCGTCCTCTCTATGAGTACGTTCTGGTGCAAAGTGAAGCTGCAACACATGATCCCCTTGCTGCTGCTGCTGGCCTGTGAAGAGCGGTATCATTCAATGCAGCCCCTTTCATGCACTCCTCAGTGCCTTTGTGGTTATTATATTTGTCCAGTGTACTGTGGCTTCTGCACCGACCCCCTCAGCTGCTCTCCCCTGCTCGGACTTATGTAACTCGGAGAGACAGATCTGAATACAGTTAGTACAGTCATTGTCCCACTCAACACTGTACTATGCCTTCATTGCCACAGAGGACCCTTGAGCGACATCTTAGCTTAGCGTCTCCTCTCCTCTGAAAGCTCTGGCTGGCCGGTCCAACTTTGACGAACAGTCAGTCCCAGTCCAGTCCAGCGCAAATCTTTGTCCCTTCTCGGGCATCGTGCAGCGAGGGAATCCTTGCAGGGTGAAATGAGCTCATGCTCGACATAATGCAATCTAATACAACAGCCCTGCAAGAAAAACCACGTTTGTTATGTTTGGTTTTTGTTGAGACTGTGTCAGAGAGATGAAGATGAACATTGTTTTTAAAGAGACTATGTAACTTTTGAAAAAGAAATAACACAATGTTCCTCTCACAAATGAAAAGCTGAGATCATATGGGGCCTTCAAATGGGGTCATGTTTACCGTGTTCACCAGAAGAGTACATATGACCTCTTGTGGTGTTAAACACGACCCCATTTGAAGGCACCAATAAAAAAAATGAAATGCACTGTTGCTCAATTCAATACATTCGGGGGTTTTGCTGCTAAAACCTTTTATGGTCTGATATGACCGGTAGCTTATGGCACCTAATGTTTGCTAACGTTAGATAGATGTTGCCGTGTAACTGAAATTATGACCATGATTGTCACTTGTGGCCAAAGTTCAGGAAAGCTACACAGACTAGATTTAAGACAGCATTTTGTGCTGCTGTTGTACAACATTGCATAATATGGACTCAAAACCGTACCATTGAGTTGAATCAACACCTTTGACAAGAGCTCAGTAAATAAATGCACCATGCAACGCGAGCTTCAAAATCGTAGCATTTATTAAGCTTCGAACATTGGATTGCATTATAGTTCATGCCCCCATGTGTATTTACACTGAGACTGTAAAATTAAAAATGGACAGCTGATAAAGTCTTTCAATTTCTGTTGTGAAAAATTTGTTTTTTTGTGACATATCCCTAGAATATGATTGATAGTGTAGTAAATGTTCAATTAGGATGTGTACTTTTCATGCACATGCTCATTTCCCTCTGCTGCCAACTCAATTTGTGTGCTTTCTTTTTTTCCATTGCTCCCGTATCTGATTCTGCCACACCTGTTAATCAACTGTCTTGTTGCTGTCAGGTTTTAAAACTGTTCCTGTCTCGGTTGTTTTTCAGCTGTCATTTCAGCGCCGTGAACCACCTCCGCCCCTCCACCTCCACCTCCACCTCCTGTGTTCCGGATACTTTCATCTGTCAGCAAAGTCACTCTCAGAGTCTTCACCAGTCTTTAAAGCGTCTCGACTCAAAAAACTCAAAAACACTCTCAGTATGCCTACTCTGTCATATTTTAGCAGCATGGCTCTAGGGTCTGTCTGTCAGTCCACCACTTTGGTCCAGACTGAAATACCTCAACAACTGATGGACGGATTTTACAGACATTCGTGATCCCCAGAGGATGACTCCTACTGACTTTGTTGATCCCCTGACTTTTCCTCTGGTGTCACCATTTTTTTTAAATTTGTTGTTTTTAATGAAATATCTCAACAATTTGATGGATTGCCAGAAAATTTGGTGCAGACATTCATGTTCCCCTCAGGATGAATTGCAATAACTTTGGTTTATGACCAATCACAAATGAAATACTAATAATAAATGGTGACCATGGTGAACATTACACCTACTTAGCATCAGATTTAGCATCAGGGTTTTTTTTCGACCACTTTTTTAAAGTCTTGCGCTTGTCTTGGTCTCATGCCTTGTTGGACTCAGACTTTTCTTGGTCTCGGGCTCGGCTATTGAGAACTGGTCAAGTTGTAAGATGTTCCCGGCTACTCAGCGGGCAAAGAGAGACAGTGGGGAAAAAACAGCGTGTAGAGCCGGCATATTTTCACATCTAGCTCTGCGAAATAAGGGTTTACACTGTACATTGAGCCTTCTTTGCCATTTTATAGTTACAGATTGATTATGATATTCGTGTTAATATTTTTTCATTGACGAGCAAGATGATTATGAATAACTGACTGTTTTTTGTGAACACCGCTCACTGCATTTAATCTATAGTTGTTGGGGTTGTTGGAGGTGAGGCGAGCTAATGGCTCTTGAGCAAAGCTGTAAACAAAATGACAAAGACTTCCTGTGGGACTCTGTCAGCTGGGAGGGGTCGTGTGGCGCAGGACACCAGGGATACGTGCCGGCCATGTAGGACAGATGCTGCTTGCTGTGTCCCCGTGGGACCCGGGGAAAGCCTCAGAATAGAAAGTGTCCAGCCCCAGGGTGGAAACACATTGTGCCGCGGGGGAGATGATTGGCTGATGCAGCTGCAGCTAGGGGAGTTGGGAAATACCAAAGTTTTCTCTCTAGGAGACAGACGGCAGTGTTTACAGCCAGTCTGGGAATTTTTCTACTTGGGATAAACAGTCAGCTGGGTCGATATTCGTCTAAAGTTATGCAACTTGCAGCTCATAAATGATTCTAATTTGGAATATTTTTGTCAGGTCAGTATTGTCATCTGTCATGCTGTAAAACGCCGCCTGACACTGGTGATCTACAGCCTGCTGGAAGGTGCTTCAGCCGGTTTATTTCTCCCAGGATGTAATCTGTGCTCAGACTGACCATGTCGCTTTGGGCCACCGCACAGGGCCGAGCGCTGGGGCCTCAAGCCGACCTCTACCCGGGCCTTCAATAATAGATGCCATGCTGTTGACACATGGCAGGTGGCAACACAACATTTCACAGGTTAGATGAATATTTCATATCAAAGCTGTGCAATCACAGCACACATTCCTGTTTGAAGTTTGGGGAATGGATCACGGCGAAAATTGGGACATGTGTTGAGCTGTTTACAATTACTCCAGCCATCTGGAAATTAGAGTAACGTGCTACGGTTCAAAGAAGACACATTATAAAACAGACTGTAAAAATCTGTCGCCGGTTTTGATGGTGCTGGTGTAGTCATTTTGAAAATAAAACAGAGTAGATTAATAATGTATTAGTAAATATTGGATTGTAAACCATTTTGCCTGACAAGTAGTTTCCTTTTATTGCATCCCTGGTTGAGTATCTTGGATATAGTGTATTGCCCTTGGACAGGAGCAGCTGTGATGTATTATCTGTCTTTGGACAAGCCTCCCAGAGCGGTAAGTGATTGGGAAAAGCATCTAGCTTCATTAGTCAGTTGGTTCGAGTTTTGTTTGTTTTGGCTCCTTGGATGGCTGACAGCCTGGACTGCAGCATCATGTCTTTTGCTTCGGATGGCACAGCAACACTGAAACGCAGCGTGTGTCTGAATCCTCTTCTCTATGCTTGCACACACCAGCCTCCCTGGTGCTGTGGACTCTGAATAGGATTGTATGGAAGTGTTTTTTCCGTTCTAGCCCCTTTGCTTCTGACACATGACTGGCAGACAAAGATTATAAAAAAATAACAAAAGGCCAGGAGGGCTGGGACCCGTAGAGCTAGCTCCTCTGCTGTCTGTGGTGCTCAGGCCTTGGCCCTCGGCCAGCTGATTTTCATTGGGAAAGCCCGTAGCACTGAGGGGCTGAAGGGCTATATATAACCGGCTGTGTTATTCTCACTGAAAAACCCTCTCTCACATTGTTATTGACCAAGACGCTCAATTACTGCCTTTGCTCGCTTTCGTAGATTTTTTTCTGTCCTTTTTGCTGCGTTGTTTCCTCTCGCTTCCACTCAGGATGATTAGAGCATCCGTGATAAATGTTGAAGGAATCACATCTTTCCCTGGACCGCTCTCCTATTGGCTGGCGACTAATGAATGTCTAATGAGGCTAGTCTGGCTGGACCTGTGTGTTTTTCCCTCCTCATTCAGAGTGGAGGGCAGCTCGGCGTGGCACAAAGTCTGCAGTCTAGAGCCCACAGAGCTTCAGGACACGACCCGCTTGCATGTATAAAAGATGTGGCCTGCGACTGAATGACTGCGCAAATTAATTCATAAATAATGACTTGGGTTTAGGGCTAGAGCCCGTATTGCAACAACACTTTGCTACCACTGCTGCATTAAAAAAGGTGCCCCTTGGCTAAACAGGGGGCTGGAGAATTGCCATAATGAATTCCTGAGCCAACCACCCATTACTTCCGCTGCCTGACTTTGCCTATTTGTTGTTTAAAGAAAGGAGAGTTCTGCTGAGGGAAGCCATATCGGGCATGCAGGCTTAATATAATTCCATAAATATAATAAGGTATGATACTAAATCAATTTAAATACACATAAATAAAACATAGAAGTAGCGCACACATCTGTGGCCGTTCTCACATGGGTGTGTGTGAGAGTTTATGCCATATTTTATAGAGTGTGTAAATATGCCAGGATGATTTATATGTGTATGTAAAGATGTTGTGAGTTTATGGATGGGTGCACACATGTCGCCTCCTCGGCATGCCTCTCTGTGCATGTGCATCGCTTTGCACGATGTGTGTTTGTTAAATGTCTGCGAACATTAACATGGATGTCAGAGTGCATGTGTGACACCGTGCTGCCTGAATGTCACACACACACACACACACACACACACACACACACACACACACACACACACACACACACACACACACAGAGAGAGAGAGAGAATTGGGTCTGGGTTGTGCTGCAGGCTAAAACCTCACACAGCCTTTTTCTCTAATAAGCCAAATGGGGGAAACAGTTCCCGCTGCAACAGCGGCGTCTTGGGATTCCTCTGCTCGCCTCGCGCTTTCACTTTCATGAATGCAGCTGCCGTTCCAGGAAGCTTTAGACACTTATGCAAATTAAAATCAACACGGTATCGTAAAGCACCTCAATAAATTCATTTACAGGATGTTTCCGGGTGACTCAGCGTAGTGGATCTTTCTCTGTGACATTTACAGCCCCTTCCATTATCTAACCTCTGACCTCGGTGTGACCCAGGAGGGTGAAGACAGGGTCATCGTAGCCTCACACACAGATAGTACAGTCTCCCATGGGTCAAATTACACATGATGTGTTGAGTAGCCTGCCTGTCACAGTTCCTATTTCAATTTGTCATCACTTGAAAATATTTCATAGCTCTAACTGGAATACGACAAGAGCGGAACAGAAGAGAGAAAAGTGACATCCAACCTCTTGATGGCCTTGTAGCAGATGATGATGGCTGAGAGGAGGAAGACGACTGAGGCACAGCCCACCGTTCCGAGCACCACAATGTCCATCTCCATCCACCAGGGCCTCAACAAGGGCACCTGGGGCTCTGCCACTTAGAAAATAAAAGAAGAAGAGGGGGCAGGAGGAGGAGAGAGATTTGGATACAGAAGAAGAGAATGAGTAGAACGTATTTAACAAAATAAATCAGAAAACATTCACTATGCTCATCCCTTTAGACACAACACTGACTTGATGTATTATACAACACGATAACACGGAGGTGATTCTCTTCCCTCGCTCTCTGAGTTGGGAAGTAGCTGATGTGTCCTCGCCTGTTCTGTAGGTCTTAGGTTCAACGTTCAAAGATATCCAAGCCGACACCATGAATCATTTAAGGTCCCGTCAGCCCTCCTTACACCAGCACTCTTGTCCACACCAATTACCATTGCAGGAACCTCCTGCTCTTTCCACATTAGATTTGTGGTGTAAGACCACTCACCAGGAATGTTGTATAACATTATGTGCATCAGCAACTTCGTGTCTTTAATGCACAACTTCTCTCCCTACTCTTTCTGCAGCATTCGATGCCCTCCCATCATCTAAAAATCAGTTTAGTCATGTGCATAATCTATCTATCTATCTATCTATCTATCTATCTATCTATCTATCTATCTATCTATCTATCTATCTATCTATGTATCTATCTATCTATCTATCTATCTATCTATCTATGCTCTTGAGTAAACACACTGTGCTGTATGTATCACAACAAACTCGTAGCTCCTGCATTTCCAGTTATTTTGTTATGAATGAGAGGAAGGGTTTACACCATGGCAACAAATACTCCTTAGTAATGCTGTGGACTATTTTCCAACGCAGCACATTTCCTACGGAGCAAATAACAAGGCACGGCTCTCCCCGGTACAGCACACCACGTCATAAGTCACTATGAATTTAAAAGCTCCTCTCAGCCAAACTTCCATTTTAATCCTGCAGTTTTGTCAACGGCTGTAGGATTTAATTCAGTCAGTGGTAAGGATCTACTTCATTGTGATAAAGCACGCTCCTTTGAAGGACTTCGGAAGCCATTTTTAGCACACACTGACTTACTTTACAGTGCCAATTTTTCCTCACTTTTTTTTAGACTTGTAGCAGATAGATTAGGTCTCAGTCATTGTCCCAGTTTTTCACGTTAGCCATGCATATTCATTGCATTTTGAAATACTACAGTTTAAAGCAAATTCTCGGCATTAACCGTTCTGCAAATTGGGCTACTGAAGGAATATCAAGATAATTATGCGCCTGTATAGATTAAATTGAGAACTAAAGAGAAAAAAACTCCCTTTGAATGAATTATTCATGGTGTCTCCACCCTCTGCAAACATTTCAGTGTAAAGTTGAAAAGGAATGAAAATTGGCCTGCTTATCATATTTATCGTGACACACTGCTGTTTATGGATGCGTTCAGAGTTGCACTCATGCGTTGGCTGTAATTGGGCATTCAAACCCCCACCTTAGCTCGCAGTCAGATGGTCCTGACAGCATTCATGCAACATGTAGAGAATAACTCTCGATAGGTAGCTCACATGGTGAGTCAGAGGTCCTTTTAAATTAACCCGACAGAGAGAAATCATTGGATGTGACTGATTAAAACCTTTACACTGCTGCCTGTTGAGACTTTGATGATTAACTACTACCTCCCTACTCATATTTTATATAAAGGGCTCAGGGTGAGTGATGCTAAAGAGTCACAGTAATAGCTCAGAATGGCTGCATCATCAGCAAAGCCTGTCCCATATTTCAGTGCACTGTTCATTAAGGTGCTTGAGACTACGTACAAATCATATCAACTTTCAGCGAGCAGGCTATAGTGAAATATGTTCGCCTATCTGTCAATGGATTTACCATCTCAGAGGAAGTGTTGGAGGATCCACACAGATATACAAGCTAACACACACACACACACACACACACACACACACCCTCATTGCCGCCAGCTCAACTTCAAAACCAAGCTAAAACTACTGGGCTGCTTCATTAGCCCCTTATCTCGATCAAATTAAAGCTAATTTAATTAACTCATCTGTGTTTTAATCAGGGGTCCTCCGGGGGGAAACCCTACCACTGAACCACTGAGCTTGGCAGCCCAGCAGGCATGGATTTCACAGGCAGCTGGGTACTCCCCAAGGTCAGACCCGGCATAAATTAGTCCTGTGTTCAGCTGTCAACATCCTGCTGGCTCCATCACACGCACAGACGCACACGTGCAAAAACAGTGCCCATGCACGGGCGCTCGCACAGTAATCTCAGGGGGTCGATGGTACATTTTTTTTCTTTTGAGCATAAAAGGAAACACTTCACTAGCCAGTTGCTTGACACCTGCGTTTGGCTAGGAGTGAGATCCAGCTGTGGGGCGAGAGCAGACTGAGGGTGAGACAGACAGACTTGGGGCGAGACAGGTGTGAAACCTGGGAGTCTTTTACCTGTGGTGCCCAGTAGCCGCGGGGGAGGCGGTGGAGGCGGTGGAGGAGGAAGAGGAGGGTATCTTCTACAGTGGCATGCCAGCTGGCACTGTTCACTAACTTTCTCCGCCACAGTCCGTGAGCATGACCTCTGGAGTTCTCCCTTATGGTGAGGGAGAGAGATAGAGAGAGAGAGAGAGACATTGAAATGACTGTCCTTCAGTGTATTACTCATGAGTGCCATCAGCACACAACACTGTGCAGCACAAATGGAGGTGCTTGAACACTCAGCAGCCTCTCTCTGTTACTGTGGATATCCTCTCAGCATTCTTTCGTAATCAGTTTTGTTGTCACTACCGGGGCTGCTGTGTATATGTAGTACATGCAGAATAGTATCACGTCTATGGCTGCAGCCCGCTCCCTGTAAGAAACCACCCACCAACAGAGTGGGCAGCAGGCTGCCCCGAGGAGAGTGTGCGTGGGTGGACTTGGAAACTCAAGCAGATCACATTACACATGAACCCTGGCAACAACTGCGTGCGTGTGAACAACAGCTCACCACTATCTGTAGGCAGCAGCACGGGGGCAGAGGTTAGAATACTCATCACTAACATATGCCTGCTGCAGGGATCCTGGTGGGATAACTGAATATTGTTATCATAAAAACACAGTTGTTCCCACTACAAGAGAGCTCAGTGTGTGTGTGTGTGCATAGCTCCATATTCATCATGCCTTTCTGGAAACTACACATGCATGCTTGACAGTATTTCCTAAACACAGGTGTGCCCTGGACTGATCCCAACATCTGGTGTAAACACATATTGCATATTCATTGCAGCATAATGAAGTTGGAAACAGCTCTTATCCATCAGTAAATCAAACTCCAGTCACATTAGTGCAACATCTCCTCATGCGTAAATGCGCCTGAACATGCTCCTTACCTGGCATGAGAGTAAAAACAGTGAGAGAAGGCAATGACCGAAGAAAAAAGGCCAGAAACTTAAAGTAAATGGCATTAGATCTTGGACCAGCATTCCTCTTGCGCTGTTCTCGAAGATACTAGGCAGCGATTCCAACAAATGAATGCAGTATACATAGGCTTGAACTGTTTGGGAAATAACCATCCACCCTGTCCAGTTCAGCGGCGATATCTGTGACAAGCGTCTCCAGAAATAGTTTATGCCACAATCATTTTCCTCTTGAAATCCCGTTGTCGGTAGCATAGGACAGGCGAGCCGGCGGAATGAGTAGCAAATCTCGATAATTCACATCTCGAAAGTAGTTTCTTTCTTATTGGCACTCAGATAGCGACCTGAATCACGCCGCTACTCCGTGCAATGTGAGGGCGGTGGACGGCCCGTACCTTACATCCCTCCTCGGCTGCGAGCATGAGTGCAAATGGGCCATCGAAGTTAGAAGAGGAGGAAAAAAAAAAAAGCGAACAGAGAGAGATCCTCAGGAATATCGTGCGGCAGGATTCCTCACAATGGGATCACACACAACTTATCTAGGCTGAGCGGTGGATGGGCGAGTCCGGAGGGCAGAGCCGAGGGTTAAACTGATGCATCCCCCTCTGTGCCAAAATACAGCGGGCTGTTTTATACGGGAGCATCACTTGATGCAGGCAGCGCTCACATCAGCTCATCCTGACAGCGTGGTGTGTGCTCAAACAAATCCACCCTGCATGCGCTTCTCCAAAAGTACCACACACACATACACACACACACAAACACACACACACACACTCAGGGGGGAGGAAGGTGGTTGTGTAGGCGTCGGGGCTTTGTTTGTTTTTGTTTGCTTGTTTATGTTTTTTTATAGTGGTCCAGGCAGAAAGTATAACCCACAATGCGTGGAGGCGAGTCCGTAAGGATGACGCGTACTAGACCGGATTAAAGTCAAGTGGAGAGAGAGAGAGAGAGAGAGAGAGAGAGAGAGAGAGAGAGAGAGAGAGAGAGAGAGAGAGAGAGAGAGAGAGAGAGAGAGAGAGAGAGAGAGACGCCTACCGACTGAAAACACCACCCATGTATGATGTGCCTGCTAGAACACTCTGTGGTCCAATGTCCCAAAGTAGGCTAAACAATACTGATGTAACCTGGCATTCACTGCTGGAGCTCAACTGCAAAGACATTTATAAGATATTTATTAGATGTTTATTTTTAAACCCAGAGCTTCATTTGACTTTTTTGTTTTGTTTGCCACCATATTGATATAAGAGGTGATGCTGTAGGCCAGAAAGAGTTCAAAGAATTAGTTTTTTTAAGAGCAAAGTTGCATAATGTTGTTGGTGGTCTTCACAAGGCACAGTTATGAAATGATACCCCACAGCCCACAGCCATGTACATGGTAGTACTAGGGACACAACGTGACATTCACAGTTTACTAAAACAGATAACTGACAGTGGGGATGAAGCCTTGGTGCTCATCTTAAGGGAGGCAATATAGAAGAAGAGTGATTGAAATAATTCTTTGTCACCACCACATTATTTTACATCACATTTATATATTAAAAAAAGTCCTTGTACTAACAAGGGTTGACCCGAATGCTTCGAAGCTTCGGCCGTTGCCATGGTATTCGACCTCCAAATCACTATTCGAATGCTTCGTTTTAAAAAAATGTATATACAAGTATGTAATAATAATGTGTAAATCCCAAAATAGCCCATGAAATAAGGAATAATCCCACATTATTCGTTATTCATATTCAACATGAATTATTATTAGTTGTTCTCAGACGGATGTCGCTGATTGTTGTGTGTAGAGGTCCGTATGCTTCGCAAAGCTTCGAATAACTTCAAATATTTCTCACCAAAGCTTCGAAGCCCAAAAAATGGTAATCAGGACACCCCTAGTACTAACTGCTCCTATATGGGTTACTTTATTGATCACAATTCTAGAGCAAATGATTGACTATTAGGGGATTATAGAAATTAATTGGTTGTTTATTGTCATTCTACAAGGAAAAGCTGCAAACTACACCAAGTCCCAGCTTCTCAAATGTGAGAATTGCTGTTTTTTCTGTCATATATAATTGTAAATATGAATATCTTTAGGTTTTGGACTGTTGATTGGACAAACTGAGACATTTGGAGACAATATTGTGGGATTGAGGAAATGGTGATTGGCATTTTTTCACTATTTTCTGACATTTCCTAGGCTTTCATCACTTCTGAAAAGATGTATCCTCTACAGGGATCTTTGTTGTGGAGCCCCAGCGCTGCCCCTCATACTGTCTTGCTTAAAGGCACTTCAACAGGGGTTGTGCTTGAAGCTGACATGTCTGCTTGTCAGGTAAGTCTCTCTCTGCTCAGCACACCAACACACTGCCCGGCCTCTATGTCATTTTCTTTTCATGTTTCAAAAAACCACAATCATTCCTTGTGCCCAAAGGACTTCTGTTTGAAAGCATTGCTTGTGGTTTAAAATAACAGAAGTGACAGCCAATTGTGTCACAGCCTGCTTCTTCCAAATAACACAAACAGCATCTAAGCCAACTATTCAAACAACTTTGGATTGAGATCAATGGATTCAGCATCTCGCCCTGCAGCCTTTTGGTGCCGCTGAGCATTTATCACATCTCTTGCCTATCAAAAAGCTCTTCACAGACAGTAATGGGGTGAGCTAATGCACAAGAGCTGTGGATGACTTTTAGAGTGGAAAATCCACATCTGCTGCTGCTGAGCTGCATTTGCGCGTGCAATGCAGAGGTTTTACAGAGTTTTTGGAGTATACAACGAGCCTGGATTTGGCGTATAGTGTGCCCGGTGGTTCAGCTCGTCCATCCTCTCCTACAGTCTGTCCTGGTATCGATTATCTGACAAGAAGAAAGCACTACATCCTCCTGGTTCCTTCCTGCTGCCTCACCTCATTCCAACTAGCAGCAATCTGCCACAACATACATCACAGGCCTTTTAAACTCAGATAAGAAAACCTCTTAATAAGATTACTGTGGTCTTTCACTGTTATTATTCTTGCTGAGATACTTAATCAGCAACTCTGCAAACAAACAGAGCCCAAAAATATCACTTGCGTCAAACAGAAATAGATTTTAATACCCTGTCATTTAATGAATATTAATGTTCAGAGAAAATTAACTCCTCTGCATATATCTTTACTATCTGTGTATTTCTCCTTTATTATTATTTATTTCTCCAGCTTGGCTGTATCATTGTAGAGGTAGCTTGCCATCTAGTGGGAACGTCTGGCAACACAAGCCATTAAGGTGCTCTCTCTATGATTATATTAACAGATCAGTGGAGCAAGTAGATAGTGAAAAGGGAAGAAAGTGCATTTTTATCTGAAGTTGGATTTGTTGTAAATTCTTCTGTATATATTCTGTATCTGCATTAGGGCTGTCACAGTATCAGATATTCGCTACACGATTATCATGGCCAAAAGAATTCACGATAACGATATTATCGCGATATCTATAGAAAATTTTATAAAAAACAACCCATAATGCTATCAGTCAAACTCATCTTTAACTTTGTTTATTGTGCGCTTTGTCTCTTTTTTTTGCAAATGAATTACACTCAAAATACGAGTGTAGGGGGGTGGAGAGAGAGTCTGTAACCATTACTGTACAAAAGTGTGATTTAAGAGGCACTGGATTATTAACATAATATTATCTAGGGCTGTCAATCGATTACAATATTTAATCACGATTAATCGCACGATTGTCCATAGTTAATCACGATTAATCACACATTTTTTTATCTGTTCAAAATGTACCTTGTAGGGAGATTGAAAAATTGAAAAATATTTTACAAGAGAAAAATAGAGAGCAAACGTCAACAAAGCATTGAAACCAATTAGGGAATACGTCAGTCTAATGTCTTGTTGTCTATGTCCATATTGCCCTTAGATTTATCCAGATCCAGATATGATAGCATCCTTGTTGTTTGCCATGAAGGTGATCAGTTTCCTACATTTTTTGGGAAAGATCTCCTCCATATTCCTCAGGGAAACTGTCAATATCCCTAAAAATGTCCATAGCATGTTGGATCCATTTTATACCTGTTTTTAGTTGTTGCTTTTTTACAGCTAACCAGCCAACACTGCTGTTGAGAATGAAGTTGTATTTTTAATGTGAGGTGTGATGAAGAAACAAATTAAATACTTCCACCCAACGTCTATCCATTTCCAGTGATACAGGTGACAGAAAGAAAGTGCTTACCATATAAAGTTGCACACTTGGAGAGCATCTGCCAAGGAGCTGGTACAGACAGAGTCAGAGTCAGATTTCAGTCACATTAGAGCTCCACTGGGCTTCTACTAAAGACTAGATTTCTGTTACAGAGTGAAAACAAGGTGAGAAATGATGCTTCGGTAGTTTGTAACATTATTGGGCATCACTGGAGACCACAAACACTCCCTGTCTGCGACCTTTCCTCAGCGGCAGTTTGCATGTGCACCAATAGATATGCAAGTTAGGTGCATATCTTTGGTGCACACATGCAGCTGTTAAAGTGTATGTTAGTATGTTGGTTTGCCTGTGTTAGTTGGATTGCTGGGTTGTGTAGGCAGACTCCAATAACCCTCTTAAAATGGATTAAAGTGGATGTGTAATAATACAAAATGTGTGTTTTTCTAGAAGTTCCATAAATCAGCTCAATCCTCCAAACATCGCGTCCACCTGTCTTGGCACAAGGACAGCGTCACATTGTGGGATTTATGGATGCCACTATGCTTCCTCCTTCTCTTTCTCCCTCACTTCAAAAGCACAGGAGTGGGGTGACAGGCCAGGGGAGGGGAGCCCCATTGTTAATTGGCCTTTTCAGCTGAACAGAGAGGTGAAGAGAAGAAGAAAAAGAGGGGAGGACAATGGGGTCCC
The DNA here is from genome assembly GCA_916701645.2 of Sebastolobus alascanus. Taxonomy (NCBI): domain Eukaryota; kingdom Metazoa; phylum Chordata; class Actinopteri; order Perciformes; family Sebastidae; genus Sebastolobus; species Sebastolobus alascanus. The sequence goes on from CAKAOJ020000169.1 coordinate 571,589, forward strand.
ATTGCCTCTCCAGAACAAGAGGGATGCACCGCCTTAAAAAAGATAGACCAGTCAGAGCACATATAGACCTGCAGGGCTCTCCTCAGATAACCCCAAACTGAGTGAATGAGGCAATCAATCATGTTGGCTGCAGCTCACTCAGAATAAATGGCCTGTAGCCTCCTCGATATAGACTGCAGAATTGTTTCAAAAATTCTCTCTCCTTGTGCTGTGCAGGGTATTTAAGGGTAGCATAGTGCACAGGCATGAGATATTAGGCATATACTTACCAGACAAACAGTTTCCTCACATCTCATTCCACTGCTGCTGCGGTTCAATGGAACGATAGGTACTCTTTTACCCACTTCAATAAGGGGATGAAGCTCAATTAGCATTTCACAAGTCCCCTTTTCCTCCTCCATTGCAACCTTCCCTGCGGAGCCCATGCTTTCTCTGGGGATTGTCCTGTTTTGGGCCCTTGTTGCCGTTGGCAGGGTGACAGTATTCGAGTGTGCAAACTTGTGCTATTGTCCGCGGGCCAGAGGGAGCCATGGAGACCCCATAATATGACACAGGAAAATGTTTGCTGATGGCAATTCTATGGGCTTTGTCCGACTCTTTCTCCTTCATGACGACTCGATTTAAGTCTCTAAATGTTTGACTACAAATGCAGGAGTGCTATCCAGCTCCTTTGCCTTTGTCCCGCGAGGTTTGAATGAGTAATTCAGCCTTTGTGTCGCTCGATTGAGGGGGCAAACAGAAAGACAAGATTCTTGAGCGTTCAAGCCCCTTTCCATGGTTATGCACTCTTTAGATCCCCCCCTCCCTCACCAAATCCTACAGCTGACATCACTCTTGGGGAGGGGGTATCTATGTTAAAGACTCAACTTTAACAGCTCAGAGTAATGTTAGAATGCATGCATATTTCAGCAAAACTCATTTTTATTCACGCACACTCCGGATTTTAGGAGATGTTTTAGCCAACGCGCGGAAATCACCGTGCAGGAGAAATATCGCATCCCCTCAGCGGCTTTTTATCCCCAAGGTCTCCATGACAACAATTTGCAATGGTGAAGAATTCGATACCAGGGCTCTTGGAGGCTGATTGGGGTGCATTGTGAGGGGCCTGGGGTCGCTGATTGGTTCAAGGAAAGCACCATAACTACAAGGAGTTTATATTCATTCAACTTGTTGAAGTGCCCCTACTGCAGCCTGGAGAGAAGTCTGTGCTTGGACTGTGGCTCCGAGAGGGTCTGGATCCATCCAGCAGTGGTGAGTAAAATGAATATCAACTGAGAGGCATCACGTTTATTTTAGGCTTGAATGCAGAATTCCTATAACAGAGAAAAATGCGCAATTACGCACAACTTAAACTGGATTTCTGATCTCCCTTTAGATCTTGACGGTGGACTACAAGCTCCAACATGGACTGATTTGATCAAAATCTTTTCAGAAATGGCAGACAGTGAGGTGAAGACGCTGCTGAATTTTGTGAATTTGGCATCCAGCGATATCAAAGCGGCCCTGGACAAGTCGGCTCCGTGCAGACGCTCCGTGGATCACAGGAAATATCTGCAGAAACAACTCAAGCGTTTCTCTCAGAAGTACTCCAGAGTCCCAAGATGCCACGCGCACAGGTCTGCTGAGTACGGGTGCGCCAAACCGGTGGGGACAGTTCACCAGAGTGTGAAGGTCACAGAGAAGGCCACATCGGATGCGCAATGCGTGGAGAATGCGGGGAGCGCCGTGGAGCAGGTGCCTATGAGGAAACGCCAACTACCGGCCTCGTTTTGGGAGGAACCTAAGTTGACCCAAACTAAGAGGGAGCACCCACATTTAGGATTGAAAAGAAACCCTGCAGGCGCATCTGAGGGCAGTGAGAACGAAAAGAGGAAAAGGAGTTATGATGATGATGCGAAGGCCGCTCTGTCTGCGTCCAGTCGGCGCAGCTCTGCGGATAAAGAGACGCTGAAACTGGACCTGACCTCTCACCACTGTGTGAGCGTGTGCGGCTGCTGCCCCTTCCAGTACCACGGACACCAGGTCCTCCACAGTCACATCGTTGTCCCCCATCCACCCCTGGGACTGTGGAGCAAAGCAGCAGAGACAGAGAGACCTGAGCATCCTTATGGACAGAAAATTCACACGCACGTTGTGGTCAAACCCATACCGACCAAACCCACCATCCAGTCACCAATCTTCAGTGTGTTTGGGTTCATTTAACTACTACTAATGGACCAGTCACACACAAATGTGTAAATAGGACTAATTATTTTCATTTTGTGTTCTTTATCTTTCAACATTTGTACATGAGACACTTCCTCGAGCACTTATTGGGATGCTTCATCTATTTTTATTGTTTGAATCTAAAGGACTAAGTTGCACTTGCAGAATAACGTCACCATGTTCACTTTCATGCCAGTCTGATGACTTCCAAGTATCTGACAGTAAGTTAAAAGGTTTCTACTTTTAGGTCTCTGCAGAGAATGACTGCTCTTTTTTTCAGTACCAAAAGTCATGCAAATGAATGAGAGCATCCTGTTTTAGTTTTTCTCTTTCAACTATGAGAATAGAATGTGGGCCATAGATTGCCTTTTTCTTTGTCAAAGTAATGTTTGATAGGCACATTTGAAACAATGACTTTTTATTTTTAAATAAATGATTCAACTTCCCTCCAGAACTCCTTTGGGCATTAGATTATTTCTGCTTTCATTGAGCGTTTCTGTGAAACAAAACACTCTGACGGACATATTAAAGGAATTTATTGTCACGTTACACATGGTATAAATAGATATTTTATACATAGAGGATTGCATTTACAGATATTAGATGCAACTAAAAATAGAAAATGATAAATTTAGTCCCATCTCTGATGCCTATATTGCCTGAGGTTCATTTTAAAGTCAGTCAGCCAGGCTCAGGTATCTGATCAGTCTGTCTGGCAGAGGTAGACTTGTGAGAGATTTCAGTCTGTGTCTCCCCATTTGGGTCCGAATCCTGAATCTGCAAAGGTGTAGCAGTGGACGAGGTGACGCTGTGGACGAGACAAAGAGAAGAGATAAAGAGGATTGCATATTTGTAGACTACATTTGCATGTGTGAGGAAGTGAAAGACAGGAAAAGACACATTTGCATGTCAGGAAGATATGATTTTGTCAGATGCTTACAAGACTTCCTCTTCACAGCGAGCCATTCTTCTCGGCTGTCCAGCAGCTCAGTGATCTTGCTGCACAGCTGAACATGAGCAACATGCTCCAGCAGCAAGTCTACGATCGGTCCTGCCCATTTACACATAACTGATGTTGAGATCCACTCGCAGAACTGAAAAAGAGAATCAGAAAAAAAAACATACTTTTCAGTCTGAATATTTCAGTTATTGTGAAATCCATGACACTGCTTTTGCTTCTTTTTCACACCTGCTGTGTTTCTCTTTCTGGCGGCTCACTGCAGTTTAAAGGAAGCATGCTGTCATTCTGCAAATTGCTGCCAACAGTTCTTATGTGGGATCCTCCTGATGTTGGGTGAGGGGCACAGCCGTATGTGCAGGTAAAACAGGAGAGGGCATCACAGCCATTGTCCAAAAGGCACTTGAGTAGAGGCAGATTATTCATGCAGAGTGCAACAACGGCGGGGAACGTGGCGGCATAAGAGGGTATTCTGGCGTTGACGTCGGCCCCCCTCTCCAGCAGCAGGGACACGATGCTGACACAGCCCTGCCGCACAGCCACCAGTAGAGGATTGACCGGGTCCAGGCTAAGACTAGCGCCAGCGTTCAGCAACACCTCTGCTGTCTTGGTGCTGCCGTTGGCAATCGCAAAGTAGAGGGCTGTCGCTCGTCGATCAGCGTACTGGACGGAGTGGCTGTTGGCCAGTGTGGCGTTTACATCTGCACCTGTCTTGAGGAGCACAGCTGCCACCGTGTGTCTGTTGTGCTCTGCTGCCAGGTGGAGGGGGCTGACACAACTGTGGCGCAGCCTGGCTCGACTTGTCACTGAGACGAGCAGGGACACAATCCTGAACACACAAGTGGGGACACAAAAAGACAGTTTCTATAACTCTTATCATAGCTGTATTCACAAGAACAACTCTAAATTATAACCACACATTTTGTATCTGAATAACAATGGTGGAAAGTAACTAAGTACATTTTACTCATGTACTGTACTTAAGTACAATTTCAAGCTACTTTATACTTCTACTCCACTACAATTCAAATGGAAAATATTGTACTTTTTACTCCACTACATTTATTTGATATACTGAGTTACTAGTTACTTTGCAGATTCATATTAATAATACAAAATATAATCAACAAATAAATGATGATGTATTATAATGGATAAAGATATTTATTAATCCCTTGGTGAAAAGCTACCAGGCAGTATATAAAATAAAAAATAAGCCCTTCCTTTACCAGCTGCAACACTAAAGTGATGCACACATAAATACATCAACAATTATAATGTAATGTAATATATATTATTCTGAAGTGGGATATTCTGCATAATGAGTACTTTTACTTTTTGTACTTTAAGTATATTTTTTATATTTTTGTAAAATTTTGAATGCATGACATTTACTTATAACAGAGTATTTCTACACTGTGGTATTGATACTTTTACTTAAGTAAAATGTCTGAGTACATCTTCCACCACTGCTGAATACAAATGTTACAGATGTTTTCTATTATAATAATACATAATTAACAAGTTATACTTACTCGTGGTGTCCATATTGGGCAGCAGTATGCAGTGGCAGCAGTCCTGAGTTGGTGGGTTTGTTGGCGTCTGCGTTTTTAGTCAACAGCACCACCACGCTATCCTTGTGTCCATTTTTACTGGCCTCATGCAGCGCTGTGACACCGTCACACGTCTGCATGTTCACATCTGCACCTACGGAAAAGCATTGTTCCTTGATAACCTTGAAATGGGGATTAGAAACATGAAAAGAGAGGAATGTTTTGTGCAGAAAAGTACCTTTCCCAATGAGGTAGCACAGTGCCCTCATCTGTCCTCGCTGGGCTGCTACAATGAGCGGTGTGATGCTGTAGGTGTTGGGTGGATTGATCGAGGCCCCGGCTCTTATTAGCATCTCACAGATGTCTGCGTTGTCCCTAGATACAGCCTCGTGGAGGGCCGTCCAGCCCTGACCACACCGCTGGTTCACTGTGGCCCCGTAGGACAGGATGAGACTCACCATGTCCACATTCTCCAACTCACAGGCTACAGAAACAGACAACACACAGAGTCATTTACTGCTCTAGATAGTTGTGTTGTATATAATTGATTTCACAGCTGTACCTTTGTACAAAGGGGTTTCTTTGTTCTTGCTGCTGATGTCGGAGTCAGCGCCGGCTTCCAGGAGGCACCGCACACATGACAAGTGCTCACAAGACACAGCCAGCAGCAAGGCCGTCTGCTCCTGCAAGGTACGTTTGTCTACCGAACCTGGAGAGGCTGGCGGATAAATACACACATCATCACACAAGCCAGTTGGGCGACTCATTTAGCATTTTGAGAATGTACAAACAGAGCACCAAAACACCTCTTTGAATAGATCTTTGTTTTCCCATATTGTCACACTGAGCCCATGTGATTTAAACTGAACAAATGCCCTGTTATAACGCTTTCAGTGTCGTACCCCTCAGTATGATCTTCAAGCACTCTGTCTGTCCACAGAAGGCAGCATCGTGCAGAGGTATCCACCCATCTTTGTTCTCCTTCAGCAGGCTGAGAGGAGCGGATGCTGCCAGGTCATTAACAGCCTTCACATCCCCTCTCCTGATGGCAAACACCACCGGCTCAACATCCCTTGAATGGAGGAAAAAAAAAACACTTTAATTGACTTACACTTAAATGCAATCAAGTGTAATTTCAGAAAGACATCAGCACTGTTTTTAGGGCTGCATTTTGATGCACCCATGGATCTTAAATCTTTATATTTAGGTGATTATCTTTATCTTTTTTTGGCTTTATTTAACCTAAATAATAATTCTAAGTGGTATGATATTAAATCAATCAACATTAAACATGTCTTCAGATTCCTCTAGAGGACCTCAGTGCGCACAGGGAACCCCAACACACACACACACATGCATACACATGCACCCCCCCCCCCCCCCCCCCGGTGTCAAACAACAACAAAGACTCACTCCGGTTCTGACGTTACGTCGCTCTGACCGTCTCCTCTCCTCCTATCTCCTCGCAGTCGCGACAGCACATTATTACATTTACCTCCAGCATTACGGAACTGAGATAAGTATTCAGAATAGCTGAATTTCGTCATTACTGATGAGAGATTTCCCGGCGGTGTTTCCTCTCACGGAGCGGAGAGGAGAGGAGAGGAGAGCAGCGGGGCTCAGCTGTGCTGCCTCAGATTATTTTGGGACCGTATAGTCAGGCGGCAGGGTGACGGCTCTATATCCATATATGTCAAGAGACGCGGACACCCAGAGATAAGGCGAACGGCACTGGAGATAATGCAGCCTGAGTCGAGATGTCTTTCTTTGCATGAAGTCTTTATGTCATTGGCTGGATTCCACATTAAACAGACAGATAATAAGAAGCACTAATCTTAAAGGGGGGGTTGGAAGAAAAACACAAAACAAGACATAACAATGAGTATTACAGTAGATTAAAGAAAGATTAGCCCTTTTGGTGGCCTTGGCGAAATTCGGATTTGGACACCCCAATCCCCCCCCCCCCCAGAACACTAACCCTAGCCCCATAATTTTAAGACAAAGATTAAGATTTTTATTTTCCATAAATAACTGTGTTTATTGTAATATAAATAAACAATTAGTCCCTGATATTGTTGGTTTAAAAGTGTTCAGTCAGTTTCAATACAACGAGAGGTACAGGAGTGAAAAGTTTTTCTTTCTTTCTCTCTTCATTTGTTACCTCAATGCAGAAAATGACAAAGGGCGCCCACTGTTATGTCCTTCATTTTTAGAGGAGCTGAAAGCTGCTATAATCAAATGGACTATACAGTAATCAGGGCCGTAGCCAAGATTTTAGAAATACTGGGACATGAGTCTGAATTCCCCCACTGCCATCCCACCCACACGTATACATTTTTGACTGGCTACCAAAAAACTTGACATTTTCTTTATTAATTTAACTGTGCAATTATATTTAAAGGAACAGTGTGTAGCATTTAGGATGATCTATTGTCAGAAATTGGAATATAATATTAATAAGTATGTTTTCTTTAGTGTATAATCACCTGAAAATAAGAATTGCTGTGTTTTCGTTACCTTAGAATGAGCCGTTTATATCTACACAGGGAGCGGGTCCTCTATTCACGGAGCCAGCTGCCATGTTTCTACAGTAGCCCAGAACAGACAAACCAAACACTGACTCTAGATGGGGATATTCGCGTTTTCACGTTTTCGCATCGGCCACCATAGTTCTCATACACGCTTGGAACACAGGAGAAGCAATCAGCAACCTCGATGCTGCCAGATCCTACACACTGCACCTTTAAAATAAATCTAATTATTTGCATTAAGAGTCAAATTTAAACTTCCAAGGTGAGTTAAAGACTCAGCATCTCTTCCAAGTTTTGCTGTCCTCCACCTGAGAAGCACCTAAACCAGCTGCATACTGCTGGAAGATGCACAGAGAACCTGTTTTCATCTAAAATGAGAATCATGCCTATGAAAACCCACCATATGTAATTTGTGTGTATTTGCAGAATGTAACCTCCTAAAAAAAAACAAATTCCCACAAACAATACTGAGGGATATGACCTCTGTCGTCAATGGTAGCTACGGGCTTGACCATAACCGTAATGTGAAGCACTGACTTTATTTTAATCTACAAGCTTTTACCTTTCCGAGAAAAATGATTTCCCCTCATATGCCTCCTAAAAGGATTAAAAATTAAGTGCTATTGAGGGCACTAGTGAGCAAATTGTGTCCTAACTTTTTAAACATTTGGTTTGGCTGCCGTAGTTTGTCTGGTACAATTATAACTCCTATAAAAAGATTCCTTTCCCTTTAAGGCAAACCACCAGGTGTTGGTTTGAGTCACATGGGCACAGTTACATAATTATTCATGTTCATGACCTTTTTTTAAATGTGAACCACCTCATGCTGACTTATACTCACTAATTATTTTTTAACAGGCTGCAGTTTCCCCACAAGAGGGAGGTGTTTTGTCATTGATAGACTACATAATCTATTACATCTACAGGTAATTAAAGTAATTTTCTAAGAAACTTACGAGCACATCTCTGGTAAACACAAGATTTAAAGTGGTGCTTTTATGTGATTCTTTATAGAGAAGTTTGGTCGAGGACAGCCCTATCTAATTATGGTGATCCATTGTTGTGACAATTTATAACCATGCCAAAAAAAATACAACTTCAGTTCAACTTATATTGAATATGAACCAGATAAAATTACTAATTTTAAGGTTTCAAAGGGATTACACAGGGATCGTTTTATTATAAGATATTCAAAGGGGAATCTCATGGTTATGTACATATTATACAGTACTTCTTATTAAAAAAAAGTGCCTTAAAAAGTAATATTATGTTTCCTCACCTGAGCACGTTTGCTGTTGAGTTGGCTGAAGCGTGGCGACTCAGGGAGTAGACAGCCAGCCTGTCTTTGATATCGTTGTTCAGTCTCTGGTACAGAGACCTGGATCTGCTGGCTGCGATCATCACAGGAGGAGACGTGTTGTCCAGTCTGAGGACGGGGACGTCCAACAGTCTTCTTCATAGACCAGAGATGAAGGTGGTGATCCACAACAACAGATTAGAAAAACAAAGTCAGAACACTTAATGTAAAAACAGGTTTGCAAAGTCCCTAAAACAAAAGAAGACATACTAACATGCACAGTGTGATACACACACACAGTCATACTGTGTGAATTAGAGGCCAAGCTCATTTGACAGAGCTGAAACCTACACTGGCAGACATCAGTGAGCAGCAGCTCAGGCGATGAGGATAGCTGCCTTTTAAGGGCATGTTCAACTGTGTTTGATTCCACTTGATTCTGCTGCTCCAGAGGCAACGCTGAGGTGAGCTTGTGTGTACTGTTACAATGAGTTATGCAGCACAAAGTTGGCACCAGAATAACACATAAAGCTGGAGTTACAGTTCATTTTGCTCAACTATGACTATGATTAATGGACTAAGAGAATACTGCAAAGTTCACATGCAGAAAGCACATTTGGATGACCAGGTGTTTAAAAACTTTGAGCTATAATTCAAAGACTTCAACTCACCACGTGACAGTGGTCCTCCTCCTCATCCACAGAAGAAATGTGTTGATCCACCTTTATAACGAGAAGAGTATCCCCCCGTTGTATCAGCTCTTACTGTCACATGATGAAGTGAACTGTCTTTAACAATGACAGATGATTTTTGTTTCACAATCCCCTCTGTGGACGTGTTTGTGAAAAATTCTTCCTGCGCCTAAACTGGAAGTGGTTTAAGTGACACAAACAAGTCTATCAGCATATTTATTTACAGCTGGAGGAACTAGACAGCTCTCAGGCTGTTTCCACATTTCTGAGGAGCCCAACAAAGGCATATTGGTTATTTAACCGAGTTGTGAAAGTTGCACCATTCTTTGATTACAGGTAACGCTACAAAAAGGCCAGCCATTTACTGTCTATTGCTTTAGATTTAAGATGTATTGATTGCATATATCATTTATATACAAAATAGGAGATATAAAACACATATTGATCCCTCTACCCTCATTAACATAAATGGAAGTTGAATGAGCACTTCTCTATTTTCAACAAAAACTGAACACTGTAACCATCATGAAGGTGGGATTTAGTGCAGGGCTGTAGACAATATGACAAGCTCACATGGACTTCTTCCTCTTAACATTACCAGCTCTGCTCTCTGTTTAACACAGTAATTATAGACCTTTTTCACAGACTTGACTTGTCATAGCAGGTGTAACACAGCTTTAATTACTACCGTTAACCATTCCTCTGTCCCATTTAAGTGTGTCAGCGAGCCTGGTCAGTGATTACACCTGCAGTTTTTCCTACTATCTCAAGTCAAAATGTCTTCTGGGAAAAACTTCTATTGCTAGAACTAATGTGGATGCTGTAATGACGTCATATCTATATCCGCTATGAAAAAAGGTCTATAAATCTAGAAAGTCCCCTTCCACTTTTGCTAATTTTGACTTCTCTTGGATATTTGACCTTGACTGAGCAGAATGATGTATACGAGCAGAGTTCGACACCAGAAAGCTGTTTTCATATTCATCTGCTGAAGAAGGAAAGTTTCTCTGTGCTTATGTCAAATCTGAGACGCGTCGGTGCGAGCATAATTTTGTGACATCACGACTAGTTGGGAAACCACTCGTGGTTCAATATGCTGCTTACACAAGTGTGATGTGGAAACTTGAGAATGGAACTTTCAGTGAAGTAGAAATTTTGCAAACTTTTGAAATGAAAAATATTTGAACATGCACAAATGCTGATACTGTTGTTATTATGCTGCCACATAAGGCACAATGCTGCTTACTGTGCATCGGGCAAGTGCAATTGAGGCCATTTGAATAAATGTTCTCCCCTCACCCTTACGCACTTTTACTATTTTTGACTATTTATTATGTGTTTTATTTGTTATAGTTGATTTTTATTGCTTTTTAAGTTATTATTGTATATCATTGCTTTCTTATTCCGGGAACTGAGTTCTTGATTTCGTTCCCTTTCATGTATCAATAAAACTTCCTTGAACCTTGAAAATCTGAATTTTCAATGAGGGAGAAGGAATAGGAACATTTTTTTTTTTTTAAGAAGGTACCCTAATTCAACTTTTTTTTGTCAAAAAGCTTTATCAGACACAAATTATAATCCAAAACAGAGTATTTATATATGTCTAAAACATGTCTGAAGGGGCTCTTTAATGGACAGTTGGAAAAGCAGGAGTTTTTGGTTTTAATTATATTTTATTATTATCATTCCATATCAATATTGGGTTAATTGTGGGGCATATCTCACTGCAGCAGAATGTATCATGTGAGTTGATAATGGTGCATCCCAAACCCTTCCTGGACTTCAGAGTCAGCAGAGTTTTGGATTTGGTTCACGGTTCGCGGGATTTAGATCGGAGTGAGCGCTCTTAATTTTCTCCTGCTGGTTTCGGACCTGTTAACGATCTCATCTCTATGGTAACGTTGCTCTCATTCAGTCACTAAAACTGAACCGCCTCTTTGGCAGTTGCCATGACAACCGAGAAACGATCCCGGGCACATTCCCTGTTGTCTCGCCGGTGGTTACCAGGCAACAGCTACACAAATCCAGGAAAACATCCGGAAAAGACCCTTGGTCGTCCTTCTGATCGCCTGAACGTGGAATAACTGCAGGACCTGTTTACTCTGCAGGATTACTGGACAATATATGTGCAAAAAACAACAACATGACGACTTCTTCCCTTCCTCTCTTAGAAAACAGCGACCCTCGTCTAAAACTGACGGTGGAAAACAGAATAAGAAACATTTTTGTAACACAATCGGAAGACACCAGGTAGGCCTGTACTTTTATTATAGGATACAATGGGCAGCATGTCAACTCCCCTACTCTTTAACAACCCATTTATACATCTTTGTTGTTAGCCTAATTAATGATAGGCTACTAATAGTGATGCAACATTAATGCATCACTAATTAGCCTATAATCCCATGCTATTATATATATATTTTTCAGAAATGGGTAATTATTCTGCATAATGTGTAGCATACTTTTACTTTTGGTACTTTAAGTATATTTTGATGCTAATACTTAGGTTAAGTAAAGTTTTGAGTGCAGGACTATTACTTTTTTTACACTGTGGTATTACTACTTTTACTTCAGTAAAGGATCTGAATACTTCTTCCACCTCTGCTCCTCAGACGCAGAAAGGAGGAAAATGTCAACCACATACCTGTTGTGACAGAGGTAAGACAGGATAAGAAAGCATCTGTTAAAAAATAAGGATGAAATAATCAACCTGTGCATTTAAGAAAAAACATCATATTAAAATAATAATACAGAAAATGATATTTTGTGTCCTATTTTGGTACATGGAAAGAGTTTTAGTGTTTTGATATGTTTAGACTGCAAGCAGAGTCCTAGAGGCAGGAGTGAACACTTTGCAAAAGACGCTGGTTCTGAAGAAACAGGCTGAGCTGGACGAGGTGAACCAGCAACTGGCACTCAAGCGTCAGGAGTTTAAGACCTGTGTGGAGGCTCTAGCTCGGAGAAGGTCTGAACTGGAAATAAAACAACAGCAGGTGAATTGAAACCCTCTGAAACTATTTGAAAGCGTGACTGATTATGGACTATATATATATATATATATAACTGCGGTAACGTGAGCCGCAGAGTGCACTGTGGTACCGCCAGCTGCTGTCTGACTTTGTGAGTCAGAGGGGTACTCAGTTGGTTGCAATCTGCAACCACACCACTAGATGTTGCCAAATCCTACACACTGTACCTTTAAGGATATTTTTTCAGTACATACTTACTTACTTACTTATACATATGATGCATTATTGCACATAAATTTGTTAAAATCAGCCCCCCTTGACCACATACATTGAAATGCAGTACTTTTACCTTGATCGCATGACTGATTATAGATATCCACTGATGACATTGTCCTAATACATGTGCCCTTGGGGTTTGTATTATCACCCAGACTAAAGAGAGGGCGATGAAGTTTGAGAAGTTTGTGGCTGAAAATGAAGTGAAGCGACGGCGAGCGCTGAAGAAGTACGAGGCTGCACGGGAGCTGAACGTTTCCAAACAGAGAGAGATAGAAGATCTGACAGAACAGTTGAAACAACTCAGAGCCGGGTGAGAACTTTAAACCAAAACATTAATGTGAGGATCATGCTCATTAAGTCACTTTTAACCTCATATCTCAATTCACAGACAACAAGTTTTAAAGGAGAGGATGTCGAAATACAAAATCTATGAGGACTACTTGATGAAAACACTAGATTATCTCCCCAGCAGTAAGTTTTATTGGCCTCCATAAGCACACTTTTACATCAACCATCAACCTTTTGTTTATCCTAATGAACAGTGTCTGAATTGGACCAAAAAGGGTGCCAGTACCCTAGTTTAGCAGTTGCATTACGTCATCATCCCACGACTTGGAAATATTTATATTGTCACGCATATCTTGGTAATATATCCCACTTCAAATGTATTTTTGTATGCATTTCATTACACACAACATACATCTCCAGTTTGTCCATAAATGTATTTAGTTAATAAAAAACCTTTTATGTAGCTATTTATACATATTGTACACAAATATAATAATGCATATATGCTACAATAAAACCAAGTGAAAGTATGATATCTGTTGGCCTACAGATTAAATTGGAGAATGAGAAGGAATACCAAAGGCAAGTCCATAATGTATGGGCAAGACTGCATTTTTTTTTTTTGCTCCAAAGATGCAGTCACATCAAATGCCACCTTGAAGTACAGTGTGTCAAATCAACATAAATTGAGTATAACTGAAAACATTTTTATATGGCGGTCGGCAATAAGAAGTAAGGAGTTAGTTACACATTGGCTGTGAGATGGACCAAACTGCACAATCTCTTTCAGCGTACCTTGATAATGGGTCTGAATCTTTGGTTATGCCCATCATCCGGCGCCATGAGGCCCTGTCCATCACCCACCGGGAGCTGCTGCAGCGTTTGGGGCGTCTGGAGGAGGAGGTGGAGCGGAGCCAGAGACAAGTGCAGATCATGAAGCAGGAGCACAGTATTAACAAACTGGTCAGACACACACACACAGATATTCACTGCAACGTTTCTGCTCCAATGAACAACCTATTAGAGTTTGTTATGTGTGTTGCAGATGGCCAATAAGGAACTGTCTGAACTCCAGAGTGAGTTAGAAACCCTCAAAGAGAAGAACAAGCAGGCGGAGGTGAACCTGCTGATGGAGCAAGGCCTGTCCAGAGAGAAGGTGTGCTTTCAACATTATGAGCTAATTTAAAGATAGGAGTTTTGGATAGAAATGTCAAATGTGCCATTAATATCACTCAGGTTGAAGAAGTGGGCTGCTTGCTTATGGCCATCAACAACCTCGCAGAGCAGTGTTATCTAGCAGCATACGGACCTCTGGAAAACATGAACATGCTGACAATGATGGACATGGTGAAGGTAATATCTTAAGAAAATGATTATTCATATTGTGTACTAGGAATTTATGTTTCTTTACCTTTTAACTAACCAGGAGTATGATTTCAGGAGTACATCCTGGACAAGGCCGACACAGAGAGAAGAGCGAGGAGGCTGATGGAGTCGGGGTCCGCCATGACGAGTAGAACAGCTCTGACAGACAAAAGAGAGAGGGGCTCAATGAAGAGCATCGGCAGCAAAACACAAATAAAAAGTTCAAGTAAAGTCAGTAGAAAGAGTGAGACAATGAGTTGATGTAGAATTTACCATGGTATCACTGCGTACATCGATCTAAGTTTGTTGCGTGTGAAAGTTCATTTTTGACCTTGGACGCAATAGTTTAACAAAAATTATGTATGACAACTAAGAAAACTACATCTGATGATGAAGAATGTGAGATGCATGGAAAACTCTGGAAAAAGAATGTAAATTAACCTTAATGAAGATATTTTTGATATTTTTTTGTTTCAGTGTTCAAAATCCTATGCACCAAATTTTGCACTTAAAATTTCCTAAAGATTTTGACAATAAGGTGATCAAGTGTATTTGAGCATCAGAACTTTGTAAATGTGTATCTATGGAACGTAATCATTGTTGAATTTTAAAATAAAATGCTTACAATCAAATGACGCTGTCAGACAGGAAGTACTACCCATCAAAACAGCATATGCAATGGTATGTATGCGTTTTCTATCAGATTTAGGTTATACAATCAGCAATGAGAAAAGATTTGTGTTTTAAAGAGTATTTTATATGACGTGGAATAAGGATTTCTTTGTGATGTTCTGCATTTGATCCTTATAAATACAGTGCAGCAGAGAGAATCTGACTTTCCTGCTGTAAAGCCTACATATCCTGCAGGACCAAATGTGCATTCATTTACATTTTCTGTTCTGTATCTACCACAAAGTGTCTGTTTTTGCATAAGACACCAAACAGCAGCAAAGCTCATTCCTGATTGTGGCCTGCTCCATGTTGTCAGACGCTGTCTGCCGAACAGGTTTTCTTACCGCCTTCTAGTGCAGACAGTGATCACCAATTATGTCGCAATGCAGTTAAAGTAGCAAAACATGTTCAGACAGACTTTTTAGGGGGTTATTTTGTCAGTAATTTGCTTTCCTAAGGATTCATTAATAATCTGGGCTGTCAGGCTGTGAGTACATTTATCAAGTATTGTACTTAAAGGAACAGTGTGTAACATTTTGGGGGATCAATTAGCAGAAATGGAATATAATATTAATAAGTATGTTTTCATTAGTGTATAATCACCTGAAACTAAGAATAGTTGTGTTTTCGTTAGCTAAGAATGAGCCCTTCATATCTACATAGGAAGCGGGTCTTCAGAGAGTCCGCCAGGTAGCTCCACCATGTTTCTACAGTAGCCCAGAAGGACAAACCAAACACTGGCTCTGAAGGCCACCGCAGTTCTCCGACACGCTTGTGAAACTGTGGCAACGTGAGCCGCAGAGTGCAAAACTGTAGTGTTAACAACAGGCTGATTTTTGGTTGCCATGTTTTGAGCTAACACAGGTTACACTGGTTTCTACTTTTAAGCTAATTTTTTAAGGCTTGATGAGTTTTTCGGTTACAAACAGTCCTCTACAAAGCTATGACGCCATCTTTAAACAAACCCTGTACTGTCCCTTTAACACGAACACGTGGTACTTGCAAACATCCGGTTTTCAGAAAATGGAAATAAGGTTGCAACAATGTTTTGACGCACAGCTTTGACGCACGGATTCTTGCTACACTGTAATTACGTTTTGTTACATTGTATCCATGTTGTTGATATGTGAAGGTATGTGGTGCGGGAGGTCGACTCCTGGAGCTGCTGTTTGGTGTGAGAATAGTAAAAGCTGTTTGTTTGTCGACAGATGGAGGCAGCCGGCAGCCTCGTCTCATACCGAGACGACATTTCTTCGCTGTTTCCTGAGCAATCGCCCGGTGCCAAATATAAAGTAGGACATTTAGTCGGGGTGGGGTGATGTTAGTTAGGTGGTCATAGTCACCCCTCTTAACTGAAGCTGTCCGCCGCATAATAATCACACCTATAACTGTCCTTTGTTAGGATTTAAGCAGCCAGTTTTCCACCGTCAGACAAGTGCGTGGAGATGGGAACTGCTTCTACAGAGCCCTCTGCTTCGCTCACCTGGAGTCAGTCCTACACAATGCCAGGGCTTTACAGAGGTCAGTTCTTATCTCATCATTACTGCTATGTGTCCAGACACTTAAAGGTGGCCTTATCTTAATGGTTTCACTTGCAGGTTTAAGGAGAAAATTGTTCAGACCTGTGAAGATTTCTCTTCTGCGGGATTTGACGAGAGTTCCTTCAAGCACCACCTGAACACAGTAAATAATGCATTTTATTCACTTACCTGGTAGCAGTAGGTCAGTAAAGTACGAGTTCTAATAATGCTGGAAAAGAAGAAAAACAGTAAAATGCTCAGACGTGAACAACAATAAGAGGAATTTATTGTTGGGAACGAACTAGTCAGAAATGACTGTATGTCAAGCTGTAACACAAAGTTGTTGCCATAACAATGCTCCCACATAAGTAGTGAGTTTGACATAATACCACTTATATAAAGACATATAAAGGTGTTGCCTACAACATAGATCAAGTTATAATAATAATTGGATAAGTGAGAATGTTTTTGTTGTGGTGTCAAGTGGAGCTGCAACGATTAATCGATTAACTATTAAATTAATCGCCAACTATTTTGATAATCGATTAATCAGTTCGAGTCATTTTTCAAGAAAAAAAAGTCAAAATTCTCTGATTCCAGCTTCTTAAATGTGATTATTTTCTGGTTTCTTTACTCCTCTATGACAGTAAACTGAATATCTTTTGAGTTATGGACAAAACAAGACATTTGAGGACGTCATCTTGGGCTTTGGGAAACACTGATTTTTCACATTTTCTGACAGTTTATAGACCAAACAACTAATCGATTAATCGAGAAAATAATCGACAGATTAATCGACTGAAAATAATCGTTAGTTGCAGCCCTATTTGACATATTACACACTTAAAGGTGTATAGTAGCCTGATCTGGCACCATGTCACTTTGCCCTTGAATGTTCTCTGTAATCCAGGTAATGACTAAAAGCATCTTTAAAGTCTTACAGTACTCATCCATCAGCTCGTCATTGGAGCTGATGGCCATGAGTAGCTCCTTACCGTCCTATGCTCTTGGTTAAGTGTGGTTAGTCTGCTACAGGATCTCTCCGCTTATTAAAAAGGTGCAGGGAATGAAAATCAAAGTATTTGAGGCACATACCTGTATGTAGAACTAGGAAGAAGAGTTTTTGTGCGAAGAAGTGTTTCTGTTCTGTTGAAGGTGGTTGATGTTGTGGAGCAGTGCCAGGCTGACGACCAGGAAGACACGCTGCTCCGGCTCTTCAATCAGCAGATGAAGTCCGACAGCGTGGTGCAGTATCTCAGGCTGCTCACTTCAGCACACCTGCAAAACCAGGCGGAATTCTTCTGCAACTTTGTGGAGGCGCCCAATCTACTCGTCTACTGTCATCAAGTTAGTGACAAAGTGTTGCTGCCATCTAGTGAACTAAATAGTAGGAGGTTTGAGTCAAGGAAACACAGGGTTTGGTAATGTCTTCGCTCTCTTCTTCATTCAGGAAGTGGAGGCCATGGCGATGGAGTGTGATCACGTGGACATCTTAGCTCTGTCGCAGGCCCTGGAAGTGTGCATCCACATCGTCTCTATGGAGGGCGATGAAGAGCAGTTGGCTCACCACGTCATTCCAGAGGGTGCCGAACCTTCCCTGCACCTCCTCTACCAAACTTCACATTATAACATTCTCTACCCGCGACCTCAACACTGACCGCAGATCCATGGGGACTCAACTCAGGAAAATTGACTTTGGTTGAATAAAATCCCAACTGGGCTTTAAGACACATATGGAAACAGATTTTTATAAAGTCTTGCAGTGTACAGCAATTCAACACATTTGGAAATACATTTTTTTGCACACTGTGCACTAAGTATTTAAATGAACTGAAGTTAATTTATGTCTTAAAAATGACATAAATCAACACAATCCTGTCAAAGATGGCGTATCTCAAAGATGGCGTATCTAAATACACATTCCATTAACATGTCACTGCTGCTCTTCCTTCTGCTTTTTCTGCCGTGGTTGACCACTTTTCTTTAACTTCTGTTTCTCCTTTTGTATTGAGACCCTGGTGAGGGCGTTTTCCCTCCCAGCCAGAGGCATGTTAGGCAGGGAGAGCTTTCCCATCTGGGTGGGGTACCTTGTCTTAATCATATTCTTGAACACAGGCTGGGAGATCAGATGCTTCAAATGCTTTTTCATCCCCTTAACCACCCTCTGCTGCTCTCTGTCATCGTCCTCGTCCTTTGCTCCGCCTGTAGACATAGATGGTATATTCAGTTGTCTGTATTTTAACTTTTTTATTTTAAATAAAGGGAACCTGTTACAAATGTGTTATGTTGGTCTTACCAATTAAAAGATCATCATCCAGGTCCACCTCCAGGGCCTCTGCTGCTTGTCTGAACCAGGAGTTGTGCTGCTTCTCCCTGCTGTTGTGGAACTCGATCTTCTCAATCTTTCTGGCCATGTTGACCCGATCCTGTGGAGGAACGCACTCCATGATAAACAACCAAATCTCTTTAATGTCACATAAAGGCAGGGCCAAATGCTGGAGCTCACCTTGATGGCTTCCATGCTTGTGATCTCTATGGGGAACATGGGGAGGTCCTCGTCCTTCCCCAGAGCCCTGTAGATCTTTTTGAAGTTCATCATGTCGTCAGGGCCGATTAGCAGCAAACTGAGACCCTCTTTGGTGGCTCTCGCTGTTCTGCCACTCCGATGGACGTACGTCTCAGATGTCCTGGGAACCTGATGTTCATAAGAGAACATTATTAGAAATAATAACAAGAGTTACACTTAGGCTCTCACGTGATAAGAGGCTTTATGCATATGTTGCAGTAGAACATCTACAGAACAGCCTCTAATACACTGCTACAGTTAACAGAGCTACGCAGCCATGTAAAACCAATGCTTTCAGCTGCAACCAAATTCAGCTTGACAGTAAAGCATCTCCTGAACTGTGGCTCAGTGATACATAGTGTTTAGTGTTGCAGTTAATTAATATCCTTCATGTCGGTTGAATATAAGTAACAGGCTTTCAAAAATAATAAATGCTGTGGACAAAGCTTACCTGGTAGTGAATAACATGCTGAACATTAGGGATGTCCAGTCCTCTAGCTGCCACATCAGTAGTCAGCAGAACACAACTGTGAATGAAATCCAAGTGTCAATTCAGTGAGCAATGAGTGAAATGAACTGGTGAAATTTTGAGTTACATACCAAGAGAAGTGCCACTAAAGAGATGCCAAATAATGAGATCTTTAGTAAATTAGTACTTAAGAATAAAAGGTGTGAATATCACTTTCTGACAAGAGCTTATTACAAGAAGTGGGGAAAAAAAACCCTCAAAGTTACCAAATGAATATTGTGATCTTAAAATAAGTACATCTCAATGTGATATATGATCATAATTCTATAGTTTTAAACTCTTTATTTTACCATGGGAGACCTTGCCAAGATGGCAGCAACACAAGCACATGTACATGTTGTACATGTACAGACAAATCAAAGTACACTAGAGTTGTTTCAGTTATTTCCATGATAAAACTCAACAATGGAGCTAGTCATGGGAAACACAATCCAATACTTTTCACGCATACCAGATAAAACCCTTCCGCCCTTAGTTGCAGTAACATGTTTTTATATGTCATCATAGGAACACAATTACACCTCCAGACTGCTACTGCAAGTGTGTGCAAAACTCACCTCTCCCTCTCGGCAAACCTTTCCAGGTTTTTGAGGCGTTGTTTCTGGTGCATGTTGGCATGAAGAGGCAGTGGAGTACAGTCCAAGATAACCAGCAGGGAGTTCAGTCTCTTGATACAGTCTATGCTGTTGGCAAACACCATGGTGCGGCCGGGATACTGGAGCAAAAAGTAATAAAGGAAGAAGTCCTTCTCCTCCTTCTGACAGTGGATGCGGGTCTCGGTCAGGGTCTCCACAGTTGCCTCCTTCCTTGTCAGGTCAACGATTTTGGGTTTGGACTTGATCCCCACTTTCTCCATGAGAACTTCCAGCTGGCTCCTCTGGTCCAGATTCTTCTTCTTCTTCTTCTGCAGGACGCGGATGGGCAGGCTGCGAGCCATGGTCAGCGTGGCGGAGAACACAAACGTCTGCCTCTTGGGATTAAAGTGCACGGTGTTCAGCATCTCCAGCAGACTGTCCAGCTCTGCAAAGTGGCCTCTCTCCACCATGCGATCTGCTTCATCGATGACCAGGCACCTGTAGGATAACAAGAGTAGTTAATAAAAAGGTAGAATGAAAAAAATCGAACAAACTGTGAATGATCTGTATTCTGATGTTGATCTAGCTTTCTTTTGGGAAGTCACATTCAATGAAAACAAAGGCACCAGCTCTGGTATCTGTTTAGCTTTCAACACACATTTTCCTGCTGCCTCTGGCCTTTTGTTTTTAAATGACTGCACAGGGAGACCTCATACAAATAGCAATAATGTGCATGTGATGTGATGCTGTGACCTACCTGAGCTGTCTTAGATTCTGCAGATGTGGATGCCTCTCCTGGATCAGGTCCCACAGACGTCCTGGAGTGGCAATAACGATCTCTGGTCGTCGCTTTAGCATCCTCCTTTGTTTCTGTTGTGCCATTCCTCCCACCACTATCGCTGTTTTGATGTCTACACAACAGGAACATCTTCAGCATCTCGACATTCAGAATTCTTTTTAAAAACATGGTAATCATAAAACTTTAATGACTTACCTGTAAACTTTGCGACAGCATCGATGTGGTGCTTGACCTGAACAGCCAGCTCCCTGGTGGGAGTGAGCACCAGTCCGAGCAGAGGCTGACTCCGACCGCCAGCAGCTTCTTCTTCTTCTGCTCCAGCGGCGGGGTCAAAGTCAAACTCTGCATTTTCGATTACTTGAACACACCCGAGCCTCTCGTCGTCATCTTTTTCTTCAACGTCATCGTGTTCGTCTTCGCTGTCATGTTCATCTGTGTCTCCTTGATCCTGCTCTGTGATGCTGTCACCCTCATCTCCCTCGGCCTCCATGTTGTCTTCTTCTACTGTGGACTCGTCTACAGATGGTAAATACAAACTCTCCACCCTTGTGGCCGGTTCAGTGTCGTCGTCAGCAGGCTTTTCTGAACTGTTCTTCCACTCCAGGATGGCGTGGATCATGGGAATACCAAAAGCCAACGTCTTCCCACTTCCTGTAATGACAGCACTCACATTAGCTTCACTTATGGAAACATGAGGACAATAATATTATTATTATGGGACACAAACAAAGGATGTTTTATGTTACCTGTCTCAGCCGCCCCCAGTATATCCATACGATCCCTGATAGCTGAAGGCAGAGCAAGGGCTTGTATCGGACTCGGTGAACTAAATCCAAGACTGCTCAGTGCCTTCAGCACAGGGGGGGGAACAAACAGGTCCTTCCAGGCACTCACATCAGCATTTTGGTCAGAAATTGCTGAATTTGACCAATTCTTTATCTGCTTTTTGATTTTGGGGGGCTTTGCCACTTTGTCTTGAGTGGATTTTTCTTTTTCCGGAGCATCTGATGTAGACCCCTGGTTTGGCTGTTCCTCTGAGGTTTTATCATTTTCTATCTGCTGCTTCTGTTTCTTTTTCTTCTTTCTGTTGTTCTTCTTTGTGACTTTTGTTTCAGGTTCTGAACTCGTTGCTGTGTCTTTTGAAGCATCTTCTTTAGTTGTTTCATCTTCACCTCCCTCCTCACCAGCAGCCTCATCTTTCTGTGTCACTTCTACAGGAATGTTAACTGGTTGATCCGATTCCTTTGCAGCCACTTTCTTATTTTTCTTCTTCTTTTTGGCTTTTTTCTTGGCAGGTTCATCTGTTTTCTCTCCCTCTTTGCTCTCCACATCTCCCTTCTCCCCAGCCTCCTCTCCCTCGCTGGCTTTTCTTTTCTTCGGTTTCTTCTTCTTCTTCTTCTTATCCCTTTTCAGCTCATTTTCTGCTTTAGCTGCAGCCTTCTCAGAGTCGACCAGACTGTAATTTGTCAGCTCTTCAAAGCACACCAGCCCCTCCATGCCCTCCTCGGAGAAGAGACTGGGATCGAGCTCTACAGCTTTCCAATTGCCTTTCATGTGGATGCTCCGTTTGAATTTCTTCAGCATTCCGGAGGACAGACGCTTGTTTAATGGCCTCATCTTCTTTATCTTCATTTTCGTACAAATTAATATCGAGTTACGCCAATACGTTGAATTGCCTCAAACTGAGTTGTTGAAAGCGTAACGTTATGAGTAAAGTTAGCTAGCAGCTAGCTGCCGAGCCGCTCTAACTATATAGAAAATGCTCGTAAAAATATCAGATCCAGTTGTCTTGGTGATCCATAAACAACGATACAACAACTAGAAGTAAAAACAATGAAAAAACGTACTACCTTGACTGGCTGTGGTGTTTTAAAATATCAAAATATTGTTACAACTGATGACAACCACGCATGACACGAGGGCGCAGCCATGACAGTGTTGATCACGTGGTTTGAAAAAACTTTATTTGTACAACAGCAGCTACAGAGGTTTTTTCCCCTGCTGGATGGGGCTGATAAAAAAGTATTAGTCATGTTATTTATTCTTCACTGGGAGTAATAAGTCGTCCCTGCTACTATATGTTAAGTCAAATCCTGTCTTATTAGCCAAACAGTCACAATATCTTAAAATCCAGTATTTGGAATGATTTGGATGCTAGCTTCATAAAAACGATTAAAACAAATCATAGAATCATGTTAGGTAATATTTTCATTTTCTACAGATATTTCTAATCTGACTAAGCTCAGCGTTTGAGCTGGCACACATCGAATTAAGACTAAATGTGTTATTTATCTTATAATCCATCTTTAATAAAAGGTTTATATATGGTAAGTAATGACTTTATTAATGATTTCTTTTAAATCTATTAATTTTTTGTACTTCAGTTATAATACATAAATAAGAACACTTCCAATATGCCAGTGAAAAATCTCTTGCTGATGATGGGTTTGCAGATATACACGTTAAAAAATTAAAGTCATTAATAAAGGGTCATGTTTCTCATTTTCTAATAAGCCATCAGCAAAGGTTTGTAAGTCATCTGCATACAATTATAAATGTAAATAAATCATTGGTTAATCATTGGATACAAAGGTTGTTATGTTCTTGGCTCACAAGCCTTGTTAGAAGTGACCGAACGTCAGATATCTGCCACAGATATAAACAAAACATTCATTTTGGACCCGTCAAAATTTTTTAAATGATTCATTCACAATCATAATCTTTTTTTTTTGAGAAAAGCAAACTTCTATTCGGCACCTTTCTAAAAGCTCAGTGGATGCTTTATATTCTTTAAAATGATTTGTCTACATACAAATGTTATCAATAAGACCTTTAAAGGTTGTTTTCCAGTTGTAGTGCAGAATCACAGGTCATAGAGCCAAAAAGCCAAAGTGTCCTTGTGCTCACATGTATATACCCAACACTGCTATCATTTAGTATATGTTCTCTTTGTGAGAGCTGAAATGATTTGATTAGATACAAAAAAAAAGGCACACTAACGTAAACTCTTTATTAATAGGGACCAAATATAGGCTTACAGAACAGATCAGCAAAGGCATTTTAAATTTAAGATTAAAAAATGCATCCAGATAGCCTTTTAAAACCCTTAATAAACACAATGTTACGTGCAAGCATTCAGGACTCAGTCGTGACTGCTAGTTTTTGGTAGGGTCAATCACCCTGCCCATGAACAGCAGGCTTTTTGTGTCTTCATGGTATATGAAGAAGAAAAACGGTCTGTTGACGGTGAAGGTCCTGGGTAAGGAATATGGAATAATGCCAGTTGTTGTGGCAGCTGCTGCGGTGGTCCCCGTCTCGTCCACCTCGATCACAGCCTTGTGCAGCACCTGGGATTTTACAGTAGAGATCAAAATTCACCATCTGCAGAGGTCGGAATATGCAAACTATGCTGTTACGGCGTGGTGAAATTAAAAACTAACCTCTGACACTTTGATGCCTCCTTCCTTAGTCAGCTTTGTCAAATTGGCTGAATTGCTGAAGATACTGGCCATGCCCATATGTGGTAGAAGATTGTGCAGGGAATACGACTCCTCCATCTTGAATTTGGGCATGTTGACTTCCAGTTTGCTGTGAACATGAAGACATGGCCGGCCATGTTGAGTAGACTGTTATATTTTGCTTTAAGTATTTGATATTATGTATTTGCACATTTGTTGCTGGGTGCTTTTTGCAGCACAAAGTGCTTCGCGATAATGGCTAACAGAACACAGACGATAACATTTTAGAAAAGCTCTAGAAAGACAAGTCTTACAAGTAACGTTTTCCACATAATGACTTTCTATGCACTTACCTTTTTTGCAGTCTTTTGATCCAGCTGAGGAACTTCTTAGCAGTGATCCCATCATCAATAACAGTGTAGTCCATGCCTTTGTTGGGCAGCAGGATAAGCATGGAAACACCTTCCTGGTATGGTAGCTTCAACACTTTGGCACCGAGGTTAAAATCTTCCATTGAGTAGAACTTATCCTCCAAAAACATCGTTGGCACTTGCACAACATTATAGTTGTTGATGTAGAACGGTGCGTTTTCAGTGAAATTGGGGTTGAAAGGCTTCTCCCAGGCTCCTGTGGAGGGAATGATACTGTTTAGTTCGATTGTGGGCACTATAGGTCAAGGGGTCAAAACACAAATGGGTGTCAAAGCCAAAAACTAAACAAGTGTGATTTAACTTACCCTGGAAGAAAATAGTGTTGATTAACATGAGTTGGGTCATTGCATCCAGGGTGGAAACCATCTCAGTCACTTTGTCATGAGTCTTCTGCTTGATATACTCATTGATGAAGCTGACGCTCCCTCTTGTGTCCGCAAAGTCGACACTTTTGATGTCAGCGTCAAAAAACTTCTTGATTTGGTCTTCAAACATCTTCTCCACCGCAAACTGCTGGCGCATAAAGAGGGCCATGCCTTGGTCCAGTATCAGTGATCCGTTCTGTGTGATGTTCTCATGAAGGAGTTGAAAGAGCGCCGGGATGAGTTCTGGCTGGTCAGCCCGCGCCAGCTGATTCAGGTTGAGCCCCTTCAATATTTCCTCGTGTGTGACGCCGTCAGAAGCCAGTAAAAGAGCAGCAAAGCTGGTGGAGATGCTCAGAGGCGAGAAAAAGATGTTCTTGTCATGATAGCTGGATATTTTTCTGTACAGGTTCATGGCAAAGTCCATGTTTTTGAAGGAAAGATCTGCGATGGTGGGGCTTGGAAGGTGCGCTTGTTCGACAGGAGCCAGGAAGCACATGAAGGTTACAATGGAAATAAGTCCCATCTTCATTTTGTGTACCTCCATATTTTGAGAGGTTTAGTTGCTCAACCTGAAAAATGCAGACATGTAGATGTCAAAAGATAATAAAAAAAGCACAATTGAATAG
The DNA here is from genome assembly GCA_916701645.2 of Sebastolobus alascanus. Taxonomy (NCBI): domain Eukaryota; kingdom Metazoa; phylum Chordata; class Actinopteri; order Perciformes; family Sebastidae; genus Sebastolobus; species Sebastolobus alascanus. The sequence continues at coordinate 597,270 of CAKAOJ020000169.1, forward strand.
TAACACAATAACTAACCCATCTACTAAAAATGATAAGGCAGATTAGATCTCATAAATTATTTTTCCATTTAAATTACGACCAAAATTATTGAATGAATTCAGTTTGAAATGCAATAGATAGTTGATATTTTTTTCCCAGACTAGCTGTCATACGTACCGTACCATTCAGCTTGTGCAAGATTACTCCTGAAAGCTCCATCTATTATTTGTGGAAACAAAGTGCAAGTGTGCTCTGAGCGTTACATATTAACCACGACACACCACCTGTCTCGTCGTTCCAAATGGAGTCTGAGCTGTTTTCCGAACATTCAGGGCCTCTTTTCCAGATGTGATGTCACAACAACTGTTAATAACTGCATGTTAGAAAAACTGAGACATGACAAACTTCAGGAGGAGTGAATGTCACTTTAATCCTGGAACAAGAACTAATACATTAAATGAAAGAACGTGCTATGGTAACATGTGGAATATAAGAAGAATGATGAGTACTTATTGTAAGAATGTAGTGAGTGAAAATAATGCAATGACAAAAACCCAACTACCAACATGTCATACTCTTTCGCAAGTGCATTTTAAATAGAAAAAAAAGCCTAACAGATCCAAAGGAAATGAAAACAATAATGAGATCATGGAACTTTCTTGGAAGTCAAACTTTGCATGACATCCAATACTTTTGTGGAGGCATCAAGATAAATCCATGCTGAACGATCATTGGTTTGAGAAAACATAATAACTGTAAACAAACTCATCAGTTTTAATGCTGTAATGTGGTCTGTTCATAAACACTGTGTGTTGCTACATGATTTTATAAAATTATAAAATCAAGAGAACAAACTCCTCAAAGTGTATACACGGTGACACATTTTTCATGTTTTGTTCCATCTTTGGATTTTAAATTACACAAATGATGAGGTTAAATAACAGTCGCCCTTCATTCTCACTATTTTATGTCATTTCCAAAGGTCATTGATCAGCCAGAGGCTTCCACAGCGTTAACCCGAGGCAACCTCAGTGCAAATTAATTTATCTTTGTACAACTGATGTGTACAACATTGCTCTAAGTATTATTGGAATACAGGATAAGTCAAATCAGAGCAATTGAAAAAGTATTTCAGGGTAAAACTATCGGCTGTTTGTGATGGTACGTCAAGGGAGAATGATCATTTTATAATAACTTCCCGATACAGTTCATGACAAATACTGATGAGCAGAAACAACAGATGAAGTCGCAGGTTGATGTTTTTTGGTTTTAAGTGATCATACTGTGTCGGGAAAATTAACTATGTATTTATTTATCTATCAGCTGCAGTTTCATGGTGTTTACAGATTGCTTCTTTGTTCCCCGTTAACTTATTCTGGACAAGATATGAAAAATATGCATCAGTCAAAAGCATCTTAGATTCAGCAAATAGCTTTATAGAATTATTATGTTCACAGTCCATCAAAAAATGGACAAAACACCCTTAAATTAAGTGTTTGTGAGCCATGTATTCTTACATTTCATTATGCCTACTTATACACTCAAAGGTAATAACAAAACCCCAACATCAAAAATATGTTGTTGTCGAAATACCTTGGGAGTTCACTCTTAGACGTTCATGGGTAAAATGATCGATGAAGTGGAATAAATGACCCACACGTGTTAGTGCTGCTGGCTATAAGATATTTCAGTACAAGAAGTGATGGCAAAACTACACTGGTGTTCTGGTGGGGCGTGTGCTGGAATCACATGTTAACGCAAGTCCAATGTAAAAGTAAGGGGCTCCGTCATTATCTATCAAACTGCGGTCTCAATATTGGTCTCCTATTGCTTTCACAGAACACCCATCTCCATATGTTTTCTCCCCCAACAAGTAAACACACCCTTTGAAAGCTGAAGATTCCTTTCCATCTCTTGCAGAGAAAAAAACGTGAATAAAAAACAGTGTACAATAGAAATAGAAGGCGCCATGGCAAAAAGGCAATTGCAAACTTGGATTAACTGCATCATGAGTTCTGTGGTCACCCTTTTTCCAGCGTCTCACTGAGTTAGATTGAACTAACTGATGCCTTTTCCTTGTCGTTGTTCTCTTCTCTATAGCCTGTCAGCGAACTAACCAGGGGAAACGTGTCAGCCCTCTGACTGCCCTTATGTTCGCATGTGCAAAAGGTTAGAGGAGGGAGCAAAGCTACCCCTGTACGGGGTTGCCAATCCTGGCAGCTGGTAAACAACATCGGCAAACCTTGCACACCTTCACTGGCTGGGCTTTTGTTGTTGGTCCTCTTCAGAGCCAGTGTTGACTGATCCTAGAAGAGGGGGGAGGGCGTACTGCAGGTTAGTATATTTCATGTCTTTCTTGGATAGGCGACTAAATAATCTGCACTATATTTATATTATAAATCAGATGTAGTTACCTGAGCCACCTGATGATTTTGTGTCTGGTTGTTGAGGAATGTTCGGCTGAGCTTGTTGCTGCTGCCTAAGAAATCAACAGAAAGAATTGTAATCAAAATCCATGCATTCATTTTCTGTTCACTCAAAAGGCATGGACACACTATCATTAATACATCAATCAGTTCTTACTATAAATCAAATACAACAAAAAAACATTACAGCCTCAAAAAATATCACCACAATAATGTCTACATCAACAGGTGTTGACAGAAGCTGTGGTTTTCAACAATATGTTTTAATGAGGACACATTTACACCATAAAATTCAGAAAGCAGTGGTTATTGCAGGACTATTGAACTCAAATGCTAATAAGTGTTTATAATATTGTGTCCACCCCGTGTCCAGCAGTCACCAGGCACGCGGTTGAACCTACCGATCAAAATAGGCTTGTCTCCTCTTCCGCAGCTCCTCGGCAGTGAGCGCCTCATTCTGGCCTTCTCTTTGTCCTCCTGCAGCACTCCCTGCTGCCTGGATCCCTGATTTCACATTTCCCATTTCAGACTCTGAGGACTTGTTGCTCATCACTGCTCCTATAATATTATAAAAAAACAAAACAAAACAAAACAAGGATCCAATGTTCAGTATTGTCATTTGCAAAACACAAAATGATGAGAAGTATTTGCTTAAAACAAAGTTATTACTGTGAACGTGGAGCATAATTTGTGAAAATAAGCCTGAAAACTAACAGACTCATTGATATGATGAATGAGAAAGGCCTAATTAATAGTGTTTTTTGAAATCAACTAACTATTTTTATAAACCACAATTCATCTGGAGGAAGGAACAATATATTTAAAAAACCTTTGGATAACTCATCCTTTACCTTGCATGCTCAGTTGTATGGCCCTGCGAAGATCAGCTTCTTCATCTTCCACATCTATGTCCTGTCTGCTGAGTGCCAGAGCTTTCTTCAGCTCTTCATCTTCATCCACAACCTCATCCTCCACACCGAAGTTCATCTCCGTCTGGTTCAGAGCTGCTGACCTGCTGCTCATAGTACAAGACTTAATCAGCTGCCACAAGTGAGTAAAAAAGCTTACTTTTAGCAACTTGAAACATAAACATACTTCTTCATATTGTGCTGTCTGCACATATAGTACATACCCTGCACTTGTCTGGGCTTCTTCCTCTCCAATAAGCCTGGGTCGCTGCTGCTGCTGCACCCTCATGATCCCGAGAATCTGCTCTGCTTCACACTCAGGGAGGTTTCCTCGGATCACAAATATGGAATAACCTGCACAAATTCAACTTTTAGAACTGTTTCTGCATCGCAACAACTACACATAGTATAATAAAAGTCTGTTTTACAATACCTTCTTGTTGTAACTGTGCAAGGAAAAGGGCTAGATAGGTGTCTGATATCAACTCTGGTCCAGTCAACAGTGAATTCAGGTTAAACCACTGCAATGAAAACAAAACAGTTTTTTATTTTTTTTTGTAAATCAAGCTGTGTTTACATTGTTTATGACGACAAGTGCCTCATACCTGTTGTCCAAGTTTGCGTATAGTAAACCAGTGCTCCTTGTAGTTGCAAATGAAGGCTTTTTCATTTCTGAAACATGAAAGTAGGAATAGCTACTTAATACTCAACTTAAACTGTAAAGTAGTTATGTGATAACAGATTAAGACATTACAAAATAAAGTGTTGAAAACACTTTACATTGGATTAATCATCAGGCTCTGGTACTCCCGGCTGTTGAAGAGGATTAGCTCCAAGCCCCACACTCTCAGTGCATTGCTAATTACCTAGGAATTCAACGACAGAAAAGGGAATTTATATTACTGACTTATGCTTATGTTATTAAATAACAGTAAAAAAGTGAATCTCTCACTTGTATTGAAAAGAACCCGCTGTCATCCATGTTCCCAGATGGTTGCTAGAAACACATTCACAGAAGATAAAAGTTAGAAACTTTTTTGTCAAAAGCACGTGTAAATAGAGCTGCTGCACTAAAGCATACACTTCTATGTCTCCTCACCTGTAAGAAGGTCCTATACTCCTCACTGGCCATCCCTCCCTCAGCCATCCTCATCCTCTCCTCTTCATCAAGCTGATGAGCAATGGAGGACAGATCCACAGGAGTGAAATACTCACCCTGTAGGAGGTTGTTGAGACAGTGTTGGGCGCAGAGAGAGCCCTCTTGCTGCAAATAAAGGAGGAGTTATTGATAAGACACCAGCGTATATTACCCTTCTAACATGACAGCACGATGAAATATCTTTTTAACAACTTAATTAGCTTCATGGGCATGGAATCAGCTAACTTTAACATGTTATGGATGTGTCCCCACGGTAACAGTCACCAGTAGAGCTACACACAGCTAGCTTACGTAAACAACAAACTACTCTTTAATACTCCTTTATAAAGACTACATAGCTATGTGAAGCCACTTCTTTTGCTAACTTGACCAACATAACATGCTTGTGGCTGTTTTAAAGCTTTCTGCGTTGAGACTTCTAGGTGTAAAGTAACTTCTCTGAGTAGCAGGTGCAGTTAGCATGTTAGCTGCCTGGATAACAATACTGCCAAACAAACACAACCACACATCTCTCAGCACCGGGCGGATCAAACCGGGGAACAAATCACCGCCAGGAGACTCGAGGCTTTCGGATTAAACACGACGATTTACTCGATATTTAAGTTAAACGTTTTAACTTACTTTCTCATGAAATATGGAATCCATATTCAGCTTTCTGTCAAACATTCAACTCTGACCTCTGGCCCCGCTGCCTTCATTACCATGGAGATAATCGAGCGGCGCCCTCTAGCGGCCTGGCCCCCGCACTGCACCTCTACATTCAAAAACTCCATAGATAGATAGATAGATAGATAGATAGATAGATAGATAGATAGATAGATAGTAACTTTATTGATCCCTAGGGAAACTCAAGTTTCCAGCATCACAGTTCCATAGTGCAAACATATTAGTAAAAACGTCACAGGTAAGTAGTACACATGTTAGTAAAACGACACAAGTAGTAACAAGACACATGTAAGTAATACAGAGTATAAAACAAAATATGCAATGTGCAGAAGAACTGTTAAAAATGAATATAGTGCAGGGTAAACAACTGAGATACAGGACTATTTAAAAAAAGTGAATGTAGTGCAGAAAGTGATACAGTGCTGGGTTGTTAAATATAGGAGATATAGATATTAAGAAATGTCAGATATGGAATATAATGCAGGATAAGAACTGAGGTAGATAAGTTTTTTTTTTTTTTTTTTTTTTAATGTGCAGAATTAAAAGTAGCTGCCTGTGAATAGGCACATTCACACATTTATATACAAAAAATTGTTATGTAAATAAAATATTAACGAATGAACTATATAAATTTAAAATATCTGGTCATTTTGCCTTGTACTAAATGTCATTGTTGCTTATTTTTATTTATTATGTTTTTATTTTAATTTTATGTCATTTAATTTGATCTCTTTTCTAGATAGATAGATAGATACTTTATTGATCTCGAAGGAAATGTAGGCATCCAGTAGCATAGACAACAAGTCCCAACACCAATACACCTTAAAAAAAGATACAATCGAATAGAATAAAGTGAAATAAAATAAAAATAAGATAACATAAGTAAGTACAGCAGTGAAGTGACAGTGTGCCAATGGTGCAAAAAGTGCAAATAGTAGTGCAAATATGGAAGAGTATATTAATAATTCTGTCTTTAATCTCATGTTGTCCATGTCATATATTGATGATTTATGAGTTATGTTGTAAAATCTTCATTCTCTTGTCCCATGTAAAATGTATTGTTGAAAGAATTCAATAAAAAAAAAAAAAGATTCACACATTTATGCCAGCGACATCATTGAAATCACTGTCTGTGTTCGACACACAGAGCAATGTAACTACTATACATAGTGATTCATAAAAATGTCCGTAATATAACAACATTTGACAAAAATATTAGAGATGGACTCAAAATCTCTGGATTTTGGACTCAAAACCTAACCGACTGTTTTTATCTGTTTTATTTTTTTCTCTCATAATGTTATGTTTGGTTATGATTGCCCAGAGGCCTGTACTACGAAGCCAGTTCAACATACCCAGGAAGGACAGCTGGCAAAAGAAAAATAAATCTCTGTTTACGTTGAAAGTTTTATTTTGAAATGATTTACCGGAAGTGTGAGTATGCAGTAATGTCTGCATTCGCGCTACTTTTACTAAATTAACAGTTCCTTATTGCCACCACCAGAGGGCGGCAAACACTCGAGATTTTAAATACACAGATCAACATCTCCTAGCAGCAACATAGTGGGAGACTCAGGAACTGCTAATTCTTAAAAATGTGCACATTATTCGGGTTAAACAACTGGTAAATAAAAAAAAGCTTGTTGCTAACTTGTCCTGTGTATTTAAAATCACAATTTTTAATTTCCTTTAGTGGTCACAGGTAGGACGGCATCATAGAATTTGTCGTCTAACTTGATGAATTTGATATTGCAGTTCTTCACAGTGTCCACAAGAGGGCAGTGAACACTCGTGATTTTAAATACACAGGTCACCTCTTTGCAAATTAGTGGTATTGCAGGGCATAATTGCAACATAATTATTCACTATAATACCACTAATTTAATACATTATTGAATTTAATAAATGTAATAAATCAAGACAAGTTGTAGAGAATAAAAACACATTTGGTTCAGTCTTGTTGGTGAAATATAATTTAATATTTATTTAATTAATAAATATCTTGTGTTCGGATTTCATTGAACTGCTGATATCCAGTTGGACTGACTCCAGTTGTAAAGTTTCAACACCATGATCTCTTATCTGGAACATAACCTGCTCCGGAGCAGGTTCGCTGATATATTTATTGTTATTGTTGTTATTATATATATATATTGTTCTAATTGTTTATCACTATTATGTTGTCATATTATTTCTTTATATTAATCTCGTCTCTAGGTGGAGGCTTCGGATAAGCCCAGTGGGTTTTTTTGCCTCTTCCTGCACTGTATATTATTAATTTATTTATTTTTTTGTTATGTTGTGTAGTATTAAATTGTGCAAAAAAAATATATAAAACCTAACCATCAAATCACTCATGAAAAACTCAGAGGTTACCACCAGAGGGCGACTCTGGCACATTTTTTTTGTTTACAAAATGCTTGTTTTAACCAGAGGTATTTACTAATAGAAGAAAAAAAACAAAAACAAATAAGTGTTAATTAATAAACTACTGTATGGGTGCTTAACTACATCTAAATATTTCCTGAGTATTCTAATCACGGTGTAAGAACGTCGCAAAAGGTTTCACACACCAGTGGAACCATCTCCTAGTGACGCCTCCTCCTTTACGGCAGAAGGAATATGGCGGAGGGAGAGAAAGCCCTAGACGGACTGCAGCTCAGCAAGGTAGGATTTTCATACAGCTAATATATCTGTCAGCGGTGACTGAGACCCGGGGACGAAACACTGAAGTGTAACACGTTAGTTCCTTTGTAAAAGATAGTTTCACCGTGCAGTTAAAGGGCCTCTACTGACCGGGCTTAGCTATCGCTGTTAGCTTCGATGCTAGCTACCTAAAATGTCTCTGCAGTGGCAGCAATTATTTACTGCTCATCAACAGTGAGTGTGTGTGGCTGGTTTGGAGTTAGTACACAACACAGTCGGGAAAATATGGCAGTGTTGTTTCTTGGTGTGTTCATCAATAAGATATGTTTCTGGGTGCTTTGTCCAAAGAGCTTCAACATGAGTTCTCCATGAGTTTCTACATTTTGAGCACCGTTGTCCTCGACTGTTTTTCGACCCTTTTTGTCAGTCATAAACTATTGTCCAAGACGTTTTTCGCAGTGTGACAGTGAAACAGGCCTACTTGGATATGATTTTTATTACATTAGATATTTACAGTTTGCCACTTGATGGCGTACAAACAAACAAAACATAGAAAAAAAACGGGCATTGTTTGTAGCAGATGTTGGCCTAGTAAACCTTGCAGGACCATCACTGTAAAATATATGAAAATTAGTTGATATCTAGTGTAACTCGAGCCTCCACGTACAATGTACAGTATGCAATTATATGCCAGTATGAATGCTGTTAAAACATTATATTTTTCATATCATTATATTTTCACCCAACCATTTCAATCTTAGGAGTCTTTTGAAATTGTAAAAAAAAAAAAAAAGAAAAGAAAAAGCTGGAGCAATACATGTATGTGTTAAAACAGGGCACTGTATAGAAATCCAAATTCATGCAAAGCTGTGAGTACTGTAAAACGTCTACATTATGTAAAACAACTACATGTTTCATCTTACACTTTCCTCAGGGTGTTCAAAGAAGAAAGTATTTTATATTGTGTAAAAACTACAACATGTTTCATCTTACACCTTCCTCAGGGTGTTCAAAGAAGAAAAACTACTACGTTTCCTCTTACGCTTTCCTCAGGGTGTTAAAAGAAGAAAGTATTTTATATTATGTAAAAACTACAACATGTTTCATCTTACACTTTCCTCAGGGTGTTAAAAGAAGAAGTATTTTTAACGTCTACTGGTTCTACCCTTTTCTATGTAAAGAAGTCAGTCCATGTGTCATTCACACTTCCTAATTTAGGCCAAAAAAACACAGAATTACCAGTCACTGATTGGATATTTTATTAATGGTAACCAAAGTAACACTCATTTTGACTTGTGCCCTACCATATACTGTATAATATAATATATAGATGGTACGAATATTAGTAATTCTTGCTACATAGATATCTGTCAATTCCAACTGTAAAAACTACCCTGTGTACGTGGTGCTTTTCATCAAGCTGTCAGCCAGGAACAGGAAGTGACAAAGTGACGAAAAGCTTCTGCAGACATCAGGAAGAAGCAGTATGACTAATTCCTTACTAATGACTTAAGTTATTAAGAAGTTGTTAAGAAATCGATTGGTAATTCTTATTTATTCTTAAGAAAGTTTTTTCACTTTGATGCCAAGATGTTTGTGGTGCATATTTCCCCACTTCAGATTTCTAAAGACAAAACAACGTGAAAGCTCTGCTTAGTGGTAGCATCAGCAGTCAATACAAAATAACATATTCCTGACTTTATCGTAAAAGTTTACATCTTTAATCAAATACCCTTAAACCAAGATTTGAAGTTTAAATTGATCAGTAAACATGACGCTGCGTATCACTTTGAGAATAGTGGCTTATAAATGTGGTTATGAGTCATCAGGTGGCGACAGATGTGAGTCATTGCAAAACAAGTTATGCCCTCCTTCTTTTTTATCTTGCAGGAATGGCTGGAGGCTGCAGACAGCCGGGCGGAGCTGCTCCGCTACCTGAAGGAGCAGGTGCCGCAGATCTTCTGCCTGAAGAAGGAGTCCAGCCCTCAGGAGGAAGAGGAGCTCCTGCAGAGCCGACTCCTCCACCCTCTGGAGTGCTTCCTGTTTGGAGAGGATCCTCAGGAGGGTCTGGAGAAGCTCAAGCAGAGCGGCACCTCCTCCCAGCTCTGTGGACGGGTCTTCAAAGAGGGAGAGACTGTCTACTCCTGCAGGTCTGAATAGATCCTCTGATCTTCTGTAATATACAAGTTATAACAGCAATAACAATAGTAGTTATGATAAAATACTAGATATTTATATGCTCTTACTAGTAATTTTAAATACTGGATGATTAATGTCAAAAAAATAATTGTTTTGGTTGTTAATGTTTCTAACATTTAGGCATGAAATGCAGGTATCAAAAAGTATTTGCGCAGTACTCGGCCCCAGTGGAATCTGGGGTTACTGGATATAAAGAGTTCAAAGATAGCAATATATGTACATGGAGGCTATTTGTCATCATTAAGTACTATTAGAAGGATTGGTTTGGCCTCTAATAGGTTTCAATTCTGCTGTGACTTTTGAAATTTTTATTGAAATCGCAGTATGTCCTACTGTAATTTTCAAATTGCAGGAGGCGCAATATTTTTTAAAGGTGAAAAAATATCATTTTCAATTTAATATTGTGGTGCTGCAGAGATGTCCTGGCCTACACATCATATTCTACAGACTTAAGAATCCATCTTTGTTTGGTACAGATCCCAGCAAAAATCACACCATAATCATTTTAATATGTTTTTCAATGAAAATGAGAATAATGATGTTAAAAGTAGCATTCCCTCTAATATGACCAATCATATCGCAATTGCACTCAGTCAAAATCTGTCAAAAAGAATCGCAATTAGATATCTTTTAAAAATCATTCAGTCCTATATCTAAACACACAACAACCCCACAGCATTTAGGCTCAGTGTTACAAATTAATAGTTAATAAGTAGACTTAGAACATTTTGAATGATGTGAAATATCGTAACACTCATATAAATGTGTACATCTGCCCGTCCATCAGTTTCTGCGGCAGCTTTTCTCAATTTCCTTCCCAAAGCTGTTATATAAGTTTTATGTCAACATGAGTCATACTCGTATTTAAGAAATTACTGGTACAACCTTGTCATAATTAGGCATAACAAAATGGTATATCCCAGTAGGTATTTTCACTGAACAAGGTAAGGCACTGTCGCTGTATTCAGATAGAGTGCTTTATCTTAATAAAGAGTATATACCATAGGACAATAAACAATTCTTGAAAATTTGCAAACTATAAAAAAAAAATTTAGTAACTAGACACTTTAACATAACAATGATGAATAACTTTAAAATAACACAAGGAATAAAAATAAAGGGTCTCAGTTTTATGTGTGTGTGTGTGTATGTTACCTTAAAAAACTCAAGTGTCTTATTAAAATGAGTGCGTAGAGACTTTTTAAAATGGTAACATGTAATATATGGTATAATATAATATATATTGCTGTATTATACTGTATATTTCAAGTAATATTCTTATTTATACTACGTATTTCTGCATTTTAAACACTTAATCATAGATCCAATTTTTCAGCATTAATATTATTTACACTATTGTAATATATTGCAGTATAAATATTTGTACATATTTATTGTTATATATTGTAATACAATGCACACATTTTTACATTCATTTCTTATGACCTCTCTATGTTTATATATTACTAAATATGTAACCCAATTTCCCCCCGGGGATCGATAAAGTATTTCTGATTCTGATAATGAGACAAAGGTGTGTTTGCTATTGTATGAAACAAATCCTGTGATACTTAAATCATTATGATATTAAGCCAATGACAGTGAATCAGTATCAACACAACTAAACTAAAGTTCATGTGCTCATCAAGTTTAAACTGTTTACGTTGAAGGAAATTAGTTTGGTTAATGCAGGAGTGGTTATCATCTAGTTCAGTTTGGTGGCATCTCTTCAGCCTCAGATAATACACTTTTGTTGTCATTTGCTCGATCAAGTAACAAATCCTCTTCAACTTATTGCAGGGATTGTGCAATAGATCCCACTTGTGTCCTGTGCATGGACTGCTTCCAGGATAGCGTGCACAAAAGCCATCGTTACAAGGTTGGTGTCAATAGAAATATTTACATTTTTAATGAAATCCAAATTCATTTCGATTGGTCGCAGTCAGTGTCTTCCTCCTTGGATAAATGGGAATAATAGAAAATCACTAATCATTGGATTTATGTTCTTTGATTTCTATATGGGCCCACACATACTAAAGCATCCCTACATTGCCCTTGTTGATCGCTAGTTTCTGTGATTCACTCTTGTGCTCAGTGTGTTATGATGTCAGCTTGATTAACCTCCTTAAACTTTGGGAAAAACACAACATATTTCTAGATTCACTAAAATCTATAATTGATTAATTTCAAATAATTATAGGACTTATATTTGGCCTTTGATGTTGGACCCCTAGTGTTGCATAATAATGCATTCCCACAGCTAAAGCAGTTGAACTACTTAATTGCTGTTGTGTGTATCCATTACTTACCCATAGTGATATACCGTATGTACATGTTTTCCCAGATGCACGCGTCATCAGGCGGGGGCTTCTGTGATTGTGGGGATTTGGAGGCCTGGAAGATTGGCCCCTGTTGCTCCAAACACGACCCAGGGGCAGCCACTGCCATGGAAACGGTGAGTTATATAATAGAGCGGAAAGAGGGACGTGGGAGGGGCGTACTTGTCCCATTCTGTGTCAGTGAACCCCAGAATGCTTATTTTCCCATCTTAGTCCTGGATGCTGCTCTCTTGGCTGCGGCTTTGGATCCGGAAACGAGAAAGAAAAGCACTTTGTTGACCTGCACCAACTGAGAAAATTTATAACTAGGTTAGGAAGTTGGGAGGGTGATTTAAAAGCTGGTGGAAAACCGTTGTTGAGAGCAGTCTTTCTACAACTGCTTAAATCCTGCTGAACTTTGCAGGCATGTATTCAGTTTACAGCTTCTCCCACCAAACTTCTGCTGGGACACATTGGGATGATTGATTGTAGTGTTCAGCAGTTGTTTGCTGGGCCTTTCTTTGCTGATCACAGTGTTTGGGCTTTTTCTCTGATAAGATCCTGCTCAGGGGCTTTAAGCAGACATACAGCTTGACGGCTCTGTGCCTGTTTCCATAAACAGCAGGTGCTCCTATTAACAGAGACATCACTGGCACCAGTCTGGCAGGCTGCTTTGTGTTTTCTACACCAGATCTGAACATGTGCTTAACCAGCAGCGACGCATCACATGACCATGAACGCATCTCCACGCTGAACATGAAAACCCATCATGCTGTTTCAGACCCCTTTTTGTTTAGATTGTGGTAGATTCCAGTGCTTTTTCTCACACAGTAGTGTGACGTATAGGCTGGTGTAAATACACAGACTCACTGAATGTTTTGTTTGGTTTGTGTGTTAAATGTCAGACATTTCTATGAAATACTGAGCTTCTATGTGGAATGTTTGCTCTCAGGAGAGTTGATATTAACTTCACTTGGCAAGCTGCCTGTTTAGCTCTTATTAAGTAAAGTATTTAGACTACTTCTGTGTCATATTGTAGAGTCACTGCTGGTGACACAGGAAATAGGGATTTAGTAAAGGTTATTATTACAACAACTTTTGTCCAGGTCAGATTAGCTTCAGTTTCTGCAAAGTGGAATATTTGTGTTGTTTTTTCTGCCTTAAGCTGTTGTGCTTAAGGCAGTGCGATGCGGAAAATCTGAATTCAAATTTTTCCGCATTGACAAATATGCACACCCGGTCCGGTGCGAATTATCTGCGTTGCCTTCCATTTTCGTCAATGAGGCCCAATGAGTTTCCTCCTAAATAGTGCCGTGTCCGCTCCACACAACAAAAACCTATCCAGACAGATAATGTCAAAGGGGCTAACGTTAACTACACAATACATAAACTAACCAGACCCCAAATGTGATGCTAACATTAGCTGTGCATATCAGCTACATTACCATCTTCATTTGCTGCTGGGCAACAAAACGCCCATTGTTCCAAGGCCCGGAAGATACACACTCTCTGTGCAACAAACAGAAACACATGGCTAATTATTATGCTAAATGACAGCGATCAATTGGAACAAAGGATTTCATTCGTCAAACATATACTGTGCGTTCCAATACACCTACTACCATACTATTTAGTATGCCAGAAAATGATTTAGTATGTCCCAATACATAGTATGTCAAATGCAGTATGCCAAAAATACCCACAACCCAGAAAATCAGTTTTTATAAATTTCGGTACAGATTTTTCGGACAAAAATCCGTGCTTGGTGTGAAACGGCTTTAAATCTTAGAACACTTTCACTTTCACTTTCACATATTTATTAAACCACTCGAGGTTCAGTGTTGCCGTCACTAACAAATGACATGAAATGTTTCTAGTAAGTTGAAGACCGCGTTTCTAGTACGTTACTTTTGGAGCAAGAGACCTCCTGAGAGTGTTAGTGGTGCTCAAAAACGTGAATCCTGTGTGCTTGTCTCATTTTGTGCAGGATGAGTGTGTGTTCGAGCCAGAGATATATGAGCGTGCCGAGAGACTGTTCCGGATACTGCTGCACTACGTCACAGATTTCTTGGTGTGGGAGGAGAACCTCGAGCTACCAGCGGAGCTCCAGCCCCAGTACGGCCTGTCTAATCACATGGAAATACATAAACCCATATGCAAAGCACACGACTTAACTTTGACAGATTGTTTCTCCATCCATGCAGGACAAAAGACAATGCATACTACTGTGTACTGTACAATGATGAGCACCACTCGTACGACCATGTGATCTACACCCTGCAGCGTTCTGTTAACTGTGATCAGGCTGAAGCACAGACACACACAGCACTTATTGACAAGGAGGTATTCTTGGTTTTATTTGCTGATAACTTTTCCTTTACAATACTGTCACGTCAAAAGGAAGATGATTTGAATCAGATTCCATAATGTCACTCATCATATCCTTTGCAGATCATTATGTAATTATTGTTAACTGTTGCACAGGGTCGGCGGGCAGTAAAGAGAGGAACCCTTCGTTCCTGCCAGCAAGCAAAAGATCTCATCAGGGTAAACACCAGAAAATTAGAATAACATTTAGTCTTGAATCTGAAATTATTATTCTTCAGTTTTGCATTTTGAAGTGAGCTCTAAATCTCTCCTCTGCTGTGTTGCAGTCCAACTCCGAGCACATTTCCCTGCAGCCGCTACGTGTGGAGATCCTTCACGCAGCAGTAATGGCTCATCAAAGTTTCGTTCTGCGCCTCGGCCCCTGGTTCCAAAAGATCATCAGTTACTCAGGTGCTGCCAACATTGTCATCATACTTGCACCACACAAACTTCACAGCTTTATTTATTGATTGTGCATCCCTGATGTGTACCTTTTTTAGAAAATGTATCTACACCGTCCTCCTCAGTTGTCCGTGCACAGTTGCATGTCATGTGACTGGGAACTTGTGTGTGTGTGTGTGTGTCTTGTGCAGTGGGCTTCAGGCAGGCCTTCTGCCAGGTGGCACTAGAGAACAACACAGACAGAGACCGGCCTTGCCTCATCAGCAGACTCATGCTGCACGATGGCAGGATGTACAAAGGCAAGTAGATCTGAGCTTGATTGTCAGTACAAGCTTAAGCTCAACTCCATATGACACTAACATAAAGGTTTGTTTTCTTTTTTTCCTCAAGGAGCTCGCAAGATAGTACATGAGCTGATTTTCTGTAGCATGCTAATGGAGACAGAGTTCAAGAGGCTTTTTGCAATTGAGTTTACAAAGGTAAAAAAGGAGGGGATGTTTTACTTTTTTGGCAACTCTTTCACCTGCTTAAATTAATACATGCCCCATCTTTGCCTTTTCAGCACTATAAGCAGCTGCAAAAGGACTTCATAATTGACGACCATGACAGGAGTATATCCATCACTGCTCTGTCTGTTCAGATATTCACTGTACCCACATTGGTAAGTGTTGCTTGTTGTTAGGGCATCAATGAAGATATTGTGTCATAGTGGGGTAAATGTTATATATCTTTTAATATTTGTGCTTCTTTAAGAGGACCGTATATATCTGTGCCTTATAGGGATAGTTTGGGTGTTTTGAAATGGGGTTGTATGAGGTACTTATCAATAGTCAGTGTATTAACTACAGTAGATGACGGTCGGCACGCACCCAGCTTGGAGAAGCAGACAAGAGTTACCACACGGAAGGAAAGCAATGTACTGCTGTGGACGGGGCCGGCAGCAAAATGTATTTTAGTCACCTAAAAGAAAGGCTCATCTAAAAAAATCAATATCAGTTTATGTGCACGCTATATTTAGAGTATTTTCACTGCTTTACCTTGCGGTCTGACAGCCCTTTCTTGTGGGGAACTGAAGCCGTTGTATCCATCTATGCTGTCATCAAAGCCACCAGATTCCATTGCAAAAAAACAAGGTAAAATTACAGTTTTTTCAATGGAGTCTGGTGGCTTTGGCGAGAGCATAGATAACTGCTTCAGTTCCTCGTCGGAAATATAGACTGTATAGCTCTCTCGTGGCAAGGTAAACTGGCGAAAATATTCTAAATGTAGCGTACACTTAGACTGATGTTGATTTTTTTTTTTTAGGTGAGTCTTTCTTTTAGGAGGCTAAAATAAGTTTTGTTGCCGGCCCCGTCCACAGCAGTACATTGCTTTGCTTCCATGCGATAACTCCTGTCTGCTTTTCCAAGCTGGGGGCGTGCCGATGGTCATCTACCGTAGGTAATACACTGACTATGGATAAGTACCTCATACAACCCCACTTCAAAACACCCAAACTATCCCTTTAACATCCATCTCTGTACTCACATTACTGTTGCTCCTCTAGGCCAGACAGCTGATCGAAGAGGGCAATGTCATTAAAGTGATAGTTGGTACAGTCATGGAGTTGCTCCGTGAACATCTGGATGACAACAATCGCTTTTTCTTCCTTGGCTACAACTCCGACAAGTTCGCACGCATCCAGGTCATCTTCCACGACCTCAGGTCATTAAACAGGCAACAACTTTAATTAACACTTTGTTCCTAACTTTTTGGGGTCTTTATCTAAGATGTAACTTCTGTCTCTCAGGTATATTCTGATCAGAAAACCCTCTATATGGACTGAAGAGCTGCGGAGAGAGTTCATGGAGGGATTCAAAGACTTTCTCGGGCTTCTCAAATGCATGCAGGTAATCTCAACCCCGATTCATTCTTTGATAATGTGTAGTAGCAGGGCCATTAAATCTGCTTACAGTAACTTTACAAACCAGATATTTTTTTTTTTCCCTTATCAGGGTATGGAGGAGGTGAAGCGCCAGTTTGGTCAACACATTGCGGTGGAGCCAGAATGGGAGGCTGGCTTTTCTCTTCAGATCCAGCTTCGCCACATTCTTGCCATGTTTCAGGACTGGTGTTCCTCTGATGTGAGTTGAAATTTGTACATCAAACAATAGAGTTATCCCACAAATAGAGGGAGCGTAACTATAAACCCCCCTCACTGTCCACTCACAATTGCTTATTTTTCCCCCTCAGGACGAGATCTTGCTGCTTGCATTTGAAGAGTGCCACAAAGTCCTGATGCAGTGCAGTAACCAGCCCTTCCATAGGGAGGCCACTGATTACTACATGTGCAAGCACATCCTCCATGTTCGTCCATACAAAGTGTCTCAGGAGCCTATCAGCATACATCTGCCCATCTCCAGGCTACTGGCTGGTAGGAGAACTAATACTTAAGACTCTTAGTGATTTATTGGTATTTTTCTGTTACTGTGAACTTACTACTCTGTTTTGATCCCCAGGTTTGTATGTACTTCTGTGCAGAACAGGGGCAGTTGACCGTCTGGATAATTCTGTAAGTGACATGAAAAAAAAAACCCAGATGATTTAAATATTAATTAGCTACTGGTTTCTACAGAAACCCTGAGAGGCAAGTGAGAAAAAAATGCTGATGTTCCATTTTCCAAGTCTGATCTAAATTGTTTTCTCTCCTGTTTATGACTTAAGAACAAGTGGAAAAAAAAAAGTTTTGCCAGGATAGTCTTTCTAAGTTCCTTAATTTGTTTTTCATCTGTGAAACAGGTGGAAAAAAGATTTGTCAGGATGATTTTTTGTTTTCTTTTTTTTCTTATTTTTTACATGTGTGAAAACGGGTGAAAAAATAACTTTTTTTTTTTTTTTCCCGTCAGGATAATTTATAAGTGTTTGTTGTTTTATAATACACATTTTGGCCACAAGAGCCTGAAGTGCGCCTCTACCACATGTTCTAAATAGGACTAAGAGCATTCATGTTTTCCCTATCGGCAGATTAGCGCCGATTAAAATACATTTCTAGTCAAAACAAAGACATTATGACTGTAATGTTGCTTAACTTGGCTAACACACAATACTGTATACCCTGTGTTTCAAGTGCATGGAGAAATTAAAACTCACCTGGAAGAAAACATGAATGTTTTTAGTCCTATTTAGAACATGGGGTAGAGGTGCACTTCAGCCTCTTGTGTCCGAAATGAGTGTTACAACAATAAACACTTGGGAAAATGATCCTGCCAAAACTTTTTTTTCACCTGTTTTCACAGATGAAAAAAATAACTTAGAAAAATGATTCTGGTAAAACCTTTTTTTCACCTGTTCTTAAGTCATAAACACAGGAGAGAAAACAATTTAGATCAGACTTAGAAAATGGATCACCAGAATTCTTTCTTCTCACTTCACTCTCGGGGCTTCTGTAGGTTTCAGTATTCAGTGTGTGCTGTGTTGTTGCGTTTATTGAATGAACAGGCTTAACTTCCACTGCTGGCATTAGAGAGTTAAGGTTTTTTTTTCTTCTGTCACAGGGGAGCTTTGACCTCACCCAGCTGGCAGAGCATCCTCTGCGCTGTGTTGTGCTGGCTGCACAGGTCTCAGCTGAAATGTGGCGGCGAAACGGGCTCTCATTGGTCAGCCAGGTATACTGCATTCTTTGGCTGTTCATGGCATTGTTTTTATTCTGTATGCTCTCTG
Organism: Sebastolobus alascanus; assembly: GCA_916701645.2. Classification (NCBI taxonomy): domain Eukaryota; kingdom Metazoa; phylum Chordata; class Actinopteri; order Perciformes; family Sebastidae; genus Sebastolobus; species Sebastolobus alascanus. Next base: position 616,040 of record CAKAOJ020000169.1, read on the forward strand.
TTATTATTTGCTTCAGTTAACAAATGACAAGTAAATGAATTGTTGTTTCACATGATCAGGTCTACTACTATCAGGATGTAAAATGCAGGGACGAGATGTACGATAAGGACATTCTCATGCTTCAGGTTGGTGGCAATTGGACATTGAGAATGTCTTGAGATTTTTTTTCTCACGCTCTTACTCTTAACATTTTATATATACACAATGTGGTGATATATGACCCTCCCCACAATTTGTTTACAGATAGCTGCTTCCAAAATGGACCCCAACCACTTCCTCATGCTGGTCTTGTTGAGATATGAGCTCTTTGATTATTTTAATGGAAGTTGTTCAAGCAAAGACCAGGTAAGCAACCCCTCAATAATCATTCATAACAAGAGTTGTTGTGCCATATAAATGCTCTGCTTAGTGATGAAATGCAACATAATTTGCAGGATGAACTGATACAATGGAACCGCTTGACAGAAGAGATGCTGTACCTCCTTATCGTCATCGTTGGTACAGTGTCACTTTCTACTAATCAAACTTAGGAAGTTAGTTGTCGTATATGAACCATACTATAGAGTCTGACCAGTGTTGTGTTTCCAGGTGAGCGCTATGTCCCCGGTATCAGTCAGGTGACCAAAGAGGACGTGACAATGAGGGAGGTTATCCACCTGCTGTGCATTGAGCCCATGGCTCACAGTAGCCTGGTCAAGGGTCTGCCGGAGAACGTAAGCTACACACACTGTCTACATTACAGAGTTCATTTCTTAGTTTTATGAGAGAATAATCATTTGAAAACAAGTTCAAAATGTTTTCTTTGTAGGAGAGCCATGAAACAGGCCTGGAGACTGTAATTACCAAAGTTGCCACCTTCAAGTATGTAAAGACTGTGAAAGAGCTTATGAGTTGTGTGAATCTTATGAGTGTGTGAATCTTAATATTCATTTCAGAGTGGGTTTAATCTGTTAATTATTCTTCTTCTGTCTTCTGTCTTTAGGAAACCAGGAGTTTCAGGGCATGGGTTGTATGGAGTCAAAAAAGAGCGTCTGGTAGAATTCAACCCTTTCTTCTACCATTATTCAAGATCACAGCATAGCAAGGTAATGCAATGTCTCAACACCAGTTTTACATTAAATTGACACAACTTTTGTTGAATATTTCATTCTTATCTTTTACTGTTTGCAGGCAGAAGAGTCTCAGAAGAAGAGGAGGACTCATGAGGGCAATGATAAAGGTGATCAATAGATAGATCAATATAGCTCCAAGATGTGGCTAGATAGCTAGCAAGATGTGACAATCTGTACTCCAGTTGCTAATCAATCATTTCTATTAACATTCCCTCTGCTCGTGTTTTATTCTCAGCTCTGCGTCCTCCGGTGCCTCCAGCCTTCTGCCCAGCTTTCTCCAGCATAGTGCGTCTGCTCTGCTGCGACATTATCATCCACGTCCTGAGACGAACCCTGCAGAGAGCTGCAGAGGACCGGTCCACTCATTGGACAGAAGCCATGATCCAGAGGGTACACATTGCACCTGTTTTGTCCTTTATAGACTCTTACCTTGCTCGGCCTTTGTCTTTTATTACTCAAACCACTTGCAGTAACAAAACGCATGCATTTACCACACAGGCCCTGCACTTGATAGCACAGGCGTTGCTTGAAGAGAAAACGCAGCTTGAGGATAGCACTGTGGAGGAAGTGACCTTTGATTTCAGCCTCAAGGCCCGCAGTGAGTTAAAACTAATTGTTTTGTATGATGTTTTCATCACTCACTTCTTCTCAAAGCTATAAACTGATTTGGTTTTGTGGATTTTGTGCCATAAATGTCTCTTCCTTTCTTCCAGGAATCGGTTCAGAACACGGCAAGTCAGTGTTCCTCTTGTTGTCCAAGATTAAAGCCATTCCTTCCCTTGAAGCTCAAAAAGACATGGTCAAATGGGTTCTACAGGTAGACTATTCGATTATAAAATGTTTATCACAATTTTGTGGACTGATTAATTTATTTTCCAGTTACCTTCACCATTTTATATGACTGTTTTTCTGCTAGATGTTTGAGATTGTCAAGTGCCTTAGAGAGAAGTCCAGTCCAACAGCCTCCATGAGCATGGATACAACCAAGCCAGAGGAGGTAAAGAACAATGACTGAGGAATTAAAAAATAAGCATTTACCGATACAATTGACTCAACTTAACTTTTGCTTGTGCTATTTTTGGTGAGTACTTCTAAGTTAATTTCTATGCTGCCACAGTGAGTGTTAGCATCTGGGTTTTTTTTTAATGTTATGGGCAGTGTTAACTAGAAGATTTAGCGGTTGAGGTAGTGCAGATTAAATAACAGTTTCCAGAGAACTTTGTCTCCAACAATAAAAATGTAGTTGTCTTCATTTTGGGGGTGGAGTCATCAAGGCTTACTCACTGTCACACTGATGAAATACACTCTGGTTCAATTCTGCGTCCAGTTTTCTATCTACTCGTGTTGACTCCAGGGAATGAAGAAAGTCTGGTTCTAACGTTAGTATATCCAGCAGTGAACTGTAGTGAACTCCGGTCTGCCTGCTACAGACGACATGCCCGTCTCAGTCTGCGGAGTCATGAAGCTCCGCCCCCGCTGCTGCACAGAGCGCTGTGTGCTTGTTTATTCAAAGTTTATTGATATTGACCGCGTTGCGTGTCCAAATTGCACCAAATTAGACGAAGCACTCCATGGGGTCTCCAGGAATACACCCGCCAAGTGTGAAGTTGATCGGATGAACGGTTCTCGAGATATACAAAGGACATACCCACATACAGACAAAGATTCCTTGCTTTATAGTTGGATAACAAAAACGTATTGTGTGTGTGTCTCCTCAGTATTAAGTTATTGGATATTAAGTTTTACTGTGTGACTTGTTATTATTCCAGAGTGTTCAGGACAAAGAGAAAGCTGAGCGCAAAAGGAAGGCGGAGGCAGCAAAACTCCACCGGCAGAAGATCATGGCCCAGATGTCGGCAATGCAGAAAAACTTCATTGAGTCAAACAAGATGCTGTATGACAACATGCCAGACAGCGGGACACAGGGAGAGCCTGTTACAACCACTGAGAGGTGAGGAGGACCATTCAAAAAAGAATAAATCAGCATCAAGATCTAAACCAAATTGATTTTGCTAATTCTAGTTTGGGTTATGTTTATTCCTCCAGCTGTGCCATGGAGCACAGGGAGCTGTGTGTAGCCATCGGGCCCCAGCGAGGTTCGTCTCCGGCCGAGAGGGAGGTGCTCACCTGCATTCTTTGCCAGGAGGAACAGGAAGTGGTGGCCCAAGCTCCAGCTATGGTACTGACTGCGTGTGTCCAGAGGTCCACCGTGCTGACACAGTGCAGAGGAAAGATACCGACCAACAGAGCAGATGGTCAGTCGCCATTCACTAATCATTTAATTGTTAACAACTGTTATTTGATGGGGGGGGAACTAGACTCTGACCCATGTGACTCATATGTGCATTGTATGTATCCCTTAAAGGGACGGGGACATCATATCCCGTCTTCATGCCTCCTGAACTGGCAGTTGGGACCCACACTGGCAGCTGTGGACATGTCATGCATGCCACATGTTGGCAGAAGTGAGTTATTACAAGAGCAAATTTTCAAATTATTTTTCTATCAGTGTGTGGTCCACTTGCAGGAACAACTGACTGTTCATTTGCCAATTAGGTGTTATTCTCTATATTTTCAGATATTTCGAGGCTGTTCAGAATATGACCAGGAACCGGCTTCATGCTGAGCTGATCATCGACCTGGAGAATGGGGAGTACTTGTGTCCCCTGTGCAAGTCTCTGTGCAACACTGTTGTCCCTCGCATCCCGTTTGAAACGCTAACGTTTAACTAGTAAGTCCACCGTCTTCAGGCCAATCTGCAACCGATCGCTGGTTGTACAAATGTATAAAAGTTATTTGAATATTTGTTTCCGGTGTACAGTGAAAATGCAGAGATCATTGGACAGCATTTGACCCTGCCTCGCTGGATCCAGATCATCTCTGCTAGGATTAAAGGACTCAAGTCAGTCAGTCAGGATAATGGTAAGAAAGCATACACAAAATACAATGATTGCATATCTGCGGTTGGGTGAACAATGGCACAGGAAAAGGCATGTGACCCTGCTGTTCAGCCACTGCAGCTCTTTGCCTTACAGTGTCTCTTGTGTAAAACTGATACAATGGAAAACCTGCACAAAATGTCCAAATATAGATGTAGAGCATCATCTAACCTGGCAGAGTTTTGAAATTTGAGTAATGTGAACTCAACAGTTGCTTCATAATAAAAAGTTATAATTAGCTTTATTTGATGGAGGGCTTTTACTGTAAAGCAGCTGCAGAGAGTTTTATTTTGCGGCATACCTTCTTCACAAACAGAAAACAGGTGCATGCAGAGACTAGCATATGAAGGCTGATAGTGGCCTATACTTCAATAGTTACCTACAAGTGCCATCAAATGCCATTATGCCTGGTTGTTGACATGTGACATGAGATGATTTTCTTTGTCTTGTGCAGATTGCAACACAGAAGGCAGTAGTGTTGATGCGGACACGGGGTTGTGTGGAGAGGGCCAGCCAGACTTCAGATCCATTCTGAGCTATGGAGTACAAGAACCGTGAGTGAAACTGTCAGCTCCTCCTCAAGTATCTATGTTTCCTGTAGTACAGCAGTTTGAATTCTTTGCCGCTGGTTGTTTTTAGGAGGAAGTTCTCCGACAGCATAGCGGAGATGCTGGTTGTTTGCGCCACCACCGTTCACAGGGTGGGACTGCAGACGGCACCCAATGAGCTGTGCCCACGTGTGCCCCTTATGGCTTGGAACACATGTGCCTTCACTATTCAGGCCATAGGTACAGTAAGAGTTATAAGGCTTATTGTGTCAATCTGCCCCTTTTCATGTGTTTGCAATCCTCATAATATGTTTGCATCTCTTCACAGAAAACATTTTGCAGGAAGAGGGCAAGCCACTCTTCGGGTCCCTACAGAACAGACAGGTTGGATGACTAGTTACATGACTAGTTAACAGCTGTCACATAATGTAATGTATAATGGTTTGGATTTAACTTCAGTTTTTGAAATGCTTCTCTATTTTAGCTTGCAGGTCTGAAGGCAATAGTTCAGTTTTCAGCAGCTCAGAGACTTAAGAGCTCCCAGGCTGTCATTCAAAGGCACTTCAACGACATGTTGGGGGGTATGTGGTCATTTAAGAATACTTACATTTATTTATTGGATGTGATAGTACAGCTTTCTCCCATGTAAAGTGTATTGTGTTTTTCTCTGTGTATGAAATATGCTATATACTGTGGCTTGCTGTTCATAAGTGCGGCTTCTTTCCCCAGTGTTGCTACCGGTCATGGGCAGAAAGAACACCCCTTCTCTTCTGGAGGTGGACTTCTTCCATCTTCTGGTAGGTTTCCCCTAAATGGAACAGCTCTGTTGAGAATGATGGCCTCAAACTCTTCTTGTCCTTATTTCTCAACAAATTCTGTTAAATTACAATTAATAAATATAACTATTGATCAGTGATTCATGATAATGATGACTATTGATGTATGTATTCATGCTCTCATAATGAAACATAGAATTTTATATTTTAATATTAGTCTTATTTAAGTTTCTCCCAATTAGAATGGAATATAATATTCATAACTATGTTTTCATTAGTCTATAATACATAGGGAGTGCGTCCAATGCGCGGAGTCCGCCATGTTTCTACGGTAGCCCAGAACTGACAAACCAAACACTGGCCCTAGAGAGAGCCTTTCACGTTTTTAGATTACCTGAAGGCCACCGTAGTTCTCCGACACGCTTGTGAAACTGTGGTAACGTGAGCCGCAGAGTGCAAAACTGCAGTACCGCCAGCCGCCGTCTGACTTTCGCTGCTCCTAAAGTAGTGTTATCATGGTAAGGATGACCTCTGAGCGAGGTGTCTTGGAAAGGGAGGAGTGAGCGGAGAGGTACTCAGTTGGTTGTAATCTGCAGCCACACAACTAGATGCTGCCAAATCCTACACACCGTACCTTTTAAAGCTTTTACTAGCTTGAATGTTTTGTTAATGGTGTATGTTCTTATGTGTTTTGTCAGGTGGGGTTGGTGTTGTCTGTACCAGCACTGTATCAGGAGGAGGCTGTAGACTTGCAGCCGTCTGCTGTCAGCTCTGCCTACAACCACCTGCACATCCTGCATCTGGTCACCATGGCTCACATTCTGCAGATCCTCCTTTCCTCTACAGGTACAAACAGCAAAAACCATACATTCTGGTTCATTTACTAACTGAACCTACCTCAGAACGCTGTACAATAACAAGGATGATTAAATAATGGTGTCATCTCTAAACAGATTACCCTGTAGTAGCTGGAGAGGAGACGGAGGAGACGAGAGCAGCAGCAGAGCTCTACTACACAGTGTCACAACACACTGAAAGGTACAAGTGAGCAGAATTTTCTTTTTCGTTTGACATTTGTGTATAGTTAAAATCACCAAGTATGAGATCTGTGCATTAGTTGAATTTCTTGTAGTTTTTTTTTTTTTATTTCAGTGATCCTTTATTAGGATAGTGGTAAACTAAAGGTTAATGAGGTACACTCTCCCTCCCTACTGAATGACAAACAAAACAATTTCTGTTACAAATGCCAAACAACCATTAAAAGCTACGACAAGCATGGCAGGGAATAGATTTCCTGGCTGTATAATCGTGCACGTAGATGTGCAATTCTTTTGAGCTCGAAACTCGTGAACAGAATATTAACTAAACCAAAAGGTCATGTGTTCGGAGACCTTGATTACGGAATTTAAAAGAAAATGCAAGTGTGAGCCAAAATGACTGCCTGCTACAGATGTATAAATATATTCAACTGATTTCTCTTTTCCTTATTGGAGTGAAAGCTTAACATTTTTATAAAGGTCACACTACTAAGCTCAGATTTATCCATTAAGAATCTGTGTATGGACGTCATTTTTAGGGCGCTTTCACAAGCCAAAATGTAGTTCGTTTTAATCAAACTCTGGTGCGGTTCATTTGGGCAGTTGTGAACGCAGTAATCGTTCTCTGATACAGACAAAAACAACCGGTCCAAGAACGCTTTTGAGAGGTGGTCTCAGACCGTTTTCCAAGTTAACCAAAACGCAGGCTGCCTGTGCGGGCATTTGTTAAGATGGACACAGGTAAACGACAGGTTAACATGAGTGGGAGAGGACTGACTTGGACTTCTGTAGAAGTCCAATGTTTGCTTGACTTCATGTCAACTTTTACCTACAAAATCCACCATCCATGCTCCTCCATGAACACAGTCCACAGACATTTTCACTGAGTGTGTGGAAAGTTTGATGTAGCAAGCAGAGCAGGACAGTTATTTTTTATTAGCCTGCTTCATAATCAAACTTGACAGGAATCGACCTCGCCTGTTTTTATGGAAATAAATGCCCTCTCAGTAGAGGCAAACATTGCTTCTTGTTCCCTGTTGTCAAGGCCTTTTCCATGCTGCAGGCTCAGAGGTGAACACGGTAATGTGGACTGTCCTCAGCGCGTTTGACAGATTGTTCTGTGGTTTGCTCATCAGGCTGATTCCAGATGTGTTCGGCGGCTCTGTGTTCGGCGGCTCTGTGTTCGGCGGCTCTGTGGCAGAAAGAGTGAAGAGAGGAATCGAACCTTTCCTGCGCTGTGCTGCTCTCTTTTTCAATTGCCTTACAGGAGTACATCCTCCAGAGGAGCTTTTTAGTGCTGCAGGTAGGTGAATTATTGTAGCATTATAAAATACTGCTGCATATGATGATTTAATGAATTCAAGCTGACATTTTTGGGTCTTTGCAGTTAACTCTCAAGGACAGATGGAGGCGCTATGTAGCTACTTGGCACTGCCCTCCAATGTGTTCCAGCTCTTCCAGGAGCACAGAGAACCTGTTACTCCACTGCTCCAGAGGTAGGTGATAAACACTGAGGCAAGGTCAATGGCTTTGATCAGTGATCTTTTCATATCTACTGGAGGGTTGAGCAGTTTTAGGACAATGTTTTTTCCTTAATAGATGGTGTGGGAACTCAGCTGTAACCAAAGCCCTGAAAGGCAAAATCCAGACAGTCAGGTTGGACTTTGGCCTTTGTATTCCTTCAGTCCCACTTTTATTTTGTAATGAAACATCTCCTAATAATTGATGAATGAACTCTTTCTCCAGATACCCCAGGAGAAGGAATCGTTTGATTGATCTTCCTGAGGATTACAGTGCTCTCCTCAATCAAGCCAGCCACTTTCAGTGAGTGGGGAATTAAAGTCCACCTTTCAGTGGAAATTCTACTAGAGATGCTCAAAAAACTTTTCTCCTCCTGTACTTTGTCCTCAGGTGCCCCAAGTCTACAGACGATGACAGGAAGCATCCGACCCTTTGCCTGTTTTGTGGGGCCATGCTGTGCTCTCAGAGCTCCTGCTGTGTCAGCCAGCTGGATGGAGAAGATGTGGGAGCTTGCACCGCCCACGCTGCTACCTGTGGTGCTGGAGTGGGCATGTTCCTCAGGTGGGTGAATTTTAGGCCTTATAGGGATCAAGAGAATTATTTTTCAGCTCTATCTAGATTTTAACTGCATTTTGACTTTCCTGCTTGAAATGTGCTATATAAATGAAGTTTGATTTCATGTCGACAGGATAAGAGAGTGTGAAATTATACTGATGGCCAGTAAGACTCGAGGAAGTACATACCCTGCTCCTTACCTGGACGATTATGGGGAGACTGATCCTCACCTTGGGTAAGAATCTCTTCCAGTTGCTGAACTGTTTTTACTTCTGCTTAGAAGTGCAAATGTAGACACGTCGATATTGCCTCCTACAGGCAAATAATCAATGCTGCGGCGATTTAAACATCTCCACCACCTGCAAACAGTGAGTGTTACAGCTGCAGTTTTAAACAGAACTGCAGGTCGGACACTCATTGTGTTACAAACCTGCGTTTGGATAATATTTGTTGGGCCTGGTGCTTTTCATCAGTGACACTGTGTCCTTGTTTGAAATTGGTCGTTACTAGATAAGGGTGCTCCGACTGATTGTTGAATGTTGAATTGTCAAATAGACCCCGTGATCGGTGAAGTCAAATTTTAGTGCAGAAGAACACTAGTCACAATGTCCTATTTTTCAAAGGTCTTCCATTAAAGTCTTACCGGGTTTAATGTCATTAAACAATGCGGTCACTGAGAAACTATTCATATGAATCATTACTGCTTCTGCAGCATACAGCCATGGCCATCAAGTACACATCAGTTTGTCATATCAAATGTATTGTGGGTTTTTTTAGACGAACCCTTGAATAAATCAGGACTTCTGTCTTTTAATTTCTAGAAGGGGCAATCCATTGCACCTTTGCCCAGAGCGCTACAGGAAGCTGAACCAGCTGTGGCAGACGCACTGCATCCTGGAAGAAATCGCCCGCAGCCTAGAGGTGGTCACCGTTATGTTTGCCTTTGAGTGGCAGATGTTGTGATGATTGCTCCAGCCGCGGTGGCCGGGAAGTAAAGAGCACAGCCATAGAGCACAGTCTGCTCCAGTGCTACTAAGGCACACACACACACACACACACACACACACACACACACAAACACACACACAAACACACACACACACACACACACACACACACACAGACACAAACAACCCTCCTACAATCACAGTAGGCCTGAGCAGCCAGTCCCTCCATGATGAAACCCCCTGCTGGAGTCTAGAGAGGTGGGACAGTCAAAAGAGGAAGGATAGTGGAGGGTGATGAAGAATGAGTAAACCCAAGTCGCCTTGTTTTAATTTGATTGTCTGCTGTGAGAATGAGTTTCTCCTAGAGTAATGCGATTTGCAAAGAGGCTCGTTCAAATAAAGACAAACATCAGATACACACTAACATGTTTCAGTTATCAGTTTATATATTTGATTTCTCTCAGTAATGCTGTGAATTTTCTGCATTCGCATTTGGTGTTAGAAATTATGATTTGTCATAAGTTATAATGGTTGAATTATGCCATTTTGAGGGTACATTCATTTGGAAATTAGGCATAGTCAGATATTTCACACATTTTTGCTTTTGCCCACACGTCCTACTGTCACCTTTACTCGCATATAGAAGCATACGTAATGCGGATAAAACATTTATAGAATATACATTATTTTCAAAGTTATTTTCAAACAAACTCAGTATTCTGAGAGAAATAATCTGCTGCTTCCATGATTTCCTGATATAGATGCATTTACTGATAAGCAGACATTTTGACACTATAAAGTTTTCTGAATATTTCAGCCACATTTTGACATTTATGGTTACAGGTCAGTGAGTGAATTATATGAAAACATCGTTACCATAATATATGGTATTATATCATGCCTTTTTACAAAAAGCCCTATTAGGCCAAAGTGATTATGATCATCAGATATCCACTGTACTGTATGTTTGTAATGATTAAAACTTAAAGAGGGGACCATCGCTATTATTAGTCACATTTTACCATGTGGTGGTAACCACCTCAACACATTCAATTTAAGCAAAAGAAAACTATTTCATTATTCTATTTAAAAAGGAAATGTACTTTTTATTGAAAAAAAAAATCTAAGGTAGTATATGATATCTTTTCACTTACACAATTCATTATTACTCAGCCTTTTCAGGAAAATGTGTGTGAATATAAAATGTCCTCCTTTTTGTGTTGTATACACAGTACTACATGACTTCCAGGCTATAGAAATAAAGACACTAGCCTATATACAGATGAACTGCTCCTGTGCCCTGAATCAATCTGAGTAAAGTAGTGTCTATAATATCTAATGTGTTATGGGATTAGATTTATTTCATTATAATGGAATAAAATCTACTCGTTTTCACCCATAGAATAAATTAATGATCTATTTTTCATCATCAATATCGTCATCCATCAAGTGAGAGCTCCGGATGAGGCAAAAGTAGACAGCATTCTCTTATTAATGTCTCACAGACAAACTTAATGAACCCACACGTTTTAATTTAGCAAACTCCAAGTTTCATTATTTCCCCAAATGTTTAAGCTGTTATTTGCCTTCTCAGCTGCCATGCACTCAATAGTTTCTGAAAAGAAAGGCAGGAAAATAGTTTCTTTGACCAACAGACAACGTCCTGCCACCAGACAATATGTTGAAGGCTTAATCATTAAACAGAGTAAGACATAGTTGCCTAGTTTACAGTGTACTGGCTTGGAGCCCTTACAAAACAATCACAAAAGCCGACCATCACCAGCTCAGAAGGTTTATTGTCAAGTTTTTCATAGCTCATCCCAGCGAAAATGACTGAGGTGTTTTCATAAGACCATGGTGGCATTGGTGAGGCACGAGTGTCATTGTAGTGATGGCTTAAACGTTCTAACAATGGATGATGTGTTATTATGAGTTATCAATTACATATCTGTCTGGTTAGTTGCTTTAACTAATGTAAATGCATGAACATATTCTATCATATTTATACAACTTTGTTAGCTAAAGTCCAGTAAAACGCAAAGAAAGGATTCACTGATCTTAACACCCAGAACTAATGTAAAAGCCATGCTCCTCCAGGTCTACTGCAAGATTTAACTTGAGCCCAAGCACCCTGCGCCTAGATTTGTGGAATTTAATTTATCCTACATTCTTGCTACAGTAATGTTAAACTGACTGCATTTTCTATATATACTTTGTGGTAAAATCAGGCAAAAAAACATGGGCTTCAACTTCTGACCGACATCACTAATTTGTCTTCATCGAACACTATATATTACTCCAGTGTTGCAACTGACAGGTGTACGAAACTGTTTTGCACACCTGCTGCAAAACCACGATACACAGGCAACAAGATATCATTTGTAAACAACAGATTACAGTACAGATGTACAAAAAATGATGTACATTTGTGGTGATTTATGTTATGGGTGTTTAGGAACATGTGTATGGAGAGATGTTGATTCATGAATGGTTGTAAAAAGTCAACAAGGCATTCTCTGCATTTTGGAAAAGATCCAACCTGTCATACTAGGAAATGTATTATATATTGTGTGATATTTCCCACAATATACTTTAGTTTCCACAAACACCTTTGTATAGGTATTTCTTAGTTGTAATTCTTGACTCGTATGAATAAAAAAAAAAACAATAAATGTTACGTGAACCACTCTTTTTAAGTAAAGGCCCTTAACCTTCAGGGAAGCTGTTCACTGAGGCCTGAGAAAGATCAACTGGCTTCAGGTATTTCCTTCGGCGGCACATTGTCCGGCCCATAGTGTGCTTTAGAGGTGGAGGGAACGTTGATGTTGGGGTCTCCATTGTTGGATGTGTCTATCTGGTTGTTCTTGCCCAGGCTCTTGATGATGTTCAGGTTGATGCGGGCAGTTTCCATGAAGCTGTTTTCTAGCAGCCAGCCGTCAGACTCAGAGTTGAGGTCGCCCTGTCTCAGCACATTTTCCAGGGAGGTCTGGAGGTAACGAACCCCTGTCAACACTGACAACTAAAACAAGACACACAGATACATATTAGTGACACCATCACACAAAATGTGGACACAAATTAGTTTTTCCTCCATATGGTATACTGTAATTTTGTATCTAATTTGTACTGATGTACTTAAACTGATATGTAACTGAGTAGAGGACAGTAGGAGAGTCCACTTCAAGTGCCCCATGGATGACTCAGAGATAATATAACCGTAGAGATTCACTCAAGGATTAGTACTGCAAGTGTGTGAAGCTAACACTGTTGTTGCACATTCACTTCACACACTTGCAGTACTAATACTTGCAGTACTATATATATATAGCCAAACTTTTCTTGTTACTGTTGTTAAAATAACATTGTTGGACAGTATCAAAATCTATGCAGCATAACCAGAGATGTTGTATATGTTTGTGTTCTATTTTTCCTTGTCAAACCCTGCCGCCTACATTACCCACAATGCAATTCGACCGCGGACAGTTAGGCCAAAGGAGATGCAGGTGTGTATACTGCTAGTAGATAGCGAACACTACGGCGAGCATAAACCTAGCTTTAAAACAAACAAGCGGGCAGAGGTCTGGTAAGTTAACTTATTTCTAACTTTAGTTCTACATATTTTTCAAACTTGTAAGTTAGTCTTCAGTCCCAACCATAGTTGGTTTGTGGACAAAACGGTTTTGAGGCCTCGAGTTTCAGCGTTTTGTCCGTCGCCATCTTGCCATTTTGTTTATTTTGCCAGCAGAAGTGACCGTGAAGCTAACAACAGCTGAACGCCGAATAAGACATTGTTAGGTGCCCAACTGTTGCAATTAATGTGAACTTTCGTGATCTGAAAACACACCGTGAAAGGGTTAAAGTTGTAAACACGGACAACTCCCAGACCGGACAACGCTGTGGTAGCGACCTGTCAATCACAGGGTAGCCCCGCCCTAAAGCATCCCCTGCTTTATGGTCTATTTGACTCTAAATGGGACCATAATTTACTAAATGAACATCATGCTGTATTGAAGAAGACTTGAAACTAGCGATCGAGACCATAAACTCATGTTTACAATGAATACTGAGGTTATAAATCAAGTGAGAAGTAGGCTCATTTTCTCATAGACTTCTATCCAATCAGACTTTTGAGTCGCCCCCTGCTGGCTACTGGAAAGAATGCAAGTTTATGTCACTTCACATCCATGTTCAGAACCGGAGGTTGACATTGCCTCAAGACACTTCACTTGGGGCAATTTGTCAGACTGCTAGAGCCACAATAAGCTATATACTGTTACAACATTTTCACATATGCAGTAGTAGATTACCTCCCAAGACCTGAAACGAAACTTTGATGCCTTTAACTTCACCATTAAGAGTTTATGTTGTTACAACTTGTGTCTCCTCACCTCAAACAGCCAGGTGATGAGGACAGTGAGGCCAATGGACTGCATGATGTGGGTGTAGTAGTCCAGCAGTGCCTGGCGACACCCTTTCATCCACAGGTTCAGCTCCTCCGTCTGGTGCTCGTAGTAGAAGTGAGCGGAGTTGTTGGTGATCTGCTGCTGGATGCAGGGCCGAGGGGAGTTGGTGTTGCAGCAGCTGAAGGGGACTCCATCCATCAGGTACTTCCCCTCCACGTTACTTCTTAATCGGCTAGAAAGCAGGAAAAAGAAGGAGAAGCTCAGGATCTGTCTTAATGCTTTTATGCATCAGTGTGTGAAAGATTCGACATAAGTGTGTCATTGTTTGGGACTGTACTAAAACTATTATTTGGGAGGGGATATGCAGTTTTTCTTTTTGCTGAAAGGGGGTTAGCCTGACTTTTTAGAAGAGCAGGGAAGGATCCAATAACCTTTACTCATCCCACAAGTGTATTTATCACTTATTTGTGCAAGAATAATTACAAAAAAGATCAAATGATAGCTTTAGTGTTTGCAGTGAGTCATTGAGGACAAGAATCTTGTCAGTGTTTCTGGGCTTCATTTTTCCCATCACTCACGTTCCCGCAGTCTTGGAAAGGGAGGAGGGAACGGAGGGGTACTTAGTTGGTTGCAGTCTTCAACCACACCACTAGATGCCGCCAAATTCTACACACGGTACCTTTTAGTGTTTAAATTATATTACACAATATTCATTTTTAAAAATGTTTTGCCTTTTTTAGTTATTAAGGACGAAACAAGTCATGCCAACATGTAGTTTGAGATGTTAGCGGGAGGGTGTTGTTTATACAGTCCTTTTTTACTCCATCTTACTGTAAGTGTGAATATAATTTTTAAGAAATCAGTGTCCTCATTCTGTAGTTTGCACTTACTCCACCACCTCTCTTTGGGACATATCCAGGTAACGGTTGCTGATCCACTGAATTTGAAACCAGTCTTTATATCCATTGTTCCCACAGCACTGGAACTCTATCTGCAGCATGTCCACAGTTCGCTTCAGGAAGCATCGTCCTGGTGTGTCTGTGTCCTTATAGAACCTGATGGCATCAGTCAGCCCCAGGTTCAGAGACTCCTCTAGCTCCCCACGCATGCTGTAACACATCAGAGCCCCTACCAGCACGCAGAAGGTGAAGAAGAAGGTGCATATTATGTAGGGCAGCATGATCAGCTTCCAACGCAAGAACTTGGTGGTGTCCACGCAGTCGTAGCAGATCTTCCCACCCAGGAAGTTTATGGCACAGGCGATGAGGCCCACAGCAATCAGCATGTTGGGCACGTACTGGATGTCCCTCTCAGCCATCAGCTCTCCTCGCTTGTTGATCTCAACCTTCAGGAAGAGCCCCAGGCTGAAGAGGATGATCCCTGTCACCACTGAGATCCAGTTCAGGATCCATAGCATCTGGGCCAGCTTGTCCCGCTTGGTCTTGGTGAACTTCAATCTCAAGACGGCCATCGTATATATCTCCTCTGTAAGTGTTCTTTTAAATCCAGGGGGGGATTAAGGGTGGGACACAGGTAGAGCAGGGGAGAGGGACAGGTTATCCTCCAGGGGGTGTGGGAGACCAAGGGGAGGGGGATTGGTTGTACAGTTCTCTGAAGGCCCTCTCATAAGCAGCTTAGCCTGGTAGTCATGATCGATATCTTGTGGACGCTGCATTATGGTTATACTTTAGATGTAGCTGCAGGCAGGTCTGTGAGAGTATGAAAAAAAATATTCTCACATCAGCACAATTTATTTGAATGGAAAACACTTTTAAGAACAACAAAATTCAATGACATGTGATCAGTTGTACGCAAACGGAACAATCTACATGAGACAAACTGAGGAAATTTCAACAAGATGCAATTTGGTTTAGAAAACATATTTTCCTTTTAAATGCAGTTGTTCTGGCATGACTTTCTGGACAAAGCTCACACAAATCAAATGTAAGAAATAACTGACATAATGAAACAGAATCTAAGAAGTGCACTGTACCTGCGTTATCCAGGTCAGCATTCAACTTGAACGTCTGGCATCATTGTCCTCTCGTTTTCAGTTTGTTTTCCTGTTGACATCCTCCGATTTAGTCCAGAGAGAGGCGAGTAGTCGTAGTGACACAGATAGTATGAAGGCAGCCCCGGCAGCATCAGAGAGACTAGTAGCCAAGTCCTGACCCTCCACCTAATCCCCTTTAATCATTAATCAGCCCTCTGGGCCCGAGAAGGATTTGGACGTACCTTCTGCCACCTACGCAAATCTGACTGTCCAGCGCTGTGAAAGTAGTGGCTGACGGCCATTGTCTGGGTGTGTTTGTGTGTGTTTCATAGTAGTAGTAAAAAAGAGTAAACATCCAACTGGACTTTCTGAAAAGTGATATTTTATAGTTAATTGTGTGCACGCGCTTCATACAGTACCAAGTAGGAGTACTAGTCATTCATTTCAAACATCATCCTTCATACAGTAACCAGTACGAGTACTAGTCATTCAATTCAACATCCTGATCATCATTGTGATCCTGATGCCGTTATAAAGCGGCATTTCTATGAGTACTAGCGTCCTGTTTTCTTTGCAAACTCGTGGGCCTGTAAAGCCCTTTGAGATGACAAACTGTGATATGAGGCTCTAGCAAGCTACAATATCGGCGAAGCGTTTCAGAGATGGAGAGGAAATGTTGCTAATAGTTTAGCCTTTAGCAGTGTAGGCAGTCGTTGGCGAAGCTGGAATAGCAACTTTTCCTGCAGGCTTTCACTATCTGAAGGGACGTGCACGTGCTTCTGCATTTGCAGCCAATAGGAACGTCCTCTCTCTGAATTGACCTGTGATTGGCCAAAGTCTCCCTTCACAGGCTACATTTTCAAAAGCCTGAAAACGGCCATGAGGAGGTGCAGTAATCTAATTTTCTCTCAGACCACTTGAGTTACAATATGCTGAAATGTTATTATGGATTTTTTTCCCAATGATCCCAAAAATATACTGCCTACCCCTGCTTTAATTGTTTTGTCTAAAAAATGTCAGAAATTGAAAAATAGCCATATAGTTTACCACAGCTCAAGACGATTTCTTCAGATGTCTAATTAGCATGTGGTGTTTTTGTCCACAATGATTGATGTCATAGCAGGTGATTTACTTGTTGTGACATCACTGACTGGGGTGTGTCCAAAAGTGCCAAATGCCTGAATGATTCAAGCTGTAGAGAGCAGGGTGCTTTTCCTCCCTCTCTCATTTAAGAAGTTAATTTTCACCTCCTGCTATCATCTCACCCTTGCTGGTCTTAGCTATTCTGTTTCCAACTTTAATTTCACCACACACACACATTTATATACACTCACAGCCAGACTGCAAATCAGCCAATGAAATGTTAACTGAGAGTGAGATTAGTGGATTAACATGTACCAAAGTAGCTTGTGTAAGAGGAGAACGTTACCGTAGCCACCGGGCCAGTCAGCTAATCCACAAGGCAGACAGAACAGAACACACAGGACCCAACGCTGCACAGACCAAGAGTGAAGCTTAACGGAGCTACCGGAAAACTAAACCACGTCAGTAAGTATTGAGAATCCAACAAATCTTTACAATTTTCTCTGTGGAGGCTCCTCAAAATAATGACTGCCACGTTCATGCTTTAATCGGTTCTTGCACAATCCATTGATGTAATTATGGAAACATGTCTAAGAGAGGCTTTTCAGGCTTAAGTGCAGTTTAAGTTATTTAACCACTCATTGAGATATCCCATTGAGTACATTACATTAGATATGGTTAAAACGCCCTAGTACGTAAGATGTTGTCATAATTAACCATTTGTTTCTTTTGCTGTAATAAACCATAGGTTCTGCTGTGTTTTTTTCAGTAATGCTCCCATGACCCACCAGTGACCCCGGGATCTGAGGGTATCATGCTGGATACAGAGGGCCAGTGGTCCGAGGCGTTAGCCAGCAACAACATAAGAGCCGTCATCCGCTGGCTACGGGACCTTACAGCTGAAGGTATATCAGGAGCATTTGACTACCTTAAAACTAGAATTCTGTCTCTTCCGTGAATTCTTTGTTGTTTGTTTCAGTAACATTTCATTTCCAATAATACCCTGCTGCAGGTGATGCTGACGTGGAGGAAATCCTGCCAACTTTCAGCTGCTGGGTACAGAGGACATCAGAGTTTGCTAAAAAGGAGTTATTAACACTATGTAAGAACACGTTCCTTCATCAATCATGTTTAAATGTTTGAAGTAAACATTGAGGATCTTTTTTTAATAGCTCTTGTGTCTTCCCACAGGTTTCAGCCGCTGCCAGGGCCTATGGATGTTTCTGGACCGCAGCTCTTTCACCAGAGTGCACATGCTGCTCCAGAGACTGAGGAACTTGCTCACCCTGGCCCAGTGGGCAAGGAGGCAGCTCTGTTCAGCCCACCTCTGGCACGGTACACACCTCAGAATGCATACAGCATACAGCTGGAGCAGCATGATAGTTTGGTTGATATTTGTCACTGCAATCAGCCGATTAGACTGTTATCAGGCTGTTAAATAGGCACTATCTGTAGCTATAAGTACCCTAGATGTGAGTAAATAGGGGTCTGCTACACCCAATATTAGATTGTATCATCTATTCACATGGTAGATCACCGAAAGAAGGTATAAAAGAACACAACAGTGAACTCTAACGACCGTAGTAATTATGACAGGAGCGGAAGTCAGGCACTGTAGTATAGACGGTGTGAAACTCCATATGGGGGGGTGAGGGATGGGACACAAAAAACAGGGTTTTCACCCAGGAGGCTGGGGATTGCATCCTGTGTGAAACCAACAACGTGTAGTTGTCCTTGTGTTCAAAAGCATTGAGTTTCACTTTCACTTTTGAAACTTAGTTATTTTAAGCCAAAACACAATGTTTTTCCCTAAACTTAACTAAGTGGTTTTGTTGCCTAAACCTTAAGAAGTTGTAGTTTTTGTTTGTGTTCAAAACGTAAAGTTTCATTCAGTTTTACATGTTAGAACATGTAGCTTTTAAATTTCGCTTTCATTTTTACAACGTAGTAGGTGCAGCAGGCCCCTAGCGACCCACATCTATGGTGCTTATAGCGACCGATATCGCCTATTTAATGGCAATCGGATGCAGCAATTGTAGTCCTAACCGGCTGACATGTCTTCTAGAATTTACTAGAATTTGTATGTTTTTATTTAGGTGTGGGGGTCCCGTGTGTTGTCTGCATGGATACATTCTGCTCCTCAGACGTCAGACGTGGCTGCTGGAACCGAGAGCACAGGGCCCTAAAGCAACACATCTGGCTGGGACGGCTGGTTCAGTGGTGGGGCATCATGGGACTTCTGCCCAAGTACCCTGGTACAGATACGATCACACACATTACATTATATTGACCTGATGAACTGTTATGACGTCTCTAAAGTTTTTTTTTCTGTTCTCTGCTGTTGCTGTCAGATGCTCACGAGGTGAAACACATCTCTCAGATGTGGAAGGAAATGGATCTCAGCCATCGGAAAGCTCGTCTCGAGACACCTGGGTAAGTGGGTTCATTTGACTTGGAGGAATTCTGAGCCATTGTGCTTATTTTTCTCTCGCTGAAGGTTCTCTCTTTATTTATTCTCTGCTTTTCGATTGTCTTACGTTTGACTAGATGTGAGGAGGGAGAAATTGAAAGATTTAGGTCTATGATACAGGGTATGGTGACTCAGCTGGACAGACAATATGGGTGCATTTGGACTTCTGAAGACTGCACAGACCAGTGCTATCCTCCTCCTAATCTGCAGGCCCTGCTAAAGCTCGTGCTGGTGCCTCGTATCGACAACATGTCAGTCCAAGCGCTTGTATCCATCCAAATACAGCATCGACAAATTCTGTGGAGCATACTGTACATTGCGTTTTCTTCTATTGTTCTCTGTCTTGCTTTATTCTAGATAAAAACTCTCTATGTATTTGATTCAGGTTATGTAGTTCTTAACCTATATCTATCACAGCTCATGTACTTTGTCCTGGATATGGCGAACTTCCTGCAGTGTAAAGACGACCTCCTCCAGTCTTTCTGCCACGCTTTCACCATTCCTTCCAGCTTTTCCCAACAAATCAGGGCCTTCTGGATGCTTGATCATGGACACATCAAGGTACATAACCAACAAGCAAAATTGATTTTATACATTAGGTGAGTGACTGATTCTGATTTTGATGAAGTCATTAAAATGAACACGTGCAAGCTGACTGTGATGCGAGTGCGATTCAAGGGACAGTTAACCATCCTGTTGATTGCATTAGCGTCCTTGTTTCAGCAGCCATAATGGTCTGCAGGTGACACTAATGGGCCACTTGAGTAGCGTGTATGATTAATGTCATAATGCTCCACTGTGCCTCTCATTAGTGATGAATTTACAGTATGTATCACTTTTGGAAGAGGAGATGCTGTCATGCAAGACATTTAAGATAAGATAATCCTTTATTAGTCCAACAGCAGGGAAATCTGCAGTGTTACAGCAGCAAAGGGGACAGTGCAAACAACAAGAGGCATCAGTAAAAAAAAAAATTGAAGAGTAATATAGTAGTATAAGTAAACAAAGACATAATGATAAGTAAACAGTAAAAAGCAAAATATAAAAATAAATAAAATATATACAATTATAGTGGTAAAAAATGTAGTAGAGAGTTATTATTGCATATGAAATGTTGATATACATGTACAGGATGGATGATATATATTGATATTGCACATGAGTGAATTCATTGTCACAATTTGCCAGTTTATTTCTTGATGATAACAAGTGGTTGAGGTTGTTTTTTTCTTATGGATGTTAGGAGACAACATTTTAAATTTTAGTCAAAAAACACCTTGTAATGCTGCTTTATGTCATGTTTCATTCTACCCAGGCCTCCATGGAGTTATTGCTGAGCCCCAGGGCTGCTGCTCCCTGTCTCTCCTGGCAGCATCGTTGCATCATCCACTGTCTGCTAACGAGGAAGCAGCCTCAGTTGGCGTTAAGGTACCTCCACTGGACCAGACCCGCAATAGAGAGCTCTGAGGATGCTAAGCTCTGTGCAGATGTGCTACTTCAAAACAGGTACATTCTGGTACACTAATGGCTTGCTAGTCATATGTTTAATCATCTCTTATTGTGTGTTGTTGACAATGTCTCTGGTCTCCAGTTGTGTCTCTGACGCCGGTGCTGTGCTGAAGAGAGGCCACACTGAAAGCGACAACGTGGTCATGTACTTCCTCCAGGCTTGTAATGGACTTGGTCTGTGTGCAGAGGCTTTGAAGTCCATCCCTGCAGGACACAATGTAGGTGGATGTCTTGTAACTAGGGCTGTCAATTGATTAGAATATTTAATCGCATGATTGTCCATAGTTAATCATGATTAATCGCAAATTGATAGCACATTTTTTATCTGTTCAAAATGTACCTTAAAGGGAGATTTGTCAAGTATTTAATACTCTTATCAACATGGGAGTGGCCAAATATGCTGCTTTATACTGCATTTAGCATAAAAAAAATCTGTTCAAATCAAAACATGGCAAACTCCACCCCAACAGGCAACATCAGCTGTCAGTGTGCTGACTTGACTATGACTTGCCCCAAACTGTATGTGATTATCATAAAGTAGGCATGTCTTTAAAGGGGAGACTCGTGGGTACCCATAGAACCCATTTTCATTCACATATCTTGAGGTCAGAGGTCAAGGGACCCCTTTGAAAATGGCTGTGCCAGTTTTTCCTCGCCAAAGGTCTAGTTTCATATGACAGTATCTTCACTCTAGCTACAACCTAAAAATCGCAAGCTGTGTTAATGCGTTAAAGAAATTAGTGGCTTATTATCGTGTTAACTTTGACAGCCCTACTTGTAATACAGCAAAACATAATGCACCAACGATATTGAGCCTTAAAGCGACTTTTTTTTCCTCCTAAAATTCCTTATCAGGTTGAAGGGGACATTGTAAATGGGACTACAAGGTCACAGTTGCCACTGATAAAGAAAGGTAAGGCAGATTAAATGAATAGAATATTTAATGGTATCAGGACAGAATAAAGTACATTACATCTAACCATGACATTATTTCTTATAAAACTGGTCAGCAGGAAGGCCACCCTGCCCGCTGTCTGCCAAACTGTATCAGGTTCAGAGAGTCAACACAGTGTCCCCAGTGGAACTGGTCCAACTAGTCGGAGAGGCTGTGATGGAAGCGAGAAAGCCACATCCCAAGATAAGGTACTGATGTTGTAGATGGCATTTGAGCCAGATACTTGACCCCAAATTGCTCTCGAAGGCTGTGCCATCGGTGTGTGAATGAGTATTTAGATTAGATCCTGATGGACAGGTTGGCACCTTGCATGGCAGCCTCTGCCATCAGTGTATGAATGTGTGTGTGAATGGGTGAATGCTGACATGTAGTGTAAAGCGCTTTGAGTGGTCGGAAGACTAGAAAGGCGCTATATAAATGCAAGTCCATTTACCATGTGGACAACATTGGTTGAATTATGTTCAGTACCCCAGAGAACTCAGCAGATCACTTCTCTATGTTCTTTATTCCAGTGAGGTGGTGTGGCCGGCGCACACAGAGAGAACATCGAACAGCAGAGAGATGTTTCTGTCAACCCAGGCTCTCCGTCATCTCACGCCCAGCCCCTCCCCAATGAACATGATAGAAGAAACAGAGCAAACGGCACATACAGATGAACTAGAAGAGGAACAGCCTGTCCACAATGTATGCCTTACCAGCGTCCCTACGAAAAATTACCACAACAGTATAGATAGTTGATTTTAATACATGTGTTCTTGTCCCAGCAGCCACCTGAGTCACCAGAGCACATTTCTTCTTCTTCTGAGGATCTGAGCTCTGAGTCGGTCTCCTCCTTCACCTCTGCCTCCTCCTTGCCTCTGTTGAGACAGGACTGTCCTTATGTGTATGAAAGTACCTTGACTCTGCAGAGGATCTCCTCTTTCCTCACTGACGGAGAGAACCAAAGCAGGGAGGAGGAAGAAGAGAGCAGAACCCCTTCATCAGTTGAAGCCTTGCCAGATTGCACTGAGCTGACAATGACACTAGATGGCGCCACAGACCATATTTTCCTGAGCAACTCTGCAGAGGGTAAGCTTTGTGTTGGATTTTATTTGCACACCATTCACATTAAGAGGCAGTCAAAAGATAAAGAGAAACTTCAACTCTTTGTTAGAGGGAGAAGAGGATGATAAGACTGATGTTTTCTCAAGCGAGGACTTTCTCAGTGTTGAAGCAGTTTCAGGACCTTCCATGGATGAAACCATTCCTGTAAACAAGAGGTGAGGTCATCTTATCTCACACTATACTTATACATCAGACCGGCACGTACGGATACTTAGCAAAAAGTCGAGGCCGCGCGATCCCATAGACTTCAACGCAATTTGACATGTGTTTGGTTTGTAATTTTGACAAGTTTGTATGCATTAATCTCCTGTTAACTAAACGTTTGTTTCATACACATGTCTAATAATTATTTTGCGATCTTGTCTGAACCTGAGCGCGACAGTCTGAAAGATTATATCTTTTTTAGGACATGGCAGGGAAACATATTGGAGATCAGCGTTTTGGGATTTATTGTTGGTGCAACCAACTACACAGCAACTCCTCGGCATAGCGTTACTACTATTACTGGTTTGTTTAAAGTAAATGTTAAGAGACATGTATCAACTTCTTCCGTTTACTCTGTTGCCGTCTATGAGGGACACATAATCGTTTCCCCCAAAAGGGGACAGGTCGTGCGAAATCTGGCAAGAACTTGCAAGACTCGCTGCCCGACGACCTATCCTAACCTTAACTTTCGAGATAAATACCTTACCTTAACCATCTTGCGAGAGTTTCCCAACCCGTGGGTTACCTTCTAGATACGACCAAGGGGGCGTGGTCAGGAGAGCCTACTCTGCATGATGTATTGCCGGTCTGATGTATGGTGCATTTAACACTGGTGAGTAAATTAAAACTGAGTTATTTTGTTTCCTATGGTCCAGTTGCAGGTTATATCTTCCCCCTCAGTTCTACAATACTGAGGTCAGCCAATCAGTGCCCTCCCTCTGTGAGCCCCAGGTGGAGTGTAACAGCTTCCTCTCACCTGACTATGGTGTGTACAGTAGGTGCATCCAGCTGGAGGGACAAAAATATATCACGGTGAATTGTGGTTTACTGAATGTTCACATCACTGCATGAACTTTTATCTGCAGAGAACATGGCCTGCTGTAAAGGAGAAGAAGTTGTTCATGGTCCCCCAGATGTCACAGATCTGTGGAGCTTTGCATTGTCACTCAACCAAGAGGACCGACCAGATTGCATCCCTTCACAGATTTTCAGTCTTAGTGAAGCAGCAACATCTGACTGTTTCCTGGAAGAAGAATGTCAGGTAGGCAATATCTCTCTTTAAATTAACTGTACATACTATAGGTTGATTATCACAGTACCTGTTTTCAAAATGCAAAAGGCTCTTCATGTGTAATGTTTTTCACTGTATGTGCCCAGAAAACACATGAGCATCACCAGCAAGAGGAAGCAGTGGAATGCTTCAGTCAAGGCCTGTCCTGTGGCCTTTCTGAAACCACCATGCTGACTGGCCTTCCCCAGAGCTTTCTGTCAGAGCATCCTGTAGCCAGTGGCTCAGGGGTCTCAGCAGGGACCGGTCATCAGGACATCTCCCTTCTCACCCCCGTGTGCAGCTCTATTTTCCGCACACAGCTTCAGATCTCTGGTAGCTCTCTGACCCCCAGCCTAACCTGCAACATCATAACCACCTCTGCTCCCTCCGACACCACCAATGAGAGCTCCCCCAAATCCCGATTAAAGACGGATGAACACTATGTCCGGAGCACCTCAGCCTGGCTCGATCATTGCAAGATGGGCAGCTGGTGGACACAGGACCTGGAAACCTGTAGAGCATCCACTGGCCTTCTACCTGCTACAGAGCCAGGAGCAGCTATCGCATCAGGTGAATATTTTTTGATGTTTTTATATCTCCGCGCCGGCAACAGCCGTTTCTGGTGTTTGTTAACTGGGTATAAAGAAACCAGACCAGCCCTCGCATCAAAGTGGTTAAAAACCATTAGGGCTGGGACGATACACCTATCTCCCGATGCGAATACTATCACGATACTTTGGTGCCGATTCAATATGTATTGCGATTCTACATTATGATTTAGTGCAATTTTTGTTAAATTTTAAATATGACTTTTTTCAACATACCATACAAAGACTTTTTTTAACAAACTAGTATGACTTTTTTTGACATACTATACTATGACTTTTTTATGTTTTCAACATACTGTACTATGACATTTTTCGACATACTAAACTATGATTTTTTTTAACTTTGTCGACATAATATACTAACTTTTTTTTTACGTACTATAGTATGACTTTTTATGTTTTCAACATACTGTACTATGACTTTTTTTCGACATACTGAACTGATTTTTTTTTATTTTGTCGACATAATATACTGACATTTTTATTTTTTTGACATACTGTACTATGACCTTTTTTTCGACATACTAAACTATTTATTTTTTTTTTTCTTCGTCGACATAATATACTAACTTTTTTTTTACATACTAGTATGACATGTTTTCAACATACTGTACTATGACTTTTTTCGACATACTAAACTAGGATTTTTTATTATTTTGTTGACATAAGATACTGACTTTTTTATTTTTTTTGACATACTATACTATGACTTTTTAAAAAAAAAAATTCGACATACTATACTATGACTTATTTTTTCAACATTCTGTACTATGACTTTTTTTCGACATATTATACTATGACTTTTTTATTTTTTCGACAGACTATACTATGACTTGTTTCCGACATACTATCCAATGACTTTTTTTTGACATACTATACCATGACTTTTTTTTTATTTTGTCGACATAATATACTGACTTTTTTTCGAAATACTATGACTTTTTTTTGAACATACTTTACTATGACTTTTTTATTTTTTCGACATAATATACTGACTTTCAACAGACTATACTATGACTTTTTTTTATTTTTTCGACGTACTATGTTATGATTTTTTTTGACACACTATACTATGACTTTTTTATTTTTTTAACATACTGTACTATGACTTTTTCGACATACTATACTGACTTTTTCGACATACTATACTATGACTTTTTATTTACAACATTTTTCGACATATACTATGACTTTTTTTAACAACTTTTTTCGACAAACTATACTATGACTTTTTTTTTACAACATTTTTCGACATTATTCTATGACTTTTTTTTAACAACTTTTTTCGACATACTATGACTTTTTTATTTTTTCAACATACTGTACTATGACTTTTTTCAACATACTAAACTATTTTTTTTTTTTTTTCTTTGTCGACATAATATACTAACTTCTTTTTTACATACTAGTATGACTTATGTTTTCAACATACTGTACTATGACTTTTTTCGACATACTAAACTAGGATTTTTTATTATTTTGTTGACATAAGATACTGACTTTTATTTTTTTTGACATACTATACTATGACTTTTTAAAAAAAAAAATTCGACATACTATACTATGACTTTTTCAACATTCTGTACTATGACTTTTTTTCGACATATTATACTATGACTTTTTTATTTTTTCGACAGACTATACTATGACTTGTTTCCGACATACTATCCAATGACTTTTTTTTGACATACTATACCATGACTTTTTTTTTATTTTGTCGACATAATATACTGACTTTTTTTCGAAATACTATGACTTTTTTAAGTTGTTCGACATACTACATTGACTTTTTTTTGGACATACTATACTATGACTTTTTTATTTTTTCGACATAATATACTGACTTTCAACAGACTATACTATGACTTTTTTTTATTTTTTCGACGTACTATGTTATGATTTTTTTTGACACACTATACTATGACTTTTATTTTTTTAACATACTGTACTATGACTTTTTCGACATACTATACTATGACGTTTTTTTACAACATTTTTCGACATACAATATTATGACTTTTTTTCGACATACTATACTATGACTTTTTTTCCACATACTATTCTATGACTTTTTGTTGAATTTTTTTTTCAATATACTGCACTATGACTTTTTTTTTGACATACTGTACTATGACTTTTTTCGACATACCATACTATAACGTTTTTTTACAACATTTTTCGACATAGAATATTATTACTTTTTTTCGACATACTATACTATGACTTTTATTTACAAAATTTTTCGACATAATATACTGACTTTTTATTGCAAAACTTTGACACATTATACTATGACTTTTTTCGACATACTATACTATTACTTTTTTTTAAGAAATCTTTCGACATATTATACTATGAGTTTTTGTTACATTTTTATTCGACATACTATACTATGACTTTTGTTTACATTTTTATTCGACATACTATACTATGACTTTTTTTTAAGAAATCTTTCGACATACTATACTATGACTTTTTCAACAAACATTTCCGACAAACTATACTATGACTTTTTTCCCAAATACTATTCTATGACTTTTTGTTAAAAAATGTTTTCAATATACTGCACTATGACTTTTTTTTCGACATACTATACTATGACTTTTATTTACAAAACTTTTCGACATACTGTACTATGACTTTTTTCGACATACCATACTATAAAGTTTTTTTACAACATTTTTCGACATAGAATATTATTACTTTTTTTCGACATACTATACTATGACTTTTTATTGCAAAAATTTTCGACACACTATACTATGACTTTTTTTTACAAAATTTTTCGACGTACTATACTATGACTTTTTTTTTTACAAAACTTTTCGACACACTATACTATGACTTTTTTTTCGACATACTATACTATGACTTTTATTTACAAAATGTTTCGACATACTATACTATGACTTTTTTTTTTACAAAATATTTCGACACACTATACTATGACTTTTTTTTCGACATTCTATACTATGACTTTTTTTTACAAAATTTTTCGAAATACTATACTATGACTTTTTTTTTACAACATTTTTCGACATACTATACTATGCCTTTTTTTTTACAAAACTTTCCGACATACTATACTATGACTTTTTTTCCACATAATATTCTATGACTTTTTGTTAAAATACAATTTCGACATACTGCACTATGACTTTTTTTTTACAACATTTTTCGACATTCTATACTATGACTTTTTTTTACAAAATTTTTCGAAATACTATACTATGACTTTTTTTTTACAACATTTTTCGACATACTATACTATGCCTTTTTTTTTACAAAACTTTCCGACATACTATACTATGACTTTTTTTCCACATAATATTCTATGACTTTTTGTTAAAATACAATTTCGACATACTGCACTATGACTTTTTTTTTTACAACATTTTTCGACATACTATACTCTGACTTTTTTTTACAAAATTTTTTAAGAAATCTTTCGACATACTATACTATGACTTTTTCAGCAAAAATTTCCGACATACTATACTATGACTTTTTTTCCACATACTATTCTATGACTTTTTGTTAAAAAATGTTTTCAATATACTGCACTATGACTTTTTTTTCCAACATAGTACACTATGACTTTTTTTTCGACATACTGTACTATGACTTTTTTCGACATACCATACTATAACGTTTTTTTACAACATTTTTCGACATAGAATATTACTTTTTTTCGACATACTATACTATGACTTTTATTTACAAAATTTTTCGACATATTATACTATGACTTTTTATTGCAAAACTTTTTGACATACTATACTATGACTTTTTTAACAAAAATTTTCGACATAATATACTGACTTTCTATTGCAAAACTTTGACACATTATACTATGACTTTTTTCGACATACTATACTATTACTTTTTTTTAAGAAATCTTTCGACATATTATACTATGACTTTTTGTTGCATTTTTATTCGACATACTATACTATGACTTTTTTTTAAGAAATCTTTCGACATACTATACTATGACTTTTTCAACAAAAATTTCCGACAAACTATACTATGACTTTTTTTCCAAATACTATTCTATGACTTTTTTTTCAATATACTGCACTGTCTTTTTTTTCGACATACTATACTATGACTTTTATTTACAAAACTTTTCGACATACTGTACTATGACTTTTTTCGACATACCATACTATAAAGTTTTTTTACAACATTTTTCGACATAGAATATTATTACTTTTTTTCGACATACTATACTATGACTTTTTATTGCAAAAATTTTCGACACACTATACTATGACTTTTTTTTACAAAATTTTTCGACGTACTATACTATGACTTTTTTCGACATACTATACTGACTTTTTTTTACAAAATTTTGACATACTGTACTATGACTTTTTTTTTATATACTATACTATGACTTTTTTTTACAAAATGTTTCGACACACTATACTATGACTTTTTTTTCGACATACTATACTATGACTTTTATTTACAAAATGTTTCGACATACTATACTATGACTTTTTTTTACAAAATTTTTCGACACACTATACTATGACTTTTTTTTCGACATTCTATACTATGACTTTTATTTACAAAATGTTTCGACATACTATACTATGACTTTTTTTTACAACATTTTTCGAAATACTATACTATGACTTTTTTTCAACATACTATAGTATGACTTTTTTTTACAACATTTTTCGACATACTATACTATGACTTTTTTTTTAGAAAACTTTCCGACATACTATACTATGACTTTTTTTCCACATACTATTCTATGACTTTTTGTTAAAATACAATTTCGACATACTGCACTATGACTTTTTTTGACATACTATACTATGACTTTTTTTACAACATTTTTCGACATACTATACTATGACTTTTTTTTACAACATTTTTCGACATACTATACTCTGACTTTTTTTTACAAAATTTTTCGACACACTATACTATGACTTTTTTTTCGACATACTATACTATGACTTTTATTTACAAAATGTTTCGACATACTATACTATGACTTTTTTTTACAACATTTTTCGAAATACTATACTATGACTTTTTTTTACAAAACTTTCCGACATACTATGACTTTTTTTTTGACATGCTATACTATGATTTTTTTCAACAAACTATGCTATGACTATTTTATGATATAGTATGCTATGACTTTTTTCGATGTACTATGAAAAAGTCATAGTATACTATGTCAAAAAAGAAGTCATAGTATAGTATGTCAAAAAAATATATGTTACAGTTTGTCGAAAAAGTCATAGTATAGCATGTCTTTTCAACATACTATACTATGACTATACCGGCTCCCTGTTACACAACGGCTCGAGTTCAAAGTCCTTCTCTTCACTCACAAAGCCCTCCATAACCAGGCCCCCTCCTACCTGACTGACGTGTTCCACCAGCACACTCCTTCTTGCAGCCTCTGCTCCTCTGATGCCAACCTTTCGTCTCCACCACTCAGGACCAAGCGTTGGACTTTGGGCGACAGAGCATTCTCCATAGCTGCCCTCTCCCTCTGGAAATCACTCCCCAAACACATCTGAGACTGCACCAACCTGTTGACATTCAAATCACAAATCAAAATTAAATAGTTTTTAATGTGTAATTAATGTTGTGACTTTTACATATTATGTTGTTTTTCTTTATGAAAATGTGTACTCATGTAAAGTGTACTTGAGTACCATGACAAGTGCCCTATAAATAAAATGTATTATTACTATGACTTTTGCTTTATTACTACTATACTATACTATCCATACTATGACTTCTTTTTTCAACATAATATACAATGATTTTTCAACCT
Source organism: Sebastolobus alascanus (assembly GCA_916701645.2). Taxonomy (NCBI): domain Eukaryota; kingdom Metazoa; phylum Chordata; class Actinopteri; order Perciformes; family Sebastidae; genus Sebastolobus; species Sebastolobus alascanus. The sequence goes on from CAKAOJ020000169.1 coordinate 646,667, forward strand.
ACTATACTATCACTTTTGCGACATACCATGACTTTTCTCAACATAGTATACTATAACTTTTTTAAACATGCTAGGACTTTTTTTCGACATATGATACTGTGACTTTTTTTTCGACACACTATGACTATACCGACTCCCTGCTCCACAGCAGATCCAATTCAAAGTCCTTCTCCTCATTCACAAAGCCCTCCATTACCAGGCCCCATCCTACCTGACTGATGTGCTCCACCAGCATACTCCTTCCGCAGCCTCTGCTCCTCTGATGCAAACCTCCCGTCTCCACCTTGCTGGACTTGGGGCGATGGAGCATTCTCCATAGCTGCCCTCTCCCTCTGGAAATCACTCCCCAAACGCATCCGAGACTGCACCAACCTGTTGACATTCAAATCAATTATCAAAGCTCACCTTTTTAGAACAGCTTTTAACGTGTAATTAATGTAATGTGTTTTATATATTATGTTGTTTTTCTTTATGATAATTTTGAATCATGTAATGTTTCAGAGTTCCATGACAATCGCCCTATGAATAAAATCTATTATTCTTACTATGACTTTTGCTTTCGACATACTATACTATGACTTTATGATTGACTTTTTTCAACTTACTATACTATGACTTTTATATGATCTTTTCAACACATTTTATAATGACTTTTTCGACATACTATACTATTTTTGGACGTACTATACGATTACTTTGTTGTGAGGTTTTGTCAAAATACTTTACTGTGACATATTAATATTTTAAAACATACTAAACAATGTTTTTTTTTAAAATATTGTTTCGACACACTATGCTGTGACATTTTTGGACGTACTATACTATACATTTTTGTGAGTTTTTGTAAACATACTATACTATGACATTTTAATATTTTTAAACATACTATACAATTACTTTTTCGACATACCATACTATGACTTTTTTTTGACATACTGTACTATACCTTTTTTAATTTTTTTCTATACATTGTGTAATATGTTGAAAAAAGTCATAGTATAGTATGTCGAAAATTTTATGAGAAAAAAAGTCATAGTATAGTATGTCAAATATTTTATGATAAAAATATCATGGTATAGTATGTCGAAAATGTTATGAAAAAAAAGTCACACCATAGTATGTTGAAAATTTAATGAAAAAAAGTCCTACTATAGGTTGTCGAATATTTTATGAAAAAAAAGTCATAGTATAGTATGTCGAAAATTTTATGAAAAAAAGTCATAGTATAGTATGTCAATTTTTATGAAAAAAAGTCATACTATAGTATGTCGAATATTTTATGGAAAAAAAAAAGTTATAGTAAAGTATGTCAAATTTTATGAAAAAAAGTCATAGTATAGTATGTCGAAAATTTTATGAGAAAAAAGTCATAGTATAGTGTCGAAATTTTTATGAAAAAAAAGTCATAGGATAGTATGCCGAAATTTTTATGAAAAAAAGTCATACTATAGTATGTCGAATATTTTATGAAAAAAAAGTCATAGTATGTCGAAAATGTTATGAAAAAAAGTCATAGTACAGTATGTCGAAAATTTTATGAAAAAAAGTCATAGTATAGTATGTCGAAAATTTTATGAAAAAAAGTCATAGTATAGTATGTCGAAATTTTTATTAAAAAAAAGTCATACTATAGTATGTCGAATATTTTATGAAAAAAAAGTCATAGTATAGTGTCGAAAATTTTATGAAAAAAAAGTCACACTAGTATGACTTTTTTCATGAAAATTTTTCATGTCGAAAATATTCGTAAAAAAATGTCATAGTATAGAATGTCGAAAAATTTCATGAAAAAAGGCATAGTATAGTCTGTCGATTGATTTGGTGGGAAAAAAAACTCAGTTTAAAATTTCGAAAATTTTCATGAAAAAAGTCATACTATAGTATAACTTTTTTCATGAAAATTTTTCATGTCGAAAATATTCGTAAAAAAATGTCATAGTATAGAATGTCGAAAATTTTAATGAAAAAAGGCATAGTATAGTCTGTCGATTCATTTGGTGGAAAAAAAACTCAGTTTAAATTTTCGTCAATTTTCATGAAAAGTCATACTATAGTATGACTTTTTTCATGAAAATGTCGAAATTTTAAACTGAGTTTTTTTTCCACCAAATGATTCGACAGACTATACTATGCCTTTTTTCATTAAAATTTTCGACATTCTATACTAAGACATTTTTTTACGAATATTTTTGAAAATTTTCATGAAAAAAGTAATGTCGAAAATATTCGTAAAAAAATGTCATAGTATAGAATGTCGAACATTTTAATGAAAAAAGGCATAGTATAGTCTGTCGATTCATTTGGTGGAAAAAAAATTCAGTTTAAAATTTCGACATTTTCATGAAAAAAGTCATACTATAGTATGACTTTTCATGAAAATTTTTCATGTCGAAAATATTCGTAAAAAAATGTCATAGTATAGAATGTCGAAAATTTTAATGAAAAAAGGCATAGTATAGTCTGTCGATTCATTTGGTGGAAAAAAAACTCAGTTTAAAATTTCGACATTTTCATGAAAAAGGCCATACTATAGTATGACTTTTCATGAAAATTTTTCTTGTCGAAAATATTCGTAAAAAAATGTCATAATATAGAATGTCGAAAATTTTAATGAAAAAAGGCATGGTATAGTCTGTCGATTCATTTGGTGGAAAAAAAACTCAGTTTAAAATTTCGACATTTTCATGAAAAAAGTCATACTATAGTATGACTTTTCATGAAAATTGATGAAAATTTAAACTGAGTTTTTTTTCCACCAAATGAATCGACAGACTATACTATGCCTTTTTTCATTAAAATTTTCGACATTCTATACTAAGACATTTTTTTACGAATATTTTCGAAAATTTTCATTAAAAAAGTCATGTCGAAAACATTCGTAAAAAAATGTCATAGTATAGAATGTCGAACATTTTAATGAAAAAAGGCATAGTATAGTCTGTCGATTCATTTGGTGGAAAAAAAACTCAGTTTAAAATTTCGACATTTTCATGAAAAAGTTCATACTATAGTATGACTTTTCATGAAAATTTTTCATGTCGAAAATATTCGTAAAAAAATGTCATAGTATAGAATGTCGAAAATTTTAATGAAAAAAGGCATAGTATAGTCTGTCGAATCATTTGGTGGAAAAAAAACTAAGTTTAAAATTTCGACATTTTCATGAAAAAAGTCATACTATAGTATGACTTTTCATGAAAATTTTTCATGTCGAAAATATTCGTAAACAAATGTCATAGTATAGAATGTCGAAAATTTTAATGAAAAAAGGCATAGTATAGTCTGTCGATTCATTTGGTGGAAAAAAAACTCAGTTTAAAATTTCAACATTTTCATGAAAAAAGTCATACTATAGTATGACTTTTCATGAAAATTGACGAAAATTTAAACTGAGTTTTTTTTCCACCAAATGAATCGACAGACTATACTATGCCTTTTTTCATTAAAATTTTCGATATTCTATACTAAGACATTTTTTTACGAATATTTTTGAAAATTTTCATGAAAAAAGTAATGTCGAAAATATTCGTAAAAAAATGTCATAGTATAGAATGTCGAAAATTTTAATGAAAAAAGGCATAGTATAGTCTGTCGAATCATTTGGTGGAAAAAAAACTCAGTTTAAAATTTCGACATTTTCATGAAAAAAGTCATACTATAGTATGACTTTTCATGAAAATTTTTCATGTCGAAAATATTCGTAAAAAAATGTCATAGTATAGAATGTCGAAAATTTTAATGAAAAAAGGCATAGTATAGTCTGTCGATTCATTTGGTGGAAAAAAAACTCAGTTTAAAATTTCGACATTTTCATGAAAAAAGTTATACTATAGTATGACTTTTCATGAAAATTTTTCATGTCGAAAATATTCGTAAAAAAATGTCATAGTATAGAATATCGAAAATTTTAATGAAAAAAGGCATAGTATAGTCTGTCGATTCATTTGGTGGAAAAAAAACTCAGTTTAAAATTTCGACATTTTCATGAAAAAAGTCATACTATAGTATGACTTTTCATGAAAATTGATGAAAATTTAAACTGAGTTTTTTTTCCACCAAATGAATCGACAGACTATACTATGCCTTTTTTCATTAAAATTTTCGACATTCTATACTAAGACATTTTTTTACGAATATTTTCGAAAATTTTCATGAAAAAAGTCATGTCGAAAATATTCGTAAAAAAATGTCATAGTATAGAATGTCGAACATTTTAATGAAAAAAGGCATAGTATAGTCTGTCGATTCATTTGGTGGAAAAAAAACTCAGTTTAAAATTTCGACATTTTCATGAAAAAGGTCATACTATAGTATGACTTTTCATGAAAATTTTTCATGTCGAAAATATTCGTAAAAAAATGTCATAGTATAGAATGTCGAAAATTTTAATGAAAAAAGGCATAGTATAGTCTGTCGAATCATTTGGTGGAAAAAAAACTCAGTTTAAAATTTCGACATTTTCATGAAAAAAGTCATACTATAGTATGACTTTTCATGAAAATTTTTCATGTCGAAAATATTCGTAAAAAAATGTCATAGTATAGAATGTCGAAAATTTTAATGAAAAAAGGCATAGTATAGTCTGTCGATTCATTTGGTGGAAAAAAAACTCAGTTTAAAATTTCGACATTTTCATGAAAAAAGTCATACTATAGTATGACTTTTCATGAAAATTTTCATGTCGAAAATATTCGTAAAAAAATGTCATAGTATAGAATGTCGAAAATTTTAATGAAAAAAGGCATAGTATAGTCTGTCGATTCATTTGGTGGAAAAAAAACTCAGTTTAAAATTTCGACATTTTCATGAAAAAAGTCATACTATAGTATGACTTTTCATGAAAATTGACGAAAATTTAAACTGAGTTTTTTTTCCACCAAATGAATCGACAGACTATACTATGCCTGTTTTCATTAAAATTTTCGACATTCTATACTAAGACATTTTTTTACGAATATTTTGAAAATTTTCATGAAAAAAGTCATGTCGAAAATATTCGTAAAAAAATGTCATAGTATAGATTGTCGAACATTTTAATGAAAAAAGGCATAGTATAGTCTGTCGATTCATTTGGTGGAAAAAAAACTCAGTTTAAAATTTCGACATTTTCATGAAAAAAGTCATACTATAGTATGACTTTTCATGAAAATTTTTCATGTCGAAAATATTCGTAAAAAAATGTCATAGTATAGAATGTCGAAAATTTTAATGAAAAAAGGCATAGTATAGTCTGTCGATTCATTTGGTGGAAAAAAAACTCAGTTTAAAATTTCGACATTTTCATGAAAAAAGTCATACTATAGTATGACTTTTAATGAAAATTTTTCATGTCGAAAATATTCGTAAAAAAATGTCATAGTATAGAATGTCGAAAATTTTAATGAAAAAAGGCATAGTATAGTCTGTCGATTCATTTGGTGGAAAAAAAACTCAGTTTAAAATTTCGACATTTTCATGAAAAAAGTCATACTATAGTATGACTTTTCATGAAAATTTTTCATGTCGAAAATATTCGTAAAAAAATGTCATAGTATAGAATGTCGAAAATTTTAATGAAAAAAGGCATAGTATAGTCTGTCGATTCATTTGGTGGAAAAAAAACTCAGTTTAAAATTTCGACATTTTCATGAAAAAAGTCATACTATAGTATGACTTTTCATGAAAATTGACGAAAATTTAAACTGAGTTTTTTTTCCACCAATGAATCGACAGACTATACTATGCCTTTTTTCATTAAAATTTTCGATATTCTATACTATGACATTTTTTTACGAATATTTTCGAAAATTTTCATGAAAAAAGTAATGTCGAAAATATTCGTAAAAAAATGTCATAGTATAGAATGTCGAAAATTTAATGAAAAAAGGCATAGTATAGTCTGTCGATTCATTTGGTGGAAAAAAAACTCAGTTTAAAATTTCGACATTTTCATGAAAAAAGTCATACTATAGTATGACTTTTCATGAAAATTTTTCATGTCGAAAATATTCGTAAACAAATGTCATAGTATAGAATGTCGAAAATTTTAATGAAAAAAGGCATAGTATAGTCTGTCGATTCATTTGGTGGAAAAAAAACTCAGTTTAAAATTTCGACATTTTCATGAAAAAAGTCATACTATAGTATGACTTTTCATGAAAATTTTTCATGTCGAAAATATTCGTAAAAAAATGTCATAGTATAGAATGTCGAAAATTTTAATGAAAAAATGCATAGTATAGTCTGTCGATTCATTTGGTGGAAAAAAAACTCAGTTTAAAATTTCGACATTTTCATGAAAAAAGTCATACTATAGTATGACTTTTCATGAAAATTGACGAAAATTTAAACTGAGTTTTTTTTCCACCAAATTAATCGACAGACTATACTATGCCTTTTTTCATTAAAATTTTCGACATTCTATACTAAGACATTTTTTTACGAATATTTTCGAAAATTTTCATGAAAAAAGTCATGTCGAAAATATTCGTAAAAAAATGTCATAGTATAGAATGTCGAAAATTTTAATGAAAAAAGGCATAGTATAGTCTGTCGATTCATTTGGTGGAAAAAAAACTCAGTTTAAAATTTCGACATTTTCATGAAAAAAGTCATACTATAGTATGACTTTTTTGAAAATTGACGAAAATTTAAACTGAGTTTTTTTTCCACCAAATGAATCGACAGACTATACTATGCCTTTTTTCATTAAAATTTTCGACATTCTATACTATGACATTTTTTACGAATATTTTCGAAAATTTTCATGAAAAAAGTCATGTCGAAAATATTCGTAAAAAAATGTCATAGTATAGAATGTCGAAAATTTTAATGAAAAAAGGCATAGTATAGTCTGTCGATTCATTTGGTGGAAAAAAAACTCAGTTTAAAATTTCGACATTTTCATGAAAAAGGTCATACTATAGTATGACTTTTCATGAAAATTTTTCATGTCGAAAATATTCGTAAAAAAATGTCACAGTATAGAATGTCGAACATTTTAATGAAAAAAGGCATAGTATAGTCTGTCGATTCATTTGGTGGAAAAAAAACTCAGTTTAAAATTTCGACATTTTCATGAAAAAGGTCATACTATAGTATGACTTTTCATGAAAATTTTTCATGTCGAAAATATTCGTAAAAAAATGTCATAGTATAGAATGTCGAAAATTTTAATGAAAAAAGGCATAGTATAGTCTGTCGAATCATTTGGTGGAAAAAAAACTCAGTTTAAAATTTCGACATTTTCATGAAAAAAGTCATACTATAGTATGACTTTCATGAAAATTTTTCATGTCGAAAATATTCGTAAAAAAATGTCATAGTATAGAATGTCGAAAATTTTAATGAAAAAAGGCATAGTATAGTCTGTCGATTCATTTGGTGGAAAAAAAACTCAGTTTAAAATTTCGACATTTTCATGAAAAAAGTCATACTATAGTATGACTTTTCATGAAAATTGATGAAAATTTAAACTGAGTTTTTTTTCCACCGAATGAATCGACAGACTATACTATGCCTTTTTACATTAAAATTTTCGACATTCTATACTAAGATATTTTTTTACGAATATTTTCGAAAATTTTCATGAAAAAAGTCATGTCGAAAATATTCGTAAAAAAATGTCATAGTATAGAATGTCGAACATTTTAATGAAAAAAGGCATAGTATAGTCTGTCGATTCATTTGGTGGAAAAAAAACTCAGTTTAAAATTTCGACATTTTCATGAAAAAGGTCATACTATAGTATGACTTTTCATGAAAATTTTTCATGTCGAAAATATTCGTAAAAAAATGTCATAGTATAGAATGTCGAAAATTTTAATGAAAAAAGGCATAGTATAGTCTGTCGATTCATTTGGTGGAAAAAAAACTCAGTTTAAAATTTCGACATTTTCATGAAAAAGGTCATACTATAGTATGACTTTTCATGAAAATTTTTCATGTCGAAAATATTCGTAAAAAAATTTCATAGTATAGAATGTCGAAAATTTTAATGAAAAAAGGCATAGTATAGTCTGTCGAATCATTTGGTGGAAAAAAAACTCAGTTTAAAATTTCGACATTTTCATGAAAAAAGTCATACTATAGTATGACTTTTCATGAAAATTTTTCATGTCGAAAATATTCGTAAACAAATGTCATAGTATAGAATGTCGAAAATTTTAATGAAAAAATGCATAGTATAGTCTGTCGATTCATTTGGTGGAAAAAAAACTCAGTTTAAAATTTCGACATTTTCATGAAAAAAGTCATACTATAGTATGACTTTTCATGAAAATTTTTCATGTCGAAAATATTCGTAAAAAAATGTCATAGTATAGAATGTCGAAAATTTTAATGAAAAAAGGCATAGTATAGTCTGTCGATTCATTTGGTGGAAAAAAAACTCAGTTTAAAATTTCGACATTTTCATGAAAAAAGTCATACTATAGTATGACTTTTCATGAAAATTGATGAAAATTTAAACTGAGTTTTTTTTCCACCGAATGAATCGACAGACTATACTATGCCTTTTGTCATTAAAATTTTCGACATTCTATACTAAGACATTTTTTTACGAATATTTTCGAAAATTTTCATGAAAAAAGTCATGTCGAAAATATTCGTAAAAAAATGTCATAGTATAGAATGTCGAACATTTTAATGAAAAAAGGCATAGTATAGTCTGTCGAATCATTTGGTGGAAAAAAAACTCAGTTTAAAATTTCGACATTTTCATGAAAAAAGTAATACTATAGTATGACTTTTCATGAAAATTTTTCATGTCGAAAATATTCGTAAACAAATGTCATAGTATAGAATGTCGAAAATTTTAATGAAAAAAGGCATAGTATAGTCTGTCGATTCATTTGGTGAAAAAAAACTCAGTTTAAAATTTCGACATTTTCATGAAAAAAGTCATACTATATAGTATGACTTTTCATGAAAATTGACGAAAATTTAAACTGAGTTTTTTTTCCACCAAATTAATCGACAGACTATACTATGCCTTTTTTCATTAAAATTTTCGACATTCTATACTAAGACATTTTTTTACGAATATTTTTGAAAATTTTCATGAAAAAAGTAATGTCGAAAATATTCGTAAAAAAATGTCATAGTATAGAATGTCGAAAATTTTAATGAAAAAAGGCATAGTATAGTCTGTCGATTCATTTGGTGGAAAAAAAACTCAGTTTAAAATTTCGACATTTTCATGAAAAAGTCATACTATAGTATGACTTTTCATGAAAATTGATGAAAATTTAAACTGAGTTTTTTTTCCACCAAATGAATCGACAGACTATACTATGCCTGTTTTCATTAAAATTTTCGACATTCTATACTAAGACATTTTTTTACGAATATTTTCGAAAATTTTAATGAAAAAAGTCATGTCGAAAATATTCGTAAAAAAATGTCATAGTATAGAATGTCGAACATTTTAATGAAAAAAGGCATAGTATAGTCTGTCGATTCATTTGGTGGAAAAAAAACTCAGTTTAAAATTTCGACATTTTCATGAAAAAGGTCATACTATAGTATGACTTTTCATGAAAATTTTTCATGTCGAAAATATTCGTAAAAAAATTTCATAGTATAGAATGTCGAAAATTTTAATGAAAAAAGGCATAGTATAGTCTGTCGATTCATTTGGTGGAAAAAAAACTCAGTTTAAAATTTCGACATTTTCATGAAAAAAGTCATACTATAGTATGACTTTTCATGAAAATTTTTCATGTCGAAAATATTCGTAAACAAATGTCATAGTATAGAATGTCGAAAATTTTAATGAAAAAAGGCATAGTATAGTCTGTCGATTCATTTGGTGGAAAAAAAACTCAGTTTAAATTTTCATCAATTTTCATGAAAAGTCATACTATAGTATGACTTTTCATGAAAATTTTTCATGTCGAAAATATTCGTAAAAAAATGTCATAGTATAGAATGTCGAAAATTTTAATGAAAAAAGGCATAGTATAGTCTGTCGATTCATTTGGTGGAAAAAAAACTCAGTTTAAAATTTCGACATTTTCATGAAAAAAGTCATACTATAGTATGACTTTTCATGAAAATTGATGAAAATTTAAACTGAGATTTTTTTCCACCAAATGAATCGACAGACTATACTATGCCTTTTTTCATTAAAATTTTCGACATTCTATACTAAGATATTTTTTTACGAATATTTTCGAAAATTTTCATGAAAAAAGTCATGTCGAAAATATTCGTAAAAAAATGTCATAGTATAGAATGTCGAACATTTTAATGAAAAAAGGCATAGTATAGTCTGTCGATTCATTTGGTGGAAAAAAAACTCAGTTTAAAATTTCGACATTTTCATGAAAAAGGTCATACTATAGTATGACTTTTCATGAAAATTTTTCATGTCGAAAATATTCGTAAAAAAATGTCATAGTATAGAATGACGAAAATTTTAATGAAAAAATGCATAGTATAGTCTGTCGGTTCATTTGGTGGAAAAAAAACTCAGTTTAAAATTTCGACATTTTCAAGAAAAAAGTCATACTATAGTATAACTTTTCATGAAAATTGACGAAAATTTAAACTGAGTTTTTTTTCCACCAAATGAATCGACAGACTATACTATGCCTTTTTTCATTAAAATTTTCGACATTCTATACTAAGACATTTTTTTACGAATATTTTTGAAAATTTTCATGAAAAAAGTAATGTCGAAAATATTCGTAAAAAAATGTCATAGTATAGAATGTCGAAAATTTTAATGAAAAAAGGCATAGTATAGTCTGTCGATTCATTTGGTGGAAAAAAAACTCAGTTTAAAATTTCGACATTTTCATGAAAAAAGTCATACTATAGTATGACTTTTCATGAAAATTGATGAAAATTTAAACTGAGTTTTTTTTCCACCAAATGAATCGACAGACTATACTATGCCTTTTTTCATTAAAATTTTCGACATTCTATACTAAGACATTTTTTTACGAATATTTTCGAAAATTTTCATGAAAAAAGTCATGTCGAAAATATTCGTAAAAAAATGTCATAGTATAGAATGTCGAACATTTTAATGAAAAAAGGCATAGTATAGTCTGTCGATTCATTTGGTGGAAAAAAAACTCAGTTTAAAATTTCGACATTTTCATGAAAAAGGTCATACTATAGTATGACTTTTCATGAAAATTTTTCATGTCGAAAATATTCGTAAAAAAATGTCATAGTATAGAATGTCGAAAATTTTAATGAAAAAAGGCATAGTATAGTCTGTCGAATCATTTGGTGGAAAAAAAACTCAGTTTAAAATTTCGACATTTTCATGAAAAAAGTCATACTATAGTATGACTTTTCATGAAAATTTTTCATGTCGAAAATATTCGTAAACAAATGTCATAGTATAGAATGTCGAAAATTTTAATGAAAAAAGGCATAGTATAGTCTGTCGATTCATTTGGTGGAAAAAAAACTCAGTTTAAAATTTCGACATTTTCATGAAAAAAGTCATACTATAGTATGACTTTTCATGAAAATTTTTCATGTCGAAAATATTCGTAAAAAAATGTCATAGTATAGAATGTCGAAAATTTTAATGAAAAAAGGCATAGTATAGTCTGTCGATTCATTTGGTGGAAAAAAAACTCAGTTTAAAATTTCGACATTTTCATGAAAAAAGTCATACTATAGTATGACTTTTCATGAAAATTGATGAAAATTTAAACTGAGTTTTTTTTCCACCAAATGAATCGACAGACTATACTATGCCTTTTTTCATTAAAATTTTCGACATTCTATACTATGACATTTTTTTACGAATATTTTCGAAAATTTTCATGAAAAAAGTCATGTCGAAAATATTCGTAAAAAAATGTCATAGTATAGAATGTCGAACATTTTAATGAAAAAAGGCATAGTATAGTCTGTCGATTCATTTGGTGGAAAAAAAACTCAGTTTAAAATTTCGACATTTTCATGAAAAAAGTCATACTATAGTATGACTTTTCATGAAAATTTTTCATGTCGAAAATATTCGTAAAAAAATGTCATAGTATAGAATGTCGAAAATTTTAATGAAAAAAGGCATAGTATAGTCTGTCGATTCATTTGGTGGAAAAAAAACTCAGTTTAAAATTTCGACATTTTCAAGAAAAAAGTCATACTATAGTATGACTTTTCATGAAAATTGACGAAAATTTAAACTGAGTTTTTTTTCCACCAAATGAATCGACAGACTATACTATGCCTTTTTCATTAAAATTTTCGACATTCTATACTATGACATTTTTTTACGAATATTTTCGAAAATTTTCATGAAAAAAGTCATGTAAAAAATATTCGTAAAAAAATGTCATCGTATAGAATGTCGAAAATTTTAATGAAAAAAGGCATAGTATAGTCTGTCGATTCATTTGGTGGAAAAAAATCTCAGTTTAAAATTTCGACATTTTCATGAAAAAAGTCATACTATAGTATGACTTTTCATGAAAATTGATGAAAATTTAAACTGAGTTTTTTTTCCACCAAATGAATCGACAGACTATACTATGCCTTTTTTCATTAAAGTTTTCAACATTCTATACTAAGACATTTTTTTACGAATATTTTCGAAAATTTTCATGAAAAAAGTCATGTCGAAAATATTCGTAAAAAAATGTCATAGTATAGAATGTCGAACATTTTAATGAAAAAAGGCATAGTATAGTCTGTCGATTCATTTGGTGGAAAAAAAACTCAGTTTAAAATTTCGACATTTTCATGAAAAAGGTCATACTATAGTATGACTTTTCATGAAAATTTTTCATGTCGAAAATATTCGTAAAAAAATGTCATAGTATAGAATGTCGAAAATTTTAATGAAAAAAGGCATAGTATAGTCTGTCGAATCATTTGGTGGAAAAAAAACTCAGTTTAAAATTTCGACATTTTCATGAGAAAAGTCATACTATAGTATGACTTTTCATGAAAATTTTTCATGTCGAAAATATTCGTAAACAAATGTCATAGTATAGAATGTCGAAAATTTTAATGAAAAAAGGCATAGTATAGTCTGTCGATTCATTTGGTAGAAAAAAAACTCAGTTTAAAATTTCGACATTTTCATGAAAAAAGTCATACTATAGTATGACTTTTCATGAAAATTTTTCATGTCGAAAATATTCGTAAAAAAATGTCATAGTATAGAATGTCGAAAATTTTAATGAAAAAAGGCATAGTATAGTCTGTCGATTCATTTGGTGGAAAAAAAACTCAGTTTAAAATTTCGACATTTTCATGAAAAAGTCATACTATAGTATGACTTTTCATGAAAATTGACGAAAATTTAAACTGAGTTTTTTTTCCACCAAATTAATCGACAGACTATACTATGCCTGTTTTCATTAAAATTTTCGACATTCTATACTATGACATTTTTTTACGAATATTTTCGAAAATTTTCATGAAAAAAGTCATGTAAAAAATATTCGTAAAAAAATGTCATCGTATAGAATGTCGAAAATTTTAATGAAAAAAGGCATAGTATAGTCTGTCGATTCATTTGGTGGAAAAAAATCTCAGTTTAAAATTTCGACATTTTCATGAAAAAAGTCATACTATAGTATGACTTTTCAGTCTGTCGATTGATTTGGTGGAAAAAAAACTCAGTTTAAAATTTCGAAAATGTTCATGTCGAAAATATTCATAGTATAGAATGTAGAAAAATTTCATGAAAAAGGGCATAGTATAGTCTGTCGATTAATTTGGTGGAAAAAAAACTCAGTTTAAAATTTCGAAAATATTCGTAAAAAAAGTCATAGTATAGAATGTCGAAAAAAAGTCATAGTATATGTCAATTTTATGAAAAAAAAGTCATAGTATAGTATGTCGAAAATTTTATGAAAAGAAAGTCATAGGATAGTATGTCGAAAATTTTATGAAAAAAAGTCATAGTATAGTATCTCGAATATTTTATGAAAAAAAAGTCATAGTATAGTATGTCGAAAATTTTATAAAAAAAAAGTCACACTAGTATGTTGAAAATTTTATTAGAAAAAGTCATTCTATAGTATGTCGAAAATTTTATGAAAAAAAGTCATACTATAATATGTCATTTTCTTAAAAATAAGTCATAGTAAAGTATGTCGAAAATTTTATGAAAAAAAAGTCGTAGTATAGTATGTCAACTTTCATGAAAAAAAAGTAATATAATAGTATGTCGAAATTTTTATCAAAAAAGTCATAGTAAAGTATGTCGAAAATTTTATGAAAAACAGTCAAAGATAGTATGTCGAAATTTTTATGAAAAAAAAGCCATACTATAGTATGTCAACTTTCGTGAAAAAAAGTCAGAATAGTATGTCAAAATTCTTATCAAAAAAGTCATAGTATAGTATGTCAAAAAATTTCATGAAAAAAGGCATAGTATCGTCTGTCGATTAATTTAGTGGAAAAAAAACTCAGTTTAAATTTTCGTCAATTTTCATGAAAAGTCATACTATAGTATGACTTTTTTCATGAAAATGTCGAAATTTTAAACTGAGTTTTTTTCCCACCAAATGAATCGACAGACTATAAATTAAACTAGAAAATTTTATGAAAAAAGTCGTATTATAGTATGTTGAATAATTTTGTGGAAAAAACTCATAATATAGTATGTCGACATTTTTATGAAAAAAAAGTCATACTACAGTATGTCGAAGATTTTATTAAAAAAAGTCATAGTATAGTATGTCGAAAATTTCATGAAAAAAAAATCATAGTATAGTATGTCGAAAATGTTATGAAAAAAAACAGTATAGTATGTCGAAATTTTTATGAGAAAAAAGTCATACTATAGTATGTCGAAGATTTTATGAAAAAAAGTAATAATATAGTATGTCGAAGATCAAATGAAAAATAACAGTATAGTATGTAGAAAATGTTATGAAAAAAAAAGTATAGTATGTCGAAAATGTTATGAAAAAAAAAGTATAGTATGTCGAAATTTTTATGAAAAAAAAGTCATACTATAGGATGTCGAAAATTTCATGAGAAAAAGTCATAGCATAGTATGTCGAAAATTTTATGAAAAAAGTCGTATTATAGTATGTTGAATAATTTTGTGGAAAAAACTCATAATATAGTATGTCGACATTTTTATGAAAAAAAAGTCATACTACAGTATGTCGAAGATTTTATTAAAAAAAGTCATAGTAAAGTATGTCGAAATTTTTATGAAAAAAAAGTCATACTGTAGTATGTCGAAGATTATATGAAAAATAACAGTATAGTATGTCGAAAATGTTATGAAAAAAACAGTATAGTATGTCGAAAATGTTATGAAAAAAAACAGTATAGTATGTCGAAATTTTTATGAAAAAAAAGTCATACTATAGGATGTCGAAAATTTCATGAAAAAAAGTCATAGTATAGTATCTCGAAAATTTTATGAAAAAACAGTCATAGTATAGTATGTCAAATTTTATGAAAAAAAGTCATAGTATAGAATGTCAAATTTTCATGAAAAAAAAGTCATGGTATAGTATGTCGAAAAAATGTCATAATATAGTATGACGAAAATTTTCAGGAAAATAGTCATAGTGTGGTATTTCGAAAATGTTCATGAAAAAAGTCATAGATTAGTATGTCGATTAATTTTGTTGAAAAAAAAGTCAGTATAGAATGTCGAAAATTTTCATGAAAAAAAAGTCATAGTATAGTATGTCGGAAAAAAAGTCATAGAATAGTGTGTCTTTAAAATGTCATAGTATAGTATGTCGACAAGAAGTCATATTATGGAATGTCGAAAAAAAAATAATCACAGTATAGTATATAAAAAGGTCATATAGTATGTTGAAAAAAAAAAGTCATATTATAGTATACTGAAAAAAAAAAAAAAAAGTCATAGTATAGTATGTCGAAAGAAATGAAAAAAAATCATTGTATAGTATGTCGAAAAAAAAAGTCAGTAAATTGTCGAAAAAATAAAAAAAAGGTGTAGTATAGTACGTTGAAAAAAAGTCACAGTATAATATATTGAAAAAGTCATATTATAGTATGTCGGAAAAAAAAAAGTCATAGTAAAATATGTCGATAAAAAGTCATAGTATAGTATTTCGAAAAAAGTCATAGTATATTATGTGTAAAAGAAGTCATATTATGGAATGTTAAAAAAAAAAAAAGTCATAGTATCATACAGATAACTCCTCATTTCAACTTCACCAATCACCCGTTCCTCATCCGTTGGAATAAGGAATAAATAGCAACAGGGCGTCTCACAAAAGTTCAGCTAAAACATCACGCAGCGCAGCGCTTCGTTGCTTGACGAATTCATTCCAATAGAAAACAATGCTATCAAACTGATTTTGTCACGGACGCTTGTTCAAGTCACATTCTGTTTGGAGGGTGTAATAAGTAGGCTACACACATCCCGATACATTACAAAAATCATAGGATAGTATGTCGAAAAAATAAAAAAAGTCATAGTATAGCATGTAAAAAAAAAGTCATGGTATAGTATGTCAAAAAATAAAAAAAAGTCATAGTATAGTATGTCGAAAAAAATCAGAGCACATTATGTTGAAAAAATAAAAAAAAGTCATAGTATAGTATGTCGAAAATAATTACCGTCATTCCCCCACTTTAAAGAGACCTCATGTAAAAACTAGCTCAACTCACCCCACTCTCCCCTAATATATGTATTTTCATAACAACGTTTGGGGGGGACGTATACAACCCAATACTGTTCCACATTTCAGGTAGTGTTAAAAGAAAAAATATACACTTACCGGCATCAATGTCTTCTTTCTGCTTTGATGTTGACGTTCATCCGTGTAACCCTGATAGCCAATATTGTCCCACTTGAAACAATCCAACGATGTCCTCACGAAAACAAAGTCCTTTAGAGAAAAACAACCATGTCCTCACTAAAACAAAGTCCTTTAGAGAAATCCAACCATGTCCTCACTAAAACAAAGTCATTTAAAGAAATCAAACCATGTCCTCACTAAAACAAACTCCTGGTTCATACTTGTTGTGACTAATCGGCCCAACGCTACCATGCGTTCTTGACGCGCATACCTTTAGTTTAGTTGCTCGCTTCCTCCGTCTTGCTGTGGTTGTTGATTGCATGCTGTGGTTTATTTAGCTGTGTTAGTACTTGTGCAATATTAAGAATCTTACTTATCGTTTTGCGTCGCTTAATTGTGTTAGTTTTTTGCGGTAAGAACCATTTCGTGGCTCCAAACACACTGATGGTACGTGTCCACAGGGGCGTTTTTTAACGCGAGGCGACGCGACGCTTCCCAAGATTGGACGCTTGGTGGGCGTGCTACTAGGCGGTGACACGATAGATGATTGACCAATCAGGCGGTGACGTTTTCCCGGCTTTTTTTCTAATTCTTCCGGCGGCACCTGATTGGACGAACGCTTTCCCTCCGTAGGCTGCTCTGCTGCTCCCAGCTTTCAAACCGGAACCAGTATGGAGGCTCGTTTGGAAGCTTTCTTCTCTTATTTCACGAAAGTAGTTCACCGAAATGTGTTTCTGAAAACATTTGAGGCGAGAAATAAGCCACGCAGTTGCTAAATCTGTCTTTATTTTGGATCGACAACGTTTATTTTAAAAGATTTTCGGGAGTTTCGAGAGGCGGCGGGTCGCGTCGGACGCCTGCGATTTGCATAAAGTAGTTAGTTAACTACTTCATGCAAATCGCAGGCGTCCGACAAGACGCGCCGCCTCTCGAATCTCGACGCGACGCTACCAGAATGCATTGCGTGGCCGTTCACATAGACAATGAATGGCAAGCGTCGAAACGACGGAGCCTGTGGACACGTATCATGAGACTACCCACCCACCTGCAGTTAGCTGTCATCTGATTGTGAGGAGTGACTCATCACCAATGTGTTTACTGCCTCCTGGTGGTGTGGCATACATATACCCACAAAATGTAAACTCTAACACTATAAATATATGGGTGTTTCTGCAACTACGGGCATTTTTAAGTCCCAGCAATGAAATTTAGCTTTTATGTTAAATATGTATTTTGTGTTAAAATTATTTTTTTGTTTACAAATCATTTATATGATTTATTTTCATCTAAATGCAAAAATCTAGTTACTAGCAACAGCTTTAGGTTACAGTAAGGACATTAGACATTATAATTGCAATATCTGTCATAAAACACAACATATTTAATATCTGTTTGTGTATGTAGACTAACAGCTATGGTTACTGTCTAAATTTGTTTGGGTGTAGAGAAAATCTTCTATTTAAAAAAAAAATTATATCAATATTTACAATGATAACCAAAGCTCGACGAAAATGAATTTAAATGTATTAAAATTATTAAAGAAATAAAAAAATGTTGTGGGAAGGACATTTAGTAAGAACAAGTGATGAAAACCATAAAAAAATAAACAAGTTACAGATTAAAATCTTAACCACTATGCAATTTTGTTTACCTGTTTATATGTATTACATACTCTGATGGTGAGTCAAAAGTGAATGTAGTTGCAGAAACACCAATATAAAGCCATATACAAACCTGTGCAACCACACTGGTCCGTAGAGATGATGAAATATGTGCTACCAGTTGCCTTATTGACATTTAGAGCTCCCAAAACATTGCAAATGGTCATTAGCAGTATGCTAATTGAAAACCCAATTTATGTCATTTCTAGCATTAGTGTAAGGATGAATAATTTGTGTTTGTGTTCTGGCGAGATATAATTGTATGTCAGAGGTGCTGCTGTTCACTGCAGGGTGCAGGACACGGGTACATGTACCAAAGGCAGGGGGTCTCGGCTGCTAGGAGAGGAAGTGAAGTGTCAGAGATTGGTTCCCTTAACCTTGCTGCAGCAGTCAGTCATCCATAAAACAACCCCTCCTACCCCACACTGTCTATGGGGGGTGTACTGTCTACCACTGCACCTCCATCTGCTGGGTTGTGCTGATCACCACTGGGCCTCAGGGATCTACGGCCTATTGCCCCACGCTGACACACCAACCTTGTCACTGGGACAAGGGTTAAAGACATAACAGTGGAGCAATGTTGCATAAAATTAAAAAGATAGTGTCTGGCTGTTTCCCAGATATCTATTGTGTGTGATGTTTCCAGCAATGGATCGTTAGATCTAGGGATGCACCGATCTGACTTTTTCAGTCCCGATACCGATAGCGATACCTGCAGCTTTGGGTATCGACCGATACCGAGTACCGATCCGATAGTGTGTAATTAATAATGTCTGCCTCACTGTGTGGAAGGGACTTGGATCATTCTTTTATGTGTGAGGCATCATCAGGCTTGACTTAAACATCGCTTTCCTAACTTTGTTAAACAAAATGTGACAAATAAAGACATAGATATAAATTTCCTGAATTGTTATTTATGATAAAAAAAATACATAAACAACTTAGCAAAAAACCTTCAAAATTTACAGGAACTACAATTTAAGTGTAAACCATTTTAATGCAGCAAAAAAATGGTCAAAACTTAAACAGGAATTAAAATTACAGTATATAATGTATATTGTATATAAACATAGAATTGAATTTAATAGATCGGCCCCATTGTCAACGATATCTGATCTAGCTATTTGAGTCACTATCGGCCTGATATCCGATCCGGTATCGGTGCATCCTTAGTTACAACTGGTGAGATTTCAAGAGAACGAAATTCTGACAAAGTTTCTTACTTACAGTTTTGTTGCTGTTCCTTCACAGATACTAAGAGGGCTTCTCTTGTACTGGGCCAACCATATTCCCACAGTCTGGTCAACTTTATGGACTTCACTGCAAAGCAAAAAGGAGACAGCAGAGATGACAAACAGGTACTTTATTCTAATGACACATACTGTACACTGAAGATGTGGTGTATTCATCATGAGGACATAAAAGCCAGTCTGGCCAGTAGGGGTCACTATTGTTCCAGTTAAGAAGCTTGACAGCATCTCTGATTTGGATGATCTCACTTCTTGTCCCTGGAGACTTTGCTTCATCACAACCCAGCAGGTGCCCTCTTTACTACCCTTCATCCCTCTCTCTCCTGTCCTCCAGCATAAACACCATTGCTTTTAAGATCTCCGCCTACAATGATGTCATTTTGCAAATATGAAGGCAGCGTGCAGGGGATGTGAATCAATTGTATTCTTGAAGAACAGAGTCAAATGTTCATGAAATACCACATGTAGCTATTATTTATCTGTCAAAAATGCAGATATCTGACATTGATGTATTTTTATATTGCATAATTTTACTGTTGTGCATCGACCTGAACATTACACTGCTAAGCATCATAGCGTGGATATGACCGGGTAATTGTTTTACTGAGGTTTTATTGGATAATTGTTTGATTGGGATGCAGTCACCTAATTATTTTGTTCAGAATTGGGGACCATATGGAGCTTGGCAGGTGAAACGTAATTAGGCCATGTTAATTTATGATGATTATACCTTGGGCCTGAGTGGCCTATACTGTACAAACAGTGTGTGTCCATCACGGCCAATCTATTCTGGTTGTACAGTGCATGTTTGTCGTGAATGCGTTACATCCATTAACTTGCAGTCTCAGTGTGTGTTTCCAGGGGGTTGTTTTGAAAGAAGTGCTGCTATCTACTTGTTCATCCAGGCCAGAAATGAGGCTGCTTAATTGGTAGATAGAGAGATATTAATGACTAATGTGTGAAAATTAGTTCAATACAAACCCTTACTGGCTCATCAAACTGTCCTCTATTTAATGCCAGAGTGGCTAAAGATAAGAAAATCAGGATATTAAACATAGTTATTAGCGTAAACTATAAATTTTGATCTCGTCCCATATGACCTCATGCATGACTGTTTATGGTGATTATTGTGGCACAGTTGTAAATGAGATATTCACCATGGTGAAAACAAAGTCGTCGATCAAATCGTAGAAGCTCACAAAGAGATCATGCACGCTTAAAAAGATATCACAAAATGAATTATTATCGACTTTGTTGTCTTTATGAAAATACCAATATTTGCACAGAGAGAGGCGGTGAGTAGCAGTGTTGGGTGATGTTGAAACATTCAAGATGCGAGGGGAGACGAATGGCCTCTATTAGGAGCATTTAATCAGTGCTCCCAGTCTCCTGCGCCCCCCTGGGGAAAGATTAATGGGTACAGGATATTTCATCAGGCCCTCCACATCACTGCCCAGGATATGAGGCTGTAATTGTGTCTGTTTTGCTGTTGTTTTGTGTTACAGGCAGACAAAGAGGAGCCCGCAGGTTGGAGCGGTTTGGGGAAGGGCTCACAAGGTGCCATAAGAAGTGGGAGAACACTATTAAGGAAAGGGAAACGAGTGAAGAGAGCATGAAGATTTAGCACATCTATGACACAGAGGACAGCAACTGAATGAAATATATTCTCTTAAGTCTTTTAACATGATGCATCTTTCTTTTGATCCAGAAATACATTTTGAATCCAAATCAAAGCAATTAACTCACACTGAATTGAACTAACTGACCATACGACAGGCTTGATGATCACCACAGACTTTTCACCTTGATTTGGTCCGTCTCCCCGTCCTCATCAGTCAACTGGTCAGATTGGACGGCTGCTACTGCGTCTCTCAGCAACCTTTCCTACCCGGCGATATTGTCCTGCCACACCCTTTCTCTTCCACCTGTCAGAAACACTCAATAATGAATTTCTCAGGAATTATTGATAAACATAAATTATTAAATATATTGCTAATTAAAACTCCAGTAAAAATAGATATTTCTGGCTTATATTGTGTATTTTTTATCATCCATTTGAAACATAAATGCACTACATTTAAAATTCAGCGATGGTGTCCTTGAAAATGATTCTGCACTTTAGATTCACTGCTTTTTTTTCCTCTTGAAAAAAAAAAGGATGTTTGCTTTGCTGCCATTGCATCTCATGAAAAATGGATGACCTCCCAGTGCTTTCTGCTGCCCATCGCTCCCCATATTTGTACAGGGCCGAGGGACTGCATTTGGGTTAGCATCCTTCTCCCTCCCTCCTTCCCTCCATCGGTGGCTCGTTCCGGGGGTGAATAACTTAACACATATTTCAGCTTGACACACTTCTGCTCCGGGTCTCCCCAGGGTGCCAAGTTCACGAGCCCACACATGCTGTATTATTTAAAAGTGTGGTTTGGAGTCCTGTGTGTGTGGATGTGCATGTAATCTCCGGTTTGTGTAAGGAGGAAAGCCTTATGGAGTTGTTAGGCCTTTCCCTGTGACCTTGCAGGTGTGGCAGCACCTCTGATACCAGATGATGTCTGAAGGCTAGCCAGAGACAACGTAAGTATGGCAGCATAGTTTCCCTCCTCATTTATTTGACTTTTTTACTGTTCTGTGCTTTGATTTTTCTATTAGAAAAAGGAGAAAATGCTGTTTCACAAGCAGCACAATACTCCAGTGATAATGTATCAACAGAAAGGTCTAAACTGCAAAGTGATTTATTACAGGAAATAGTCATCTGGACAATTTATCATACACCCAAGAATGAAGATCTGCCAGAGGAAAATAATGCCCACGGAGCATAAGTAACTACGATGCTAAAAAGCAAACCAAGACCACGTACACACAATGACTCCAGCTAATCCGAGAGCTGATAACATCACAGAGAGTGCTGTGCAGCAGCAAAATGACATATAAATCATGTGCAAGGGAGGGGATGCAAAATGCTGCAGTTTGTATGATAGATACAAATAGCCGCCTGATGTCTGGAAAGCTCTCGTATAAATACTTGTCTTCCCAGGAAACTGTGTACGATTAATATTTTCGGCCACAGAATGACTCAAAGCCAGCCTGTAAAGAAGCTGCTCACTTTGCTGTTTCACTTTTGCCATCTAAAAATTACGTTTTCTAATCAAAATCAAAACATTTGTTAGACAATTAGCTAAAGGTCTTTTCATCCCAACATTTTGGGATCATGTACAATTATTGTCTGACTATGCGGGCGCCTCGCCCACTGGAGGGCACTGTGAGCGGCACTGAGGCTGGGTGGCCGAGGAAGGTTCAAAGACACCTTGGTCAGCTCACCAGATGGGCTCAGTGAAGCGTGTCAGATGGTTTTGACAGCTACCTGCCCTTCCTTAAGGACTGTCACCATGTATAAACAAACCATTACTCTAATTTGTGAGCACACTGCCTTGTGTGGTGTGTGTGTGTGTGTGTGTGTGTGTGTGTGTGTGTGTGTGTGTGTGTGTGTGTGTACACAAGGGCATGATTGCATTGAACCCACTGAAGGAACATATCTGAAGAGTTGCACCTACAGCTACCATAAGAAAACCCTTCAACCTTTTAAAATTAA
Organism: Sebastolobus alascanus; assembly: GCA_916701645.2. Classification (NCBI taxonomy): domain Eukaryota; kingdom Metazoa; phylum Chordata; class Actinopteri; order Perciformes; family Sebastidae; genus Sebastolobus; species Sebastolobus alascanus. The sequence continues at coordinate 669,867 of CAKAOJ020000169.1, forward strand.
CCTAAATTAAATAATGGAAATTACAAAGTTTCCAAAAAATAACAAATATGTCAGGCTGCATTTTGGGGAAATTGATAAAATGTTGCACAAAACATCTATAATATTTATATTTGATGGAATAGTGAAGCTATAAAAACATGTTTCTCATTGTAAACTTCATATAGCTTCAATGAAGTTTCAGCAAGCTGAAACAGAATATAGGCCTGTATCAGATGCTGTCATATGACGGTATGGTATCAGATGAATTGTCCTTAAGGGTTAAACTGTATGTTAAGGGGTTGAATGTCATACTTGAGAGTTAAATACTTAAACTGTTGCAAAAGGGAGCAGCAGAGGAGATCTCCAGCCTGGGTGTAGATAAGATGGAGAGCCCTGAAGGCCTCAAACTGCTCATTCATTTGCAGCAGACCTTCGGATGCTGCGCCTCCGCTCATCGCTGCCTCCACTGCGCAGCCGCAGTTCCTCCAGGACGCAGAGAGCAGGAAAGGCAGACAGAAAAAATGGCCCTCGATAATTTAATTTTCGCCCAGTGCATCCTTTACTTTTTAGCTTTCGTGTTCGGTTTCATCGCCGTGGTGCCTCTGTCTGAAAACACGGAGGACTTCGGGGGGAAATGCCTGCTCTTCACGCGGGGAATGTGGCAGAACGAGAACATCACGGTGTCCAAGCAGCGCTTCATCGTGGAGGAGTGGGGACCCGAGTCCGCCTGCAGCTTCATCACTTTTGTCGGGATAGCGTCCCTCATCCTGTCCGCAGTGCAGGCCTGGAGGCTGCTCTTCTTCCTGTGCAAAGGACACGACGAGTGAGTGACCCTCCGCTTCAACACTATTCAATAGCAGCACCATAAACAGCTCAGGAGGACATGCTATAAGCTAGTGGCTCAATGTTAATGTGGTTTTTCTGTCCATCCCCCACGCCCTTATATCCGCACTATTCTGGAAGAATCATAGCCTGCATGTGATATAAGCTATGTATGATGATAAATGACATAGAATGAGCCTATCAAAACGACCAGTCACTGTCGTCCATTATAAAGATGGAGGGAATACACTAGTGTTGCATTTCAAATCATGATGTGGCTCATGTATTTCTAACCTGTGTCACTGTATTCAGCATGATGCTGCTTAGAATTTAATGAAACATTAAGCAGCAGAGTTTTCCCAGTTTTGATCCCTTTCTGATCTCTGCTCTGCAGCTCCCTCTTCAATGCCTTCCTCAACCTGCTCATCAGCTCCCTGGTGGTGTTCACAGTCTTCCTGTCCAGCACCATCGTCAGTGTTGGTTTCAACATGTGGTGCGACTCCATCACCGAGGGTGGGAGCATGCCTAGCAGGTGAGAGAGCAGCTCGCAAACTCTACTTTTCAGACAATTTCATTATACAGTGCAGTAGTCCTCCTAAACACCAGCATATGTGTGTCTTCATATTTTAGCTGCGAGGACCTGCAGGACACTGATCTAGAACTCGGCCTGGACAACTCCGCTTTCTACGACCAGTTTGCTATAGCTCAGGTAAGACTATTGTCAACCCTCTGAGACCCACAATAGACCTGTTTTTGTCTTTTTTAGGGGGTCTTTAGGGGGAGATAGCAGGTCAACAGTAGATGTCACATAGAAGTGGTGTACATCATCTGAAAGCTGGGAACCTAAAGATTCATTTGAGATTGTGAAAGTGCATAAAGGCTAAGAACATTATGATAGAAGTATATGATGGACATTCCCATGCTCTATTACAGTATGTCTCGTAAGTAAGTTGCAGCAATTTCTGGGTTGATACCATTTGTTACACAGATTTGGTGCTAAATTTAACAATTTTTTACCACTCAAGAATTGATAAAAAAACAATCAATAATCCCTCTAAAAAATATCACATTAAGACACCAAGACCTTAAGGAATACCATAGAAAAAGCCATGCTGTGATTTGGTATCAAAAACTTTTGATATTTGGAGATTACTGCAAGAATTTACCCCCTTATTGTCAATCTACCCAGGAAAGCCATCCATCCTCTGAATGTCTTAGGTCTCTAGTTTGTGGTTGTAAAGTTTCATGAGGCTGTGATTATCCTGGAGGTCACCACAGGTCATTTTATACAGTGGGTCAAGTTCAAGTAGCTCTAAAACTGAACCTGTTACAGCCTCTGAAAGAGACGAGGGTGCTCAAGACAAGCCACATTTACAATAATTTCCCTCCATCCTTCAGTTTGGCCTGTGGGCTGCATGGCTCACCTGGCTCGGGATCGCAGTGATGGCCTTCCTGAAGGTCTACCACAACTACAGACAAGAGGACCTGCTGGACAGCCTGATCCACGAGAAGGACCTGCTGCTGGGCCGCTCCTCGCGCCGCAACTCTGACCTAAAGACCGGCCTGATCTAGAAACCAGAGGACACACAAACACACGCACTCACACTCAACCGTACAGTCCTCTCTCTCGCCTGCCATGAGAAACACCAATGTTTGCCTCTGTAGACAATCGAATTAGCTTTTGCTCCCATTGATCATGGATCGAATCAAAAGGAAGGTTTTAGCTTTGTTCTCCAAAGGTCATTGATTTTCCCTCAAAAAATCTCCCAATGGTAGTAATCCTTGAGGAATCCTGCTTTATTGAGTTTATTAATCCACTGTGTGCATTCCTCTTCAACACACGCAGCCATAGTTCAACTCCGGCAGTATTAAAACCATTTAATGGAAAATATACACCCAGTTTTTCAGTATTAATGGCTCGGACAGATTGGCCGATGGATGGTGTTGTCTTTGTGAAACTTCTGCATGGACCTAATGCATGACAAATTAATAGGGTGGTGGTTTTTAGATGTAAAGGGATGTTATTTAGTTTTATACACAAATAGATGTGTTCCTAAGGAAGGTTTTTTTCCGGTAGGAGGCGCACTGCGTCTCGATGAAGCGGGAAGTCTTTGCATGCTGCAGCAAAGTAAAAAGACGTGTGCTGTTGCAGAGTATTCACACTTTTATCAGCAGTTACAAAAGGTGTTTTATAATAAATAACAAATTATAGGTCAGAACATTCATGTATCGGGCAGCCGGTCCAAAAATGCTTTTAGCAATCTGTGTGAGATAAAAATCTAATTTGTGCCATATAGTAACTCAGGCTTCTTTATAGGCTACAAACCAATATACTGTATTACTGTGAGTAGACGCACAAATGTACCCGCATGCATCTCTCTCCCTGTTACATACACATCACACTCACTTACAGTCAGAGATTGCAGGAAGAAAGCAAATCATCTGCTTGACTTTGATAGGCAATGACAGTTTTATTCAAAATAACTGAAATCATAAAACGGTAGGAACTAAGAAAACCCTCCATAAAAGGCACTTCTTTCAAAGTGACCATAAACGTTTGGACAGCCGTGAAATGCAGCTTCTAAGCTAAATGCACAGGACATGAGTTCACTGGGTATCGTTTTATTGCTAATGACAATTTAGTGTCTTCTATATACGGGCGGTATTAGCCTTATATTGCTTTGACATTCAAAATGCAACACTTTTCCTTCTGAGTTCCCTGAAACCTGTTATATAAAGAAACATGTTTTACTGGAAACTATGTGATGTGTGTTATTGCTCATAATGAGAGGTGTGTGGGATGTGCATCACTGTGCCCTTTCATTTCTATAATGCATCATTTCATAAAGGGACTCATACAATAACAAACAGAATCTGATTCTGTCATATTTCTGTGTTTGGCCTCATATTAGTAGTAATGAACTGGATAAAATGATGTGTTTTTCATACATGTTGTCCAAAGCTTGATGAGCATTTGACATCACGGTTAAAACCTGAATATTATTGTTTTCAAATAGAAATGTAACAGGTAACAAAAAGTTAAAAAATCTAAAATAAGTGAAGGTTGGATATTTGCGTTAGATGCAGATATACAGTATAGAAGAATAAATAACATTAAGGATCAGGGATATTTTTGTGGGATTCAAGCGGTTATAAAGAGGAACACTGTCAAAAGCGTTTGTATTCATTCAGTTTGAGTATATTCTCCTCGACGATAGATAAGGTGAGAGAATTCATAACATTGTGCTGCAGGTTTCCTCCTCAGTGGAGCTAGGGATCAGTCGTACAGAAGACCAGACAGTCTGTAAAGAAAAGAGGTGTTTTTCATCTGTTAGTCATTCAACCTGGTGCTGTGAAGTGATGCAGCCCTGTGTTTTCCTTCTCGCGGATCATTATCCAACAGTTCACACATTTGTGCTTCCTCCTCCTCTCGAATGTGCGCCGCGCCAATCAAAGCTGTTTCCAACCATCTCTACATTCATTTATGTGCAATTACAAGGCTGAATATTGTGATAGTCCTTATATATTGAACCATATATACACATTCAGTTCTGTGTAATATCTGATTTACACAAATCATGTAACAAAATAAATATTTGCATTCCCATGGAAACATTCACTCACATATAATAATAGACATGAACTGAAAGATCGAATGGTTGTGGTGATTAGCGTTATATGTGAGCGTCAACATTGCAGATGTGCAAAATCATAACTTAATTAAGGAGTGGCGTGCCCACCCCCTTAGCACATATGTACATACAGACATGGAAGCTACATATTTCTGGGATTACCCATTTTCCCCTTTGTCACTGCGAGAGTGGTTCAACACCACAGACGGTGTACAGAGCCTTGCCTATAGGCTGAGGTGTTTGTAGGCCTGGGCTCCTTCAGAGACAGGAAAAAAGAGGGCTCTGAAAAAAACTGAAAGGAGGCTCCACGTCTCCACCTGTGGTCGGTCTCAGTCACTGCATGGTCAGCCATATCCAGCAGCCCCACAGGAGCTGTTTCATATGCAGCAGGTAGACGGCCAGAACGGCCTCCAGCTCCTCGCACACTCGCTGTGGGCACCGCCGGTCTGTGCAGTACATGGCCACACCCAGGAATGACATCAGCAGGAAGAGGCAAGTGAACAGGGCGAGGTGGGGGCGGGACGGTGTCGTCTCATAGGCTACACACAAAAGAAAACAAAACTAGTTGTTTTTTTTGTAATTTTGATTTGTAAATGAACATTTAAATTGCCTAGATCTCTTTTTTTTGCTGTTGATCTAACAAAGTCAAGACCTCAAGAGGAAAGTTTTTAATGTGACAACATATAAACAGTGTAGTAGAGGCCATGCCACATGAACTGGTGCTCTCTGTGTTTCAAACATGGTTAAAAAGGGGTTGACAGTGAAAGGCTTAGCATGGCAGGCAACAAAGTTAATCAAAAGTGACATTTAATTTACACCCTTGACCTAAAAAATTAACCTAAATCCCACTCAAATTTACATCCAGTAAACTTCAAAAATAAATAAAAAGTGTAGTGTCGTAGTGTCATTTTCTCATGCAGTTATTAACATAGTGAATCTGAACACTTTCAGACAGACTTACCACCTAAAGAGTCACAGTAAGGAATGTCTGTGAAGCCAACAGAAAAGAGGCCAGTCAGTCAACAAGAGCCAACCTCTGTGATGTACAGCAGCTGCTGTGCCCTCATAGACTCCACTATCTCTCTGGAACAGACTCCATGGTGCCTCATTTGCATGCATAATTAATTGCGAAGAGTAAATCACTTGCTCGTGTTTGGAAGTCCCACAGCATTACATTATTTTTAAACAGTAGAGAATCCCCGAAGGACAACAGTTTACGATGCAATCTCAGGATGTTGTAATGCATTTTGTCCTTTCTCTTTACTGCCAAGTGCAGGCTGCTGTTACATATGGGTCGAGGGTTCCTCTGCACGCTGGGATTGCACACATTTTGAGGAATTTCTTTTCATAAACAATCAAAATTACATTCATATTGTTACTGTATGAATGCATTCCCTTAGTCGCACTTCTGTAAGTGCAGAGCTGCAGAAAATATGGGTGATGTGGAGTCACTGGACTAGTTTGGTCAAGTTGTAAAAGCACCAGAGGGCAGCATGTTCTCTCTGGATGTCTGAGCAGGCTGGACATGTGACAAACTGTTTACTTGTCTGTTTTCTCACCATGTACTGTGGTCTCTGGCTCCCTGAATCGAACCCTCCGCTCGCCTTTCCGTCTGTGGTTGGGTTCTGTGTCGGACCCGTAGTTGGGACTTGGCCTCTTTAGAATGGAGGTGGGGACTTTGCCATTGGTTACCTGCATCAGATACAGCTGAGGATGAGTATACCCATAACACGCTCCTGGTAAATTTCAAAGAACAAACAGCTGGAAGGCACAGATCTACTACCTTAGGTTTGGGTGCGTCCTCCTGTTGGTGGTGGGTGTCCTTTCTGTGGCGGACCTCTGAGTGTTTCTCCCGGTGGGAATGAGGAATACAGTTAACGGTGTCTCTGATGGACTCTGCAGCAGCGAAGCGTTTGGACAGCGCAGACACACACTGACCCAGGGAGTCTAGTAAGAGAACCATGACCATGCATGAGTAGTGATCTAGTGCTGCCACACACAGCCTGCTCTGAAGAGAGACAACAAGGTCAAGCTCAACTTACAAAGTTAAACATGCAAATGTGTCTTAGAAAAGACGCCAGCGTTAACTCTGTCAGCGCCAGGTAGAGTACTGCTCAGTAAGTTACAAACACTGATGCAAAGACGGTCAAAAACATCCAGTTCACTTGTTTGTTCCCCGATAAGTTTGTACTAAAAGCTTTGATTTTTACTATTCCAGGATCTAATAAAAAAAAAAGTTCTGGTCAGACTCACCAAATTCAATTTTCCTCGATCTCATCACAGTTTCTAAAAAAGACCTACTTCCCAAAAAGTTAAAAAGGAGGTAAAATGAGCCTCAGTCTGGTTGCTCCTTCATTTGAATTGTCTGAAAGTTTCCAATATCTCCACTAAATACTGCATATGTTTTGTCTGTCAACACTGGCTGATGAATCAGTCACTTCCCTGACTTAATCACTGATAAGTCAATCTATTACAGTTCTGTCATTTACAACCAGAATAGACTCAATGGAGGATAATTGATTGAAAAGAGACACAGACAGGCAGACATTTAGAGTAAGTCTACACTTTTTTGTATAAAAAACAAGAGTAAACTATGTTTTATCTGTAAGAAAATATGTTTTTAATCTTTAAAAAACTGACATGGGCATTTACTTGCAAAATGCATGAAAGGAAAATTGGCTAGTCACTATTTTAACAGACTTTCTTTTCTACATATGTAGACATAAACATGTTCCTAGCAGAAGATTTGAGTTTTTATAAGACAGAAAGATGGTGCTCCGGGTCAGAACAGAAGAAGTAGTAACCCTTTGGACTACATACTCTATAGATGATTAAGAAATAAATGTAATAATAATAATAATAATAATAATAATAATAATAATAATAATAAGAAGAAGAACACACATTTTGAAAGATGATCAAACATTCCTTTGTTTCTATTACTCCAGCCAGTTGTTCTGTTTTTGAGGTGAAGTCAATCACATATTTAGGGACAGTTTAACATATTTCATAAGAAACTGTATGCTAATTATTAGGGTGAAGAGGGAGGCAGAAAGGGGAGAAGGCTATGTATTTTTTTTTTTTTTTTTATCTTTTTGCTAAAAGGAGAGTAGTCTGACATTTTTGGAAGAGCAGGTGAAAGTCTTTTAAAAATTTCTCACCCCACATTTATATTTTATTTCAGCCAGCCCGGTTATTTATTGCCATGATTTCTAAGAGGTTAATGGAATTTGGTGGATATTGTGAAAATTAAACAATTTGCACCAATTCAACACTGACATACAGTATATATATATATATATATATATATATATATATATATGCTACACAGCATACTCCAGTTGACATACCAATTCGACTTGTAAAACACTCATAAATAGTTTGTTAGCTGAGGGAGGGTGACTGTCCCAGTTTACAGTAAACGGTATCTAAGAGACGAGAGCTGTAACTAGTTAAACATGCCTCTGTTGAAGCGTCTTACCGTGGGTCAAAGAGGATTTCTCTGTGTACAACACAAAGTAAAAGGTTGCAGAGAGTGCACAGAGACTACAGCGTGTTCTGATCTGCAACAACAGATACGACCAATCTCTGACCCGGTACTTCCTCATCATTTCACCACCAAACCCGTTTAAGACCATCTGAGGTGAACAACAAGGAGTGTTGTAAATCTTTGTCTTTATATGCTGCTGTCTTTACGTAGCCGGCCCTGTTCAGCACCACTGCCTCTGAGAGCTGACTCGACAAGCAGGCTGGTTTGTGCACATTGCTTTTTTTACACCACAGCAGTCTTCACGAAAAACGCAGAGTTCAGAGTGTTGCTCCCTCATAATGCAAACCAAGCACACACACTGTACAACAAAACTCTGTCCTCAAACTGTCACAAAGCTACTTTGCTTTTTTGCTTTTTGTGTCCGACACGACCGCATGTGTTTATTAATTCATCATTTTCACAGGTTGACATGGTTTAAAGGCTAACTGAACTGCTTTAAACCACATCGTCACTGTGCTGTGTGTGCTCTCTAAAGCAGAGAGGAGAAAACTTGTTCTAGAGATTAACATCACTGTTCTGGTATTATCATGACTCAAGACAACGACGTCTCCACCCTCATGCTTCAGACCGCACAGAGAGGTGTTTGCTTTTCACTGTTAACATCGTGTTAGGATGAGTGTATATTGTGCAACTCTGTGTCATTCATCCCAGTTGAGTGTTTACCTGAATATTCAGTCTTGCCGATCTCAGCATAGACCGTGGCCATGAGCTCAAGGCTTCTGGCTGTAATGGGGTGGTCATTACCAAAGGCCCTCTGGTGGATCTTTGCAGCCTGAAAAATTAATTAACAGACAGAAGTTGACACAAGAGTGCCATAAAATATTTTATTTGTTCAAATATGTAGAGAGGAAGCAGAGAGGATGATGTACATACCTTACCACTGTATTCTAGAGCAAGATGAGGTCTGAAAGGAAAAAGAAAATGGCACCGTTAAACAAATACACTACCTCTACTTTTTTTCTGTGGCACTGGAGTCAAATATTTGATACCTGCAAACAAAAGCAGTCTCTTAAAATGGATGAGTTATCAGATTAAATCAACCTCGGCACATTCTTCTTCCATTCAAGGACAACTATTTTCAAAGACAACAACAGCGCCTGACCTTAATTAAATGTAGTGGCCCGTGCAGCATTGCCAGGTGAGCGTATCCGTTACAGCAGCATGAGAAATCTAAACATGCGTGTGCTGTGATTAGACACGGAGAGCAGGGCTGCAGGTGCTCAGGCGCCTTATGGAGGAAGTGGAAACCTTCTATTTCTGCCAGCACTGACTGCCCCTTTCTACTCTCCAGGGTGAATTACAGGAGGCATGGCGCTTACAGGTTGGTTTACTGACTTGTGCCCTTATGCTTAGTGCTAAGCTAGATGAACATGATGTTGTACATGGAGAATCTACCAACTGTTCCGCTCATATCTGCCCTGGAAAGTCAGCCAAGGACATTCATCACCCTCACACCCTCACGTGTGCCTATAGATGTAGAGCAAACTCTTTTTAGTGTGACAGATGTCAGCTTCGCTGTTCCAAACCCACACTTCCCTTCAATTAGTAATGGCCAGGTGTCAGTTTGCGCTGCTTTAGAACGTCCTTTTCAGGGGACATCTGATCGGCAAAGACAGAAAAGCACTTCGCCGGCCCAAAGGACTTCCTACGACATCGCTGAAAGATTCAGGGAGTATTACAACTTCCTGTCTGCAAGAAAGATGGACTGGGACTGAGGCTTATGGTGGAAGTAGTAAGAGCTCTGAGGCATTAAGACTATTTCCCCACTTAGAGAAACCAAAGCTAATTTGTGTATTTTATGTTCCTCATTTTGTACAACTTCTAAGGTCCTCACAGTCTGCAAGAACAGATCAAAGAGTTGTTCTTATTCAGCCAGAAATCAAAGCCTCTGGGTCCAGTCATGTACAATCAGTAGCGCCTCATTTAAGTTTAACTACTGTATGCTCCTTGCATTAATGAAGCACCGCGACCGGCCCTCTGTCAAGCAAACCTTCCACCCTCTGTCACCCTCTCTGGCAATCGGGTTAAATGGCCTAATCCCAACAATGACAACAGAGGCACAGAAAATAGGTGCATGCTGCGGCCTAACAAAGTACCCCTGCAACAGGAGACACCAGATCCAGTTAAGGTGTTCCTTCTGTAACATTCACGCAGAGTGCGGTGTCTCTTTTCTCCACATCTACGGGGAAATTCAACTCGAGCTGAAAAGACTTGGAGCCGGAGTTTATCTAATTCGGAAAATTTCCATTCCAGAAAGGCAAACGTGTGTACGTGCAAGTGGACATGGATATGCATACATTTTTTCAACATATTTCTCATTTTTTTCAATGACTGTTTAAATATTTTAAACATGACACATAACTATGACATGTTAATAAAAGCAAAGATAAAAGTGATTAATTCTTTGAAGTGGGTTTTTCAAACTGTCTCACAAATTTACCCGAGCAAGCCAAGTATTCCTTTCAGTGAAGTTGCAGTAAATTATTTATCTCCAGATTATTTCAGTGTGAGATGAAGCTAAACTCAGGGCTTGACTTTATAAACAAATGAGCTTTTTATTGCTCCGAGCTGCTGCTGCTTTCGTAATAAAACTGATAACAGAAGCAAATGTATAGTTTGCTTTGTTACAACTGAATCAGCTTCAGCTCTGTGAAGTGATGACGGGTCAAATGCATCAGAAACACACACACATATATATATATGCAGTATTTTACCTGTATAGAAAACTGGTGATGAAACAGTCCTGAAAGTGAATTTATTTCACTATAAAGTCACTCCTCATGAGCCCACTGAGCCCTTAAACTCACAGAACATGTAACGCCTCATTAATTCGGCCACAACAGAAGCTACAGCAGGACACAGTTTTACCTACTGTTTGCTCATGATGCAGAGCTGGGCCAGCCGTTCGAGGTGCTGTGCCTGGGAGGCCTGCTCCGAAAGCTCCTCTGGGGTCGTCCATCCTGCAGAGCCCAGCGTAGCCTCCTCCTGAGGCCCTGTTACACAAACACAGGGCATGGAATCACAGTCCGCCCGCCAGCAAACCACTCAGTCTGCTCGTCTATCTATCTATCCCTGTCTCCTCGGCGTCCTTTAGTCTCTTTAGCTCTCTACCACTGCACACAGTTTGACAAATAAAGCCCAAAAAGCCCGGGTATCAGCCTGCCTGGCACTGCTGCGGACTTTAAGCCTGAACAGCAGAGTGGAGCCAACTGAGGACTGGAGACAAGAGAGCAGAGATAAGGGCAGGAGAGAGCGGATAAGGGAGTCAAACAACACACTCACCACGCCCACTGGAACACGGAGACACATGCAGGCACACGGTGACACACCACAAACATACAGTATGTACTGTACACACACCACACACACATATACAATAATGGAGGTGAAAATGAGTCTGGCTTGTAATCCAAGCCACAAGCAAGTGCAAATAAATCATTGTGAGTTACAAGGATTTATTTAACAGGTCTTTTGTTTGCATTACAAAAACCACAAAACGACAATGATGTGAGCTGTCAGCGGGGAAACACTGAGAAGGGTACGTCTGAGAAAGAGAGATTGTCAGCTGCAGCTATAGTGCCAGCTCCGCCTCGGGAGAAGTCCAGCATTCAATCCAAGTGAGTGCTGAATCAGGCGCTTCAGTATTCTATAGCGACACGCAGCTCCTAATGAGATAGTGCAAGGTGCGGCCATTTGTCTTCTACTACGTCTGTCCCCGTTCTCCTTCGCTGTGCCCACGCTACACTGCGCTGCTGCCTCAGCAGCAGACACAGAGGAAGAGGCAGACGTCTGGGGCAGCAGCTGATGAATGAGCGACCTCGCTGTGAATACACGCTTAAAGCTCCACCACGTACATTGTAAACAAGGATGGACTTGGGTAAAACGGGACATCATTTCATATTGGCTTAATGAGTTAACAGAATAGGTTTTTGAGGTGTTACAGAATCACATTGTGTGATAGTCTGTACATTATTTACAGGTTAGTTTGCAGATGGAGGTTACACATAAGTCACTTTGGAGAGCTGCCCACGACAAACACAGTATGTCAGCCAACAGCTTCAGGGCATCTGGTGCTTTGCTAACAGCTTCAATATTAAATAAAAAATTAAATTAGATTCCACACTATTTTGCATCACACACCCTTCCCAGTAATGCAGTAATACTACCTCCTTTAATTATTTAAAAACAAAACACTGTAACTTGCACACTTTGCTAATATATATAGTACGTTATTGCTTTGCTTATAGTACAGTTTTATTTAACCTCTTTTTAAAGCACTTTGGTCAACATTTGTTATTTTTAATGTGCTCTGTATATAAATGTGACTTGACTAATAATTCCCTTAAAGTTAGGAATGTTTAGAATTTGGTACTCATTATAGGTAAACAGAAATTATGTTTTGAGACTGGAAATGTATTTACTCCAGCTGTGTTGACCTCAAACTGTTCTTCCAGAGGAATTTCCTAAAATGAATTTCTCCAGTTAAACTCAAGTAAATATTCATTCAGATTTCATTGATTTTTTTTTAAACTTACTTCTTCTTATATACTGAATTATACTGTATGCACTTGCCTGTTAGCTAATTTCAAAATTCAAAATTTTTACAGTTTCAGCTGATCTGATGTGCACTGACTAAAAGACTCTGGTTACACTATAGCTTAACATTTCATTAGAATCAAATAGTTGAAACAAAATTAACACTCTCACAATTTTACCGGTAATTATTATTTTTCCAGGAAACTTCCTATAAGGAAAATAAAGCATTGTCAAAAGACATTCAAAGTCAAAGTAGTCGATTTATCCAAGGCTGCATGATATACAATCAATACAATACCGTATTATGCACTTACAGCTTATTCCCAGAACTATTGATCCATAGCTTAATGTGAAATGTACTTGCCTGCGGTCCCATGAAGAGCCGTGAGCTCGATCAGCGCCACCTCATAGAACATTTTCTCAGCCTGGATGAACTGGAGGGCCTTCTCATCTGTTTATATAGGTGAAGGATCAGTCTGGTTGTAAACAGGATTAGTCAGTTGTTGAAGTTAAAAACAGCCTCGTTGCCCAGCTCATCGCTGTGTTTTTGTTTTTTCCCCACCCCTCTCGTGAATGACCCCTCCAGGCAAACAGAACGTGCAGTAATCCAAAACAGATTGTCGATCTTGATGTCTGGGTTTTACAATACAGATTTCAACTACTGGTGTCTGTGTCTTTTGTGCTGTTATCTACAGTTTGTGGTTTTTGTGCTGCATTTCAAACAGAGACTGTGATGCAAAACAAGTTTCAAATGCTGAATCTCACAGTGTAGTTGTATCTGATTACACCCCATTGTATCATATCATATTATGTTCCTATTTCAGAGTCTTTTGTTTTTGTGTTTTGTACAGAATCTGTTTGATTGATCTGAACGCCACTTTTGTTTCCATGAGAAGACTCTCTATAAAAAGTGTCCTAAAAATAGAGCCTCTTCACTTTGTCAGAAGCATTCTGAGTACTGAGAGTCCGTCCCACTGTAAAATGACACCATTGATGCTTGTCAGGTGAATTTAAAGACCAATGAGAAGGAGAATGCTTAAAATAAACACAGCGCTGCCTGCCTAAATGTCCTACTTAACACCAGATCTCCCATGTGTAAAACACTATAAATTATATTCTAGGCATTTCACTTTTAGTTGCCAATTATACTTTAATACATCTCACATAAAACTGAATATCTACAACTTTTATATCGAGGTTGGAAACATGAACAATAGGTTTCCTCTTTTAAAGACCAGTTAAGGTCGGAACTGAAAACCACAACAGCTGGTTTCCTTCATTTTGTCACCTGGAGAATAACGTCAGCACTGCACACGACTGAAAGGACACGACAGACGAGCCACAGATCCACCACGATAACTGAGACACAGTGCTGTTAAAATCCTACTGAACATAGAGTCCTCAACAAAAGGAAAGGACAGCTATCAAACAGAAAGATTCAAAATGTAAGAGGTTTACAAGATACCAGAAAAGATGATGGTGGAGGGTGGTCGTTGAAAAGCTATTAGTGGATGTACGTCTGAATAATTTACTGTACAGTACAGTCATAGCAAGTCATTTTCAATAATAATGTAAAATTCCCTGGGATAATATTATTATTGCATACGGGGATGCACCGACCCAACTTTTTCAGTCCAGATACCGACAGCGATACCAGTGTTTAAATAATAATCTGTATGCCTCACTGTGTGGAGGTGACTGGATCATTATTTTATGTGTAAGGCAACATCAGGCCTGACTTAAATATTGCTTTCCTAACTTTTAAAAACAAAAATGTAACAAATAAATAAATAGCCTAGATATAAAGTTACCGACTTGTATTAAAATAATAAATTGTACACCAGCAACTTGGTAAAATTTCTCTTCAAAATAAATAGGAATTACAGTTCAAGTGTGAACCTTTTTAATGCAGCAACAAATGAGTTAAAACTTAAACAGGAATTAAAATTTCAGTATATAGTACATACATAAAGAACTGAACAGAATAGATCGGCCCCATTGTCACCAATACCCGATCCAGCTATTTGAGTCAGAATCGGAACAAATCTTGAGATATATCACAGGATGATTAGAGGTGTATTAAACCTGCCTGCCCCAGTTCCTGGGAGTTATTCCAGGGAATAAGGGGAGTGTGAGGTGGACCATAAGGGAGGGAGGATTAGGGGAACAGCCATCATCAAAGGTCAGTCTACTACTTCTGCCTGCTATTTTTAGCCTGGCTGGACCACAACAACGCCACAACAGGAACCTCACACAATCCTCTCCAGGGAATGTGTGCTCTCACACACACACACATCCTACCCTGAACTGGTAATTGGACTGCACTCCAAAACTCGACAGGAACTTGCATTAACGCTGGCACCTTCAAAAGGCACATCTGACCACAGGTGCTGCACAACTGCTAAGGGTGAGACTGAAATAAAGCACACCATCAACTCTAGCCAGTAGAGATCGAAATACACACGATAAATATGATACTACTATTGATTAAGCTCCCTGTGACTATTCTGATCTATTACTACTCTTTCTGTACTACAAATCCACTTTAGGAATGTAGGATATGCCCAGATTTGTATCTGATATCCCCCTTTATTTGAGGTTAAAGTCAAAGTGTCTGGGTCGTCACGCTTTCCAAGAATCAGTATCATATCAGCAAACACTTAGCAGCCAAAAGAGCTTTTGGCTTTGGACAAAGGTCACTTGTAGATACTGCCAGCTCTGATAACGCTACATCAAGCCACGACTATATAAATTCAGCTTTGTTTCCTAAGTGTGGAGTTTGGTTAGACCCCACAGACAACATGTGAGGAGATGACACAAATTCCGTTGTCGTAAACATTTGTGTGAAACTCCAACGTTCCCACATCCTCTCCCAGTTGGAGCACACTGACCCTTCACCTCCCTCCCTAGAGGACCACTGCAGAGACCACAACATCCCGACTTCAGCTGCTATGATGCTCATGAGAACCACATATTTTCAATCTCTGTGCACAAGGATATTATTAATAAAGTCATTGGATGCTATTCTTACGGTATTATGTTATTGTAAATATATGTTTGTGATTACATTATGAATACTTAAAATACTTTTTCAAAATTATTATTCAGAACTGCCTCTCTCTTCTTCTGACCTACTAAACAATGTATGATGTAATTACATGTTAACAATTTATCCCAGTAACCAGTGGTGGAAAGTAACATTTACAGTTCAAGTACATTTACTCATGTACTGCACTTAAGTACAATTTTGAGGTACTTGTACTTTACTTGAGTATTTATTGTCTGCTACTTTATACTTCTACTTCACTACAACCCAAATGGGAAATATTGTACTTTTTACTCCACTACATTTATTTGATATATTGAGTTACTAGCTACTTTGCAGATTCATATTAATAATACAAAATATAATCAACAAATAAATGATGATGTATTATTATGGATAAAGATATTTATTGATCCCTTGGTGAAATTCACAAGCTACCCAACAGTGATGTACAAATAAATGCATCAATAATTATAATGTAATGTAATATATATTATTCTGAAATGGGACATTCTGCATAATGAGTACTTTTACTTTTTGTACTTTATGTATATTTTGATGCTGATACTTGTGTACTTTTACTTAAGTCAAATTTTGAATGCAGGACTTTTACTTGTAACAAAGTATTTCTACACTTTGGTATTGCTACTTTTACTTAAACGTCTGAGTACTTCTTCCACCACTGCCGGTAACTCTACCGTACATAAAATGCCGCAGTTTGACATGACATGACACCATTACTATTGATGATGTTATGTAATAAACTACTGTATGTCAAGAGATTTAACCCCGTCATGGTCTGAATCAGATCCCTTTACAGGCTGAGAAGGGGCCTACAGTACTGAACGGCTATTGATGAAGTGAAGCTCAGCAAATCGACCTATTTTGGAAAATGGACAGTAAGGGGTAGAGCCTTGCTGAGGTAGATAACCTGAGCTGGCAAGTTAAGTGTTGGAGTGTCTCAGTGACGGGGAGAAGAGCCACAGAGGTAATATATCCTGAAACGTAACACCTCTCTATTATCTCTATGTCCCATACTGCTATGCTTTATAGAAGCAGTGAACAACAGACTAGTCAGTGCAGATACAGGTTAATTAGTGCTCTTCCACTCTGTTGTGCAGAGATAAGAGCTTACAAATCCTCTTAAGAGACAGGCACACAGCCTGAGCTGCACACAAAACGCATGGCATTCTGGGACAAATGAGTTATTATGAACTCGCCCACAGACATCCGATCATCCCCCTCCGTTTACACTGCTTTCTATAAAGGGTCGACATCCTCCATTGTGCTGGAATTTGCCACGCCTTCCACCACAGACCAACATTTACATGTTCACCTCACGGAAAGAGAGCGCTAGTTTTATAGTTAGCCTGCTTGCTAACACTTACAGTCCTGACGGGATGGTGGGAAGTGTCAGATGTAAGATGGGGAGTGAGGCTTTCAAGTTGGTAAAGGATACAGTTCTTTTCAGTGATGAAGAGTTCTGCGATCTGTAAAGCAGAGATAGGGGACATGGTTAATTATTAAATAATTCCAACATAATTCCCGGTTGTGTGCGTGCATGATGTCATAACAAGTAATACTGCTCTCCTCGCAGCGCCGCTGGTCCGGTCAACATCGTGCCACGCGTTCCAAAGTTCTGCTGTTAGAGGCTTTGTTTTGACATCAGGGACATTCCTTCAGGCGTTACTAAACAGAATTAAAATTGTAGCCTTGCCTTTGTATGAGAGCCTTGCAAAAGACCCCAGCATGTAATCTGCTAAGACTTTGGCCTGGATACACAGCGCCATAAAGCCTGTGACCTCAAAAATAGAAAAAAATAGCCCACACACAATGGGACAGACATTAACTGGATACTACAGTATTTTAAACAATGGAAACAGTCTAATGACACTGTTAGGGTAGATCAGTGATGCGACCCTTACCTAATTTAGCAGCATGCACACTATTATCACTATCCTAAATGATCTTACAGTGTCAACACGTGATGGACTGTGCTGTAAAATGTCACATTGTTAGTGAAATCAAGGTTGAATGTGTCCCGTGGTGTGTGATGATTAATGATGCTCTAAAGGAGGAGTGAATGTGTCTATACAGCTGTGCAAACACATGATACAGCAGATTTTGTGGATGCATGCACATGCATGTTGGTATGTGTGAGACAAATAAAGAGAGTAACACAATTGTTATGAGTGTGTGTGTTTGTGTGTGTGTGTGTGTGTGTGTGTGTGTGTGTGTGTGTGTGTGTGTGTGTGTGTGTGTGTGTGTGGCTCACCTGGTGTAGGCAGTTGGGCAGAGAGGTGAAGCTCTGCACATGGGTCAATCCCAACAGGCAGCTGAGGAAGCAGTGGAGGGCGGCCTGATACTCCCCCTGCTGCTGGAGCTGCTGTCCCAGCTCAAACAGGCCCTCCCTCCCCCTGTTCAGCATCCCCAGTCCCAGCCAGAGCCAGCGCTGACTCCCATCAGAGCTCCACCGGCCGAGGACAAACGCTCCTCTCTCCGCCACTCCACTGAAGCACCACAGGTAGAAAGAAACAGCCACACACACACACACACACACACACACACACACACACAGTGAAAGATTTAAAAATGATAAAAATGCAGTTGCTCACATAAACACAGACAGAGAGGAGCCAGAGGGAGGAGTGAGCAGCACAGCTTCCTCTCCGTCTCGTCTGAGCACTGTAAGTCAAGGACAGGTGGTAAGGAGCAGGCTGAGGGAGCTCCGGCGACTCGCACAGAAAAGATCCATTCCCCTCCCTCCTCCCAGGCTGCACAAGGAAAGGAGGACAGAGGAAGTCGGGGAGTGTTTGCTGTCTGAGTGGCAGAGCTGTTGACCAATCCCTGCTCTGCTCATATACAGTAGCTCTGCCAGCGTGTGTTTTTGCACATTGAGTCTTTCTCCAGTCCTTGAAAAGAGAAATTGCAATGCTGTAAGTGTTGATGATGAAAACCAAACATAGTGTGCACATGTTCTGTGATATATATCTAAATGTAGTATATAATAGGACTTACATTTCATCCAGTATTCTGACCTAATTTTCCCTGTGTGTTTTGCACGTATATCTACAGTGTGTGAGAGAACCACTTTAAGTCTTACTGCCCCACTTATGATTTATAAATGAGGAGTGCACCAACAAGCAAACTAGAATAAACGCTGTGTGAGCACATTACCTCAGAGAAAGCAAAGCTTTTGTAAATTCTCTAAAGCAAACCAGGCAGCAGATGCAAACACAGGGTCATTAGGAAGAGACACTGTACTGTATGAGAGAGAGAGAAAGAGAAAGCTCTCCTCACTATCCAAACAAGGACAACAAATATTTATTCAGAAGGGGTGCCTCCTCTGGATGTGTGCTCACTTCCCTTCACACTCTGCTAATCAACATTAATGTGAGGCCAATCTGTGCCTGGGGGGGAGAGGGAAGAGATACGACCACAGCTCTTGGTCCACGGATGATACAGAGGATCATGAATGGGTCTCGACTTTGAGAGCAGCACTCCTCCCCACCCCTCGCTCCATTTGGACACAAGCGTGGTAGCTGGAGGAAATGAATGGGGGAACACAAAGCAAATGGGCAGAGTCAGTCTCCATTAGTGTCCGATGCACCTAGCTAAGCAAGATGGGATTTTAATGGTTGTGAATGCCAGTGGACGGGGGGGATCAGAGAGCATTAAACCTGCACAGGCAGGTCAGGCTCAGGGAACTGTGAAAAGTGCTCATTTTGGACTAACAGCATCTTGAGCAGCGGTGGGACTTGATTATGCTGATGCAGGGTCGCTTTATCCCCTCCAACCGGAGAACACAGACAGGTGATTGTGCTCACTTTACGGTGGCGTCAATAGAGTGGAGTTAGAAAGCAGCGAGAAAGTAAGCAAAGCGTCTGATGTGATTGAGTTGGAAGGCCGCTGGCTGACTCACAGTGTTCAGTCCTAATTGAAAAAGAGTGGGCTCCATCTCCTCATTACAGGCCGGTCAGGCCGAACAGACACACATCAGCTGAGAGGAGGCGGCGCGGGATGTTCTCGTCGTCATGTTAACAACATTTGACAACAACCAGGCAACAGGAAACCCACCCAAGCAGGACGGCAACCCTTTCAGGCTGAAAAAGTGCTATGACGATTAATATCTGATATGATGACAATAAAGCAATATATATATATTTCAAGAAGTCATTGTGCTTGCTATGTTGAGGGGTAAGTAAGGTTCTAGTTACTTTGAGAGCATTCTGAGGTAATGATACTGATTTTTCGAAATCTGTCTCTTTAAAAAGAATTTAAACATACTTATGTATTCAGTTTTGCTAGGGATATTTATTTGTTCACTATTATTTGTAATTCATGTTGCTACTCTGGTTTCTGTCTCTTTTTCAAAATAATGGTGTCTGGTAAGCCTGCTTGGGCTGGGCATATTATTTATTCATGAAACAATAATAATAAAAATCAAATCAAATCAAATCATAATCAAATTACTGGTGGTACACAGCTTGTCCATACATTCAGTCATCAATACTCTATAATATTTTAAAGCAGATATTGTTTTTTTGTGTCAGGGAATCCACCGTGGGATTATTTCTAGGACATCTGTGAATCAACTACACATTTCTGAATTTTCCTGATATTACAAATGTTGATGGATGGTGAGCCTAGTAGTCTGGAAACTCTGATTTGAAATATGTCACCAGGTGACCATTTTCGAAGATTTTTCTGCAACGTTTTCTAAAAATTAACATTTACTGGGTGTGTAAAATGTAAAACTAAGTATACTATATAAAACACTAGTGTATGTCGGCATTCATCCAGATCTACAGTACATCCAGTCATGCACATACCTAATGTGTCTGAGATTGTTTCCTGTTGCAGCGTATGTGAATGACATAAGCTGGTAGGAAGTAAACATGGACCCAAGCTGTTGCCTAGCAATGCAATTACTGTCTGCAGTACATGCTACAGACTTTCAAAATGTGAACATTTAGGTAATTTAGGTAACTCGTGGCCTAATGATCACTTTTGACTATTCATGTGTCAACTGCAAATTTGTAGCTATTTCATAGCTTATTTTACGCTGTGTTTTAATACCGTTGGAAAAGTCCCTGTAATATTCTACACTGGATAAAACTTTGCATACCATAGATTGGAGAACTGTTCAGCAGTGGTGAAGATTTACATTTTACCAACCGCTGTCTTGTTTTCTAACATGTTAATATAAATTTGTTGCTTGGAAGACTGACTAATTACATTTACTGTTCATCTGCTCCAAACACCTTTACGTACATGTACTGAGTCATTTTGACAAAGATATTGACTGATGTTCACCATTCTACAGTGCAAGGATGGAAATCTACCTGTAATTGGAATATTGATCGCCTGTCTTGCGGAGTTGGTGGACAAATACATCAGTGTGTTCAGTAAACACTCTCCACAGCATCCGTTCCCAGGGAAGCCAATACACCCGACTAATGCAAATGAATGGTGAGCAGGTCCTGCAACAGAATGCAGAGCAGAATGAAACGGTGACTTATCCAGCGATATAAATCATCAGCAGCTTATTGCAATGCAGTAAACCTCAATATATTCAATTAGTGCTAATGCTTTATTTACACTGTGCTACCATGAGTACATCTTCAGCTGGTGTAAATATCATAATAAATAACTACAAAACTTTATCAGAGGGTTAAAATCCAATGTGGCTTTCTGTTTTATTCTGAAAATCTCCACAGTCGGAGTTTTGCAGAGTCTGACTGTGGATATTTGCACGTTCCTCTTCATTCCGACTTACCATAAGGTCATAAATCTTAGATGATTTCATAAAGCATTTGTTAGAATAATACATTTTGCATTGTCCAGCAGGTTTGCAGAGAACATTGCCTCTCTTGTGTCCTCGTGTCATTTCACAACACTGCGCATGGCCCTACATCAGCATATACTATTTATATTTCCTGCATTGTGCACATACAGCCACTCTATGCAATTTTGCTGTAGCCTAGAGGTCTCTGGTATGGAATATGTTACTCTGTGTGAGTGACAGCAGCTACGTCCCTCGCTACAGTGCGCCAACTCCAATGATGTGAGGCGAAGATCAAGTACTCTTTTTGATATGAGATATAAAGGCACCACAGAGATCCTGCAGGGCTGAGTCTTCTGCGTCTTAAACACCACTGTTACAGATATGAAACCTTGCATCCTTGCTAAGATATACACATTGTGTGCTTGTACTCTGGATGTTGGAGTCTCTAGTCTCATCTTGGCCCACTCACTGTTTAAACCCCTCCACTCCCCATCCCTCTAAGATTCAGGCTCTGGCAGTTTAATAGGCTTGGACCTGACACCAGCAGCTACTGAAAGGCACTTTATGACCTCCATGTAATCAGCAGTAAATGCTGCCACCATCTGTCTCTTTTTACTCAATTATCTGACCCAGTGACTTTTACTGACAAACACCGTCCAGGTAAACAGTAACGCAAATCCCCCAGCTAAGATTATGACACATCCATACATCATCCCGCACTCTTTATCATTTCTTTTTGGTCACTTCTCATTCCAGCAGTGCTTCCAACGCAACCGCCGTCCTTCAGTTATGAGCAGAAAACTCTGAATCACCATAGATCCTGTACAATTACAGCTGTGGGGGCGTTAGAACTTGAGTCCTCTATACTGAGTCATTGTGAAAGGGTCACATACAGTATATACTAGACACTCAGCATGACTGACACTGTGAAGCAAGCGCTTTATTTACTTAATGAAAACAGCCTCTTAACTGGGTTCATGGTGATTCATCACAGTATGTTAAAATCAATTCATTAAGAACTGTTGATTGATTAAAGGGAATGCCTTATACAGCACCTCAGCTGGGCCCATTATCTTTCGCTCCACTCTTGCTCCCCCTAGTGGACAATTCAAAGAATGTAAACAGTTAGACATGCTGTTTTCAACAAAGCTTTGCAAAACAGGGTGAAGCAATGTGTCAGACATCACTGGTGTAACAGTCATTCTATATAGTAGCATATGTAGTTCATATGGAGCAGAAGATGAATATTGCAGTATTTAGATTATGTGGATAAATAAATCTAGTTGAGTAAAAAGTACAATATTTCCCGCTGAAAGTATAAAGTAACGAGAAGAAAATACTCATGTAAAGTACCTCAAAATTGTACTTAAGTACAGTACTTGACTAAATATACTCAGTTACTTTACACCACTGCATATAAAGCAGAAGCACTGTGCCTTTATTGATGCATGACAACAACCTGTCACATCTGCCTGAATATGGTCAGTTAATGTGAGTGAAAGAGGTAAAAGTGTAATCACCTTAGAGAAGTGACTGATGCTATAAATCCTTATAGGCCTTCGTGTCTCATGGTCCTCCTTGCTCATTCTGAGAGTACGGAGCCATCTGTCGGCAAACAGAGAGTCCGGGTTTCTTTTCACTGTGTAGGAGGTTAACTGAGAGACAACAGCAACTACCAGAAGACAGAACAGACTTCTTACTGTTAAATTGATATATCTATGACAATTACACATCTGTGAGCCACCTGTGACAACAGCTCAGATCTGACTGTTGGCTGTTTAGACTGTCACCTACTCCCACTCATCCTCTGATACTCCCTGATCTATCACATTTATTTACAAGTCTCTCAGAGCTCTACTCTTCTCTCTTCTACTCCTGCTTTTGTCTCAGCCTTTTGTAAATGCTTATGAGACATGATGTCAGAGTGTGAGATAGGAACAGTGACACTCACAACTGCTTACTCACTCACTCACACAACAGAGACATCATGATGCTTACAGTCACAGGATCTCTGCCAGACCTTGTAGACATAACCCTATTTCAAACTGCATGGTCATACTGCACACAGAGTCATTACGGCCAAGCACCCGGCTGGGCCTTTTGTTTGCTAATTCTCCACAAGAGGGAGGGAGATAATTAGGAAACCAAGGGGAAAAAATCATATTAGAGTATCCCAGCTAAATTGTATTCAAAGAAAATATAATAAATAATAGGGGTGGGAAAAAAATCTATTCACCTACTGTATGTATCAGCTACATAGTTGTCCAGCTAATAGTATACTCATGTAGGTAAAGCTTTTAGGATGTAAATGTCTTGTCCACAGAGGATTAACTCACAGGAGGTTGCCATGCCAACTTGTATCAGTCTGGTGAAGGGTCTTTGGTTGTGGAAAAGGTCACAGGGTTAATGTCTGTGATGAATTCAAAATAGGCTGCATGCCACTTGTCAATAAGGCTCAAGTGCCAACAAGACACCTGCAGCCTCGCCGGCCTTGTTGCTGCTCATCATCATCTATTTCTTTCTCCCATGATCCCCCTCTTCCTGCGTAATCATGCAGGTGTGGGTCACTCCATCAAAGTGGTCGCATTTGGCTGCTTTCTCCCCTTCAAGGTGTTTGAGTGGAAAAATAATGATGAGATCTGGGGAAAGCCCAGTGATTTTTCCAAGACAAATGGATAGCTTCAGTTGAAAGAGCACACCACGATAGTGTCTAAGTGTGTCTAAGTGTCTAAAGCTGAATCTGAGGACAGGAAGGCTGTTTGCAGTTTTCTCCACTAGGAGTCTATATCTAGCCACACTGTACCACATAACAGCCACAGCAGAGCTACTGTGGGTTACTACAGTGTCATTATTGAAAAGCTGCTCATATTCATAACAACGCACTAACGCTGTTTTCCAAAATTAGAGCAAAGAGTGAAACAGTTTTGGCAAGCTTCTTAAATGTGAATATTTTCTGGTTTCTTTACTCCTCTATGACAGTAAACTGAATATCTTTGAGTTGTGGACAAAACAAGACATTTGAGGACATCATCTTGGGCTTTGGGAAACACTGATCAACATTTTTCACAATTTTCTGACACTTTTAGACCAAACAACTAATCGATTAATCAAGAAAATAATCAACAGATTAATCGTCAATTGAAATAATTGTTAGTTGCAGCCCTATGATGCAGTGCCTACAGCCTCACAGAGCTGCTACCTTTGAAATGTTTATGTCTTGTTGAAACGTCTTGTTAAAATGTGCATTTGCATTTGCAACCTCTTTTGTCTTTGTTGTGAGAGCTTCTCTAAAACAGCTCAGAAACTACTGCATGCTCCTAATCTGATAAACTGAAGCCCATTTCATCTTCACTTTTATTACATGCTGGTAAAATGGTAATTTGTTGGATATGACTGTTGATCAAGGGTAGCGGAATCTAGTCGAGCAAAACTATCAGGCAAAACAGCCCTCTGATAACAACTCCTGCTTTTTAATGTAACGCTGAGAAAACCTTAATTTGATCTGTTCCTCCTGCGTGACTTCACATCATAAGAAACATCTCGCAGGTTTACAGGAATGCCAATGTTGAAATTAAAGGTCAAGCGTTGTCTCTTTCCACATTCAGTGACCCGCAGAAATGACCATGACTGTGTGATGCTGCTGCCTCGGCGGTCAGTGTCACGCTCAATCAACCACTGATACAGGCTTCAGAGACACACACCTCTCTCTCCATGATAACTCAATAGGTAGAGGGGGGTAGTATGGAAGGGCAGAGAAGGCCAGCAGGGACGGACTGGCCACACACAGTAAATGTTTATGTGTCATTATTCATCCTCAAAGACAAGCTCTCCACTTCTACTCTCAAAGTCCTTTTTATTATGGTCCATTCAAAACCGGGGTAAGAGGCTTTTAAATTTAATTGGTTGGAAAATTCGGTAGTTTTGTTTTTGGTGGCGAACTGGTGCTACTGTACATACTTAATCCTGGGAATTTCCAGTCGTTTTACATGCGAGTGGTTTAGCGAGAGTCAGGGAAATTGGCTCATCGCTCAATAGAGCTGTGAGAATTCTGCTGATGACATTTCCATTAACAACAGGACATAATATGTTTATAGATCCCTGTTTGCTTGGCCCTTTAATTTCTCCCTCTGCAACACAGTTTCTAACAGCTGCGTGGGCGTGATGAGGAGGGAGGACTTTATAGATTGTCCACACAGTGGATCCATAGGCAGTAAATTGTGCTGACAAAGCATGGTAAGGTGGCTGGGGTAGAAAACTATATCGCATGGTGACTTATAGAACACGCAGAGCTAAATTAAGACGGTACAATGAGATTGCTATACAATAAGTAGTTTTACTAACTGTACACCTCAGGAGGTACATTATCTTATACAGATTGTACTCTTGAACCCAACATTTTCAGAGAATGATAATGGCGTGATGAGGTCATTGTGAAAAAATTGATTTTCTAAATCTAAGGAAGAACAAGAAGAAAATCACTAATGAAAGCTACTGTAGCAGTTGCCAGACTTCCTGTTTCTGTGGTTTCAGCTGTTCTGGTGTTAACAGACAGCTCCTGCTGCATGATGTCCATTAATTGTCAGTAAATTAGATTCAATTCTGCATGACCAGGTCTGCATATTGGGTGTAATTGGGTTTGTGAGGCCCCAATGATGTGTTCCTTCCATGGAAAGGAGATTGTTGGATTTTTAATGCGAGAGAAGACGTTTGTCTGTCTTTTGGCAAGTCAGGATTATATGTAGGACTACCAAGTTGTGTGCAGAACCAAAAGAGGCCAAAGCGACAGGACATGTCACCAGTGAAGCAGGGACAGGGGTGTAGGTTGGATTTTAGAAGTGGAGGGGACACAATGAAGTCTGAGGTTCTTCAACCAGACAAGCGAAATTTAAATGCCTTTATCGTATTTGACATTTGTGAGAAATTGTCATAATTAGCATATGAATTCTTGACCGAAAACATGTTTTGTGAGGTCACAGTGACCTCGACCTTTGACCTCCAAAATCTAATCAGTTCATCCTTGAGTCCAAGTGGACGTTTGTGCCAAGAAATTCCCTCCAGGTGTTCCTGAGATATCATGTTCACAAGAATGGAACAGAGGACCCGAAAATATAATATGATAAATTTCTGTATCATGAATGCACTAACCCAAAAAATTATATTTACTTTCACTGACAGAAAATTGAGACGGACTCTTCGTAAAACAACTAAAAGCTAAATAAAATAAATGAAGCATCCAAAGACATTATTACTGATACTTCACCAAAAAATCAATTGTTGTCAAAGGAATATTGTCCTAAGCTTTGATAGCTGTCCAATAATTCTATCATTTTTTCCCCAAAAAAACATGCAGAGAACCTCAATGTTTTTTTGGACTGTTTTTTGACAGAAATGACATTGTGAAAGCGGTGGGGTGGGGGTGGTGGCTCACTTCCAAAAAATAGGATTTTAATGACACCCTGAGACAAACAGTCCCGCAGGTTGAGTGGATGCAGGTGGTGTTCTTAAGTCTCTTTGAATTGCTACAATAGAAAAGCTGCAGGACACCTGTACAGCCACATCTGCTCTGCCATGATTACACAATAATAATTACATTGGTCACCGGAAGCCGAGAGCTACTGCTCCATGAACTGTTTATTTACGGAGTCATCAACCTCTGGACAATTTCATCATGGGAAATAAACAACCAGGGTCACGTCCTTCACTGGTGAAATATGTCAACTCGTCTCTGAGGCACCGCGTTAATAAAACATTCTGGCACGGAGACATAAAACTCAAATATTAGGTGCACACTCACACACGCTCGCACAAGGTTTAGGCTAAGATATAGCCCTGGTTTAACCAGTACAAATCAGTGTACAAAATTAAAATGAGGAACTTGTGCCGATATTTCAGTGCACCTAATTAAGGGAATCCATCTGGGATGGCAGCTTTGACATAATTTGGATTTTAATTTAAGTGAGAGAGCTGGAAATCTCACTCTGCATATATAATGAGCTCGACATCCAAGAAAAGGTTCTATTCAAATAAAGAAAATCTGACAGATGATCTTAAAATAAAGAAAAGCAGACAATAAGTAGTCTGACATCCTAAATGCAAAATCTGCTTTATAGCAAGTAATTAACATGGAATAAAGCAAAAAGTGGAAAATCCTTCTGATCCACATTACACATACAGCCCATGTTGCAAACTGGTTTGACAAATTCGCATTCCACCCGTACGGCAGCTCCCACTCCGTCTCCACCTGCCCTACTGCTGTAGGTTTTGATGCATGAATCAGGAGATGGATTAAAATCAAATTTGAGCATAATTGCTTGTCTGCGAAATGAATCAGGGCGTTTTTTCAGAAGAACGACAGGCATGATCGGCATGTCGATTTATAGCACATCCTCTCGTTTTGTGCTAATAATTGAGCTGAATCTAAGCCTTGCTCTCCACCTCTGCACAAACACACCTTTTTAAAAATGGTGTTTTAACTGTTTTCATCTGGCTGTGACGCCCGTAAAGCATGTCCACTGAGGACGCCGTGTGGGGGCCGGGAACTCTCATGGGAAATCTAGTAGTTTGTTTGGCGGGAAACAGGAGGCGTAAACAAATGGAAGGCGGTGGAGGATTTACAGCTTCCTGATGCATACATCTTTCCGTGGCGGGACAAGCCCACCTGCTCAGCCATGGCTCATTCTGACAGGCTGCAAAGAGACAGTCAGAGAGACTAAGCTGCTGCTCCTGTGAGTCTCAGGATGTACTGATGCTTCTCTGTCATACAATACTGAGGTAAAATGTACTAAAACTGCAGAATTACCTTCCATGCAGTAAATTAAACTGAGGCAAAACGTGTGGCTGGCTGGAAAGAGCTGGTAGTGGATTTGTGTCTGCTATAAAGGTTGAAATAATTAGCCACAACTGCCCTGTAGTTAGTTTAATATGTCTTTTTTAGGGACATTCTGCATGATAAAAAGGCAAGCCATTCCCTTAGCTCAGTTGATGCATAGCAGGAATCTGATTTTAATGCAGCTCAGGAACCTTGACATGTCGTACCCTCCTACGCTCCCATCATTCCTGTCACTCTCCAGACACATAAAAATAAAACAAACAAGCCTTTGTCTTCAAGAATAAGAAGTATATATATTATTTATTAAGTTCTGACAGCAACCAGAAACCAAGGTACCTGAATAGTTTGAAGATGAAACTGTGAAGAACTACTTTGTGTGCAGAAATTCAGGAAAAAAATACACTTAAGGAAGAGTTCTGCGTTATATGTTACAGTAGGTGGCTCACTTGTTTGCAAGGAAACTGATATCTTCAGTTGTAACGGGGACTATTTACAGTATGAAAAAGCAGGTTAGCATCTATGTGTATGTGGGCCCATCGGGACATTAATTACATATAAAACAAAAATATCTAACATAAAACATGACTACATACTGTATAATATGCATTATGTTGCAAATTACATTAGTATGCAACCACTGATGCGCTTATTTTTTTTATTGCAGATTATAAAGCTAGGTTATTGTATTACATCTAAGATAGTGTGGCAGTGTTTTACTGTGAGCTAATAAAAAGCAAAATTCATCTGCAAACGCTTGACAGTTTCCCCTCCAGGAGAAATGCAGTGGGCATATTGTAAAATCCATGATAATTATCTTGCAATATTGGTTTTATTACTGGAGGATGTATCCCAAACACATGCTGCTTTCTGCTATAATTTCAATGCTTCACTGCCAAATCATGGGGGGGGGGGGGTTTACCCACAAAGCAAATATTCAAAGCCAACAAAAGACCTGTCCAGACTTACTCTGTATGCTATTGTTTACTGTACAGAGGCATGAACTCACATTAAAAATGTAAACATTAACTTCCGTCTTTTTGTGATTTGAGATGATGTATTATGGTTCTAACAATGCAGGGCATACATTCTTTTCCTGCTAAGTCCCAACTACTACATTACTGTAAATCAGGCATACTTTAGTATTTAAGCAAAATCATCAATGTTAAGTTGTCAGTGTTTTCAGTTCATGAACGTTAATTATAACCTTTTTGGTCGCCTAAAAATGTCTTATTCAGCGTTCGGTTGTATTTAGCTCCAACCTCTTATGTCACTTTTCGTTGCAAAAACCAAGATGTCGACGGCCAAAATGCCGAACTCGAGGCTTCAAAACGGCAGTCAACAAATCAATGGGTGACGTCACGGTGACTACATCCACTTCTTACATACAGTCTATGGTATTTGGTCATAAACCAAAGCATTGCACAAATTTAAATTTTGACCTAATGGTGACGCTAGAGGAAAAGTCAGTGGATCATCAGAGTTATTACAAATCACTCTAAGGGGGACATGAATGTCTGTACCAAATTTCATGACAATCCTTCCAATAACTGTTGAGACATTTTACTAAATACCACAAATGTAAACCTCATGGTGGAGTACAAGTCAGGGGGTCACCAAAGTCAGTAGGACTCATCATCTGGGAATTCATCAAAACAAAAGTGTACCAACCAATGACAGCTAAAAATCTTCAGCTTTTAACACAACAGGAGTTGAAGCTAATTTTATATCACAATGATGTTTGCAGTTTCTTCTGGTAACCCCCTTCAACAGCTTCCAAAAGCCATACGCTGATCCACTGAAGGATCTAGCTGTGCTCTACCGTTTTACACAAGATCTCTTGGCATGGAAACACCTTGTGCACAGCGTCTCTCCCTTGATTTATTCTTTGCCTGGTGATGTTTGTGCATCACAGGGGGGGGGATCACTAAAGCCAAACATTCATCTTTCAAGTCACTTCCTGCTCACCAGCCAATATATGTGGGTTTATCACAATGCCTCTTGCCTGATTAACTTCTTGTCAGAAGAGAAACAGAAGGGAAACCTCAGCACGACCTGCAGTTCCTGAAACCCTCGGTGGAGAGCAATCTACTTTGAGACTCTAGTCCTGATCCCCCAGCTTCCATCCTCCTGAAACCATCCAACTGTAATGTACGAAAAGGTCTCTGTATAGACACACAGAGCTTACTGTCAGACCTTAGGTGGCCCTGGAATAAAGACTGAGGGGGTCTTTGTATAATCCTGAACGAATGCTCCTCCGATTCTGTGCGGAGGCCTGACATTTTCACTTTTGTTCTAGATGCTCGTAAGAAATCATAAACTGTTTCTATGTGTGAGGCCGTATTTCTGATTTGACAGCCATTAAGCTTCCATTTTTGCCTTCTGGCTTACAATGATGTCATGTTTTAAATTCAATCCTGAAGGGATTGGAGAGGGAAAACTCCACGGTGCGTATGCAGCACAGCGCTTGGCTAAAAGCAGTCTGGCAGCGCAGTTCAGTAGGGCATGAAGCCTGTCATAATTGCATCCGCTGTCTGAGGTCGCAGAAGGCTAGCGAGTTTTGGGGTTGAATGTGTATTACAGATGGAACCTTGTGGAGTGAGAGGAGCCCATTACGGCAAGAGTCGTAGACAAGAGTGAAAAATGAAATGGCTTTTCAAAAACTGGGCTGCTGTAACATTTTGGTGCCATACGTTGGTAGAGTAACTGTGTCAGTCGCAGTGGGGGGGGGGGGGGAGTCGGCGAGGAAGTGGGCAGCTAAACAGGCTCGGGGAGGATGGAGTGATATGAGACCAAGGTGTAATTTCCTGGAAGTCCCCCCAGAGGAACCCGTCCCCTGGATGAGAATTGTCACAAATTGTAGAGGCACTGCCGCACATACACACTGTAGCTTGATTCCCGTTTGTGTCCACACACACACACACACACACACACACACACACACACACACACACACACACACAGAGAGAGAGAGAGAGAACCAGATCTCCGTTCTGCACTTCTTCTTTTTTACTGAGGGAGTAATTGGCTCCAGCAGCAGCTACAGATGCTTGTGGGGAGAAATGGTGCAAATAAAACAAATCTAATTGCAAATAAGTTACCTGGTGAGTTCAGTTAGATATTCTCCTTCAGGGCCTCAGAGGAAAGAAAATATAAGACAAGGGGGGTACATCCTACCGAGATACACCCAACGCTGCACCTGCCACACCTGTTGGGTTAATTGGATTTTCCGACATTCAGAATCATCTACTGTACACTACACTGGCAGTGTTACATTCCCAAATTATTTTCCAGGCCTGAAGAGGGCAGACGAGTCTTCTTTTAAACATGGAAGGTGGCAGTCTTTATCACATCCACAGTGTGTTTGTTCATTTATATATAGTAATATAATCTCCTAGTGTCATACAATGTATTTCAGCTTATTATGAAGAACTAATTTAGTGTTTCTAATTACAACAGCTGTAGAATTTATCATAAATTATTTAGAAAATCGAGCACACGCAGCTCCACATCAAAGCCACATAAACCTACATATAACAGCATTGTATTCAAATGCATGGGGCTTGGCAAACACACTCCTATCAGATTCATTAGTTCCACCAATGTAACAGTGGCAATAGTGTGATAACTGCCCAGCAGGCAACAACAATCAGGCGAAATAGAAGTGTATTTCTCTGTGACGTGAGCTATAAAAGGCATCCATCCAAAGAAGTGCGTGTGTGTGTGTGTTCAGACAAAAGCCAACGCAGTGGCACATGGTCGGAGAGCGGAGAAAACACCTTTCTCCTTATCTTTACGATGCTGCGGTGGTGGCGCTTTCCATGAATGAGACAAGAGCAGGAGTTCCCCCTCATTCACATCCTTTTGTTTCCTGTCCAGGAGAGTTAATGTCTGCTACTGTGTAGTTTATGGACACATGAATACGGGGATGCTAGCCTTGACTTTTGAATATGCAGAGAAACAAATCCTCTTCACATAATTATTAGGGCTGCTGGACGGTACACCTATCTCCCGATACGATACTATCACGATACTTGGGTGCCGATTCGATATGTATTGTGATTTGATGTTGCGATTTATTGCTTCTGTTGCATATTTTTGTTAACTTTTTTAACACTAGACCATGGGAAAAAGATGAATCATACACTTCTAGGAACTTTTACTTTGGAAAATATCTAAATGAATACAGTAAAAATGTTTGATTTTCAGCATGTATGTAGTCAGAGATGAATGAGATGATTTTTTTTTTTTCCCAGCAACCCAAAACTCAAAGACTAAAGACATTTTAGTGGTATTTTCTTTTTAATTTATAAGGGACATGTAATGTTTTATACTTCTGGTGAATATAATCCAATCAATCTTATTTCCATATATGTATTTTGTGTATACAGTTCCCTTTGTTAACACCTTATTTTGAAAACCGGACGTAGTCACACGTGTATACTTCTGCTAACTTCGCCAAGTCCGTTGCTAGCCATTACCGTCAGCTCTAGTTCTCTTTATACATCCATGGTCAGCTCCAACGGGGCCGTTTGAATGCATTTAACATAAATGTCAGTATATGGGTGCTCTACAGTTGTAGCGTCGGCTGATTGGACCACGGAGATGCGAGTGACGGCCAACTTGACCGCACGTTACTGCAATACGATAACGTTTCCTGTCCATGACAATGTGTGGAATCCAAAGTGTTTCCATACTTAACTGTATGTGTACTGTTTACCACTTTGGATTTAAAATGTGAGGGTGCAGGTCATATCCACGCGGACCCTCCGCCGTTTTCTACTTTCTTGTTTCGGCTCGCCGCGGCTGACTGCGGTTTGTTTTGGTTGACGGATACGGAACAGATATGACGTCACTCTACTCTGACTACGACATTATAAGCGGTAACTTCCTTCTATCTCTGCATAGACTCAAATTAAGCAAATATATCGATTCTGGCATTAAAAAAATCAATTTCAAAATCGTAAAAAAAAAAAATAGCGATACATAGGTGAATACATTTTTTTCCCACCCATAATAATTATGTTAATAGAATGCCCAGAATAATAAAATCTGATCGATAGTTTGATAATGTTCATGCTATGGAAACAGAAGCAATGAACTGCAAGGATCTACTGCTCATCATCAACAGATTTTGCTGATGATAAAGAGTCTAATAAGGCAATTGGACATCTCTGGAAATCATACTGGTTCTTTCATTAAGAACATGCTGGAAACAGCAAAAAACGGAAAACGGCCATCAGAAAATGATTGTCCTTTAAACTGAAGAAGACAAGCTACTTAACTTGCGAAATGGTCCTTTTATAGAAAATGGGGTTATTATGGAAAACAATACAGTGTAATTTCGAAGCGGTAATAAGACAGAAATAAACAGTTTTCCCTCTGTAATCACATTACAGTATTGTTAAACTCAGTGGTGTGGGGCAGATAGATGTCATCACTTTGTGGTCACCAGATCCATCGCTCTCACTGTAATAGTCCATAAAACTCTACTGCAATCATCTCTCTTAGTACAGTAATGTTGCAGTGTCTTTGAGAAACAATGGGATGACTCACACAAGATGATACGTCTCTGGATTCTGTAGCGAGATCGGCTTGTCTCAGACAAAAATAATAGCGCTGGATGCCGCTCTGTCCTCCCTTTCATAGTGGAAATGAAAATGAATCAGGGCAAAAGATAAAAGCTTGACAAGCACCACAGTCAATCCTTCAGTTTAACAGCCAGAGAATTCACTACTGAACAAATGAAAGTGGGCTGCTGGGGAGAGGGGAATAGCATTATTGTGAAAGAGGATGGCATTGCGAGAGCGGAGCAGTTTAATGTGTGTGTGTGTGTGTGTGTGTGTGTGTGTGCCTTTGTCGCCACTCTGCACTTTCTCACTTACAGAGAGAGAAAAGAAAGGAGGCGTGCATGTGTTTAGAGGAGATGGGCTTTGAACACAGAGGATATGTGAGCTTCAGGCCTTCCTCAGAGAGGGCAGGTTTGACCAAATAAACTGCCCTGACTCTCTGAAGTCTGTTGCCCTTCTCTCTGAGGGGGACCGCTGTATTATTCACTGCAGCTCGGTGAGTGTGTGCAGCTCCGCTTGGCAGTGATGCAGTGACTTCTAATCGGTAAGTAAGTCTAGCATCAGCATTTCGCTGAAGACGTGTTGCTGTCTCTTGGGCCGCTGACCTAATCGCTGGAGCTAGCAATGAGCGGACTAATCCATCAATGTGACACCACCAATCCCCCCATGCCCACCACCTTCACCACACACACCTAGCCTCTCTTAGTGGGTGTGGACAGCGAGGAACAGGGACACCACGACGTGAAACTGTAAACCCAGGGTCAAAATGAGAAAGATTTCTGCTGAGGTTTTGCTTTGTTTCAGGGGAAAAGCTCCAGTGTGGTGGTCTTCACAGTCACAGGCCTTTAAAAGTTACAGTGTCATTTTGCCCCTAATCAGATCCCCACATCTCCTGTGTGAGATCCTGCAGGCTCCACTAATCTCATTACAAACCCCCATACGGAGGAGCTGCAGAGGAGTCCCTCGGACGCCCCACCTGCTCACACAACAGAGCTCCGCGCACTGATCTAATCAGGTGATATGCCCAACATTGATTTTCAGCTATAACATTTTGAATAGGATTGGAGTGGATTGAAGCGAGGAGACGGACAGGGGAAATGACGAGAAAAAAAGAAATGGGATGGAGAGACAATACGAGGAAATCAGAACGATGCGCGTGACGATGTGAGATCCACGACTCGCTGTGTCTGCTGTCATCTGCATATCCCCAGGGCTCAGATAGCAGCAGTTAGTATTGAACGGTGACTTTAAGACATGGAAAATCCTTAAAGTATTTATCTTTACAAATCCTTTAATTTAATGCTAAGTCTAAAAATCTTTTTTTCTTAAAACTAATGACAAAATCTGCATGATGGATTGAGACCTTTCCATTAAATAAGTAATTTTTCTGTATTATATATTCCTGACATAAGTGGAGTTACATTTTTTTTTTTTTTGGCAGATGTCCGTAGCCAACAATACTATTTGCATCCAACCCGGGCAGACATTAGATACTGTATGTATATTTTCCTAAATCTAACCAAGTAGTTTTGTTGCCTAACCTAACCAAACTGCAACTGAAAACCAAAAATAATTATTAAAAAAAACAAAACAGGAAATAATAAGTCAACTAAGTGTAAAAATAGCCATCTCATGAGACTCAAACCCTGGTCTCCTGGATAAACGTCCTGAATTTGACCCATTAGTCCACCACAACCTACTCCCTGCAAATATTTTCTTGCAGAAAGCCATTCAGCTAGCTAGCTATTGTTAAATTAAGCAGCATATGCAACTTAGTCGGATGTAAATAGCCGAATAGCTGCAGTGTGTGCCGCGTTCTCACCCGGGTGCAAATAGACACTTGCCCTTGCAGATCCACAGACTTGTAAATTGTGGATAACGGCATATAGAGGAATGATAAGCATTACATTGTTTGTTGTATCTCTTCAACTGCAGCTCATTAATGCCCTCTCACTGTCGCTTCTCTTGTGTCGTTCATTGGAGGGGTAGGCAGACATAGACTGCGGGACAATAGGAGGATTAATGGGGAGTCGGCCTGGCTGCTGATATGAGGTCCAAACAGACAGAGGACTGGATCCCTCCCCCAAGGGACGGCTTAATGACAGACATTAAAAATAATTAGGAAAGACAAAACAGTCCTGCTCGAAATTAACCCTCCTTAAATCCAAGACATGTCCCTCTGTGAGCAGCATTCAGGCTGTTCAATTACGATTATCATGATTATAACAGAAACGTCATTAGAAATGTATCCGTTTGCATGATGTGGTGTTTGCTGTTTAGTAATCAGTATCGTTAGAGGTTTCATATTCTTTTCAGAAATTAGACTCAAATGGACTGCTATCAGGTTAGTTTTCTCTTTGCACAGTTTAGTTTTCTAATTCCTCTGCTTTGAGCCAAAATACAACAGATCAGTAGTTATGGGTTAGGAGCTTTACAGATTTTTGAAGAAAAACTGTGATTGGGGCTTAAAATTAGAAAGAAGAAGATAGCAGAATTGCCATGCACATTAGCCATCTTAAGCCAGGGTATATCCTTAAACACCCATTAATTATTCAACTTAAATCACTGAGTTAATAAGGCTTTAATTCGCTTAAGGGTCCAACTACAACAAGTGTAAAGTACAGTAGTATTTTGCATACTTATTATGTTCTGTGTGGATTTAATCTGGAGGGTATTTAACGAAATAAAAGAGAGATCTTTGACCAGAATGCACATCTCGTTAGTCGTTCCCAAACATTTAATGGCCCTAATGTCTTCCCACTCACTGTAATAAACAAAATCCTACGCTGAAATGACACGACAATTAAGCAATGAATCATGGGAATGATGTTTGAAATGACTTAACCTGTCACTTGTTGCGTTCTTATGCAATTAACTTTCACAATTAAGAGCACAGTAAAGGCACTAAGAGATTTATCAAATCCTACACGCCAGGTATGAAAACTGAATATTAAATGAGTTGGAAGAAGCTTGTTGCTGAAATGAGACCTGACCACAGTAATTTCACAGTAGTGGACTCCATAAAAAAAGAAAAAGTAGAGAGTAACTAGAGAAGATGAGCTTAGTGAAGTGATTTGTGTGGCTCTCACAACCATATAATTTATCGGCCGTTGGGGAGTGTTAGTTAGAGTTACATGTCCAGTGGACAGCAGCTTCATATTTCCATAAAGCCTCCTTTCAGATCCCACACTGTGTATGGATGTCAGAGACATCCGTCTGCTCTGCTCTAGGGAGGACTGGGATGCTGCCAGAAGCGCAGTGGATCCCAGTTCAGGTAGCCTACCGCAGACAGGGAGCGAATGGGTGGGGTGGAAACCAGAGATGGCTCCTTTCCCCCTCCTGGTCCCAAAAGAAGGGGTGTATTGGCATCAGCAAGCTGCAGACCCCCTCAGATAATTAAAAGTGAGGTATAAATCAGTGTGTAAGCAGTAATCACACAAGCTCCTGCCAACTCCCCGCAACGATCATAAATCTAGAGGAAAACAAAGCTTCAGCACTAACAAAGGCTCTGCAATCCCCACTGATCTTGGGTTGGATATGCATTTCATAGGAACCACATTGCCCTTCTATTGCAGAAATAATACATCTGTAATAATGAAGACATGCCTTTATGTTTAAATTGATCAAAGTCTCTGCGAGGGATGACTTCATACAGGAGGGTTTTCATGGAAGAAATGCTCTTCTACAAGAATATGGATTAAGAGCAATTTCAGTGTTAATGTTCCTTATGCAATCCTAATCTCCTTGGCTTGTGTTTAATACGTGTTGCATGGAAGAAAACCTTCACAGGGGCCAGAAGAAAGAGAAGATGTTACCACTCGTATGTGACATTTTGACAAGAACAAGTAAAAGCTGAATGGAGCCGATGTTTGTTGCACTGGTGTGGGGATGGGGAGGTGGTCGCAGAACAACACATCACGCACCGTATTGATTTGTGAAAAAAAAAAATAGTGAAAAGTGTGAGACATGAAAAGAAGTTATTGATCCTTACTGAAATCATGCTGATTAAAGTCTGGGCCAAGAGGGAGGTCAATAATGGTTCACCAATGAATGCATCCTGATAAGGTCGGGGTGAAAAAACACTTTATGAGCACAAAGAAAGAAAAAGAAGAACTACAACCACCGATTTGATCAACTTTGCTCGCGTACCAGTTAGTGAAACACATTTCCTTTCACATGCACAGAAACAGAATCTCTATAAGTTACTGCCCCCAAGACATGATTTCAAAACATGAAAGACGATATCAAGATCGCATAAGACGAGCCTACCATTTCTTTGTTCTTTAATTTTACCTTGTTGCTGAAAGAGAGTCGGGGACAAGGACCTGCAGGGCCGGGATCAAAGCTAGTCTTGTGCGCTGAGCAGTCAACTGTAAAACACGATGCCTGAGGACTTATCCAGGCTTATATAGTGAGGAAATGACTCCCTCTTCCCTCTGTCAATGCAGCGAAATCACGATGAAAAGCTCAACATCTCAACGTGTTATTAAATGAGATTCAGGAGTTACTAACTGGAAAACCAGGACCAATAACAAGCAAGAGTCTCAACCTGCTGCAAAAACACTTCCTCTAAAAGCCAGTTTTAATAAGCAGCACGTTCTGGTTGTCATGATAAAAAACACCTAATCGGATCCATTACTTCACAAACCCCATAGCCTGACCTCTAGCATTAAGCAAAGCTGGCTTTTATCACAGCTAAATAGAGAAAAATACATGAAAAACTTCACATCTGAGACCACTGGGCAATAGAGCAGAGACGGATTATAGCATGTCTAAGCTATCAGAACAAACATGTTGTGTACTTATCCTTCTGCTAATCTGCAGGGATCAAAGCTTGTTACTGAGATTACCTGCTAATCAGCACAAAAAGCACAAGCGGATCCAACGGACAATGATATTACTCAGTGGGTGTGTGTGTGTGGTGTGTGTGTTCAAACCCCCTTGTGATCAATAAGGCTGTAAGCGTGCGTTTAAATCACGCTGCCCTCTGTTCTTGGGTAAACATCCGTGTGAATGGCAAAGACAGCTATAGTATAGTCAGTGTTTTCTCAGTCAGGCCCCCTGATTTTAAACAATAATGACTTTTTAATGTGGAACTGTGATTACATTGTCACGATGAAATATGGGTCGTCTTGACCGCATTGGAAATGAGGGCCTAAACGTGAATTACTACGGCAGCATAGATTACAGCAGTGCTCCAGGTGAGGCAATCTTCATAAATTCAAATCTAATCTTAACAGAGCCAGCAGTGTCAGCCAGTTGAGAAGGCCTTTACTGAGGGGAGGCTGGGCCAGAGGAGACAAAGACCAGAACTCGGGCTACTTATAGTCAACACTCAAGTCAAAAGAGAGGACCAAACAGCCAAACCATTAAAGGAATAGTTATGTATACTTTCTTGCCGAGAATTACATGAGAACGTAGATACCATTCTCATGTCTGTAAGGTAAATATGAAGCTAGCCAGCAGTCGGTTAGCTTAGCTTAGCATTGAGACTTGCAATATGGCCCAGGGGGGGTAACCAGTTGCTAGCTGTAGCTTCATATTTGACAGACACCGGTGAGAATCATATTGATATTCTCATTATACTCTTGGCAAGAGAGCGAATAAGCGTATTTCCCCAAATGTCAAACTATGTATTTCTATAACTTAAAACCTTGTATACTCTCTTATAGAGTCCAAAAATCTTTTTTTTCAAACAAAAATATAACTTATTTCATGTGTTTCTAATGCAAATACCAGTACAATGCAAATCACATCAAGAATTTAATTGTCAGATATCAAGTAGGAGTTTCTCGTGAAGTGATGAGCACTCTGCATGCCATTTAGATTGACTTGTTTCCAGAATATTCCTTAAACAAGTGAAGCTACGAGGAAAATGCAAACTGGACAAAAGTGGTATTAGCTCAACACTGGCTGAAAAACATGTTTGAAGAAAAGAGTGATTTTAGGGCTAAAATCCTCATCAGACATCTAAATGTGATGATTTGAGTCATAGGATCCTTAGCTGAGGTCATTACAGACAATTCAAAATGCACTGAATGAAGATCTGTTGTATCCACTATTAAAGTAATTGTCTAGTTTTTAAAGTATCAGTTGTTTCTCTGTCCAGGACATGTGTCAATTATATTTTATTCCCCCATGAAGTGGTGACACAATGGTGTCAGCGAGGTGACAAATCACAGGGATGTGGTGTGGGGCGAAGCTGAGTATCTGTCAGCACCCTGTCAGGGGCTGCTGCCCTGGTTTATCTATCCTCTGCCTGCAACTACAAGTGATCACAGTTTGATGGCTCGAGCCATGCACCTCACAGGGACATTTCTTATTCAAGTCACAATGCTGTCATTGACGTTTTAGAGCCTGTGGGGCGCTACGGTGATGATAGCACAGTTCCTATTAGCAGCGAGCGCTCTGACATCGTGACAGAATTCTTATTACGTCGACAGCATCAATATCTCACACCTCCACGTACAAATCATATGCGAGGAACCTCCTACGCCATGCACGGTGGGAATATAATACGCTTTTATGCATTCATCTACAGAGCTTTAATTCTCAATACCACCTTCACATTTGGCACTGGGAGGAAAGAACAGCTGAGGACACAGAGGCCATGTCCTCTGTATTTTGTTTCTGACAATTTGGGGATTCGGCAAACTGAAATAAAGTTTTCATTAACTGTACAAAAGCTGCACATGGTGTGTTTTAAAGGACCAGTGATCACCTGAAAAGATTTGTTGTGTTTTTGTTACCTTAGAATGAGCCACTCATATCTACATAGGGAGCGGATCCTCTTCACGGAGTCCGCCATGTTGCACCGCCATGTTTCTACAGTAGCCCAGAATGGACAAACCAAACTTCCTGCTTGGGCTGGAGTCGATAACGTTACTTACTCCCGTTGCTGCCACTCTCTCTCTCTTGCTTCACCACTAACTTCCCTCGTACACACACTCTAAGCACTCTACTCTCACAACGAATGGCTCTAAAGAGGGCCAATCGCATTTACACGTCAGCCACCATAGCAATCCTACACGCTTGGCACACGGGAGAATTTGTAATCTGCAACCTCATCACTAGATACCGCCAGATCCTACACACTGTTCCTTTAAAGGATAATAGCGACATGTTTTGACTGAATTGACTATATTTTAAAGGAATAGTTTGACATTTCTTGCCAAGAGTTAGATGAGAAGACTGATACTGGTTAGCTTAGCTTAGCATAAAGATGTGTTAAGGAGGAAACAGCCAACCTGGCTCTGTCCAAACGTAATAAAATCCACCAAAAATCAACTAATTAACATAAGTGAGCTTTAGAGGTGCTGATAGTCAGATTTGATCAGAGCCAGGCTAGCTGAGCTAACCGGTTGCTGGTTGTAGCCTTATATAAAATGGATATGAGCACGATACCGATGTTCATGTGAGCTTTGCACCCAAATGACGCGTATACTCTAGCATTGCTAGGGGATGCTACATAGCAGGTGTATTGCTCAGGACTTAAGGAAGCGCAGTGTGTTGAGTGTTAAGTTGTTTAGATGAGCGGTTCTTGACAAAGCTGCAAGCAACAACACCAGAGGCCAAGAAATCGGCCCGTTCGGAAAAGGCCCGTTTAGAACTGGCACTGCACTTGTCCCCTTAATGGCGCAATTAAAAAGACACATGCAAACTGACTGGTCATGTTGCACAAGCCCAATGAAGATAAAGTAGCTGCGTCATTTGACAATTTTCTATTTTGTCTCTTGGCTCACCCTTATAAAATGAAACTAAAACAATTACAGACATTATTTGACTGTATCACATTTAAAAATGTATTTAATAATCGGGGACACTTTTCCCAGACGAGTTGGAAAGAAAGCCACGACGCATGCAGCTGTTGCTTCAGTTAACGCAGTGTTTTTGGATGAGGAAAGAAAGTGAGAGAGATGACTGGTGGGAACAAGAATGAAAAGAGAGTAAACTTTTAATTGTCTCAAGATTTGTCGCTGTGAACTGAGTGGGCAGAACAGCTCAAGATGTTACACATAAGCCTCAGTATTTTTTAAATCCTGGCTACATCCTTGTACATACTAAGCTCTTGGAAGGGTTTCCACTTGGCTGGTGCTGCTAATCACATATGAAATCTAAATGTGCATGCCTTTCCCCTAAGAAGGTATATATCTATTATAAATTACCCTTCGCTCCACTGATACATCATACATTAACCTTTGTCAGCTGACAAGTCATTAACTGGCCTATTTAACTGAGATGCATCAGCAGACTTTGGTGCATTTACCAACCTTTACACCCCAATATAACTGTTTCAGTGGCTCCACCCGGGGCTGGAAAGGTAAGAAATGAAAATAGTTGGGGGATTTTTGGCGCTTTCAGTGACCCCCTGGTCTAAGAGGCATATATTTCTGCGTCCCTTCATTCCATGGCAGTGACACGGTAAAAGGTCAAAGCCCCTGAGCGTGCCACTGAGCCGGCAGAGGCATTAAGAGGCCTGCTGAAAACCTGCAGCTTTCATGGCTCAACGCTCTCTTCCAATGTTCTCCCCAAGCAAACACATAGCATTTGCATACCACCCTGCTGATGTGCCTTAGACACAAATCACAGAACAAAAGAGATTATACAAGGGTGAAATACAGTATAATCGTGTGTGTGCACGTGTGTGTACAGTAAAGACAGAAGGAGATATTGGAAAAAACATTAAAATAGATATGGTAATGATTGAATCTGGGACTTTACACCTGAAGTGCTCCCTCTCTCCATGTTAAGATATATTGGAGGAAAGCATTTTGAGAATAGAGAATAGGGAATAAAGAGCAGTTGAGCTAAAATGCATCTCGTCTGAATCCCTCAAGCCCTCGCATGCGGCCATTATCCTTCTTGTGTATGATTCTCTGATGCCTCATACGCTCTGGTAAAGTGCTCCTCTCATTAAAAAACAATGTGATATCTCCAATTTCTAATTAAATAGGACATTATCTCAAAGACAAGCTGGAGTGGAATGAGGCCCTCAAACGAGTTATGAAAAAGACTAGCTGCTCATCGCCTAATCATGCTTATGTTGATCTCAATGGTGTCTTCGCATTCAGCTGATACTCGGGGATAAAGCGGGGTTATTACACAGCTAATCTATCCAGGAGAATGGTTATGTTTTTTTCCAAATCTATTGGTAATTTGAGAAGTGCTACTTTGCAGAAGAGAAAACCCATGTGGTTTGAGGCATTTGATGGAAAATAAGTGTGGTCTAAATAGGCCTTTGTTTTCTCCCTGCACTTCAAACGCTTTTCATCTTTACACGGCGAGTGTGTTTTTGAAGCTCAACTCGTACTTCATTGTTGGCTTTGGCTGCAGGAAAAATAGCCTGTCACCTTTACTCAGGTACAGATAAGCTGAGGAGGAAGGAGGCAAAAGATATCTGTAGCAAAGCAGAGTAGAGGTGAACAAAAATAAGTGCTATTCACTACAATATAATGCAATACTCGGTGTCTGTGAATCAGCTCTCTCTAAGCTCAAATCTACTTGAACACTTGAAGCAAAACTATACTGCTGGTTCTCTTCCGCATCATTTGCTGTTCTTATCTATTATTGATTTAATCTGTGTAAAAGTGTGTATGTGCGTGTGTCCATCCACACAGGGATCTCGATGATGTCATTTGTTCAAGCTACACAACCTGCTGTACTCGGAGAGCGAACTGCATTTCCCAGTTCCTTTTCTTTTCAGGACAGTGCTCTAAGGAGCATCCTGTTGCCTCGGCCCTGCTGACAGCCAGAACGGCTCGTTGGCCTGAATATTCCTGCGAGCACTAAGTGTTTCGCTGTCAGCTCACATCACATGCATCCAACATGATGGCTGCTTCCTGTGTGTGTGACTGAGCACGAGAAGCGAGGGGTAATGGGTTAAATCAGCTGAAATACCAGTTAGGGCAGACGGGGCTCCATTAAGACGCACAGGTATAACAGTGAGATGTCTATGTTTACATCTGAGTGCTTGAATGCAGCTCACCCATAACTGCTTTAAAAGGTCTCCTTCACCATGAGAAGAGATTTAATAGATTCCCTGCAAGTGAAATGCCTTTTCTTTTTTGTGTAATAGTACAACATGCCATAAAAAAGCTGCTCCGATGTGGTTTATTGGTGTGAAGAAAGCCAGTCTAACC
The DNA here is from genome assembly GCA_916701645.2 of Sebastolobus alascanus. Taxonomy (NCBI): domain Eukaryota; kingdom Metazoa; phylum Chordata; class Actinopteri; order Perciformes; family Sebastidae; genus Sebastolobus; species Sebastolobus alascanus. The sequence goes on from CAKAOJ020000169.1 coordinate 713,755, forward strand.
TGTAGTCACATTAAATTGTACCATCTTGAAAGCATCAGTGATTTGATACAAGGCAAAAGACCCTAAAAGGCACCTTTCCTGTCGCTGTGCCATGGGGCCACGCTGGCATCGTGCTTCACGGCCAGCGTGCCATTCATGGAGAGATGACAAGGACACAGCCCAGATGACTTCTTCCAGCACCGGGGCTGCTTGGACCTGATAAAGACACATAATTACACCGCTCCATTTATCTCTCAGGGTCAATCCCATCTCTACCTGATGATAGTAAGAACTCTCCTGCACCGAACCTGAGTTCAATTTCAGATAACATTGTCTCCAGCATTTCATTCAGCAGCTTGCTTACTGTAGGTGTGTATGGCAATGAACCTGGAAATAATGTGCTGGATGAAAGAGGGCTTTCACACCGTCAGACTGGCTAACCTACGAAGGAAGATCACGAGAGCTCAGCAATTATGTCTCCACCCCTCCAGCAATTATTTCTTCTGGGTTCTGGTGTAAAACCCATGCTGAATTATACATCATTTAAATAAATGAATACACATATTCTTTGTAAACAACATGGCTAGCTGTAGTAATCTCACTGGTTTGGCTATGTCTCTGGTTTTCCAGCTGTTTTCTTTGAAATGATACCTTATATGGTATAAAAAATATACACAAACGGCCGTGACAAAGTGTCGGTATTTGACGACCTGGGAATGAGAACGGGCTGGTCTGTCAGCACTGTTGCCGTTGTTTGCACTGTTCGTGCTGTGCGGAGGCAAACCCTCAATCATATGCTGTGAATTTTGAATTTAGCACATTTAATCTACTGTAAAGGTAAGATTCTGCTCTGAGTGACTCCTGAAACCTACAAAAATCTAACTCAACCTAAAAACACTTTCTTTTTGTGACCTTAATGACATGAAATCATAAGCCAAGGGTGAATTATTGATCAAATCTGAGTCTAGAGATGAGGGAAATAAGGGTGACAGGCCCTTTACACACCATCAAGAGGTGTCACAATCACAGCATGCCCAATGTATTTCCAGACATCTTCTATGGAGCATGAACAATCAAATTTCCTCTCAGTTCCCCAAATGTCTATTGGTGTTTGTCCCCGGAGCGGGTGATTTTACGGAGGTCTGTGTGTTGAGAAGTTACAGAAGGGACCTGGATATATCCTCGACCGTATGGACCTCAATGGCTGTCTAAACGGCATGGACTGAGATGGAAATATACAATGAAGACTAGAGAAACAGCTCAGTAAATCCCCTGGAGATGTTAGCTGTCAAATTCAGCAGTGACACATAAGGGCTGCTGTATTTTAACATTAAAATAAGACAAGGATAAGAAGCTTCTGTTTGATTAAGAAGCTGCTAATTTTCACCTTTAGCCATGGACATCTTTAAAATAACGTACAGCGTGTAGGTAGGCAATATATTGGCATGCTTTTCATGAGCAGTAACCTATAAGTTACAGAATCATGACCTGCATTGTAAATTTCTTCGGAGATGCAATTTATATTCATAGACCTTTAAAAGGCCTGTTACACTGTAGGAGGCAGGTATTCAGTATCTTATAAACTCAGAGGGTTCAAATCCTTTCCCAGATTCTTATTCGACAAAAGGGATTATTGTAAAAAAAATATATGATCAAGGAGGGATAGCTGTCAAGTCAAATTGAAATCCAATTTCAAAGACACACAGCTGAATTCGACCGTTTTAAAAACCAGGGGCTATATTCACAAAATATCCTAACGGTAAGAGGAGCTCCTAACTGGCTGAGTTAGGAGAAACTCCTAAAGATAATGTGCATGTCAGACCCACTTTTAGGACTCCTAGGTTTTTGAGTAAGCATTTTACCTACTTTTAGTAAGTCCTAAAAGTCGGAGAGAAGTTAGTGGTAGTCCAGTCACTGACACCTGCTCACAATCAGTCAAGTGCTGCAGCTAATGTGCCTTATCACATTGGTGTTTTGGAAAAATATGACAATAACGAACTTTTAAAAGCATATTTAGATGGAGAGTGACTCAATAAGAATCAACAAATGGAAACAATCCAGAGATACTGAAAGTTTTAACACAACTTATAAAATATATAAAACATTCGTTACTGATCCGTCCATCATCCAACTTAATGTAACTTTTAATTAAATATTTTTTGTTTAATTTAATTAAATCACTTTTTGTATTAAAAAAAAAAACTTTGTTTGAAATTAATTCATTTTTAATAATTAAAAACATTTTAATTCAATGCAAATCAATATAATTCAATTTTTTAAATTCATTTCAATCCAATATATATTTTTTATTTAATCATTTAATTCTAATACACTGCAGTGCAACCTAATTTATTGTAATGCAATCCATCAATTAAATTAAATGACTCAATTCAATTAAATTCCTTTTCATGCTCGTTGGTGGGCATTTTATTTCACCTTCACTGACGCAAACCAGTCACCTGTCAACATATTGAGTAAATTCAATCTGAAACATGAGGTTAACCATTGCAACAGAGTAACTCCCTCTCAGTTCTCAGTCTCTGAGTAAAAGTTGCTCTCAGCAGCTTTATGAACAGCTCTTAAGAAGAAACTCTTTTAAGAGGACTATAATTGGTAAGATAAGACTCTTTGTGAAGAGTACGGCCCCTGATGAAAACAAGAATCAACTTCTGATGATGCAGCTGTTCAAGTGCAAGTCACCGGTAGAAGTGTTTGCTGATGCAGCATCTTTGAAAACAATAAGTGTGAGGTAAACTCACCACCAAAGGTTTCTCTCTCCTAATGATATGAAACAAGGATCTCCTCCACATAAACAGGAAGCTCATCCTACACCATCAATTATGCAACAAAGTTGGTCTCCTGATACCAACTCAAAACACCGGAATTTGCTCTAGGTGATTCACTCTTTGTGAATATTGTTATTCAGATCATCTATTTCGGCATGCAGCTATATTCTGTACGAAGATCATCATCTCCATTTGGTACTGTGCATTTCCCAAGATGTTGTGAATTTGCATTTCACCTTGAGTTCTCAATACTGTATATGAACAAGTAAAAACAAGCCGGGATCAGATAAATTGAATAAGTTTGCATGCAACTGCAAACATGCATTAAAGAGAAATGAATTGCTTGAGCAAAGACATACACTAGCTTTCATAGTAGAGAAAAAACTTTGAGACAATTAAAAGTTCTTCTGGGAATCTCAAAAGTGCCGACCTTCATTTTCATTGAGCAGCTGCCACTATGCACTTTGTCTGATAGTGACAGCACTATATAAATTATGTCACTAATGAGCTTTTTTCTTCAACACAGGCTTGTGTGTAGCACAATGAGGTGACGTCCTTAATCGTTTTGAATCAAGGTTACAGAAGACAATGGTGAAGTGGTGAATAAGATCTTTTGTTCGAGGGCGTCACTGTGAAAGTACTGCTCCAAACAAAAGGCTGTAAATCTACAGACAGTGCTCACAAATATTGCACATCGCTGCACTATTTATTGTTACACAGCACAGAGAATATAGTCTACGTGTCAACATAGTGAAAGAACAAAAAGAGATTTACTACCAATCCTCACAACATTCTCTCCTATTCTCAGACTGAATCTCAGACACATGGTTGCAGTGATGGATACTGTTACAGTGGGTCATGGATGAATCAGATTGGATTGACAGTGTGAGATCGCGCCGTCTGCGATAGATTAATAGAAAGCGGAGGTAGACTGCAGCACTTGTTGTGTTCAGGTCTGGGACGGTCAGGTGTGAAATTAAACAGGAAACAGACATGGCCGAGGGCTGTGCAATACAAAAATGGATCAGCCCGACTGCATGTATAATTGATGAAAACATTTCGAGTGAGCGTGGTGCATCGAATTCAAGTGAATATGATGAATAAGTGAATTATAAAGTGAAGTATGTGATCCAATGGTAAAGGTTTATAATATAATAAATAATATAAAAAAAACACATATTGCCTGTCCATGCAAAATCCCAAATCTGAGTCAATTAGATCAACTCTCTGATCCCAGCTTTGGAAAATGGGATTTATGTGCTTATAGTCAGTGTGTAGCCAGCGCCACAGCTGAGGGAGATAAGGAGGAGAAAAACATTGAAAGGAAAATAAATGTAATCGAAAACAAAAATATAGGCGACGGTACAAGTCAGCTGTCAGTAGGAAAACACATTCCCCACCAGCAGTAATCACAATCCATACATCAAACTGCCGAACCCATCGTGTGTGTGTGTGTGTGTGTGTGCACGTCTGTCCTTACTGTATATGTGTGTGTGAGTGTACCAAAGGGGAAGGGAAATGCAGAGCGTACTGAATTATTGAGTTGAATTTTCACGGGCTGAAGGTCAGTGAGCGAGGGGGGGAAAAAAACACGCCTGATTAAAAATAGATGTTTTCTTATTGTCTGCCATGCCAAGTGCTGAATATCAGAAATTGCAGAGATGATTATTCCCAGAGTCAACACAATCAAAATCATCTCCCATGAAAGGATAAGCCAGGACAAATATGAGCAACAGGATTGTAACAAGAAGCTGAAGTAGACAAAATGGAAGTCCACCAGAACGACACACATGACTGTGGGCGGGCCGATATTACTCACTAAAAATCTATGATTATTAAGCACTAATCACGATTACGACCTCCATTAGCACATCATAATTGATCTTTAAGGAGCTTCTGAGATTTATACGTCCCCTGTGCAGTGAAACTTTACTCCAATAACAAAGATTTCTCAACCAGGAGAAATCCATTTTGGACTAATTGGATTATCAGTGGAGAATTACAAAGTGATCTCACAGCGTTGCCAGCAGTCCTCTTAATGAGCTCTGTCCTCATAAACGTAGCATCGGCCTTCTCTTACGGCCTAATTGATATTTCATTAGAACCTTTCTATTTATGATTTTAATGGCTTGTCCTATCGCAGTACAAGGCAGGGCTGTTAGTGGGACTAGCCGGAGGTTGCTATTGGATATATTGTCAGCTTCAATGTGGTTCGGATGGGCTCTAATAAAAAAAGCTGGATTTATGCTTTTACCCTTTGGATACTGGTTTACAAGAACATGGAGTCATTAAACAGATCTAGATGTCCCTGTCCTTCAAGTACAGACACACAGACATCCATGTACATGTAAGGGATGCGTTAAAGTGCTGCGCATTTCATGTCAGTCCTCAGCTGGAACGTAACCATTTGTAATCTGCTTCTATAGACCAACTCGGTAATCATAACTTTCTTGCTCTATCTCGAGTCGGCGTGATGATGTTATGTAGTCTCATTTAGCTACTTGTTAGCAACCACCTTTTTTATGTGCGATATTTACTGACGTATTTTATATCGTAGAACAAAATGTTAAAATCTCTTCTGCTTGTGTTAACCACAGACCTTATTTCACCAGAAATGCTAAAATGCTAACTCATTTCTGGGTTTTCGCACCACTCTGTTAGTGCTAAAATATAGAAAATTACTTCCCAATGACAATAGTCACGGTATTGACGGTATTAGAAGTTTTTGGCAGTATCCATCAAAATGTTTCACCATAGTAAAACCGATGAGTGGTTCCTACTCATTGGGCTTCCCTAATCAACACCTAATTTGATGTAATGTATCTCCACCCTTGTTAGGGGGTTGAGTCGGACAAGTGATGGCTCTCCTTGCCAGACACGACACCACCTCCAGCTGCAGACCCCCATCACTTCCTCTTTACAAGCTTGATGAATGCTAATGGTGGACGCAGAGCTCGTACGCTGGAGTGGAGTCAGATATGGTGGAGGTGGAGGTCGTGGTGGGGGTTAGTGTGCAATGGAGGGTAACTGTTAAACTACTTAATAGATGTATCCTGCCTCTCTCTCCTCCCCCCCTGCACCTGTCCTGAGCCCCTGGACCACTTGACAATTTGTCACACTCTTTCCATTCTCCTCTAGTCTCATTTGCTCGCTGGACAACAAGATGGAGCGTAACGGCTCCACGGCCGCTTGGAGAGGCAGGCCTCATTAAGTGTTTATCCACAGCAAAAACCTACAGTACAGTAAGCTAAAAAAAAAAGAAGAAAATACCCTTGCTATACTCTGCTGCTATTTTTTTTAAGACCTTGACGCATGTTGCCTCACTTCTGTAGGGAGCTGCAGTCCATCACCCGGTAACAAGCTCCGCACTGAAGAAGCATCATTACAAGCAGAAGCCAGTCTTCTAATGACTCGCGTAGAGCAGAACCCTTGTTCCGTTTGAACATGAAGACTTATGAGTGTGGTTGCTTATAGTAGGGAGTGTCCACGGCTACAGTACAGTGGGGAGTAGGGAGCACGGCATGGTGTAGTGGGTTTGCTCTGATCAAAGGGACGGGACTTTGATGAATGCTGTTCATTAGGCACACCCGAGTGGGTTTAAGGGAGAGGACTTAGGGCCATCAAGGGAGGGATACAGAGAAATAATAAGATATAGTGAAGGAGGGAGAGAGAGAATATCAGAAGGGTCAGATGAGTAATATTATGCAACAATATGGAAACACATCATCTTTACAGTCAAACCCATTTCCAAAGCATCTTTGCATTGAGTTTCCACTAAATTTCCAAAGTGGCCACTGGGTGGAGACAGCCGTCTTGTGAGTAAAACCTCCCTCTGCTCCATTCACAGCATGAGTCCACGCATTACCCTGACCTGCAGCATTTTCGGTATTAATCTAAAATAAATGGGGTAGTGTGTCAGCGCGGGGAATTGTGTTTTAATCTGAGGGAATGAATAATGAGCAGCCATTAACAACACAGACACTCTGTGGGCAAAACCAACTGCCCTACAAGTCCACCTGACTGATTGTTTTATGGATGGAGGCTGACAAGCACAAAATGGGGAATGACAGATGAACTCATCCTCCACTCATTAATACCTACAACTGGATTATGAGGTTAAACTCTGCTTCCTCGGTCTGCGCTGAAGTCTCAGATGCTGGCGTAAAGCATACGTGCATCATTGTTGTATTGGAAACTTGTGGCTTAATGGGGTTCAGAGGCAGATTGTCTACGACTGCCAGAAGGAAGCAATGCCAAACAACAATCTGTCTCTTTCTGTTTGCAGCAATATTCTACAAATTGATTTGGTATGCTGTCCGCCTACGTCTTTGCTGAAAAATATGGAGAGAGAACCAGATGTCACAAGAAGTTTTCTGAGACACCTGAGATTCAATTTCGGAGATATGAATACCATTTTCGAATCCGGTGCTCGGAAATTAAATGGACAGACGGCAGCAAATGGGGAATCTGTGCTTTAGACTGTTATTTTAAAATCCCCTACACACTGAGGCTACTCCTATATATTCAATTCAATTCCATTGCAATTCAATTTCACCAGGGTAATCTCTGTGTCTCAACCGCTTTCTAGGGAGACCTATGGATATATATGAAAAACAATACATGACCCAAGAGGACACAGGACCAGAAACAATTAAAAATATATCAAATAGCAATTACAGCCTGCAAACTATATCAGCATTATAAGAGTTAAGAATAGCTTAGAAAGAAGCAAGTGTGGCTTCACATCACTCCAGTTATGAGGTCTTTACACTGGCTTCCTGTCTGTCAAAGAATTCATTTCAAAATACTGTTTTTGGTTTATAAAGCACTGAATGGTTTAGGGATGAAATACATTTCTGATCTTCTGTCACAGTATGAACCATCCAGACCTCTCAGGTCAACAGGGACAGGACTGCTTTCTGTCCCCAGAGTCAAAACGAAACATGGAGAAGCAGCGTTCAGTTTTTATGCTCCACATATCTGGAACAAACTCCCAAAAAACTGCAGGTCAGTTACAACTCTCAATTCTCTGAAATCAAGGCTGAAGACTTTTCTGTTTGCCGCTGCCTTTTATTAAATCATTTCTTACACTGCACTGTAACTTTTATTCTTGTATTTCATACCTGTCTTATTCTATTTTAGCTTGTTTTTATTTTCTATTCTCTTGGATTTTTAAAGGACCAGTGTGTAACATTTTGGGGGATCTATTGGCAGAAATGAAATATAATATTAATAAGTATTAATATTAATAAGTATGTTTTCTTTAGGGTATAATCACCTGAAAATACGAAACGTTGTGTTTTCGTTACCTTAGAATGAGCCGTTTATATACATACATAGAGAGCGGGTCCTCTTGTCACGGAGTTGGCTGCCATGTCTCTACAGTAGCCCAGAACGGACAAACCAAACTTTTCCTGTTTGGACCAGAGTCGATAACATTACTCGCTCCAGAGTTAACCCCCGTCACTCCACTCAGCCGCCGGGAAACAAGACACAGGAAACCTCTTCCACTTCCACTGTACATTCACTTGATATTCTCAGAGCTAAACTAACTCTGTCTTCGGCTCCACTAGCTCACGTGTTCGCTCACACACATTCACCACTGCTCTCTCTCTCTTGCTTCACCACTCACTTCCCATGTACACACACGCGCTGCTATTCTCTAAATGAACTGCGCTACTCTTACAACAACTGGCTCTAGATAGAGCTATTTGTGTTTTCACATCAGCCACCGTAGTTCTCCTACACACTTGGCACACAGGAGAGGTTTCAATCTGCAACCTCACCGCTACATGTCACTAAACCCTACACACTGTTCCTTTAATGACTGTTTTTAATTGCATTTAAATGTCCTTTTTAATGTGTTTCTTTTGCACTTTGTCTCGCTTTTGATGTTTTATGTAAAGCGCTTTGATTTGCCTCGTTGCAGAAATGTGCTATATAAATAAACTTGCCTTGCCTTTAGGAAGATGTTGTTGAACTAATGCTAACTCCTCATGGTTGTAGGTTTTCAGTTAATTAGTGCTTTTGTTATTTAAAAAAATAAATTAGAGTACACAAAGTTCTTTGTAAGCCTCTCTGTTCAGGGTCTTCACGAACGGAGGCCTGATAAGGGTAGAGGTGGGTGTGAAATGTTTAATGTCATGCTCCTGTGATGTGCACTGGCCAGGTGATATTTTACCTCATTATGCAACATTTTCATTAGCTTATTCTGCCTCAGTTGATTCAAATTGGAGGAGTGCTAAGCAAACAGAATGACAGGCAATTAGCTTCCCATGACTTCATCTAAATTCCCTATTAATTATATGATAATGAGGAATTACACTCATTCATATGTGATGGTGCTAGAGGGATTAATGTGGAGCAAAATGAGGAAGCAGATATCCAAAATGCAGTAAATGTCGCAAAAGGCAAGGCAGAGATCAAATAATAAAAATTGTACTTTAAAAAACAAGTCACGTATGCTACATGCGTGTTTTTTGTGAAATGACATTGTTATAGTCCACATTTCATGGTGTGGGGTGCTTGTTGTACAAGATTAAGATATAATACAATGTTAAAAGAAAAGCCAACTTGCTAGTTTTCTTAGAAGCGACATCATTTACACCATAAAGGCCCTCTGCTTTTACTTTTTGAGATGGATCCTTTATATGACAAAAAGGGAGGGCCTGAGCCACCTTCGAAGGATAACTCTGCACCTCTTCATTATTCTTTATACGCACAATTAATGGAGGTTTTTTTTTCTCCTTTCTTCTTAAAGGGCATCTCACGAGTGATAAACTCCGGATGCAAAACGGTTTTGAAATGTGCTGAAGTGGTTGGAGGGATGAAGGAGCATGGGGAGGCTGGGTCATAAACTGTGCAGAGAACTACATTTGGATGTGAGATGAAGACTGCCAATAGAGACATCAAAGAGAGGAGGAAGAAAGAGAAGGAGGCGAGCTCTCTGACGGTAGTTTTTGTCTCTTGACATGTACTCAGACACCACTTTCAACCACAAGTCCTGTGTTTGATGTGGGATGGCGAACAAGCGTACTCATACCTGACTGTCTCAGGTTCATTTCTGGTCAGCACCAGTTACACCAGACCTGGATACACATCACTGTTAAACCATCGGATTATACCAAACCTTCTATATATATAGTTACTAAGAAGAGTTGCTGCATTTAGTTCATTAAAAGTGTTACGTGTCAACTACAATGTTACTGGAGATTCAACATGCCAGACAGTCGCAAACTTTAGTCACTTTTTAACAAATTTTGCAGCAACACAAAGTCATACACAGTAGTCATGTTCAAGTGTCTAAAGGGGAGAACTAAAGCTTGAGAGGGCTTGAAGTCCGTATTTGTATCTACAAAACCTATAAGGTTATTTATACATGCGGTATTTTTATATGGTATATACAAGTTTACAATGCTCCTGTAGTAATCCTGCAACAGTATAGGGATCCTAAAGCTCAAAACACATTGGCAGCGGCGCATCAGCTAAATGTTCACGAGGCTAAATCAGATGATACACGTCAATCCCCACTGACCAAAATTTCTGATCACTGCATCAGTCTGGAAGAGGTAGGCCTATAACAGTCAGCACTTTAAAGGAACACTCTGACATTTTGTGAAATACACTCGTCTATTGTCTTACCCAGAGTTAGATGGGACGATCAATATCAATTTCATCTCATTCAGTACAAAGAGAGGTCTGAGACGTGTTTAGCCTAGCTTAGCACAAAGAGTGGAGGTTAGCCAAGCTCCATCAAAGGAGCCTTAGAACAACTTCAAAGCTGTCATATATTCATGCATCTTATATATGTAGTGCTGGATCTAACAATTACTTTCACTGTCGCTTAATGTGCCGATTATGTTTCGATGGTGATGATCAACGAATTGTTTGGTCTATGATTTATTCATTTTTCAAATTATCCATCGCAACTTCCCAGAGCCCAAGGTGACATCAGTGAATATCTCAGTGTTTTCTCATTTGAAAAGCTGGAAGCGGAGAATGACACCGTCAAGAGACAACATGTATGTAAAAAAAAAAAGACAATTCTGGAGTTGTGTAAAGGAGCTTGATGATAACTGTACTTACTAACCATATTTATCACTGCTGTAAGATGAACTGTGATCAGAGAAACATTAGGATTTCACCCTTTCAGCTATCTCTGGATATTTAACATATTTGCGTTTCTGTGCTTTACAGTATGAGGAATTTAATGTACATACATTAAGGTGGTGGTGGTGATGGGGGGGAGAGGTTCTTTATTGATGAAATATAATAACATTATCTACTATCTGTGTTCTAGAATTAAACTGAAAACCATATGTACAGTAGTGCCCTTGAATGGTCATCGGATAAAATTAGCTCATATTTAGAGCAATATCTTGTTTTCTCACTTTTTCGGAAGGTAATGATGCAGCTGCTGACTGTTGAAGTATTAATCCTGAAGAAAATCTGACATTTAGCTTTTTGTCAATGGTGATTTAAAATACTGCCACAAGGATTAAAGCAGAAATCGAGTTTAATTGGGGTTGAGGGCTGGCGATGGAAAACAGTCTTTGTATTAAACACAGTTTATATAGTTTTCAGGCTATACAAACCAGACAGCATGCAGCAGTGTATATGTTATCAAGCATGTTGTCTAAATTAATCAATCTCTTTGTGACGTTACTAATCTCAGAAAGAGGTTAATGTCTGGTTTCTTAAGGAATTTAAAACAAATGTCAGAGTTTGCATCACAAACAAATCTTAAATACTTAAAAAATCAACTTTAAAAATGTATCAATTATAAATATTAAAAAAACACCATCTTGTAAAAGGGAATTGTTAATACGTAGACCTCACACATTTATCCCTTGAGAAAAACATATGTTTTATGCATGGTTGTTAGACACCAATCTTATATTTTGAAACTGTCATGGTTCCCTCCTTCATCAAGATGGCTTCAGAAGAAGCCATCTTTCTTGGGCAAAGTTGTTCATCTCTGGATGAATTTGGCGATGCAACAACATGAGCACACAGCAGTGTAACTAAGAGCTCTAGGGGGTGAATGCCATGGCAGCCATACCGAGGGACATAACAGAGTCCCTGTTAAATCCAATATGCCCAATGTATGTGGTTGGACTGTGCTTTCTAATTCAGGGGGTGATCCAAACATGAAGCTTGAGGCTAGCAGCTACATTAGCTGCTACTAGCAAAACACACCCAAATCTCTGACTGAACAGTTGGTGATCGAGTTGCTTTATGGGTAATGGTTCTCCATTACCAGCTTTTGACGAAGTGGCTTTGAAGCAAATATATGTGATGCCAAAAAGACTTTTCCCATAGACTCAAATTGGGAAAGATACGGATAAGGCAGATCATTCTTTTTTTAGGAAAATCAACTGCAAACACTCTAACATCCCTTTTTTAAATCATTAGGTCCTCAAAGTTGTAAAATGCACTACTAGCCAAATCCAGAGTTATTATTATTATTTTACCTTTATTTGTTCAGGGGAGAGTCACTGAGAGCAATGCTCTCTTTTTCAGGAACGCCCTGATCACATTCACACAGTTACACATTCACACCTGGAAGCTGCCCAGTACAACCACAGTCTGATCTGCTGGCCACTGAGCAGCTCCACTGGAGCAGTTGGGGTTAAGGGCCTTGCTCAAGGGCACCTCAGTGGTGGTAGTGAGGGATCCCCACCCAAATTTAACCTGCCGGTCCAGGGGGATTGAACCAGCGACCTTCCAGTCACAAGATCGCTTCTCTAACCTTTAGGCCACCACTGCAAGGCAACGTGAATTTCCTTCCTCCGTTCATGCCAATGAGACCGAGACTGGACCGTGGGCTGGTAGGTGGAGTTAAAAGAAATGCAACTGCGCCTGCTCTATGGGCCCAATGGATGTGGAAGATTGGCGAAAGATCCGGGTACTTTAACTCTTGGCAGTCGAGCCATTTTGGCTTCATGCTCCACTAAGCAACTTTCATAGTAATGAACAGGAGCCCGCCTCCAACGCTGTATCCAGTTCTCTTTATATATCCATAATTTTGACAAGGAAGAGGAATGTGTGGAATAAAAAAGATATCTCTGGTTCTGCTGCATCACTTTTAAAGGCTGCTCAACGTTCAATGCAAAAAATGGTGGATGCTTAATTAATATAAGGCTATTATCAAAGTCTTTAGGTGACCATTGGATTGCAATAATTACATTAATGAATGAGGCAAAGATTTAACAGAAATGTCTAGTGGGGCGCCATTATACCATTTCAATCCTATCAAAAGACTGTAGATACAGTATATCATAGTCATTTAGTGCTATGGGTCAGTGGAGATTTTCATTATCACCCCTTTAACCCCAAAGAGAGCACGGCTAATAGCCTACCCAACCTAGACATAGCGATAATGTTGATGGTTTATTGACTGCTTCATTGAACTTAAATTCTCAGTTTCCTTGCCCCCCTCCATGAGGCAATCAGAGTGCACATTGGGTGAAGCACAAAACAGCACAAAACCCCGGCAGGGCGAGGAATTCACTCCAGTCAAAACGCTGGAACAGAGGTTCCTGAAACCAGCTTCTCCGCAATTAAAGTCAGTCTTCCTTTTCACTATGACTGCGACAGATATTTCAAGCCCACAGACACACAATTACATCATGGGGTAAGACTATCACACACCCTGTCAGTCAGGATTATAACCCTTGAAGATATGGCATCTCATTAAGCAGGTTTCTTGAGAGACCTTGATTAATGCAAAACAGACAAGTGTGAGTGACGGTAAGCAGTGCGGGTCTACGCCAACTGATACTAGATCAGCAGATATTCCATTGCAGCTCTATAGCCAAATCTCTGTTGTATAGTTCAGAGCTGAGCTGGCGGTATTGTGTCTGCACTCATTCATTGGAGCGTAATCCCATATTGAGGAGTAATCCACAGGCTGAGCAGTCAAAGAGAGCTCTCCTTCTTTACTCAGCCAAGCCTAACTGAGGTGGCTGAGGGGGTTTTACAGGGTTCCCTGCTCTGCCTGCAGGGTCAATGAGAGGTGAAAATAGACCGGAGCGTTCACAAGGTCCATAAACTGGTTAAAATTCACACAAATGTAAAGCACAATGTCAGATTTCAGGGACGTACTTGGAGGAAAGGTTGCAGTAGGACGTTGGTGGAATTTTGATTAGTTGGCATTTGTTGTGTGCTCAGCAGAAAACACTGGGGGCCACACTGGGTGCATGTACGCATGATGCACACTAACACACACACACACATACTCATCTCAAGGCATATGGTAGACTGATTGACTTGTTCTGCATGCATCATTCATAATTCTGCCTGTCTGAAAAAAAGATATATTCTTCAGGGGGAAATTCCCCACATCAGCACTCTGCTGTAATTTCTTGCAACGCTCGGGACATGCCACAGTTGAATGGCAAGCTAAATTGCAGCAGGGAGCATTAGCTCCGAAAGGTGCCTTGCTAGCTCTTAGACAGGGCTATTAGCACTGGAGTGAGCCCAATGATACGGCGGTCCCCAGGGAGCAGGCGGAGAGGAGAGGCTGTAATGATGACAGTCACCACCACTCTCCATCTATTTGTGCTTCTGCTCAACTGAGCTGGTAAATGTAAGACATCAATCAAACTGAATTTGCATGTCTGTACTTTATTTCAACTGATATCATATGCTGGATATCAGGTGAGTCTCATACCAAAGCAAACTATGAGCACATGCTACTATTACCCACAACCGGTGCCATCACATCCGTAATGGACGCTATATAACCGGCTTAAATGTGATCTGACAAGTAATAATAGTCCCTTTAAAGTGGCTGTAATCAATACTTATATCTTATATTACCAATGGATCAAATAACTGTGTAATATAAAAGGAGCTGCTTGCAGGAACATAGTGGAGCATTTAGCTGCTAATGAGCCAGATATTTCCCTCAGGAGATAGTAGAAACAAAAAAAAAAAAAACGAGCTAAAGTAGTGAAAGTATTGGATCTTACAATCATCAGATGTATAGAAACACGACTCCAAATTAATGCTAATGTTGCTCTGTATGTGCTGGATGTGAAAATAAAGCTGCATTTCCACCAAGCAGCCCAGTTCACTTCAGTTCGTTCACATTTTCGCGTTTCCATTAGCAAAAGTTGTGGATAGTACCTGGTACTTTCTTTAGTACCACCTCGGTCGAGGTTTCAAGCGAGCTGAGTCGATACTAGATGGTAGAGTTAAAACACTGCAGACCACCGATGGTCAGAGAAAATCATCACTAGCGCGACACAGGACCTTCTTCACAAACCCGTTTTTAAATAGCCAAGCTACCGCAACAGCGGCCGCAATTTTTTAATTCACTCGACCCAGATTTTGACAATGGCAGCCCACAAAACTACGCCGTACACTACGACTAAGTGCAGATGTTCCTCTATTTGGTTGCTGGTGAAAGAATTCAGCGAGTGTCCCGTTGAAGATGATGTCACAGCAGTTTCATACAGCGTCACTACGGTGATCAGCTGAGAATCCTGCCTACACAGAGGGGGTTACTATTTATAATGGAAAACGAATATAGAAAAGCACCTGGTACCAAAAAGTGAGTCGAGTCGATCATGCAGTGGAAACACGGCGTAACGGTTCATTTGCATGCTTGTATGTTAACCATATCAACCTTATAAGGTGATAATATGTCAATGTTGTTTCTACTGCAAATATTACTGCAGGTTAAAAGTGTATTTCATCAGCCAGTTTGTCAGTTAACACTTTCCCTTTGCCTAATTGTGTATAACAATCCTCCAAAAATACAGATAAAAAACCTCAGACATGCTACTAAAAAGAAGTAAATTACTTCTTTGAATTTATCGACAGAAAACAACTTCTGGCAGAAAACGTCACTCACGCTCGTCCCTGGCTGCTGTGCCCTAGAAGCCATCTCACCTTGCCTGGCAGTGACTGGTACACCTGCAACAAGCTCTCTCTGTCTTATCACCATTACCCAGACACCAGCCGTAACAAACAACCTGTAATCCTCTTAGAGCTGTAGAAAAACACTGGCTCCACAGACCCATATCACCATTAACAGAGTGAGACAAGAACTCTCATACAGTTAATTATGCTACTTATTTTCTAACATTTTACAGCTTGTGGAAACCGGATCAACATGACTCAGAACCCGTAGACGTTGAGGAATATTTTAAGCTACAATGCTGTGACATGAGAGAGGATGATGAATTTTTCAGGACCTGTTTGCACAAAATTTTGAGTTAATTTCATGGAGTGAAAGAGTATCTTCACATAGCTCTCTCACAGACTAATGGGACAGAGCCGCAGACACAACATGCGTTTGTTGGTATTCATGGCTGTGTGTGTGTGTGTGTGTGTGTGTGTGCCACTAATGACCTTGAGTGTCTCCTGCATCCCTGCCACTGTCACCAGGCTGGCACAGTCTTTGATTAGGAGTAATTAATGCTCTCACATCTGGTGGGAGCTCCCTCATCCCTTCTTAAATTTGGCCCTCTCTCCGTTTTCCCTCATGCTCTCCATATATCCTCCTTTAATTTCTCTATCTGTCTCCATTTCCAAATCTATATAGAAAATCATTGATCATCTCACATGTGTCTTGCATCTGGGTGTTGAAGATATTCTCCATGCAGTACCTCCCCTTACTTAGCAGAGGTTTGTGTGTCAGTGTCGATATGAGCGAGTGTCTGTCATTGTCACCTTAGCTGTTGCCCGGCTTTTGATCTGCTTTCCCTGCTAACCCGCGCTGCTTCAATGTGCAAGAGATGAAACGGCTGTTTTCTGGCAACCTGAGCAAAGCGAGTCCCCCGGCAGTGATCCTTAACCAGTTTGGCCTCTCCCAGGAATTGCACATCACATGCTCACAGGAAAAAAGAAATGGAGGAAAATAAACAGTTGGCGAGAACGTCTCCCTCCAATTACTATCAACAGATGTGAGTCGCGGTAGACGCAGGAGGGGAAAACGTGGCACACTGTAGCACTGCATTTGATAAGCCAGGTTTCTATCCAAATGTAGCACAAATTTAAACCGAATTTTCAGAAAATCTGCAAAAGAAAATGCGAGTTCATGCATGTTTCAAAGGCAGATTTACAACTTGAAATTCTTAGATATTTTCGAAACAATGGGTCCTTGATTTCAGACAGAGCTAGACAAAAGTAGGCTCCTCATTTCCAGCTGAAATCATCTGGCTATCAGATTTTATCATCTGTAGTTAGCTAGCTAATTAGGCTAACATTAGTTAATGAGTTGGTTGAAAACGCAGTCTCAGGCTGACTTTTTAATGTTTCCAGATGTTTTCGAATGACAACTCTGTGAAGAAGTCATAAATATGCACTTGATAGCTACATACACGTCATTGTGCTAAAAGACTGAAGCAAAAAGTCAGCATCCTTACAAGTTAATGATGTCAGACATGGAAATAAAGAAACAGCATTGTTCTGTATTGTAGCGTAGAGTCCTTGTATTTTAAGTAGGGCTGTCAAAGTTAACAACACGATAACGCGTTAACGCAAATTCGTTTTAACGGCACTAATCTATTTAACACATTAACGCAACATGCGATTTTTAGGTTGTAGCGGGCTCAGTTTTAAAGGTAGAGTGAAGATCATCATATCATCATCATCATCATCATCATCATCCTATAAAAAAAGAAAACCTAAGGAATCACTTGGTACCAACCATGAGTGGGGCTTTTACATAGCCTGTAACCCCACAAAATAATGCAGTTTGAAATGCTGCTGCAAAGTAACGCTGGTTAGGTTACTACTGTAGATAATAAGCTAGTTAGCCAGACATGCTAATGTTCGCAGCTTACATTAGGGCAGACAAACACTGACAAACTGTGACAGACACACTGTTTAACACATTCCTTACACTTTTGCTGTTGTATTTTTGGTTTTGGAGAGAGAAATCCTAAGCTTGGTAGACCTGTCGTGCCTAGTTACAGTTGCTAAGCTACGATTGGACTATTGCTGTTTTGGGGAGAGGTTTAGCGAACTCCAAAAGTATGCTATATTGCTCAGACATTAATTCAAAGCAATTTTAATGGAAAATTTGATATTTATTATTCAACATGTCCTCTCTCTCCCAAATGGAGGCTCATTTGAGGCCCTAGTGGCTTCAGAAACACGCTGGCTCAGGTTACCCAAAGGTAAACCATAAACCAGGGTTTTGTTCCTGGACAGTGACCAGCTCAGCTGTCAACACCAGCCCATTGACTGCTGTCCACACAGCACACACACCCTGCCTTGGTCCTCCGGCCCCCTCCATTTCCCTGGCTCAGTACAGGGAGCAGCTGACTGCCAGAGAAAGGGCCATGTCCAGCCATTATCACTCCCAGCATGGGGCAACATGCAGACAGGGCGGGGGAAATCCACGCGTGTTCATCTGTTGAAAGCCTTTTCTTTCTGTACTGTATTTATTATTATCATGTTTTCCTGCTCCTCCTCATTCATTAGGGGAGTTTTAGTTTTCACAGGATTTCCACAAGGGATTCATTTTTGAAAGTGGATTCATAATTACCTGTGGCTAAAAAAGGAAAATGGATTAAAAACACTAATGTTAAAGAGTGTCTTTATTTGATGGTGCAAAAACAGCAACCTTTAGGTGGATATTTTTTGTCAGTTGCAAGATTGACCTGGCTTCCCTGATATGGAGTCATGGTGTCAGTGATAGAGTAAAGCTGAAAATTTGGGGGGATTGCCTCTATGGATTCAGTCTAGCAGGGGGTCTTAGCCGAGGTTTTCTGTGTATCTGGAGATCGCTGGAGATGGGGGACGTGCAGAGATAAATATTCAGCAGAGATGCACACAGGTGAAAGGCCGTCAATGCATGACCGCATGAATAAACATTGTCCCCTGTTCCGCTACAATTACAGCCCACGAGCAAATGGTTGAAGTAATTGACGCCCCAAAATGCTCTCAGAGCCACTGGACCAAACTGCAAATGGGGTTTCCACCTACATGATAAGTTGTGATGGCTTGACCACTGGGCATATTCCCCTCCCTCCCTCTAATGGTCTGTTCTAGTTAGGCTTTCGGCCATGATGGTTGGCTGTGTGTGCAGTACCATTTATGCAGGTTTTTTGTGTATGCGTATAAGCAAGTGTGTGATAAAATATGTGTTTACAGTATTACTTGGCGATAACGAGGGAAGTTTTGACAGCAGAAGTGAACTTTGCGATGGTTAGTATTTATATAAACAGGCACTGCTTGGGCAGCAGGCTCTGGGATGTTTTGCTCAGGGTCTTAGGCAGGCAGACAGTGCACCGGGCCCAGCAGGCCGAGCAGCAGTCCCAGTATGTGGGCGGCTTCAGGCCCAGAGTCGCTCTGTGGCCCATGAACAGGGCTGCTGGGGCTGATAAGACCCAAATCTGTTGGGTCCCATGGAGCCAGAGCTGGCTCTCAATAGCCCTGACCTGCAGTCAAAACACAAAGAAAACCACGGGGTACACAGAGGGACACGCTCAACTCTCTGCTACAGCTTTTCTACAAATTCACAGGAAGCTGTCAACAATAAATCACAGGCATCAACCCTGAGGAGGTTTGGATTTAATGAAGTGAGTTAGTTCAGAAAAGACTGAGGGATATTTTTGCTGTAGCAATGGCATTAATGTTTCAGGGAGAGGAGAGGTTACGATTCAATTTAGAAGTCCGGTCTTTTCTCTATCACTGAATGAGAGCTAATACATCAATAGCACGGTGCGTAATTAGAGGTTCGAGGCTATCTTTAGATGGATCAAGACATTAGCAGCCACAGGCAAAGGAAATGAGCTGAGTCAAAATCATTTATATTGTTCAAACAAATTGAAGCTGAAAGCAGTCGTCCATAGTAAGGCTCCGCATTGTTCTGAATTCACACAGTCAAATGAGCAAAGACCTGCATTCCTATTCAGAACAACCCACAATTACTGGGGTTTCACAGCACATTTAAATGGAATAAATAAACCTGGGAAATTTAAAACTAATCAAGCCTGTTGAATTATGCAGTAAGGTGCGCCATGCGCTTGACATGACCAGCTATTTCTACAGGAAAAAAGACAGGGCTATTTTTCCATTCTCCGTGATTTATTTGATTATATAAAATGGAGGACAAAAAGAGGAGCGGGCATGGCAGCACAGCTGCTGTATGGTAGCCACGCATCTAAAGCCCTGATGGTCCCCTATGGAGACAGAGATAAAACCAGAGCACGCATGAGAATGCAACATTAGTCATGTGGTCTTGCAGGAGCATTAAATAGACAAAATCTCTTAGCTCGAAGGAGCACGCTCTGCAATGCCCTGCTACAGTGCATGGATCTATACAACAGATTATAATGTCATACTCATTTGACTAAATTTCTATTTATATCCTTTCTTCAATATTTTTTTTTTTTTTTATGTACAACATGCAGATAATTTAAATGTGTCTCTTTTTGAATAAACGTGATTTGAGGAGGTATTTCCCCTTTGAAAGACTAACAGGTAAAACTGAAGTGCATACCCACATGATCAGAGCACACTGTGCACTTATGTTTCACCCACTCCTACCAGCATGTTCAAAAAATAAAGAAGCTAACAACTGATCCAAAGAGGAATGAGACGCATACCCGTAGCCAGTCAGGAACACATCCACACAAGTATGCACACGCATAAAGCCAACGCGTACATCATCCTACAAAGAAGAGACATATCCCCGAGAGATTCCATTTCCAATTCCCAGATTACAGCCCCAGTGGTTAAATACTGATTGAAGATAATTTAATCATCTCCAAGAGAATGTCTGCGCATATCTTACACCAGAAAAGATTGAAATAGGATTCTGGTCAGGGACTATAATTATGGAAATCCTGAGAAGAAATATTGAACTAATCACTTGTCATTTACATCTTCAAAGGAAATTACAAGTTACATCCACTTGATTCAACTGGAACTGTATTAGGAATTTATTAACCGCCATGTATCAAAGCATATACATTTTTCCACAGGTAGTGAGGAGTATTTTAAAAGATAACAAAGGACGGGCTCAACATCTAAGCCCGTCTGTCGACATGAATCTCAAACTCTGTGGCATCTTCGCTGTGGAGAAAAGTCCAGAAGCTGATGATGACTAAATGAGCAGGTGTTAGATGCGCTATGCTAATGGTGTTGTTTGTTTGAGACCTGAGGCAGCTCTAATGCGCTCTGTGCAAATTGTAAAAAACACTTAAGCAATCTGAGCTGCAAATTTCTCCATATTTTTGCATTTTGTTGGCGTATTTCTGCAGTCAAACTGGGTTTTTGTTCTACTTTTCCCAACTCTGCAGAGACCAGAGGTCCAGACATGCAGCATGGTGTAACAAACATGAATTAAGACACACGTGTACAGGCTATAAGCTCAAAGATACAACTTTTTAAAAACATTATGCAGCAGGTGCATAAAACTTCCTGAAATATGCCTTTTAGAACATTAACACATCATAATTCAAAATTCAAGTCTGTTTTCCCTCATTGTTAATGCAGAAATCTTCAGTTTACTGGTCAAGGGGAGAATAATCTCTATAAACAGATGCTGCATTCATATGAAGAATCTGTGGGTAACGGGACAAGATTTTGGTATCGGAAGCGTTTTGGTTTCCGTTTGTAGTCGGAGTATATACTATACTATAGTATTGACCACTCACGTTCGAGAAGGCTTTGGTTGAATGCAGGAAAACAGTCCATGTGGAAAGCAAAAGAAGCGGAACGCATTGGCCGAAATGCAATCTGTGAACCCACCGGCTATCGTCTGACGTTGATTTCGATTTTTATTGGTTTAAAATTAGCTTGTAAACTGGCTACTTGTGAAACAATCAGGTCGTACATGTCGCCTCTCAACGCCAACTCCAGTCATGCTTCTCAAGTTGCTAATCGAACTATAAACAATGAGCAGCGCAAGGAAAAGGAAGTCACCGGAACCCGAAAAATATAGCCCCTTTCCCCCAGAGGATTATTCGTCGTCAGACCGATAGCCGATGGGTTCCGAGATTGAGGAGAGTACGACTCGACCTGTGGAAATGTTACGTAGTGTCTTTTGTTTTCAATGAGAAGACGAGGCAAGTGCAAGAAATTAACATAATTCTGGAATATTTTATAGGATTGCCTGTTGTACAGACATAATCTGAGGAAACCACTGAATAACCAGTAAGTTCAATGTCAATACTGTGATGCGTCTCACCTCAAAAACAGATCTTTTCTTGAAGAGGCATTGGGATTTAAAGAACAGGCATCATAAGCTGGTTTTCTGTCTGTGTCCAGGGTCATAAATAGTGAATTGGTCCTCCATGAGCCACCACATGAGGAGTTAAGATTGAGTCTCTTCTGGTGACTGTGGTCCATCTCTGAACCCAATCAATGTTTAATATTTGAGGTGGCTCAGGTGAGGAGAGGCGATGGGAGTGCACACAGACGGACACACACACAATCACACACACGCTATCACAACAAAGTTACTTAAATACACATACACTCACACCTACAGTAACACAATCATTTACACCCGCTTCCAACCATCTCTTGGAAGCAATGAAAGTCACAGTCTAAAGGGAGAGAAAAGTAATAGGATTGCTCAATTAGGTGCCAAATGGCTTTCTGGGGGCTAGTATTTCATCTCCACTGCCACTGCAAGCAAAGTAGAAAGAGAGGCATAGGCTTCTGAAAGGTGAGTGCAGACATAAGCTGCATATTGGAGTGATTTTATTGCCTTTAAAACACAGGGCTGATACTTGCTACGGTACCGGGGCTCTCAAGGTCTATCACCCGAATTACCTGGGTAACATGTATGCTGATGACGTCCTGAATCAACCAAAGCATTCGCTGATGGTATAAAAGTAAGACTACATTTTCATGCAAGGCTGCACAATGCAATTTTATTTGTATTAATGGAGGGAGTACAAGAGAAAATACAAATATAGCGAGGATCTCGTCTACTTCACAGAAAAATGTGCCCAATGTACTCTAGGCGGAGACTGCTGGCAATAATGACCACTCATTGTTTCACCTCCTTCCTTCGCATCAAATCCAATTGCTACTTTTAAATAACAATAACAACAGGGAGCCAAGAGTGGCAAAGGCAATTTAGAGATTTAAGCCTTCGTCTGTAATCACCCCCACACAGACTGATGTGTAATTCCCAAGAACTAATCAGAGAGGTCTAAAAACTAAAGGTTCAACAATCGACTCGGTCTCGCTTTCAGATTTGGCAGTCCCCAATTATACCTTTAAGTACACAATGCTACAAATGCTGCAATATAGGACTTCTTCATTAAAAGAATACAGGCAGATTTTTCACTTTTAGACAGAGCCAGGCTATCTGTTTCCCCCTGTTTCCAGTGCCCGTGCTAAGCTAAGCTAAAATAACCAGATGCTGTTGTTAGCTTCATATTTACATACAGACATGAGAGTGTGGTATCAATCTTCTCATTAACACTCGGCAAGAAAGTGAATAAGCTTATTTCCTAAAATGTGTAGCTCAGGGGTGCCAAACAAACGGCCCCAGAACCAGAACCGGCCCGCCAAAGGGTCCAATCCGGCCCACTGGATGACTTTGCAAAGTGTGAAAATTGCAGAGGAGTCATTAATTCAAAATGTTCAATAAAATGCACTGCTATTCCTATTTGTCCACTGTCCTAATAAGAGTAGCAGGCCCTATGCTAATACGCTATTATAGATCCAACGTGCTTATGTACAGGCTACGTGCCACACACACGTAGGCTAGCGTAGGCTACTGTTCATGCAGGAGGCGCCGGTGCCAGTTCCTATTTCTTCACAGAGGTAAATGGGAAGCCAGTGTGCTTGGTGTGTTCACAGCAACTTTCAGTGCTCAAAGAATATAATATTCAGCGCCACTATCAGACTCATCATGGCAAAATATACAAGTACTTGCAAGGACAACTGAGAATAGAGAAGATAAATGAATTGTTGGCAGGTTTGAGGAAACAGCAGTTTGATTTTAGTTGTAGCTGAGATATCAGCGAGACATCTCAGGCTGTTCCTCTAAAGATGTACAATATTTTAATGCATGCAAATATTTTGTAGTGAGGTAGATGAAATCCCTCACCCTAACACTTCTGAAAAACCCAATAATTTCACACATCTCACTCCAAACAAATCACAGAGGTCAGGAGAGTCTGTAATGCCGGCAGTCCCTCGGTTACCTAGGCAATCCTAGATCAATAACACTCACAACATGTTTGTTAGACCCCACGGATCCTCCAAACCTGAGTTTCTGTGACTCCGGGGCTTGACATATTGGAATCTCCATCCTACTAGTGTTTTATTTACCATATTACTAATTTAGTACGGCCTTGTTATCCGGGCCTTCTCCGTGTCCAGCTCCTCCTGGGAGACACTGCCGTAATTGTGTTCAGCAGATCTGTGGTATAGAATTGCTGAAATCCCTGACCGGGGCAGAAATGAGAATATCAATAAAAACAGACCCGGGATGATCTTTGCTTGTGGCACAGTACTGGATGGGGAGGTTTGTAATTACATTCCCCTGAATAATTGAAATCACTGTCCTCCGGCTGTAAGTTCATCTAACTGAATGTTCAATATTACAGCATTTTATATATCATGTATTTTACATGCCGTCTCTCTGGCAGTCGTTCCAGGAGACTTTTAAAATGTCACAGTGAGGAGGCCTTAACAGCACAGTCAACCGATGACGATGAGCAACTTGGTCAAATATGAACTTTTGTCAGTCCACAGACCTCGGTGCTCCTGCCTGTCACACATCATGTTTTCATCTTCTCGTGGGGGCTGACACTACAACCAGGATCTGCAAGGTTGTGGTAGTTATTATCTGTGGAAGCAGGGGGAGGTGTTCTGGTCACTCTGCACTCATAAATTGCCGTTGGGGTTTATGGCAGTGCAGTAGCAGAGCAGGTCTTGTCAGTTCATTATCACAGTAGTATAGCTTTCTGTTTTCATGATGTCTGCTCACTCTGAAAGGATTTATCTCCAGCGCTGCGGACATGTACACGCCTTTCCTGTCCAGTAAAGAGCTAAGACTCAACAGTGTTTCAATCATTAGCTTACACTAAGCACGGGAATTATTATTCACACGGATCAGCTTAAACCGCTGATGGCTTGGGTGTTTTGTTTGAGTTTTGATGCCTGTAGTAGTGATGGTATGCCAGTTTGATGTTTTCTATCCTCTTCTTTACAATGCTTACATTCAGCCTCTTCCAGTAGCATCAGATGCTGACCTTTACTGAAAAGAAGTGTCTCTTATCTCCCTCTTGCTTAATTAGCTATCCATGTGGCAACACCTTTACAAGACTATAAATATGCTTGCATCATTATTGTCTTCTTATCTGACGCTGCAGAGGCTTAATGTCTTTCTCAATTCTCATTAGCGTCAAATAACGGGTATATGTGCACTGCTGGGATGGGTGAAAGTGACTTTTCCTTAAAACAGAGATTCTATATAATGCTACTTGACTCTATACTATCTGCACACAGCAAGCTTAAATCGTCTAGATAACAAAGCGTGAAGGAGGTTTAGGGAGTAAGCAATGGAATCTAATTAAGAATTGTCTAATTTGTCACATAATTAACTGAGAATACTATTGACTCACAAATGGATGATTTGGACCGGCTGGGGCTTATAACACCTCCATGTTAAAGGTTAAATGAGTGCAAATACTCCACATCCAACCACCGATATCCACACCATGCCCACATTTTTCTATGTCTCTTATTCATGACGCAGATCAATTTTACTCCCCATGAGTCTACTGGACAGTATCAGTAGTCTAATTATCACACACAAAACATACATGCAATGAATTAAAACAAATCCTAACTTCATATGAAACATTGACTGAAGCAGCATTTATGTATGAACATATCAAGGTTCCCCATATTCAAAGTTCCCCTGCCAATATAAAACTGACATTGATAACCAGTTGAATCATTCATAGCTGTAAATCTCTCTTACATATGGAGAAACAGTTATAGGCGAGTACCCCACATAGAAGTATTTATGAATTCCCACCACAGTTCACAAAGGAAACATCTTAACTTAACATAGACTGTACATAAGAGGTGGACGCGGTCACCGTGACGTCACCCATTGGTTTGTGGACTTCCATTTTGAAGCCTTGAGTTTGGCATTTTGGCCGTCTCCATCTTGTTTTTTTTGCAACCAGAAGTGACACAAGAGGGTGGAGCTAAGTACAACCAAATGCTGAAAAATACATTTTTAAGCGACCAAAAAATGATACAATTGAATTTCATGAACTGAAAACACACCGTGAAAGGATTAAAGTTGTAAGACGGAAATGCGGACAACTCCCAGACCGGACAACGCTGTGGTAGCGACCTGTCAATCACAAGGTAGCCCCACCCCAAAGCATACCCTGCTTTATCGTCTATTTGACTCTAATCATGCTGTAGTGAAGAAGACTTGAAACTAGCGATTGAGACCATAAACTCATGTTTACAATGTTTACTGAGGTAATAAATCCAGTGAGAAGTAGGGTCATTTTCTCATAGACTTCTATACAATCAGACTTCTTTTTTACAACCAGAGGAGTCGCCCCCTGCTGGCAGTTAGAAAGAATGCAAGTTTAAGGCACTTCTTGGTGTCAAACCACAATTGACATATCAGCTCCAAGGAAAAACAGGTAGGAACCTTCATGACTGAACTATTTTAATATAGGCTCTGATTAATAACCTTGATGATGACATCATACTGTATACTGAATCTAAATTACGAAATACACCAATGTAAGAATGCTGAGCTAATGCTTTGCAGACATTAATGAATTATCCACTGAAATGTCTCTTTCCAAAGTCTTTCTTCCTTGTTCATCCTAAAGCAATTATGGACACTGGAGCCGGTATGAAGTGCTAATCTCCAAACCAAATTATCCAGAATAATACTCCAATTCAATTGAAAGAAACGGCTCGGAGAAGACCCGCGGTCCACTTAATGACCTGACCGATGATTTAGAGTCTGAATGTGATTCTAAGCCGCAGATTGAATCGTGCTCAGCAATTCTGAGAGGACATCCATTCCACATGCAGCCGGCGTGTGTGTGTGACCTTGGATAATGCGCTCGGTCTCACACACATATGGCCTTTCTTTTCAATCACCTGAGGGATTGATTCCGCACTGTGACCCTGAGTTCAAAGGAGGGGATGATTGCTGTTTTAAATATGTCTCATTATATACAGAGGAGGGTAATGTTCCTCACTAGGATAACTCTGGTGGCTAACCCTTCCTCCCCCGCCGAGGTGATTCGTTTTTTTACTATCCCATCAGTCATTGTGCTGAGTGGAGGCACACATCGTCACCGCCAAATGGCTCCGACATCAAATTGGCAAAAACAACCATTGTCTTACAAGTGGTGATTACATTATTGCTTCGGAGCTTCAGCTAAATTCTCACACGCTGGAGGGTTTAAATGTTGGTTAGAGTTGAACAAGTGCACAAGGAGGCTTTGAGGCGCATTCCTTCTCACGGTCAAACAGCTACACCAGCCACATACAACAGCTATACATCCCAGCAGGCGGGCTTTCCCTGTGGAGCTCTCCAGCTGTATCCTCCACAGACTTGCAGACATGTACTGTAGAAGTGGATGTCAACAAATTATGCCAACACATACATCTACCAGAAAACAGCTGAATGTAAATACAGCGTCTGATCCCTTGGGTTTCCTCTGCAGCGAGAACACGCTGAGTCTGTCCCTCGCCACACACATGCACACACACACTTTGCTTTGAATCACGGAGGGACCTGCTGGTCACATCCTATAAGTAAGTTTGCACAATGTATTAGAAAGACCGGAACTCATACATATTTCAAATCTCAGCATCGCCTTAAGCTTTATAGTGAGGCACTTATTTTGCTATTCACACCGAGGGGATAAAAGGCAGCAATCTCGTGCATCGAGCTGTTCCCCTCTGCTTCTCCGTTTGTATGCTGGCTCTTGCTTTGCTGATCATGTGGATGGGCTCCAGCGCTGGCCACAAAGCCCCTCAGATGAAAAAAAAAGAGAGAAAACAGAGAGGAATAGGGATTACCTCCTTCAGGTGACCTTCCTCAGAGACATAGAGGGAAAATAGGAGAGGCAGGGAGGAGAAAAAGACTCTGAAAGGCTAAGACACATAATCCTACTTTCTCTTATAGTGAGAGCAGGGCTATCCATGCATGGATGTGGATGCTGAGGGCATACGCTGACTACAAAACCATACCCGTTATCTCCACTCAAAGATACTGTAGGATTGGATTCTGCCAGATTCAATCAGAGCAGGATTGGGGATCTCACATTGCTAACATTACTGGGAGGACACAGCAGCTCACATGTGTGTATTGGGAGTGGTTTTCATCAAGAAGGCCATTATTTGACACTAAATGCACCACCACACGCCAAGATCAAATACACGCAGAATACATTGCACACTAAATACAGAGTACTTTACAGAGGTCTGGACGGTGTTCTTTACTGAATCAAGCCGTGAGAATGAACAAAACATACACAAGCACTACTGTAAGTCAAAGTAATTTATTGCCTTTCTGACAGCCGAGACGTGGCGCTGACATCAAGTCAGTTTTACAAGGCCTGTGTACGCATCAGACGATAGAAGAATGAGTATCGGTGGGATGTGTTAAACCTCACAGAGGGATTTGAATCCACGCTGAAACGTTGTCTTCATTATCTGGGCCCAGCACTCCTGGCCTCCAACTCTCAGCTCAATAAATATGGATATGAGGGGAGATTTATTGACAAAAGTTGGTGAATATAGCCGAGGTGCAGGAAATTGGCTATGAAACACCGCTACTCAGAAGAGCCGCGATGCCCTATTGTGAAAGACGTGATGAAATGATTTGTTCTGCCGAAGCAGGTCTGGAGCCTAATTAGCCTGCTAAAGCTGCCTTTATTACCTGGCTTTGTCGCTGGCCCGCTCCCACCAGGAAACGCACAGCCAGCTCGCTGAAAAACGAAAGCGATCACTTACAACTAGGAGATGACAGCGCGGAGAGTCAAAACAAATTTGGGAGTCTGTTACGGCGACTCCGCTCCATTGTTCACATGCCTTTGCGAGCCTTATTAGCGGAGAGGGGCAGCTAATGTAATTGTGCACACTGGCCGTGATCAGAGCAGGTGGGTAATCTGAGGAGTGGGACAGGAGCCAAGGTTTCATCCACCCACCCTCGACTCAGTGGAGCAAGTCGCCACGCTTTGTTCATCGGGCCAAGGAATAGCTATATCACGGGCAGCCTAGCAGGGTTCAAGATTAAAGTGCGGTTGCCCCAGCGAGTGACTGGAAGTGGACTTTTAACCTGACTTAAACACATCCATCCATCACAGAGAGTCAGCCAGCGCTAAGAGGTTAGGTTGCAGTTAAAGGGCTGACACAGAGACCAAAGACAACTCTGTACAGCTCTCTGTGCAGCTGCGCCCTATAAATCTCCACGCCTGACAGCAGCCCAAAGCTTTTTCTCACTGGTTTCATTTGGTATGTATACAAACTTCCCAGTGTGCTACCAGACACGCTGTTATTCCAATATATAGCGTACTATATATCACACAGAAACTAGATAAGAGCAACTGAATCCCACTTCAGCTTATTGCATTTAACTAAATTACAGCTCCTAGACAACAACTATTCTATTTTCTACATCAAATTTGCCCTGTCAGTATACATATCAGCTGTATGCCCTCTGTAAAAGTGCCCTTCAATCATCTGCCATTTCCCTTTCCGACCATTTCAGATGCCACTCCTCCATTCCCAGTCATCTTCAGACGAGGGCTTCATCTCCGAAGCGGCCTCGCTTGACCGGAGCTCCATCACCCCTATACTTGTTGCCTACAGAATCTCATAATGTCCTCCTGCCTCAATGGCCACCCGCACCTGACAGCATGTTATTCTTCCATCCATCCCAGACAGTGAAACCTCCCGGTAGCCCGGAGCCTCCGATGAGTCTTTCATTAAGGCTACTGTCAGTTGCGTGGCCCATCTTTTCTCTCAGCCTTCTCGGGCTCCGAGGGCACTGCCAAATTGTTTAAGGATGGATGATCTGTCAGGAGGATCCAGAGGAAATAGAAACATCCCTATCAATCACCAGGAGCCTGTGACACGCACATACACACACACACACAAAGAAGCACAAATGGAGACATACACCCAAAGAGAGCACATACATTCAGGCATGCATCCTGTGTACATCAAGCCTGCTGAGTTTCTCAGGCCCCGGCCACTCTGCCAGGACCCGGCTCTGTATTCATTGTATTGACTAACAGAGGCTTGATCTCGTGCAGCTCTCCACAGGGGCAACTTGGGGCCTTTGTGCCAAGGCGCTACCACCTCTTGTGCAGTCATTAGACAAACTATTCATAGCAATAATGAATGAGCCTGTTGAGCAAACAGCATTTCATGTGGAGAAGAAACAGGGATTTGTCTGATACTTTGCAAAGAGGTACTAATGTAAAACAAGATATAAATTATTAATAGGCAGCGCTGGAGAGTACACACAAAATTCGGCATGTGACTGAGCTTTAATACGAGTTTACTGAGATATTGTTACAGCTTTTTATAATAACACAGCTGTAATAATGTTTTTTTCCTGCAAAGAATAATGACAAGTCATAATCCTTTAGGGCAGGAACAAAACAACGGTCTCAGTACAGTAGCTATCAGCTGCTTGGATATCCTGTGTATGTATATGTATGTGTGTGTATGGTATAATGGTCAAACAGAGGGATGTTAAAGAGGCTACAGAAAGAGATCCTTGCCTCCTAAGCTTTGATCTCCACTTCATTTCCAAAGACAACAAAACACAGCACAACACCACAGCATGTCTCCAAACTGTAATTGATCTTTTTCTTCAAACATCCCCCATGCAGCAAGTTTCCATCACCCACTGGATCTTTGTTCTGGTAAAGTCCCTTCAGATAGAAGAGATCAATCAAACTAAAGAACATCTGTCTGTGAGGAAACGTCTGGCCTCGTAATTTAGTGCATTTTTTTCCTAAAGCTTAATTAGTTTAGATGGATAGCATCCAATAGTAAACTATCAGTTACATGTGTCAAATGCAAAACTCTACGTATGACATGTGGTTACTCAATCTTTTAGCGTTGAGGAATGACTGACGGGGAGAGAGGCACGCCTTGCTGTGGTCCCCAAAGAGCGCTGTTAGGTCCGAGGGCCAATCCACCTTGACAGTTCAGGCATGACCTTTAGACCTACATGACATTACTGGAGCATCTGAGCATGTCAGCAGAGGAGGATGGAGGCTAGGGGAATGTTTGGGGAGAAAGGTTTGCTGAGGGGACAACCTGGTCCTGAGGCTGAGGTGGGGGATGGCTGCAGGAGGTGGTGCCTTTGGGGGACTCACAGAGGTCAAGCGGTACTGGTGGTTATTAAAGAAGCCCCCATAAAGCGCTGTCCTGGTCCATGATTACACTGTCAGGCTGTAAGAGAGAGGATGCATGGGGGAGGAGATGCAGAGGGACATCTTATAGATAAAAACTGCTATTTTCTCTCTCAGGAATGAGTGTAAACCAAAATGTGCGATATAATTCACATAACTGGCGGATATTTAAGGTAGTATGACAGTATTTTGCTAATCCAATATCCAAGATGTGGAGGCAGTGGATAGATGGATAGGGTAACTATAGCAGCAGCCCTGGCCTCAAGACTTTATTTACTGTACGCTTCCATTTGAAACCTGAAACAACATTCTTCTTGTCCGTGTTGACAGATGAAAGTGTGACACATTTCCCTCTCCAACAATCATGAAGGACGTTGATAGGCAACCAAACCCTTAGGCAGCACACTGCTGATTTTTTTCTGTGAAATATAAATACATGCAATCTATTCTCCTGTCAAAGGCCCATGATCCGCGGAAGGCAGTTTGACACGGTCACTGGGAAAGGGCTTTAGGCAAACAACCATTGAGAGAAGCCATATGGACATGGAGTTAAAGAGTTGTTTTACACTGCGACAATGAGGAACACAATGGAAATTAATTTTAAACCCAAATAAGCTGTCAGCGACTTAAGGGCTCATGTGTCAATAGATAAAATTAAGCAGGAAAGCAAAGAGAGCTTGGTTATCAAAATAGAAATTTGAACTATAACAACACAAAGAGCTGACTACATGGTTTAGGCAAATGTCGTCTGCTAGCCCTCCATGTACCTAAAAACCCTGTTAAATGCAAATAAGCTACAGGTCATGGTAGAAAAAGTGAACTGAAAGTGCTTTTAATATGTCTTTATTTGCTGCTAATTGAGGAAATTTGCATCTCTAGAATTTAGGAACAGAAAACGATGAAGGTGGACCTGCCAAATAAATAATATACATTTGATACACTTGAATATCAATTAGGTCAATCAATTAAAATATTTAATCGCGATTAATTGCATGATTGTCCATATTCAATCGCAAATTAATCACACATTTTTTTATCTGTTCAAAATGTACTTTTAAGGGAGATTTGTCAAGTATTTAATACTCTTATCAACATGGGAGTGGGCAAATATGCTATTTCTTTAATATTGTTCTTGCCAGTACTGTTGGTAAATAGATTGTAAATGGACTGACTGACCACTCAGAGCACTTTACATTAAACTGCACTGATGGCAGAGGCTGCCATGCAAGGTGCCAACCTGCCCATCAGTATCTCATCTAAATACTCATTCACACACGCCGATGGCACAGCCTTCGGGAGAAATTTGGGGTTCAACATCTTGCCCAAGGACACCTCAACATGTGGACTGAAAGGGATCGAAGTGCAGATCTTCCAATTAGTGGACGACCCGCTCTATCCCCTGAGCCACAGCCGCCCACGGTTTATCCTCGGCCAACCCACCTAAGACCCAACTAGATAACTGTCACCATGTCGGAGCTGTACACCAGTTTGATAGCAGAAATCTTGCTAATATTACAACGTATCTGCAGAAATCCTTCTGATATTTCAAAATAAATATAAATTATACAATGCTTACAATGATAGTAAACCAGACTTGTTAGGAAGGGTGCGTGCTGGCAGTATTATGGTAAGATTTCCGAGAGGCTCAGAGTGTCAGGGAGTTCACAAAAGCGAACGTGATATATCAGGGTCTGGCTGTGCGGTGGCACTGTGGGGCAGGCTAGTGTTTCTGCAGATGTGAAGGGCAGTTTGAGGACAGCTAGTCCTCCTCTGGTAGAAAACAGGCTATAAATATAGAGCGAGCAAACAGAAGCCCTGACCAAGTCCACGGGGACTCCTGCACTTACAGTAGTAGAGACACTGTGCTAAAGCACTGAGGTTATTGTTTAACTTCATTAGGTTTGCATTCATCTAAGTGCTTACGCATTACACAGAGTATAATGTCATATCCTGTAGCTTTTATATTACTCCTAAGCTCTGCTGATGCTATATTGTGACTAGGGCTCCATTTTCAGCAACATTTTCTAGCTTTAAATAAGAATTGTGGTCTGTGTAAAATCAATTTGGCATCACAGTGGTGCACCAGAACAGATTCAGGAACAGTTAAAAACACATTCGCTCTTGTAGGTGTGGCTGTGGAAGACTAATAGCAACAGCTTAGGCACAAGGAGTTTCAAACCACACTACAGAAATTACAATGGAGGCCAACCACTGGTAGTATTTTAATGATTACACATTTTGAACACCCCAGGGAGAGGTGCATGAAGGCCTGTGGGCCAGCATGTAAAGGGCTGGGGGATAGAGGGGGTTTGAGTGCCGAATTGACTTTTCACAGCACGCCCTCCGAGGTAATCAGTCATTTTGACTGGCAGTGTTTGTGTTAATGTTCAGGCCTGTACGGTGGCCTTCTGCCTCGCGCATGTTCCACCAGCAAGTTCCTTCCTGCCTGGAAATTATGTTGTGATCTCTCACTCCACCGAGACAGCGCGACAGAGTGATGCGTGTGTCCTCCTTCGCCAAAGCAGCAAGAGCATAACCGTAACCGAATCCTCTAACCTGTGCTAGGGAGCAGTACACAAGCAGCCTTTGTCTCTACCCACACACATATCAGTAGGTAATTTCCCCCTATCGCATCCTCACTGGCTCAAGATAAGACGGTAATAGCAGAGTGAACGTCAGTCTTTAGGGTTGAGTGTCTCTGTTGGTGGTTTTTAGGAGAATGAAAACATCTCCTTGCTTCCCTCTATAAACATTATTAAAAAGGAAGTGTATCTCTCACCCCTCCCCGGGTTTCTCTGTGGCAGGTCGCTCTATCTGCAGTGCCTGTGCTTACTCACTGACTCTTATCACGGCTCACTCGTCCCTCGAACAGGACCTGTCAACAAACAATCACAGCAGGAGGAGAGGAGGTCACCTACACCCACATACTGATGGCTCCCTGTGCCTCTGCCCCAGTAATGATATCCTAAAGAGAGGAATGGGCACATAAAGAAGATAAAGCCAACATATCCGAGACTCGCCCTGCTATATCTACAGTGCTGTAAAAACAACATTATTTAGGCGCAATGCAGGCATGAGATAGATGGTAAAAGGGGAAAATAGGATTATGGTAGTAAAACAAAGGAGTTATGGAATTCTTCCATGGGATTTTTTTTATGATTCAATCATCGTTCCCAACGACCTCTTTACCACTGCTGCCTGGTGATGTCATTGTGCGGCTTGACACTAAACGCTCAGACTGAAATTAAGTTAGTTGAGATATTAATCTAATATACTGCACAACGACAGATATTGTAGTTCATCCTGGGGATGACATAGATGTCTGTACCAAATTTCAAAATGGCAATCCATCCAATAGTTGTTGTTTTGACCTGCTGGTGGCACTAGATTAATAGATAAAAGGTCATGGGATGACCAAAGTCATTAGGATTCATCCTCTGATGGATTGGCATTAAATTTGTTGCGGACATTTGTGATTCCCATACTGTACAGTTGTTGAGATATTTCAGACAGACTGATCGACACACATTGCCGTCCCAGAGCCATATGACTAGAGCGTGGCTAAAAATGGTACAAAAATAAATAAATAAAAATACAAAATATAAGGTAAGTTTTTTTGGGGGGAATTAAAAAAACACACAGAAAACCTATGTAAAATTAAAAAGTCTTTTTGTTGTACAAAACAGAGCAACTCTCTTCTTTGTTAAAGGTACAGTGTGTAGGATTTGGCGGCATCTAGTGGTGTGTTTGCAGATTGCAACCAACTGAGTACCCCTCCGCTCACTCTTCCCTTTCCAAGACTGCGGTAACGTGAGCAGCCGAGTAAAAAAAACGTGGTCATACCATTCGCCTCGCTCAGAGGCCATCCTTACCATAATAACACTACTTTAGGAGCAACGGAAGTCAAACGGTGGCTGGCGGTACCACGGTTTTACACTCTGCGACTCACGTTACCGCAATTTCACAATCGTGTCGGAGAACTACGGTGGTCTTCAGGTAACGTAAAAATGTGAAAGGCTCTCTCTAGAGCCAGTGTTTGGTTTGTCCGTTCTGGGCTACTGTAGAAACATGGAGGAGCAACATGGCGGACTCCATGAAGATGACCCGCTCCCTGTGTAGATATGAAGGGCTCATTCTAACGAAAACTCTTAGTTTCAGGTGATTATACACTAATAGTTCTGAATATTATATTCCACTTCTGCCAATAGATCCCCTGAAATGTTTCACACTGGTCCTTTAAACTGCCACAAACAATCAACTAACCATCAACAGCTGAGCGTTTGCCAGTCTTGGAAATGTATCCTGTCACCTAGAAAATGGTATGGCGACAGGCCATTACAGAAGAGTCACTTTATTCTGACTGCGTCACTGGCTCATCTATCTCAGCCCGGTTGGGTCGAGCCACTTGATTGACATGGCCGGCACAATGCTGATCTCCACCACTCGGAGCCTCCTCTCTCTAACTCTGTCAAGGACAATTGCTGTACAGGGCTCCTCAGCTGCCATCCAGCAAAACGCTGCCACATGTATCCAATACAAACAAGCCAAGCCTGGAGAGATGGCAAACCTCTAGAACAGAGAGAAGATACTCCAGCGACTCAGTGTTTTCTGGCACACAACATGCTGCTGATTGGTGTCAAAACTGCCATTTGGAGAGAAGAGGCTGTCACTGTGAAGGAGGGGGGGAGGAGTTTCTTGTGTTGAGATCATTTGGCTCGGCAGCTGTTGCAGTAATAGTAACAATTGACAATCTTTGCTTATAAGGACGATTAAAGCAACTTCGTTTATTTGTCCCTTTGTGCTATTACTATTGTCGAGGCAATACATCTATAGTTGGACTACACATATTGCTTTGAGTTGTTAAGTCAAACAAAAGCAATGTATTCAGCGTGTTTACTGCGTGTGATCATGACCAACAGGAGAGCTGGAGCTCATGGTGACCCTTGGAGACAGCATATTCCCTGGCTCAATGGCCATAAACCTTAAATTGATTTTCAATTTCTTTCTGTATGGGGACCTCACACTATATGATACAGTTACCGACTGACTGCCTTTTCCACTTAACTTTCACATGTTTAGCACTATGTTCATTCACAGCTTAAACTCGCGATCACAATATTTAGCTCTCAATAACAATGGTACAGTATTATGATACAGGCTTTTCATTGATAAGCGGTCAAGAGTGTAATGTGTAAGAGAGAGTGTAAAGAGAGTAATGTCTACCTGAGCAGAGAATGAAGTCGCTCTCCCTGTGTGTGTTGTAATCTGAGCTTCTACATACTTTGTTGACATCGGCGTGCCAGCCGCACTAGCCTTTTAGCACATGTGAGCGTGACCCACTGGCTCGCTCACGGCCGCCACTCTGCACTGCTCTCATACAGCAAGTTACATCTGATAACTTGGACTGCACCGTTGTGGAAACGTAGCGCCCACCCTCCGGCTCCCCCCGGGTTAACAATGTTACCTCTGTCAGCACTGTGGCCGTAGTTTTCACTGTTAGTGCTGTTAGCACTGTTAGCTACGAGCCTCGGATCAGCCATCACCATGTTGAGTCGTGAAGAAGCATTTAGCACCTTTAATAATTGGATCCGTCTCACTGTATATAAAACTGGAAATTAGGTTTTACATCTGTGAAATTAGTTCATTCATTTTTTAACTGGTTTTTAAATGGTTGTGCATGAAAGTTAATTTTTTAAAACTGTTTTTAACATCAACAAAACAAACACAATAATAAATCCCCAGCTATATTTATTAATATAAAACTAAACAGCTCTAGGGCATAGAATAAATGATGAAATTCACTTTTCATCATCAAATTCACTCAATTCCGCTTCATCATAGTTTTGCTTCAGGTACAGTTACAGGTCAGTGAGTTCACTTGCAGGAATATCTGCAGTACAGTTTTCCCTCCGTGCCCTGCAGGGAGATTTTACCCTTTGTAAAACTATGCCATATAAAAATACCTGCTGGGTTACAGAAAAAAAGTGTGATGGTTTGGATGAAAAGCCAGCTCATGCAATAGATAATCATAGTCATGAATGATAATTACAAATGTGCCATCTTGTTAAGTTGTCATTGCATCTGCAGCTTGTAACCTCAGGTCCTGTCCTATCATGCAGCGCCTCTCCCTCCACAGTTAGCGGTGCTCCTCTATGAGAGGATCCTTTCACAGCACCCTGGCACTTCCCTCCCAACCTGCACCCAACCCAAACCCAGATAGCTCAAACCGAAGCCCTGTAATCACAAAGTCCCCGCAGTGTTTATGGCCCAGTGAATCAGGAGCATGGACAGATTTACCCATGGGCCTCTGAGGGCCTGTTCCCAGCATCTTCCTGACAAGAACAGACAAACCCCCTGCTAATGACAGCTGAAGCAAGCCTCAGTGATGGATGGCTTTTTTTAACAGCACCCTTGCCTCACCTGATGCAGTGTTGGCAAATCCTCTTATGATTTTATCAATAATTGAGGAATTAGACTGGGAGGCAGAGCATAGGGTTCACTGTAGTTTCAGCTTGGTATTAGAAGCCACGGCATCCCCCAGCAGCAGGAAGCAGACTTCTTGCCACCTGTTACGAGAGCAGTCCCACATGGTGCGATTTGGCTGCTTGATGTTCACACTATTCACAAGTGCTCAGAAGTAGCGGACACTAACAGACACTTTTCCTGATCGATGCTCATTCTGTGTGTCACGAGGGAGTTGGAAGCACTTTCCCTGCTCTTCCCTCTTCTTTTGCCGTCTTCTCTTTTCTCTTCCTCCCCTCTCTTTATCTCAGACTTAAGTCTCCACGGGTTCTTCCCATTAGCCACTCTGCCTGCTTTCCAGTCTGCAGGAGTCTCCTTTTTAAAATCAGACTGTATAGCGACTATAGCCTGGGGGCCTTGAGGGACCGCATCCTCGCCATATCCATCTTCCACCTGGAAAACGGCAATCAAATGGCCTTGGAAGAAACTCATTACTGTAGTATTCCACTGTGGTTCTAAATTGTGATTGGAGGGATTGTGAATTTCTTATCAAGTTTTCAACAGAGCAAAAAAAAAAGCACGGAGAGATGCATGCCATGTCTCCTAGATTAATCTGGGCTCGCCTGATCCCAGCATGTGACAGCGGCGGGAGTCTCCAAGACGCCAAGCGCTGCAGCTCAGAGGAGCTGATAAACACAGCACACAACGTACAGAGACTCTCACTGAGCTACAATATGGCAATGTTTACACTCGCTCCAAGCCATGTACTAGAAATCCTGCCCTGCATAATCAGGGAAGTTTAATTTAATTCCCTGTAGTGAGTATCACCTGAGAAAAATCCAAACGAGCAGAACAAGCAGTCGCTGAATTTTCCTGCAATCATGAAATGAATGCCAGCTGAATGTAATATATGAAATGAACATATGATTAATAATGTAAACTGAGCTTAATATGTAAATATTAATATTCTTTTAGGGCAATATAAATTAGAAATGTTCTAAATGTGAAGTATGGCTCAACAAGTCTGTTTTTCAAAATGATTTCTGGCTATTTTCTGAACTGTTTTTGCATACGCTTCCACACAGTGCAGTAGATACAGTAAATATATACACTACATACTGCAGGAGCTACACTCCAGATGATGCACCTGTCCAATGTACTGGAACATTAAGGATAACTATTATTGTGTACATGCACACAGTATGTGCCTGTAATTAGATGCTCAACTTCTCAAACTACCCATTACGGATCTTGGAGCAGCAGGAGGTCACAGAGGTGCCATGTTGTCCACTCATGAATCCTAATGAGTGCCGTTTCAAACACATAAATTGTATTCACGTGTCAATCAGCGCTACAACAGGAGTGTCCCATCCACTCTCACTATCTGATACGGGCATCCAGCTGGAGGCAATTTAGTCTCCGATGCTTCTAATAACGCAGCCAGTCCTCTCCATTTCTCATTTACCTGACGTTATTCAGTAGTTGAAGCCATTTCCTGCTCCCATGACCCTGGGATGATTTTAACTCCTTGTCATCTGACATAATGGCAGCAGAATTTAATTTCTAGACAACAGAGCATCCTGGCAGGTGTGTTCACACATCCTATGAGGTCATGTTGTTGGGATAATATGCGGTGTTATGCACTGAGACAAACTGAAACTGTCAATTTCAGAAAGTTGGAGACAATCAGTTTATATCTGAAAATGCATCATTGCAGTTTTACTACTTCAATATTATGGGAGGGTCAATTCATCATTTAGTAGGGCTGTGTACTGGCAGAAATCTGGCGATACGATATGTATCATGATACAGGGGTTACGAATCAATATATTGTGATATATTGCGATACTGTAAGGCGATATATTTAGATTTTTTAAATCTAATTTTAGGAAAACTGTCATAGTATAAATAACACTGCCATATGCATAAAATCTGAGTAAAAAGAGTTTACTTTTTTATGAAATCAGAACCGTGGAATCTTCTTTGCATTTATCACAGTCCCTGTAACATTCATCACAGCACTACTTTGGCGAGGAAAAACTGGCATGGCCATTTTCAAAGGGGTCCCTTGACCTCTGACCTCAAGATATGTGAATTAAAATGGGTTCTACGGGTACCCACAAGTCTCCCCTTTACAGACATGCCCACTTTATGATAATCACATGCAGTTTGGGGCAAGTCATAGTCAAGTCAGGACACTGACACACTGACGGCTGTTGTTGCCTGATGGGCTGCAGTTTGCCATGTTATGGTTTGAGCAAATTTTTTTATGCTAAATGCAGTACCTGTGAGGGTTTCTGGACAATATCTGTCATTGTTTTGTGTTGTTAATTGATTTACAATAATAAATATATACATACATTTGCATAAAGCAAGCTATTTGTCCACTCCCATGTTGATAAGAGTATTAAATACTTGACAAATCTCCCTTTAAGGTACATTTTGAACAGTTACAGTAAAAAATGTGCGATTCATTTGCGATTAATCGCGATTAACTATGGACAATCATGTGATTAATCACGATTAACTATTTTAATCGATTGACAGCCCTACACAAAACATAATATTACGATGTTCTATATCTTCGATATTTTCTTGCACCCCTATTATTTAGTTTTGATATTAATTACTGAATTACAAAAATGATTTTGATCCATTTTACTCTGATGTTAAGTGGAACTGTTTGGTTCAATTAGTCTGGATTTGCATTTAGTCACATAGTGCTTTCCATTTGATTATACACATCACAGCCAAACAGAATACATTTGAATTTAAACTCAGATGGGTGCATAGCATTAGGTTTTCCATGCAGCCTGTTTCATTCTCAAGGGAAATCAGCTGGGAGAAAATACGCAGAATAATCTGTCAATAATTGAGGATAATTTACAGCTAAACTGTAGACGTGTCCAAACAATAAAACTATTTGCTTCTATCCATTACAAACTATTTGTTATGTGGAGGCGACCTCCTTAATTGGACCCAGCATCTAATCGATGTGATTTCTGACCATTTGCCCATGAGTCATCATACAACAACAGTACGAGCGGTCGCAAATTTACAGGAGTGTCAATACGCTTTGCTAAAATGATATATTTACTGTATTTCCATACAGATCAATTTTAACCCTGTTGACACAGTGTATTGATCAGCGTAGGCCCTGCGGAATATTAAAAGCCCCTTTCCAGGTATGTGGATGTCGTTTGGCTACGAGCCCAAATGCTGTATGACAACAGCCTTGGGAGGATACTGTGGTTTGAGATTCAGGGAAGTAACGCTGCCAACCCATTCATCTGAATCATATTGTGGAAGTGTCCTTCCCACGAGAGCCCGTGCACGCACTCATTCAGGATGCTCAGGTGTTGCTCCACTATCATTAGTGGTCAGTGTTTCTGGGAATAACAGCCCAGGCTGTGAGGAAATGCAGGGACGGCGTGGTGGTGGTGAACTGAAGGGCTGCTGCTTGGAATGGCTCATGTTTTCCACCTCTTGGGTAATAGCTATGGATCGCTATGTAATCATCGCTCTTTGTTATGTGCTGCGACTTGGCTGCTGTGCTGTGATGGGGGGGTTGCAGGGAGATAAGGCAGCCAGTATACAGACCTGGACGACAGTCAGGTTGAAAAAAAAAAAAAAAAAACCCAGTTGAAAATACAATAAGTTAATTGTATATCAAAGCCTTGGATGAGCTGGAAAAAAACCCTCCATCTGCACTTGAAAGGTTACAGAGCACATTTCCAAGCAGCAGAATCTTAATAGAGTCACAAATGAGTTGTTGCTTTTAGGAAGCTTCTTTGAACATCAAGCAAAAACAGTACAGGTTACCCAGAAATCTGAGCAAAATAACGGAATAAAACAGATCGCTAATTAAATATGGAACGTGGTGAATTCATGTTGAGGCATATTGCACTTCTGTGCCAAAATATTATGATTATCATCACGAAAGGGAGAAAAAAAAAAAGTCCTACGAAGAGGCACTGGGTGCATACACAACTATTTTCCTCCAACAGATTTATTAGAGGGCATGCACTCATAATGAAACAGAGAAGCTGCTTTTATTTACTTACTACTGATTTACGACTTGGCAACTGTCTTTTCCAAAACCGCCTGCAACAATTTCCCTTTTTTTTGGCCAATTAACGTCTTGATGATTGATAAATGGTGAGGTCATTATCACGATGACAAAAAGTCATTCACACTTTCATTTGAATATCTAGGTCATGTCTCTGGAAGGAATTTCGTCGTTACGAAATGCATCAGTGACCCCGCTGCTCTGCCGAGACAATATTTCAAGTAGGGCTGCTTTTGTGTGATGCTACACCAAGAAAAACATCAGACATACTGTAGTAGACTGATCTGAGGTAAGTTTTACCTCTTGTATCCTTATACATAACATTTATAGTGTTTCAAGCCCAAGAAAAAAGAACAAAAAGACATCTTAGGAAATGTAAAGAACAAGACAAAAGGACTCTGAAGGACTTTCTGGTTAACAGCTAAGGAGGAACACAAATAAAAGTTCTACAGCTACTTCTTTTTATGGCAAGTCTTAGTTTAGAGAGTTTAAAGTGGACAGAGACTGGGGGACCAAACGGGGTACGGCATCTGACAAAGGAGTTGGATTAATGTCCCAGCCACATGATCCAGTATGCACCTAAAGTGTGATTTATGCTTGCACAAGGGTTGCGAGTGTTCGCATGGCCAAAGTGACGTCACCCCATCAGACGCAGCCCTTCGCGGGGGTTCCGTGCAACAAGTTTTCACCTGTCCTTGCACATCCAACGTTTTCTAACTACGCGGATGGGCGGAGAAAATGGAGAACTTTGAGGAGCTATGAGAATGTTTGTTTGCCGCGAGGAGAAACCCGCATGGAGTATAAAAGATCCAAATGTTTCGAAGCTTAAGATCTTCAAACCTCCAGGATTTATTTCCGCTTATTTAAGCAGGGTTTTTTTTTTTGTTCAGTCTTCGGTCATCTTGCTTATGATGAACATTTTATTTAATGAAATACTTATATTGTTTGATTACTGTCAGTGAAAATATAGTGGGGGCAAGCTGAAGGCCTACAATAAAACACCTGTGATGTAAAGTGCCCCTCCATAAACCCAGTGACATATGAATTGTGTTATTTTTTCAATTTATCCAAGAAAGTGATCAGCCTTCTGAATTAATGCTCTTCTCTAGTAGAAAATGTTTTCAGAGCAAAATAAAATTGGAAGGGCAGTTTGGTTATACTGTCTCACTCAGGGGAACCTAATCTAACAGTAGAGAAATGTATTCTATGAAGGTCATAAAAAGAAAACCTGTTGAATAAAGTTTGCCCATTTTTTTTAGATTATTATCTATCCTCAAATACCAATATCAGTCTCAGTACAGCTCAGTGTGCAGTTGGTGGTGGAATAGGGAGCAAAAGTTCATTTGAACAGCACAAGATATGACCTTTATGAAAAGAAGAGCTTACTGGCTGCACACAAGTAGCCACTGATTATAAGCAGAGTGCCCTCTCTCTGACCTCAGTACTCATGATCCGTCTGTTTCCTCCTCTCACCTCGGAATCTGAAGAAATCTGAGAGCCTTGGAGTAAAATCTGCAGAAGTAGATATTGTTCATGTTTTTGAAACGCTCTACTAAATTATTAATTATGCATACAGTGTAACACCACACTGTAGATATTGTACACAACTACAACACTTAAAACCAGTC
This sequence comes from Sebastolobus alascanus, assembly GCA_916701645.2. Lineage (NCBI taxonomy): Eukaryota > Metazoa > Chordata > Actinopteri > Perciformes > Sebastidae > Sebastolobus > Sebastolobus alascanus. Next base: position 757,043 of record CAKAOJ020000169.1, read on the forward strand.
TAAAGCGTCTTCGTTAACAGACGCTGCAATTCATTCACAGAAAAGTATTTGTGCTTTTCACACCGCTACGACAAACAGCACAGTCCATACAAAGTAGTAACAGTACACATTCTAACATAGCCATATAACATTTAACCATATAGCACCTAGTACTATGGCACACCGTGCATAAATGTCACAAGCCAATAAAGGAGCGTCACCACTTCCCCTCTAGGATTATGGGAAAGCCTGTTCAAATATCTAAATGTCAACTGCGCATAAACACTTTCCAATTACGCTGTATTTGAGCGGCAGCTGGGGGCGGGGGGGTCACACAGGCTTTGTCGAGCCTGCAATCCCCATTGGGGTTTGATCACACCACACACAGAATTCACAAACACATTACAGAATGGAAACATCCCATAATGCAACAATTAGAGATTGACAATAGGATGGAGCTCAAGGGAAGACGTTGAGATGTCAGTATCAGATGAAAAATAGTAAAAACAACCTCTCAGTTGTATTCAAATGTTTATCTGCAGATTTGGGTAGTGACCCCGAAGATGACAGCAGCAAGCAGAGTTCAACTACCCTGTATTCCCACAATCTTCTCATGTGTGGTGGTGATGATGATGACTGCAGCTGGCTGCCCGTCATCACCGCTCCACCAGCGCACATGTCATTATTGTCACAGCAGATGATGGGTCATTTGTGCCTCACTGGGGGCAACAGGCACCGCTGGACCTTTTCTGACCCGTCTGCTAATTACACCCTCAGGACATGAGAAGAGACAATCAAGAAAGATCCGCTTGGATCAGTGCTGTCCAACAGCGGACCTCCAGTCAGATATGTGGCTGCTGTTGTCCTAAAGACATGACCGCAAAATCTCAGGATGAGAAGATCTCCTACAGCTTAGAGACACACAGGCCTTGAAGAAGCCAACTTAAACCAATGGGCTTCCGAAGAGGTCGGCAGAGTGTTTGAGACTTAATGTCCACTGGTGGGGGGTCTGTGGGGCTAATGCAGATGAGGTCTTTTTAGTTGTGTTTCCACCGGCTAATTGCCCAGGTTATTAGCATAAATAGCAACCCTTATGCCCCAGACTGGGAGGAAGAAATCCCTGCCCAATTATTACAGCCACTGCTATGGTGGCAGCATGTACTCCCAGCAGCCTGGTTAACACTAGTGTTAGCTCACAGTTTTTAGAAGTAGGCAACAGCTGGCAGTCTGTTTCTTGTGCAAACTTGTGAAACTGCAGCAAGATATCTACAACTGTCAAGCAGAAGTGTTTGTAAATGCTTCATATAATAGTGTGTTAATTAAATCATGCTTTCAGTCTGCCGTGTCCTCTGGGACACCAAAATAACAGATTCAATAGCTTCAGTCTGTCCTTTCGTAGGGCTGGGAGATAATTCAAATTCATCATCAATAATAGCATCAATATTATTGTATCAACTTTCACTGAAGCTGTATAGCGAGCAATAATGTTAATATGTAATGTTATGGTTTTGCTCTAGGAAGCGCCATGCAGACTCCATGTACTGAATGATAAGGTGTCCTTCCGAAGCTGACGAGAAGGTCAAGAGGATTTCAATCAAACACAGGCGGCGTCCAAAATCACTCTCTCGTTCACTCACTCACTACTCACTATAATATAACACTTAATAGTGTGCGCTACAGTGATCAACGAATTGGGATTTTTTACACAAATCATCCCCCGATCGGCTCGGAAGTCCATCCTGGCTGCACTGATTTCAAATCGCAAATATTAAACATGTTCAATATTTATGAATGGACATCCTGATGAGGACAGACGATGACGCAGTCACGTGGGAAAGAACGATAGAACCAAGATGACCGAAGAAGGACTGACAACAACTGCAGTCATGGCGGCCGCGGCTAATGCAAACGCGAAGCATAAAGTAGAAGTAAGATGGACCTAAGAAATGGAGGACCAACTTGTTGATTTGAGGCAACAACTTTTTTTTCAGCTGTTTATTTAACGCATCTCCATGACTTCATCCATCCATCCTTGGTCATTTTTTTAGTACAAAGTAGAGCAAAAACATCGCTAATTCTTCCTGCCGTCTACTGTCTAATCGTCTACCGTGAAAAAGCCTGTTTTCAAATCTATATAATGCAAGGCCTTGAATTGAAGTACTGTTAGCAGTAAGATAACACTGACATTACTTTTTTGGCTCAATTTTTTTTTAATTTTCGAGGGCAATATATGGTTGATAAATTTCACTCTCAGAATTCAGGCACTCTAATTAAATGTCAGGGAGTAGCCTATAGTATAGTGCACAATATAATAATAGAGTGGTTTTGGACACAGCCACTTTTTAAATGATAACGAAGCTAGTTGTCTAGCTAAAGAGAGTCAGGAGATGTCAATCAAAGAATGGAATAAGCAAATAAGTGAAATCACCTTTGTGGGTAAACAGCATTGTTTTACAGTTGGGAAGAGTTTGTTTTTAGATGAAACATTTTCCTGATCGTGACATACATCTATATTACAGAATAATTTCAATCAATATTTTCAAAATGACATTAGCCATCATCTGGCGCTGTCCCATAGCCAAACTAACTGCCAATATTGAGGTGATTATTCCTGCAATTTCTCATCTTTCTCACATAGACATTTCTATCATTTTTTACATTACCGCCACAGTTGTTTGCAGATGATTAACATGGTAGTCAAATTTCTTATGGCTCGATAACTGTTATATTTCAAACAGCTTCACCTCAGGGGATTTTTCCACCTGGCTGCAAATACACTGACCATTGCAGTCAGACATGTGCTGTAGCTTTGTGTTTACATTTTCTCTTTCTCTTACATTTTTACGTTTACTCCCAAACAGATAAATCCAATGCGAAGAATTAAATGTTTAAATACCTAGGAATCAGTGTACATACGGTTGCTTTTATGCATGTATTGCTCCCACATTTATACACAACGTATAAAAACATTTTCCAAGATGTCAGCCTACGCAAACATATTTATATATGAACTGTTAAGCTAATAGGACCCTCCTAAGGCAAATTAGACAATTTTAGTGACCGTACCAGAGTAAATCTTGCTGGTTATTTGCAGTCATACTACACCTAAGTGCAAAAGCCTGCAGCAGCAGGATGTTATTCTGGCTTTAAAGACTCAGCAGGGGGAGATATTTCAGGGGTGATCCATAGAATAAACACGTTATTCACTCCTGACTCCACAGGTTCAGTTGGCTGCACAGAGAGGGAGAAGAGAGCGAGGAGATATCACAAGATGATGCTCCTCAGAGATGTTTCATTACAATGTCAGCGGCAAGGTTAAATGAGAGTTACAGGCTCTAAATGATGTTTTTACAGTAGATATGTCTGACCTGAGGTTAAGTCTGTGGTATAGTATGGTAATCTGTATGTGAGTATTTATCCTCTTCACGGTAAAACAACAGCAACAGGTCATCCAGGGTAACAAGAGAGGGATACACAGGGTCGTTAAAACTGGAAAGGGTGATCCAGGGAGAAAACACTTAGACCTTTTAGCCTCTTTCTTTCACTCTTTCAATACCTCTCTCTCTTCAGGCTGCTTAAGGTTCTGGCCCTGTGCCAGATCAGATTCTCCTGTTTCTCCTGAAGACATGCTCAGCGTACAAATTATTCAGCACCCTTTTCCCCCCTAACAACCCACCCAGAGTCCTTTGTCAGGAGGATCATTGAGCTGCGGGGCATGGGTAATAATAATAAGCACATTCTTAGGAACCAACATGGGCCAAGAACAATAGGACAGTCTTACCTGCATGGCTGCTGTCATGTAAGCAACAGCCCCCCCCCCCATGAAGTGCCTTTCCTGCATTGTGAGGTTCATACGGTCAACTCATAATGTTGTAAGACTGTGCTTGGATGCTTTCAGTAGCTTGTCTGCTGTGTGTTTGCCGAAGAGGGCATGCTACACACTGTTACCGTATTTCCCGTTTGACCTTTTTGGTTTCATTACCTGTGACCGATGAAATAGTGTTTCATCGAACACATCTCTCTTTTGTGCCTGATGCAAGGTAGGAGGTAGTTAAGCCAGACAGAGATGGAGGATTAGGGCAGTAGAATTATAAATCAAGTTTATAAAAATTCAGCAAAGGTTCTCTATACAATATCCCAAGCATTAAATAACATTGATTACATTCAGCCACTAGATGTCGCATTTTCCCTCCCCCGTTCCATTGCATTTACTTCACAACAAGTCATTGCTAGGCACGAACCGTCAGCCATTTATCCATTTTTTCCACACTAACCGACGACCCAGAGGTACCACGTGATACCAACGTTGCTTTACTGTTGGCTCACAAGCTTTGTTGGAAGTGGGAACCAAACGTCAGATATCTTCCAAAGAGATAAACAAAAGATTAATTTTGGACCCGCCAACATTTTTTATATGATTAATTCGCAATTATAATATTTTTGTTGAGGAAAAGCCATACTTTTATTCCGCACCTTTCTAAAGGCTCTGTCGATGTTTTATTTTATTTTTTTATATTCATCTACATAAAAATGATATCCCTGCTTTGTTGACATCACCGGGCCGGCCACGCGTGCTTTTAGTGCATGTGCGTGCCGCCGCTCTGCACTGCTCTCATACAGCGGTTACAGCCGATAACGTCGAAGGAGCGTAGCACCCACGATGCGGTCCCCCAGTTCCACTGTTAGCACGTTAGCTGCGAGCTGTACAGAGACAATAGAAATGCTCCCAATCTCGCATTTAGCACCTTTAAATAGCAATCTGCCTATACTTAGTGTGTTGTTATTGCAGTCTAGTTTTTCTCATGGACATTAACAATAAAGAGAAAGGTATGATGTCATGTTCAGTTTCATAAAAATCCTTAATAACTAAACCTGGAACAAAAGATACTATTTTAACTGTATAATTTACTAATGTTTACAAGTGACTGATAGAAACAAATAGATCCTTTATAAGCCCGCTAGCAAAATACTTTTCCTCCAACACAATCAACGATGTCCATTTTTCTGTAAGTCAAACATTACTTCTGTTACATTACTTTGCAGTAAAACTGATCCTGACAAGAACCAATGTAGCAGATAAGATCAGTCATTCTGTGCCTTAAAGCTACAGTAAGCATCCCAATCAGTCAAAGGCAATACATCTCCACGTGTCCTACTGGAATATTGCCTTTGTATGCCTGGACCCCGTTTCTAAGACAATCCACAGCTTAGACATCGCTCTATCCCTCAGCTCCTTTTCATTTATCAGTTTCAATATCCTGTATCCTGATGAGTCTGGGAACAGGGTGATGACCTGACGTTTAAATCCCAGGCGAGTCCATTATGGTAAGACAGCAAAAAGTGCTGATAGAGGAGAGAGATACAGCTCAGAGGACAAAGAACATACATGGCCACCTGGCTTTACGGCCCAGAAGGACCATCTTTGTTATTGTGTATACTGTTTGTGTGTAGTATATCTGTCTGCCTGTACTGTGTGTGTGTGTGTGTGTTCCTATGATTGTACTGTGCTGGCTGAGCCATGGGGTCACCAGAACATACCATACGGAGAGTTATGGTCAGCTCCACTGTGCTGCCTCCATTTCCCAGTGCAACCAAATGTCTCCCAGCGGACCAAATCCTGTCAGATAAGAGCGGACAGCTATCGCTCCAATTCATCCGCACAGACACGGCGGCTCCACGGTGGGAGAGATTACGCCAGAGGAGAGGGTGACAGCCCTATCTCTGGGCTTTGGGGATCTCGGTGTCTGGCTTATCAGACCTGCTCTGATGTCTCTTTACCAATGCATCAACAATAACACATGGAGAATCATATTTATATATTTCTATTTCAAGTTCTTACCAATGGCAGTTAGCCAATTTTATATAAAGACAAAGACGCCGTATTAACCTTGCAACAACAACTGACCATCAGTGTGACCTTTTCAGGTCAGTCTATTTAAAGATGATTTCTACTAAAGCCATTTCTTTCTATTTGTATGACATTGAATATTCTTTCAATACAATCTGACTTGATTTTGACACAAAAGACTACAATTTTTACAAGGAAAACACTATATTCTGCATTTAGCATCTTAAAACTGTCAGTGTAAACCAAAATATATGCAACCACAAAAAAACTATTATCCAAAAGTGGAATAAAGCAGATATCTGTCCATTTTAAAGAATGAATTAAAGCCTTGTATTCACCCTCATTAACTCTGGGGTTGCTGGAGCTCATAAAAGGACATATGCACTATAGAAGCTTTTTACTCCGTTTCGCATATTCATTAGTTTCAATTTTCAACAATAAATCTGACCTTGGAGCCACTGACCTAGGGGCTTGTAAACATAAAGCAATTTGCAACATGCTCTTAAAACGAATAGCAAATTAGTAGTAAAAAGCCACATAAGGTAATGAAAAATATTCATTGAATATTTAGCCTTTAGCGGGGCCATTTGAAAAGCCTGTTACGGGGAATTCTCAGACATTTTGTGGAGCGCTGCATCATTTAGAGAGCGACAACTGGAAATGACATAGAACCACATATGAAATGAGACAAAAACAAGAAACGACTCTCAGAGGGGTTTTATGCAGTACACCTCGTACTGTATGTTATTGCAAATTACTTCTGCAATGAACTGAAACAGCACCATTTACACTCACACTCAGTTATGAGTTGCACTTGAACAATTTACTGTAATCCAATCCAACAGCGCTGCAATAACTCCTATTTTTATACAGCTTATAATGTTACGTTTTTTTGGACTCATCACATAATCTACGGTCATTTTTGAAGTTGTGGTTAGTGGTGGTGTTGTAATGCCACTATCCAAATACTTATAGGCTGCACTGTACTGTTGTTGAACTGTGGGACACTGATATTGCAGGGTTTCGCCGGCCTCTCAATTTACTGTAATGACAAAAATAAGCAGGAAATAAGCAGCAAAAAAAGATTTTTTTGCATCCCAGGGAGACGTTGCTGCAGAAGAACATGAGTGAGAGACCGAAACAGCAGACTTCTTGCAATGGTTGCATGCTGTTCTTCCTCTTGCAGCACAGAGAGAGCTGCCATCATAATGTCATTCTTTGTGCCATTATTTCCGCTCTTTCATAACGGACGATGAAAAAGTTTGCTGAGGACTTTCTAATATCCAGTACACCACTGGATATTCAGTCCAGTCAGTCAGACTGGACTGGGTTTAGAAAGAGACTGTAATAACTTCAGCTCCTGATGGTGCAGATGATAGGCTATTTGCTCATTGTTCAGCTGGCTCTATAAAATGTGACAGAAGCTTCCAGACTTTAAAGAAAGCCCCGAAGGTCCTTTCTTCAAAAGTCATGCTCCAGTGAACAACACCCATAACTATACACGCACAGCCAGCCACTTTTCCCAATGACATTATTAAAATCGTTTCTTCCTGCAGTTGCTTTTGCACTAAAGAGAACTTCTCTTCATCTCCATGCTGCTAATTCATAAGAAGGCAGTTCCCATTTGTGTTACATTGCTTTTTCAAGGAATTGGCCAACTACAACAGCAGCAGCATTCAGCAGAGCCTGAGGGGATTATATTAAAAACACAGAATTTTCCACATCCAAGCAGATGACTGGGATAAATGCACAGCTTTCTGTCAATTATTATCTTGCTTTCCATTGTGCAAATTTCCATTTACAGAGATAATGACTTCTCACTACCCCCAAAAGCACTGCAAAGTGGGCTTTATGGATGAAATTTCTGCACCACACAGGTATAATTGCGACCTCCAATCTGACATTAAACCACTCAAAATGTATAATGTAATTTGTCATTTTTCTTTGAGTTCCATTTTACAAAAAAAAGCCCCATAAAAGCACTCGGCTTCATAGAACGCTGAGCTTTACAACGTGCATGTGTAAAGGCTAAAAAATCAAAAATCCCTTCAGTAGAAAAAAGTTGAAAGATTGCAATTTTAACAATTTGCAAAAAAGGAAGTGGATACTCCATGACTGCAGAACGTAATCACTTGATAAAGATGAAAAGCAAAGTCAAAAACATCTTGCAATGTCTGTCAGAGGTTCTCTCTGAAATAAAATGCACTGCTCACAATTACAGCCAATTACATCACTCTGTCAGACAGCCCTCAGTGTTTCGTTTGATTCAAGGAAACTACAGTAAGTACCCTGAGTTGATCTTCAGATCACTACATACAACATGACAAACTATTAAAGGTGCTGATGGATAGTAGAAAATTACTTAGGTCTTACTGAAGGGAAGTAGAGCAAAAGAGTAAGGAAGCACCGTATTCTAGCCTCTCAGTTTTCCTGAGAAAGCCTGAAGGGCAGATCCTATTAGCCACTGGGGAACTCATAGCTGATGTTGTTTTATCACAGTAAAGCCAGGGAAAGTGATCTCCATGGAGTACTGTGACACTCTTTTATTCAGCAGGGAAACCAAAGTACAGCAGTGATCAGTATTCCCAACTATTTAGGACATCACTCAAGGGCAAAAACATACTGTTAAAACCTAACCAGCAGCAGTCATAGCCAGGCTTATTATCTTTTAATGATTTTGAAAAGGTAATGCATGCTTTTATTACCACACGTCTTGATTATTGTAATGCACTTTACGTTGGTGTTAGCCAAGCCTCTTTGTCTCGCCTGGAGCTTGTTCAGAACGCAGCAGCTCGTCTTTTAACTGGTCCACGTAAACGTGAGCACATCTCCCCTATTCTGGCTTCTCTACACTGGCTCCCTGTGTGTTTTAGGATTGATTTTAAGTTTGTATTATTAACATATAAATCGTGTTTATGTCCCGACCATACACATGTCCTGACCATACACTGTATATATAGATGGACAACGCGTCTCCACTTCCTCCCACTGTACAGAAGTGAAGCCAAAATATCCCAGATACGGGAGCTGCCATCTTGAGATTACGAGGTCATTTGGAGCCAGAGTCTGTGCAGTAGTGATTGGGGGTCTGGAGCTGCGGTATTGAGGAAAAAATGTATTTGATTTTTACTTTGACTTTTTAGTTTGGCCCATGTCCCATCCGCTAACATGGAGTACGCTTTATGACCTACACTGCAGCCAGCCACCAGGGGGCGATCAAGATGTTTTGGCTTCACTTTTGGAGAGCTGTCATGTCGTCCATCTTTATATACAGTCTATGGCCCTGACAGGCATCTCTTCTACTTGGTTCTGATTTGAATTAACCTTATTGGCACCGTCAACATAAACAAGAGCGACCTGACAAGCCATTAAGCCATCAGTATTTTGCCAAAGCTGTGAACAGAGAACGTCTGCAACTACAGAGTGGGTTTAGTGATACTTGACTATGCAGATGATATATATTAACGATTTAGAAATTTAAAATAAAACAAAAAGGATACCAGCTTTAAGAACACTTAATTTGATTATGAACTTGACATACAGGAGCCACAATTATTTACTTTCTGCAAAGGTAAGTGAGCATTTTACATCTCAGCTATGTGAGAGAGCTAACACAGTTCAAAGAAACTGTCTCTTCTGGTGTGGTAGCCCGCTTAAAACCTGCACACTGCCTTCTCCAGGGCCAAGTCATCACCTCCAGTAAAGGTCATGGGCGACCATGATGGATGGGCACTGCTGCGGATTTAATTTAAAATAAAGAGCAATAAACACAGGGCTCATGCTGGTGGCACGGGGGATGATGAAGGATCCATTAGTTAAGCAAAGGTCGCAGGCTCCTCCCCTGACAGTGGCTGTCACCATGGCATCCCAAACGGTGACATGGGACAAGGGGCCAAAGGGGGTCGCAGGGCGACATCGGCTCCACAGAGGTTCCTCTCTGTCAGCGCTGTCTTGTTCATCAGCCATGTCAGAGAGGTTCAAGCTCATAGCTATTGGTTGGCGATAAGGGAATGACCTCCAGGAATCCATGAGGTTGTTGTGAATGTCAGACTCTGTTGTTAAGATTCAGAAAATTGAGACACTTTTTAAATGTCAGTTCATTGTCATGCACCGAGGGTAACTTGTATTCAAAGTAGGGCACAAATCCTCTTTTCAGTTTCAAAATAACAAAACAATTAGTGTCAGCAGGTGTCCCCTGTGATTTTAAGTATACTTTCTGAGTGGAAGCACACATTTGAATTGAAATTGAGGATACACATCTTAACTTAACTTATGTGAGTGTATGCCAAAAGCTAAAGATATACAGTGCTTACAGTTCACAATCCATGTCAAAGCAAACATGTTGGAAACACTAATGCGGAGACCTGTGTAGCACATGGGTAATTTGCTGCCTTTAAATGCTCCTCACTAATGGCATTTAATAGGTTCTGTGGGCCAAAATTGTGACAGCATGATGTATTTGGCCAATGAGCCAAGCTAATGACTGCCATCAAATGTGATTTCAGTTTTCAGCCGTGGTTATCTCAGTGGAGCCCAATTTATTTAGTGTCACCTTTTAACTACAGCGTTTGGCATAGACACATGGCCAATGAAAACATGAGTGAAGGCTATCTCCTATTAGAGGTGCTGATTGGCTCGTGATGGAGATATCTCATTTGTTTCCGATTTACAATATGAGGCCTGATGGCGCTATTTGCCGCAGGAGGAGGTGACAAATAGATGAGGTGAGAGTCTAGATGCAATGTGACAAACAAGATGAACTGGGCTTGGTTGGTCGTGAAAAGTTTAGATGTGATTGAGGAGCTCTGTAATGTAGACTTTTAATGGTAAGTGGAGAATGATGAGGTCTCCGATAGTCATCCTTATCTTTTTCATACTAAATTAATATTTACACTGGATTAATCAGAGTTTAACTGTCAAAAAATTTGAATTTACCGAGCCAGTGTCAGACCGTTAACAGCCTTTAATATTTGACATAAAAAAATCAAACAAAAATAACAAACCTAAATAATTTAAATCTAACGAAAATTTCTTCCACACTATTTCTGCTGCTGTTTTTATACACCTTTGCCTTCCCCCACTTTTCATTTTGCAAAATACATGTATTGGGTTTCATGAGATGTGACAAACACAACCCCTTCTCCACTCTTTGTAAACAACATGTGAGCAAACAGACACTCTTTTATTGTTGTGACACATTCCCGAACCCCAGCACATTCATTGTGCTCTTCTCCATTTGACTTTCACTTATCAGATGGCTTTTTAAAAGCAGACTCTTTTTTGAGCACTCACACACTCGCAAGCCTTTATCAGATAACCGTTCATTTACATGTATAATTATTACAGGCGCTTCAGGAGCCGTTTGCTAAAAAGCTTTATGCAAATTGTAATTAACGGTAATTAAAAACCAGGCTGCCTTGAATGGGAGCCACGGTGCCAGTGCATCATTTACAAAACCAAATTGAATCTTATGACTATACTGTGTGGAATCAGCAGGGGGTCTGAGCCGGGGCTAAAGATGTCCTGTCTGACATTAGGACCAAAGGACGCAGCGGTGGAGTCACGTTGCTACATGTTTGGACGTCAGCCAACTGTTGATGCTAATCTTTAAATGCCGTAATTATTCACTCAAACAATTAAACATCCATATACGCAAAATGTGAAGATATGAAACTCAACACCCTGGAGTCCTGCTTCAGGATTTCCCTGCCGAATCAGCTCATAAAATTTTAATTGATTATCGTAAATTATCTTAAATGTGTTCAACTGGTGTATGTGAAATTTGTTTTTTTTCATAATAAGACCTTTCCTTCCTGTTTCACAATTAAGTTCTTTCAAGAGGACTGAATGATAAAGCTAATGAAGGATTATTGTAATCACGTTCTTTCATCTAGCATTTAGTTTAATTATGTGTGAAACACTTCAGTTTCTTTTTTTAAAAATGACTGCCAATCCCTACTACAGCTCATTCTTGTTTTGGACAGCATCCCAAAAGATTAGAGGCACACAGACAACCTTTTTCGTCTTGCACACTTCAGCTAAGTTGCATGTTGTTTCTTCACAGGAACACAGACAGATATATAGAGAGTAGTGCTGACCGATAAATTGTATTTTCATCGTCATTGCTATATGAACATGCACAAATAAACACATCGCGAAAGACTGCCTGAAACGCGATGATTAAGAAAAATCATTTTATTTAGGGAATTGTTACTGAAACTGGGTATTAAACGGGCTCTGGGGCTAAAGACCGTAACGTTAGTATTTATTATCACGTTGCATCCTCTTCCCTGCTCTGTGTCGGGGCTGTGGAGGAGCTCTCCACAAACACATAAACTGAAGTCAGTGAACAGGGGATCAGAGAGGACGCGGTGGAGACATTGAAGTGAACCAGGTGAAGTCAAGTTGACGACAACTACGCTTGTTACCGTAAGTAAGTGCAATAAAACCTTTGCAAATATAAAGCCAATAATTTATACACCTGTTCAACAAGCATAAATATGATGTAAACATGTAGAAAAACGATATTTTAATCTGCTCTGTCCGCAGTCTCTCATCCACCGCAAAAAGGAAAAGAGAACTCTCGCATAAGCTTCTGCTGTTAAACAAAAAGGAGAAAATACAAACTCTTAAGCAAGACGGCTTATAAACTTTAGCTATGGGGAAAGTAGTAATGGTAGTTTGCCTTCACAATAAAGCTTACTGTACTTTCTCCCATAAGGGATCAAAGAAATAAAGCCATTTAAAAGGCCAATAAACTTCAAAAGGAATTCTTTATGTAAACAATATGGGCCTCCAGTTGTGCTCGTTGGTTGCTTTTAAATTTGTTGCAGATTTGCTTTAGATCAATTCCAATTTCCAGGGAAAAACACACTGCATCGCATAATGGTTTTGTTACTTTTTAGTGTTGCGACTCACACAAACATGACCACATATAAAAGCTACCACATGGCCACACATACACACGCACAGTATGGATAACAGGACAGGACGCTGGATCCTGAATGTAAGCTCTAAATGTTTGACGGGCATCATCAAACCGCTGTCATCTCCATGATCTGGTGGAGTATATGCACCCCTTATCTCGTGACGATGTGCCCACACAGCATAATTGAGATTAGATGAATATGTTGGGCCAAAGCTGTCGCTCAGCATGCGTTAGGCCAAAGTGAGAATCTTAAACTATGCAAATCCCTCTTAAAACCCTGATTTTGCTGTGCAGTAAAATCACATTTGGATTTCTATGTTAATGTTATTCATTGATAGTTTGTGGCTGCATTTTATGGAATTAGTAGAGTCCAAATTACTATTGAAAGAAATGTCATGTCTCTCTTCAAATGTCCTCATTGGTTACAGTGGCACAAGTAATGCTTCAAAGACATTGTTTGACATTTACGCTTATTTGGTTCCTTGCAGAAAGTTAGATGAGAAACTTGATACCACTCTCATGTTTGTATGGAAAATATGAAGCTGCCGCCAGCAGCTTATGCTATCTTAGTTTAGCAAAGGGCCAGTGTGTAGGATTTCAGGGGATCTATTAGCGGAAATGGAATATAATATTCATTACTATGTTTTGATTAGTGTATAATCACCTGAAACTAAGAATCATTGTGTTTTCGTTAGCTTAGAATGAGCCCTTCATATCTACATAGGGAGCGGGTCCTCTTCACAGAGTCGGCCACGTTGCTCTGCCATGTTTCTACCTAGAATGGACAAACCAAACACTGACTCTAGAAAGAGCCTTTTAGGTTTTTAAGTTACCTGAAGGCCACTGTAGTTCTCTGACATGCTTGGGAAACTGAATTGGTAACATGAACCGCAAAGTGCGAAACCGTGCTACCGCCAGCCGCCGTCTGACTTTCGTTGCTCCTGAAGTGTTGTTATAAGGATGGCCTCTGAGCGCGGCGAACGGTGTTACCACGGTTTTGGACTCGGCGGCTCACGTTACTGCAGTCTTGGAAAGGGAGGAGTGAGCGGAGGGGTACTCAGTTGGTTGCAACCTGCAACCACACCACTAGACGCCGCCAAATCCTACACACTGTACCTTTAACATCAAATTTGTTTTATTGTACAAAAACTGACGTGTAAAAATATAAATTTTTCCGTTCTATGGGGGTTCTTTGTCGGACTATTTCTTGGCCTATACAGTACCTTTAGATCAGAGCAAGGTTAGCTGTTTCCCCCAGCATCGAGGCTTTATACTAAATTAAGCTAACCTGCTTCAACCCTTTCATCTAACTCTTGGCAAGAACCCAAACTTTCCAAAATGTCAAACTATTTCTTTAATAAGAGTGACATGTCTCCCTTCACAAACTATGTTAGTACTGTAGGCATCCCAGCCACATTTTGAGGGAGACCGCTACATGAGAATATTGGTCTCCCTTATTTCCTGCCCTTTTTCTTTGCCGTGTCCTGGATTGAACTTGGTTACAGGTTTGCAGAAGAGAGTGACGCACCTCACACATTTCACACACATCTCCCATTCTTTTCAATCCCTTCTCCATTGCTCATCTGTCGGTCAGCCGGGTATAGATATCAGGCCTCGCTCTACAGACTCTATACCCACATGTCTTAGGGCCATTAAACTGTCAGCCAGGATTTACTCAAGATGGGCGCAGCGAAAAACCCAAGAAATTATCTTCTCCTGCACATGTAAGGGGACAAAGGGTGAAGAAAGGGAGCGAGACAGAGGCTCGAGTGTGAAGAAACATGCTAGAGAGTAAATAACGTGGATAGCAGCACGTGGCAAGCGCCTCTTGATGGCCAAGTTCACAGCAGGAGATGATGATTACACAATGCAATTCAGCTACAAGGAGAATGAGGATTTTAGAAAAGAAGCTGAAGAAAGAGAGATGACAGCTAGTTGCTGTGCTTGCTATCAGCCCACATATCAGTATCCTTAAAGCAATGATGCACAGAGAGATTCTCCTATTAAGAATTTCTGTTTACACCATATTCATTTTGAATTTTCATTCAACTGTTAACCAAAAAAATGACTAAACCATGACACTAAAGCACCTCTTGATGGATACAATAGTGTGAGTCGATGATGATGTTCTGATAAAGACCAGATGGGGCATTGGAGTACGGGGAGGCACAGACACATTGTCACCCATTTCCAGCAGAAAATGCTCAAAGATCTCACACTCTGTCGCTTTATTCATAAACCTTCCTCTCACCAGAACACACACACACATGGTGGTACAAGGTGTGACGGACTGAATGAGGCCAAGGATGTGTATATTGATGGCTCTATCAGGATACTACTGCTCATAAGGCATCATCTGCTCATCTATGTGTGTAATACTGACAGCTAGAATAATAATGGCTGTCAGACATCAGTGAGGGAGCTGTTGGACCTTCACAGCCCAGAATATATTGCACTTGTTTACCTTGCATAGTTTCTTAAAAACGGTGGGTCAGCAGAGCTTGAGGGTACTCATCAAACCTTAACCCGCTCAGAGGAAGGTGACTATGATGTGACAGATGCTAATGATTTCACATTTGCACACATTATCTCAGGTTTTGTGGTGAAAGTTATCCTGACTGAAAGTACTGCGATAAAAACCAGGGCTCCTGTTGCCCTTAGTGTTGCAGTTTAACTCCACAGTCTATGGTCACGACAAAATAAGAAACAACTAGTTAATCAGACATTTTTTTCACACAGTGACTACGTTTAAATGCACACTAATATCCCACTATTATACAAATTTGATGCGGGTCACATAAACAACATATTACGTTTGGATATTCTATATTGGGCCTTATTACGAATGGCATTTTCCGATTAAGACACGTGGGATATGCCGATATTATTCCGGTTTTAGGAGCATTATTTGGACATGTATACAGCACATTCGGAAAATTCGTCTCAAATGGGGTTTTTACAACAGGTTTGCGACACACAGCCCCACGGCTTCTTGCTTGTTTGCATCCAGCTCTGTGTGTTGTACACAAACCAACTAGCCGACAGTTTGCAGAGATGCATGCCCAAAAGAAAAGCCCACATTTCTGGTCGGAAGGAAAGCACACCTACTTTTAAACATTATGAAAGACTTGGATATCAACAGATTTTTGGATATGCACAGATATCGCAACGCCGACCTTTTCAGGAAGGTGGTTGAAGAAATGAAAGAGAGAATATTAGCGGAATATTCATTTTCATTAGCCATGTAAACAGCTTAGTGGGAATATTGTCTTTTTCAGAATAAGGGCTAAAAACAGAATAATTTGAGAATGTAAATATAGTTAGTGTTACAGTAGGATATTTATTTCAAAATAAGATAACCATTTAAAGCGAGAGTGAAGTGTTGTACATTGCCAATGTTGGATTGTTTGAACAAACAAAACTTCTAATTCTAATTTCTGAGATCATGGGTCTTAAAGACAGATATAACGGGTCAAAATATTGTCATAATTAGCATATGAATTCTTGAGTTATGGCCAAAAACATGTTTTGTGAGGTAAACCTTTGACCACCAAAATCTAATCAGTTCATCAAGTAGACGTTTGTGCCAAATTTGAATAAATTTCCTCCAGGCGTTCCTGAGATATCCGTCCAGATATACGTATGAACGGACAACACAAAAACATAATGCCTCCCGCCACGGCTGTCACCGGCACGGAGGCATAAAAATACTACCTGATTCTGCCGAGCCTGAAATAGGACAAACAGACACCTTTAGGCTCCTGATGTATTATGTGCTACTGTGCACTGGCAGCTTATCTCAGGGATAGGTAGGAATAGGCAGATTTAAGAAGATCAATCACGGAGGCGGTACACTCTTGCATGAAAGGAATTATCAAAGTCTGTAATTGTTATTCATGAAAAATGCAATCTGACGAAGTAGGAATTTCCGATCCACAATAGGCTCGCCGAGAGGTGGAGGGAGAGAACATGCGCTGCTTTATTGACAGCCCAGGGGAACATGATTCCCTTCAATGAATATCATTTGGCATATCCCCATCCCACGCCTTCAATAATTTACAGCATTGATTTGAAACAAAGTCATACACTGTGAAGTGGATAGAGGAATACAGTGGCTTCATTTAATGCTTTAGTGATCTGTGGCTTCTGATTTGGTACAACCAACAACAGCGAAACATACATCTGAATTTGGCCTGTAGGGAGCGGTGACACATGCATCTGTCAACGTGAAATAGGGACTCAAGGAAGAAAGATTATATTCACCACTGATACTTCACGTGTGACATCCTGATACCACCAAAGCAGCATGATGAAATGCATTATGGGCCAAATAAACACAATATAAAATGAAATCACTTAATCCACATTTTTGAGAAATCCTACAAGTTATTGATGACATTGCCCCTCGTCTTTGACATTTCCAATCAATTACAGATTGTATCCAGGTGATTTAATTTGATTTCGTGTTGCAGTGGAGCGATTTTGGGATGCACGGCATTAATCAAAGAATTATGCGGAGTGAAACACAGGGGAGGCCTGTTGTCACTGTTACAGCCAAATCAATCAGACTCTGCTGAGCCCCCCTCTGAACACACAAGCCATTTTTACTCTCCTGATATCTACCTATCTCTCCGTGCACGTCTATGATACACAAGTTTTCCTGCTGTTTTGACACTGTCGTTTCTTAAACACCAGGGATATATCAAAGAATAATATATTATATGTTAAATTATATATATATATATATTATTACAAACTGTTTCAGAGGTAAATTGAATGCATAGGGTCTCTGACATAATTCTGGCATTTATGTCCTCTTTTTGTGAACACTTCATTCTTAACCCAGAAGTACAGAGGGCTTCTTGTACTGTGTATTGTATGAGTTATAGAGGGAGCTGCTTCCTCTATCCCCTCCGGCACTTCAGAATAAAAGGCTTATAGCATTTTTTTCCTTATTATTGGGAATATCAAACATGTTATATCCTTTTCCACGAGCCCACCAGTGAATTAAACTCATCGCTCTCATCTTGATGGGTCTCATTCTTCTTTTTCCAGAGAGATTGATGCTGCTGCTGCTGCTGCTCGCCAGGTGAAAGTCATATTCTACCACCCACTTGGTGTGTGTGTAGGTCTGTGTGTGTGTGTCTGGCAGCGGTCTGTTTAGCCAAAATATAAAAACAGTTATTTCCCAGGTCCGACCTCCATGCGTTCAAAGTCGCATCGGTGTGTTAGGTAGTTAAATCTGACTGCTCATAATTCACGTCTGGAGCTTTTCCAAGATGCTTATCTAACCGCAGAGCAATTAGCACAGCGCTCCCAGACTGTTTTCACTGTACAGCTTATCTGATCCCACTGCTAATATAACCAAACTAATTGAAATAAACGCAAAACAAAAAGGTCACCCACGGGCAATTTCTTTCACATACTGCACATGATTATCTAATATATAGGGCGCAGACCTTCGCTTGACTACCACGCAGTGCTATCATATGATACAAATCAGTGGAAGCTGAGGATTCCTCTGAGTCCGCTTCATGGTAAATCATGTGGAAAGCCTTTTCTTTCTTCTGGTCTACCAGCAGAAATCCAACAGCAATCCCCCCCTGAGATCTGACTCCATTCACACCTCTGAATGACAGACACTTCATCCAGACTGGGATGAGGAGTATAAATTATTAAATCCAAGCACCGTCTTTCCTCTCCACTTCATGAAATGCTGCACTTGCTTCATGAGAAAGCCCCAGTGACAGCCAGACGCTATCAGCGCCGCCGAAGCATCTTTGAATAAGTATCGTATTGAGAGTGATAACGTCCTGACAAACAGTTAGCTAATAACCCAAAGTGATCCTTTTTTAATTTGACTAAATCGCATGGAGTCCCTCTTATCAACAGTGTCATATGTTCTGTGTGATGCCTCTCCAACAACAGGCTCCCAGCAGGGGAGCCAAGGATTAGAGGAGGATTCCTCTGACATCTCTGGAAAGCACACTACACAGCCAGCTGTCTACGGTCTACTGGCAGAGGCTGCAGCCCATTCAAACCCAGGCTTCTGACGGAGGCACACGCAGGCCGCCAAGCCAGCTGCCCAGTAATTAGCCTATTAAAATGGAGATCCAGGTACAAGTAGAACAGCAATATGAAGATCAACCACATTTATATCTTAAGCCATGGGCAATGTCAAAATGGATTTCTTGGGCAAATCTTTCTTCTTTTCAACTGGAGATTGCAGCTATAATGTCCAATCAGATAAATGTCCAGCTATAGTAAAATTGTACTTATGTATCATACAGCTTTTCAACACAAAGCCATACAGTTTGGCATATGTTTAAGTTTTGCTATGTAAATATCCACCATCTCCATGGAGTCATCTCCACATATCAGCTTTGGGAAATGTATTTAACAAATTATGTTTTTTGCTTGTTATGTTTAAAATTTATAATTTGCATTAGCCATTAATTTGCACATACACTCAGTTGTCAATTTATAATCAGGTACACCCACTGTAGCTAGAACGAATGCAGTCTAACAGCCCTGCATTAAATCCGACCTTCATGAACATGAATAGAGTTCAGTTTCAGAGGTGTTGATTTGACTATGATCATTTTGGAGGATGTAGTTTGTGGTGCTCTTGAACTGTATTCTCTTTCAATGTTTTTATTTTCAACATAATAAAATGACAAAATACAATGACCTACACTTGAGACAAGAGTGAGCATCAGCAATTGTCACAACCTGGTGATTTTAATAACTGCACATACTCATACTGCTATATTTGTTATATTAACAAATCAGTTTCTTGAACTGTATTGCAGTATGCAGAGAGGTGTTTCTGTTATTCAGCCTACCCTCTTTTATATAAATGGATTGGACAAAATAATAGAAACACCTGTCAGTATAATGGAATACAATACAACAGCACTACAAACTGCAGCTTCCAAAAACAACAAAAACTGAACTATATAACCTTCATGAAGGTAGGATTTACTGCAGTACTGTTGTATTAGACTGCATTAGTTTTAGCTACGTGTACCCAATAAACTGGCAACTGAGTGTATGCTCATATTTTTGGACTGGTTGATTATCATTTAGTCCACCAAATAGAAAAACAAATAGGAAATAGTGAAAAAAATGTCCAGAAAAACATCCCAGATGCCATCCCAGAAATGCTCTTCAAAACATGCCAGAGCCCAAAGCCATGTCTTCAAATTGCTTATTTTGTCCAAACCCCACAGATATTGACTTTACAATCACGTAAAACAGAGAAAACTCTCACATGTGAGAGGCTGGAAGCAACAAATGTTTGGCATTTCTGCTTGATAAATGACAAACTGTTAATCGATTATCAAAATTGTTACAATTTTTCTGTAAATCAATTAATTGTTTCACTAGTTTTGTTGTATACCATCTGAACCAGTTTCACACTGACAATATAACCAAGGGTAGCACAAACCACCAGTATGACATCATTAACTCCAGCAGGAGAGACCATCCCTCTCCTTGAGGAATTGCTGCCCGTCTGCACATCAGTTATAGAGGAGACATCAGTCTCTGGTATAACAATGTTGAATCGCTGGCTGTATCAACCGCCTGGAACGACAAAATTAAGCTCCTAAATTTCCCTAACAGTGTCTGATGAGTGATGAATCTCTCTGGCTCGCGGGCACTCTCATCCTTTACCAAAGACACGTTGATTGTCTTTCGATGGTTCTCTGTCTGACACAGACTGATAGACAACACTGTATACTTGTATTTAGACAGAGACAGAATGGAACAGTTTTAAATTACAAAACTGAGACTGAGCGATACAAAATGATCTACAGTGTGCATTTATGTTTTGACTTTTAACAACATATTAAAGTGGTCAAACGGTGGTGTGTGTGATCTGAATAAATTCATTCACTTTTAATGCTGCAGCTGTTCACTAAGCCAGGTAGGTCTCATTAATGAAGTGTGCATTAGACTGTGAATTGGAAAGTGCAAATGAACAGAACAGATACATTAAGTATTGATTAAGGCAGAGATGCATACTAGAAAGCTCTGATTGGACTGGGAAAAAGAACAAACCAACACTTCCATCAATAAAGATTCAACCTTTCCAAAAGAAGAATAGAGTAAAAGTTGTTCTTAATGAGCATCACAAAAACAAAACGGTGGTGATAGTTGAGGAACGAAATGATTACAGAGCAGATTGCTAAGGTTCATTTTCTTCGGCCCTAATCTCCCCACGCTTGGGTTGGCAGCTGAGTGAGGAGCTGAGAGTAGAACACTAATGATGTACATTTAACACATGACCTGCACAGACATGGCCAGCTCCTCTGTTTGACTATAGAACAACGCATGAAAAATTTACATTCCAGATCACCTCAATCAATACTCCCATTAAGCCCTAATCAATTGACCATTAACAAGCTGTTTCACAGAAAATCGCCAGCCAAAGATCATCTCCGACTAGATATGTAGAGCAAAGCACCAGCACTGCAAAACCATCAAGTCAATTATATGAAACACAAGTCTGAAGCCAAGCTCAGTATACGTCTTAAAAAGAGCATTAAGGCATACCTATTCAATTTTATTGCTGAAGGTCATCACATCAATTTTCTCTCTCTCACAAACATGTCAATCTTCACATGAATATTTAATGACCCTGAGAAGAGGTCTAACAGTGTAGACATCCTGTTATTGCCCCTCAAACTCTCTGAAGTCATGTACTAAAGTACAGGACTTTTTCTAGTGCAGTCAAGTGGAGAAATTATGTCAAATGTCAAATATTGTCTACCATATGAATTCCTTGTAATAAAAAGTGAAACTCCCTGACTATATACTTCTCCATGAAGAACTGGAAGACAGAAAGTAGTCGATTCAGAACCAACTTAAGTGTGGGTGAAGTTTTACTTTTATCCTGTCATGTTCAATAGTTGGAAACAAGCTTTAACTGTTTACTTTGGGAGAGCAAAGAAGGTTCTTTTATTTGCATTTCCTTTGCATTATTGTCAATAGTTATATACAGTAAGTAATTCCTTCAAGAAGGCATCTTTCACTTGCTCCATGATGCATAAAGGTGCACTTTGCCACATGCAGAGAACAGCTCAGTCTCTGTATCAGGGTTTTATTCACAGAAATAGAACAGGAGTAGAACGGACATTGAACTGTTTTTGTGGTCATTTATTAGTACAAAAGTAAATGGTGATTGTTGTTAGTTGTTGTGACAACACATGTCAGCAGGGCCATAAAGTGTGGTTGCAGCTCGCCAGGAAGAGAGCGGACGCAGCTCCAGAGACGGATGGTTGGCTAGTTAGCTTGTCCTTCTTCGGGAGAGAGGCGGAGGGACCGTCAGACCCAGTCGCTGGCCACCAGCTCGCTGTTTGGCTCATTTTCTATAACCAGTGTAGCATTAAAGTATGGTGGAGCTAGTTAGCTAGCTAGCTTGCTAATTCCACCATGCTTTAATGCTACACTGTTTACACTGAATTAGCTGAACAATGTTGTCACTCATCTGGTGATAGCAATGTGCTTTCCTACACTGTGACAAGAGTGTGTGGATGAAGCATTAAGTTATTAAATTGTACTCCTTTACTCTGGCTCTCTATGCTTCATAACGTTACTACTCCACTGCTCATTTGAGTCCTTACTGCAAAACTTCACCTCAGTGCCATAAATCGGTTTAGTTCATAGGGAAGTTAACCTGCTACAACAATCGCAATGGCAGCGGTACACATAAAAATGTCTGGAGTCGGGAGTGCCTTGCTTTTTTACAGGTGAAACATAAGGTTAATCCTTGCTCACCACCCTAACCTGCAGTATCAGCAGTGTCAACACTGAATCCTGAAACACACTGGCCTCTAAATGGCCTCTAAATACGCACAAGAAGGCTAATCCCATCCACACTGCTGCGCCTCTAATCTCCATATAGAAGACAAGCACACAAAGTGAACACAGAGATGGTTTTATCCACGGATGCACTCTTCCACTGTCTGGGCTCTAGCAGTGTGGGTGCAGAGATAAACGAGGTGGAAGAGGGATTAAAATGTCCCAAACATTCGGTCTGTTTAATTGAAACCTCCCCTGGGACACCGCAGAGGGGACGAGAGGGCGGGGAGGCTGTCCAGGGAGCCACCGCTGGGGATCCTCATCACCTCTCAATAGGAGATGATGAATAGTGTGACATCAGCATCCCGCAGGGGAGCAGGCGTGTGCCACTGTCCCCGCTATGTGGCCTTTATGTCAGAGATGGAGTACGGGGGGGTGGGGTCCTGCTGTGATCAATAATTAATCAAAACATTAAAAGCATTTTCTTCTTTTTGACAGGCCAATTGGAGCATCGGTCTTATATATAGGAACGCAGAATGAGTTTCTTTCGGGGATGTGGCACACTTTCGCCCACAGATATCTTGCTGAAAATATTAAAAGGGGCACTACAATAATCAACTTGCAGGATCAGGATCTCTTTGCTGCATCGATTTTGACCTTTCTTTTTTAAATCTCTCTCTGGCAAGTCCTCTTTATAAAAGAGAAATACAAGCTTGTTGGAGTCCACATTTGGTTATATTAAAGTCATATTTTTGATATGAACAATGGACCCGTCAAATGCGAGCGGGTGATGAGCAGATGATCTTAGCCGTGTTTCCATTCAATTGTCGAGCGAATTTTAAGGGAACTTTTGAAATGTCACAAAAAGGAGAATTCGGCACGTTTCCATCAACTGGTTTGGAGCGATAACTCGGCTACAGCATAGTTTTGTCAGAAGTTGGCGCTATAGGCTACGCATGGCTGTAATTCGCCAGTAAACGGAGTAGAAGAGGTAAAGGTTTGCAAACCGAAAGTCGCCTTGGCTATCTAACCATCTACAATAGAAGAATTGAGAGAGGTCTTCAGGAATTTGTTTGAACTGTTCTTTCATATCAGCTAGTATTGGTCATGTTTCATGCTGTCTGGAGAAGACAAGCATTCGCACATTATTGGAATATCTGGGAAGATGCCGACAGTGGAAACAGTCCAGATCCAGATCAGTCATGTGAGTTAAATGTTCACTACGTCAGAATTTATTCGGCAAAGGCGTTTCCATATTATATTTAGCGAATCAACTCTTTTTCGACAAAGGCAAAAACCACCTCAAGCAAGCATTAAAACTTTTTTTCCCACAATTGAGGACGTTTTAGCAAATTTTGCCATTTCCATACAGCTTTTCTAACGCAATACTTCAAAATGCGCATAAAATTTGTGAATGGAAATTCGACTACAGCCTGCTGAGCTCACCTTTATGAACATTTACAAATATACAATCAATTATGAGAATGAGGTTCTTGAGGTTACTCTCCCATACAGGGAGTGGACAAAATAACAGGAATACCTTATAATATAATACAAACTAATTGAAAAGCCCTGCAATAAATTCTTTGTCCTTTGTGAGGATGATGAGTTTTTTTTGATTTAACACAATGATAATTTTTCAAGCCATAATTTGGACTGTTTTATATTATATTGCTTTATTTTGCAAAGTGAATATTTTTCCACTACCGCGAATTTTGGCCTTAATTTAAGAGGGTAAGAAGAAGAAATAGGTATTAAATCCTATCACTGAAACCACTATAGTATCTGCCCATCCCTCCTATAATAGAGCACTGAACCGTGTGACATGTGAGTGATGGCTTTTGTCAAATCAATGAGATGTGAACAAGTGCTGTGATAATGTTGTTAGCGGCATCATTTTCTCTTGTTCTTGGTTGAGCTGGTGATTGATAGAGGTGGCAGCCATTTTGTCCAAGGTCAAGAGCTGAGAGTGTTATAGACATAAACTTGCTGGGCAGTGTGTGTCCTTGAAAGTGCTGCACAAGAAAACAGCAAGAATGACTATCGAGCTGCTGCGATCGCTGACACATCAGTTTGAAAAGAGTCCTTTAAACTAGTGGATTTTTCTTTTTTGTTTTTAAATATCTCTGGCATAAGTGAATACATCTACCTTTCAGTCAGTGTAGCCTGTGAGATTCACTCATCGCTGTTAAATGCATCCAACTTTGACCGGTGAAAAGCCGAGAGATGAATAAAGAGCCTGGAAACAAAGGCATTAATGGCTTCGAGAGATCCATGTTCATTAAATGCTGAGAAAATGGCACTTAGCTTTGATTCACAGTAGAAGCAGTGTCCATCAGGATGAGAGTCACAAAGACACACAGCATCCATTTGAAGAAAAGACGCCTCTTTCTAACACTTAAGTTAACACCACTTCTCTTTGAAGGCGAGCTAATATGGTTTTAATGATTCGAGGTAGGTGTCAGAAGCACACATTAGCAGAGGCGCTGAAGTTGAATGGTTTAAATTTACCTTCATACAAATCCCCACAGTTATTATGGCTTCTGGTAATATTCTTTATGAGAGATGTTTCCAATGGAGACTACCTTAAAACACAAGCTTCAAATGACTTAAGCTTAAAAAAAAGCTTTAAAAACACAGAGAATAGCCCATCAGTCCTTATTGTTACTTTCTTGGCTCTGGGTGGTGTGATTATGAGGGTGCTAAACTCCTGTCAGTCTTACTTCACACTAAACTCACTAGTGTATACTCTTGTTTGGATTTTTAATCAGCTAAACTGAGAATATTAATTAGATGGGAAAATACTATTTCTTTTTGTTCAACAGATTAGAGATGCTTACTCGATTCTCAATTAGCTGCTGAAATTAAGCTGTATGCGATTGTTTGTGCGAAGCCCAGTTTGTTCCAAAGCTAATACCCAGTATGCAAATTTGTTGAATACAGCGGCGCAGGGTAATTCAACAAGAGAGACAGAAAACAAATGAATTAGTCTGGGTTTAGTTGCTTTGATCAACGGAGAAGTAAAGCATGGCGGTCATTTTCAAAGAGAAAGTTTGACAAATCGTTACTGTAGCATCAGGAAAAATCAGGGACTTGTTTTAAACGGGGAAATCTTTGGTTAAGCTCACATAACAACAACATCTAGTGAGCTGTGATGGGTGAAATGCTGTCACCACACTACGGAAAGTTTTACTCAAAATTCCTTTATTAAAACATAATTTGTTTGAATTTAGAGGAAAATGTTGCAAGGGCGCATCTGCAATTGAAAGTAGTCTGTCTTCATTAACATATAACCCTCAAACAGTAGTTTTTATCTGTCAATCAGTAGATGGGATAAAAATGGGATATTTGTTTCCACAGTGTGCATTATGTGTGGCCTCCAGAATATAGATCAACATAAATACAGAATACATAGTGTGTTACTGCGATTAGCAAGTTGTGAAATTTAGTGCTGTAAAGTCAGAGTAGTGTTTCCATTATTGGCAGAATGAGATCCAGTGCACTGTAATGGATCATTAAAGAAAGATGCAGGGTGGAAAATGACAACTTCACTTCTGCTCTTAACCATCTGGTGGCACTCTTCCAGCTTTTAAAGACCCAGGAGTGTGCTACATGTACAGTTCCATAATGGGACCAAAAGCTGCTGCGCCCACTGAACAAAGGCTTTTGTGATGGAGATCACATTCACTTCATCCTTACAGTAACACAATCAGATAAAGCGTCTACTGTATGTGCAGTACAGTTCCTGTTTACACTGCTCATTCTTCTTTGTTCTGTTATACTGAAACCCCTCTCACCAAGTTCAAATGTAACCCATGATCTGTGACAACCATATCATGATTAATGAGATGCATCATCTAATGATTACATCAGTGATGAAGACCAACTCTGTAAGTGACATTTCTGCATTACAATTCATTAAGCATAATTGGTGAGTGGTTTCATTATTGTCAATTGACAAAGACATTTATAATAATCATTCTGAATCTCACTCAGATAATCTCTCTTTTCGGGATGATCAGTAGAATATTAATAGTTATTTTTTCCTCATATGGTTTGTGTTAATTATCTGTAGGTTCAAGACACATCTGTGGTCAGAAAATATCAGTAACTACCAGCAAAATGCACAAAATCACACAATATTCCTACAGGATGAGAGATTTAACTATGACTAAATCTCTAAACAGATGAAAACAATACAATTCACCGCACTACAAAGCATCCAAATTGATGAGGCGATATTTTGCCACTAGAGTTAATGCAGCCCTTACGGCGGCTGTCCTTCGTGTGACACGATGATTTCGCACCATGAGCTAATGTCTTCCACAGACTCAGAATGACCCTTGTTGTGAGAGGACTTTAGCCGAGCCCCTCTTCTCCCTGAGTGGCAGCGACCCCCTCTCTCCACGCCCACTGTTTTGACTGTCAGCCGCCCCTCCTCTCCTCCCCTCCTCAGCCCTAATGAGCCATCTCCTGGGGCAGGGCTTTACCCCCGCCAGGGGTAAAGAGGCCATCATGTTGCTCATCTAAAGACGACACATAGCCATGACTTCCCCCTAATTGTGTGCCTGTGTTGGCTCATTTGTTGTCGTCGTTAAAAATTCACCCCCATATTTTCCCCTCCCCACTGATAGACCGGCTGTAAGCAATTTGGGGGAGCAGATCGTTTCTACTGGCTCGGGAGGGCTTTGAGGCCTCTCTCTCTGATGTATGGAAACACCCACAGACACACAGGCAGACTCGCAAAGTACAATGAAAATATTAAACACAAACATTCTTCATTATGCATTACACACAGACAAACACACACAAGTACTCGCACACACACGCCGGTGAAAACCCCTTGGGACTGTTTGCGTCTGTGGCGAATTTCAAAGTAGTAAACATCAAACCCAGACTGGCTGCGACCTGTAGGAGAGGAGACCTTTAGCTGGCACATTAAATATTGATGCGGTAAAGTTATGCAGATTGTTTATTGACCGGCTTCAGAGAAGAAATGGGGGAAGGAAGAAAAAAAATGTGCCCCTGTCTGGCCAACTCCATTCCTAGTGTAATTAGTTTGATTTCTGAATAGCGTTTAAAGGTACTTCCTCCGCCTGACAGTTGGATTGTAATTCCAGAAACAAACAAGCAATTGAGAAAATGAATTAAAAATATGCTGCCTTGCTTAAGTGCTTCTCTGGAGTAATGCTTCAGTTTGCACAGAATGGATCCCATGAATGAAGACACAATTAGTGTGTAATACCTCAATCAACCACAATTACGGCTGATTCAATGTAAACATGGCCCTCCCCTCTGTCACTTGACTTGGCTGTGACATTTGCCAGGTGGTGTTTGCCTTCACCATGCGAAGGCTATTATTAGTCTAATGCCCTAGAAGCATCCTGTTTATCTGACTGAGGGCAATAAGGACACAACATGATGCACCTTCAACAGAAGCTATAGTTAGAACGCCTATATTTTGCGCAGTTTTTTGTACTTGTCATTTACATTGAAATCCCTATGGGCAGAAACATGGCTTATTATTGGACAGATCCACTGGGTACATTTTAAGAGAACATGTTCAACAACAGCAAAAACAAGCATCCAAGACAATTGGATTATCCTCTATATGTGGTATTTTTCTCTCAAAGTGAATGCAAGTCCACTAAGGCTGAATGTGCAGATTATTTTCTCTATAAATAGATTATCTTGTCTATAAAATGTCAGTGAAACAGTTAAAAAAACGTGACAGAACGAGTCAGGCGTGACATCTTCAAATGTCTTGTTTTGGCCGATCAACAGTCCAAAACACACCTCTTAAAGGTGCAGTGTGTAGTGAGTGGAGTGACGGGGGTTAACTCCGGAGCGAGTAACGTTATCGACTCCGGCCCAAGCAGGAAAAGTTAACACAGTGGTTTGTCCGTTCTGGGCTACTGTAGAAACATGGCGGTGCCACATGGCGGACTCTGTGAAGAGGACCCGCTCCCTATGTAGATATAAATGGCTCATTCTAAGGTAACAAAAACACTATTCTTACTTTTAGGTGATTATACACACATATTCCATTTCTGCCAATAGATCCCCCCAAATGTTACACACTGTTCCTTTAATGTTTCATACCATACTAGTATATAGGCTACTGTACTATAGCCTATATACTAGAAATGCTGCACACAGCTTCTGATTATTTCTACTTTCTTTAGTTCATCGACTGTATATCAGAAAGCATAGGATTGCAAATATTAAAAGTTAGATTTAAGAAGCCATATGCTTTCTCAGATGTATTCACACATGGACTTAGCAGTGATTTGTGCATTCATGGTTCATTAGATCACCGTCTACTCAGTTTTGAAAGGGTTTTGACTGCATCATTAACTTCCTCCATTCAGGACGTTAACTGATCTCAGGCAGAGCTACTCTTTCTTTCTTCTGTCTGATTGTCAGCACTTTATCTCTTCTAATGAAGGGGTAATTAATAACCAATTTGTAAATATTAGATTACCCAACATCTGTAAAGCCGTAGGAAAACCATGGGCAGAAGGACATGAAGGATACTTTCTCCAGCTTGTAATTTTTTTTTCAGAGAAAAGAGATGCAGCTCTGCCTGCCCTAGTTGCCTCACATCCCTGACCTGAGTAAGCAGCTGCAGAACAGATGGATGGATGTGTCGTACATTGAGATCTTTAATGAGGCAAAAAAAGAACTCTGTGCTTTGTTTTCTATTTATGCAAGGACGTATAGCTACTATTGAATGCAGGAGTATTTAAAAAGGTACAGACTAATGTTGCATGGTTGATGAGGATATTACTTTTTTCATGTTTCGTGTTCATAATCATGTTCACAAAAACTATTAAATTCATCATAAATTACATTTCGAGTACACGAGAATGAGGCTCCAGGAGTCAGACAGATAATGATGTCAGCTTCCTGTGAGAGACACATTCTACTGTCAAACATGGCTGAGATGTGAATTAATCTTACAGTGTTTAATCACGGGAGAGAGGCTCTATTGTTTTTCAGTCAGACAACCTGCTTCAGAGAGAGCAGTGATGTGGAGGAGGGAAGAGGGTCTAGAGGTAGAAGGACAGGCACAAACACATAACATGGTGACTCATACAGCGCGCAATGTAAACAGAGGAAGGAAGAGGTGCATTTCTGTCACAATTTTCCTCAAATATAATCCCAGACTCTGTTTCCTTATCGTCTCATTTTCATGTTAATGTCACATTCCAACATGTAATTTGCAGTCATTGTGAAATCTCACATCTACCATTAGGCGTGGAGGATGATATTACAGATCAAATCCAATTTGCAATAAAGATTTACACTGTGCAGGCTCACTGTGTGATACCTTGATGAATAAAATTTAATAAAAATCACTAAAACACACACACAGGTGAGTCACCCTAAATCAGATACTGGGCTGATACCGGCGCCTGATCCGGTCTCCAGTGCCTGGCACCGCCCGGGTGCCGTCGCCAGCATTACACAATGTCGTGGCATGTCCTGACCTTCTGTTCATCGAGCCAGCTCAGCGTGAGCGCATAGCTGGGAACGTGTCCAAGCTAGGCAAGCACCATGTGGTTAATCCCAATGAAACTATAGCGCACAGTGGAAGAAGAGCATGACAGAGACATAGCCTGGGTACCAAACTCACTACGATGTTCCCGCTGTATCCCAGAGAGCTGCAGCAATAGATAAATACAGAGACATAAAGGGGAAGACAGTGATACAGTGTTTTTGCCTTAGGTGAGACACCTGTTACTGTATTGACATGACAGAGAAAAGAGAGATCAGAGAAGATGCTCAGGAGAATGGGCTTGTGCTTTGTGTGCGTGCATAGCTGAGCTCCTGTTGCTGACACAGTTGTTCATATCTCCTTTTTTCCAGGCTTCTGTTATTTCGCATACACACAAAAACAGTGATGCAGATGCATGCTTGTATGATCACACATATACACACTCACTCCTCCAGCAAGTACACCTACACAAACAACACCACAGACGATCACAAGCTTGGGCAAAGGTCCTTTTCACATCTCCTCTTGTCTAAATCAATAGCTTTAAAAACACAAACAGAATACTCCTCATTCTCCCTCCTATCCCTTTCATTGATACGAGTGTTTCTATGGATGCCAGCTACTTTAAATAACAGAAAAACAAAATCCTGCTTGACACACATCCAACAACTTGAGAGTGGGGAAATCAATGCTGGCAGCCATGCGAGAGAGAGCAGACATTAAACAGCGTCAGTGTCAGTTTACCTTCCATGTTTAGGTAAGACAATCCCTCTGACAAAACGTACTGATATCTGCCACACCGAGTGCAAAGTACACACAGAGAAAATGTAATTAGTGCCTGTTTGCGAGCGTTGTCAATGCATGAATGGATGCTGTGATGGGCATGTGTGCCCATACCTACGGGGGATACGCTGTAAAAGAAACATTGGAGAGGAGAGCAAGAGACAGAAAGCACACGTCTGTGTGTGAGTGCATGTTGGTGGAGGGGATTAGCCTGATTGACATGCAGGTGGAGTACTGCCTTCTCTGAATGCAGTTATATTTTGCAGCAACCCTCTGACAAGCAGGTGCCACTCAATCACATGAGCCCCATTCAAACCCTTTCCTCAAAGCACAGATGGTTCAGGACTGAATAACGATTCCACCGCTGTTACTGTGAGAATGCGTACGTGAATGAAAGTACGTTATTAATAGTCTGCAGAACGTATTTACTGGTTGTTGACGTGGGATAAATGTTGCATGTGGTGCGCATTATGTTCTGTTAAGTGGCAATGACTTCATGTGTGTTTTTTCTGAGCTTGTTTCTAAGTTACTGTGTTATTCTGACTCAATCACTAATTGAGCTAATGCTAGGTGCTAAATTTCGGCGAGGAAAAACTGGCATGGCCATTTTCAAAGGGGTCCCTTGACCTCTGACCTCAAGATGTGTGAATGAAAACTCTGAGATGAACCGAGTGAAAACTGTATCTTATTAGATAAAACAGATGTTGACAAACTGGATGATTTACAGTTGAAAAAAGGTAATAAATCACAATATATCTTATCACAATACTCATATTATATGCATATTGCAAAATGTTTAAAATTGCAATAATATCTTATCATGTCTTAAAGGTGCTATTGATGAAATTTATAACATCCAGCCACTAGATGTCATATTCCCCCTCCCCCGTTCCATTGCATTTACTTCACAACAAGTCGTTGCCAGGCGCTAACCGTCAATCTCAGCCATTTATCCGTTTTTTCCATACAACCTGGAGATAACACGTGATACCAACGTTTTACTATCGGCTCACAAGCCGAAAGTAAAACATTTTACTATTGGCTCACAAGCCAATAGTAAAACAACGTTAGGAGTGGGAACCAAACATCAGATATCTTCCACAGAGATAAACAAAACATTCATTTTGGACCCGCCAAAATTTTTTAAATGATTAATTCACAATCATAATAATTTTTTTCAGGAAAAGCCATACTTTTATTCGGCACCTTTTTAAAGGCTCTGTAGATGTATTACTTTTAAAAAAAAAAATATTTTGTCCACATAAACATGTTATCAATAAGACCTTTAAGTATTGTGATAATATCGTATCGTGGGGCCTCTGGTGATTCTCACTCCTATGTCTCACAGAACCCATTCTCAATTCAGTTATTCATTCAGTGGACATTCATCATTCATGCATACTATGAAGATTCATCTGTATTGCTGTCAATCAGTCGACACTATAAAAACAACGTGAACTGTTCTGTGTCTGCGTCTACTGTCTGGATGAGGTGGTCTCAGATTCATACTTCACAAACGCAGAATCTCTGTCCTTCTGAAATCCACACAAGCACATCTCACGATAAACAGTATTTCATCTAATAAAGAAGACAGCTCACATCCAGCTTAGTTAAACAATAAACTGCTTTAGCTGAAGTTGATAATGACACAAAATAGAAAGCAAATGAGTCACACATGAAATTGTGTTTGTGAGACTGAGTCTTTTCAGCAATTCATGCTAACATGACAGCTTACGCTGCAATCCACTAAGCAGCAGCTGCAGCTGATCTCTGTGCTGCCGTTGCGTTCTGCCTTCAGGGGAGGTTTTTCGAGAGGTAGCTTCCATTCCCACCCTGCACTCACACTTAATATGGTGACACAGGATGTGTCAGAGTTGGGCTCTGCTATCAAGCTCCAGATAATTGTGTGGCCTCATGGAGAGCCAGCACGTGGAGTTTAAACTTGCCTTCAGCTATAAGCTCACCACGGCACTGTCAAATCCAAAATGAGAGGAAAGCAGAGAAGAGTGAAGACAGGCACTGAGTTTGCCGCCTTGAGGGAATAACCATTCTTAACAGGTCCCTTGTTGAAAAGTATTTGAGGGATTTTAGAACCAGTGAAGGTGTTTTATAATGTAAGACACAGCAGGAAGATTTGGTGAACAAAATCACCTCTGCTTTGACAATCAAGGACGTATTCTTTATGGTGCAAAGGTCTGTAAAACGTTTCAGTAATGGGATAACACATAACAACCATTTCACAGTGACTTATTTTCAAGATTTCCTCTTTGTATCTTTAATTGTCTCACATGTGAGTGGAAACCAATTCCAGTGACGATCGTATCACCAAACTGTGACCGCTACGTAGATTGCTAACTGACACCTCTCCAGCCGATCGGTCAGAATCTAACACCTTTAGATGTCCTTTAATCCAGTTTATCATTATCACTCCTTCCTCCTCTCTTTCACTTGTTCCCTTTCTCATCTGTGCCCAGACCATGAAGTGACACCTGACCCTGTTGGTCCCCGAGGTTAAAGCAAAGCCTAATGACTTAGAAAACCGACAGAACAGTTTCTACCCGTAAAGCAGAGAGAGAAGGGTCGGCAGTAATTGAAATAAAACGAAACGGGAGCAGCAAAATTGAGGAAAAGGAATTAACACAGCACTCCTTTACAACACGACAGGGAGTTTCTATCAACACCTCTGTAAACAAGCGGCTGTAACACAGTATTTGCCAAAGAACCAAGTGTAATAGAAGAGGCTATGGGAACCTTGGTCAAAATCAATGCATTGTAAACCAGCTGTCTGCTTCACTGGTCAGTATACCTCCCAAACAACCGGGACAGAACACTAAAATGTTTTGCCTACACTGTATATATAGTGGTATATAACTGAATATCATGACATACAGTAGCTTTAATTTGTGTTTTCAAGGCTTTTGAGGTTGTATTACAGCTAACTTGTGGTCTAGCTAAGAAATGAAAAAATGTGCTTTATCTGAATGGTCATCATATTCATGTTAATAACGATTTTCTTTCTCAAAACCTGCATTGAATTGATACATCAAATAATAGAATATTTTGTCAATGTTTCCCAGCGCTACTTTATTTTCTGATATTTGTTTGCACCATTTCAAATGAAATCTTTCTTGATGGGATAGTAGGATTCAGTGTCTTGTCACGGAGTAACTGCTCTAGTTTATGGTCCTGCCAGCATTTCGGATCCGGAGGGGCCCGCAGTAACATGCTGACACCATTTTATCCATTTAGTTGAAAATGAGAGGAGAGTGCCTTGCAGTTTTATGATCTTATCCCACTTGGCGAGATTTCTGTCGCTCCTGGTATGTCTAACGCCCAGGGCATGGAAAATAGAAAATATGCTCTAGTGCTCTCCCTCCCTCTCTCTGTCTCTATGTCTCTGTATGTGTGTTACAGTTACAAACACCCACGCACTAAAATATTTGTCTGCACACTAAAATATTCGTGCGTGGGTGTTTGTAACCCCTGAGTGCGTGCCCTTTTGCTTAAAAAACACGGCATAGCTTCTGTACTGCTGTACCTGTCATCTCCGAGCCTCTCAGCTACACTGTTTACCTCTTGCTGGTATTCCTCCCTCCTGGACTAAATGGGCCGCTATGTGCAGAGCGAGTCAGCAGATCAGAGGAGAAGGCCGGCTTCAGGTTGAGTGCTGGCTGTGTTTAGAGTCAGAGCCAAGCCTTGGCTCCATGATGAGTGACCTGTAAAGAGGAGATGACAGTCAGAGACACATAGCACCTACAGCAGTAGCTACAGACTGACAGACCAACATACTGAATCCCTTTTCCCCTCGGGTACCACCATGACTCCAGTGGTGTTAAAAGCAGAAATATTCTTGGATAAGTCACTCCAAAAGGTAACCACATTCTTACATATGATACATGTAGCTGGCATTGATTACACTTACATCTTTCTTTAATTTTAATTCACCTCCACTTTGAAGACATTTCTGTGACCCTTAATATGGTGGAAATCTAAACTGTTGTCAGTGTTTACTGACAGGTGACTAAAATGAAGCAACAAAATATGTATTAACCTTCCTAATAAAAACATTCCCACTGAGCAATCTGACGTTGAAAATATGTTTAATAGATACAGTATATATTATATATATTATACGTCCATTCGTCTGCAGACGTTTAGTTTAGATTAAGGTTATTTAAGGTTGAAAAGTGAAAGTTTAGTTGACGTCTAGTCTTAGCCTAAGCGTCGTTTCAATCTGTGAATATGTGTAAATGACAAAAAATACAATTGTACTGTAATTTGGGGTGGTGCAGTGCTTAAGTTAAATATTTACAGGATTATATGCATTTTCAAAATATGTAATGATGTTTTTAAAATATGGTCTAAAACCGGGCTACATGTAGCCAATAAATCCTGGTCGATATCAGAGCTAAAGCATAGAGGCCATGTTGAAGACGTCGATTGCTCAGTGGGTTATGAAAGGTATTACAAGTCATATAACTGAATAAAGACTAAACTAGAGACCATCTTGTGATGGGCTCACATCAGCCGTGGGGCCCCCCTTCCCCATTTCACATTTCCTACCCCCTTACTTCCGGTGCCTTTGCTCGGACCACACCCATCCTTAAACTTGGCCTTCATTTTGATCTCAACTACACATCTGTAAAGTTTTGTGACCGCATCTTACGGTTGTCAAAATCTGTCCACAGACGGACAGAAATATAAACACCTGGCAAAGTACTCGAAACCGCTTCTGTGGTAGTTCCCGCTACAGTAGGTGTCTCCAGGACCACGTTTTGCCATGATGACACACACAGACTCACAAAGTGAAAACAACACCAGCGTCGCTGTCACGGCTGGTCACAATAATGTGAAAGACAGACAAATGGACAGCTCAAGACATGACTGCAGCATATACTGCACATACTAAAAAAAACACTACCTTATACAGATATTTAAATCCAGCATTTATGCAGGTTTAATCTCTTATAGGGGTTCGGTAGAGAAGAATAGCCAGCTGTTATAATCCCTCCAGTTAACTGATATGTTCTGCCTCTGGATTTTACTATAATGATGCACATCTGGAACCCTCTGGGTTCTTCTATACCATCACACGTATAACAACCGCCACACAAATGGCATGTAAACCAGTTCAATCATAGCATTAAACAAAGGCCTCCAAAAGCTTCAAATAAACCATATAGCCATAGGGTTGCAGAGATGGGGGTAGTGCTAAAAAACTGCAGACAAAGAGAGAAGCAACACCAAAAGACTATCGTGTCATAACACACCATGCTGAAGACTGCGGGTGTCCTGCCAGAGTGTAAATCACTGCCTGTGCTCCCTTGGGCTCCCTCAATAGGTGACAGCTCCAGACCTTGTCTCACCTACTCCACATACACCTCCCCCCTGAACACACAGTGGCCAAAATATAAACACTGTCTGCATAATAAATACAGAGGCAGGATGACAGTTACTGTAATCTCATATCTTTTCTGGCAGTTAATCAAAACTTCCTGCATATAATTATCACACTGGAGGAGAGGTGAGGTTTTAAGGTGAACATATCAAAGTCTCTTCTGGGCTTCTCACTTACAGGAATAAGACACTACGCATCAAAGAGCTAAACTAAACTCATTAAATTATCCTAAGGGGGAAAAATGTGTAATTGTGTGGATTACAGAAAAAGAAGATTTTAGATTAAGCGTTAATGAATTAAGTGATCATCTTTAAATTTGGTCCCCTGAAAAAAAGTTTGGGAAACACTGATCTAGTGCATAGCAACATTGTACCACTGCTGGAGGGCCCATACAGTAGGTTTCATCCACATATGCTGAAGGTTCAGCAAGAAGAAATCAAAAGGCAAAAAATAATTTCTGCCTTAGTGTGTCAAATGAAATGTATCAAAGGCTATGGTGAAGAAGATTTTCTATTTTCCGCAGTAAGACAGATGTACAGAATGCCATGAAACCCACGAGACACCAAGCTCTGAATCCCTACTTCGCCACAAACACAATAATCATTTACTGCTGCGAGTGACAGTTCTGCTTTGTAACAGAAATGTATGTGCCTGTTTATCCTCCATCTGTGGTGGCATCTGTTTCATATTGTGCTCTCTCTTGGTTCGCCAGCGTTTCGCATCAACACATTTCAAATGTTATTTTTAATCCGAACACACAACGAGAGTCAGGGAGGTAGCCTAATTCTCCATGTAAGATTTGTTTGGTTGTATCTGCCAATTTCAGATGACAAATTTTAATTATATTTATTAAAGCTGGCAAGTAAGGATGACTGTCAAATAGATGGCACCAAGAATAAATGACTGCGCTCTTACTCTCATTATTGAGTGAGTGTGCATCTCTCAAAAGAAAAGAAAAGGGAGCTCTTCATCCGTCAGTGTCAGGTGGAAGTGCATATAAAAATCACTTGTGCTAAAAGCCAGGGTCAGTGTGAACCTTATGTCTTCCATGTTCCATCTTCCACAAGGTCGGGATCCCGTCAAGTTCAATGACCCTGGTCAAGAGTCAAGATTACGGTCACAGGACACAGTGTGTTTTGGATGGATGTCCATCTGTGAGCTGGCCACGGGGGTCACGGACACTTTAATTTGAGAGCAACAGTGTGCTTCACTATGTGCAGCTTTCATACTACTGCTTGCCTTGGATTGCAGTGTGTTAAGTCATGCAGTCATAAATTTCAATCCAAGACATAAAAATGTCCAATCAAGACCACACAACTACTGTGTAGCGGTGCTTTTTCCCTCTTTTGCTTTTAAATGTCACCATGATTAAATTTTAAATTCACATTTTATCTAAAGCAAAATTTATGGTTTACATATTTTTCTCGGGTAAAAGCGACACATCATACCAAAAGGCACTGTGTGTTCAAACATAAACAACAAAACCATCATTTTCTCTGATATGCTGGCATCCCTTTACATAAAGTTCGCCTTTAAGCATGGTCCAGATTGAAGAGTAATGGAGCCTAAGAAATCAAAGGGGTGCTAGCCATGCTAAAAGAATAAGAAGTGGGATTCACCACACACCATTTCACACATACTGGACCCAGAGCAGCCGGAGGTATGTGCTGTTCAAGAAACCAATGCATTTATACGGGCTTAACCCTCACTCAATACAGAGGGGGATGGTGCACTGTGCCAACCATGAAATTAACTATTTCTGAGACCTATCAGCTTAAAGAAACCAATGCAGCTCCACACACCTGTAAGGCTGCAAATTCCATCTGAGTTAAACCTCAATGTAAACATGCAGTACATGGCAACAGTAAAGTATTTACTGTTGTAGAAATTTCATTCTTGCTTTTTATTTTACCTGCTGACAATCCATCCTTATAGTGCACCTAACAATAATGGAGGATTATTTTGGGAGTCTAAACCAAACCAACCAAACCAAACAATGTACTTCTCCTCTAATAAATAAATTAGCCTCATATCAGGTAGACTTGTCTGAATTTAAACAGCCCATGTTAACAAGTCACAACCTCGGACTGATGCTGTGTCTATAATCACGTACTTCCGTACTTACACTTGCAATTTTAAGTGCATAAGTGCATTCACACTGAGAAGTATTGCAAAATGCAGTGCACTCGAAGTACGCAAATGTTGTACTCAAAATGGTCAAACGTTGAGTGTGGAACGCTGGACACTTCTCACCCTCAGCGGTCACCATCTTTGCTACGTAGCAGAAGGGGATGGACCACAAACCTATTTCAAACTTGTGAAAATGGCGGATGAGGAAGCTGCAGCAGTTGTGATTGAAACTGCAAACACCGAACTACACAAATTTAGGTTATACATGTGGGTTTTTTCACGAAGTACCGTATAAGTATATAAGTATACTGTAGTCGGATAGAAGCCATTATTGGGTTAATTTATCGGTTTGAATTGAATTACGAGTATTATGAAGGATCATAATACAAAGAAAGTTAAAGGAATAGATTGACATTTTGGGAGATACACTTATTGGCTTTCTTGCTGTAAGTTAGCAGTTGGTTATCTTAGCTTCGCATAAAGACGGGAAACAGGTGACATGTTGTTACCCTTGGATGGAGCAAGGCTAGTTGTTTCCCCATACTAGTACCTCTAAATCTCATGAATCACCACATTATATCTCGTTTGTTTAATCTCTACAAAGAAAGTGTTGCTGGCAGGCAGATTTTGTTACTATTTGACAGAGCCATGCTAGCTGTTTCCCCCTGTTTCCAGTCTTTGTGCTAAGCTAAGCTAACCGACAGCTGGTGGTAACTTCATATGTACTGTACAGACATGAGTGGTATCAATCTTCACATCGAACTTGCAAGAAAGCAAATACGCATATTTCCCAAAATATGTTTCCCAACTATTCCTTTATAGTATATATTAAGTATAGTAACCCTATAGAAATAATATGCTACTGTACTTTTTGCTGCAACAACTAGCCTTTTAATCATCATTTCCCCTCCGTTTTTGGAGAGAGCCCATGATGACTTGCTGGTAAAAAATGAATTGTGACGTGTTGAAAATGAGAGTCTGAGAAAAGGATCAAAGTTATTTTAATCTGTGCTGTGGGTCAAACAAAGGGCCACATCGTTGCAACCTCAATAATGAATGCTCTGATTTAAATAGAGTCACAGCACCAATTAATCAGAGAGTTTCCTATAAAACACAGAAGTGACAGGAATGAGCCAGGCTTAGCCATATCAGCGAGGCGTAGCTGCTCAGCCTTCCTCTCATCTAGCCCTGGTGTGTGTTGGCATTGTAGCACTCGATGTCATTACACTGCAGACAGAGTTAAGAGATGTGAGGAGGTCAGTTTTACTATGCAAAGCTGTAAACCTATTTTATGGTGACTTTCATGAGGTTCTTGCTAGTTGCTGCCCTGTCATTGACTCTTTATCTGCTTAGCCGCAGACACACCACAGCTCCACCACGACCCCTGACCTCTCTCATATTCGCAACCTCTTCTTTGAATTTCAGGTCCAGGAAGTTGAAAGCTCAGCCTTTGAAGTTGGGTGTGATTAACACATAATAACAACTCCATTTTCCTTTTTAACTAATCATGCTTCAATAGCATAAAACAGCCGCACTATGGTCACAGACCGACTGACTGGGCTGGCTTTATGTGACTGCATTACGGAAAAAAAATCTACTCATTTATGTGTCCATATCCCTGTGAATTTATAGACCCCGCTGCACTGGTGTTATTGCTTACAAAGGTGACTAATGAGCATGAGGTGAGAAGTGAAACTTGTCATTAGAGTGAAGAATATGAGAGGGGCAAGCTGAGAGGGTCAAGCCTTGTGTGAAAGGAAACAAGGTTGGTGATTGAAACTGCCAAGTAAAACTTGAGCTATGGGGTTGTGATTAAAGTGAAAGGACAGACATTATGGCTCTCCTATCATTTAACACCTTGACTGCAAGCCTGCCATGTCCCTGTCAGACTGACTCCTTCATCAAAGGTCTTTGTCTGGTACGAGTACCCCATTTGGTCCAGGGCCCTTCCCTGGAGACCACAGAAAACTGGTCAGTAAAAAATGTCCATAAGTATATATTTCTACGAGGCTTTGCAGAGTTATTCCATAACTGTGTGAGCTAAAGTAACAGTACTTAGTGTGACTGAATTACTCATAGGTCCTCAGATAATACTGTGAATTACTTATGCAGGCTGCTAACCAGGGGTGGGGGGAAAAAAATTAGATACAGCATAGTATCACAATTTTTTGCGCAGCAATATTGTATCGATACCCGGACGTCAAGTATCGACCTTTTATTATATAAACTATTAACCTCTTAACAATCCAACGGGCCGCCGGTGGGCCAGTCCGATATTCTGTCACTCATGTCATGATAGCTTGTCGGGAAGAACGCTAAATAACGCTTCAAAGTTACGCTAAATTTTGGCAAGGAAAAACTGGCATGGCCATTTTCAAAACAGATGTTGACTAACTGCAGAATTTGCAATTGAAAAAAGGTAATAAACCACAATATATCGCGATATATCTTATCGCAATACTCAGCATATCGCAAAATGTTCAAAATCACAATAAGATTGTATGGTGACTTAAGTATCGTGATGATATCTTATTGTGGGGCCTCTGGTGATTCCCACCCCTACTGCTAACGCATATTTTCAAGTAGTTGTAAAAGTAAATAAGAAACTCATCTCATAACTATGTGTATTTCCAGATGTTTCAATATTGTTTTGCTATTGTTAAAGCTGGGGTCTGCGATCTTGGAAAACTACCATAATTTGAAAGTCGCATCGCCTCAGGAGCTCCGTCTAAGCCCCCCCCTCCCCTCGAAACTCCTTATAAGGCAACGCCCCCCACACACATGCACGAGCACCGCCGCATCATAACTACTTCACATTTTTCGTAGCTATTTCATCACTAAATTCACTTCTGAAAAATGTTGAGGCGAGAAATCAACGGTGTAGATTTAGAATATTGACAGTTTTACGATGTTAGATGGCGAATCAAACATTTTCTCCACTGTTGTCGGAGTTTAGAAGCTCCACAAACTGCCGGCACAGCTAGCTAGCTGCTGCCGGGATCGCCACCTCTCCACCCGGGCATTCACTCACACAGACCCCGCTATGAGCTGGAGCGCTCTCAAGAGACCGGTCTGTAGACGAGGGGCTTTATTTCCTGGTTGACGGAGGGGGGGGGGGCAGCAGCTCGCTGGAGAGCCGGCCACAGAGCAGCAGAGAGGGGAGGGAAAGAGAGAGATACCTGCTGAGACAACACGACCCTTTTTAACATTACTCTAATATCTGGAGGGAGATCAGTCCACTCGTTTGTTTCTGTAACTGAAAAAGCAGTTTGAGTAACGTAAATGTTGTGGATCAATGTTTTATATCCGCCGTCTCCCCTCGTTGATAATCCTGTTTGTCTGACTTCACTTTGA
Source organism: Sebastolobus alascanus (assembly GCA_916701645.2). Taxonomy (NCBI): domain Eukaryota; kingdom Metazoa; phylum Chordata; class Actinopteri; order Perciformes; family Sebastidae; genus Sebastolobus; species Sebastolobus alascanus. The sequence continues at coordinate 798,771 of CAKAOJ020000169.1, forward strand.
GCTGTTAGAATAAATAGTTTAAACCTGCAGTATCTTATAAAGTAAACTAACAGAACATAAACAACTAAATCAAAGTTGTATTTTTCGATAATATGGTAATAGTGGTACGAGTTCGTTCTCGTTGTCCGGTGTTTTAAGAGCTGAGTTTTCTCTTCCACTCTCCAGTGAACGTGCGGAGGACACGCGCTTTGAGTTCACGCTGGTGCACGCTGAGGCTAGAGTACGAGCAGGGAGGCAGGGAGGCATCTGATTGGTTCCTTACAACCGGGACCATTTTTACTGACTGGGAGACGTTTTTACAGGATTACAGCAGCTACAGATGACGGATCTTTTCCGGTCTTTTTTCAGTGCTCATAAGAAACGGATTGCTGTCGGGGTGTAAAGACCATTTCAACCAATATAACAAAAAGTGTATACTGGATAAATCGCAGACCCCAGCTTTAACAAAAGGTTTCCAATTGACTTCTTTTTTTTTTTTTTCTCTTTTCAACCAGGCTGCGCTCAGGCTGGAGCAGGAGTACGAATGTTTTTCCACCAGCACTATAGGCCTGAACAGAACAGGGGTGAACTGACACAAAATGACAGTTTTTGGTGAAGTATTCCTATAAGATGAAGATTAAAAGCCCACTTTGAATTGAGTCAGGGAGCAAATTATGTCCAAATCGCTTCTTCTCTTAGTGCTTTCAATAAAATATCTCACAAATTGGTAAAAAGGTTATGGGGTGCCACATCAAAATGACAGAATAATTATGGCAAGGGCTATTTCGTTGGTATAAAAAAGGATTCTGAATAGAGAGAGGCCGCAGAGGTGGAGGACTCTCTGTGTGATGCAGCAGTTCTTATATTTCATACTGCAGTTTCTCAAAATAATAGAGTAGATAACAGCTTGTTTGAACATTCTAGGGCATAATTTATTGTACACTTTCGGTCTACATCTTCATTCTCTTTAACGTCAGTGTTCATAAAGCTCAGACACCCCATTCTGGTCCCCACCCGGGAGGTCTGGCCCTCCCAGTGACCCCAGTGCACCCAGTCAGACTAAACAATGATGCTGGGTCACCTCCTCGTGGCCCAAGACAGATGGCAGGCTCCTCTCTGCGGTCGCCACCATGGCCAAGGTCACCTCCCCTGCTCACGGTGCACCTGCACCCCAACACTCCCATCATCATCATCTTTATTCCTGCTACACCTAGCATACGCCACTGTGCAAACCCTCCCCCCTCCCATGTTAACAGAGGAGAAAATCAACCATTTAGATTGAGAATCAGTAAATGGACTGGACCAGAAAATTTCTGATAAATTAATGAGAATAATAATCTTCACAGACTGCACTTTTTCTGAAAGAGGGACTTTATACTTATTTTATTCAGAAGATTCTGTCTTGTTTTCTTTTACCTCAAATGTAGGCCTTAGGTTCATTGTGCTACGACTGATTTTATTTATGATAAAGATATCTATTTGTTTTCCATACAAGTCCCATAAAAGTTCAATGTGTCTGTATGTTAACTTTTAAAATTGACTACAAATATTGTTGAAATGATGGGTAAATGTATGTTGTTGATTTTATTTAATAGACGTAGGGGTAGACTACTGTATAGGACATCATTTAGACATTATGAGGTTCGGACCTTTGCTGGGAGGACATTTTTGTAACTGGACTACCTGCAGTACAACAGTGCAAATACAAAACCACTCTGATTGAAGAAAATTTCACCTGAAGACATTATCCAATAGTTGATAGATCTATTTCAACAGCCATTACTGACGAGCTGTTCGGTTTTCACTAATGAAGACATGATGCAAGGTTGGCAAAAGACGACAACAGAATGGAAAGGCAACAAAAACACAGTGAAATAATGTTAAATTACGACAAATGCCTCCCTTGCATTACCCCGAATCGATGGGCACCTGTGTCATTCTACAAAATGCTCCGCAGCAGACCACTGGAGAGGGGGAGTAGTATTGACGAGAGGCTGTGATCCATGAGACAGGCTACCTGTCACCATCACGGGAGTCCCTCCCTCACGCATTCAATACGGCAAACCATCAGATCAATGTCCACAGACACAGTCCTCCCCCCCGCAAAACTAATTATGTGAGCATTTTATACTGCCAAGTCCCCTCCACGCTTTGTTTATGCAGGCTGCAATTAGTGAAAGAGTCAATAAAAAACTGGGGGAGGTAACGTGAAGGAGGAACAATGGCAGAAGGTGATAGGTGGAGTCTCAGGAAAGCTGCCACTGCAGCACCCGCAGGCAGGAGGCATGAAGGCAGGGCTGAACGTGTAACAGAGCAGACTGTACACTGGGAATTTTTCATGACACGAAGCTCCGACGCGATCTGTTCCTGTGAGTTTCTCACAAGACGAGTCCGAGCGAGGTGCCAAAGTACTCCGTTCTGTAGCATCAATTCCCCAGAAGTGTGATGCTGCTGGGTCTTTATATCACTTCAGCACGCACAATTAAGTTGCTGTGAATATTTATGACGGGTTTAAAGACATCCTTCCCCGTCCCCCAGGTGTCACAAAGTGGCTGTAATCAGAATTCAGAGGAGTCTCCTGCTCTCTGTCGATAGCCTGCTTGTCTACTGAGAGCTGTAAAATCAAGAGCGCCACTCTGCTTCTAAAGGTCTGGTTAAGTAGCAGGAAGCTACATTACAGCAGCAGCTCAGGCTCTCGTACTGCTATTGCCATCATTAATGCTGGATATGCACAGAAGTGCAGTTTTTCAAAGTTTCTCAAAATGATAAGCTATTAAACAGATGGGGAGGATAAAATAACTGTTGATACAATGGCATCATTAGAGATTTGATATACACATTTTTAATTGAAGGCTGTAAATATCATGATGACACTTCCTATTTAGCATTTATAAGCAGTATAGACCCTTTTACGGTTTGTAAACAATGAAGATGTACGTAAGAGTGTGCACGCAGTGTGACAACGGAAGTACAGCGGAGTGCTATAGCTTGTCAATCTATGCAAAGGCATTAACCACCAAAGATCGTGAATGCAACCTAAACAAAATGACGTTCCAGATCCGTGTGCTATTAGTGAGTGGGTAGAAGACATTAGCATGTGGCCCAATATTCAGTGGCCAGAACCAGGGAGAAATTATGAGCATACATGTCAATGGATGCTTACAACTACGTTATCTGTGGTCGTGTACAGAATGTCAAATACCATGACAGACTCAGAGTCTTGAGTTTATTGAGTTTTAAAATGGGCGCTAAACAAACACGAGGATTTTTGATCGTGTCCTCAGTCCAGTGGTAGAAAACGCGTTTAATAGCTTGCAGCCCCAGACGCCGCCAGTGTTTCGGTTTAACGAGTGACCGTGTTAACTGGTGACTCTCAGTCGAATGAGTCGTAGTTGCTCGTAGTCGTAGTTGCTCGTAGCGACGCGCAGCCGTTGAAAACACGAACAGAACATGTAGGTACCCTCGTAAAAGCCAATCAATTTCAAATGCATACTCATCTGTGTTTATTATCCACAGCAAACCATTTACGGAAGTTACATAAAGACGCATTCGGATGTAAGTCACCAGTTAACACGGTCACTCGTTAAACCGAAACACCTGTTGCTCTGAAACAGTCGTGATCCTGTCGGAATTAACTTGAGTCCACTTTTGGAATATCGATTCTGACAACCGAACATGCGACAATCAGACATTTTGATGCTGCTAACAGTTTTGATTCAATGTTTAAAGCTTGCCAACTCGTCTGGATGGCTGAGGCAAAACGCCACTTACGTTGCAAACATGTGCACACATATTTTTGATGACAACGGATGTGAAGAGGTCTATACAAACAAATGGTTTATAACACACTATGATAAAAAGAAGTTATAGTCATTGATAAATACATAAAACACGTATATCTGCTTACAACTACATTATAGTGTGTTATAAACCATTTATTAAATGTTTATATAATGCTTATAAATGCTAAATAGGGGGACTTACAGTAAAGTGTTACAAATATCATATAACAGACATTAATGGTTGTGAAATCCAAACACTAACATGAGTGTAAGTTTTGCCTCCTGTGTGTGTATTTGTGAATGTGTGTCTCATGTGTGTAATGCATTTCAGCTTGAGTGCAACACAGCAGGGGGGAGAGAGGAAAAAGATTTAAATTGGACTTTTTTCCACAGGGATATAATGATTGTTTCTGTTCACGGCAGGTCTAAGGCCTGCCATCTGTCAATAGAGCTATTTTGAGTCAGTTTGAAAGCTCGCCCATGTGGTTGAAATTCTGGAGGCAGAATAACGTAGGGGATACAGATCCGCTGCAGTGTCACTCCAAATCCTGACTATTATGTTCATCTGATAATTGAAAGACAGAACAGTGTGATGTTCCTGAATGGTGACACTGTAACTCTACTATGTGGCTGAGCCAATAGATTTCCATGTTAACAGTAGAGCAGTCAGTGTTTAATTTTCCTCTAGGGAGCTTCCAAGCCTGGGCCACCAGCTTGTAAAACCTAAAGACCTACACACTGCATATCTTCGTGTGCAGTCTTATCTTTAATTAAATTAAAACCTTGATTTCCCTCAGCTGAGAGTTGATTTCCTCCTGGTATAATTATGCCGGTCTAACGTGTGCACTGGTGTGTTTGGTCACTGGCAGATGATCTATCCAGAGAGCATTGATCCCTGACCATCGCAGCCAAGAGCATTCATTGCCTTGGTTTACATACCATTAAAGCTACCAAACTCTGCAGTGCACAGTCAATCTCATGACGTTTAACTAATATTTACCAATAAGATGTGAACATTGATGCTGATAACCGTTCCATCTATGACAATTAATAGTTTTTACAATATTAACTATTTACAGTTTCAACCAAATTATGTCATCATTAGATGTAGTATTTGAGAAGCAACACTGTTGATGGCAAGTTCTGGTCCTTCATTCAATATGCACCTGCAAAATAACTAATGGCCTGAATCTATATGATTAAGATAAAATAATGAATAGTGGGTCTTACATGATGGTAGCAGCACAGCTAAAAAATACTGGCCGGTCCACCACTTTGGTCCAGACTGAAATATCTCACCAAATTGGATCGATTGCCATGAATTTTGTGTTTTAGGGGGATCACCACCTAGATGAAGAACTTTTATAGGGTATTAAGTGTGGAGCTGTTCCAGTTCCACACTTTATAACCTATGACATCACAAATTTGAGTTTTAGCACTCTAGTTTTTAGATTTGGGAGAGAGTTGTTCATGTTTACTAATACTTTTTGTACTGTCTTAGACGACAGGAAAAATATGTATGAATTTTGAAAATGGGCGTAGTTCCCCTTTAACTGACAATGACCAGAGATTTAATGCTTTAAAAAAAGTCTCATTGGCATTCAGACCTGGGGGAGGTGCCAAGTAGGGTGACCAGACGTCCCAAAAAACTAATGCCGGACAGTCTCGAATTACCAGCAGTTGTCCTAAATCCCGAATCCTGTCCTGTTTGTCCCAAAAATTAGACTAAACCCGAGTTTTGATTAGTTATAGCCTAATAAAACATGAAATAGAGATTGTTGTGAAACATTACTTTGGTGATGTCCATAGACGGGGACATATGTCCGTAGTCTAGTATGGCTGGATTACTATGCATACCGGCGATGCATGGCTATGACGTTGTTGAATTAAAACATTTATGGAGGGAAATTAAACCATCCACTGTTGACGTGGAGCCTTATGTCCCAGGACCTGGTGAACATCCAGCCAAAGAGCAAAAAGGTTACTGCAGGTACGGCGGGAAATACCCGCGGATCATTGCTGCCTTACGAGATCCAAATACATTTTTCAACCATTCTCATCTGGTCCCCCTAGTGCCAAGCAATTACAGTACATATTATGAAGAATGAACAATATGCCAGTGATTATTGAGCAGGCTAAACACACAATTCACTGTAATCCTGAAGTTCTAGAAATGTTGCTTTTCCAAAGATTGAAAAGAGCTTTTATGCTGGCTTCTTTAAAAAAATTCGGATGATCACAAGAGTATTAAAGGTTTGTTTTCTCTTTTTATGAGTAAAACTAACAGTATGTCAAACTTTTATGCTAAATTTTAAAACTAATCTTTAATATTTCCCCCCCCTTTTTTAATTGTTTCCTTTCAAAACATAGAGAGTAAACAGTGTGTGGCTGACTGACTAACTTCCACTGCCCTACAGGTATGCAGACAATTAGGAAAGCCTCTCTGTTTGGTATTATTCCCTGCAGCCGTTCTGCTGAAGGCAGGAGAGTGGTGGGGCCTTTTAATCAGCACCGACGTAGGAAGCTCCCATGTGTGACCAAAGCCCCCCAGACAATCTAAAACGAGTCAAGAAAAATAAGTTAGCCCCATACTCCCTCACAATCTCTGCTTTCCTCCCATTTCTTAGCCTTTCTCCAATTGCTCTGTGGCATTAGGTTGGCGACTCTAGCCTCACTGTTATCTCCAGACAGCAGCCATGGAAGCGAGGGCCAAAGTGTGGAAAACAAGATCCTGTCTCAAAGTCAACCTGGGAACAGAGCCTTATCAAATGCCAGCTACGCCTCAGATGCCTCCAACAGGTTCAAAAACATAAAAAACCTGCCATACAAGTGCTTTAGACATCTGTGAGCAACTATCTTATCATGCATCCATTTATCCTGCTGATTCACATTTAACATCACTGGCACAAACTGGGCGAGAGGAAAATAACCTGCACAGGTCACTAGACCATCACATTCGATTTTATTTCCTGTCTATAAGGAAAAGTGCCATGTGTTTTCACATTTGGTTAGGATTCACCCTCTCAAATTAGGTTCCCCAGAACAAATCACAGTAACTTTAAAGGGTTTTTTTCTATAATTTGTTTTGGAACCAAAACAAAGGGTTCCCCGACTCAAACGGTTTCCTGACATCCTCGGCGCAGCAGAAGGAAGCGTCCTCCTCCCCTCATCTTAGAGGAAGACGCTCTTTGTTCTGAACACAGTGGTGAGAATCTTTGACAACATCAAAGAGTTGCAGAGCGTTTCTCCAACCGGAGTGCTAATGAGAGACGACCATCCTGCACGAGTGTGATTACAGCGGCTTCGTTAAGGGGTGAACGGATACCGTGCGCTCAGCTCTGGAAGTGCTGCCTTTGGGAGCTCGTCTCCGACTCAGAACTCACGTTCACTGAAGATCAGGTCTGTCAGCGATGAGTGACTGGGTTAAAGCACTTCTCTCATCACTTTTGATCTTGTGAAAAAACAATGAGTGGTTGCTATTGTGAAATCTTAAGAAGACATGGCAAGCATGTTGAAAGAAGATTACATGTAAAATCAGTATCCGACTAAGGAAACTTCCCCACTCTGGTGCAAATTCTCCTCAGGGTGAAAAGACCCAGTGCATGCAGCCGAGCTGTTTATCATCGCCTCGAGAGCCTGAGAGCTATTCACTCAAAACAGAGAGGAAGGGGGAAAACAAAAGGGACTCCGTTAGCATTACATGTCACAAAACATAAACTCAACAAATCACCAGAAACCAACTGAGAGCAAGAAAGAGGGTAAATGAGAACAACTTGACCCTGAATTTCATTCCTTCACCGAGGGACAACAGTAAGAGTTTATTTCCTCTACAGACTTCAGCAGCCATGCATCACAGCCGCTGTATTTACAGCCCGGCCACCCCGCACTGATATTGTTATGGACTATTCTGCAAAATTGGTTTTGGTAATTTATCGTGGTTTATGGTTAGATTAATTGCTTGACCTTTTTGGCCATGTTTGTGTGTGCGTGTGAAGGAGAAGTGAAAAGGTGAAAAACTGGACACATTTATCTTGCAAAGTTGTGCCGTGACTCTAATCACAAAAGAAGAGGAAGTAGAATCTACAAAATACAGCTACTCATTTACTAGATGAGTGATCACCTGATCACACTCACTGACCCATACTACCTGCTATACAGGCGTTCAGCAGAATCAATTAGTGACAATAGATCTGACTCCACCTTCTGATATACAAACCGCTATCTCCTCCCCCTCCTCTTCCTCTAAATGGGGGTGAATGATTCAAGCATCGCCCCACTCCTCCACCCTCATCCCTTCTCGCTATAATTATTTGAGTTGCATTAGGTCTCCCATTAAAATTAGCAATGTTTTATGGTAATTCCTTTTGAAAAACCCTGTTGCTGAGGGAGATAATTATCTTGATTATTCAGGCTCTCGTACCCAAGATGCATAGGGCACAGCCTCCCGTTTGCTTGGGGCCGTTCTTACCCACAAGTGGAAATAATTGAAATGTGGCAGATGTTTAATTATTGCTATTTTAAACACAGTAGATCGTAATGAAGAGTGTATCGTTCCAACGTTACCAAGTATGATAATCACTTATTTCATACAGGCTGAGAGTAATTATTTTCTTAGTAATTTAAGTGTAGAACTAGTGAAATGTTTATCAAGTTCATGATTCATCACACCGAGGGAAACCCTGAATTAATTCCAGCTTGCTGCAGAGCAAAAAAAACAGTGATCCTAGACGCCCTTTTATGAAGACACATCCAGCACTGACACTGCAAAAGCAATTCAGGACGGACAGCAACATACAGTACAGCAGTACAGTAAATGCCAAACCCAAATATTACAGCAGACAGAAGCAGAAAATACACAATATCCTATATGATGATGTATGATATGTGCAACACCAAGGCAACATGATGGATCAGTGGCCTGCTTCGAGAAAGACTTTCTAGCAGGACGCCAAAGGAAACGTGCTGGCCTGATATGATCTGGAATTCTCTCAATAACAAGGGTAGGCACAAGGGCGCTGGTCTCAAAGGACATAATCTATTATTCATCTGAAGATCTTATGAATTAACAATGAGATAATCTCACCATATATGTTTTACATCATAAACAGGAAAAACACTGTTATCACTAATATTGTCTTATTTTCCTGCACAATTATAATTCTAAAGAGACTGCTGCGCAAAAGCAATATTAATATTTGATTGAGACGGAAAATATGATCAGATCTTGTCAGGTCATGTCAGTCATCTAAAATTAGAGATTAATTTGTACAATTGATTGTAATTAAAAATGGCAGTAAGCCTGCCATATCCTTGTAAATGACACAAACACAAATTAGTCTCAGGCATCACACGCTGAAAGGATAAGTCTGACTATATTCTACATTTTTCTTATTGCCACCAAATCCCATGAAAAGACATGAAAAAACAACAATTAATTAGTAATTAATAAGGTATAGACCGAAATAACCCATTACCAAGTAGTATTAAAACTTCTCCAGTCAAACAACACACAATCAATCATTTTTGTGCCCAGATCTAGAAAAAAAAATTACTATTATATTATTATTATAAATATAGAATATCACCATCCTTATCTTTTAAGACCAGATAAGAACTGGCATCATATCATCAGATCATACACACTCATACTTCAGGTCACTAATAAGACATTCTCATCTTCATATTAATTAGCATTAAAGGACCCCACAAAGGTGTCCATCTGTCTTGGTGCTTGTGAGGACAGATGTCTCTCACCCTATGGTCCACCTCTCACCCTCTGAGCCTCCCTCCTCTGATGCAGCTCTTTTAATTAAAACATTGTAGAAGGACTGTACCATGTGTCTAACACCCCCTCTTTCCATTAGAGGAGCAGCATCGAGCCCAAGTGGATGCACAGGGCCTGCCGGGACGGAGATGTGATAAGAGTAGACGTGATACAAGTACTTCACTGTGGGGTGGAGTGATATTTGGCAAGTTTGCTAAAGCTGAATATTCATGTCGTTATGAAAGCCCGCAGTTAAAGAGTCAAGTGCAGGAAGTGATTTATGGCAAATCTAGATTATAGCGGGAAATTACAATTCATCTTAGTTTTCTCAACACCGATTTCTGTAGAACTTGTCAGCACTGTTGTCAGCCGTGAATAGGTAGAAGAATTACAATATCCATCATGTTTTATGGACATCTCAAACAGAGAGCGACAGACACACGTAGAGCCAGACTGGCAGGCCCTGCGGCTCTCTGCTCCTCTCGTGGAGAGGGAGCACCCTGAATCAGTCACAGAAACAGCCTTTAGTGCACATCTGTACGCTCGTTGGTGTAAATGTTTATAACAAGCTATCTATGTAGTTATTATGTTACATAATTATCATCATTAATTCCAATTGGAGCTGTAATCAGGGTCTTATAGACGAGTCAATTCCACAACCTGGTCCAGTTGAGATTGCGTCAAGACCTGGTGTAGTGAATACAGATGATTCTACAGCAGGTAACTGAATAAACTATAGCTTTTACGAGGCCTCACAGTAATTTAACACTACGAGGTTGTAATCTGGGACACCGAATGAGTAAACTGGATGACATCATCATACCAGCATTACTGTGGCTGGTGCGGTTCAATTCTGATAAAGGCTGACACCCTCACTTAGTAAGCATATCCGCAGTCTCTGAGCAAACATTTACAGTTCAGTTCATTTTATTCCACCAAATTAAACAAAATTTAAGAGGTGTATTTTTGGTGGAGAGAGATTTACATTTGCATGAAATTGCTTGAATGGAAATCGTGCAGATAACTTGCACATATATGTGTAGGTGTTACACATCAAGTGCATATGGGACAAGATTTGTGTGCGGGTTATTCCCCAGAGAATGCAATTACAGACCAATTTACACCTCCTCATTTTTCTATGCTGCATTTATCTTTAGCAAAGTGCACTTGGGTTGAAATGAAGCATGGCAATGGTCTCCGTTTATGAACACTATCAAAACACACCGGAATTGTCTGCCATATGCTCCGCCATGCTCAGGTTGCCCATCAAAATGACTTCAAATTAGAGCGAATTCATCCCTCGTGTTCCTATTCGATTTGCTTTCACTCTTAGTCCACTTAGCTTCAACAGATCACTGCTAATTGGTGGGTTTTTTTCTTGCCAGGATGGCTGCCACATTGCTGGAGCCTCGTTCATTTCTTGTTGTTTGAATGTCTACAAGACATTCTTGTGTTCAGTTGTTAACATGCACGCACAATACTACGTTTAACACTGCGGCCCGTGGAATTGTTCCCCACTAATGCTTCTTTGGATGAGTAACCGAAGAGCGAGGGTAAATCTCCTGAAGTGGTAATATGTCTACAAACACCATTTAACAATGCCTGATGAATATTCAGAGTTCTCATGCCCAGGCAGGAAATCCCTATCAGCCATTTTACAAAGTATAGCACATAATTAAGCCACCTCTAAAATGGAGATCTAACGCCCTGTCTTGTCTGATGCCCCCCAGCTTTTAATTAACTAAATTACTGCATACTTCTCCCCCCATTGATTACTGCTATGGGGATTGATTATTTCCACACAAACGCACATGCACACAACTGCTGCAGGTGTGAAAACTAGTTCTAATGAGAAGATGTGTTAGAAATTGTAGAAAATCACGAGAAAATGAAACAAAGATATAGACATTGTTCAGTCTCCAGGTTTCATCCAACCGTTTGACCTCATTTGCAAATGAAACGTATTACAGTTTTTGCTAGTGGGGGCATAAATGTCCTCTAAGCACAGACAGAGGACACATGTCTGACTATAACCACAGTTTTAGCCCTGGACCACTGCGGGGTGACGCAGAACCAACGTTTATAGCTGCAGCGATGGGGAGGAAACCACATTTACCCCACCTATGCCACTATTTTACTTGACACGTGAGATGTCGGAGTTGCATCTATAGTCCTTTATAAAGATGGACGTTTTGAACAAGAGTGAAATTGTGAGGTTAAATTGAGTAAGACTGGATGGAAAATTGCAGGCAATGTTTTGCCTCCCTGTGCAGAGGGAGTGTAGGCTTCGGAACGTGTGGTCATTCTGCAACACTTCCTCTGAGTCTCGAGTTACTCATCAGACTGGTTCTTGTTTCAGCCTCACCTTAAGGTCCTTTGCAATCTGAACTAGCATTATTATGAGCTGAGTAACAGCGTTCAACCACACCTTAATTGAAAGGTAATCATTAAAAGGCCGTTAATCAAATAGTCAAAACTCCGCACATATTTTATCAAGATAATTCACAAAACACACATACACAAAAAAAGACTGTGAATTAGATGGTTGTAATTTCATGTAGCACGGTTTACTCGCATCATCTTACAATATGAGACAAAGCCTGAGGCTTCCTTGGAGCGAGCTGCGGGGCTTATGAAATACTCTAACCGCATAACCACACTGAAAGAACCACTTTAAGACAAGCCCAAATAACAATTCAAAACTTGTAGGACAATTTAAATACATACTTGTGTGCAGGCGCATACACCCTTTTCTCCACCTGTAAAACTCCCATTGACGGTGAACCTACTGACTTTTCTCTGTCATCAGAGGACACATCAGCTTGTGACACATCTGTCCAGAAGCTTGCTGACCATTATTCTTTTCAACAGAGCAAATGTTGCAGCTGTATGCATACGGCACCTTTAGTGACATTCAGAAGAGATGATTTTCAATCTCTCCACCACACTGACATTCAACAACATGAGCTCCATGTTATGATAAGATCTCTCTCTCTCTCTCTCTCTCTCTCTCTCTCTCTCTCTCTGCCCCCCCTCCTTCCCCTCTTGGGCGATGGTACAGGCTGCGGCTGCCACAGCACTGCTGTCAGACTGCCATAGCAGCCTCTCTCTCTCCCGCTCTCAGCCCATGGGGTACAGCTGACAACCCATGATCCTCAGAGCCAGACAGCCAGCTCGAGCACAGCAAGAGAGCCTTCAGCTAGTGCTGACATATTCCAGGGCCCATTTCAACAGATGGAGTTTTTACAGGTACCGTTTGGGGTAAAGTACCTCGCTCGAGGGTACAGCATCTGGTCCGTCACAAATTGGATGGTGTACCCCGCCTACCCCCCCCTCCACCTCACATCTACAACCCCTATCACCCTTCCTTTCTCCTTCCCCATTATGTAGTAGATGGGTACTGTCCATCAGAATAAACACAACAGCCTTGTAAATAAAAAAGCCCTGCTGCAGAGAAAACGCAGTCCTGGCGAAGAATTACTGTGTTGATTCATTTTCAGATAAAGTTTCAGTCCATTATTCCTACCAATATAACGCACTAAACAGCTCAAGCATTGCATCAACAGATACAATTCGGTTCCACTTTGATTTTTTTCCTCCTCTGCTCGGCGAAGGTCTATGACATGACACAGTGTTAAATCTCATTTCCGCAGCAACTTGAGCCTTGTGGACCACTCCAAGTCTCCATCACTCACGCTGCGCTCAATAACCTTGGACTCATATTTCTCTGGCAGTGATTTAACGACTTGCAAAATTACACTGCGGTTGGTTGAGCCTGTGTTGATGTTGATATCTCTACTCTTTACTGTCCTGTGACCTGTCAGTCTGCTCCTGTTATTTATCACGACTTACGCCATGACACATGAGCAACGCCCAATCGGCCATTCATCTCCCTGTTAAACAATACGTGCCAGGCCGGGTCCGGATCAGAGGAGCAAGGTGAACTATGAGGTTTTGAAAACTGCAGCGGATGAATTACAACCATCAAGGAGTTCCTCTGAAGTTGTGCCACCAATCGTCTTGCTAAGGCCTGACAGGCTGTAAAACTGAATTTACACATGCGAGGCAGTAACTGTGGTTGGATTAGTGAGCTGCTTATTCCTCTTTGATGGAATTTATGCGTTTTTATATTACAGAATGCCACAAAATCACCATTGTGTGATGTAGGAACTGATGCAAATGCTGAGCTAAATCATAAAAAGGCAATAGAAGAAGACTCTTACTGTTGTAGCCTACCTACCTTTTCACACTCCTTTGTCTCATGTCACAGGAAGGGCTAAATCGGAGGTTCGCTGCATAAAAACACAATTGGAGAGAGGGAGAAAATCAATATTTGAAGAGTCTCAGTCTGTGCATTTTAAGTAGTCTATGAGAGAAAAAGCATGCATATTCCACCATGTCTGAATTATTAACAATTCAATGGTTTGTCTCAGTATTCTTGGAGTATAATGTCATGACTGTAAGAGGACAAAAGCAACAGTAACTGTTGGCAATAACATGTATTTAAAGTCTCAGCGAGCAGCATTCATTCAGTGGCAATTCATATGCATTCGTTATGAAATGTAAATACATTTTAGAACAACTAGGGACTGTGTTCAAGACTACTTTCAGATATTTTACATGAGCGTACAGACCGTAATGAACATTTAAAAACATACTGATACTCTTGCTTATCTTAGGCCAACACTCTACTTTATTCTGGGAGCATTCCTTCCAGTTGATATCCCCAGTGACTTCTTATTTATTTACTCATACTAATCGTAATTCAGTCCACGCCACTCCTTCATGGTAATCACTACACACTGCAGCCAATTAATTCACTGAAAATGTGGTGCAGCAACTAGAATACATGAACATATACATTACATAAATACTGTATGCATGCAATGATACACATTTACACTGCAACATGCTGTGTGGGGGCCCACCTTGCTTCTACCAACAGGATACAGCAAGTATGGAGGAAAATCATTGTCAACATAACGAGGGCATCATTAGCACAACCTTTAATTTACAAAAATCGAATTTTACTATTCATTTAAATGCAGACTCACATCCAAATGCATTAACAATAAGTCTCTAAAATCACACAGGAATAAGAAAACTGAATGTCCCTTTTTACAGAACATTGCTGAATAGAGTTGTTATTTTGAGGTTTGTACTGTGGGTGTGAATTAAATCTTGCAGACAGGATGAAAAGATGAGGGCTGACAGAGACATTACAGTTCCTCATTAGAAGTCATGAAGGTACTTAGTAATTCAAATTGGTCTTATATAGGAATATATGGCATCCTATAAAAAAGAATACTAATGTCACTGCAAAATGTTCCTTTATTCCTTTGTCACATCTGATGAAGATACGAGAGGCAGCGCCCACAACGAGATTAACGCTGATATGACAGCAAGACAATCATGGCAGACAAATGGGCAGTAATTCAATCACTGGTGCAGGACATGTCATGTCAGCCAGTCTATTGACTCTGACAGGCTGCACGAGGTGCTGGCAGACCTATATTGACCCGGGGCACACAAAGTGCTGATGCATCATTGTGTAAATTAGAATGAGACTGGTCTCCTTCACCTTTGACCAACAGCTTAGTGAGAGACAGACCTAAAAATCTAAACCAAAAAGAGAAGAAACTCCCCGACGTCGACATCCATCTGGAGTATATTTGACACTGGCAGTCATTTTTTTTTCTTGGTTGTCAATGGTAACTACAAAAAATAAAATGTCTTTATAAAATACAACACAAAACCAATCTGTACAATGACCTTTAAGAGAAGTGAAATTTCAATTCTGGGCTGGTTTTCCTGGGCCACCAGTGTTAGTGGTCTCATTTATCCAAAACAATAACTACTGCTACCTAGAGGTGGGAAAAATAATAGATTCAAATATGTATCGCGATTTTCCTTTGTTACGATTTTGAGATTGATTTTTTTTATGGGAGAATCGATTTATTTGCTTCATTTGAGTCTATGCGGAGGTAGAAGGAAGTTACCGCTTTTATTGTTGTAGTCTGAGAAACGTGACGTCATATCTGTTCCGTATCCGTCAACCAAAACAAACCGCAGCCGGCCGCAGCGAGTCGAAACAACAAAGCAGAAAACGGCTGAGGGTCCGCGTGGATACGACCGGAACCCACACATTTTAAAATTTAAAAAAAATAAATAATACAAATAATAAATACACCCTGACAATGACTGATATATTTGACTTCAGGACATCTCTGACAACATACATGCTGAAAATCAAACATTTTAATGTATTAATTTAGATATCTTCCAAAGTAAAAGTCCCTAGAAGTGTATGATTCAACTTTTTCCCATGGTCTAGTGTTCAAAAAGTTATCAAAAATCGCAATAAATCGTAATATCGAATCGCAATACTTGTAGAATCGCAATACTTAAAAATCGTAATAAATATCGAATCGGCACCCAAGTATCGTCATAATATCGAATCGGGAGATAGGTGAATCATCCCAGCCCTACTGCTTCCATGGATATTGTGCCAGACAAATCCCTGTACATATTAGGAACATTTTTTTTCTCAAAATATTGAGATGGGGAAAAAAAGCTGAAAAACAACATCCTATATCCCTTCGGTTCCCATTCCCATCACCGCTCGGATGCATGCACAGCCACACCAGATCCAGATGCCAGTCATTAAATAATTTATGTCCGGCTGAGATGAACTTTGATTTAATTGATCTAGGCAAGCCTGGTGGAGAAAAACTGATGGGCCACAATGTTTGGATTCGATTCAGAACTGCAAGAGAATGAGTTTGTCCGGAGGATTTATTGAACACATTACAGCAGCAAGCAGAAACAAGCGCCTCTCACCAGCATGACTAATACCATTACAAAACAAAAACCATAGTTTGTGTTTAGGTAATTACTGTTCGAACACACTGATGGACAGAGTAAACGCTGTTGATTAACGCCTATATGCGTCCGCCATGACGTAGACTGAACACACAGCGTCATTCAGGCTTTTCATTCTACTGCCATCGAAGCCCTGTTGGTAATTGAAACATGTTTTGTCCAATTTTTTCCTCTTTTCCTGGGGCACAGCTGAGTCTGATATGCATAGGTGGCCAAGAGGGATACTCATCTGACACCAGTGTGTGTGTGTGTGTGTGTGTGTGTGTGTGTGTGTGTGTATATGGAGGGGCGGTGGGAGGGTGGGGATCAATCATGGAGAACTCTAAATCCGTTTTCTTACCTTACATGCTTCAAAGGCACTCACAAAGGCTTTATCAGAGTGAAGACAGAATGGAAACTAACAAAGAAAGGTAGGCGGGTACTAGAAGAAGTGACAGACTGTACAATAAGTGGGGGCACATGAGAGTGGGTGAAGGT
The DNA here is from genome assembly GCA_916701645.2 of Sebastolobus alascanus. Lineage (NCBI taxonomy): Eukaryota > Metazoa > Chordata > Actinopteri > Perciformes > Sebastidae > Sebastolobus > Sebastolobus alascanus. Next base: position 815,655 of record CAKAOJ020000169.1, read on the forward strand.
AGGTGGCGATACCTGTGCCACGACACCCCCGCTGCACAGCTTGTATGAGGCAGGTGTTGCCAGCCTCAGGGGTTGGACCGTCTTTCACCTTACTGTACTTGATATTATTCCACCGCCCAACGCATGCAGAGTAACGCAGACGCCGCGCACACAAACATGGGCGAGCAACCGTACACACAAAGAGCAGAGAGGTGGATGGGGGTGGAGACGCAGGCAAGGCGAGCGAAAGAGAAGGCACCGCTCACAAAAAAAAAAAACGCTGCTGCTGCTTGTGTAAATTGGCTGTTGCTGCCTCCTCTTTGCCAGATTAACTCCACAGGGCAAGGAAGAGGAGGAGGGAGGGAAAGAGTGCGAGTGGGGGGCTGGGTTCAGTCCTTTCATCAAAGGGCCTTTCTTTCCCCCCGTCTCTTTCTTTCTCTGTGTGAGGGAGTGCCAACTCCAGAGTGGGCAATCCATTCTGTGATTGCATGTCAAGAAGTAAAAGCTACATTGTCTACGTTGGAGATCACACCTGATGGAAATAACAAGCTTTGTCCAAAGTCTTGAACGACATAATGCATTACATACACACTTCCACATTCACAATTTTGCACGACAAAAACAGGCTGTAGAATTTGTATGAAAGTCAATCGAGTGGATGTGCTTAAGGCAAAAAGGCACAGCACTGGAATAAAAACAATGAATTATATGCATCATCCTCATGTCCCATTATTCTAATTCCAGCTCCGGTGTCCTGTGTTTTGGGTGTGCTGTCTCCAGGCCCTACGGCCAGGACGTTTTAATCTCTTGTGCCTGGCCCGGGGCCATGAGGCCGACCCTCAACCCTGAGAGACAGGTCTGCTGACACTCCTCTGCTCTCTATTGTGAGGCTGTCACATCCCGCTCCCAAATCCCCAGCCCACTTCTGTCATCCGCTCTCCCCTGAGTGGGTGTAATTACATTAAGGAGTCAATCCGTGCTCAAACTTCCTGTAGCCACATCTCCGTCCCGCTGCATATCTTAGCATTAGCTTTCCCATAATCCTGACCTAGGGCAATAATAATGACCTGTGTACAAGGGGCCACCCTCCCATTAGCTCCATGACAAGACTTCGCTCACCTCCGCTAGAAGTAACTGTTCACTCCTGTAAAAAACGCATTATGAACTATTCGGCTAGCAATGTCTTCTGCTTTTTCTGTAATCTGCTTCAGTTTGAGATTTAATCAAATATCTGCTCCAAGCTGTGGAGCCATGGTCAGAATTAGATGAAACACGGACCAAATTTATGTCTGTATCAGGGTTTACGTTAGCCGTCATATTATGGCTTTTTGCCGGTATCACGTGTAGTTGTCTGGCAGATTAAATGATCAACGGCCAAAATGTCTGTTGGAAAATATGTCAAATAAATTAATTAATTAATCAACATACAAATGACATATTAAATAGCCTAATATTGTAAGATATGTTGCCAAGACAACTTAAATATAAACATATATTATACATATTATACAAAAGTTGAAATGCCTCCGCTCCGCTGTGCTTCTAATCCAATACACTTTTTTGTCAAATTCAGTAAATATCTCCTCACGGTCCTCTGGCTCTCCGTTCTTATGCGTGAAAAAAAGCCTTCAGGTCTTCATACAGAGAGAGCTGACTGTAAATGCGAAACAAACGTGGCTCGGACCAAGCCACTATAATGATGATATGAATAATGATTACATCTATGTTTCTTCAATAAATTTTGCCTTTTGGACTTCGGACTGAGACATGTGTGCGTGCTTGAGACAGAGACGGAGACAGAGAGGGAAAGAGAAGGTGAACCGGTAAGGTATTAATAATAATTTGAATGTCAACGTTATGAATGAAGCTTCAAACTATTCGGTAGGCTAAAGCCCTACGAGCCACACACTGACCAGCCTATTATTTATTTTTTTAGACCACTTCTTCATTTAATTTATTTTCAAGTTATGTCAAATATAGGCTATTTTATGGCTATTTAAAACATGTGTCAGGTAGATGTTCTATATGGCCGGAATTCTGGAATATTAACGGCCATATTTGCCGTAAAAAAAAAAACGTAAACCCTGGTCTGTATAGATGAAAAAGAGATATGATATGACTTATTGAATGAGATATAGCCTTTGAAGCAAAGTTATGACAAAGGTGTGTTTAAGTGGATGTCAATGAAAGCTCTCTGAATATTAATCTTACTGTAAAAGACAAGTCAAAGGCAAAGGGAGGGGTAGCCACGCTAGATAAATTATGCTTTATTCAATCCGGAGGGGTTGAAGTTCACCATCTTAATCTGATTTGGGAATATTCACTCAGCTTGATAATTGCTTTAGCACCAAACCTGTAGTTGTAATTACATCACTTGGTTAATATCAGCATTCGGCTACTGTTAATCTAATTCCGTATGAAGTGGGTGAGCATTGCTCCAAAGTTGTCTAAATTGAGTTACAGGCTATCGTTTTCAGTAAATTCGCCCGGTTTTCCACAGCTCTAAATGGATGATTTGCTGGTGTGCAAAGTCCCCGAGGAAATCAGAGTCTGATAAAACATGAAGCTAAAGTGACAAAAGAATTGCTGCATCAAAATAAAACATTAGTCATCTTGGTTTTACAGCTGCTTTACAATGGCGTATATAGCATTAATAATGAGCTATTCATCCTTCCTTCATTATAGTGGAGCAGCAGCTCAACCGTCATAAAGAATGGACTTGTTACATGCTGTAATATATTATTTTATATATCAAATTATATATGTAATTTATTATAATAAAATGTTTTGAAGTTATTCGATACTTTAATGAATTTTACATTACAGCATCAATGCTCATTTTTCACACTATTCTAGTCAGACTTTCCTATATTTTTTTATGTAGCGCTGATGTTTTAAGGGATAATTGTAGTTGTTTCTCATATCTGTCACTGTTTGAGTCTTAAGTAATGTTACAATATGATGTTACAGAGCTAAAAAATCAGTAAAATAGATGCTTCCACAACTGAAACTGCCCGTCTTAAATGTAAAGCAAGGGTATCTGAGGAAATACTGCTGTAACAACTTCCACTTGTATGAATTATCTGATGAAAGATCAAAGTAATGCAGCCCCATGTTCAATCATGTACAACCTTACTGAATAATTCTTGTATTGATTAGGGAGGAGGGATCAGTACAGTGTATTTGAATCATAGTACCTCACATTGCTATTGCGGAGAAAGAGAAAAAGAAAAAAAGTTCCAGCGCAAAGCTAAGGCACCATCCCTCTCATCTCTTTATACATTTTCTTCAAAAATGTTTATCCATCCTCTGTCTTTGCAGGGTGAAAACAATGAATTTTGCATGGATTCTCTCCAAAGACAAAAACTGCCAGGTTTGTGAAGAAGGCTGGCATTGTCGTGCCCCCCAGAATCCACTCCAGACCCCCCGCAAGGAACCTCATCTGAAGTTACTCTAAGAAGAGAGGAAATGCCTGCCTGCCTGCCTGCCTCATCGAGGCCCTGCTACTCCATATTCATGTGTAGATTCGGAGGGGAAGACTCAACTCATCAAACACGGCAAAAAGTCCAACTCAGAGCACCTCCTTTTTTGGATATGGGGCTCCTGTTTGAAGTTTGCATGGGTGCACTGTCATGGAAAAAGAAATACAAAATAGCAGGCACACCATGTGTTCTCTTTTGTGGTACAGAGAATTAGTCCCCCTGTAGTTTGTCCCACATGTCCATGAATAAAAAACTTCAGCACGTAAAGGATCAGTGCTACATATTTTGTGTGTGTGACTGGTCATAGTGAGACAACTACACAACTACCCATTCATTTTGTGATCAAGGTGTGCAACTGAGGAACACTGTCATATCTTAATCTAAGGCTGCGTTCAGACCAACAATAGCACTGCATCGAAAAAATAACACTAGAGGATGCTTTGATTTGGGTGTCTTGCTACAGATAACGGTGAAAAATGAAATGTAAGCCAAGACGTCCAGTTCAAAAGCTTATCAGATGGCAAGACACCATGCAGCAGTTTATACCCATCTATGGCAGGATCTTACAACTCAGTGCATGTAAGATAAACAGAAGTCAAGCAAACTGCATCTTTATTAGGGATGTCACAAGAACCGATACTTTGGTACCAAATCGATGCCAAAATTCTGAAATTCTGGCTCAAGACTAATGCGTCTCGTCGTCCCAGGAACGATAGAAAATGTAGTAAACCTACTATCAATGCTTCCAGGGGACGCACCCTATTTTGTCCCTGATAATACTACATTGCAAACAGCAAATCTAGTTAACGTTAGCTGTTAGCCCCGTGCAGGACTGTGCTGCTTACCGGCTGCTAACAGCTAACGTTAACTAGCTCTCGTCCTGCCGATTTCAACACGGGAGGTACCACTGATTTACATAATAATCATTATGTCCAGGCTCTATTCAGTAAAAATGAGGGGTGAAGGTAAATTCTAATGTTATCATGATGTGTGTTCAAATGTAATCTTGTAAAATGTAGTTTTTGGTAAGAAACATGAATAAATCCAGTTGTTTGAAGGAGATGTTTTCACATCAATATAAAATAGATAATAGAGAGGGAATTATGACCTGTTTAACTTCCTAACAAAAAACAGTATGCAAACGGTAATAAAGGAGTTCATGTTGAAGTACATGGGATTCATTGTTTTACTTTTTTTTTTTATTACCGTGGTGTCAAATTGGTATCGAGAATCGTGGAATTTCATTTTTATTGGTACCAGCTATTAAATTTCTGGTATCTTGACATTCCTAAACTATTTCACATTTTTTTCCTCAATCAGCAATCTGTGCAATCTGTAGGCGCGAAAGTTGAGGCAGGAGCAACTTTTTGATGGACAGCTGACCCATATGTTTTTAGCTGGAGCCCTCTCCAACCCTGCTTCACCAGTGCAGTGGTCTCCTTGAAAGAGAAGGAGCCCTTGCTGTTTTTTGACGCAGTGCTATTGTTGGTCTGAACGTGGCCCGAGGATAAACACAGCATGTTCATGTGTATCCTGAACCAAAGTCATAAAGGTTCCTATTCAAGAACACTACAGATGGTTAGAAGGTCTTTTAAAACAGGCAACAATACACACCAAGCATTTGTGTGTGTTTCATGGCTGTGTACGGCTTTGTCAGAGAGGACGAGAGAGGAGGAGGCTGGCTGCCAACAGCTTGTCAAAATGCCCTCAGTGCAGAGTCCAGCTGCTGATTGTGCCATTTAAATGTGCTTTTACCCCGCAATTCTTTCCACAGAGAGAGAGAGAGAGAGAGAGAGAGAGGGAGATGCATTTTCATAAAAAATAAATCTATCTTGTCAGATTGAACCAATACACACAAATGTTCAGATCACTTTTCAAAAACTATTGGATTGGACAACTGGAACAACCATCCACTTTTTACATTGTTATTTAAATCCAATCATATTGTAATTCTGTAGACTCTGACCATCATACTCAAACATCTCAGGGCAAAATCCATGTAGTCCAGTAGTTTAACAAAAGTGGGTCCTGAGAGTTTAATATGTGCCCTCATTTTTCAAAGTGAAAAGATGTCAGTGCTTTTCTTGCCCATGCTGAGAGGAGGGAGTTTTCTGTGGGTTCAAGTCAGTATTGCAGCTGTGCATGAGTGCCTGTCGACATCTCAGCCAAGATAAACTGTGTCTGCATGCAACTGCACCCAGCCTTGTCACACGAGATGTTTGAGGCTGTTAACACTACTACACAAGTGCAGAGTAATATAGGAGCCAATCAAATCTGCAGAACAGGCAACTAACCAGGAACCCAGTGTTTCCGCTCTCGAGAATTGTTTGTCTTCTTGACTTCTGCCGGTTGTTATCGTGTTACCTTCTCTATCAGAGCATTTGGAGGTTTTATGGTGATGTGATTTATATGGGCTTGTGGCACGTTAATGATGCCAGGGAGCCTTGCCTGCCATCCATATTCATGAACAACTGTGTTTGGGGAGCTGTGGAGATGGAAGGAGGGGGGACTGCCACACGTCCGCCAAAAGTCTCCCGAGCACAAAGTGTGGCTGGTGGAGCTGCCGAGGCCTCGAGTTCACATGCCTGTAGGCACTGGCCCACCTGTTCATCCAGACTAGTCGCATTCCCAGAGAGAAGATCAATGATTACGAATGAACAAAGAAACAACACGCAGAGGTCTGGATATTCAATGTGCAATTGACAAACTTTAACCTTATATAGTGGCTAGTTGCACAGGATACACGCTAACAGATTGTAACATTTGACAATATCTACGGTTATATTTGCTATTTAACAGGAACTTTAACAGGAATTTAGTCGTGTCTATATCTAATGATCAATATGGCTGAAAATCTAAAATGTACCACTGTAGTTTAACCATTTTTAAATTATTTAGATGGACTCAGGTAGGGCTGTAACAGTTAATTGATTAATCGATTAGTTGTCAACTATTAAATTAATCGCCAACTATTTTGATAATCGATTTGAGTCATTTTTTAGGAAAAACAAGTCACGTACGTGTGCTTTATTTGAATATTACCATTTTGTGCTACTTAATACTTCTATTCCACTACATCTCAGAGGCAAATATTGTACTTTTTACTCCACTACACTTATTTGACAGCTTTAGTTACTAGTTACTTTGCAGATTTTGATTATCATTACAAAATATAAATCAACTAATACATTATGATATATTATTATGGATTAAGCTACCCAGCTATATATAAAGTAATTACATTTAGCTCCACGTTTACCAGCGGAAACATTAAAGTGATTAACACATTAATGCATCAATAATTATAATCCAATAATATAATACGCATCATTCTGAAATGAGCCATTCTGCATAATGAGTACTCTACTTTACTTACTTTAACTAAGTAAAAGATCTGAGTACTTCTTCCACAACTGCAAGAGGATCTGCTTCACTGTACACTGCAGTGAACAGTGAAGCAGAAAGCAAAATGAATGTGGATATAAATCTGTAAAAGGCTCTTGTTAAATGTTAAGACATTTATTTTTTCTGTAAATATGGCCAGGGAACAGGGACTACTGTATAACTCCATGTTCAAAATCAGCATGGTAAGCACATCTCTCAGAAATTAATGGTTCCCCTGGATGTCCACTAAAATGTTCAGAACTCCAATGTGATTGTAAAACACTGATATTACGCATTTGCCTATTTAAATACTTAACTCTGAGGTCTGGCGGCAATTTAAACCCGCCATTCATTCTCGTCTATATCAATAGAGAAGGCAGCAGGATTTCACGTCCTATTAGCGATCATGACCTAATCAATGAGCTGTGCCTTAAAACAGCTGACGGCTAATTACGAGGGCAGCTCTCTGTGTGCCATGCCTTTCAGGTAACCAGTGGTAATTAAAGAGGAGGAAGAAATATCTGTTGAAGGTTGTTCATATAGCGCAGCGGCGGCAGTGCAGAGTGAATTGCATGGATACTCCAGGGTGAGGCCTAATTTGCTCCTGAGCAAATCAATAAAACCATTTCATCTCAGTTGCTATGGAACAACATATACTAAAACACAATGAACATTACCTCGGGGAAATCTGCGCCAGAAATAATCGCACGGCTGCTATTTTGAACAATGTCTTGTTTCTTCATTTGGAAAAGAGAGAGACTGAGCGTTGTCAAGGACATTATGTTTTGTTCTATCCTCAGAAGGGTTTCCATCCAGTTTCATTACTGTAACAACAAGAACCAAAGTCAAATTACTTTCTTGTACCACAGTACAAAATAAAAAAAAACATGCACTTTGTTGTAAAACGGCTCTCGCTATATGACAGCTAACCAAACAGAGTTATATATTCTACGATACCAATCATAAAAAGGAGGCTTGTTACTCGGCTCTGTGATTTTAATACCTTTGGGAATCTGCATAACTGTACTAGCTTCCATATGGGGCTCCACAGAGAAATACAATCATAAAAGAAAATAATTAAGGGTAGAATAAAAGTCATCCATGAATCTTTTGATATCCGAAGGTCTTTGCACACACAAGTGTAACAAGATTTCAGTATATCACTTCAGAAGGATAATGAAGACATGTGGTATTCTACAATTGTACAAATTCAAGTTTCCTCCATAGTTTGCTCCTCATCTCTGTCACTCTCATCCAAAAGCCCACACTGTGTTTCAGCAGTCCTGCTCATTAGTGAAGTGGTGAGAGGTCCTTCGCTCAGGGTGTGGCGAGAGTGGATGTGTGTGCCGCTGACAGGTCAAAGAGGTCATACTTTAAAGTGAACTAGATGAAAGCTGCAGTTGTGAGTTCCAGGCAGCCGGGAGACGAGGTTGTTGACATGCAGCGACTGGTGGCGGCCATACGTTTCGAGCTGTGCACGAGGGTCATCGTGTTCAAGTGTCAGCACATGAGGGGGAGAATGCCATATCTCATCGTGGCGGTGGTCGACTTCAAAGCTTGCCACTCAAACTGATACTGAACCTCTGTAGTCTGTATGCTTCACCCGTTTCTATACTATACTATATACTATACGTTTATATACTCTATACTCTATATGTCTAGTAGCAAACTATCAAACCACTGGTCAAGAAGCTGTAAGCTGACTGTAAAATCAGAACTGACTGATTTAAGTATAAATTACAGAAGATATTTTTTTGAATATGTTTGAACACATTTTGTAAAATATACTTTTTTGTAAAAGGGGCTTGCCATCAAATGTTTTAATCTATGTTTTAATGTATTCATTTCTAGGGCAATTGATTAAAACATTTAATCACGATTAATGGCAAATTAATTAATTTTTGTCTGTTCAAAATGCACCTTAAAGGGAGATTTGTCAAGTATTTAATACTCTTATCAACATGGGAGTGGGCAAACATGCTTGCTTGATGCAAATGTATGTATATATTTATTATTGGTAATCAATTCACAACACAAAACAATGACAAATATTGTCCAGAAACCCTCACAGGTTCTGCGTTTAGCATATAAACTATGTTCAAATCATAACATGGCAAACTGCAGCCCAACAGGCAACAACAGCTGTCAGTGTGTCAGTGTGCTGACTTGACTATGACTTGCCCAAAACTGCATGTGATTATCATAAAGTGCGCATGTCTGTAAAGGGGAGACTCGTGGGTACCCATAGAACCCATTTTCATTCACATATCTTGAGGTCAGAGGTAAAGGGACCCCTTTGAAAATGTCCATGCCAGTTTTTCCTCGCCAAAATTTAGCGTACGTTTGGAGCGTTATTTAACCTCCTTCGCGACAAGCTAGTATGACATGGTTGGTAACGATGGATTCCAAAAAATGCCAGTATCTTCACTCTAGCTTTAAAACTGCGGGTGCCCCGCTAGCTCTGCTGGTGTGCGGGCGCCCATAAGGCTGAGTCCCGCGGTAGGCCCGGGTTCGAATCCGACCTGTGGCCATTTCCGCATGTCGCCCCCTCTCTCTCCCCCTTTCTAGACTATCCACTGTCCTATGAATAAAGCTTGAAAAGGCCAAAAAATAACATTTAAAAAAAAAAAAAACTGAGCCTGCTACAACCTCCGAAAGATCGAAATTGTAAGTTGCGTTAATGCGTTAAAGAAATTAGTGGCGTTAAAATGAATTTGCGTTAACACATTATTATCGCTTTAACTTTGACAGCCCAAATAATGTCATATAAATCATTGGAGAGCACGATAATTAGGGCTGTAACTAACGATTATTTTCATTGTCGATTAATCTGTCAATTATTTCCTTGATTAATCGATCAATGTTTCCCAAAGCCAAAGAGGACGTCCTCAATTGTCTTGTTTTGTCTACAACTCAAAGATATTCAGTTTACTGTCATATAGGAGTAAAAATAATCATATTTAAGAAGCTGGAATCAGAGAATTTTGACTTTTTTTCTTAAAAAATTACTCAAACCAATTAAATCGATTATCAAAATAGATGCCGATCAATTTAATAGCTGACAACTAATCAATTAATTGTTGCAGCTCTAACGATAGTATGTGTTGTGTAGTCCTTAGGCATTGTAATAAAAAAGACTAACTACTGAAGTATTCTGCTATATTGTTTACTGGAATAGCACACAAATTGTTCCTATTTTAACATGATTGCCAGCTTTAATGACGCACAAACCAGACACAAGTAAGAATGATCCAGTCTATCAGTAATTCAGAGAACACATTTATTCTCCACCTTCTTCTGGCTATGAATGAATAGCAGTAAAAGAGAGAGGGGGATTGTACCGGCCTGCCAACCAACTCAAATAGGCAAACAGCAGGACACACGCTCCCTGCCAGACAATCCGCCATCACGGCAACTGTTGCCACGGCGCAGAGCTGCCAGCCTACTTTTGATTAGCGAGTGTCTTGGTTGTGATTGGCTACAGTATGAATGGTGAGGCAGAGAAGGGTCTTAAATGTTGTGTAATTAACCTCTTCACTTGCACATATTCCACTTCATACATCACAACTACTGACAGCCTCCTGTCAGCAACCTGCACCAATCAGGCTCTAATCTGGGAGACAGGGAGGGAATACAAAGACGGTGTTTGGGCTGTCACCACTGTGGTGTGTCTGAAACTGTCTGATGAGACAATGCGCTATATCTCAGTGTTGACAATGAAGGGGCCCCTCACTGCTGCAGCTCATGGAAGAGAAAAAAACACCTCACAGCTATAATCATCATCATCTACATGTGTAAATGAAAACAGCACACATAATCAAAAGGTGTGAGTGAGGGGCAGACGAAAGCAGGATGGATAGAACAAGGCTCTCTCTGATTGGTGGATTAACCCAGAGGTTGGACCATGACAGTTTGATTATACTTTTTAGTTACGGGAAAAACATGCAAACTATGAATGCAATGCAAATGGTATCACAATAAGGTGAACTACGGTGGGAAAAACACAATAGAAGTGGGCAGAACGTAACCCAAATATATACCATCATTACTGCAAACTGCTCATTACACTGCAAGAACTTGCACTTCTCCTTTTGAAAGGAGAAAACATAATGATGCAAAGATCTCCATTCGCACATACTGTATATGCAATTATGTTCACATGGTGTGAGATTTAGTGTGCGACAAGGCTATTTCAAGTTATCGTATAGAAACAAGAACAGTTAGAGTTGCACTTATCTGCCAATTTGTTATACACATCTACTGCTGTTTTTGAGGCCTGCACACAACACCACAATTTGGTCTTGCCAATTCCAAAGTAAGCAAACAAATCAAAAGAGCATATTGCGTTAAGATACTACTTTAGATGGATTCCTCACACTTGAAGGTTGTTTTCAAAGGTAGAAAGCTTGATCCAAAGCATAACGGTTTCTGAAAAAGCAATCACAGCCCTGAAAAATCAAACGCCACTCTTCAACAAGATACAAAATGATTCTTCCTGGTAAAGAGAAAGAAACGCACACAATTCTGCTATCCAATGAGGACGAGAATCCAATTTGTCTTACCGGTAGCCATAACAGAGACCTGAAACCACATCAGCCTTGCATTTCATGAATCACAGTTCAGTCGGCAAAAGATGGAAAGTGCAATGCTCTTAAACATGTACTGATCTAAGGGGGCAGGATGTAAGAAAAATGACTTGCCAATCATAGCGAACTGAATGTGAAGTCATCCAAGCAGAAAGAAGATGCTTTACAATAAAATGTGTCCTGTAATCTGCTGATGCAAGTACTCTCACACAGCCTGTCAAAATGCAATAGACTTTCTGAAACTATATGCTGATATATATGATTTCATTTAAAGCTGAAATTCTCATTACATCCCGACAGCAATCAATAAATCAAATGCTCTGACAAAAAAATAAAAAAATAATCCAGTATCTGTGGCTTTCGCAGGACTGTAATAACCCCGTCCAATCATTTCATTCGGCCTGAATGAAATGATTGGGCAGGCTAACTGCCTGTCTGTCTACCTGCGCACACTCAGCCTGTTTACTCATTGTGTGTCACCAGAGTTTTCCACAAGCTGCTAGCTTGACAGCTGTGAATACTAACAATAGCCATGTTCGCTGCTCACGTTCATTATGATATGTTTACGTTCATTATAGGGGTGGCCGATATATCAAATATACTCGATGTACTGCAGCTTGTTCTACGTGGCATGTAGTAAATGACCATATTAATTTTTGGGGACTCGCTTTGGCGTTACGCATCTCCCGTGGCTCTCTCCCTCCCAGAGACACACTCTCCTGGAAGTGAAGCACCAAAACGAGTTTATACGTGTTGAGGTCGGAAAAGGTGATGGAAGATGGCAGCCTCCACGTAAAAAAAAAAACGTTACCGCTTTTAATAATCGCCACAGTCTCTGAACATTCCTGGGCCGAAAAGCTGCGATGGATAAAATAGAAACGCTCTGTCAAAATTTAATAATTCTCAATAATTTATCGATTATAGGTCCAATACATATTGTATATCGCGATATAGCCCAAAAACATCGAGATACTATTTATAAGCCATATCACCCAGCCTTAGTTCATTATGATAATTTTAAGGGAGTGGCTTTGGAGGGAGGACTGAAGGGACGGGCTGGTCAGTGTTGCTGACATTTAGGGACTTTTGGAGCTAGTGCTGCTAGCTACTTTCATTGGAAAATAGTTGGCAACACTGGGCTCATTTTTTTGGGTTGGATAATTTTTTAAATCTAGCGTACTCTTGCTGGTTTCTCCAATGTTACTTACCGAAGCTTTAAATATGAATGATTGCAGTGAGTAAGACATGCTACATACTTAACACATGTCAACCCAGTTAATTTCATTTGGCCTTATCCACACTGACAACCATCACGTTCTGACTTTACATTACGTATCTTGGTTGCGTAGTTTGTTAGTTTGACCCCTGATCCGCACACAGAGCACAAAGGTACCAGATTAAACAGAGTTAAGACCCGTCAGGCACGAGTCTTTTCCCCGTGTCCTTGGGCTGCGTGTCGGCTCAGTGGAGTGGGGAGCCACCCTGTAGCCCCGGTTCTGCTGTCCACCAGATGGCTGCTGCTGGGAGCCAGCTAAGAGCCTGTCTGGTGGCCACTGAAACTTAAACGTAGAGGGGGCTGTCGGTTATGGAGAAACGTCTTCAGACAGACTAATTAAAAAAGGTTCTTTTTCATCACGCCTGCCCATCTGTTAAGAGAGCACAACCTGATGGAATGACTGGCTATTCAGTTTCAATGTGCCATTAACGGCAATATCTCAGTGAGCACTTTTTCTGGAATTCAATTATTTAACTTCTTCTTTGGGAATAATGAAATTTTTTATGACCGGTGATCTCCTGAGAGTAATTTGCAGATCTTTAAAAAGGCTGAAACCTTAAAAAAAAAAAACAAAGACCTGCATAGGAGAACACCAAGTCATTAACCTGACTGCAGTGTACCGCAACCTACCCAACAACTGATGTAGCCAAGGACTTTACACAGTCTATTTTTTCTGCTCAACTGTGTAGAACCTTCTTTTTTAAAATCATGAATATTCATTGCACATTAGCTCCTCGCATCAGTATTCTAAAAGCATTTTAAAACAGCGTTTCTAAACAAAGCCTTTATGTAAATCAGCAGTTATCTACAAGTAATCTGGACCAAGGGACTACAAGACCACTGATAGAACAAGGTCAGTGCATGTGGTGGAGAAAGTAGTTCCCCTCATCACTCTTTGACAAGGTCAGTGCATCATGCACCAAACACAATAAACCAATGAATTACTAGCATTTTGAATCACATACTGCCATAAATTCTGGTCACATAAAATAACATAAGGATAAAAAAATGTAATGCTTTATCCTGGCATATATATAAAGCATCCACCTCTGCTGTGACTCATTCCTCTACCAGCACTACAGAATAGGATGACACTGCCAGCTCACCGTCAGGCAGCATCACAGACTGGCTGTGTATGTGTGCACATCTTCATCACCTAGACACTCATTACCTTGCCAGCTTGCAGGTCAACACACAACAGGCCGTTTGAACTCATGACCCACAATCCTGCTCCTCATTACCGTCCAAACTGGATGGCTGGATGAGGACTCAGGGAGTCCAGTGATGGTAATACACGGGAAATGATTCACATTACAGTTTGTACCATTATGGTAAATTATTAGCCCTATATCATCTACATTATTAAAACTTACAGTATAATGGCAATGCTTGCTAGTTCCCTAGCCTCTCTTGCCCCGAAGCTTGCTGAATTACACACAGTAAACAAGGTTAAATCTTCAGTGATAGATCATTTCGAGTTGTCTCTGAAAGGCTAATTAATTCACTTTCACATTACGGATTGCGTTGGTTTGATTTACTGCCTGTAGCGTTATCTCAGCTCAGTGGCATGTCGTCGGACTTGTATGGCCACCCATCCTGAATTTACGGTACATATGGAGGAAAGCCTTCAGGACTACAACTCTTAAAAAGGTTTCTGTCTTGGTGCAAAACTCCTCACACATGCAATCTGTTCTGAGGATGGAGATGTCAATGGTTACGACCCCCCTGAAGAAACGACCACGCAGGCAGACAGACCGTGTGTGTGCGTGTGGGGCTTACATCTTGCCTAGCCTCTGATAATTTAAGGACTTTTCTCCACGGCAGCTTGTTTTAATTACTGAGAATAAGTGGCAGCATTTGGTCAGGTTTATGGGTCTTCTTCAAAGAGCAAGCTTGGTTTAGACAGACCAATCTGTGGGACTGCAGAGCTGTAAATCCAAAAGTGAGCAACTACTAGCACTAACAATGCCCAGGGCTGATGCAGGCAGCCTAACAGAGGTGGAGGGGGATAGAGAGGGTTCAAAAAGCCTGTTTTCCTTTAATATAACCGAAGCTAAATCGACATTCAGTCTAACTAAAGACGTGAGGTCTTTGTAAAATGAGGAATTAAAAAGTCTTAATGCAATTTTCTTTGAGCGATTTGGAACGGCATTTGTAGGATTTAAACATCTTTTAAGTGTCAAAGAGAACTCTCTTCTCTGCTCTGACTCAGTTTGAAAGGAGAAACCGCTTTGAACAGTAGAGACACTGTGTCAGCAGACGATAATGGAAACATAATACATGAAGAAAGAGAAAGATATCAAATGGACTGAGAATTGGAGTGGATTGGGATTGCTTTTGGATAAAAACTCAGAGAGGAGTGAGTAGAGTTCAAATACAGGGTCACTGCTGGGTTGGGGTGAAGGGTGACGGGGGACTCCTGACTTTTCAGTGAACTCAT
The DNA here is from genome assembly GCA_916701645.2 of Sebastolobus alascanus. Taxonomy (NCBI): domain Eukaryota; kingdom Metazoa; phylum Chordata; class Actinopteri; order Perciformes; family Sebastidae; genus Sebastolobus; species Sebastolobus alascanus. The sequence continues at coordinate 830,802 of CAKAOJ020000169.1, forward strand.
TTCTATTCTCATACAACATCCAGCTCCCTGCTAATGATGAGAGCCCTGAGGCAAAGGGGGCTCTGCAGACACACGGGACTCAGACGTCTGCAGCAGCCCTGGCCAACTGTTTCCACTCAGACACCGACTTCCTAAGAGCAACGAGGTACAGTCTGAGCAGACAGGATCTTGAGTTATTTGACAAAAGGCTTTTGCTGTCTGCCAAATCACTACAGGATGAAGACTAACTGAATACTAATTAAAAGAAGGATAAAATTTCCAACATTGCATTTGTCAGAGTCGGGTGTGGCAGCACATTTGATTTGATTCCCCTGAACAGGGAACTCTGCCTGAGACTTCACAAGGTGTCAAAGAGTGCCAAAAAACACTAAGCCTGAGAGCAAAAACTCACCCAAAGAATTTGATTTGAAACTCAGACCAGCTGGTCCTGCTAGTCCGCCAAATTAACCTCTTATGCTTTTGATCAAAACAGAATTAACCGGGAGGAGGCAAGATGTTATTGCACAGCAGGGTCCAAGTTCTAGCTGAACGCACACACACATATACAGTATAACACTCAACAGGACTCCATGTATCACACTGAGCAGAAGGCCCTCCTGATGCAGGGAGTAATTAATCACTCTGAACCTGCACCTTCTCTTTTTGTGTCACTTCCTATATATCAAACTCAACGCTTTAACAATTTTGCCAATTTTCTACTGTTGATTCAAGTACACTGAGACAACTGTATGTTCTCCCACAATGAGCAAGACGTCATCCACAAAATCTAAATTTGTTTGGGAGTTTGTGAGATATGGCCTACAGTTTTCAAACATTCCTCCAAGAGCAAATACAATCTTTAATGTCAACATGCATATTGCATCCAACAATCACTTTAACTTACAGTATAGTTGATGTTTAAAACTGCAACATAATGCACCTTTAAGCAAAGATAGAAACTTATATCATGGTGGAATAAATCAGTAGTCTACTGCTGTGTTTTTTAGTGTGGTGTGAAGCTAATGTAACAAAATAGTCAACCTGAGCTTGACAGTTACCCAGCGTTACATCCTAACAGGTGTTACACTGAAATCTGTGACCACTGAAATCTGTGACTGCAGAGAGCCAGCAACACATAAATAAGGTCACCATTTCTGACGGCTGTCGTCAGAAAATATGACCCCACTGTACCTATCTTTTACTTTTCTTTTAGAGTTTTGTGACTATATCTTTAAATTAAAAATATTAAAATACATTTATGTTTTTTAACAATTTAGTTTTGTGTGTTTTCTGTCACATATTTGCCTCATTTATTATACAGGTACAGCGGGGTCACATTTTCTGATGACAGCTGTCAGATATAGTGACCTCATGTGTTGCTGGCTCTCTGCAGTAACAGATTTCAGTGTAACACCAGAGAGGTTTAGCTTCATTAAATGGTTTCAGTGTACAGTATTGGGCACACAGGTGTTTTCAATTATGGCTGATTAGACCTCTGCTCAGGTTACAGTTGAACAGAGCTATGCTAGCCTAATGCCAGCTAGGAATGACACATGGTATCCAAACTCCATGTACCAATCATCAGTTCAACCACTTTTTTTAGAAGGGAAAAAAAACTGATTATTTTCACACTTACCTCTAGTGAATTCTTGTTTTTCTCACAAGCCTCCAAATCCTTGATGAACTGATGTAAATAGAGGCCAGGTTTAACAACAGCAAAACTATATTAAAACTCCTATCACAAACTCTCACATAACTCGTGTAATATAATCCAAGTCTCGTTTATCCAGTCGTGTGCTCAGTACTCCCCAAACACGGGAATTTTTAACCAAATCTTACTATTTAAAACTTAAAAATCTTCCTCAACTACCGTTTCATGTTCGCGCATGCGCGCAGCGAGTCCGTGAATGAGCGGTCTTCTTCGTGGATGCATAAAGCGGTAGAGGCGGAAGTGTAAGATTTGGGATATTTTTTTTAGGCAAACACATGTCAATTTAGTTACAAATATAGTTAATAGTTGATTCAGAGTTAGTCAGTCATAAACAAAATACATTTAGAATGTAGGCTAACACTGTTACACTTTTTTTCTATGCCTACAGCTCCATACAGCCCACTTTGTTGTTTTATATCAAACTAATGGAAATCTTATGAGTTTATGAAGTGTATAAAGATGGAATGAAGGTGTGCAGAAGTAAGAAAGCTAGACCAATGTTGATGGGTCAGATACTGTATTAGTAAACGTTTCATTTCTTATGTGGCTCAGGTTGTGTATGAGACAATTAATGGAAAAAAATATATAAATGAAAGAGCATGTACAGCATATGATTATTTGTGGGAAGAGTGATGTAGAGCTGAAAAAATGTAAATGTTTGGATTTCCAGAGAAGATTGCAGACTTACAGAAAAGGTGCTTTCAGCCTTTTTCCTCATTGCATTGGTGTGGAAACAAACAATCCCATGATCATAGAATATGTGCACCGGGGAAAAACATTCAACTCTGAATCATCAGTAAGAAGAAACATTTTATTCACAGGTACTGTAAAAGTAAAACACAAGCTGCCGTATCATACATTTATACACAGGGTTTGAAAATCCTATACAAAAACAAAGATATTCGAAAATATGGGTTTTGATATGAAATATGACCTCACATATAATAATTTCTTGGAAAAAAGGTCTTGGTTTGGTAATAGTTATTTAATTCATGAGCCTGACCCCACAGTAGTGAAAATTGAAGTTATTGTAAAAAATTAGAATGGTAAAAATGGAGTAGAAATCATTCTTAAAAATGATTAAAAAATCTCATGCAGCATCTTCAGAGAGGGCCTGAGAGAGTACATCTTTGTAAAAGAAAGAAAACAAAGTCATATTTGTAACAGATATAGAAATCAAACATACCAAAATACAACAAAGCCAGTTTGTTTTTCCTAACAATCATTTTTCACGATCATCTTTGTTCTCTCTGTGTCAGCCGTTTGATTCGTAACGAGCACATTCTGGCAGCTACAAAGAGCTGATATCATGATTGATTTTCCTAAACAATGTCCCGATCATTTGCTCTTGTTCACTGCATCATTTCACGGGTAACTAACAATTCTTGAGTCTTTGTTTGAAACACTGGATCAACTTTGTTAATTTGCCTATTAAAAGAAAAAAGAAGAGGGGACAAAAGAGGCCAAGCTGTGTTGCTGCCCTTAAGTCAGCGTTGAGGTTCTTACAGTAGTTGCAGTAAATGTATTGGAATGCATAGAGCCGAGGCTTGGTAGCGCTTGAAAAAGTATTGTATGAGAGACCAGTAGACTTGTGCTATCTCATCTGTGCCTATTTGTTTTACAGTGTATAGATAGCACCCTGTCCAAGCTCATTTGGAGAGAAATTGGGCTCACTGATGAGCACTGCTATCAGTGTAACCATTCATCATGCTATCCTCTACAGGCTAGTAGTTTAATAGGAAAGTCTCTCAGGGTTTGCTTGACCACATACTGTATCGAGGCACCAGAGAGAATGGCTGAATTACGAATAATCACTCTCTATCCATCACAGTGGCCCTCTGATTGATATGTTTTGGCGTAATCTCTCATTTTCAGCGAGATAAACACGGGCAAGCACAGCTTGAATAAGCCCTCCGTCCGTCCCCCAACATAACTGCTGCTCTACCTAAGTGCATCCACTGAGACCCATTTTGATCAAGGCAACTGGAGGGAAAAACATTCACTCAGCCCTGCTAGCGTTCACAGGCCAGCTGGCAGGCGATGAGTGACAACAGCAAATGCAGTCCTTGATGAGATAACATAGTCCGGTTTGGAAATCTAGAAAACTACAGAACCAGAGAGTCAAAATAAGGCGCAAGAGGCTGAATGAACATGGATAAAATGCTGACTGAGGTTTGAAACAAGAGAAAAAGGCAAAGTCTGGGAGCGCAATAACATTAGCTTATTGCTTTTTCTTTTTTTCCTCTTTATTTTTTCCCTTAAAGGATATTTGTACACACCACATAATCATATAAATACACTATACAATGCAATATAAAATATTTTTCTTAAAAGCAATATGTTCAGGGTTTGCTTAGGTATGCTTAAGGATACCTGCACCATATGAAAAATAATGACTCAAAACAAAACAATACAAAAGGCACTTCCAGGTGTTGTTCATTGACTCTTGAGTAAGTAATGGCCACTGCCTTGCCGTTACAGGCAACAGCATTTGTGCTCACGTTTCTTTTCTCTGCCATTAAAACATGTCCCGGACAACGAGGCACTGTAGCTCGGTGGTTCAGATTTCCTCTGTTTTCATGCAAAGATCCACTCTCATCTCATCTCCCGACACTTGTTGTTCTTCATTCCAGTGATATCTATAGACTGACTGCTACATTTCACCATCCTCTTGTTTTCTCACTTCCTCATTTCTCCAACCTCGAACTTTCTTTTGTCCTCAGACTTCGACTTCACGCAGTCCCTCCTGAGCACCAGATTTTGGCATGCTGATGTCAAAGCAGGTCACCATCATGACGCGGGACTTGCATAGATTGACACAGAACTCCAGGTCCTCTGTGGCTTGTGCCAAGGCCTCCAGGTACTCCGGAGACTCTTTGTCCAAATTCTGGTCCACCTCAACTGTTGAAAAGGGGAAATTAATGATTGGTTACATGGTTCGTCACTAAAGATGTTTTAAAATGTACATTTAGCAGTTACTTACACTCTCCCGTCCACTTGCTGGGGTCCATCATCAGTCGGGCTTTGGTGTCTTCCAGCTCCTCCAACAACACCTCATACTTTTCCCTCAGTTCCCTCACTTGCTGTTGCCTTCTCTCCAGCATCTTCAGCTTACTGTTAAAATACAGCAGGCCCTGAGAGAAAAACAGACATTATTTATCAAAGTTGCCTCAACAGCTCAGTTGGCTGAAGTAGCTGAAAGTAAAAAGCAAAAAAAGTTCAAACTGGCACAGCATAAAGTAGGAAAACTACCAGAAACAGTCATTCTTAAAGCTAAAATGGAGATCATATCACTAATATGTCATGTTTTATAACCCTGCCCCAAACGAGTATACTGATTTTTTAAAAATAAAGTAGCCAAATGAGTTTTGAGTTGTGCTGTAAATGTGGGAATTGTTCAGGTTTTGTGACGTCAAAAAATATGTTTCCTCCATTGTGGGATGAATTATGAAAACGGTTATGTAACTACTGTAATACAGCCTGTGCTGCTAATGATGAACATTAAAATTAGCTCACCTTGTCAACATCCTGGAATGGTTGCTAAAGACAAGATTGGGGAAAACAGATAAAACAAGTTAGCATGTTAAACAAGACAGAATGTGAACAGAATGAGTAGCATATAATAACAGTATGTGAACAGTATGTGAATATATACACATTACTATAGATACAAGCTACTGATGCACAAGACTCTGATGCTAATTTCGACATAGTGAGAGAAATTTTGTCATTCAGGCAGTGATGGCTGGGGGAGAAAAAAATGTAAGATAATTTTTTCCTAATTGAAAGTAAATCAAACCTCCATCTAGCTGATTTAATATCTTCTCTTAAAAAATCCCTGTCTGGCTGCGGCAAACTTGTGGGAGCAGTTAATGATCCACAGAAGAGGAGTCAGCTATAAAAAGCGTTCAGGCGGCCCGTGATGAGCGCTAGCGGTGAGCTGATTTGGGCTGGTGTCGGGCGCCCCTGCATTCATCACACATTCCCCGACCGGTCTTCTCACACCGTCGTCTTCTTCATACTTATTCCCCCCACTCATCATCATCACCATCGTCAGCAGTAAGCCGAGTCATCACTCATATCCACACCAATTAACCCTCGTCAGTAATTGCCTCCTGAACTCTTGACATTCCCGAGGAACGCTGCCAAAATACCGAGCTCTGGGAATCTGGACGCAGACATTCTAACTCCGGGATTTGCCGCTGAGCTGACTGAAGGTCAGACGTCTGAGACACGTTATTACTGTCTTGTGCTTTAAAAAGAAACTGGGAAGAAGTGAGCGAAGACGTTCCCACAAAGACACATCTTGAGCGTGCATGGCATCAATGTCGCACATGCAAAATGTGGCTGAGGCTCAGCGAGAGGGATTCACGAGACCTTGACCCAGACATGACATCATCTTAAACGCGTTCAGCAAGATGTATCGCCATGTAGAACACGCCGGGAGTGACCCTCTGCTCACCTCCGCGGCTTCCTCCTGACGCCGCCTCTGGAGCCGCTCCACATCATCGATCTCGTACACCTTGATCTCAAAAGGCTCCTTCAGAGGTCCTGACATGGGAGGCAAGTCCACCCACTGGCCTGCTGTGACCGCCTTCTTCCCCAGGGACGAGGAGTCTGGCAGGGGTGCCGGGATGAGCCGTCTCCTCTGGAAGCCTACGAAGATATGCATATGGTCAGACAGGCACCAGTTGCGTTGGTGACATACAGTAGTAGTGTTTGCTGGGATTTATGATAAATATGTATGAGTCTCACTCTGGGATGTAAAGTGATGCGAGGCCTTACGAAGGGGCCAGCAGAGTTGTGGTGATTGCATATTTATAAGGGTTTCATGGGTTGCTATTCTGTATATACACACCGCCCGAATCATTTCGAAAGGTTGCTTTAACGAACCAGGTCGCTGCTGCTCATGTTCAACTCATCTTTTTTGATCATCACAGTTCGAAGTCGTCTTGTTTTGAAACATTCATTATCATTTTCCCATATATGTATGAATAATGTATTCTGCTGATTCAGGAGGAGGGAAAATCCCATGAAACACCAATTTGTGAATGTAATAAGAATGGATTCATAAAGTTAGAGCTGCTATGTGGCTAATTTCCAAGGAGAGGGCATTCACTTCTGGATGCTATTTCAGTGTGTGTAGCTTCATGGGCAAGTGCTATTACCTGTAGGCTATATGTGAATATTACCTGTACCTGCATCGGTGTAAGATCCCAAATTAGTTTCTCACCATTCGTTCTCTTCTTGGGATACTTGGAGCTCCTTGTCCTGCCTGACGATGACATGCCGCTCTCGCTCATGGAGTCGTGGGCGGAGGAGGCGCTGCCTGTGGCTTCGCTGTCACGGTTCACGCTTTCATATCCGCTGCTGCCGCCGCTGTGGTAGAACAGAGCTGTGCGGCCCATAGCTGGAGGCAGCTCCCCGCTCAACACGCTGCTGTTGTCGCTGCCGTGGCCGCTGCTGTAGCGCTGAGGCCGTCTGGGTGCTGTGATTTTGCTGTACGGAGATGGCAGCATGGCGATTGGGGATTTGTCATCACTCACGTTCGCTCCGCTGTCATTCCCGCTGTCTGAATCTCCTGAAGCTCTCATGTGTTTGCCTGATATGTTGCCCGTCGCCAGTTCGCTCACGCGGCTGTTGGCGGCCCTCATGGCCTGCTTGGTGCCCATGATGGTTCCTCTCCCAGGCTTACTGCTGACAGCAGCAGCGGTCCGGGGAGCTGACGTCCGTCCTGATGGAGGGAGGTTGGCGTTGGTGTTTCTGGTCACGGGGGTGGCCAGAGATTTGGTGGAGGAGCTTAGGCCCTTGGAGTTGTTGACGGACAGTGATCGTGCCTTACTGTTATTGACTGCTCCTAATGCTCTGGGATTCACAGAGGCTTTTACTTGACCAGGTCTGCCGATAGTTCCTCCACTTGGCGATGATGGGCAGGTCGCTATAGGGGAGCTGGATGAATTAGGAATACCAAATCTTGGAATGGACCTGCTGGATTTGCTACTGCTGCTCCCCAGACTTGCCCCACTATTCTCCCTACTGAGCACAGGTCTGGAGCCCGATAAGGACAGGCTCTCACACCTTTCCAGGGACATTTGACTGCCGTAATGCTGCCCAGCCTCTCCTCTAGGCCCTCTGACCTTCAGGCTGGAGGTAACTTTGGCTGTGTTGAGGCTGGAGGTTCTGAAACTGGTGGAGTCCGCTCGGTGACGTACCTCAAGCTCATCCTCTGATACAGCTGCCCTCGCTCCAGAGGCCCTTCCTGCTTCCCCATATGCTGACTTTAAGGCACTTTGGGGCAGCAGGATCTTCGTCTTGTGTTCCAGACTGGACTTTCTCACTGGAGGAGGGGGAGGCGAGGTGCAGCCAGGTTTAGGGAGATGGCTCGCCTTCTGTGAGTTAGCCTTGTTGTTTTTCCCCAGGGAGGAGTATTTAAGGCTCGTGGTAGATGCGATAATATCTTGGGTTCCCTTGTAGTCTGTGGAGGAATGGATGACGGGCACCGTTCCCAGGGTGGTGGCACCTCGTCTCAGCTGAGGCATTTTGCTGGGTGGATTCTTACTGGCTGACTTCTCACAGCCGTCGACCACCCTCTGGGATGAGGTAGACCCCTGCACCTTGGGCGGGCGAGGTACACTGTTGCTGTTGTTGGATGTTTTGCTGGAAGGGATGCCGCTGGGGGGATTTCGGAGAAATTTGCTGGTGCTGCTTGAGTCGGAAAACTGAGGCTCAGAGTGGTTGTCAACGCGCTGCCAAGGATCCTGCTGCTTAGCCTCTGGCCTCGGTGGCTCTCTACTGCTGCTGCTGCTACTGCTACTACTATGGGAGATGGATGAGGTAGGTTTGATCTTCCTGGGAAGACTGGAGTGGACTATGGAGGGGCTCTGTGGAAGTTGGGAGGAGCTAAGCGAGTGAGCTTTACTTATTTTAGACGTGAATCTGAGGGAGCCTTTGGCTGATTCCGGAGATGGGGGGCACTTTGTCAAGGAGAGCTTGCTTGAGGCGGCACTGTCGCTGTCTAGTTCGGAAAAACTGAATCCACTGTCATTTAATGAGTTCTTGGCATCTCTAGGAGAGGAAACACAGTGGAACATATCCAGGGAATCAAAGTAAAAGGCGGCCTCTGGTCCCATGTGTTTGGCCTGTGGAAGGAAGACGTCTGTGGAGTGAGCCCCTTCACTCTCCAAGGTGCTGACGCTAACCTCACTCAGCCAAGAGCTGATGGATGAACCCCTGCTGTCTACACACTCCATTGCTCCCTCTTGGAGGGGTGTGACCACGGCGATGTTCACCTCCGATCCTCCCACGGCCGACGTGTAGGCGTCAAATTCGTCGTTGATGCTGCTGATGATGCTGACAGGTCGGGAACCAGAGGCCAGGGCCTGAAGGGAGCAGTCACTGTTAAAGCTGATGATGCTGGATGGCCGACCATTATCTACAATGCTGCCTATAGACAGCTCCTCCACCACAGTGAACACCAGCTCATCCTCTCCATTCAGCTCCACCGGCTGCTGCAAGGTCACGGTGGCTCTAAGGATGTCCCGATCCAGAAATCTTTCCCTCAAGGTAGAGCGCACCTGGCACACCTCCATCGGAGCTCTGAGCAGAGAGGAAGCGTACGGATCCCTCCTCTTCACAGCCTGGTGGCTCATTCCTACAGGAGGCATTCTGGTGCTGGATCTCTCCTCATTGCCGGTATTTTCCTTGCTGGAGTCTCTCTGCTGTGAAGGAGGTGGGGCTGGCTTGGGCAAAGCTTTCTTGTTGAAGTACACCTTCTCCCTCACCACAGGCTCAGAGTTAGGCCCTGAAGCAGTCGCTAGTTTGTTTGTAACTCTGCTTTCAGACACCAAGGCTTTCTCGCCATCAGCGCTGGTTCTGCACACATTTTGAACACTGTCTGATGGCGCCCTCTCTGCAGGTGTGCATTGCGTCTTGGCATTGTCCAGTTTAGACTTTGTGTTCGGACTGCAGGGCGGTTGTGCGGCGACAGATTTAGGGGATTGTTTGGGTGAGATGCCCTCTTGGGTGTAAGAAATATTTGCTACAGTCTTTGGTGAAACAGAGCCTTGGCTCTCCTTAGATATGTCGGTCTTGGGGCTAGCCGGGCCTCGCTTGCCCTCTCCAACAAAGGCAGTGGGTTCTTCACTGCCGTCTATACACTCCAACCTCTCCTGCAGCTCAGCAAATGTGTTGCATTTAAAGAACTGGTCTCGGTCCAGAGGGCCCTCTCTTGCAGACGTCTTTCTGTTCAGGGAGGGGATGATTGGGACAAAGGCAGGTGGGCCTTCGTTGTCACTAAGCTCCCTGTCTGAGATCGCAGTTCCCCCTGGGCCCACGTAAATGACAGTGTCACATGACTGTTCACTGCTGGAGGAGTAGTCTGGGTCACTGAGCATGGAGGGCAGGTCTGGGTCCAGGGCTACGGTCCGAGGGTGGAACGGCCTGAGGTGGGGCGGCCGGCGGATCCTCCCTTCCTCACAGGAACTCTCACCTCCAGATGAACTGGATGCATACTGCAGAGCAGAGGGGAAGTTAGTCTTTGGGGTTTTAAAAATGATCTTATTAAGTCATGACAGTAATGTGATTCTAACTTCTTACAATATTAATGTAACGATCCTTTTTTTTTTGCAAAACCATTTTAATCCTTATAATTCATAGTAGATTCATTTCATAGTGAAATCAATCGTAGGGCAAATATTAATTCCGATGACATTGCCAGTCGATATTTATCTAAAGGTTAAAAGTGCAAATCGATAGTCACACAGAAATTAATGTCAATAATACAAATTGCTGGATGTGGACTGCATTATAACCATGCCAGGGACCAATACCAAATAAATACATGCTGTCACTCCACCTAATTATCTGGAGCATATATTTCCCTAATCCGAGGGAACGCATTACACACTTCCTTGGGCAGTGGTATTGATTACATGATTATGCGTTGGAGCCGAGGAAAACTAGCTCTGAGTTACTGCACTAATAATCTCTCATTTGCGGAAGCATTCACATATTCATTTGCTTAATAGCTCCAAAATTACAGGAGGAAGAAAGATTTAGGGAGGTGAGTCGTGGCATGAAATATGATGAATGCAATCAAAGTTGCACATGCACATTAGGACTGTAATTGCTATAATAGTGACACTTAAATATAATGTTAAATTAACAATTAGTCTGCATTTATAAACAACGAACAACATTAAATGGAGCACAGTTATCGCAGGAATCATTATTTAGAAGGATTGTAATTTAAGTTGCTAAATGTTGTTATACCACTGGATATTCATACATGACTTATTTATCATTTTTTATTGTTGCATATGTTTAACCATATTTATCAGTGCTAATCAGTGTACCTTAGACTTCTTCTTCCTCATGCGGTGGATGCGGGATGCCAGCTGGATCGTGGTGAGTGAGTCGGTGTAGTTGGCTGGGGAATCGGAGATGTGGGCGATCATGGTGGTTCTGCAGTTGATGTTGCCAAGGGACTCCCTCAACAACATTGTCAGTTTGCTGTCCCTACAGTACAGGGTGCATTCACACTGTTATTAGCAAACGGCACAGTAATATTTCAAAAGGACAACAAAAGGTAGCTGACATGATTCCAGGAGGAGCCATTTTGAGTTCTCTGAGCTGACAAACACTCCTGTGACGAGTCATTACTCTTTTCATACCTGAGTAACTGCAATATAATCTTGTGCAACACCAGTGAAAGCTATTATACGAGGCTAACTAAACAAACTAAATAAACTGTCTCACAGCAAAGCTGCAAGCCTGACGACACACGCAGCAACTTGCCAGAAACGATCACCTATAGACACCACTTCACAGAAGCTAAGACACAGTAAACGAGACAGTAATGGGGGGTTTTCTTACCTGTAAGGTACGTGTTTTGCTCCATTCGCCAAAGCCATGATGACATTTCCCAGTGCGTTCAGAGAAAGACACAAGCCTCCCCCTCCGTCTCTGCTCTTACTCAGGACCTTTTCACAGCTCCCCAGGTCGATGAGGTGCAGCCTGCTCCGTCCGCCTGACACTGTGCCAACGACAGGAGAACAACCAGGTGAGCGCAGAGCCAGACACTCCCTCTCTGAAGTCAGCTCCTCACGCAGTTCAATGATGACAGGAGTGGCACAGCTCAGCCCAAGCTAGGCGGGTGATTGTCAGAGCTGTCTGATTTATTTATGGGTAAGATTCTCACACTGAAGTAATCCAAATCGCAGCCTGACTGGTAAACTCGCACCAGATGTGTAACTCATGGTAACAAGGAGGCACATACTGCATACAGTCCCCTTCTACTGACTTAAAATACAGCGAGAGGGAATTGGCTGTCATTGTTAAAATCACAGGGCTACACATTGTTATGTGGATGACTGATGTAATTGCTACTGCAGCAGCAAAACATTAAACTTCTGTCAGCAAGGCTTCAATTCTTCATTCGCTCTTGACCAAAGTATAATACATTCATGCAAACACATTTCTGTCTTGCAGAGGCCACAATTCATCCATAAACATTGGAAATAAGGGACTTGTCTGATGCTCAATTCATACTCCATCTAGTTCACAACAAAACCACCTTATTCAGTGTGAAAGAGAGGTCACCCACTGGCGATTTTAGACTCTTTCTAGCTGTGCTCAAGCACATTTTCACATTTCATCTCAGCACCCTTAAAAAATAATCATCAAACCCTCTGAGACCCACGGGACCGCTGCGATCCCGGCCAACATTACTGTCTTTAAGAGGCTGTAGCGGGCTTAGTCTTAAAGCTATAGTGAAGATATTGGTATCATATGAAACTAGAATCCATTGGTATCAACCATGTCAAGTTAGCTTGTCGGGAAGGAGGCTAAATAATGCTCCAAAGCTAGGCTGAATATTGGCCAGGAAAAACTGGCATGGCAATTTTCAAAGGGGTCCCTTGACCTCTCACTTCAAGACATAAAGACATTTCCACCATAAGTTGCAGAAGAGGCAGAAATTGGTGCATAATAATTCACCAGAATGCAGGAAATGAAGTGTTTGACACTCAAAATTTCATGGGGGAGGACCCCCAGTCCCCCCCGCTTGATACATGTCCCCCTCCCAATGTTTAAACGAAATCTACGCTCTTGACTGTACACATATCACATTCTCCTTCGGGGCTGAGCCCCCCTAAAGATCTGATCCTCTCATCCCTGAGGTATAGCTATAATTAGGAGAAGATATGTTAAAATAAATTATACTGCAGTTGTACTCATTAACACATATGCTAGAATCAGTGACCATAATATTAGTTTGTTGCATGAGGTGGCAACTTGTTGGAACAAGCATTGTAGATGTAGTAATCTAATGGTACTAACTTCCTCCCTTGCCGCTCTTCTCCATGCGGTACTGGTAAATGTGCAGAGTGAAGAGCATGTGGGAGTTGCGTCGCTCCTCCTCCTCTACGTTGGGTCTGCTGGTGCTGCGTGCGGCGATGGCGGCGTCCAGGAAGAGGGCGGCTTTCTCAGCCGTCGGGGCGCGTAGCTCACTCTGATTCTGGAGCTGTGGGGGGAGGAGAGAGAGAAAAGGGTTAGGGTGAGCAACGGAGACCACATAGGGTTTGAGAGAGAGGACAGATGTGAAAGGGATACCAGGGAAGAGAGGAAAGAGAAGGAGAGGGGAGCCAGTTAATTGGACCCCAGCAAGCATTTCTTGCCCATTAGATTGGGTCTCGGGGGCGATTAAACCAGCAGATATGCACACAGAGGGAGGAGGATTAGGAGAAGTAATGGTGGAGCAGGAGGCAGGGGCACTTCTCTCACCGTGGATGTGATGATGGCGGTGGTGAGATACAGAAAGAGAGGAGGGGAAAGGAGGAGAGAGAAGGCGGGGGGCATCATGAAGGGAGCCCACACGTGGTTGTTGAGAGGAAGAGCAAGAAGGAGCTTCACAGAACTGAACAGCCTTTGAAGTCAGAGTCCATACAGACCCCCAAAAACAACATCTGACAGCAACACCTGTGAGCGCCATCAAACCTACAGTCTTCCACCATCCCCCAATAACACTTCTATTGTGCTGCAGAGGGCTAGCGCTAACACACGGGTAATAGATGCTGATGGATGCTGACAGGAGAGTCAATACAAAGGTAAGAAGAAAGCCATCAATACCACAGATGGGTTTGGTGGAAATATAAAGCGAGGATTTGAGAGGCGGAAGGGAGGGAGCGAGGCGGACTGGGAAGTCCTGAGAGATAGAAAACGCACACACACACACACACACACACACACAAGAAAAAGTCAAACATGTTTGGAAGCGGAAGAGGTAGATAGTAGGCAGAAAAAAGATCAATACTCAGACAGACTACGACTGTATAATTCACAGAGGGAATGAAAGGATCAGTGAACAAAGAAAGAGTGGAGGATGTGTCTCACCTGAGTGCCACAGATGGGATCCTCTCTCAGGTGGATGCCAGGGGACTGGCCCTCCTGCAGGCTGCCAGTGGACACCTCAGACAGCAAGTCCTTCAGCTCCTCGTCCTTCCCGAAGATTTCCACGGCAGACACTCGGACAGAGAAGCGCGTGCCCGTCTTCTCCTTCCTCTCATTGATGAGCTTGAATAGCCAGGAAATGGCACAGGGCACAATGCCGAGGCTCTGAGTGGAGCTGTCTTTGCCAATCATGGTGTACGTCTTGCCTGGGGACGTGTGAAGGGAGAGAGAGAGGGGGATGGAAATGGAAATATTGCCAGCTACACTCACTATATGTTCTAAAATTACTTCTTTCATCAAGCTGTCTGGAATGGGCAGGAAGGTGACACACGAATAGACACTGGATTTTTTTCTGAGGGTTATTGTGTTTAACAACTGATGATGAAAAAAATTAATAAAAGCTGATGTGGGGCTTATATCCAGGAGGTAATATCCAGTACATGCAAAATAAAAAAGCGCTAATCCAAGGACCCATTCCAGAAGCAGTAATTCAGTGGAGAATTACACCTGGTGGAAACAGCAGCGTGAGGAGAGCAAGCCCTTCAGCCTAAGAGCACTGCCCAGGCCAATTACCAAGATTTTAATTACGGACTGAGCCCTGAAGCTCGGCACTTTACCCCTCACCGCCCCCACCCCGGACTCACTACCCATTCCTTCCCTCCAATCTCCCATTCCTTGACTCACCCCAGTGCACCGCTAAGCCAATTGTGGACATCAAGTGCAGCTAACAAAGAGCAATGAGAGTTTTCTTCGGCTAACAAAGGCTCTTGTCTAATCTCTTGCCAGTGGAGGAGCTTACCGAGCTTGACTTGGCCGAAGCAGAAGATGCAGCCGTCTGCACCGTTCACCACAGACTGGATGACCTCAGCTACTGTCCCTGAGCACACCTCTGCCTGCGGAAAAAGAAACACACAGAGACAGCCGCCTCACAGTCAATTTACAATTCAGCCACATACAAGAAATACCATCAAACAGGCATACTGAGAACAATGAATCCAAAACGATATCCTATAAACTAAACAGTTATTCGGCATTGGTTATGCCCAAATCACATTAATGGTTTCAGTATTTTTCATCACTCAGGAGTGTGTGTGTGTGTGTGTGTGTGTGTGTGTGTGTGTGTGTGTGTGTGTGTGTGTTTATGTGTGTGCTGCAACGTGTGGCTCATTTTTGCAATCTGTTTCAGCATGGGTCCTCTGGGGCGAGGCTCCTGCAGCAGAGGCCCCTTCCCATACATCACACTGCAAACAAGGCCTCTAACAGCAGAACAGCTTGCTGTTACTGTTAGCCACCAGCAGTGCTGCTGTCCCAGCGGCGCAATCTAGCAGCTTGGCCTCGGCTCTGCAGCGGCAACGTTTAGGCTTTAGCTATCAGCAGCTACTTAGAAAAATACTTGCTCCAAGTAGGTGGTTTGATAGGAGATCTAAGGCTCTCATCGCTACGGAGACACAATACTCTCTCATCTGCTCTCTTAGCTATTTAGAGGTTACTGCACCGCGGGGAAATGCATAAAATACTTATACTATTTTTTGAGGACACTCTGCAGTGAGTGACATAGATCCAATCATTCCATTAAAAGACTATAGTGTGGAGAGAGCAACACTGGTGGGCTCCCATGTCAGCATAGAGTAAACATGTATCTGACCTTTGTCTTTGATCTCGGTGGGTATGCCTGCAGAGGGCTGAGGTTAGATATAGCTGTTCTATGAAAGGGGAGGTTAGATATAACCGAGGTGGATTCAAATCATTCCCCAGAGAACTTAAAAGGCCCAGCTGTTAGGCCCACACTGGTAAGAATGCCCTCTGACCCAAGACAGGCATTTCTTCTCTAAGCCCCTGGCCACACCCCGCCAGCATGAAGACATCCCTTTGCCCTTGAGAGGCTGAATTCCCACACGACACCTTAAAAAAACACATACACACATGTGGTACACATGCCCCGCTGGCCCTTACTTGTGAGGCATCCTGGGTAAAAACAGCATCGAAGGCGAATATCTTTGGGACGGCCACGGTGGCGGATCTCCTGTGTGCTGAGCTGGAGTGTGGGCTGGACGCCGGGTCGTAGAGGGTCAGCTGCTTCTTCCTGCTGTCCACTTTCAAGAAGGACTGAGACTCTGAGGAGTCGGCAGTCTCCAGAGACGGACAGATACGCATCATCACTTTCACCTAAACCAAAGAGTGAGACAGATAAGCAAAAAAAAAAAGCAAACGAGTGGAGTGGATTAGAAAGTGAGAAAGCATGAAACATGAAAAATGTGCAGGCGGACTCAGCAGAGAGACGTAAGAATGCATTTTTCGGGTTCAGCACAGAGAAGGAAAAACTTACAGGATAAGCTTAACATCTTTTACTTACAGTGCACTAGCAGAGGAAAGAGAGGAAATGTATGGTAGGCACTCTGAATACGCGTTATTATCGCGTTAACTTTGACAGCCCTAGTTTTCAACTATTACATTAATTGACAACCATTTTCATAACTGATTAATTGGTTTGCGTAATTTTGTAAGAAAAAAAGGTCAAAATTCTGTGATCCCAGCTTCTTAAATGTGAATATTTTCTGGTTTCTTTACTCCTCTATGACAGTAAACTGAATATCTTTGAGTTGCGGACAAAACAAGACATTTGAGGACGTCATCTTTGGCTTTGGGAAACACTGATCGGCATTTTTCACCACTTTCTGACATTTTATAAACCAAACAACTAATCTGTTAATCGAGAAAATAATGGACAGATTAATCGACAATGAAAATAATCGTTAGTTGCATCCCTAGAATGCAGGTCTATAGGTATCCAGACTGAGAGCATGGCTCAGCGTTGCACATTAACATCACATCCACTATGTCAGAGTTGATGGACATCGATGGTTGCCATGGAAACACTCGCATTGACTGGTGAACCTGATGGGTCAACACATTGCCTAATGGTGTCAGTGAAAGGCGGCGATGTTGCGTATTGAAAGTCGCAGCAGAAAATGGTGGAAATGAATGTGTGTGAAGCGCCGCCACGCTGGGGGATTATCCCTCTAGCGGGCTTGTTTTTCTGGACCAGGAGCAGCTCACCAGCATGGGGAGTGCAGGAGCATATGGCCCCCCCCTCTTATCCCACCTACTCACTCTTCCTCCTTCTCCTCTCCCTCCCCTCCGTTGCCTGGAAAAAAATGGCAGCTCCACATTAAGAAGCTGTTGCATTCTGGGGTTTGACATTCATAGAGTGAGCTTACGGTCTTAACGCATTCCACAGGTCATCATGCCCGCATGGTACGCTAAAAGGGATGGCGGCTCATATCTTAAGGGGTTGATTCGGCGCTGCTCTGACAAGCCCACTCGTGTCTAACGTCATTGCCATGGTTACAGGAGTGAGGTCATTCTGCCAGTTGTGTATAGTGGCACCTCTTACAAACAACAGCGTATAAATTTCACCATTTCCTGCCTCCGCCGTGCTGTGCAGATGCACTGTGTGTGGTTTGTGTGGGTGTGGTCGTGCTTGTGCATGTCAGGCTGTGTGACAATCACCTTCTATTGTAATTCTGAAAGCTGTATATTGCCTCACAATCTGATGGTCAGAAATACACCTCTACTATATCTCTAAAAGGCTCTGCGGAAATATATCTGTGACTGACAGGAGACATAAACGGCTCTTGGGATATGTATAGCGGTGTTTGGAGTCCCTGTCAGCTCCCTGAGTGTTTAGTGTTACACCTAGCATTATATCAGCTGAACGGTTTCTATATCCTGCTATATATGTGATAGGGAACTCAACCCTGAGCCGTTTCAATGCGTCTTGAAAAAGTACCCATGATGCCTCTCAGGAATGGAAATAAAAACCTTAAAATACAGCTAACTCCCTTCTTTTTTTGACTGTTTCACTCAGTCTGGGACTCTCCACTGTCTTAACGCCTACACTAAAGACCCATTCTTCCCACAATAAATATTGCTACAGACCCAGCACTTTGAAAAACATGTCACTGGAAATCCCTTTCTTTCAGTGAGTGAATTCATCTTTCAGCATTCTGCAGGCCAAGTGCAAACTCTTTATACTCCGCAGGGGGCTGTTATCGTGACTGACGTGTGCATATGTTGAGTAAATTACATTTGCTATGACATTTAAACCGGGCTTCCACGTATGAGTGCTGAGTCTCTGTCTACCAGACGGAGGCTACCAGGCGAGCTAATGTCTCAGTTTTATTTATGTTGGCGGAGATCACATACTGGAGGCCACGGAGGATTGGCTACAGTATTTTCACACCTCGGACTCCGTGCTAATGGCCCTGTTTCCCTGTCCCTTGATCCCCCACAAAATCCATTAGGGTGGCTTGGCATTCCTCCATCCACTCAACTGTCTATGCCTGAAAGAACTGTGTCTAGGTCAAAAGTGGAGAAGTGGAAGTGACCCACATACGGTTGATGGAAACAAGACGTTCACTCGAGTCTTTGGTTGAATATGAAACAGATGCAGGCAAAATCAAAACCATGTAGGCTACTAAAAATGTTATTGCAACTGTGATTCCACAAGAGACACAGAGAGACAAATAATCAAAGAAATCACATACATGTATTTGCTTTACATTAAAACCTGAAAATCTGGCCTGATATGTTAGGAGCAACGCCTAAAATCTTGATTTTCCCCTTTAAGCTGCACAGATGTATAGTATACCTCAGGTGTGGGCTTGAGGAGGCTTGTTAATAACAGGTTTTTTATGAAGTCCTTGTGTCAATGGGAGATTTACAATATGTGGCAAAATCTCAACCGTCTGGATACCTGGCAACAGAAGCGAGCACTTCCTATCCAGGTGGGATCTAATCTTGTTAGGGGACTTCTTCTGCTTTAGAAATACAGGACGCCAGCTCAGACAAACAATACCCAATAAACCACAGAGGAAGAGCGATGTGTTTATACAGCTTTGTTTAATGACCGTCCTATTGCTGCCAGCCTGACTTTCATCACCGCGCACTGTACCTAAAATGGAATTAGAAGTCCCGCTGTTAAACGTGACCGCAGATTTGTGGATTATAGTTTTTGCTGTCTTTCTGTGTTCAGACGGAGGAATGCTGCGCTCACAAACTGCATGAATTCATGACATTCCAGGAGGCTTATCTGACTACATCTGCATGGACTGGACCAGACGGCACGCTGCCTGTGGACCAGCGTGTCGCCACCCTGCATTCTCCCCTTCAAATAGGGGTCTGTGTGTGGCTGTGTAAGGGGGGGTTATGGGGGTTTAGATGAGCAGAGCTTGTAGCTGTACTTTGCAAGCATTAAAATAACACATTCAGCTTCGAGTATACTGAGCCAGGTCTGTTCTCACCTTTCCCATCCCGGGGTTCTCTTTCACTTTGGACACGGCTCGGAGCAGGCATGGCGGGGCCGGGGGCTGCGAGACCTGCAGGATGCCGCTAAAGTTGGTGGGGTATATGGAGGGCTCCTGCGGGTGGAGCAGCGAGGGCTGGTGCTTCTTCCGCTTGGAGGACAGGTTCAGCTTCTGAGCTGCCCTGGAAAGAGGAAAAAAAAAAAACGCCTTGAGGTTGAAGCTAAACTTAGAAAACCACAGTTCATACATAAGGAAATCATATTTCTTTTTGCTCTGGTGATGTTTTCTTCCAGCATGGTACCCAGCCAAGAGCTTTTATACAGGGTGTGCTGCAACGCCTTTAGAAATCCCACGCTGAAACTGGAACATAAAGGTCAACAAGCTCCTTTTGGTTCCCCTAAAGAAAACAAAGTAAGCAGGAGAGCTTCACAGTGCCACCACTCCCGACCATTCCTCACTCTAAAAACTGCTTTTTCTTCCAACTCCCAACTCAAACTCCCCTAGCAAGAAAGATAATGCTTCAGCCCTCTACTTCAACTAGAGCAGGTAGAGTGCTCTCATACCCTGATTTTTTGCAACAGTTACTGCAAATCCATAAGATAAATGATTACCAGGCAACGCTCTTCGCCCGTCAGGGACCAAATATAGGCTGTCAGAGCAGGATGGCACCGTAAACTCATGCATTTATCTTGATCAAACACAAAACAATTGTCACAGACACGACATGCGAGGACTGCAGAAACACTGCCCTCTGGGATATGTCTATCTCTGTTACTAAAGCTCAGCAATTATGAGTCAAAGCTGGAGCGTGTCCTGTTTTTTTGGGGGGGTTTGATCATTTACATTAGATAAGCTGGCCGGCACCAGCAGATGAGAGGCAGGAAGGTAAATCCAACTCACTCCTCTACTTTAGTAGACAAATGTCTGCTGGAGCAGTTCTGCTGTGCTGCTGCTCAGCTGTAACTGATTCCAGCTTTTTGACAGTCTTCTAATTAAAATCCAATGTCATCCTGGCCTCTTGTCTCCTAAAGTCAGTGCTAACGAGACCCGTATTGGCCACAGAGCCAACTGAGTCAGGCCTTTCTGTCTAAACTCCTGCAACTCAAAGGACAGCAGAACCAATATCTGTGCACGGCCTGAAGGGAATCTGGCCAGACTTAGAGTGGTTCCAGGTATGGCATCGCCCTGGATCAGCTAACACCGCCCCTCAGCTGGAAACTCAAGGTCAGCGAGGAAAGTAATACTCCCAGGAAATTCAAATGCACTCAAATGGTTTTCACTCAAGCAGTCGGATTTCAGAGCGACGCAGGGGAAGACAAAGACGAGGTTGTCTACACGAAAGGAGAGAGTGGCACGGGAAAGTGGGGAGTGAGAGATTAAAAGATGAGAAATCTGCAGAGCAAGGGGTTTTTTAGGAGAAGTAAAAGAAGCAGAGCATGTGAAAGAGCAAAAAAGGGCAGAACCGTGTGTGTCCTGTGGAGCAGCAGTTTCCTAATAGGCCAGCCTGAGCTCATTAGTCCTGCTCTGGGCTCCTCCGGACAGGACTGGGTGGGCTGCTGCCAAAAACACAACCCCCCCCTTCCCTTCCCTTCCCTTCCCTTCCCTTCCCTTCCCTTCTCCTATGCGTCCCGGAGTGACAACCGGCCCCCGGCCTCCCCTCTCCTCAACACTCCCCTCTCCACTGTACGCCCCCTGCAGCGACAGCCCAAGAGCACAATCAGGGAACACACTGCCGGCTGATGGAATAATTATTGCATCCAAGGAGGCTACAGGAGAAGGCTCTCCCCGGGGAGCTGCCTATGTGTGATAGCATGCGAGACGGATCGTGTGACTGAAAAAAAATGAGATGGAATAGATGAATGTGAGATGGAGGGAAAGAAAGGGGAAACTACACCAGAGCACACGTGGCTGTGTGCGACTACATGTGTGTGTGTGTGCATTTATGAGAGGTATCCACAGCACATTCATTCAAGATAAATGTCCGCTGTCTCTCTGTCTCTGTCCCTCACTCGGTCTCTCTCACCTCATTCTGTCTCTTCCCTCTTTCAGCACAGAGATAAATCAAGCATCAGGAGTCACCATGAAGGGAAAAGAAGGCTAGCACACTATACTGATTTATAATTGCCTTGTTCATTGAGGGCTCACAACAGAGAGCTGAGCTTGTAACCTTGAGGTTTAATTCATGCTGCACAATGACGATCGTGTGTTCTTCAGTGGAAGGTGAGAAAAAAGGATGATATTGCTGTTTTTTTTCCACCACAGCCACACAAACACAGGGGAATGAATTGCTTGTCACTTTCCCTCTCTATCTCTCCCTCCCTCCATTTATCTCTCTTCCTCTCGCTGCCCAACTACAGTATATGATCAGTCAATGGAAAAAAGGCGGTGAGGAGAGGCTCAGATTTCTTCACCCACAACAGCTTGTCCACCTGTTCACTCCCAATCTCCATGCTAATGAAGCCGTTTCCCTGCACAACTTGGTCTAAACGCTCAAAGGAGGAACTGCGCCTCAGTCAGTTTTAAGTTTGTACAACACACACTGTTTCTGCTCTGTTGAGTGCTACACAAACTGGTTTGTTTCAACATGCACCAGTAGAGAAAACGCTGCAATGCATGGTGTACTTACAGCTCTTTCCAATCCATTATCTGGTTTATGCTTATAGTCAAAAAACAGACGACCGATAGAGTTCAACTTCCATGTCTGTGTTGTCACTGCTCTCCATTACTCGCACATTTGATACGCCGGCACGGTCGCCGAGGACGGAGCGAGGCGGGGCTGCTCACTAGTTGGGGCACGGGGGTCCTCTTTGCTCCGATCGCAATCATCGAGGTTCCACTTGATTTCACAGAGGTTTGTAAGAAGCTGGGGAGGCGGAGGGAGAACCAGGAGGAGGAGGAGGCGTGGGCGTCATAGGAACTAAATGGAACAAGCGCCAGGTGGGGCCGAGTGGAGGTGGGCAGACAGGATGAGTGCCCTGCAGGAGGTTTCACAGTGAGATGTGCAGGTAGTCCAGAGAGCTTTGAATAGGAGGAGGTAAGGAGGAGGTCAGGATGAGAAGGAGCACCTCCTCTGTTCATACGCCACTAAACTCTTTCCATGCCTCTCTCACCAGGAAAAGTTCAGCGTCAGTTCAGAGATGCACAAAAAACCCAGCAACAGCTTGCTCTCCAACTCAGTTTTTCACATCCAATTCTGCATTCACCCCACAGGCTGCATGGTCGTCTCTCATTTAGTAAATCCACTGTGGTGTGTCTGCTGTGGGTGGCTGCAGGTCCTGATGCCCAGGTCCTTCCCAGAGTCTCTGCTGCTTACGGGCAGGAGGAGGGGCAGAGAATCAGCACGCTTGGCCGGGCTGGAAGATTTCCTTGGGTGGCTGAGAATGAGGAGAATTCCTACTCCTGTTCCGCCTCTCGGTCCTTCTCCTGCTATCGGAGAAATGCTGGCAGCTGTCCTGCCGTGTCTCTCTCTCTCCCTGCCTCTCTCTCTCTCTCTCACACACACACTCCCTCCTCTCCCTCTCTCTCTCTCTCTCTCTTTCCTCAGCCCAGCCCCTTTTCCCTCCGACTGCCAGACGAGGTGTCAGCGCTCGATTGCTGGCTGCTCGCGGCGCAATTTGCAAGTATTCTCTTTCTCTCTCTACCCACACACACACACACACACATACACACACACACACACACACACACTGTCTCACATAAAACCCCAACACACACACACACACACTGTCTCACATAAAACCCCAACACACACACACACACACACACATGTATGCCCCCCACCACACGTCACATGAATACTTAATGCATACAGGAGCCTTCTCTTCTTTTAGGGTCCCACACATCAAACAGATTTGGTTAGTATGCCTACAGTGCATGCAGGCATGAGCACGAGTGTGTGTGTGTGGGTGTGTGTGTGTGTGTGTGTGTGTGTGTGTGTGTGTGTGTGTGAGTTTGTGCTGCGGCTAGTAAGTGTACACATGTGCACATTTGTATTTTTTTGCCTTTGTTGAAGGATGTAATTAGCCAGATGAATGAGAGTGTTATTACTCATAAGGAGCGACACACAGATAAGGAAGGATATACTTAAGAGCAGAGAGATGGATTGCCTGAATGAGTGATGCTCTGACTCAATTGCAAAGCTGGGAGAGATTAAAAAAAGAGTGAGAGAGGGGGAGAAAGGAGGGGAGAGGACAAACAATGGACAGATGACATGTTAGAAAGACAGATTTATGCCGGCCAGTGAGAGAGAGTGCAGCCAGTCAATGGTCAAGGGCAAAAGGGGGAATGAAAGCGTGTGAGTGGGCGAGCGCCGGGGTGAGAGTACCCTGTATTCCCTGGGCTGCCAATTTACCAGTAAGCCCTCTCAGCTCCCGACCAGCCAGCCCTGTTTGAAAGGCTGCTGCTTTGGCTGCAGAGTGCCTACTACAACACATCGGCAGACAGAGTGGGTGTGAGACTTGCCAGATGAAAGTACATTCAACACAAACCCACGCCGAGCTCTCTCTGCCTCTCTCCCTCTGACACAGTGCCCCTCATATGAACTCTGCCGGATTACATTTTTGGAGAAATAAAACCCCACCGCTGCCTACCTATTTAGAGAGCACAGTATACCGTAGTAATGAAGCTGTTTGATATATCACATAACCTTTATCTTCCTCCTTGCCACAGCACGCTTACCTCTGCTTTTCTGCAGCGTGTCCAAATTAATTCGCCTGAGGTGGGTTTAATATAAAGAGCACGAACCGTCTCCTGAAGCTTTGCCACGTGCTACTTTTACTTTGAATCATGACTGGCAACAGTCAATGAGCAGGAGACAATACTAATGTGGACATTGGTCACCATGACAGTGCAACCTTCTCACGCTCGTTGCTGCTACCCGTATTGTGATTTCAAGTGTTATACATCAAAATGACGTAATAACAGTTGGAAGCGTACTGATAGCCTTTCAGCTCCATCACTGTCTCCTTATGAACAGGCCTCGGGGACAGATAATGATTGTAATATATATATAAATGAGCCAAAGCAAGACAGATGTAAAATCAAGGATCGTTTGGAATAAAAGGTCTCCTGGTGCCTTTGTTCAACAAAGGACATCTAGATGTCGTCCTCACCTATAAAGGGAGTGACAGTGAGTGAGGAGGAGAGGAGGTCAATGACTGGCGAGCAGAGGGAGTGTGTTTGCCCGCTGCTTTTTAAAGCTTCGCTTTGGCCTGCTGTCAATAACTGCTCCAGCCCGCTTTTCAAGCTTTGTCAAATTAACAAGAGAAATTCCTCTTCCCCAGAGAATCATTAGCTGGCGCATCCATTAGCTTGTTTGTGCACATTTGTCTCTGTTCTCCGGGCCAGCTATACACCTCTTAAGGTAGCCCCCTTTCTGTGGCTAATTACCATGTTTGCCACATTTACCATCCTTGACATTTCCTTTCTGTGATTCTCCTTTTTCCCCTCCTCTGCAGACAAGATAAGGCTGCCCTGGCCATTCATGCAGGGATCAGATCAGCGGGTCTGATATCAGACTGCTTTACCCCCACGGTGAGTCGGCCTCACGCTGCTGCTGATTAGCAGGTCGGCATAGCTCCTCATGAATGGAGATGGGAATACTGGGCTCCGGCCAGCCTCAACGCCATGCAATGATAATGACTACAGCACAATGAGTCAGGCTCGCTCGCTGCTGGAGACATGCAGTATTCATCTCAGTAGTGGAGGCATTTGTGGGATTTTTAGAGTTGATATAGGTGCCATGTTGTTGGGCGTTGGAGACACTTAAGCCCAAAATGCCATATCAGCAGATGGTCCTGATTGATTGGGCTGGATGTGTGTCGGTCTATCAGGTGAGGGGCTATGTTTTTGAGTCATAAGATAATCAATAGAAAACCTCCCCAGAGCTAAAATCAGTACACCCTGTCTTATTGATGGGCTGCCCTTGACACGATCAAACAGCCCTGTGCCCCAAAGGTGTGTGGGGGGATAACATAAATCTACCAACTGAGCTGTTAGAGAGATCCAGACTTACTTCAGTTAAAGCGAGAGCACCAGACGAATGTTCAGCCTCCACAGTGCAGACAGACATCACTGTGTGATTCGCCAAATTTGGTTTGGATTAAAACAAAATCTGCATCTCTGTGCTGTGGCCCCAGGTTCACCTGACCAGCAGCTTAGCTTCAGTGATGATTAAGCGGCCATGACATCAGCCCGTGAACACACACACAGATTCATGTGGCGCACAGACAAACGGAGATGATGTCATACTCTGCCAACCAGCCCTGGCAGCGAGCGGGCCCACCCAGACAAGATTTACAAGCGAGGTCAGGATGCCGATCATTAAGTATGAGTCGAATGTTTCCTCGCCATAAAACGCTTTTTCTTACAGTCATCCGTTGAAGTAAAGACAGTTTGCTGTGAGTGTCCACCAGATTTATGGCCGTTCATGTATAAATATATGCATTACCCCGACACTAAAAGCTCAGGGGGTCACATAGGCTGAACTCTTAAAATAACCAAAGAAATATGCGGATTTGTGTTACCTGAGACGCAGCATTAGACACATGGGGACAATAACGGAGGCTGTTGAATGTATGACAAAGCTGATCCGAGCCTCCTGTGTGGCGCTGGGGTTTAGTCTGGTAATGAGCCTGTCTCCTTTCTAAAGTCCCCCTGCAATCAAGGCGCTATAAACATTAATTTTTCTCACTTCCTCCCCCTTATCCTAAATCACTCAAAACAAAAAGAATGCCTGAGGCTGAAACATCCTGAATATAGTGATTCATCCAGGAATGTGGTTCAACAAAATGTTAATTGCAGCAAAAAATGTGCAATTTTACTTCACAGACGCTGCAAATAAAAAAAGCTCCCACCTGGAGATAGGGAAACAGACATTCCCCCGTCGTGCAGTGTGGTTTATCTTATCATTCAGATTACAATCAACCTAAACCCAGATCTTTCCAGTCAGTTTGAAAAATGTTTCCTTCTTTCCTTCGGCAGCCCAGGATGCATTAAAATGGAAGAGAGAACCAACAGGCTTATCTCGCTGTCAGCTGAATCTTATCAATCCAAAGCTCTGAAGCTTTCAGCTGACTGTCGGCCCGTTTCCTAGCTGTTTTAATGGTAGTCTGAAGGTAGAGCTCCTCTCTCCTGTGCCGTTTACACAACAGCAGTTTTGCAGGAAGTGGCCAAACACCTCCAGGCTAAGATTTATACACTTCCTGTAAATCCTCAGAAATAGATAAACTGATCCCAGCTAAGCCGCACGGCTACCAATGTGATGTCCAGTTAGCTGAGCAATATCAGGATATTGGCACCTTCCAAACACGTTGGACCAAGGCCTTTTAGAAAATCTCTTTGTTCCAACAAGGTGTTCAACAGGCCTTTTGTTCCTGTACCGTGTGTCTGGCCTTGGACACAGAATACCAAATGGGGCATCATTTGTGCGCTGACTGCTGACAGCCCAAGGCTGCACGCACATCTTCACTGAACCAATCCCCGGCCAATTAGGTAAGGCCAACTGCATTCATGTAACATCTGTGAATACAAGGTGTTGTCATAGAAAAGAAAATATTCCCCACAAATACTGATGTTGCCTTGAGCAGTTGACTTCATGTCATAACGCAGATTCAAAGCAGAGCAAGAGAGAAACACGCGTAAATAAAATCCTAAATTCTCCCCGCCGTTTGTAAACCCGTTCTCCTCTGAACTCTTTTGAAACGGTCTGTGGACTGAGGTGGAAAACGAGGGATTAGGGCGTCCTCTGGAGAATAGCTTGAATAACGGGGGATCATTTGAAACACAGGGGAAGAAAGAAAGGGGAGTGCATGTGGGGAAGACAGCAGTGCAGAGGCGATGAAAAAATAACAAATTAGAGATCACTGAGATGGAATAGGAGAAAGCATCTCCAAATACAGTCAGGAAGAGGAAGGAGGAAAGAGAGACTGAAAGAAAGAAAGAAAGAAAGAAAGAAAGAAAGAAAGAAAGAAAGAAAGACAGAAAGAAAGAAAGAAAGAGGCAGAGAGAGAGAGAGAGAGAGGGAGCAGCAGGGTGTATACAGCCAAGTCCTCCCTTCGATCAGTGGACCTGGCTCTGCGCCAGCGAGGCGCTGTCCATGAGGAGGTAAATCATTTTCTGCCTGAGAAGGAAACAGGAAGAAATGATCGTTGGGGCTATGCCACAGCCAGCTTGGAATTGCTTTATTCCCAAAGATGGGAATCCCCAGTCGGCCAAGAATAAATGGAACAGTTGGCGCCAAAAAGTGAAAAAAAAAAAACTCATCAATATTCAAGAAAGCCTGGTTTGGTCATGCAGTACATCAGAGTAAGCAACAGTGGATTTAAGCTCTGGCTTGTATCAACACAGAGGTAAAAGCAACTTTTTCATTCATTTTACTTGTAGTGAAATATCAAAGGAACTATTTTGGAGAGAAGGATCATGCTAACAGATTCTCACTTCCCAAAGGACTGTGCAAACACGGCGCTTTGTGTCTGTGCCAAGGTTAAACCCTTAATGATGGAGAATATTTTTGGTGCTCCGCAGGACTGTGTGACAAACCCTTCTTGTGGTAACACTGACATCCGGTGTTTTCTGTGTTTAAGGCTCTGCCTATAAAGCTCTGCGTCTCCAGTCACACACCCACCAACACCCCCCCCATCCCCACACTGAAAGACCACAAAGCTCTCTTGCCAAGTTAGGGGCTTAAGGGGGGCTTAAGACAAGCAAAGGAAGGACATTTAAGAGTAAGAGTCAGGGGCTATAATTCTATTTACAGTTCATTTTATTGTTCTCCCTAGCATTCAGGGTCACATCTTGCTAATATGGCCTTAACTAGCTTGAACATTAAGCCATGGAGAGGTGAACAAAGCACACGGTATTAGCTCTGCAGGACCCATTTGTCAGTCAATGAGATAAAGGGGCCAATTTAAGGCCCCTGGAGGAAAGACTTGGAGATACCTGCAAAGAGAGTCAAAAGATCCTCGAAGGAAAACCTCTAGCAATTGACTCTAAAAAATAAAAGACTTGGAAGCAAAATTCACTTTTTCAGCTGATGGGTGACAGATGATAATGAAGACATGTTCTTCCCTGCTCTGCAGACTGCAGCCTTCCCACCCCTGGCACTGCTGACAAAGATTAACAGCTGCTTTCATCTCTTCCGGTGCATTTTTTCGCTCTGCTCCTCAGACACTGCTCCAGGTATTGCGGCTCTCTCCAAGGCTGCAATAACTGGAATAACTTCACACTCTCAATACACATGTTGAACTCCGATTCACCCACCATCCCACCCACGGCTCGCCTTGAAAACCTCAGGAAGGCTGTTCTGCTCAGGGCATGCAGTGAGAAACTCTTGGCATCGAAGTCATCCCTGACTGAGTGACGTTTCCCGTCACCTGTCCTCTACAGCACACGGTGGAGACAGCATATTTGATGTACAAGAGAGACAAATGAGGACTATTAGTAACAAGGAATGCCTCCCCGATCAAATATAATGTCCTCTTAGATTAACACATATCAGAACGGAGAATAACTTCAGAGACTGATGAGTGTGGGAGAGACAGACAGAGAGGAAGAAAGCCTGCATAATTCTGCTCTCCTTCTCCACTTCATTAATCACTTGCTGCCAGGGTAAGACACCTAGCGATTATTTATTTGCACTTCTCCACACAGAGGCTATCACAACAAACAGACCCGCAGGCTGCCGAGAACATTTGGGAGTGATTAATCAGTGGGCCGTACCGGAGAGACAGAACGCAGGGGGAGGGGAGTTACAACATGTGTTTCTTAATCTTTCATCTATATTCAAGTCAATAGGCAACCTAACAAAAAGTAGAGGGCGTCCAAGTCAGGTGGAATGAGCTGCACGGTCAGGGAGATGGCCACGATAGCAGATCTGGGGATAGAAAATGAAGTGACACGTCTTTAGATAGAAGGAAGACATGATTATCTGGATCAATAAACACATCACAGACGTGTATAGAAAAGGGGAATACCACTCTAAAGGCCCTGACAAAACAAGCCGACGGTCAGCGAGTGTCTGCCTGCCTAGTTTTTGCGGTGTGTCCCACATCGTCGGCTCTAGTCTGTCCGTGTCGGAGGTTTTTTGGCCGATTCAGCGTGTTGAATCGCCGGCGGAGCTCGTCAGTGAGAGAAATCACTCTGATTGGCTGTTCAACTTAAGCGAATCAGTGCACAAGAAGAGAAATGGAAGTGAGGAAAGTAAACTCAAGAGGAAAAACACAGACGGCTCTTCTCATTTTTCATCTTCATCTCATCTGATGATTCCAATACAACAGATATTTTCATAACATGGCCATCTGGAATGAAGCTAATTGGTGAGTGAGAGTCGTGTTTCATGTACGTATCATACCAACAGCTTGTATATCCGCAGTCCTCAGCCTTCTGGTTTCCCTTTTTGAATGATGACTACGGACTACCACTACCTGCTGCTATAGAGAGTTATTTCCTCTCACGCAGGCGCAGGACGTACGTGGTAGTTGGCCGTTGGCTGTAGTCTTTGCGGTGTGCAACCTTTTGGCCAGGCGATGTGCGGCGACGCAACAGGCGGCTTTCGTTGCCGCTAGTTCTCTGATGTCGGTTTGGTGTGTCTAGGCCTTAACTGCGTGGGGAAATGTGTCCCTGAGAACAGCCGCTAAGACGTTAGTCACTACAACCGCATTATTCAAGTTAAGCAGTTTATACTGTATCACACACTCGTAAAGTCAACCACAGAAATAACACACAGCAACAGTCACTGGGCCACATAGAGCGTATGGGGATAATGGGATTTTTAGCACACTGCAGCTGGCTCTCACGTGCTGGGTCGTGAACCGATTACAGGCTATAATCCTCTCCATTCAAGACGCTGTGCACGAGGAAAGCAGCTACAGAAACACATGAGATCAATCATCCTCGCCGCTTTAAGTTTGATACAGTACGGTTCTGCACATGTCCGCATAGAAAAGGTCGAGGGCATAATATCTCACATAATAACTCTTAATCTGTACTAATTCTCCACTAAGAAGTACATTGTGGCTCAAATATGATGTGGAATATGTACTAGAGGCATTATTATGTCCCCCCACCGTGTCTTAATGTGGATCGTTATGTATTTATTGCACCAGTCTACAGTGAAGCCAAAGGTTAATGTCGTACATTTGCAGATAATAAACGCAACAATAGTTTCATCAGTCCTGTAATTCCTTTATTTTAATTCCCCACAATTGTAATTGGCTTTCACATCCCCAGCAGCCAAGCTTCCTCTTGATGGATATTATAAAAAAGAAGGCAGTGTGTTGATGGTGAAATGTTTCAGCGAATGAGGCTGTGGGTGATGAGATAAACGCTAAAACACCTGTCCTGACAATAGCCTTATCCTCAGTGGTAATCTGTAAAAGCTGGGCCCTTCCCATTGACAGACACACAGAAGGTATATATGTGTGTCTGCAAAAATTAAGCCCTAGCGTTTGGGGAAATCAACCAACAACCACTGATTAGGCAGCTATTAGTTATTCATGTTGAATAGAGGGCCATGCTGAGGAGCAGCGATGCCTGAGACGCCCCACCAGGAGCCATCTTTGTTTCTTTATGTAAGACATAAAGGCAGCTCACGGGAGCAGAGGCCACGGGCTCTATTCTGCATCCGCACACAATAGGTCATAAAATTCCTCGACGCGTATTCCCCGCCACCAGCTATTGCAATTCACTCTTTCTTATTCCACAACACACTCAACCACAATGCAGAAGCGACTGCGGTTGTAATGGCACAAGATAATAGACTCCATTTGCATGACACCTTTCACTGAGGGACACTAAAGAGGTTTAGATGGCATCCCTCAGCCCCCACAGCCCCGATGCATAATATCCATTCAACAGGACGTGGGTTAGAGAATGGAGCATGATAACTAAACGCTAATGCGCCGATCATGGAGCCCTGTGGGCAACCATCAGAGCCGTTATCCAGTTGGGGAATGCCTGACGTGGGAAGGCAAACAGAGCTGGAAATAGATTGATGCTGAGGGCGTGACTTCTCCTGCCCACGTTCAACTAGTCACACACAACCTAGTCTTTCTGATCAACACACTGAGAGACAAAGGCAGCCCTATGTTAGGTGACAGGCCCACAGGACAGAGGTCTGAGCTTCACATCCTCTCATTTCTCCACTTATGAAAGGAATCTGTCAGGAGTGGATGGCAGTGCTTTCCCCTCTCCCCACAGGGCTTAGTACACGTGGACCCAGGGTGAATGCACAGGCTTGAGTCAGCGCTTCATCTCTTTGTTTGTCAGCCCCCCCCCCAACCCTCCCCTGCAGGCTATATGAGTGGGCCAGACAGACTTCCTGACTCAGGGATTTATTTGGGGGAACAGGAGTAAGGGCACCGGGGTTATCCCTCGCGCAGGCCGAGACAAACGCTCTGCTTTTCTTTTCCCCTTTCACCGGAGCTGTTTGCCATTCATGATGACAGGCACAAGTGATTCTATGCTGCCTGCCACAACAGTGCCCATCACCCTGGCGCTGCAGGGGCACAGCACTATCGCACCATGTTATCATATCCCAGGGAAATGACACACGCCCGAGAAGAGGCAGGGGAATCCGCCACAGCGAGAGAGAGAGCGCTACTTCAGCTGTGCTGCAAATTCTTCTGAACACCGATTATGTGAAGAGCAACACGCAGAATCCAAATAAGACTTTATCACGCAATACTTCTGTGCAGCATGCAATCTATAAGTCACATGGACATGAACATCACAAGCCATTTTAACAATGTTTGATACAGTAAAGATTAAATCTGTATCTCTATATCAGAAAACAATGTTAGTTACGCGAGAATCATGGAGGATTAATGAGTCAGATGGAGAATGAGAAGGTGCATGAGGGTACCGATCGCCAGGCCAGATCTCCATCAACACCTCAGCCTTGACGGCGCCTGACAGGCCTTGGATAGATTCACACCTGGGCTTATCTACAGCCTCAGCCTCAGCTGGTGCTGCCGCTGTGTCTGCCGCTGCACGGAGGCAGCCATTAGTCCCATCAGCCTGATTATGGCAGGAAAATGCCAGCTGGTGTTTTATCCAACAGTAAACAAAGACAAATACCACAGAGCAGCTCAACCATCCCGGCTACCACCCACTCAATACTTCTGATGAGCCATTCGCTGCCCTGGGCATGTGTTGCTCAGATTCAACAGATTGATATGAATCCATTCTCATTTGTCAGGCTCCGGAGGTAGAGGTATTAACATCGCAGCTCCACTGTGGCTGTTTCCTCAAAATGGAGCCAGCCAGCAGTATTTCAGCAGTATGTTTTCTGCCATGCTATACATTCTGCTCACACTCTCGCTGTGGTGGAGGAATCCATCTCGCTGTGGCTTGACAACAAAACCATTACCCTCTCACCTCCAGGGAGAAAGTCGGTCCAACTGCACAAAACTGCACATTCCACAGAGCGGAAAGGAGAGAGCGGCACAGAAAGAAAGATACAGAAAGACAATACAGCTAAAAAACACAGACATTTGGCTGCATGACACAAAATACAGAGTATCACACATCCAAGTAAGCTCATCGTTGTCTGTGTGCAACATATAACTTACTTGACTCCCATGGTGGCGAACCCGATATTCGTCTCCACAGACCTCCTGCCTCCGATGTTGTCAGAGTGGAGCATCGGCCCGAGCTCGCTTTCTGAGCGACAACATTTACAAGCACATCCGTCCCGGGCAGCTACCGCCCCGCTCTGTGTCTCTATCCCCCTGTCATGTGGGCCACATCCACTGTGCTCAGCAGACCCCTCTGCTCCACATAATCTGTCCTGCCTATTTGTCAGTGACAGAGATCCCTGCTGTCAATCACAGCACAGCCAACCAAACACAGCACTGGTCTGCTTTGAGCCTCACCCTATGGATCACCCCTACTGTGAAGGGAGTTAGAACTACTGCATTCCCCCAAGCAACACATGCTGATGTAACATGGTAAATAATGCTTCCACTTGCCATTGTACCAGAGCTTATATACAGTATGTGCATTTTGGTTCAGTGTTCTGTCACTTTAAAATACGTGTGGTTGCCTTTAAGGGAACGACACACCTTACGTTCTTCCCAGTTTAACTTGACCGTGTAAGCATTAAGTCACGTTTATAACGCTCTGGAGATTGTTTTAAGAGAGTGTTCATTTTTGGTAAATAAATGTATACTGTATGTACCTAGAGGAGTTGAGACAAAGACTTTTGTGTGATTGTAGATTTGCAAATTCATTATATCTGTTCTACGAACAACCGCATGTAGGCTATGTTGCTAGATAAGTTAGCCAACTACCAAGCTGTGTGTTGTGTGGTAACATGGGTGTTTCTATATTTCTAGTAACATCATTACTGAATATGTAATGATATGATATATGAGATGATAAGATATGTTCCAGAACAGTTCAGTGACCGCACGGTTTGTCTATTATCAGAATAAAACAACTCAACTGGGAATCCTGGCCTGTGATGTCTTTATAACACAAGAACACACTTGTTACACTAGCATCGCATTTACAACCAAAAAATTTGGACTGAGTGTCCAAGTTCCTCATGGAAACTTCATAAACAAACTATGAACTGATTGGACTTCAGCAAGGCAGCCAACATGTGTTGTTCAGAACAAGCACTTGTGGTCCTGCCGTGCTTCCACTTTGCAAACACGCAGGACTCATTATTGAAGAGATGCTTGTCGCTCTCCCTCCGACTAAATTATAGTCCAGTGGAGTAGAGGGGGCTATTTCAACTTCCTGATTTCCAATCTCCACTTTTGAGAGAAAAAAAAAAAATCAGTCACATTTTATTCCCACAAGCTAATGACCTGTTTCTATGGTTACTCAGAGTAGCCTGGGGGATGAAGGGCAGAGTGAGTGTTGCTGACACAAAGGCAGGGCCTTGTGTGTGTGTGTGTGTGTGTGTGTGTGCAGGAGGCTAAATGACCCTGCTGCCACAATTACAGGAGGATTCCTTCTGCACGATCACAGTCATTACTGCGCAAACACTCACCTGGGCAGCAGCTGCAGGGCGGCGATGGACGACCATAAAACCACTTCCTCCTGACACTCCTCCAGGGCCGCATTCCAGCAAACAGCTGTCCGCCCTGCCCCTGCAACAGCCTTTGTGCCACCTCTGAATCTCTACCGACCTGTTGTGTCTCCGAGGTCTTCTATACTCTGCTATTCATTACCTCCATGTATTTTTAGAGTGAGTAAATCATAACTCTCGGGAGTGTGATTAGTGTGAGGAAGCAGATGAACGAGGAGCTAGCCTCCCTCATAACAAACATAAACAAGGGACCACCTACGGGCCGTGGAAACTGTCTCATGCTGATATGCAGAAATGAGAGAGAAGTAGACTGCAAACTGAGCAGCCGACTCCTCTCAGCAGTGTGCGCTGAGAAATCCCACGTGCCCGGTGGGTAATAAACACACCGTCACAATCAGCAGGTGTTAATGGAACAGAGAGATGGGTAGAGGGATGTGCAGGGCGGCAGTTAGCCACACCGTCTAGCCCCCGCTGTGAGCGCCGCCTGCTTTCATTACACTACGCTGTGTCAATACACTAATCATATGCTCTGTCACAAGGCAATCAGTGCTTAACGTGCTAGTCAGCTGAACACATGGCTCTAAATTCATTATTACCCCCACCCCCAGTACTACTCTGACACACACACACACACATAATGATATGCACACACACACACAACATCCAGTCAGAGTTTGACCCTTGACCCTTCCTGTCTCCCTGCGACTGTATAGTCAGTCTAATTGCCAATCGGTCATCACTGACCCCGGGGTTATCTCTTTGCTCTCCACAATTACCAGAGACAGGAAGCAGCATAAAAGAACCATTTCCTAACTGGACTTTAAAAAAGTGCCTGAACGGATACATTTATCATGTGATCAAAAGAGATTTTCTAGTTTCTGAAATAGCAGCATCACAAGATAATGTTCATAGCCGGATTTATATGGGAAGATTCTCCCATGAGCAACAGCACAGAGAGTAAAATCAATCATCTACACAGCCTGGCAGGTATAAGGGTTAACGATTCTGATATTCATGTGTACAAATGAGTAATTTGTTCCCTTGAATTAATAACTACTTCCTTCAAATTAAAAATTTGCTCTCCCCAATTCCCCAATCTAACAGTCTCTTATCTCATAAAATATGTTTCAGAGAAGTGAAAATAACAAAATGTTGCACTTAACAGACAAAGTATATATCAGAGCTGCAATGATTAATCGACTTATCGACTAGTAAATCGACAGAAAAATAATCAACTACTTTGATAATCGATAAATTGTTATTGTAATCTTTCATGCAAAAAATGGAAGGAAATGTTGTTTTCAGCCTCTCAAATATGGAGACTTCCTGTTTTTCACTGTTTCATATAACATTAAAGTGAATATCTTTGGGTTTTGGACTGACAAAACAAGCCATTTAAAGACATCACCTTGGACTTTGAGAAACTTGGATGCACATTTTTCACTATTTTCTGACATTTTATAGACCAAACAATTATTCGATTAATCTAGAAAATAATCAGCAGATTAATCGATGATGAAAATAATTGTTGGTTGCAGCCCTAATATGTATACTGAAATTAATGCATTAACTTAATACCAAGAATCTGAGGAAAACAATTCAGTAATTTGTTGGGACAGCTGTTAACCTGTGGGTGCTTCTACCACTAAAATATTATGTATGTTTAGTTCTTAATTTTTACCTTATTTTGAAGGAATTTTGAAGGAAAGCTATTTGACGCCACAATTAAGTAATTCAGGGGCAACAATTATTATTCTGAGGGGACATATTACTAAATCGTGCACAGAAATTGTCAAAAATGTGACTCTGACCTGCTGCTCTCTGTAGCTATCAAACTGACATTTATACTAAAAATGATTTTTCAACTCAGTAGACATCTTAAATGAAACAAATTAAACGCTTTTTTTATAACCATCTGAACGGTCGACTTATTTTTTAAATGAAAAATTAAACGACAAATCGCTTTTGTTCACCGCGCTCGTCTTTTCTCTCAGCAGCCGACTAGCTAAAGCAGCTAGGCTCTAGCTAATTGCATTCTAATTAAAATTTCATCTCTGAGTGGAACGGTGTTAGTGAATGTCAGACAAGCGTCTAAGGAGCTCTCTCCACTCTCCATTGGGGTAGAAACTGCTGTTTGGTTATTCTGCTCCTACATCCTGGGCTCTCAGGATTTTACACATGCATCCTGCTAATTGTATCTTTGGAGAACAAAAAGGAATACTAATCAGATGTGAGTTTTCAATCAAGTCTAAAACACATTTGAGCGCTACCAACAAAACAAGGAAATCTGTTGATTAATTCAATTTGTTTTAAATTTTGGTGATGTACATTTCAATCAGCAGTGATAAACAAAAAGATGAAACAAAGACAACAACAAGATGATGATGATGATGATGATGATGATGATGTTCCTGTTGCAGGCAACAGCTGCGAAGGGTCAGGAAACGGGAGTGTGCTTCAAATCAAGCGCGGTGCATCTCCACCACCCTTTACTGTGTCTGCGGTATGTGATGCTGTTTGAAGCCGGCCAGTCGTCATTGTGTTTCTCCGGGCCAAGTAAAACACCACATTCTTGGCAGCAAATTATCTTTAGGATGAAATGAAAGGTGGAACCTTTTACTGTGCTTCCACCTACACCCCCTCGGCCCCACCAGGACCTGCTACAGGGGAAAAAACAAGTCCACCTCCCTCTTTTTCCCTGCACTTAGCCCACACTACACACGGCTCTCTCTATGCTACTCTTTTTGAGCTCAGGTCCAAAGAAAACATGAGAACTAATAAATCAGTGTCAGGAATTAACCCTGTCTAGCAGAGGGCCATTCCTCGCTGTTGTTCAGGACTCTTGTGACAGGAAGTGGTACGTACAGGAAGTTGCATATTTAGTGGAGGATCTGGAATGTCCCCTTAGCCAAAAGAAGAGGCCTCATGGTCCCGCCGATATACTCTGAGAGCTGGCAAGACAAACTCCATTTGGGGTGCTTGGAGAAAAGCTTAGCACCACAGTGATCCCCCCATGGGCTTCCTGTCACACTCCACAAGTCCCTTCACCTCCTGCGGTGCAGAGCTTCAATGGTCCTATGCATCATTCTTCCCTTTCGCCAACATTCATTATGGCGTAGCACTCCTCGGAGAGAAGAGGCAGGGAACGTATGCAGTGGCCAGCCTGCCAGGGAATCTATCAATGACAATATAGCACATTGCACCAGACATCCACCCGCCTGGAGAGGGTGACGTATTCTCCGGGGCAACAACAACACCGGAGCCAAGCGGTGCTGAAAAAGCTTCGCTCGGCCTGAGAAACACGGACTGAAATCCAAAATAATTGTCCTGCAAAGCTGCAGAGCTGCTTTAAGTCGATGAAGCACAACAAAGAGAAAAATAACTAAACATGAAATACCTCAGGACAATACTCGGCTTTAACCTAAGCCCCCTTCGTGAGAGACACTCCCTCTTCATATCGAATTATGTAATTCTATTATCCATTCATGGGCAGTGGTGCCTGTAACTAAAGGTTCATTGAGTCCCATGGTGGTGCGTGTCCCAAGGCAATGCTATAATTCAACCATGGCAAGAACAACATCTCCATGGAATAGGTGCCCCACATGGAAGTTAACAGCATGAACCGCGACCTTCGACAGACATTTGAAGGCGAGTCTGTGCATATCTCCTCTTCAGGAGGCTGAATGCATGCAGGTGTGTACGAGCTCACGCAAACACTAAACACTTCATTTAGCACCGCAACAGCTCGATCTAATCTCTGTGACAGACTCGAGCGCGGTGTGATTTGAAGGCGCTTACCTAATGAAGAAGGAGGCTGCTGCAGACGAGGAAGGAGAGGGGGAGGTGGATGTGGACGTGGACGTGGACGTGTTGGTGACGGGTGCCGGGAGTCCCGGTTGGCTGGAGCTCCTCAGTCGGCAGGGCGTCAGGGTGCCGCTGCTGGTGCTGGTGGTCATGGCGGTGACTGGGGCATCTGAGGCCGCCACATCCCTGTCTGCTTCCCCCATCAAACCCAGAGCCTGTTGACACAAAGATACCCAGATAAGACCACAACCATCACTTACAAGTTTTACTGCTCCTGCCCACCTTTCCTTCCACTCCATTTACTCCCCCTGTGCCACAGATGGACAGGCAGCTGCTGCAGCCAGCACCGGTTAGCGGGAGTCAGCAGTATCCACAGCAGAGAGCTCCCAGCAGAACAGCAAGGATGCTGCACCATTCATTGATTCTGGCAACACTCTTGAGGTTGCTCTGGCTGTAGCCTACTGTAATTAAGTGATAACCCACATTTAATTAGTAATTAAATCACAAGCGATGTACTTCACTCCGCACCCGATTATATCTATACCTCCACGGCTAATTTGGCACTTTGCTCGTCAGCAACGAGGAACGTGTCGTCCTGCAGGCTGAGTTCTGCTTGGAACTGTCTCAGAGCGCGTTTCAAAGGGAATAAACAACAATCAACAACAATCTGAGAAATGAGATTTGTTCCATAAATGTTTACGAGGTATCGTGCCTGCGTGGGCACACCCTGCTCTGGAAGCTTGAACAGTAAACAGACATGAGCTGCATCTGTTTCAGCCCTTGGGCTCTGGTAGCTAATGCCAAAGCACACTAGGTATACCACCTGTATGTATTCATATGTGTTACATATTTGCTGCAGCAGGTCATCTATAAACAGCTATATATCATCGACACAGTAGGTTTAGAGCTACAGTAGATAAAGACACACAAGTATTAACCAGATTCTTAAAATCTTCTTGTTTCTTATTACATTTCCCTAAAAGTTATATAAAGATCATTCTTGTGATGATGATACAGTTTTTGACCTTGCACAGTGAGCATAGACTGTATATAAGAAGTAGACGTAGTCACTGTGACGTCACTCATTGGCTTGTAGAGTACCGTTTTGAAGCCTCGAGTTCGACATATTAGCCGTCGCCCTCTTGGTATTTGCCTGTCGCCTTGTTGCTTTTTTGCGACCAGAAGTGACACGAGAGGGTGGAGCTAAGTACAACCGAACGCTGAATAAGACATTTTTAGGCGACCAACAAGGTTATACTTAACTTTCATGAAGTGAAAACACACTGTGAGAGGGTTAAAGTTCTAAGACGAAAACATGGAAAACTCCCAGACCGGACAACGCCGTGGTTACGACCTGTCAATCACAGGGTAGCCACGCCCTAAAGCTTACCCTGCTTTATGGTCTATTAGACTCTAAATGGTACCATAATTAAACTAAATGAACATCATGCTGTATTGAAGAAGACTTGAAACTAGCGATTGAGACCATAAACTCATGTTTACAATCTTTACTGAGGTAGCCCACTGACAGGGAGTTCGAATATGGCTGCAAAGGTTTTAACACATACCTACAGATGCACAGTCCAGAGCAAATAGAAGCTGGTCATACACTAAGCCTTCTAGCCCTCTGTTTCCCTTTAAGGTTGAAGCTAAAACTGGTGTAGCTCAGTGGAGATGGAGCTTAAAGGTTCGGCTGGAGCTCTGCAGCCTGCAGTGGTTCACCGGTTGCTCATAGTCCAACTGAAGGAGAGCAGAGAGCTAATTATATAAGACAAAAGCCAACTCCGAGCCTACGCTTCAGCTGGAGCCACCATACTGACAAAAGGTTAATCCTCACCGGAGCCGCTAGTTTATCCTGCGAGACAATGATCAATAGCAGCTGACAAGAACCTGTTCTGTGGTTTTTCAGAATCGGAAATTAAATAAATGAAGGCCAAAGTTTTCCTAAAAGCATTTATAACACTGACACATGAACATTGTGTAATCAGCAACGACCTTGAATTGAGCAGCGCTGCCGCCTCACTGCCATTTCACAGGATATGTATTATAAACACAGTTCAGGCCCTCTGCATGTTTACCCCAGTGTTTGCCCTAGATCCATGTTTGGCAACTAAAATAAAATCTTTTTTCATAAAGTGTCTGGCCTTCTATTATCTGCCATTTGTCAACACGGGCTGACAGCTGCACTATTTATACGCCAAGCCTGACATGTGAATGCTATACATCAGGATGTGAGGACATACTTACATTCTGACATTCACATGAGAGGCTTGGCTATTGCTCTGCAGAGTGCCGCCACCACTGTTAGCTTTACGTTCAGTCAATGTGTTGCTATAATAAAGCACGGGCGTATTATCTTCCCCCAGAAAAGCCTCACTGACCATTTGTGGTGGACCATGAATTTCCCATTTCTTCCTTTTGAGCTTGTTATCACAGTTAGGAATCACAGTCTTGTTTTAGAGGTCTGGTTTTGCTCTCTTGAGACTTCATCATGGAGGTTAAGTCTGATATCAAGCTGTGGTATGTGAAGTTATGACTTGAGGAGGGAAAAAAAACAAAACACTGGCTGCAAACTGAAATGAGCCAAATACAGATCCTCACGCAGACGCCCGAGCGGAAAGCCTCACGCCACGCTGGTGTCGGTGACAGGTTAGGAACTCCCGTTACACTTTGGCACGAAAGACTAGAGCACTTCACACGCAGCCGTACAGGAAGCTGATGTGTGTAGCTCATCAAATCTGTCACCGATGGAGTGTCGGCTTTAAAATCAAGTGGCAGCGGATTTCCAGGAGCACACAGGGACAGCTGTGGCTGGGGGTGTGGGCTCAAAATTGATAAACTCATACACACATATACTGTAGGTGCACACACACACACTTGGGCTCATCTCAGTGCCTATCAAAGAGTATTCCCTTGGTAATAAGACTGGGGCCAAGCTGCTCTCTGTAGCCTTGGACCTGGTCTGGCCCTGATTCTGGCTGAAAAGAACAATCTATCCCCTGGTCAGGTAATTAGGCCGTGTCAGTGGAGCCATGTGTGCTCGCCCGTTTGCACCGAGAGCCAGTAATGAGCTGGCCTTCCACCCTTCAACCCCCAGCTCTCCCTGATCCCTTTGCCTTGGTTTGCCACTAGAAAGAAAAGGCAGAAAAGGGAGGGAGGGAAGAGACAAAGCGAGAGAGATTTGAACAGAATGGAGAGAGTCGAAAGAGAGAAAAAGAGTGCGGGAGAGCGCTTCCTGTGAAGTCTGAAGGGAGCAGCGTATAGGCCAGCGCCCTGTCAGCAGACCATCTTCTCCTCAACTGCTGAGAGTACCAGGACTCCCCGGTGACCTTTGATCCCAGCGGTCAACAGACGATTACTGCTGGAGTGAAGTAGGCCTTGTGTTAATCTGGCTGTCGGGCTCAGCTGGCCTCTGTAACCAACAGGATCCAACTGAGGTGAGAATTGACTTCTAACTAAGGATGGGAATCACCAAAAGAGGCCCCACGATAAGATATTATCACGATACTTATGTCACGATACAATCTTATTACGAGTACGGCGATATATTACCTTTTTTCAACTGCAAATTATGCAGTTTGTCAACATCTGTTTTATCTAATAAGATACAGTTTTCACTCGCGTTCGTCTCTCATTCACATATCTTTGAAATGGCCAAAATTTTGCATAACTTTGAAGTGTTATTTAGCATTCTTCCCAACAAGCTAACATGACACCAATCAATTCCTTATGTTTTCTAGTTTCATATGATGCCAGTATCTTCACTCTAGCCTTAACACTGAGCCCGCTACAACCACTGAAAGACAGAATAGGAACCATCGGGTTTTTAAGAGGTTAATAGTTTATATAATAAAAGATTAATACTTGACGTCCGTGTAGCAATACAATATTGCCACGCAAAATATCGCGATACTATGCTGTATCAATTGTTTTCCTCCACCCCTACTTCCAACAGTACTGGAGTCCTAACATGTGAGAAAAGGACTAAAGTAAAACACCCTGACATTTAGCTCTCTCTCTGGATAGAAATTGTCCACTGTCTATAAGCAAATACCAAAAACATAATTGCCATTTTTAAAAAATGGTTTCCGAATTTGGCAAGAATTTTCCTTCCCTTTCCTTCCTGCATCCTTTTCTTCTCTTGTCATCGTCGCTGTCTGTGGCACATTGCCACGCGAGCACAGCTGCACCAAAGAAACAGCAGCCAAGATCATCGGCTGGGCTTCAGATTGGTGGCAACGGAGCAGCAGGCAACGATTGGGCCAATGACGGAGACCCTCATGGGTCAAGAGCACTTGGTCGTTGTAGATTAGCGCACATGTGGTTGTGGATTTTATGGGGCAAAGGGAGACTTGCAGATTTGGGTCAATCAATTTCTTGTTTTGAATAGTAGCATAACACTGCTGGTAATGTGTTTTTCTGCATTACATTAACTGCTTGAAGCTCTTCATTTAAACAGCCAATGAAGTTGGAGCTTTTCTAAGTTGGGCTTTTGCATCAGACTGTCTCAGAAAAGGACATTTGGGTGCTCACTTCAAGGCAGCTACACTCATATAAACCAGTGTCAGCCAATTACAAAGAGGGAGCAAGATAGTTTCAATTCCAACGACCACAAACATCATTCCAGATGTTAACCAGAGCCTTTTTCCCAAATGAGAGATTCAAGGTGCCCTATAATGGGCTGTGTGTGGGAGCGCCCCAGGCTCCCTGCTTGACAGGATTTCTGTCTAACACACACAAAGTCCGTCTCTGCTTCTTTGTCTGAGGAACACCGCATGCTTTCCCCACAGAGAAACCAAGAGGGACTCATGAATTGAAGCTTGTGCCTTTCGGCACAGCGCAACTCCCAGTCCTCGTGAGTGTGAGTGGGTTGTCGTCTTTCTGAAGGATCTGGTTTTAATGAAAGAAACAAGCTTGGGAAAGTAACACCCATTTCTGCTGTGTTTGTAACTTCATGTCCTGAAGGGGCATTTCTCTCTGTCCAA
The DNA here is from genome assembly GCA_916701645.2 of Sebastolobus alascanus. Lineage (NCBI taxonomy): Eukaryota > Metazoa > Chordata > Actinopteri > Perciformes > Sebastidae > Sebastolobus > Sebastolobus alascanus. The sequence continues at coordinate 874,071 of CAKAOJ020000169.1, forward strand.
GGAGGGCCCCCGCCTCAGCTATGTGGCATTGAGCAACTCATCCCAGCTCCAAAGGCCACTAATTGCTTTTAGACACATAGATGGAGAACACAAGTCAGCCTCTCCTTCCTGCGCCAGGCCGTTTGATTTGCCCTAGATTGCGTACATGCAGTTAAAAGCTTTTGATGGCCGCCCATAAACCATCTCTGGAGGCACTTGTTGACATTAAAGGGAGGAGTGAGGATCTGTCTTCAATTGTCAAGCAGAAAGGAAGGAATAACGCTGCCAAGACCCGTAACAGACTGCAGCTATCAACGGAACAAATGGCAAAATTACAGTTTATATTCTGCATCTGATGGGAAATATTAAAGTATAATGCACTAGATAATGTTAGCCCATGCTGTTTGGTCTGTACACTGAGTGAAGAATGTCACAGAGGTTTGTCAATCAGGTCTGAGACCAGATGTCCTTGTCAATGCAGGAAGAGACACATCAGTAAAGCACCAGTAAAAAGCTTCACATCAGCAGACAGAAATATGCTCTTAGATGCTAAAAATCACTGTCAACACCAGCAGTCTTTACTATAAAGCTTACGTAAATGTGCAAATACATTATTTAAAGTCGTAAACAAGGTACAGCATGATCAGTCCCATGACACCAGGGGGAAAACTCAGGACCTTTCCAAGTCTCTTAGACCTCAAACGAAGCAAAGACTAATGCTTATCCAACATGAGAGGAGAGCTATGGTGAGGCTGTGGGGTGGTCATTTGAAATGCCCTTGAGGAGAAGGTCAGCAGATTAGTGTTGCGATGACCTCTGACCTCAGATCACTCAGACTCCTTGACTACTGAGGAATGAGAGGTCAGCACTCCTGCAGAGACTCTGACTCACACAATCTCTGCAGGGCTTCATCTCCTCTAAAGGTCTGAATCTAACATTTGTAGTGAAGAGATTTAACCAGGCGAGCACTGCAGCATGACATGTAGACATTTTAAGAAAAATATCAAAGTATTTCATGATTCATTTTCATTGATTTAGATTGGTTATTTGGAATATCACTTTTCTCCATGATTGAATTGACCTCATTCAACCCCACTTTAAAACACTTGAACTATCCCTTTAAAGACATACCGGTTTAGGCTGAGGGATGAAGTTGTTGACCCTGGAGATGCTCCACATGCCCTCGAGGTACTGCTGTGCCTGGATGGTGACGGAGCTCAGGGACCCGCTGATCTGCCCTCCTGCCATCGTCACCTGGACGCTTGTCTTAGGCCCCGAGGTGACAGAGGGGCTCTGCGACCAGCCTGGTACCTTGTGCCGCTCCCCCAGGGGCAGGACAGAGTGGGCAGCTGGTTGGCCTTTGGACAGTTGCTTTGCATGGACGCCGGAGGACGACATAGTGAATCTAGCGGGCTGTGGTAAAAAGGATGTAGTTGGCAGGGCCGCCATGTCTGAGCTGATGGTGAGGATGGGAGCATGGAGCGTCTGCAAGGCCTCCTGCCTCAGTTGGTGGAGAGGCGTGGAGCACACCTGGCAACAGCTGACACCAGCGTCATGGCTCCCTGGTCTTTGGAGCTGCTCGAACAGGAAAGTTGCATATCCAGGGTCCTGCAGAGTAAACACACACACAAGAGAGGGGCTTTAACTCAACTCAATGCATGCAGCAAGTTGATCTCAAGCATATCTCGCTGTTTGTTCTTTGGAAAGGATTTCCTGTATGTTGTTCACATTTTCCAGGCGCGTCAGTGGTCTGCTGGCAGTGTGGTCCCCGGCTGCCCTCTGGGACCCTCACACCCCTGCTTTAACCACTTCCCCTTTCTCGGGAAGGTTGTTTGTTTAGACTGAGATGCTTCGCCTGCGTGCAATTTAAGACTGCTGATCAGGTTCACCAGGCGTGTGCTCATTTCACAGCGTCTGCCGGAGACCAAACAAGCCAAACGTGAGGAGACAACTCTGAAATAAGGCTCGGAGGGATTACTTGAAGATGCCACAGAGACATTCCTAAGAAAAAAAGAAAAAAAGTGAAATGTGTCTTCTATTTGTGATGCTTTAGAAATAAGAGACCCGAGCAAATTTAGTGACGGTGTCCAGTGGAGTTTTGTCCTTTCACTTCGTCTCTAAGAAGGCTCCCTAGGGTGTCTGTCTCTGCTTGGGAGGGATGAGAAAAGAAAACAACAGCTGAGGGGACGCTAGTGCCCAAAGCCATACAATTTACATATGATAAGTGTCCCAGCATGAAAACATATGATAAGCCACCAAATGTGAAAATAACTACCTCCTCCAGGAAGCTGGAGGCACGCGGAGCTATCAATGAACTATCCTAAGGAACATAACTTTCTCTGTGTTTTAGGGAAACAAATACAAACACACACACACACACACATATATACAGAGACAACACAGTCTCTTAAGAGGCATAAAGGGGCACTAGACTTCTGCCCAGTGGAGTCGGGGCCTAAGACAGGAGCCCACAGCCCAATACATAAATGTTTATGAGGCCTTAGCTCCGTGGAACCTCCGAGGTGATCAGGAGGAGTGAAGCAGCGGGGAAACAGCAATCCTCTGCCCTAATGTAGTGCCACTTAATACAGCTAACCCGATAGACCCGGAGACCAAAGAGGCAGGCCGAGGGACTCTAAATCTCCTCCCCATGAAAGCAGCTCAATACAAAGACTTTTAGATGACCTTTCTCTGCAAACACCCGCAGAATTAATAGTACGATCACGCAACCTTCCTACAGCCAAAGTGAGTCATCTGTACATTCTCAAAAACGGACAGAAAGTTGAAATATACTCAACGACGGATCAACATAATCTCCATATCATCACTTTACTTAAAGGACAATCATGCGTGCAGTAGGACTGTAAGTGGGCCGAGTGCTTCTGGTTAATGATCTACTATATTAGCTACTTACTTTACACATGAGCAGGCACGGACAGGATGCAAGCACAACTAAGAAATATGTAGAAAATCCCATAAATCTCTGACGACTGACTGATGGTAGATCAAGTACAGTATGGTATCAAGTGAATGTTGATGCTATAGCGAGGAATGGATTTAAAAAGTAAGAAGCTTATAATAGAAATATGACGCTATGATAGAGCTTTAAAAATCAAATGCAGCTAGATCCTGGCACGTGAACAATCCCTACTTTAACGCTCAGGCGGGATATTTATGTACAAGACAGGACAGTCCCGCTGAGATGAGATGAAAGACGACAAATTGGAGCTAAAGAAAACACCGTTGGCTGCTATTTTCACGGTCTAGTCTGGCTTCATGTACACGCTTCCTAGACAGGAAATTGAAGCGAAGTCATAACCAGTCAACTCCGCCCTTCCATCAACCCCTCACCCTTTACCCTCCGACCAGCCCTTACCCACCTCGGGGCACCGGTAGATGGAAGAAATCAATTTCCCTCCCTCTCTCTCTCTCTCTCTGTGCATTGTTAGGTGTTGATTTAGGAGAGCTAATAAAAAGACACACAAAGCTGAGCCCATCTGCTATTCAGTTAGGATTCTGGAGGTTAGAGAGCGGGGCTTCTCCTGTAAAGCTGTCGGTGAGCTTTATGCCCAGTGGAGTGAATAAAGGGTCAGGGCCACAAGGCATGAGGATGATGGCGCTGATGATGAGGAGGATGATGTTGGCGATGTGGAGGAGAATGATGTGGGTGTGATGAAACTGAGGGCCACAGTATCCATCTCGATATGGCACATGAGAGGTGGAGAAGAGGATATTAACAAAAGAAGGGCTGCAACTAACGATTATTTTTACTGTTGATTAATTTGTCGATTATTTTTTCGATTAATAGATTAGTTGTTTGGTCTATAAAATGTCAGAAAATGGTGAAAAATGTTGATCAGTGTTTCCCACAGCCCAAGATGACGTCCTCAAATGTCTTTTTTTGTCCACAACTCAAAGATATTCAGTTTACTGTCATAGAGGAGTAAAGCTCAACAAAAAGGACATGGAGATCAGTAGATATTTCACACATCGCTCAGAGAATGAATAAAAATCCAAACACAGTAAAGCTTGCTGAAAAGTCACCATGTACTGTAGTTGCAAACTTAAATAGTTTATGTTTGTGCTCCGTTGTTCAAGCTAACAGCTTGAGAGCTTGTGCATAAGCATAAAGTGGAAAACATGAAACATATGATGCATGAGAGCACCGAGCCCCCTGAAGCCATAGTGTTTCTTTTATCATCCATATGATCTATCACTGACAGGTGCAAGTGGGTGTGAAGAGCAGCACTGCTGAGGAGAAGAAGTACGTAATGCACGGCAGCATCAACACAAACCCAAATGTTCAAAGCATTCCCGAGAGACGTGGAGCTACTTCAGGGCTCTGACTCCTCGGCCATTGTTCTGTACAAGTGGGAGACGGTTTTGGTTTTCAAGCCGAGGTTTATCCGCAGAGAGACAGTCAAACTGCACGAGCGAGGATGAGAGGACGGAGAGAGAGAGAGAGCAGTGGGAGGAGGTGGGCCGGGGTTGTGGCCCTTGCCTGGAGGCTCGTGGGTGGTTGTGTTGGTTTACTGCCTGTCAGCGCTGATCTTTATTAAACTCTGGGGACAAATGTAGTCAGATGCTATGGCCTTATTATGGAAAGGAGGTGTGCCAGGCACACTGGGGAGAGAAAGCCTTGCCTTTGAAATGAGCCCTACGCTGCCCTTAGAGACCTAAGTTTGTCTCTGTCCCTCACACTAACTGTGATGAAAACCAGGCCAGCAGGAGAGAGAGAGAGAGAGAGAGAGAGAGAGAGAGAGAGAGAGAGAGAGAGAGAGAGAGAGAGAGAGAGAGAGAGCCACCCGACTAACTGACTGTCTCTCCGGGTTGATGGAGAGTGTCATCACAGACAGCCCGTGCCCACAGGCTGATGGAAACAAGCTCAGCCGTAACCACTTACAGTATGGATGAGGAGACAGGGAGAAAGATGTGCATGATTTCTCTCCCATGCCTCCTTGAGGCGCGATCGGAAACCACCGGGCAAAGTCACACGTAGGATTCTCCCTCAAATCACACCTCATTTACCTCGTCTCGTCGGCGCACCTTTCCTCTAACCAGACAAAGTGAAACTGCCTTCTGACTGTTTCCGCATTCAGCGTCTGCTGTACCTCTGATGTGGAGCGCCAGGCCAGATACAGCAAGCTGACTTGAATCAAGGGAAGGTCATAGTGATTTGAAATGCATGAGGCTCCTCGCTAGCCGAGAGACTTTAAGGCACGCTCCATTGAAAGTAAAATACCCTGGGAAACCATATTTTCTATTCCAGTTGAGCCCAACAGATATTTCCCGGACATAAAAGCTCCCCGTGACCCACTGCGGCAGTGGCAGGAAGAGAAATGAAGCAAAATTGTATCAATGTGCATCTATGATGAGAAAAAATAAAGTGAAAAGTTCTGGAGCCTGCAGCTTGTCAGCTCATATCTGAATCTGAATGTGATTTACTTTCTTATTTCTAACATCAGTCAGTGCAATTTGCCCAGAATCAGTCCAGAGGTGGCGTCGTAGCGATGAGACCTTGACTATTCCTCTGTGTTCACTCTTTGTAACTGTTCAGAAACTTTAAGATTATAATGCTCAGTCTTCCTTTCCTTCCTTCCCCTTCCAGATTTCTCTTTTATTATTATTCTACCAGCATGGAAACATTCCTCCAAAAGAGTCGGTGCAACACCACGCTGTTTTATATCCGTCCTCACTAGACCTTGCTCTCACCAGCACCAGTCCTGTTTACACATTACAATGCTCCAGCACTTCCTATGACTGCATTTCTTGTAAAGTCGAGACCACACAGCAGCTGCCAAATCTAATGCCCGTTCCCTTCCTCTGCTTCCCCGTAAGGATGCGACCGAGCCGACCTCTGTTTACTTGGCCTGAGACAGTGTTGACCCTAACCACACACCGTCTCCACGAGTCTCAAAGGGATTGCCCCCCCCCCCCTCAATAAACCACAGGAGCCCCGGCAGTCCAGATCCCTGGGTGAGGACGAGACCTTCCAGCAGGCCTGCTTTCCCACAGGTAGCCCGGCTCGCCCTGACAGCCAAGTGGGGAGAAAAACGAGCACAGCTGCTGGCCTTGCCCCCGGGTGAGCACGGGGCATTAAAGCAGATTACATTCCCAGGATGAAAGCAACACATCCAGCGGTGTAATCCCTCTCTGCCCCCTGCTCCTTCTCAACTATTCCCACCACCTACTCCACCTTCAAGCCGGCCGACTCGACTCGGATCCCCCGAAGGAGCGGGGAGCTGGAAGGCCGCTGACTCTGATTAGATATCAGGTAGAGCTTTTAGTGCAGCAGCAGATCTGGGATACAGACCATTAAATTTAACCACTGCCTGCTCGGAGGCAGAGAAGACAATGACTCAGGATGTCACACTAGCATGCTATTTAACTCCGTGGGAATGCCTTTGGTAGAACACAAAATGGGACGGCTCGACAAATCACATGAAACAGATGTTTGCCCCCTGTTTGCTGACTTGACAAGATTAAACAAACCTGTAATAAGACTTTCCCCAAACAAAGCGACGGTATCTGCAGCAACACAAGCAACACTGTCATTACCTACTGATAACACTGCCTCAGACAAAAAGCACACAGCACTACTGAATTCATTCAGCCTTCACTTTTCTGTCACACTTTGGGCTTTTTATTGGAGCACAATGAGATTCCATCAAATAATGATGACATATCTGCTGCTTTTCCTGCATTTCTAATGTGAAATTTGGCTTTTGTCTGAGTTAAACTACATTTAGAATCGTATCACATTATCTGAATTTAAGCTTCTGAGAGAGATATGCTCGCAAAATGGATTCTGCTCTTGCTTTTCAGAGGCGTCTCTCCTCTTTCTCTTAACTTCTGTAAATTGCAGAAAACAAGCACCGATTGAGGTAAACTGAATATTCAGTGTTGCACATTTTCACCTCTGATTTTGCAATATTACCTTTTTCCCAGAGAGATAAGAAGCATTACCAAATTCTGCAACTATCTTGAGGATAAAACTGCTTACTTACAAAGTCAACAACACATTAAAATGAACAAACTTCCCCGTTTTTAGATCAACTAGACGATTACCTTGTTTAGAGATCCGCATCAGTATTCACTTACATGACCAGCCAAGCCTCCCTGCATCAAGCATCTGTTTGTGACGTCTGTCTGCCCTGTGTGATTTAGCCCTTTCCTCCCTTTAACTGTCAGTGAATGGCTGACAGAAAATGCAAATAGGCTTTACCCCTTAGTGACACTTTCAACACATGACAGAGCACCTGTCCAGAGTAACACGGTGACACATCCTCCTCTGATGAACGATTACGGGGTCGAGCAAATCTGCCATCACAATGAGCACACAATATTTACTACAAAATGCATTTTTTTTACACTATCTTGATAAGATCTGGTGTGACATGTCGCTTTGTTTTGGGCTTACTCGCGCTGCGCTACAGTGCAGCCTCCAGCTTCTCCCGTCATCCATAAAAACAGATGTCGCTGTCCATCAAAAATAAAAAAAGGCCATAGATCCTGCTGACCCTCAGGTTAAACATAGATAGAGTCAGATGTAATCACTCATGAGTCTTTGCCAAACCACCCTGCAACCATTAATGACCTCACATAATGATGTGTCACCACTCCATATGGTCGACCCATTTATCAGCGCGTGAGTGCTTGTAGCTCCTCTTACTGACTCACATACTGTACATGTTTTTATAAAAGTGGAGCTACATAAAAGGTTCAGGCTTCTACACAAGTGGTGTGCATGTGTGTGTGTGTGTGTGTGTGTGTCTCCCCTTGTGTGGCTGTCTCTTTACACCACACCCATCCATCACTCCAGCCTTTCGCCACTTGGCCAGTTAATTACCTTTTCCTGTTCACTCACGCACATAAAGAAAACAAGCCCCTTTCAGACTGTTTGGACAGACTTCATTCTGCCTCTCCCCCCTTCCCAACATCTCTCTCTCTCTCTCTGCTCCGTGGACCCGAGGCAGCCTTCACTGTCTCAGCTCCAGAGCCGTCAAGCCTTCGTCGGCTTCGGGCGAGGTCAGGCTGCTGGGAGGTCCAGCCTGGAGGGAGAGTGAGGGACTTTAGCAACTGCCAGAAAGACGTCTCCATTACTTCAACTCAATAAGAAACTGATTTCAGAGATGTAACAATGCTCTCTTGCACACAGAGAGAACAACATGGACTATCCCTCAAAACTTTTCTCATTAGTGAAAAAAAGTCAGCTGCATCACCAAATATACTTTTTTTCCATCTGAAGTATTTCCCACTTCCCTGCCCATACAGTAGCTGCACATCAGACAGCAGCAGGGCTGCTTGCTATGCTGTCCTCACCGGGGACGCAGTGGGTTGTGTTTATGTACACTTGCACCAACAATTGTGCACCTCTAATTAGAATAGCTGATTTTTTGGCTCAGAGATGCTCTCAAGGTAGTTTCGCTTTTACTCCGGCTCGGCTGTGGAAACGAACCAAAAATGAGTACATAATGAAAAATTCAACAGGCAAGCTGGAGAGGCAGGAGCCAGGTGTTGCTGTAAACTGCAGGTGAGAGCAAGGACAGAAGGGGGGATAGAAAAGGTGGAGAGTGAGGGGATGGAGGTTAAAAATCATCTGGCACATTCTCAGAGAGCCTGGCTAATGAAAAGTAGAGATTAGTATTTGGTCCTCTCCTCTGAATCTGCTAGTTTGCAAACGGATGGACGAGTAAAAACTAGGCCTGTCAATCGAAAATGTACCTTGAAAGGAGATTTGTCAAGTATTTAATACTCCTATCAACATGGGAGTGGGCAAATATGCTGCTTTATGCAAATATATGTATATATTTATTACTGGAAATCAATTAACAACACAAAACAACGACAAATATTGTTCCAGAAACCCTCACAGGTACTGCATTTAGCATAAAAAAATATGCTCAAATCATAACATGGCAAACTGCAGCCCAACAGGCAACAACAGCTGTCAGTGTGTCAGTGTGCTGACTTGACTATGACTTGCCCCAAAACTGCATGTGATTATCATAAAGTGGGCATGTCTGTAAAGGGGAGACTCGTGGGTACCCATAGAACCCATTTTCATTCACATATCTTGAGGTCAGAGGTCAAGGGACCCCTTTGAAAATGGCCATGACAGTTTTTCCTCGCCAAAATTTAGCGTAAGTTGTGAGTGTTATTTAACCTCTTTTGCGACAAGCTAGTATGACATTATTGGTACCAATGGATTCCTTAGGTCCTCTAGTTTCATATGATGCCAGTTTCTTCACTCTTTAGCTTTAAAACTGAGCCCACTACAACCCTAAAAATCGCAAGTTGCGTTAATGCGTTAAAGAAATTAGTGGCGTTATAACTAATTTGTGTTAACGTGTTATTATCGCGTTAACTTTGACAGCCCGCGTAAAAACATATGACCACTAGGATTCGAAAGCTAGACCTGAGCATTTAAAGTCAGAATTGAAATTTCACCACTCTTCCATACATTTGCAAAGCCCTCATTAATGTTCACAGCATTCGGTATCCATCCACGGGAGCTCGTTGAGAGAACTATTTCTGTCTAAGAGCCCACTCTAAAAACACTCGCTGCAGAATAGAGGATCCTGATACAATAGTTCCGTCCCAACAGCCCCAAACCACTACTTCACTTGTATTTCAAACCCCTATTCAGTCTCTACGCAGTGATGACAGCCACCTGCTTCTCCTCTGTCTGAACTGTCGCACCGAGAGAGCTGCACTCACTGCAGTTTGTTCAACGTTCGGACTGGGAGACGGAGCCCTCCCAGTTCCCTGCAGTTTATTTAGAGAGAAAACAAACTGCTAAAGCTTATGGCAACTAATCTCATCGCAGGACTCCCTCAGCCACACGGAGGGTAAAGTGTGTGCGTGAATGGTTAATTATCACAGAAAAATGCAAAGGGAGTTACTCATGCTGGAACAGAAGTAATTGCATACGGCATCTTCATCAACATCCTCCAGATCCCGTAATGGAAAAAAAAACTGCAGTCTGCACATCAACAGCATGATAAGAATTAATCATTTTTAGATCAACATTTAAATACTTTTTCATGCCATGCAGCACATAAACATATAAGGAGGCCTCATTTTATATGGTTATTGCAATATTTCATCGTAGACACCTTGTCATGAAAATAGAGCGGTATGAAAGTGATGACAAGGTGAAATGTTGAGTATCCTCCGACAATTATTCTCTCCACTCTCCTCTTGGAATGGACGGTACAGTAATTATGCTGGCAAGCTGCCATATGGATAAATATTCAAGTTTTCTGTTGCTGCGGGAGTTTCAGTCTACATCCCACTCCCTCTCTCTACACATGGAGTGACTCTATAGATTCGGTCTGTGAAGCCACATAATGAGGTACTGCAAGTGGTTATTGTTGGCACTTTTTTTTTATTTGGCGGATATCTCAATTTTCACTTATCGGCCCGCGTGCCAGCGCGGATACGTGAGCAACAGTGTAACTGATTAGCAACACAAAGGGACTGTAGAAGGAGCTAAAGGTTAGTCCCCCATTTTGGCTCCTTAACCGTGTTCATACAGAAAAGCACAAATCATCCTGAGCCAAGGTGAGCCGTGCTGAGCGTCCCCTATCCCGTCCTCTCCCAGTCTGCAGAGCATTATCTCAGAGAGTGACACGCTTTGTGTCTCACAAAGCTGCTGCGTGTCGGCAGAACAATGGAGCGGCAGAGTTGCGAGCGGCAGAATCAGTCTGGTGCAACAGCGTAGGTGAGGCAGAGAGAGAGGGGGGGAATACTAATTTATCATGAAAGATGTCATTACCATGCCAATGACTTCTCAGAGAACACAATTATCACTAATAATAGACATTTTGAACATCAGCCCAGGGCTTTCAGCCAGGAAGGGCTGTATTAATGGGAAACTGTTGTCTATTTATGAGAACTAGTTGTTGCAGGCTGGTGAGAGTACTGGTAGAAGGAGCACATTGAGATAAGCACTAACCATTATCTGTTTTTTGGTTGTTTTTTTTCTTGCTAATTGAGATGTCTAGACACATTCAATTGAACATCAGCGAGATAAGGAATTAGGCTGAACTATCTCGGCGGAGAATAGCGCACACTGAGTAATCCACTTACTGAGTCTGAAGGATTTTCATTCACCATCCTAGAAAATATGCTTGGCTTATCAAAATGTTTTCACATGCACATTTTACCATTTTGTCTTTTAGGAACAATAGCTCCTGCATAGGGCCTTATATAGCCCGCGACAAAAAGCAACTCCAAACATTTCACTTAATATTCAAATGAGCTGGTGAGGATTGGCTGGGCTGAAAAATATTCACTTTTCACTTCTATTAATTCATGTGTCTTTATTTCATAATGTTTCAGCTGCAACAAAGTTAAATGGAACTGAAACAAGACTAAGAGTCTACAGCCATGCTAGCAGCTCTCTGAGACTGTACTTACACACAGTGTTACTTTTCACCTGTATGCTAACGTCAGCATGCTAACATGTTCACAATGACAATGTTAACATGTATAGTGTTTACCATGTTCACCATCTCAGTTCAGCATATTAGCATGCTAACATTAGTCTCGCCGCAGAGGTCCGTGTTACCGGTGTTACACGTGTTCAGGCATAAACCGATTACATTACGGCCCCCACCGTCGTTTCACTTTTTTTTATAGAAATAAAACACATTTAGTTAATTTTTTGTGTATCAGCGCCGTGTTGTCAATACATACATATGTCGTACGACGGATGCTACCATCTGAAAGTGAAAGTGTCCGCTCCGTACGGCAGGAGTCAGATTTCACACACACAGGACGAGAGACAGTTGACAGACAAGACGATGGCGGAGGATTTAGTGTCAAAGCGAAGAGCAAAATTTGGCAATATTTTGGATTTAAACCCAGTGCTATAAGGGAACCATGACATTAATGAGGCAATCACCATGCGGAGGACGAGTAGCCACGGCCGGTGTGCACTGCGCAGCGGCGCCAGGTGGTAACCTGTGGCCCTGCAGCGAAATTTGCTAATTAGCACAAAGCACGAGCAAAGCTGATGGGAATGTCATTAGTTTTGCAGGTATTTGGTAATTTTGACCTGCTGGTGGTGCCAGAGGAAAAGTCAGGGGATCACCAAGTCAGTGGGATTCTTCCTCTGAGAATGTCTGTACCAAAGTTCATAGCAATCATCCAATAGTTGTTGAAATATTCCAGTCTGACTCTAGACCAAAGTGGTGGACCGACAGATCAACCAACCGACAGACTGAAAGACTGATTCGACTAAAAAAAGACTAGTAGAAATAAGCAACTCAAACACATTCCAGCACACAGGAGAAAGAAGACCAATTTGTGAAGCTTTGTAACTTATCCACCTGTTTGAACGAGCCTCTACAAGACTAAGAGGTCGGAAAAATCACTGACACGAGCTAACTGTAGGAGACTGCCAATCTCGCCTTTTCTCAGCACAACCAAACGCAAAACAGGGAACAAGTTACAAAACGGTCTCTGTTCTCTTGACAGGGACGCCAACATGGGCGGACAAGGACGTTGCTGCTGTCATTTCACATCGCGAAATGAAGAGATAACCTTGGAGTTGTTGGCAGCTTTGTTGAGTTCTGTCTTGAATTGTGCTCTTCACATTCTTCAGGGGCTTTCTTTCTGCCAGCTCATATGAAATGTCACAACACAGAAGAGCTCGGTGAGAAATGAGGAATTCGTCGTGATGGAGAGACGCCGTCCTGAGAGAGAAATAGAAGGAAGCTGCTGGTTCGCAGCTGAACTGCGTGTTCAGAGCCGCTGCGCTCCAAGGACGGAACATGTCAAACAAAGTGAAAATGGAAAGCTTAGGTCTGCAATGAGATTTATATTTTTGGCTCAAGGGTATGATGGCATTCATCTGAGTCTGTCTGTCTGCGTAAGCCCTGAGTGATGCGCTTTAACTGCACTTAAGAGCATGAGAAACACACAGTTAAGAGCAGTTAAATAACAATAGTCAGTCAAGGAGGGAAGAGCAGTACGGTTTGCAGCAGATGGATGCCGACTAATGGATCTTTTATATATTTATGAGTGGAGAATGGAAAGTAGCCAGATATATCATTAACTTGGGGGTGTAAATTTGCATGCATGGCTCCAAACGCTTTATTTTGTTAATTTCAAGTCTGAGACTGAAACAAGAAGAAGCTATTACATCATGTAGGACTGAATCACAAGCTACATCTGCGCCTATTTGAGCTGCAAACGCACACACACACACACACACACACACACACAGTCATATGTAAAGTGGGTCTGGGGATGCAGAAGCATGCCCGGTCCATGCAGGGTTTGATTGCGGGACTGAGGGGTCAAAGGGTAACTAATTGTGCGACTCATGGAGGTCAACGTCGGTGTGGCCTTCTGCCAGAGCGCTGGAACACCACCTGAAGGTCTGTCAAGAAAGACAAATGAACTCCAACCTCCCTGCTGATGACATCGACCCCAGTCAACAGGCGCACGCCGTATCTTAATCTGGGTCACGGAGAAAGGAGCAGACCGCTACTGCCGCTCTAGACGCTACGTGCTGAAGGAGCTATCGCCGATGTTTGCCTGTCTGGTCTCATGTTCAGTTGCTCATCAAATACACACACGCACGAAAAAATCATTCTCCATGAGGTCAAACCTGGCAACCGAAGCAGTGGTAGTGGTCTATTGCTTCTTGTGGTCACTCAGGCCTCAAAACAAATTGCTGGGAGAAGCCTGCTTGGTGCAATCTGGTCAATCCAACAATAGCATTCTTGTGCAAGCAGCTCTTTCTTTTTTAGAGACCCCATAAAGAGCTAAAGTTAGCTCTGCCTCCAAACTCTTGGAATTCCACACAAGAGCAACTCTCGGTTTTAACGCGGCGGCTCAGAGCAGAGCAGGAGATGGTTATCATTTTTCAACAGTCAATAATTAGCTGACTCCCTAATCAGCTGTTTGTGCAGCGTGCCTGTCCGTGCCTTCTCATTTAGCCATATCGCAGCAGACGCCGGGGCTTTTACCTGCCATGCCATCAGCAGTAAGCCACCGCCTGAACCACACTGATAGCTGACTCTACTGTCTGGAATGTACTCGCAGTTACGCCCCATAAAAGAGCATTTACCAGGTCTGCTGTGTGTGTGTGTGTGTGTGTGTGTGCGTGTGTGTGTGTCATCCTGTTGTAAAGATTTAACAAATATGTGTGATGGATGGATAAAATCACATGAAAACTCCAGCCTGACGGAAAAAGGTATTGTGATGGAGGTCTCGGGATCATCCAAAGAAAAGGAGTGTCTCGCTTTCATGATTAACAAAATGTCAAAAAGGATTTCCCTTCCTAAACAGAAACCACAATCATGCAAGGCTGCCAGCCAAAGGGACGCGGCCAGATGGGACGTCTCCCTCTCTTTCTCCGCCTGCACTGTTTTGGAGACAAAAATGACCCAGACCTGTGTCAACAGCTGGGAAAAGCATCCCTCGCTGTGCTTTGTGAAAGTGATAAAAATAACGGCATGGAGCATCCCGCTGTGGGTTACGCCCTGAACGGGTCTGTTTTTCCTGGCCAGGAGGGTCACTGTCAGGCGGAGCTGGATCTCCAGCCAACACACATCAAGGCAGCACTTTCCTAGCCTCCATTTTCGCCCCTGTCTTTTCCTGTTTTGACAGGAAACAGGAGATGATAACATAGTCGCACAAACAAGCAGAGATTGCCTCCCGACCTGCTGCCTGGCTGTCCTCGGGTGGCAGTGGACGTCTGTTTTCTTTAGAGGGCCTCGTGTCCAAACATACAAAAAATAACACACACACTGTCTTGCACAAACATGGACGCCAAGCCACTGTGACGCACAGACATGCACGCAGACACACCTGACACACACACACACACACACACACACACACACACACACACACCTGCCTTCATGCCAAGCTTGAATAACCTCTCCAGAACCTGGCAACAGTGGAGCACTTCCTCCCAGGCTCCCAGCAGCGTGCCAGCACAGCGTCACACAAAGGAACGCAATAAAACAGACCACCAAAGTCACGGACACAAGACTGAAAGAGGGGGAGATGAAAGCTTCGCTGGTCGCCACGGGGAACCAAACATACACTGCGGAGGTGAGCGGAGGAGCGATGTCAATATCTAGCAGCGAGAGAGGAAGGCGGGGTGGGGAGCGGCGCTGGCCGAGGGGAGGTGTGGACGGGTAGCGTCTCTTGTCCGAGGCTCTTTACGGAATGTGAGCCTTTTATGTTGTCAGGAAGCACACCGCGGTGAGACACAACAAGTGGAGTGACGGGGCCATTAGAGGGGCTTTGTTGACGGCGAGAGAAGCTCAAAGG
This sequence comes from Sebastolobus alascanus, assembly GCA_916701645.2. Classification (NCBI taxonomy): domain Eukaryota; kingdom Metazoa; phylum Chordata; class Actinopteri; order Perciformes; family Sebastidae; genus Sebastolobus; species Sebastolobus alascanus. Next base: position 889,350 of record CAKAOJ020000169.1, read on the forward strand.
AGCGGGACACTGTGATTGCCCTCTCTGATCCCCCACCAGCCTTTGTTTATGAGCTAATTAAGCATTGTTGAGCTGCTGCAGGAGCCTCGAGCCCTCCATCCCCATAGCGCCACCATGACTTTGAATGGCTACTGTAGGGCTTTTACAGCACCCTCTATAACTTAACAACTCACTTTCTGAAACGCTTTCTAGTACGGGAACCAACCGCTGATGAAAACTGATTCTACATGTGTATGTAAATACATGCAAAAAGTGCATAAAAGAGATGGAAAAAATCAGGTGAAGTCTGACAGGTCAAATCCAGTTCAAATGTGGTCTCCAGTGACCGCTTCTGTGGGAGTTCAAGTTTCACCACTGCATTGGACTCTGCAGCAAAACAGCCTCCCACTCACAAAGAGATGAAGACATAAATGCCCAGCGTGGGACGAGGGGAGGCCGAGGGGTCAGCGGATGGACAGAGTAGGGAGGAGGAGGGTAACGTCTCTAGATGGAGGTGGTAATGACCGTGTCACACAAAAATGCTCACACAGACGGAAGGGCAGTTTTATCAAAATTTACTACATATGTGTACGCTTACCTGTGTTTGAGATCAGGTGCAGAGAAGGTCAGGAGCAGCACATGAAAAGTAAACAAAAGGTAAAAGAGAAAATCACGATTTGTGCATTTACAACTTCGAATAAAATTCATGTTTGCTAGCCGGATAAAAAACACAAGAAGAAATTAATTAAAGATGTAGGGCTGAATATGATGATATATATCTTCAAAACTATATAAAAATATCTATCGTATATATTTTTTATATACTGTTTCTATCGCGATATTGGATAGGCCTATATTTATTTATTTTTTTCTCTATAATTTCACTTAAAACTGTTGTGTTCATTATGCACTCAAGTTCTTAAAATGAGAAGATACTCAGTTTTTTCATTTGTCTAGTATTTAATTCACACAGGAGTATATAAAAATAGGCTTTACCATGTAGTTATTTCATATAGACTGTGTATTTATTAAACATAAACATACATACATATAAAACATGCTATATCGTGATATACTGTATATCGTTATCGAGATATGAAATGACCTATATCGTGATCGCCAGTCCTAATATGAATTATATCTGAACAGCTCATGAGGTCAAGCCAAAGGTCAGCATTGCTTTGTATGACAAACGCCTCCCCTGGAAACCAACGCATTGCTCAAACGTCAAACCAAAGTTGACACAACCAGTAAAATGCTGTGTGTAAATAAAGCCACACATTTAAGTTTGACCACATAATAGTTTTACGGCCTGCTAGCTGTCTGGACTTGCAGCGGACTTGAGAGAATGACCCTGTTTTTGTAAGTTTTGGCTCTTATGAGCTGCTGAGTTGCTGCTCTTGGAGGTCAGAGAGGGGGGGGGCGGTGAGTTCGACACAGCAAAGGCTCAGAGGACTGAACACAACAGTAGCATCCACTCCTCCTCTGAACAGTAAAGCTATGCAGGAATCCACCAAGGCCAAAGACACAGGTGTGCTCCCCAAGAGCTTCCCTCCTTTTCACCGAGGGAGGGACGCATTTCCGTGTCGCACAGACACGTTCAAAGGCATTCCAGCAATGTTTTTGTTTGATGCATAAATTTAGAGCGGTAAACAACAGCTACTATCCATCGTGTTGATTTAAATGCTTCTGAGAGACGCAGTTGAGCACCTAAACACACCAGACAACAATTTCAGAAAAAAACGCCAGCATGTGGGAACAAAATTCTAACTGAAAGCAGCTCCAAACACAAGTGAAATAGAGAGGTGAATTCACGCCCCTTCAGGTGGACCACCATGGGACCTTACTTCAGAAAAAATATGAACGGTAGTTGGCGAGAGTTTGTCGATCTAAAACACAATTTTGCAAGAAACTGCGACTTCCTTGACTTCTTGACAAAATGATGTTTTAAATTGACAAACATCATATGTGTGATTCATGGCGCAATTCAAATGGGATCAAAAATTTGATTTGATTTGTCTCTCGCTGTTGACTACCGTACATATTTTTTCCGAAATAAGGTCCCATGGGTCCACCGGAAGGGGACGGACGTTGCCTCTCTATGCCGAGGCCATCTCACCACATTCAGTTGGGCCTAAGAGACAATTCTATGAATAAACATATACACACATACATGTCCACACACTCTCTCTCAGACTTGTTCTCACACCCAGCATGGGAATCGGGCAGCACTTAGCTGGGGGTCTGTACGGCGAGGCCCAACAGCGAGTTCCCAGAACAGCGAGGAGGATAGCTGAGCTGGGCTTTTATGGGTGATGCTGAACTGATACTGAGCAGCAAACACAGAGGATGGAGAGGCAGTTTGGGACTCGTAAACAGAGAGGTTTAAGTTTAAGTGCCCGACACACACGAAGGAGATAAAACAGCCCAGAGCTCTTCAGCGGGGAGAGTGACATCATAAAATAGAGCGGCAGTAACAAGAGGGGAAGCATAAAGGACGGATCTATTAATGGGAGTCGGATCATGGGAGAGAGGCAGGGGAAGGTTTACTCCACAAGCATCCGCTCGAGTGATGACAAGCTCAAGACGGCATCGTTTCTCAGGACAGTATATCTCCACTCATCTTAAATCCGATTATACTAATTTACTATTTTTTTTTTTTGGTGACCTCGAAAGTAAATGTGCTTTTTTCTCCGAGTTCAAGGCACAATGTAACTTTTATCAACTCTGAGGAGATTTTACAAGTGCCTCTTTCTCCCTCATCTTTATCACTGCTGGTGCTGCTTATCTGGCCGAATCATCGGATGAGACAGACATTTAAAGGAAGGCTGTCAAGTATCAGCACTTGAGGCTATACTAACTAGAGTTTAGCAAAGAAGGGATGAAAATCTCTTCTCTTTTATAATAAAGTTAAGTCAAGCACAATGTATCTCAGCCCTGGCTGCTTTAAAAAAGCCTCTCCAACGTTTTCCCGAAAGTGCAAAAATCGGAGAAAGAGACCTCACCTGCCAATCACAGACAAACAACACTGCTACTGTATCTTGATTGACTTCTTTCCGGTGAAAATCCATTATGAAAATCCATACAGCTGAGGTTGACCTTTTCGGTGTTCCGCCTATTGAGAAACTCAGCAACACAGTTTTCCATGGGATTAAAAGCAACTTCGCTGCCATTTTGTAGAATGCACTGCTATGCTATTTCCTTTCAAATGTCAGCAGGCAAATTACTAAGTCAAGTCATTCCATAATGAAAGAATAATGAAGACTGAAACACACACTTTCTTTTCTTCTGCTCCTTCTGCCTAGAGAGGGGATAAATGTTTTGGTGCAAATCGGAGGTTTACACGAATGTGTCCTAAAACCCGGAAATTATTTAGCATTTTAGCATTTCCAGTTCCCTCGCCTGGAAGTCAATGGGTTTTTTGAATGGGTTCTTAGTTGGATGCCTGAAATAAGGTCTGTGGTTAACACAAGCTTAAGAGATTTTGACGTTTTGTTCTATCATACATCGATAAATATCCCACTTGTGAATTTTGAAGCCTTTAGGTGTCTTAAAAAAGGCAGTTGCTAACAAGTGGCTAAATGAGACTACAAAACATTATCACGCTGACTCGTCCGCCTTTACAGCCTCGTTTTTTATACTAGCGTTCATGCAACAGTGGTGTAGTTTGTTTATAGCCTAACGTTAGCTTTTTACTTCTGGCGATTGCATTCACGCTTCAAAAATCATAAAAGTGGTGTTCATTTGTGAAGATTATCCTGCTGAACAAAACTCGTAAATGTTTTCTGCAATAATCCATCCATTGTTTTTTTGTCGAGGAAACCCAGGGCGATGCTAACTTCCTGCTTGGCCTACAAAAATACGTCATCCCTGTAGCGCTCTATATACAGGCCAATAATTAAGTTAATAACTGAGTGAACTATAGTTTAACAGTATACAGTATGTGGGATGTTACCCCCTGATATAAGCACCAAACCAGGAGAAAGTCTAGAAACAGCAGGGTTAATATCAGAGCTAAGGAGAGCTTATCTCATCATATTCCCCCTAAAGCTAAGCCCACCGAGTACCAGAGTAATGGCACTGGCCAGTCACCTTCTCCATCACCTTCTCCATTAACCAGACCACCACCAGGCCTTTCCTGTTGGAATGAGGATAAAACACCGACTGTAATAATGCAATCATAAATTGGTCGCAGTTAAGTTCAGAAAGATGGATGACTTCTGCGGCAAAGTGGAAAGGATGGAGGGACTCTGAATGTGCTTCGTCTCTTTTCTTTTTCCTCTGGTACTTACACGCACATTCACACATCATCAATACACACACACTCATCCTGGCTCACGGAGCTGGACGCTCAAGCATGAAATGAACATGAGCAGCGTGAACTTTGACTGGCATTTTCACACTGCGCCAGGATTTATGGAGCACTATATACGTATCAGAATGAGCTCCTGACAATAAAGAATGGCCCAACGCGTAGCTGGGGAGCCCGGTAGGACGGGTTAACACAACCCATCTACCAATCACAACACAACCCATCACAATCCATCTACTATTACACAAACACAAATAGAATAACACAGAGAAGCATGCATACGGTCACCCAGACATATATAATGTATATATAGAAATATGACATGAAAGCACACTGGTGCACTCACACAGCAGCTGCACAGTTTACTACTGTTGGTCACTGAGAGGCTCCTCAAGGAACAAACATGAAATTGAATCCAGTAGTTCTGAACAAAAAATGTGATTGTTGAGAAAAAATACTAAATGGTATTTCCTCCAGGAATTGGTGGAGATCAAAACAGAGCTAAAAGGAGAGTGAATATTTGACTTATATTTGGCGGGCGACAATAAACACGACTCAAAACGAATGCTAATGTTCCTACATGTCTGCTTGATGTGCAAATAAGCCACTATCTGCTAACACGTTCACCATATCAGCTTTATGAGGTGTAATTGTTACACACTGGTCCTTTAATGCAATTTCCGCAATATTACCCGTTCCTATATGCCATATTTAAACATATATTCAAATTGCATGTAAAAATACAGTATATAATCAGTCATCTTTTAGTTGATTTTACTTCATAGGAAAACAATTACATTTCCTGCAAAAAAAAACCTCCTTAAGTGCCTTGCTCTTGGCACTTTGACAATTGCTTTTCAGAGAAGGGATGCTCAGTAAACACTGACACACATTTCATTTTTAGAAATATGCTTCTAACACTTGATGCCCCATACTCTTAGGGTAAATATTGTCAAAGAGCCCATCTTCTGAGCTGCCAGGTGAAAAGTAGTAGAAGCTCCATTAACATCTGCCAAAGAGGAGAACAAACAAGGCGACGTCGAGTCCACCATACTCCACTGATCCACTGTTTGCTGTGAGCACGGGAGCCACGCCCAAGCAGCCCGGAGTTTGCTGTCTGCATATCCATCTTGGCAAGGACACACAGCGCTGGCATTCCCTTTCAGCACATTGCTATAAGCCAGGCGATTTGTCTGCTACCACAAGGCCTGCTGTCAATTGAGCGCGTTTTATGGAGCCAGCAGGAGATTACCTCCAACTCAGAGCTCCTCGGTGTCTGTGTACCGTCTCGAAAATTTATCTCAACAACTATGTTTTTCCAATACTCTGAATCAGACTCAATAATGGACTGCAGTCTGCCTGGATCATGCACGTCTCACTTCACCATGACATATGGAGCTGAGCATTAGAAGCCCCGAGATTGCATAAAACAAACATACATAGCTTACGCACATACTCAGAATCAAACACACACACACAGGCGGCTCGCCCTAAATTAACAAATCAAAATGATTAATTCCCACTGGTTACACTTCTTGTTGCATCTGTGTCCTTTGCTCATTGACATTTCAGCCTTTGTTGCTCCGTTCTCATGCTCTGCAGACCTGTGCTGTGCTGTAACACATCACCCTGTCAGCCCAGACAGCACATCCATTGTTTCATTTCAGTCTGGCTCATTGTAACACATGATCCTTCACCAAACAGCAGCAAACCCATTCAGACAAGAGCTATTATTCATGGTAATCATTCTTCAAATACAGCAACAATGGGAAAACAGCTAAAGAATATAGGTGCTGTCACAATCTCAGCATTACCTGGTGCTTTAATTCAAGGAATTCTGTGAAAAGGTCACTAATAAAACAAAACCAGGCCTCAATTTTGATTGCCTGACTTAAAATACTCAGTAAATAATATACACCTGTAAATAGGTACTTTAAATATTATTGCACTGACTCAAAATGACCACACATAACAAATTTGCGCAATGCTAGCTAGCATGTTGCTAAAGAACAGGTTGTTGAAGGAATTGACATTTTGGCAAATATGCTGATTTGCTTTCTTGCTGAGACTTAGCATTGATGAGAAGCTTGATACCCCTAAATGTGGAAGAAATCTGTCTCGTATAAATAGTGATAAAATCTTACTTTCCTTGGCATTTGGGGAAATACATTTTTATGCCAAGAATTAGAGGAGAAGATTGCCGTTAAATATGAAGCTACAACCAGGAGACTATAGTTAGATAGGAGGTTAGCTTCTTAGCATAACATACAGACTGGAAGCAGGGGGAAAAGCTAACTTGGCTCTGTCCAAAGGTGCCTACCAGCACTTTTAAAGCTCACAAATTAACATGTATCTCATTTGTATTTCTTTACAAAAGAAAAGTTTAAAAACGTTTTTAAAAGTTTTTTCTACCATTTGACAGAGCTATGTAGGCAAACGTTAGCGGTTTCTCCCTGCTCAAGTCTTCATGCTAAACTAAGTTAACTGTCTCCTGTCTTTAACAGACATATTGACATTATTTTTTACAAAATGTTGTGGTCCCATTCCTTTGTTAAGAATATATCTCTTTCTAAATGAAACAGGCCACTTCAGGCCAACATTTACAGAGATTTAGCAGCAAACTATGTACTATGTAAAGATATAGAGGAGTAATGTCTACCTGAGCACTGAGTGAAGTCGCTCTCCCTCTGGGTGTAATCACAGACTGTATCAAATATGGACAAAGTCTCCTTGACGTCACCCAGAGGTTTCCGTGGGTGGCTCCGGCCGTCGCCATCTTGGCAGTGACAACGGCCTAACTGCCGGCTAATCCAAAAATTGGCAAAGAGATGGCAACGCCCTAAATTATGCTTAACTTTAAACCTTAATGCAATTTAAATGGTTGTTATATAAAATATTTGCCCCCCACACAGTTGTCATGAAAGGTAAAATTAGCTATAGAGACCAAAACCGTTTGTTGTACCAGACTGTAAGCATGTTTATTTCTGCTGTAAAGTTGTGCATTTTAACATGGGGGTCCATGGGCATTGACTTTTGGAGCCAGCCTCAGGTGGCCATTCAAAGAACTGCAGTTTTTGGCACTTCCACATTGGCTTCATTTCTCAGCACCGGAGGCTGCCGTTTGGTTATAATCTGTGCTTCTCTGTGCTTTTACGGGCCAGCGGCACGTGGCTTTTAATGCATGTAAGTGCATGTAAGCGTGCCCCACTGGCTAGCTCACGGTCGCCGCTCTGCACTACGCTCATACGGCGGTTACAGATGATAACGCCGTCCCGACCAACAGAGTCATTAAGGTAGCGCAGCGCTCACCTGCCGGGTCCCCCTCAGGTAAACACTGTTAGCTCTGTCAGCACTGTTGCTGTGGTTTCCACTGTTAGCGCTATTAGCATCGTTAGATGCCAGCCGCAGCTCAGCTGCAGCCATGTTGAGAGCCGTGTGGAAGCAATAGATATGCTCTGAATTTCGTATTTAGCACATTTAAGAAAAGCTAACCCGCTCTACCCAGCGTGAAGCCTCTGGTAGCTTATTGCTTTCTCATCAGCTCATTATAAGCTAATGGTGCAGCTGGTCTCCCAAGTCACACACTTTGATCAAACGTCTTTACTGAATAGCTGTTAAGGATAATAGGTCAACTTTACACATTTGACTTTAGTGAATGAGAGAGGCTCTGCAACCTTTACAATAACTGAAGGATGCAGAGTAAATTCCCAGGTATAAGCAGCTAAATAGCTCTTCTCACCTTGACAGGTAACCGAGGGAACATCTGGACGGCTCTCTGTAGACATTACAGTGGCATGCAGCCGCACCAGAAAGAGCCAGATGGCCAGAGGAGGACACATTCAGGTAAACTCTGTGCCTCTGTGTGTGCGTGTCTGAGCTCACGTATGGGTTCACCTATGTGCACGTGCCTGTGTGAGTGTGTGTGTGTTAGTGGGCATCTGCTGAGGAGCCTCAGTCAGCTCCTGTTTCATCTCGCCCGCCGTGGATCTGCTCCTCTGAGCAGCCAGCAGCGGAGTGCAGACGTAAGGAATGGAAGTTATTCCAGGTGGAGAATTCCTCATCCTCCTCCGACAGATTCCCTCACTGTCCGCCTGATGAAAGGCGATGAGCATCAGCCTTACTGCAGCTCAGCTTCCATCCAGACCCATCAACCCTTGCATCTGCGCACCCTGAACCCATTTCCTGCACTCTGCCTCGTAGCAATTTACCCTTGCAATTGCGATAAGTAGCGGACTGGGCCGCAACAACTGTGGGTCAATTCACTTTTAGCTCACCAAATTAAAGATGTAAAGTGAAACTGCAGCAGACATGGTGAAGATGTGGCCTTCATTCCAGAGCTGCCTGAAGGTTAGGAAAAAAAAAAAGGTTTCTGGCCAGTGAAAATCAGCTACTTTGAAAAGCGGGACCAGCTGTGAAAATCTGGAGGCAGGAAAGTGAATGAGAAACTCTTTACGCTCCCTTAACTACTGACAGAGTTGTTCCACTGTCCACATTTAAAGCACCGGGGCTGCAATGTGCAGCTTCCAAGTGGAGAGAAAGGCTGGAAAATAAAGGAGATGAAGGAATTCTCTTCCAGGACAATGACATTCCTGCAAGTTAACCAACTGACTCCTTTTAGTCTATGCCACTGTGTCCACTGTACTGTAATACTGTACAGCAAGTACAGCTTGGTATTGTTCTTATATAATTCTTAATACTACTTGCAATAGATAGTTGAGTTTCATACAACTAGCCTACCAAATGATAGTTTTTTTGATACTTTACTTTGAGAAATACAACCAACTTTGTCTACAAAAGCCTTTTTTCATGTAACAAAAGAGGGCAAAACATTTGAAAATCAAGAACTGTCTAATGAAAGAATACGTTAATAAGATTATGAATCTAACCAGACATTTGATGCCAGGTTTCAGCTAGGCCTGGGCAATATGGCCTCGATATAGGTCATTTCATATCTCGATAACGATATATATCACGATATAGCATGTTTTCAGGTAATTCAATAAATAAATAAAGTCTATATGAAATAACCACATGGTAAAGCATATTTTTTGTATACCCCAGTGTGAATTAAATACTTGACAAATGAAAAGTATGGAGTATTTTCTCATTTGATTAAGAACGTAAAACGGTGAAATTATAGAGAAAAAATGAAGAAATATTTCCAGCTATACAACTGACTATGTTTACATGCATGCACATAAATACAGAGTAGTCAGATCAAGAAAATAGTTTGATTTAAGTACACTGGGGTATTCCCATTCAGAGTTTCTGAGAAATTTGAGTTAGTATGTGCGTTATTATCAATGTAGACAACGTAATTGTGTATCATGATATCTCGATATATGATTTCATCACGATACGATTCCATTGAAAGATGATAAATTATCGTATTGAATTATCTAGTTTCAGTCCTTCGCAGTTTTTAATATTTGGTGCTAAAGACACATTTTCCCAGCCCTAACGGTATATACTGTTAGGGTCTACTTGCAAATTTGTGACATGAAGAGGAGTCTGACAGCTGAAGAAGTGACTGAATGAAGCTGTGGAGACTTGAGGTAAACTGGCAGTGAACAGCTGCATGCTGCTGAGGCTCACAGACACACTACAGCACGGTAGCGCCATGACTGATGTCTATGGTCTCTGCACCACTTGACACCAGATTATTGCTCTGCGGTTTAATACAGCCACATGCCATAAAGCAGAAGTCACACTGCACGCAGGGATGAGGCGAGGGGACGCCTCAGCCCTGAGTCTCCTCTGTTCTCCCGTCTCGTCTCTCATCTCCTCCCACGCTCTCCGGAGTGCACGCACCGCTGAGCAGGCAGGCACGCAACGCACACATCCCAGAGAGCCCCAGGGGCTCAGGTGCTTAGAGGTGAATAAAATAATATGGTCATGCTCTCTCTTAACTCTACGTTAGCTCAAGTTTCACAACCGGAGGGGTTTTTCACACAGTCTTTCTTTTTTCTATCCTTCCCTCCATCCGTCTGCCAGTCACTCTGTCCTGTCGTCTGCCCTCCTGCAGCGGACCTGGCAGCGTACACCTGTTCCAGCCCAGGTCGGCCCCCTGAAACCCTAACCCACCATAAAGACTGGGAGAGCTGACAGAAAGGTCAGAGGTCAGTCAACAAAGGAGAAGTCACTCGCCTGAGAAACAGTAGCCAGGTAGGTAGACCTGCAGCCATTCACCACTTGTTCTTCTCTCTCTCTCTCTCTTTCCATTTCTCTCACACACTCCTCTATGCACAGTAACATCATCAACAAAGCAATGTTCCTGCTGGCTCCTTGGCCATGGCAACCGAACACTCTGCCCCACTTCTTCTTTGACAGCTATACAAATCCATAAGTGGCAAGAAAAACAGGCACACAACACACACACACAAATGGCTGTGTAGAGATAAGTGTTTATTTCACACAAAGTCAAACAAACTCCGAAGGCACAATGTCCCTGACTTTTTTGGCTGGGAGACATTTTTTGCATGGCGTAGATGATTAATTTCCTTTCTTCACTGCTTTGGAAACAAAACCTCATTTGTTACATTTACATGGATTCACCAATAGCTCTGCATGTAAAGTGGATTAAGGGTCAAATGAGGAACAAAGCAGAAACAAATCAAACATGAATCCAAATGAGTCGTTTGTGAGAATTACTGGTCCCATAATTTATGAATTCGACATGAAAAAACTGGCAAAAGGCCTCACGGAACAAATTAATTCCTGCAGCCACATTCACAGTCACACTCGTACACACCATCCATAATAGGCTTGGACACATGGTGCATACATCAGCAGTGCACGGTATTCATGATTAGCTGGCGGTTGGCTCACTCTCTGTCACCGAGATTTAACTTCATTACACCTTCATCTCCATACTGACCCGGTCCTAAATGCAGTTTCCCCATATCCAGAGGGCAAAGGTCACCAGAAAGGTGAGGCCAGGCAGCAACTGACCTCAACCTCCGATGGCTCAACTTAATCCAAATGCTCGAGCCCTCACAGCCCTGCAGGACGTTCTCTGTTAATCAGTCGGTGTGCTAGTGGAGCTCACAAGGTCCAAGACTGCTTGTGTATTCATAGGCCTCAGTATTTATGAGCGGGTGTTAGCACTGCTGACTTTATCGCTGACCTGCAGCCTCTGCAACATACCAAACTCCACTGTCTGCTCTAGAATAAGGCTTGAAAACTGAAAAGACTTTATATATTTCCATGTCTCAACTTTTAGTTTTATCAGTAAAAATACATGGGCTCCCCCCTCTTCGTCGATCAGTAGTCTAATCGGTCGTTTTGGTCTTAATCGACTAAGATTTCTTTTGTCGTTTTTTATGCTTTTTCATGCTGAATGACTTATTTCCAATTAACTTATGAGCACATCTCTGGTAAACACAAGATTTAAAGTAGTGCTTTTGTGTGATTCTTTGTGGAGAAACTCAGTTTTACAGATCTTTCGATTAAATCAACTAATTGATTAGTCGTCTAAGAATTTCTTTGGTCAAGGACAGCCTTAAAAAATACATACATTATATATAGCCTTTGAGGGCAACAAACGGATTAAACAAATAAGATTTTGTGTGCTAAATACTTAGCTTTCAACACATTCTCAACCCAACTCGTCACATGCGGCCACTTTGTCACACCCCTTGGCGTCACTTTACTTTATTTTCGGCATCAAAACCACTATAGTTACCAATGGTGTCACTTTAGGTTTAGGCAACCACTATAGTTAGGTTTATGAAATAACTACATGGTTGGGCTTAAAAGTACTACATTTGTACAGTGAAAATGACACTGAATGTTGTGAACAGGGGACATGAACGAACAGCTGATCTGCTGGATGAAAGCCTCGTGTTTGTTGGACCCATCCACCTCCCCTCCCGCCCCCTCCCAGTGTGTGTCTTTTCTCAATTTAAACTACGTCACCACACTCCCGGCGCACTTTGTCGGAGTGTTTACTGTTGCTGCGGATGGGTTTACATTGTAGTTAATGGAACGCCCGGTGCGTTTCATACCGGCGCGAATGGGTGCCTTATGCAGAGGTATCGTACGCCGATTGCCGCAAAAAAGCCTCGGTATTTGACGCCCTGGGAATGAGAATGGGCTGGTGCTTTAGGGGTGCTAGTAGGCGTGTTTTGTTACTTTGGACAGAGCCAGGCTACTGTAGCTGTTTCCCCCATTTTCCTGTTTTTATGCTCATCTAAGATAACCAGCTGCAGGCTCCAGTTACATATTAACCGCACGGACATCGATCTTCACAAGAAAGCAAATTAGTGTATTTCCCAAAATAGTTTTGTACAACTTCAGATATTCTTTGAACCTTAGCAATGATGCATATTTCATCAACAGTCTTCCTGGGCTCCCGTTCTCCCTGAATGTCATCTCTCTCATGGATCAGCGAATACAATTATGGTTAGCCTTTTCAGAAAACAGATATCAAGTGACAGAGCTCCTGTCTAAACTGTGACTGAGGGGCCTGAGCTGCTGCAGCCTGGCCGCGGGTGAGGAATTATAGTCCTTACAGGTCACAGTGACTCCAGGCTGCCGGCTCTGTACGAACCTCACCACCTATTGTTGTCAATGACACTCTCTTAACTTTTTCATGAGATGGTCGATGGCAGGGGTACAAAAACACTTTGCTCTCATCCTATCTCATCCGCAGCACACACAACCTAAACATGAAGTATCCCTGTCAGGTCAGAGGATTACATAAAACAGAGAACAGTCAGCATTTATGAGCTGAGCTTGGATCTAATCCAGAGCCTCTGATTACAGCAAGAAGCTAATTGGTTTCTTTGAAGTCGAGTTTGGAGTGATCGTCTTTCTTTATATCATACCTCACACAGCCACTGTGTCCAGCCACAATAAGCACAGTCTACAATTATTGAATCCAGACTGTCTGCTATTCTCTACTGAAGTTATTCCATACTGTAGGTTTTAATTATGCAAATTAAGTAGGTGAATTCCCTCGATTACATCCCGTCTGGAGGTTGTCAGTGTCTCTGCTCTCTCTGCCTGTCCTTTTAGCAAAGGGCATTTTTTTCCCAGGTTTTTTTTTAATCATCTGCTGTCTGAATAACATAAAATGCGCCATGGCAGCTGAAACTTAAGGGTGGTAGCTCAAGGACGTAATTTCAGCAAAGCAAATTTGGGGTTGAGCCCTTCGACACAATGTCATAGAATATTTATAATTAGAAAATCATTGCAAATTAAGTGGATAAAGGGCAATGTCGTTGCATGTGCAGTTTAAATAGTTGCAAAAAGTCGTCAAACACGAGACCGTGTTCACTGTTTCTCTTGAAATGAAGCAGGCACTTAGAGACAGGAAGCATGAAAAGTATTTAATTGCTGCCAGTGGATGTGGACGCATAAAGAAATAATTTGTCATCTTGAGTTTTCTAATGCCTGCCAAGTGGTTTCTGTGCAAAACTTTTACTGCTTTGTTGCCAGGGTTCACCCTTACACCTCCAGGCTGCAGTGGGGAGGGAAAAGGCCTTTACTTCCCCCTATATTTGCACACTGGCAGGACATAGTGTAAGCTGGTTCCTCTAGACTCAAACAGGAAAACACAAAAGCTGCCTGGGAGGCTTCAGTGAACTTTCCCTCTTGTAGTTTTCATGTAGAAAAGCACATTCACTCGACCCAAAACACTCTTCCTTGAATTTGTATCCACTCGCCACCACTACTGTATTCAAACAATAAGTCTGCAGGCAGGGTGAGGGGGAGAGGGATGTCTGGGGACCAGGCCGACTTCCTCTTCACAAAAACGGGACAGCAGGCGGATGGGGAGGGAGGGGAAGTGCGACCTCGGGTAAACAGTCTCCGCTCTCGTTTTTTCCCATGGCCGCCGCAGACACAACACTGCAGGCCGAACCCTATAGCAGGTACCGTGATCCCAGACACATCAACAGGCCACCTGAGCCGCCCTGTTGACCTTCTTCCCTCCAAGGAGGAAGCAATTTGGAAGCGATCACCCATAACCGCATCCATCCTATGAGGCCCAACAGGTGGGCAGCTCCAGCTCACAAAGACAATGGGTTTATTATCCCTCCATACCATAACCCTGGTACAATAAGAGCACCCTGCCATCACTGTTTGTCACCCCGGAATTAAGGCCCAATTTAGCCATCAACAAGAGCAAAACAGGGGGGAAAGGGGGCTGCTCCCATCTCTCTCTACAACACAGAGCACCTGGTGAAGGCCACTATACTGCTGGAGGGTCCCACAGTAAAAAGGGGAGGTCAGTTCCCATGGCAGATAATGGCAGTTAGGGGTAATGTGTTTACAGGGTGGACTTACCTGATACCTGAACATAGATCTGATATGCTCAGAACAAAGATTAGACCACACATGCAGATGTCTCAAACAGAGAGCCCAGGTGTTTCAGAAATGCCCCCTTGTCTACCTGTTCCCGTATGAACATCGGGCGCTGTGGGATTTGGGGTGAACCTTGAAGAGCTGTAATCCAATCCGACTTTGGGACTCTCTTTCTCTCTCTCTCTCTAAAATGGGACAACAAAGGAGAACCGACCCGAGGGCAAACCCGGCCCGCCACAACAACAGCAGTCTCGGGGCCTATATTTAACAGCGGTGGGAATTGTGGGAGCAGCCATACAGGAACACTTTCAATGCACAGCGAAGGTCGACTGGGACTTAACTTCCTCCTCAGTCTCCAACGTGAGCAGCATTTCAACTCCACCGACCACCCCCCCATACACACACACACACACACACACACACACACACACACACACACACCCAACAGCAAAATAAAGAGATAAGCATTGTTTAGCCAAACAATGGACCACTTTCAAAGTCTCAAAAGCTTCCATTATCACATCCAAGGCCAGCATTTGAAGTCAAGCATGCAATAAACAACTTTACAAGTGGATGGTGAGAGCTTTCTTGGTACAATTATAAACCATAGAGAGGGTCGGATTGCATTGTCCATAGATATGAGCTTTAAGAGCAGGTGCAGGTGGGCGAGAAAGGCCAAAAGACATCAGCAGTGCTACACAAATATTACAGCAGGAAGCTGAGTTCCCTGTCACTGCTCTGTGAGTGCATCGAGCTCACATGTTTCGTGCTTTTAACCTGATTTGACTAATTTTGAAAAAAAAAATACTGTAAAATAGCAAATTCAGCTCGGGTGATTTCAAACTTTAATGTGTGATTAATTGCAAAATAGTTTGAATTTAAAAATGAATATGGCTTAAAAAGAGTGAAAAAAGTTATCAAACCAACCTTGAGTGAGTTTTGGTCTGCCAGGGCTAGCGCCTGCTTCTTCAGCTCTGTGACTTTCTTTTGACATTGCTGGCAGAAGCCTCCCTTCTCCTCCGACTCGGAGATGGAAACCGACCCGGCGCCCTCGGGGGGAGGCCGGCTGCTGCACCGAGCGTCCTCCGCAGAGTGAAGCCTCTTCCTCGGGGTTACCGGAGACTCTCCGCTCGGACATCCCTCCACCTTCAGCATGAGGGGAAAAGTTTGGTTAACTTCGATTGTAGGAATAACAACAGGTCACACCTCCAGTGCGCTGAGGCGTGAGAGTGAAACTGTTTGTTTGTACCTTGACGAACACAAAGCACCTGTCCGAGCGCACCAATGAGATGCAGGTTCATGTTAGGTGGAACAACCTGCGTGATCCTATTTATCGTGTGCAGTGGGACACTTACGGTGAACGTGCGGTTGTTAGGGTCCCCTCCATCAGGAGCTGATTTGCCCCCAAATGAGCTCATTCTCCCGGATCAAGGCTACACCTTCAGGAGAGCGTCTTCGTGATACACCAAACTCACAAGTTGTGCCGCCGAAAAACGCAGGGCAGAGCCATAGGCTAGTCTGAAGAGCTGACTGATGGTTACCAGTCATCTGTCACATTGTACTGGACCAGTAGCTGCTGATCGAAGGCAACTGGTGAGTGAGTGAGTGTGTGCCGTGAAGTTTACAGCGGAGGAGTTTTGGGACTGTAGGTGCGCAGGAGGCGGTGTTACTCCTGGAGTGGGAGGGCTGAAGAAAAACTTTTCCTGTGCAGGGTTGTGGGGGGGGGCACTATATGACGGTTCAGAGCTGTTATAATACCATAGACCACTCTGAGTTGTCTCTATGGTGAACCATGATATATTAGTCCACTAATTCAACCCCATAAAATAGTTCCTCTCGCTCTAAGGCTGGGAAATGATCTTATTCCACTCTGGATCACATGCTCTGACTGTATATCAGCTTTTTCCAGCTCTTCATTGAAGCTATAAGATGCTATACTAAGTGAATTAGGTAAACCCCAGGGTCCATGTTTTATGGCTGCATCATTCTAGGAAATGGAAATATTGTAGATGTCTGATTTACGCATCGTTTTATACACATTTATCCAAATTTCTGCCTGAAGTTTTTAGGTATTTTTGGTAACTTCAGGATCTCCATTTGGATTTTAAATATTTGTCTGCACAGCAGGAGTTTATTTATACTGGGGTTCACGAGAAAACAAGTTAGAAAACTCCATGATATTTTTAGAAAATTATGAATGTACCCTCCAATAAGATCATAAGGCTGACATCATTTTTGTACTGTTCACTGTGTTGGCTCAATTCCACACGACCACATTTTACCACAGTAAAAGGTAGATAAATTGAGTTCAGGGTGCTTTACGCTCCTTATATGGCAATATGTGTTGATTAATAAGTCTATCTGGTCACCCTTTATAATAGAATAGAATAGAAAAGATCATTAGGTTTCTGTTTCAGCTGTGGCCGCTCAGTTTCAGCAACATGTTGCCTCTCTCCAGACGCAGCACCGCCTCTGTGTGCTGTTGGTGTCTGGCGCCATCCTCTGGCAGAAACACAGAACAGCATCTCTCAAACTGAAAGGGTGGAGGTACCAAGGTTAAATATTTAATTGGTAAACTTTAAATATTTCATGTGGGTGATGTAAGCGACAGTGGCCGCATGCTCTGAAACACTTTGTCTTTTTTCCTGCTCTCAAACGACTCATTTAGGGAAACCCTCAGTCTTTTGTCTCCTGGTTGTACAACTCATGACACATTATAGACGATGTGAAGGGGTGAATTGAAAAGTATAAAGGGTCAAACATATAATTCTATCGTCATTTAAAGTTATTAACCGCATTTAAATCGGCTAGGTGTGAAGAGCAGCTTCTATGATTCTGTCAAACCTTTTGGATGTATTTTGGCCATTCGCTTTACGCAGAGCGATATTTAAGAGAATTAAAGTTCATCGCTGGGAAAGACGCTTTTATTCGCTGCGCAATTTAGCAAAAGTGTTCAATAAGACAAACTGATGATGAGTGTGATGCGAGGATGAAGTTAGAGAGTAAGAGAGGATGCTGCGAGGTGCTGTTCAAGGTCCTGAATAGCGGACAGGAGCCGTCAGACGCGCATAACTTGTCCGTCTCCTCACATTTATTTTATCAAATGTACAAAAGCATGAGATCATCCTTTTTTTATAATCTGTGTTTCAATCTTCCCTTCAGGGTACTCTTACCTTTGTTTTTCTCTTCAGCAGGTGACTTGTAAATCCAAATATGATGTCGGAGTCAACGAAGATGGTCCCCAGGTCTATGACGCTGGGGTTGGGCTTCCCAGCTCCGGGAGACCCCGGTGAGTTTGGCAAAGCCATGTGGGCTGCGAGTGTAGCCTAGACAATATTCCACTCCTAGGGGAACCTATTTGACTTGTATATCCATCTAATTCACCTCTCGAGTCGTACCCTCCAAAAAGATCCACAGGGCTTTTTAATCCGGACATCCAGTGACTCACGGTGAGCGCTGTGGGCACGTGTGCGTAAAATAACCTCTCAGATTTCCAGTAGTCCGAGAAGACAATGAAGCAATACAATCCATCCGGCATGCAAAACAAAGGTTCACATCCAAGTGAGATACTTTTTTTTAAGCCATCCCGAGTCTGCTGGTCATGTCTGATCTCTGCAGAGCGCTGCAGGTCTGAGGAGAAGCAGCACCTTGTGCATGAGCTGTTCTCTGTTCTCCTGACTCTCTCTCTCCCCTCTTCTCCCCACCTCTATCTCACTCACTCACTCCCCACCTCTCCCTCTCTCTCTCTCCCCCTATCAGTGATGACCTGCTCTCCCACACCCGATTTGCTGCTGCGTCGTCGTCAGCACTCACGAGAGGATGTAAAACACAATGACACCCCTGCATGGCCATAACCCCTAACGACAGATTCCCTGTAATATTATAATATTCATGCAGGGACTTATAGCGTCTCTATGGCACGCAGTAATGACCTGATCATATCTTACTTTATGATATGTCTTTCTCCTATATAATATCCTACTGTACAGTATACTGTATATGGTTATAGTGTTGCTTTATAGCATTGTATTTCTCACCAGGGAATATCTGATAGGGGTCACTTGATTTCTTATTGATGGTGAAGATCAACAGTGGGGATAGGTATTTTCAAATAAAAATAAAACTGATTTTGATTGATTTTAATACACTTTATTGCAGGCTGTATCAAAATCTAATCAATCACAATGTGCTTTGAAATAATCAACACTGAATAAAACACTTGTGTGACCTCGGAGCAACTTTAATTCAAGGTATTTGTAGCTATTGATGCTAAATAATGCTTCTGATGTCTAAAATTCATGATTGTTGATCAATATTCAATGAATAGCCTTCATCACATCTAATAGGCTGAGGCTAGTTATCCCATAGGCTGAATAGCTGAGGCCAGTAGGTAGTCGTGGTTCAGCGGAGCCATTATGTTGATGTCATTAGGCTGACTGTACAGTATTAAAGAAAATAAGAGTAACTGTGTAAGAAAACTCAACTTAAAACAGGATTCACAGAACATCCTGTCAGCTCAGTTTAAATGTCTGAATCTGAACCAGCTCCTCCTGAGACAGACTGTAGTGATGATGTCATCCACATTGAGCTGCTTCACAGACGGTGAACAGAGGGACAGTATGACAGCAGCACCCATGGTGATTTTACTGAGATACGGGAGTGTTTTCTGATTCACAGCTGGAAACTGCATTCAAATAAGACTGATTTTGATTGTAACAACTGAAACAAAACTGTGTGAATCAATGTCTAGTTCAGTGTTTTGGGTTAAAGGGATATTCCTGTGATTTAGTATTACACTCCCATAATGCTGGAGGACTCCAAAGAGACAGATTTTTTTAAAAAATGGTGAAAATCAAAGCAGCAGAGGTTGAGATATCCTGACTTTTAGTTCCTAGTGGTCAAGCTCCCTGAACACTAGATCCTACATTTCCCATAATTCATTAGACCTTCCCTGCTGAGTAGCTAAATTCCCAAACTCCTTGCCCTCAGTTTGTGACACAGGCTTTCTGTTAAAACCTGTAGAACCTGTTCTCCAAGTCCAGGTAGAGATAATGACATCACTATGACATCATTAGCGTTAATATGTCAGACTCATAGACTGTATAAGAAGAGGACGTATCATCGTGACGTCACCCATTGGTTTGTGGACCACCGTTCTGAAGCCTCATTTTGGCCGTCACCATCTTGATATTTGGTCGTCTCCGTGTTGTTTTTTTGCAACCAGAAGTGACACGAGTGGGTGGAGCTAAGTACAACAATACAATAAGACATTTGTATGCGTCCAAAATGTTATAATTAACTTTCATGAACTTAAAACACACTGTGAAAGGGTTAAAGTTCTACGACAAGAACATCTCCCAGACCGGACTACGCTGCGGTAGCGACCTGTCAATCACAAGGTAGCCACGCCCTAAGGCATCCCCTGCTTTATGGTCTATTTGACTCTAAATGGGACCATCATTTACTAAATGAACATCATGCTGTATTGAAGAAGACTTTAAACTAGCGATTGAGACCATAAAGTCATGTTTACAATGTTTACTGAGGTAATACATCAAGTGAGAAGTAGTAGTGGTAGTAGTAGTAGTAGTAGTAGTAGTACAATCAGACTTCTTTTTGCAACCAGAGGAGTCGCCCCCTGCTGGCTATTAGAAAGAATGCAAGTTTAAGACTCTTCAAAATTGGCTTCACTTTTCAGACCTGAAGGTTCCTGCCTGGTCAGACTTTAGAAAGCGGCCTCCAAAGCCACAGAAGACATTATACAACTGTTTTCACAGGTTGACTGTTGGTCATCATGACAAGTAAGCTGATCTTGAAGTGTAAAATTGGTGGGGTGCCTCTTTCATTAAAAAAAAAAACAGTGGGATAGCTAAAGGTAAATTATATTTAGGGTGAATTTTCCCTTTAATTATTTGACACTTTTGATGTATAGCCTATTGGTTCAGATGGCTGTCAAAAAAGTTTTAGCTCAACTTTAATTCATGTAATTCAGTTTCAGTTTCAGCTCAGTGGGACAGAAAGAAAAAGTTTGTGGTGCTTTTACAAGTTTTTATTTTTCAGCAGGTCAGAGATGATTAAAATAATCAAGATTTAGACTCATGCAACAATGATGGTTTGACAGCCGAGCAGAGGGGGGTAAATAATAAATATTCTAGGGATGAATAAATTATATTTGATCCCACAAACACCTCGCAATCCACTCTCACACACACACACACACACACACACACACGCACACACACACACACACACTTTTTGAGAGAGGGGGGAGGCTACATGGGCTTGTCAGCAGACCGATAATTACAATCCATAGTAAAGATGATTTACCACGTCCGTCACCCAGTGGGGGGGTCTGGGTGGGTCTCCCTCGGCCGCTGATGAAATTCCGGGGACGGGATCCCCTGGGAGCGCGTGTGCTGCTACATCTGCTGCCCTCGCGCATGCACGCACAGGGGGATCGCTCTGGGCATCTCATTAATGCCTCTCCTATGTCTTCTTATCCTCCTGCCCGTGAGACCCTCCGTCTGCAGCTTCTCCTTCTTTGTGAGAAACGTTTAGCAAATATTGATAGTTCTTGGCGCATGGAGGAGATGAAAGGGAGACGGAGAAGGGGGCTGTCTAACAGGAGAGGGGGAATAATCGGTGCACACTGCTTTCATGAATGATTTATGCAGTAGAAAGTAGCCTACACCTTGGGAAAAAAGGCATCCGGATTTTCTTGTGTCAGATTTTGAGTCTTTATCTGGTTTTCCCACCAAACTAAAATAAAAGATCTGAACGAAAACGTGTGTTTAGAATTTAATTAAAGCATTCACAGTCTAACTGAGTTCAAATGTGGACTAAAACAGAGTTTAATCAGTGTAACAGAGAACAAAAGTCCAGGAAATGTGTCATAAATCAGGTTAGAAGCAGAAATAAGTGACCCATGTCCAGTGGTGGAACTAACTGTGCGTTCCAATACCCACACTACTATACTTTTTAGTATGCCAGAAAAAGATTTAGGCTACCTTTTAGTCGACTACATACTGCAGCTGCCCTTACAAAGTATATATACTGTTGCATGCAGTATGCATACAAAGGGACATACTACTACGTCAAAACATTGTGCCTCAACCTTTTATGCTCTTGCTCATATATCCACTGCCAGAGGAATCTGGGTCAGAATAGCCAGAAAAGTAAGCATGCTGGCTTGCATATTGCAAAATGAGACTGGATGTAGTAGGGCATCCTGGTATTTTTGGCATACTGCATTAGACATACTATGTATTGGGCCATACTAAATATTTTCCTGGCATACTAAATAGTATGGTAGTATGGGTATAAGAACACACAGTTGGTATGTCTCAATGCATAGTATGTCTAATGCAGTATGCCAAAAATAACAGGATGTCCTACTACATCCGGTTGCATTTTGCAGTATGCAAGCCAGCATGCTTACTTTTCTGGCTATTCTGACCCACACTCCTCTGCGCAGCGGACATAAAGGTCAAAGGTCAAAGCGCAATGTTATGACGAAGTAGTATGAATTGTGTGCATACTAGATGCAACAGTACGTACTTTGTAAGGAGCTGCATTAAGTGCTAAAAGGAAAAAGAACAAGTATGCGATTTTGAGTGTAGCCTAAGTACATTTACTCAAGTAGGCCTACGTACTTAGGTACAAATTCGAGGCCTACTTGTAGCCTACTTTACTTTGAGTATTTCCATTTTATATAACTTTATACTTCTTCTCCACTATATTTGTCTGACAGTAACTAACTAGTTACTTTCAGATTATAATTTTCTTTCTGTCCAGTGAAAACCATGTATCTCCATATTTGGTGATTTTGAATTTGAACGTTTGTGATAAACTGAAGGAGTAATTGTTCCTTTATGGATTTAGAATTAAATTCTCCTACTTCTTAAACTAAATAAACTATTTAAAATTATTTTTGGATCAGCTGGAAAATACACAAAGCTGAAAACAGGGCTGTTTTTTCTGACTCTTTAGTGATACGTGGTTCTCACAGAACAGCGAGATTAATCTTCCCAACTTTATATAAAGTAGTTAAAATGATCACAACCTTAAACTTATACAGCAGCATTAATGCAGCAGCAACATTAATCCAAAAACATCATATATATATATATAATAGTAAAACACTGACAGAGATCATTTTCTGCATGAGTACTTTTACTTTTGATACTTTAAGTCAATAATACTTACATATTTTTACTTAATGTAGGACTTTTACTTGTTAGGGAGTATTCTCACATTGTGTTATTAGTAATTTTACTAAGTAAAGGATCTGAATACTTCTTCCACCACTGCCCATATCTAAATATTTGTGTACATTGACCAAAAATAATAAAGTAATAAAGTCATTTTTCTCTAGTTTGGAAAATTTGATGTAAAATGTCAGCAGATGCAGTGATTTTGCAGCAAGTTTCAGTACTTTGGACAGCAACCATCCCTGCAGACTCTCGTCCCATCATCATCATCATCCCACACGGACTCAACAGAGACAAATTATTCTTTATTGACTTGTTTTAATCAGTACCTCTGAATAGCGGCAAAAGTAAAGCAGCAAAAAAGACGGGTGTTACTGCAACAGCAGAGCTGTTAAAAATGTTGTATGTGTGCCAGCAGAATGAAATTACCGAAGCCTGATGATTTTTACAGCCCCCCACAGCTCCTGGACTGCAGGTAGCATTGTAACACAAGGGGGCACAATGAGAGTAGAAGACAGAGAGACACATTAAGGAAACAGAGGAAATCACAGTTGTTCAAAAATCATTTAAAGTCAGGCCTTGAGAGATGGTTTCCTTTTTTTTTTAAAGATCCATTCAAAAGCAGCATTTTTCCCAAGCTGGCAGCATTTGTCTGACTGGTCAAGTGGTCCTAAACATTTCACAATTTTCTCAAAGAACTGTTGAACTGTTGAGAACCACTTAATCAGAGGGACCACACGCTTCTTCAGGGAAAAGTCTGTCCTTCAAACTGTTGACTCCACTAGTGAAAGAAAAAAACAACAGCAGCTAGAATTAGTTTTCTGAAATGATCCGTTTATGGCAGATTTTAGACCCTACATGTTACAGCAGAAATCTACAGCAACAAGCTGTGTGTAAAGGGTGCTTACCTGGAGAAGGTGAGCTGTGTGTCCTCGCAACGGTGTTTCCTTGGTGTCATCCCAGCCCAGAACTGAGTGACTGCAGCGTTTGCAGCTCTTTATATAGTGTTTTGGGGCTAGGTTCATACAAGCCTCTCATTCAGGCAGGAATGAGGCCCATGCTGGTCCGACCGGCTGAGCTGGGTTCCACCAGCGAGGAGCTCGACGGGGCAGCCGCCCTCGAGACACAGATAGCAAATACCAGACACTGCAGCCTGAGAGGTCACATGGACATATGGCATATTTTTTATGTCATCTTTGTCTTTTAAGTTTCATATCTGGTTGATTTATCTCACAGTAAGAGCTCACAGAAAGCTCCATGTTTGGGTTTGATGTAGTATTTCTCCTAAAGGCCTATTGCAATGAATCCAATTATTATTCAGGACACATTTCTTTAGAGAACACAAAGGGACTTTGCACACTTAGAGAAATGACCTCCAACAATTGGTTAGACGTGTGCTAATTCATACAGAAAACCATGTCAAATTTGTAGATTGCCTCAGCCAGGAGCGGTATATGCAGTTTCATGTGAGTTTCAGCGTTTGGTGCAACACAGTAGCAATCACAGGACACACTGCTTTGAATAAAGAGATTTATTTCTGTTTTTTTTTCCACAGAAAGAAGAAGACCATCAAATTACTTTTACACACACTCACAAACACCCTTTTTGAATACAGCAGTGTGACACTAACCACAATGGGAACAGCAGGAACAATTTCAAGTCATTTAAATTAGTTTTGACACATTAATCACAGACGATTTCCTTACAGATGTTAACATCACAGTGCAAAATAAACTGACCTAGATTGATTTAATTAAAACCAAACAAGAGTAGCGATGTTTAACACCGCTTACAAAGATAAGGAAGCACACAAAGTCATTTGTTTGTCATCGTGGACGCAAATAATATAAGAAGACATTCAAAATAAATTGGAGAGCACAGAAACTGCAGGCTCACACAATAGTCTGATTTTCCCTTTTCCATTTCAAAGAGAGATATGCGACTCTTCCAGCTTGGTAATCAGTGCAAGAAACAGGCTGGATGAGTCTGAAAAGGTTTTTGTAGTACCTGTTTGAGCAACAGGAAATGAAAATCTCTGCTTCGGGGCCGGTGGACAAGTGTTACACGTTGAATAACATCCCAGATAATAAAAAGACAACCTGGTCTTCGTTAGTTTACATGGCACTTTTCCAGCATCTCAGTGTAAAAAATAAGCATAAAAATACAATCTGTGACTGTACCCTGTAGGTTCAGATATCCTGAATATATTGCTATGTTACTTCATAAAGTAATGTTACAGCAGTCAGAGTTCTTTAACTCTTTTTGTGAATATAACAATAATGATTTAACCATTATCCTGTTGAATGACTAACGGGAGGTTTCAGCTCTCTCCATGTTAAAACAGGTGACGTTCACCCTTAATCCCTGATTGGACATTCACATACATATACTACTGTGCAACAATGAAAACATACACATACATGTAGTGCAGTGGTTTCACAATGTGGTGCTATTAATGGGTTTGGAGGGAAACAGAGTAAGCAGTGATGGCTCTAAAAAAGGAAGCAAATCTAAGCATTCACAGAGACAGCAACTCTGTGAGATTCAACAGGACGGTTGTCGGACGGCGTGTCGAGGACGGCCTGGGAGGAAGTGGATGCAAACAGAGGACGGTTCCTGTTGGTTGAGGTAGCGTCAGCTCACAGTCCTGTCGGGGTGGCAGTGAACTCGATCACCCCGCTCTGAGACGGAGACAAAAAGAGAGACAGGATTAACAGGAAGCACTGGGGAGGTGAGAGGTGGCTCCTGACTGCTGGTGTGCACACACAAGCACAAACAAACACACACACAAAGACACACACTGGTCAGCCTGGTGTAAAACAGGTTTGGTATTCAGAGGGTGGACAGGCATTAAAGGTGATCAGATTTTACCTGATGGGGTTTTGATGAACAACAGAGAGGTCTGAGGCATGCTTTACTTGAATTAAAAATTAAAAAAAGGTCATGGTTGCTTCTCAAAACCAGAATTACTTTAATTATAAATTAATCTGTTTATCGTTTGTTGGATTTATAGACTAAAAGATTAATCATCATAAAATAGAGAAAAAGTCCAGTCATAATTTACCAGAAATTGATTTACATTGGTAAAATAAAACAGTAAAACCAGGAAATACTCACGTTTTAGAAACTGGAACCTGTAAATGTTTGACATTTTTGCTTTTAGAAAGGGATCAAAATGGTTTCTGTTTCATTTTCAGTCAATGAACTAATCGATTAATCACTTTTTTTCTTTACAAATATATTTTTCAATTATAATTACCAATTTCTCTCTTACTCTCTTTCTTTCAATCTTTTGAAATCTCGTTTAATGCATTTTATTACACGGCTTTGTTGAATACTCGATTCTGATTGGTCAATCACGGCGTTCTACGGTCTGTTATTTCTTCATAGCAGACCGTTGCTATGTATAGCAGACCGTTGCTATGTATAGCAGACCGTTGCTATGTATAGCAGACCGTTGCTATGTATAACAGACCGTTGCTATGGGCGCAGTTCTGATGTCGGACTCTAGAGGACCGTTTTTGTGTCAAATTGTTGATTTCTTAAGTAAGTAGCCGTGTAATAAGCGGGATAATGTACAGCGAGCCCTGTCGGGGTTTCTTTCACAACGATGAACGGCTCGCTGTACATTATCCCTTACTTACTGCGTATCGTGTAAGTGGTATTTAAAGGGGAACACCACCTAAATGAAGAATTCCAATATGTTATTTCCATGGCTTCGGAAAGTTCAATCAATATTTGTGAACATGAGCTACTCTCTCATAGCCAGAAACAAGTGAAGTAAGTCTCAAACTTGTGATGTCATGCAGTAACGCGTTAACTTTGACAGCCCTAGTATAAAGTCTGGAGCTGCTCCATAGACAATGAATGGGAGGCTGATTTTATGGACCCACAGAATGTTTGTTTTCTTTTTTTATACACCATTGAGCTTTATTTTATTGTAGTGATCTCAGTTGTGAAACAGAAAATGTTCCCATATACTCAGAACATTCCCCTGGGTGCTCTCAGTGTCATCTATAACATCTCTCCCTATTCATTGTCTATGGAGCAGCTCCACACTTTATATCCTATGACATCACAAATTTGAGTTTTCGCACTCTAGTTTTTGGATTTGGGGGAGAGTTGTTCATGTTTACAAATATTTTTTGGACCCTCTTAGACCATAGAAATAACATGTATGAATTTTTAAAATGGGCGGAGTTCCCCTTTAAATTACAATATGCAGGAGGGCCCCGTGGACACTTGGTGATTAGCACTGTCGCAAGCCAGAAAGCCAGCAGGGACAACTGAGTCCTTCCTGTGCTGATGTTCTCCAACCGTCTGGTGCCGGGTGAATTGGCAGCTCTCAGCTGCCTGTAGGTGTGAATGTGTTTGTTGTGTATACATGTGTGTTTTAGTCCTGTGATAGACTAAGCTAGACAGGGGTGTCTTGTACAATGCATGCTGAGATACACAAGCGGTTTATAAAAAGAATGGAAGGATTGATAATAGACACAAGGGCATGCACAACAAAGAAAAAGGGAAGCTAAGCAGGCATGCTAAAGAGGATCTTATGCTCAATATGGGAAATACACAAACTGGGACACACGTTCACATCTTATTTACCTCATCATCATCATCATCATCATATTCATCATACTCATTAAATTCACCAAATACTGTCTGAAATTAAACAAAACAAACATGTAATTATAGACAGAGAATTATACCAATCTGAGGGCTATGCTAGCATGCATATTAAGATAAAGTTGTTGACAGAAATAAAGATATGAAGCAGCCAGAACAATACTGTAGGGTTACCTTGGTTTTTTTGCTCATGAGTTGGACTAAAAAGGCCACCACTTCCTTTTTGCCAGCAGCATGGGCCTATGACAGGTGAAGAAGAAGAATGAATAAGAGTTTCACTTCATGAACTGTGTTATTAAAAGTGGAGTACATGTGCCGAGAACACACCACTTGAAGTGCTGTCTGTCCGTCATAGCCGGGTTTATTCAGATCAGCTCCAGCAAGGCTCCAGATCTCCAGGCCCTCCAGGTCACCGCTGGCTGCCAGGCTGACACACAGGAGGACACGACAGAGTTATTACAGTGTTTCCCTTAATCAAACAATCACATAGCCACTGGGTGAAGGACAAGCTGTTGTGTAAAGAGACATACAGGGACAACATCACGGGAATAAATCGATAACGATGGACCTCTTGACTCGGTTTGTTGTTTTCGTTTTTATCTTAATAGCGACACAAGTTCATTGTACATTACAAAAGGCGTGTTTCTGAAACTGAATTGGAACCATCGTGACAAAACCTGTCGGGTGTCTCAGGTAGATAAATAACAACAGGGGACGACACAGACGTAGAACAGATCCGGAGCTATGCTGCCGGGGAGCATTCCTACAGTTTGTGTAAGAGTGGGGCGACTGGTTGAACCTGTGTCAGCTATGTAGGATGGGTCACTGTGATGATGGCTGAGCAAACGAGAAAGTTGTGACTGTACATGTGTGCGATCGTTTGAAGACACGGTCGTTGTGCGTCTCACCTGCACAGTTCAGTTCCTGCTTCATCCAGCCCGTCTCTGGAGAAGTGTGCTCCGGTCTTTCTCAGCAGCTTCACCACCTCCTTGTGCCTAAGTTAGTTAGAGAGCATCCAATAGAGCCATATACTTAATACTGTATATGTGATATATAATAGCATATCATTCAGCTGATACTGAAATCATCACCTCATAAATCCTGTAGGATAACTTGGCAATAATGTTGTTTTCAAACAGTTTAATTTAATGTTGTTTGACTTTCATTGAGTCAGTGTGGCAGTGATTTTAGTTTGGCATGTAAGAACAAGTTCCTTATCCCCTGCAATCAACCACCCACGCAGGAGTCACTTCCAGTGACACTTGTAGTGACAGGAACTTTTCAATAAATCAAAAGGGCCTGAACATGTTAATCACTGAGCTGAGTTTATAAATAAGAGCATGTGCTTGCAATGTAATAAAGTTCAAATTGACGCTTAATTGTTTAGAGGTATGTAGAGGCACACACAGCCAAGGAAAATATGAATAATGATTTAGACGTCTTCCTGTAGAGTGTTTAAGAAGCCAGTATCTCTCATCTGTGAAACTGGGAGCAGGTTGGTCGGACTGGTTCAGAGGACACTCCCCATATTTGTTCTTTAACCCTTCTTTCTCCACGCGTTCTGCCACTCCTTATATGGGCATCGGGCTGTGGTGCACTGTGAGATGTCAGTGACATTGAAAGCGCGTCGGACATGGTGACAAAAACTCAAAACTCCAGTTCTGTTACTTAGTGGCATTTCATGAAAGACATTTTAGGAAGGGCAAAGCAAACAGAGAGGTGTGCGTAACATCAGAAGCGTAACGACAGGTGCTAGCGCTCTGATGCATCCCTCTACCATCACAAAAGGAGACAAGTCCATACTTGCAGTGCCAACCGTTAAAATAGGACAACAGCCTTTTGGCACAGCTTCGACAAATACAAACGTTTTCACCCTGAGGCTCAACATAGCACTAAATCTGAAACATTAAGCGTGGCTTTTCCCTGATAGACATTTACACAGCAATGTCAACGAATGACAAAAAAAAAAAACAGCTTTGGTAATAATAAACAGTCTAAACTGTCAGATGACAATTAACCTAATTAGTTTATAATTGTTGCCTGGCCTCTAAACTCCATTACGAGTTGCTCCCCTGGTCTCAACCCCCCTCTGACAGCCGCGGCTCCCTTCCTGTCATTTAGGCAGAGCCACATTCCCTACCTTGCAGCAGCTCAATGAAGCTTAATGAAGTCCCGTCTACAGCAGCTATTAACAATATATTTTCAGGAAACACTCAATGGTTGCTAATGGCCAAAGGGGGATTTTAAATGGTGCGTTTGCAACTTCATAAACGGCATTATTACTCTAACAGACGGATAAAAACTAACACATCAGCCCTTATTCTTTAAAATGAGTTTTACCTGAAGCGCACGGCATTGCTTAGGGGTGTGTCCCCGTAGCGATCTTTAGCATAGACTGTAGCTCCGTGATTCAGCAGGTACTCCACCAGTTTGAGGTGGCCCTCACAGGCGGCAACATGTAGGGGTGTACGTGCATCGTAGTCCCCCAGACAGAAGTTACTGCCCTGTGCCAAAGACAGACACGAACACATCAGTTTACTTCACCTGGTGGTTAAAGGATAGGTCTGGTGATCGTCTAGATTTTCCTTATTTTCAACAAATCTGAAATAAAATGGAAAGCAACAATAAATTGATCCTATTATAAGTTTGATCTGTGAGGCCAAAGCATGAAATACCTTTTTTCTTTGTGCCATAGAGCTTAATTGTCCACAAACTATTAAAAACACATCAATAAAGCACACAGTGGCACTGGGTGTCGTGTTCCCTTCATTACATGAACACTGGTGCTGTAGTTTACAATGAATGAGGCTGAGTGCCACAGACAGTGTAGGAAAGTCAGAATTTATTGAGAGATTGTCGGTTTATAGGATGTGTTGACAATAACAAAAACATAAAATATCACCAGCCTTATCCTTTAAAACATTTCTGTAACCTTCCTATAAGGCTGCAACTAACAATTATTTTCGTTGTTGATTAATCTGTCGATTATTTTCTCGATTAATCGATTAGTTGTTTGGTCTATAAAATGTCAGAAAAATGGTGAAAAATGTGGATCAGTGTTTCCCAAAGCCCAACATGACGTCCTCAAATGTCTTGTTTTGTCCACAACTCAAATATATTCAGTTCAGACTTTTTTTTTCTTAAAAAATGACTCATTAATTAATTACCCATTAATCGATTATCAAATTAGATGGCGATTAATTTAATAGTTGACAACTAATCGATTTATCGTTGCAGCTCTAGTTCTTCATTACCTTTCAGCAGCACATGTAGAGGCAACAAACAAGTAAATGAGGAGTAGGAGGATGAATGAAAATCAAAGTGAAAAAAGATATGGACAAAGTTCATCACAAGCAGGGCACATGAATTAAACGATTGCTGTGGGCGTGAAAGTAGCACATTTAGTAGCACATTTACACTTTAGATTTGTCCATAGAAACTGTAGGCTAATCCAAGCAGCGACTGCATACAAGTCGAGCCACGTACAAACATGCACACGTGACCGCTGAGGCAACTCTAGGCCTGCCTTACCAGTCCAGCCTCATGTTTGGTTAGGCTGTGTGTTGTTTCCCATACCCCTTTAATATGGGATAGTAGTGACCCTGGAAATTTGTTGGTGAACCATCAGGGTGAAAAGGTTCACCTGAGTGCGTTTACCCTACAAAACAAACATGATCGAGATAAGACTGGTAAAGTGCTGCTCTGCTGGCTTTAAAGTCGAGCGCTAAGCTGTGTTTAGAGTGTCATAGCCTCAGAAGGTTGATAGTTAATCCATTTAATACAGCTATAGCATTGATTAATTACTGTGTGTTTGGTAGAGAGAACAACAGTGTAAGAGAAAGGAGCATGAATCAACTGACCTGCTACTTTCTAGCTACAGACTGTGTCTGAGACCGTTTCCCTGGTCTAACCAAAGTAGCACTACACACCTCGACCATGACCATTATTAAAACCAAGTACCGTTCTAGGCTCACCAATGAGCACCTACACATGCGCATGCTACAAAAAAGTTTACCTTTTTATGCAATCAGAACAGAGGGATCTGCATCTGCATTTATCACACTCCCTGTAACATCCAACATCATAGCACTACTTTGAGAGGGCACATACACTGAGAGGGTACTGACTGAGTTAATCTTTGCACAT
The DNA here is from genome assembly GCA_916701645.2 of Sebastolobus alascanus. Lineage (NCBI taxonomy): Eukaryota > Metazoa > Chordata > Actinopteri > Perciformes > Sebastidae > Sebastolobus > Sebastolobus alascanus. The sequence goes on from CAKAOJ020000169.1 coordinate 920,931, forward strand.
AAACTATTAATTAAAAAACAATACAGTGTTTTTGAGAATCGATACAGTATCGCAAAAAAAATATTGCGATGTTTTCTTTTCTAGAAGAGGCACTTTTTATTTATTTTATTCAGAAGATTCTGTCTTGTTTTCGTTTACTTGAAATGTAGGCCTTAGGTTCATTGTGCTAGAACTAATTTTAATATGGTAAAGATATCTATTTGTTTTCCATACAAGTGCCATACACATTCAATGTATCTGTATGTTTAAAGTATCCTACTTTTTAACAATAAATAGTGTTGAAATTGAATGGAAATGTCTGTTGTTGATTTTATTTGATAGACGTATGGCATAGGCTGTAGGTCGTAATTTAGACTTTATGAGGTTTGAACCTTTGCTGAGAAGAAATTTTAGCAACTAGACTTTTTTTGGGGGGCATTTTTGCCTTTATTTAACAGAGGACTATGTAGAAATGGGGCAGACAGAGAGAGGGGTATGATATGCAACAAAGGTTCCAAAGCCGGAATCCAACTCAGACCATTGCGGTTATGTGGCATGTGATCTAACCACTCGGCTGCCAAGACGCTCCGGACCTCTTTGAATCTTAATTGACCTTAGGACATTTCCCTGTACAACACTTAACCTGAAACAGACCATAATAGCCCCAGGGTGTGTGTAGGGTTATTAAAGGGTTATTACGTTCTAGACAAACATTCAAAAACAGGTAGCGATTATCAACTGTACACGTGTACCTGAGATCGTAGGGTTGCTTACCATTTCCTTTAGGGCTTCGAAGGCCTCGATGTCTCCGATCTTGGCAGCAGCACACGCCAGAGGGGGAGTCAGGGCATCACGGATGGCTTCCAGCTCCTGTAGACACCACAGACTTTAATCAGAAAACTACTACTAGTCTGAATGTGTAAAAATGAATAAACTTCACCTTTTGTTGGAATAGACGTTCAACATTGCATGCATAATAGCTGTTTGTTTGGTGAAATGACAGGTAGTCCCGCTATTTAAGTCTGTGTGTAGGCGGCGCCCTCACCTCCTTGCAGCTGACGCTTAGAGACTTAGCGATGACCTGGATGAAACGGCTGTCGCTCAGACACAGCTTTGCTCCTGCCAAGTCACAACTCATTTCACCTCGCAGGTTCTGAGCCATCAACTGGACAGAATAACACACACCTGAGCTTCACTTTTTTCCTGATTATTATTATTATTATTATTATTATTATTATTATTATCTTATATGTGGAGATCCTGGTCATCTACAAACTCTCTACATAGAAAAAAGTGTTAAAAGCGATGCTACCTTTGATAGTAGACACCAACCTTTTTCTTGGCATCCAGATTTATGTCTTTCTTGGCCAGTACGTAGGACAGCTTTGACAGGGCAGCCTCTGGAGTCATGTCACCACCAGCTATCAGCCCTGCATCCATCAACACCTGAGAAGTCATAGGTATAGTATATATAAGACGTGATTGATTCTCTCAACTGGACAGTCTCTCCATTTGGTAAAAATGGGCCAGGATTAAATGGTAGGTGTGATGACGTGCCTTGCCAGTGTTGTAAGATGCAGACACGGTCCCCCTCAGACACTGGGTGCAGTTGATGATGATGACACCAGAGTCGGTGGCCTTCTTCAGCTCATTCAGCAGGTCAGGACGGTTATCGGGGGCATTTCCGCTGCCGTAGGTCTCCAGGACCACACCCTCCATGGGCGGCTGCAGGAAAGCCCTCACCTGGACGCAGACATACAAAGGATTCACATTATAAACTCCCCAAGATTTACGGCCAACTGAACTGGCTTCTCAGCTGTGTAGAATCAAATTGAGGAATTAGTATTCCATGTTATTTTTCCTGCAGCACCCTTTCACTCCGATGCATGAGACCATCCACTCTCCTAAAAGCCCATCTGGTGCCGTCTATGCAACCAGTATCTCAGTCACTGGTTGGCTGGCACCGGGAGGCCCTATACCACATCATTAGCCATGGCGTATGACTAGAATGGCAGATGACTGAAATGGCGGGAAGGAGAGCAATCAATCTGAAGGTGTTAGCAAGCATAAAGTCACTTGGCAAAGCAGTCACCATAAAACGTAAGAAGAAGGTGACATTAAAAGTGCCAGGTTCGGTCAGTATTCTTTTGACGTGGTAAGCAGTTTGACAAGAAATGTTTTGACGCAGATTACCAATGAAGCTCTCATACGACGAGAGCCTGGTGCATAATCAAAATGTAACCTCGTAAAAGGCAGTTAAAGGCCGTAAGGAAGTCTTGATAGCCGAGCTGGGCAGTGGGAGCAGATTGAGACAGTAAAGTCGCTCTCCCAGCAGCCTCTGCAGGGGGGGAGGTGCAGCTAAACGTTACAGTATCTACGGCAGTCCTCCCTCTTTACAGGGTGATTGGTCATGGCCCATAACTCCTTCTCATCTTTCTCTGGGCTGAGCTTTGATGGCAGTTTACATGACCGGGAAGGTAACGGAAGATGGGTAATAGCGCAATTAAATTAAAGTTAACTATATTTTATTGCAGTTAGACAAAACAGCAGTTTTGAGCAGTCGGTTACCTTTGAAGAACATATCTTTAATTACATGGAGAAGGAAAACTTTGCACCATGCTGTTAACATTTCTAATTTACTCCTTTCATCAGTTGACTACATATAATTTGGTGTTGATTTGAATTTATGTAATTACCCATAAATAATCAAAAGGCATCAGATTATACTCTTGAGATAAAGTGAATTTTAGTGTTATATTTAAAGCAGGTAATGAGTGATCAATAATGTGATTCCTTTGTGTGTGTTTACCACAAACAGTCTGGACACATCAGTCAAGTCTGTGCAAGAAGCAATACATCAAACTATGAGCTGCTGAATAATTCCCCAAAGAAAAAAAAACATCTAGTAATTATTCTGCGGTGTGTCACATCAACCAAAGACCAAGGACGACCAGTAACCCCTGGACGTTAGGTGGCTGTGACAGAGACAGAGTAAACATCTCTGGTCCGGTTCAGTTCAGCTGAGCGACTCACAGTAGCAGCAGTGATTCCTGGGAACAGCCGGAGCAGGCCCACGTTCCTGTTCAGCTCAGTGCTCACTTGAAACTTTGCTGTGGTGTTTGCCCTCCACACTGTTTCCCAGTTGACTAAAAGAAAAGATGGAGAAAAAACAGATTAAAAGTGAAGAAAAGTGGCATTTATTTCCCACATGAAGACAGACCCATTACACCTCCGGCTCACTTTTAATGTCCACTTCAAAGACGACCAGAGGATCCAAGTTAGGAGAGGAGAACGCATTGAAACTCCCAGCATCCACCTTGGTCACACGGTTCCCTCTGTAGAGTTTGTTGAAGAAATACAAGCACACCTGAATAGAGACAAAGATAGATTTAATGCACAACATTCGCTCTTCTACAAAGACAAAATCCTTTTAATATGTACATGAAAACCTGTGAGCACACATCTAAAGATGGAACTGTTTTATCAAAACTCATTTAGAGCTGCAACGATTAATCAATTAGTTGTCAACTATTAAGGTTATCGCCAACTATTTTGATAATTGATTAATCGGTTTGAGTAATTCAAAAAAATAAGTCAAAATTCTCTGATTGCAGCTTCTTAAATGTGAACGTGTTCTGGTTTCTTTACTCCTCTATAACAGTAAACTGGGTAGTGGACAAAACAAGAGGACATCATCTTGGGCTTTGAAAAACACTGATCCTCATTTTTCATCATTTTTTGACATTTTATAGACCAAACAACTAATCGATTAATCGAGAAAATAATCGACAAAGAAAATAATCGTTAGTTTCAGCCCTAAACTCTTTAAAAAATGCCTGTCAGAGAAAAAATATTAGTCAGTTTTCAGTACACTCCCCGGTAGTAAAATTAAAGTCAATGTCAAGACACAGTGTTTACTGCACTTTGGTCGTAGATAGATGGACACAGATAACTCTTTCCAGTGTTCCTGTTCTGGTATTTGTTGTTCGGTGTTGCGAAACACCGTCGTTAGAAAGCATTCTCATCAGACAAGTCGTTAAGCAGAGCTTTTGTTACCTTTTGAATGCCAATAGTGTCGACACCCGTCTATGCAGATCACACCGTATTTTCTCAACAGATTAACAAATATATAGGGTTATAATATTACCAATTTTCACTTGTCAGTTCATTTAATTTTTAATTTATTAACCCCACATATAAAATCTTGATAGAAATAAAAGGAAAGCTCACAAAAGAAAGTCACATCTAGAGTCTCATATTCACTCTGTTTCTCTCTTACATTCACAAATACAGCAATTCTTAATTTTCCCTCTTTGAGGCTGCCAAATAAATGATTCTAATAATCTAATATTGTCGAGGTGAGGAGCATTTATTTCCCATCTCCTTTTTTTTCTCCTCACCTCAGGAATGACAAACTGGCCAGCAATCAGCAGCGCCCCCAGCAGGTTGTCTCTGCCGTCATTCCTCATCTCATAGATCGGCACCTGAACACAGATAAAAGTGTCTCGTCTTAAGGAGGGCAGGAAATATTTAAAGTGCTGCAGACAGATTTTTTTTTTTTTTTTTGTTTGTTAGGCCCTTGAGGAAAGCAGCTCTTACCTGTGATCCGGTGAGAATGACTGGTTTGCCCAAATGTTCGCACATGAAGGACAGGGCAGAGGCAGTGTAAGCCATAGTGTCTGTGCCGTGGAGAATCACAAAACCGTCATAGTTTTCATAGTTTTTCTAGACAAGAAAAAAAGACCACACAATGTGGATCATTTTAGATTTTCTACCATTGTATATGCTGTATTTATGAGCTATATGAATATTATAGGTTTAATTGATGCCTAGCTTTTAAAAAGCATAAATTATTAGGTGCTTATTTAGAAACGGATCCAGCAGCAAGTACCTCAATGTCCTTTCCAAATCGACCCCAGTCGTCTGTGGTCATATTGGAGGAGTCCAGCAAAGGACTGTACTCTATAATATTGTAGATTATCCTCTTATTGTCTTTACTTAGCCTGGAAGAGAGAGAAGTTTATTATATGGGAGTTTCTGACGTTATATACACAAATGTAATTATCATCTATACAAAAACAAAACAGGACAAACCACACAAAATAAATCAGTAATTTTAGTCGACGTTCACTCCAAAAACACATAGAAGAACACGTGGTTAAACAACTGATTTGTTATCTCCACTGTGACAAATGATTATTTGTCTTCATCATGCTCGTTTAACAAAGTCGGATGAAGTTCTGGTTAAATTTGAGAAGTGAGTTTAAAGAAGGATAGGGGAATGCTGAAAACCAAGCTGACTTTATGAAGCGAGACAAAGTCTATCTAGCCGGGCCTTCTGTCTCAGCAGCAGGGTGCCGAAACCTGTTTCAGACACACACAGAGAGTTTTGGAAGTGTAAAAGGGAGGGGCACGGTTGGCACACTGTTAAAGAGAGACAGCACTTTCAAATTTGCCATTTTCCCTTTCCACTGTTAATGTTGTGTGAAGCTTTACCGCTGTGTATTGTAAACACAGGCAAAGCTGAGGGATGATGTCTTCAGGGTTATTTGTGTCATCAGGTTAGGGCGAAAGTCCATGTTTCTTTTTCCTTCCAATTTCAAGAGAGGGAGCCTTTCATGTATACATATTTATGTCGCCTCTAAGTGGAGTTTAACTCGGGCGTCCCACGGCCCCACCTGCGACAATCCGTATAAAGCAGCGTGACCGGCTCAAGAGCCATGGAAAGATTTTCCTTTTAATCTCCCTTTTAAAGAAACGGGGTGGGACACCCATCTCCCCCCCACACACATACATTACCATAGGGCAGCCTTATAACATGAAGATAGGAGCTGAATGGAGCAGGGGGGGACGGTTCACCCAACCAGGGGTCCTACTGACACTCCTCTAATTAGCCTCAAATCCACACACGACCCTACAACATATGTTGTTCATAATCTTGAAGCCACAAGAAAACACTATTTAAATCACCAATTATTCATCTATCTGGCAGTGTACCCTAAGGTGTACACATTAGCATACCCGTGCTAAGATGCCCCATAGCTTAGGAATAATGAATGTCTGTGTGTGTATATGTGTGATTGGGGACTCGAGAAGTGGAAGAAGAGGGTTTGAGGTGGGGGGGGGGCAAACAGCCTTGTGGCGTTGCCTCTCAACATAAAGCTTTTCAATAAATCAATAAACTAATTCCCTCCTTCAACATGGGCTGGTACTGCATACTATCAACAGTATTAGACTTGCATATGAGCCTACTTCCGTTGATATTATTAACACTATGCCAACTCAGGGATGAGCAAATATTAAAAAGGAAATCATGCTCTATTTGTGAAGGTGTGAACAGTCCTCAAAAATAATTTTGATAAGCCTTACAAACAGATCTTTACCATACATCCCACTTCCGCTCAGCCAGTATTCACAGTCAACATGAAGGGAGTATGGAAATGAGTGAGTAGGGGTAAGTTTGGGGTAGAGGCGCCCCCACTATCACCGACAATTAAGACAATTAAGAGGCCGTTGATCGGCTGGGGGCTCCGCTCTCCTTGCTCCACAGCACATGCACCAGACATCAAGACAACGTGGATTAAACAAACAGCAGTAGAGTAGATTAGTTTTGCTTCTCCTAGCATGCCAACAGCAGCTTTTCACAAACAAAACTTCCAAGAAACATTAGTTTGTCTCAGCTGGGCTGCTCATCTGCCACACATTAAAGCAGCTGGCTTGTTGGTGACAGAGGCGACATTAGCTATAAGTGTGTGAGTTAAGAGACACAAAAATACTTCAGGCAATACACAGCTCCGTGCTCCTGTGTCCTTCCTGGTATTTAAGGCCACGTCGGCATGCATTTCCCGTCAGGCAAGCACACCCAAACATTCGGTCTCTGCAGAGAGATCAAACCACTCTCAAGCACAGCGCAGGCACACACACAATGCGACCAGCGCTACAGCACCCGTGAAATAGACGGTCAGAATGGGGCGTTGGCTTCCTGTTAAAGCAACAAAAGCAGTTTAGCGTCATTAAAATCATTGAGGACAGCGAGTCGTTTCCATTCAGTCTCTACTTTTTCTGATATAAAATGTATGAAGACCAAAATACTAACTGTACTCTTGGGTTTAAACTAATAGTGATGATTACAAGGTGCAGTGTTTATCAATCTAACATGATTTAGCCTCTACTACATCTCTTCACAGTGGTCTGCAAATACTGTAGAAACAATATGATTTAGGCCTGGTTTAGCTCTCCAGGGCAATAACTTTAGAACAGATGAAGTGTAACATTTTTCTCACTAAACTCCACTTTCACTTTCTACTGAGACGTTCCTGGTAATTGTAGTCGCAGGACTACTTTTCAAGGAAGTAAAAGGTTCCTTCAGCCCATTGTTCTCTGGGTTTCCATAGCGATCTCAGGACCTTCAAAGATTAGGCAAATTAGTCTGCTCGCTTATGAAAAAGAAGACGACAGGTAGTCCTTTACGTGAAATGGATTGTGATGGAAGTATATGGAAATTAACATACACTGCATAACAATCTTTTAAGTTCAATATAAGAGATACATTTGCAAATGACAATTACCTTTGTTGTTACTGTACACTGATTTACATGCATGATCACCACTGACCTTGCATGATGCTCACATAATAATCTTCAAGGTACCAGATAATTACACTTTAATTTAAATATCAAATAAAGTTTGCAAATGACAAAAAATAAACCCAGATTGCTGTGACACTGGTAAATAAGATGAATTTTATGTGTTTGTGAAGCTTACTTTAAACAATTATAAGCATCTATAAGATGACTATTATATAAAAAGTCTTAGAAGATATTACTAGGGCTGTCCCGAATTCCATTTTTTGGGCTTCGAAGCTTCGGTGAGAAATATTCAAAGGTATTTGAAGCTTCTAGGCGCAGCAGGCTGACATGTTGTCTGCCACATGAAAGAATGTCTGTCTCCATCTCTCCCGTTTCAGTGCGGCTGCTACACTTCTGTACACACACGCAGCTCTACACACAAAAACAGCGATAGCCGTCTGAGATTAACTAATAATAATTAATGTTGAATATGAATAATGAATAATGTTGTTGGATTATTCTTTATTTCATGCGCTATTTTGGGATTTAAACATTATTATTACATACTTAAATATAAAAAAAATTTAAAAAACGAAGTATTCGAATAGTGATTTTAAGGTTGAATACCACAGCAACGATCAAAGCTTCGAAGCATTCGGGTCAGCCCTAGATATTACACATATAATCAGAACATGAGTCCTTACACTCTGTAGACAAGAGCATCGTAGTGTGAAGAGCAGAACATAGATTATTGTAATTTTTCTGAATAAAGTTATATAGCTACGTGCTGTCTGAGCAGGGAGTAATTCTGGGTGCACTTACGGCAGAACCAGGCTGTTCTCGGATCCATAGTACTCATACAGGCAGGTCTGCTGGGCGTACAGCTCATCGTGGAGGATGGGTAACTTGCGCAGGCTCTGCACAAAAGCATTGGCTTTTGGGGCAAGCACTGTGGGTTACAGGCATAGAAAAAAGGGGGTTATTGTAATATTTCATAGCTTGCTCTAATGCTTATCAGTAACAGTTTAGGAGAACAGTACAGGGGCTTTACAATCAGCTCAACTCCAAACACCAGTCTCATACTGAACCCTAGTGGTAAATGTGAGAAATGTCATTGTTGCAGGGGCTGAAAATCTCCCCTAAGTTAGGATTCTTATATTAAGTTAATAGTTTTTAGGATATTGAACTAGGCACATTTCTAAAATCTATAATATAAAAGTGAAGAACTGCAAATACATTTCACCACTGCTGCTGTAGAAGAGTTGAATGAAAGCCAGCATCTTCATTACAATTTAAATGAGAGACCACACGTGGCAGCTTACAGCCACATGAGCAACTTTTTCCCAGGCTTGGTCTGAAGGGAGGCTCACAGTCTCAGACTCAAAACCTCTGCCTTAGAGCACACAAAGTAAACACGTATCAACGATCCAAAGTAGACTCAACTCATGTTTCAGTTACCGGGACATGGCCTTGGTTTGGGAGAGTAATTTCCAAATTCAGTGAGAAGCAGCTGTCAATATATTTCACTTTGAACTAGCAGATTGAATGGCTAGAAATTGATGATTCTAGGGTCTTTAAACATAAATGTGTGGACACCATGAGGTGTGTGTATTTTGGTGCATATACATAACGGTTTATGTACCTACAATCTACATTTAAGCATAAACTGTACAACACCTCTATGGGGAGGAGGGGGACAAAGGAGGACGGTCTGCAGGACAGTTAATGCACTCAGTGCTCTTTAATAGACTGAGCCACTTTAATTCTGCACACTACAAAAAACTTCTCTACCTCAGTTCTTATCCTGCATTATATTCCATATCTGACATTTCTTAATATCTATATCTCCTATATTTAATCACCCAGCACTATATCACTTTCTGCACTACGTTCACTTTTTCTTTAAATAGTCCTGTATCTCAGTTGTTTACCCTGCACTATATTCATTTTTAACAGTTCTTCTGCACATTGCATATTTTGTTTTATGCTCTGTAATACTTACGTGTGTCTTGTTATATTTGTGTCGTTTTACTAATATGTGTACTACTCACCTGTGACGTTTTTACTAATATTTTTGCACTATGGAACTGTGATGCTGGAAACTTGAATTTCCCTCGGGATCAATAAAGTTACTATCTATCTATCTATCTATCTATCTATCTATCTATCTATCTATCCATCTAATCTGTTAAAGTGTGCTTCATCTCCAGGCCATTTAATCAGATTTAGAGACACGTCTGCAATAACAATACAATTCTATTATATAGCATTGTCACAACAACAAACACCCTTAGGCTACATGGTAAGTATATACTACAAAGTAAATAAGGAAGTGAACCGTTGATTGGGGGCTGGGGTGGGGGGGGTCTTGCTGTAGCTTGTACCTGAAGCTGACAGGACCTTTGGATGCAGTAGCCTCACTACATGCTCCACCAGATGTTGCCTCATGTCAACATCTAGTTATCCATTGAGAGAATATGTCATGTCACTCCAGCTTACACTATGAGGGGCAGCTTGTACAAAGGGTGTCTTTATTATAGCCTCCCTAAGAGAAACTTTAATTCATTTTAGACGGCTGCCAGTGTAGGTAGAGTTTATTATTAAAGATAAATGTGCTTCATCACTTAAAAAATGGTCCATTTTTTAAATTTGGACTCAGGAGTCAAGTGGGACAGTTTGCTAATGTGTACACCTGTAGCGTCTTTTAGCATGTATGCTGTTATAAGCCAGCTTCGGCTGTGTAGTTAAGCTGTCTGCAGAACTATTTTAGGATGCATGCTGTTGTTACTCCATGTATGCATGCTAGCTGTAACGTGATAGCAGCTGCTAACTGCTGTGCTAACTAGCTGTCACACTGTAGTTGCCCCAGGCTTGGATGTATAAGGATAAAAAAGCCATAGATACCATTATCATGAAGTGTCATCCCGATGGTTCCTCCGGTGTTGATCACCAGGACTCGCGCCTCGAGCACGGACGGTGAAGTCGCCGGTTCGACAGACTCAAACGAGTTGCAGCTCGACAACTTTCTTCTTCTGCACGGATGCAGCTGGATGTTTCTCGGAGAACTAACATCGTTCACCTCCGTCAGGTCCAGTGAAGGCTGTGACAAAGCCCGGGCGAGAGATGTCAGGTTGTTGATGCTGCTATCCGCCATGATGAATTACAAAATGAGCTGCTGTTGCTGCCCCTTTAAAAGAGCTTGTTGCAAGAAGTGTTCAAAAAGCAGCTTCCATCGTTCTCATGTGGTGTATAAAAACAGAGGGCGGTGCCATCATTTAATTAAAGTAGCCTGCAGTACTTGACTCTTCCTCATCCAGCACACCTTTCTGTAGTTTTGCCCTTGAAACGCTGATGGACAGTGTCCTCCGTGACGTCACTGATTGGGGGTGTGGCCTCAAGTGCAACAATTTATTTATTTTATTTTATTGGTTTAAAAGGACTGTGTGCACAGACATTAATTGTTTACATAGAAACAAAAAGATGGGTGCACCAGATTTAGCAGGGAAGCTAATTTCCATCTGTAGTCCTAAACACAGACACAATAGACACAATAGACACAATAGACACACTACATAACATCACAACAGGATCACAATATAACATCACAGTTTCAAGTACAATCCAAAATACAATAAATACATATAACACAATAATAAATATGACAGACTTCAGTCAAGCAGCATTATCACAAATAAATACAAAATATCTTGATCTTGATGGACACATAATGTCCATGGATGGACAGTGACAGGTGTTACAATAAAACTGTAGAATATATTTGTAAGAATTTGTTTTGAATAAAATTATATATGAATAATATTTACTACATAAGAATACTGCAAATTTGCATGCAACAGCTACAATCCTTAAAGCAGCAGTGGGTAGAATTGGAGCAAATATGATTTTAAAAAGTTGTTTTTTATAAAACAGTCACTATATCCTGACAGTAGTGCATGAGACAGGTAATCTGAAAAAAAAAATCATTTGCCTCTGTGTCCTCCGGTGCTCCTAATGGCATCTGCAAGATTTCACAGACCGGAGGAAAACAACCAATCAGAGCCGAGCTGGAGCCTGCTGTCTCTGAGCAGCTGTCAATCACTCGCAAACTCCCATCAAACGATCAAACTAGGCAGCGCTGATCAAATATGGATCAATATTCTGTTACTGTGATGCTTATTTCTCGCCTCAAATGTTTTCAGAAACATTTTGTAGTGTACTGTTTAGCTGTAAAATGAAAAAGTTTGTGACCTGGCAGCCATGTTGAGATCAGTTGAGGAAATACCAAGCACCGCCCACCAACTGGAGAAAACTTTCCCAACTCCTCGTCTCCTCTCAAATTCACATTTGCCAATCAGAGCAAATGTAGGCATTTTCAAAACTATATAAAAATTATCCCCCAGGCACTAGCACCAGGCACACTGGTCAGAATTTCTTGCAAAATTTTCTATTTTAATACTATTCTCCCATTGTGAGAGTAGTCGAGAAATAAAGATCCCTGAATGTAGCTTTGTGTCTGGTGTCATTTAAATTTGTGGAGTCTCTATTATTTGGAGTTTTCTGATAATTTGGAGATTAGCGTAGATTAGATTAGACTAGATTTGTTAGACCGTTCTGTTTCCATGACACACTGACGCACGTTTACGCGTGTGCGTGAGTGAGAGAGATGATTTAATGTAAAGAAAGAGATGATTTTAATTGTTGGACTTCTGTGTGATAAGTGATTTGTATGATATTTCATTGTCAGAAAATCTTGCAGCACCTGAATGCGTTTATATTTATAAAGAGTTAATGATAAACACACTGGTTTTTCACTAGATTTTTTAGTCTAGTTATCTCTCAGAGCACTAGAATTACAATATGCTGAAAGGTTATTATGGATTTTTTGCCCAATGATGACAAAAACATTCTGCCTACTGCAGGTTTAATATGATTGTCAAAAATTCAAAGAAATACATAATACAGACAGATAATTGTATTAAAAGTTCCTAAAAACAACAACATAAACTCATATCTGATGTAATATTCAAATAATCTGCTCAAAATTCATCCAAATCGCTCGTTTTACACAAACTTCCTGCAGTTATTGCATTCACTATTTGGGTTAATTGTACAGTTCATCGGTTGTTCTGTACTGTTATTGTTATCCATTGAATATAATATGAAATATTTATAAAGTATGTCACTTAGTTTACTCAATGATAGAAAAGGGATCCTAAAAAGGTTGGGAGCCACTTGTCTGTGGGACTGTCTGACTTTAGGTAGCCTATAACTGCCACAAGGGGGGGCTGTTACCCTTTACATACATACACATTCACTAGAAACATTACAAATATTACCAGTGCTGTATTCAATATCAATATGTATATTTTTTTATTTTAATGTGTTAATTTCCAAAACACCTAAAAGAAAATAGTTATGTCGTTAGCAGGCACAGTTTAGAATAAATCATGATGTTACATTTTTGCATTAATTGATGTAATGTATGACATAACGTTAACCAACGGAAATAAAAACACAACCTGACCTGAAAACGTTCAATAAAAAGGTGAAACACTGGCTGAAACTAAACCAAACCTGCGATCACTGATTATTTATTGGGAACATACATATTTAAATTGATTGTAATGTACGATGTTGTATTATGTGATTTTATGTATGATGTGCTATTCTATATTTTCTTTTTTATTTATTTTATTTTTCTTAAAAGCCTAACCAGGGACAAGGTCTGCAACTTAGCTATGGCTAGAAGTCCTATATACGTTGCATCGGTTGCACTTTAATTAAGTGTAACAATGCCTATGTATTTTCCCTGTCAAATAAACTAATAAATAAATAAATAAATAAACTGATAACTACATACATGGTGTAAAAATAAATAACGTAATATTTTATTTAATTTCAGTTTGTGTATTTCATTGTTTTACGCTGTGAATAACCCCAGACAGTGAGAGCTGTGCTAGGCAGCAGCTGAATGCCCCAGACAGTGAGAGCTGTACCAGGCAGCAGCTGAATGAAGCAGACAGTGAGAGCTGCACCAGGCAGCAGCTGAATGAAGCAGACAGTGAGAGCTGTGCCAGGCAGCAGCTGAATGAAGCAGACAGTGAGAGCTGTGCCAGGCAGCAGCTGAATGAAGCAGACAGTGAGAGCTGCACCAGTCAGCAGCTGAATGAAGCAGACAGTGAGAGCTGTACCAGGCAGCAGCTGAATGAAGCAGACTGTGAGAGCTGTACCAGGCAGCAGCTGAATGCCCCAGAGAGTGAGAGCTGTACCAGGCAGCAGCTGAATGAAGCAGACAGTGAGAGCTGTACCAGGCAGCAGCTGAATGAAGCAGACAGTGAGAGCTGCACCAGGCAGCAGCTGAATAAAGCAGACAGTGAGAGCTGTACCAGGCAGCAGACAGCTGAATAAAGCAGACAGTGAGAGCTGCACCAGGCAGCAGCTGAATGAAGCAGACAGTGAGACCTGCACCAGGCAGCAGCAGCTGAATGAAGCAGACAGTGAGAGCTGCACCAGGCAGCAGCAGCTGAATGAAGCAGACGGGAGGAAGTGGCGGTTAATGCAGTTCCACACCTTTCCGGTGTAGCAGCACTGCGACCAGCTCGACTTAAAGGAGAAAGACGAGAGCTGGGTGTATTTATCGAGACAGGAGGGGGAGATAGGAGGTAAAATGCTTATATTTCAATTAAGTGTTCAACTCAGAAACATGTGAGCCACGCATTTTGTCACTGTCGCGCGTATTTTGTCTCCAGATATTATTAGTTTTCAACAGCTAACTACCGTTATCTTAGTTAGCTTAGCTTTGCTAGGCAACAAGCTAGTTAGCATTAGCTTAGCTAGCCCTTCTTTAGCAGCCATGAGCGGTAGCTTGCTAATTTGGCATGTCTGACCCTCCTCCTAAATCTCTCTTTTCAGGGGGACAAGAAGTGGAGTTTTCATGAGTGGATACGCGTGTTGCTGAGTCACCGAGGATTTCTTTTTCGACAGCCCGGTGAAGTTACCCGGCGCGACGCTTTGACGGACTAGCCCGCAGAAAAGCTGCTTTTCTCCTCCGGTGAGCGGTGAAGAGAACAAGGGCGCAGCCGGTGAGGAAGACCGGACACCAGGAGGAAACTCACAAGTACCGCGGCTTTTCGGGGCCTTCTTCTATACACACACACGGTGTCTGCTCTGCACATTTTAATCGCCCTCTTTGTCACACAGCCTTATGTTGAATTGGGCAACAAAATGAGCGTCCTGCAACAGCTGCTGCCGAGTTGTTAGTGTAAGCGTGCCATGTTGTGTGTAGGCCCTGCAAACACTGTGCTACTCTGAACATACATGTCACAGCACTCCACTGGACAAACAGACTTTCAAGTAAAAAACCTTTAAGTACTGTTTGTTAGGTTTCAACATGACTGTGTGTTTTTGACTTTTTCCCCCCACATATGCTCTTCAGTGAGTCATGTTTTCACAAGTAAGCCCTTAAAGTGAAGCTGTAGTCAAAGTGAGTAATCATCAGCTCGGTGTCAGACATTTTTTCTCATTAGCAGCAAAGTATTTATGCACCAGAGTTCAACATGGGGAAAGTGCTGTCTAAAATATTTGGCAACAAGGAGATGAGAATATTAATGCTTGGACTTGATGCTGCTGGAAAGACAACAATCCTTTACAAACTGAAACTCGGACAGTCTGTCACCACAATCCCCACAGTCGGCTTCAATGTGGAGACTGTCACCTACAAAAATGTCAAGTTCAACGTCTGGGATGTTGGGGGGCAAGATAAGATTCGTCCTCTGTGGCGACACTACTACACGGGCACCCAGGGGTTAATTTTCGTGGTGGATTGCGCGGACAGGGACCGCATCGACGAGGCAAGACAGGAACTCCACCGCATCATCAATGACCGGGAGATGAGGGATGCCATCATCTTGATATTCGCCAATAAGCAAGACCTTCCGGACGCCATGAAGCCACATGAGATCCAGGAGAAGCTCGGATTGACCCGCATCAGAGATAGGAATTGGTATGTTCAGCCCTCTTGTGCGACCACAGGTGATGGACTGTATGAGGGCTTGACATGGCTAACCTCAAATTACAAATCTTAATGATTGAGTGCTGACTGTTTTAGGTCAAAACTATAATAACGTTGCAAGTAACAAATAACTTCTCAAAATGAGTATGGTTAAGAAAAAAGTTGATTATCTCCCATTTATTTTTAATACTACGTTTACCCCGTGACTAATTTATCTTTAACTGGGTTTGCTGGCTTAAAGTTTGCTTGTACTCTGTAGCAGGCCTATATCACATTCATTACTTTGGGGCTTGCTTGATGAATATTGAATTAATTGGTCCTAATGATAAAAGCCACAGACATCACCGCCTTTGCCTATTCTTTTCCCTGTTTGTATGATTTTTCTAATGAGGAAAGTTTTTGTCTTCATTCTTGGACGGAAACTTGTTTCGAGGTTCTTTGGTCTCTTGCATTGAACTTTTTTTTTTCTTCTGAGGTGAGATCTTTAATGTCATAGCATACTTGAAGGACTTTGACATGTGTTTTAACACAGTACTGTGGTGAAAAGTATTTCTTCTCAATGGTATTGACTGCTGCAAGGGGAAAAAAGAAAAAAAATGCTTTCATTTCATTGTCTTGACATCAGAGAAACAAAACTACTTCAGACATGTTTTGTTACCCCTCCCAACCCCCTTATGTGGGCTATATAGTTTACTGATTGACCTCCTGTGTCATGTCTTGATACATAATTGTGCTGAATAATCAACAAATAGGCCTCCAGTAACTCTTAAACATGCTTGTTGGGGATGCATTTTTGATTTTTGGGTAGTCAGTTGACTCAATCTTTCCAAAGGAATGTCATTCAGCTCTGAGCTCTCTCAATCTGATACCACAGTTGATTAGTCTCAGTATTGGGACATTATATGATAGCCTATATCTGTAGCATGAGTACGAAAGTACAGTAACCCTACATCAGAATCCATCTGTCTTGCAGTCAGAGAGGGAGCTGTTTACTGGAGAAATGTTGAAGACACCCTGTGGTGCAGCTCTTGCTCTTATTTTGACTGGGGGAACCATGTACAGAACAATGTCATTGTAATGTCTTATTAAAAAAGTGATTTTAATTCTGTTATGTCTGTTTGTTTTTTTCAAGGCAGTTAGTGTGATCAAACCATTTTTAGATTGACGAAGGTTTTATTTGTAAGTAGTTTAATATATGAACAACGATTTAAAAAAACAACATCACCAACTGTGGGAAAGTTTCAAGACTGCTCTTAGCTCAAAGTAGAAGTCTGTGGTGTTAAAATGCTCATGGGTTTTAGTGCCGTTGGGCAGATTCTTCATAAAGAGTTTATGTCCACCCTCAGACTCCGTTCCCTTGCCAGTAAACGGGGAAAATGTACAAAACAGGAAGTCCAACTGCTGGTCTTTTTGGAACAACAACAGAGCCACATGATAGTTTGCATGAGAGTTGGAGGGGCAGCGGAGATATACAGCTGAATTGTGGATTCTTTTTGAATGTTGCATGTTGGTTGAGAGCCATAGTCGAGTCAATGCTGAGCTGTCAGCTGTAACTTCCTGAGTGGTTGGGACTGGCATTAAAAAGCGAATCTCAGTTGTTTTTATCCAGTGAGTGTTCAAGTTGACTAATGCAGGGCTGGTGTTGAGAAAGGGAAAAGGAAATGTATATAGGATTTAAACATAGTCGTGAGCATAACGAGTGTGTAATACATAAGCTGTGTGTATTTATATATAATTTCTCAAAAGTGAGTGTGATTTATGTCCAATCTATAGAGAGATTCCAACATGCTAGGAAGATGAGGCCCACTGTATTATTCTCCTTTTCTACTCTGTTAATGCTGACCTCATTTAAGTGTTGCTGCTGCTGAATAATCATTTCAGTTTAGGTATTTTAGTAAAACCTTCCTTTAAAAGTTGAATTTGCCAGTGCAACTGATGACTAGTAAATCTGACACAGACACCACTGAGAATAGTTTCCATTAAAGCTGATTAACAAGTGTATGCACTCCTGACAAAGACAGGATTAATGGTGACAAATGGTCGGACTACTGTGTTTAGGGCTACAGAAGATTAGTTGGTATTATTCCGCAGATTTTTAAGGATTTTTCCACTCAGCATACTGGAGGGTACTGTTTCCAGAGTTTTACGCATCCACATAAACGCTGGCACAATGTAAACTGCTCAAAAAGCAGTTTGCTTTTTTTTTTTTTTGCATTCACAAGAATAGTATGCACACTCGGGCTACGTTCCGAATCGCATACTTTTTCTTTTTAATTTTAGCACATACTGCAGCTGCCCTTACAAAGTACATTCTGTTACACCTTGAACTTTGACCCTCTTGCTCATATATCCGCTGTGCAGAGGATTGGGAGTCAGAGTAGCCAGAAAAACATGCTGGCTTGCATACTGAAAATGAGACGATGTAGTAGGACATCCTGGTATTTTTGGCATACTGCATTTGACATACTATGTATTGGGACATACTAAATATTTTTCTGGCATACTAAATAGTATGGTAGTATGAGTATTGGAACGTACTTGCAGTATGTCAAATGCAGTATATGCCAAAAATACCAGGATGTCCTACTACATCCGTTCCCATTTCGCACTATGCAAGTCAGCATGCTTTTCTGGCTATTCTGACCCACAATCCTCTGCTCAGCAGATTTATGAGAAAGAGGGGCAAAGGTCAAGGCACAATGATATGACAAAGTAATGTGTCCCATTTGTGTGCATACTGCATGTAACAGTACGTATACTTTGTAAGGGCAGCTGCAGTACGTACTTAAAATAAAAATAAAATATGCACTTTGGAACGTAGTCTGTCTCAAGCATACAAGTAAATTATTTGCAGCATTCACTGACAATCGGACACTGTTTCCTACATTATGTCTGCATCCACCAGCGTTTGGCTGTTTGGCACATCGGCTTTGTGGAAAATCTGGTGCTTAGCACGCTGCTGTAGAGGCCTCCTCAGGATGTTTGCTTTAGCACCACAGAGGTTTCCGTCACACAGGTCAGGTGATACAGACAGATATGACTACTGCCACATGAGGTTGTTTCGCACAACCCACACACCTCTTGCAGCCGTGATTTAAATGCTCCATTAGAAAAAAGGGTCTATAATTGGAATGATCAGCCACAAACACTGCAAGTCGAGAAAGTATCCAAGCTTTGTAAATACTTGCCTTCAGTCAGGGATTTGGTCAAGGGCCTCCATTAGGAGCTGATGGCAGTTTAATTGGGCTGTAATGGCCAGTCTGGTTCCCACCACTTCATTACAACCATATGATCCTCACAGCTTTATTGGTAACACCGGGGCCCCTGGGGCAAGGACAGAGACTGTAAGCAAGGCTTTATGACCTCTCCTCTGTAAAGATGAGACCTCCTGGCCCTCCTGTCAACTCCCTCTGTGCTCGGTTGGAATTCCTTACACTTCCTGAGAGGAAAGGTCACAGAGGAGAGCTCAGTAATAGGTGCTTCGTAAAATAGGTCTCATTCTTCCTGCTTAAAGAAGAATAGTCAGCGTTTGTAACATATTTCAGATTCATAACTCATTGGTGTTGTAATTCACAAAGTAAAAAGGCAAATGACTTAAATACTTCCACTGGTTTGCACAAGAATGTCTGTGACAGATTACAACGCCTGTTTGTTGGGGCCGTTCCTATGACAACGACCTGACGGCAGTGTGGCCTGGTGTTTTTGGTATCACGACATATAGGTGGCTGTGCTGCAAGTTTCCAGTCAGTTCCTCTATTCTACATAGAAAGAGGAAGAGTGGGAAGAAATTGAAAGAGACCCTGCTCTCTGTGAACTTCTGCAATTTTGGAACACACCTTTTTTTTGGTCGCAAAATGACAGCTCGCCTCGTCATTAGTCAACTTGACAAATATTTAAAACAGCTCAGGAATAACTGGGGTGAGTGGTGTTACAGCTGCACGTCTGACATGCCTCTAGCCTGAATTGTGTTTGTGGTTTTCAGGGGTGTGGTTTGTCTTCCTCACCCGTCTTCACTTCCTCTTTAACTCCTACTGCAGGTAGTTCTATACTATAATACTCTTCTCTGACTGAGGGTTGTGAATACAGTCATCGCTGGCTTAATGTTGGCCTACAGTTCAACGGCCACACCCAGCTGGATAATCACTGTTGGATTTGTGATGCCTGCAGACACAGATATTCTTGAGCACATTGGTGAACACCATCATTAAAGCGGTTTATTTATCTGACAAATGGTAGGAGGGAACACCTACTCTAAACCACAGCTCACACGGCTTGGTTCAGTGGCTGCTTACCCTCAAGGACAGTGATAAAAACCTCTTTGGTTTTGAAACATCCCTCTCTGTCCTCTGGTTAAGTCCTCTGCACCTTCAGTTGCCTCTTCGAGTGAGCTGTTGAATAATGAACTCACGCAGAGCTCAGTGTAAAACAAGTCCGGAAGTGGCTGAAAGTTGTTTCAGGTTTCCTGCTGAGGTTAATGCTCTTGAATGCCACGCTACATGCAAACCCCTGGTTGCTTTTACACAGACACACTCTTTTCTGTTCATATTGTAGTTTGTTTTGATTGCAGGTGTGGATTGCAGGTGCAGGATTTACTTCTAAAAAAGTGTTATGGTTTTAATAGGAGCTATGCTGTGGTATACCCTTACTAAAAAGTAGTATACTTCAAGTTTATTTTATGAAGTATACTTAAGTTAAGTTCAAGTATATTTCCCCGAAGTACAGTATACTTAATGTAGTAAGTATACTAATATCAATGTACTAGAAGTATACTAATTCAATACTTCTTGGGACTAAATTGGCCCACTTTTTAGTTTATAAAAGTATACTTTTAAGTATACTTTAAGTGTAAGAATATTAAACTTTGATTACACAACCAGTTTACATCTAAGTTGTATTTTGTACTGCAACTATACTATGAACTAGACTACAAGTGAATAGGAAAACTGTTCATTTAATAGTTATATACTTGTAGCCCACTTTTCAGATAATGAAAGTACACTTTGTATACTTATAATACTTAGCCAATGATTTATGTATTGCTATTTGACTTGATATCTTGTGATGATAAAAAATTTAAAAAATGTTCTCACAAGGCTCCACCGTGAACGGAGAATCCAAAAACATAGAAAACTCTTGATATATTGAAGTAAATTCATATCAAAACATTCGTTTACAAACCCTCACACTTTAATAGGCTACTCTATCAAAAAATAAACACAACTACAAGCCAAGTTGACCTTTCTGTAGGCCTAGTATAAGCCAAGTATACTTAGACTTTACTGTATACTTGTCTGTATAAGCTAAGTATACTTAAGTATATCTCTGATAAGTACATAAAAAGTAAACTGAAAGTATACTCTCTTATTTTAAATATAAAATAAGTATACTTATAGCACACTTGAATAAACTTCCATTTGGTAAGGGTAGGCCGGCTGAATGAGGTTGAAAATGTGAGGCTGTGAAGTCCAAGGTGCACTCTGGGCACTGGTCCAAAATACATTCCAGTCATATCTGCAACTGAAGGTTACTTGCTGTGGTGAAATTACAAATTCAGAGAACCAGAAAATTATTAAGAAGTGCTGGAGGTCCACACGACATAACCAATTTGTTTCTTTAATGAATAGATAAAGTGCTCATACAAGCATTAACTACATCATTTAAGCCACTAACCGTACAATTTTGTTTGTAAAGTTTCATTATAGCCTATAATCATGTTAGTTTTTACACTTTAAAAACCATCCAATCTAAGTCCCATTACATTTTTTAAGCCTCGGGACTTCTATTTATATTCCATTATGTGAAAACCTGAAATTTGTCCACATGGTTCCTCTTGAGAATTGCAGGATGTTTGACACAGCTGTGTGAGAGTGTGAACCACTTTGTCCCTGGACTGTGTTTTCCCAGCTGTAACACACAGAGAGCAAAGAGGATCATAGCTGAGTGTTAACCATCTTGCCATCAGATGTAAGCAATGCTACAGTATAGGAAAGGGAGGGAGGGAGGGGGGGCAGCAGGCATTATAGATTGTGCTGCAGCTTGAGGTCTCTTGGCTGCAAGGAACGCAAAGTGCATCTGTTTCTGAAGCAAAATGAAATTATGTTTTTGATCTTCTTCATAAAGCACGCAGAGCACTGACCTTTGCCATGTGGCATCTGTAATTTGGCTTTGCATAACCTCCTCAACACTCACAGAAACACTGAAGCGTGTACAGACAGGAGTCATCCACCCAGCAGCAGCAGCAGCAGCAGTATCCACCAGCCACATGTATCCACTCACTGACTGACAGAATGATGAAGATCCATGCAAAGCAACCTCAAAGGCCTGCTTCAGCAGCTCGCCACCACACTGTCACGCTCCAGGACTGACTACATCTGTATATCTGACAAAGATCGCTGTAATTACAGAGGAGACAGTGTTTTGAGTGACACACTGCGTCTGGATTAGACAACAGTTGGAGCTTGGGAGGAAATCTCAGATCTGAGGCGAGTCAGGCGCTGCTGCTCACACACACACACATACACAGTCCAGATTCAGACTACTGAGAGGTAATGACTCAGGGAAATGCTACACACACACACACACACACACATATGCTACACCCTCCCCTATGCAGTTCTCCCCTCGGTGCTGGGCCGCCACACAACCTAATGATGACAAATACATCATTGCACTAGAATGCCGTAGGGACAGCAGTCACAGGCAGTCAAGTCTCCACCAAACCTGTGGTATTTCAAGCAAGGGATCAATACTCTATTCCACTTTTACTGAGCCACATTGAACCTATATATCACTAATATTATACACAAAGTTTATTATAACCGAACACTGCCTACAAAGGCTAATAGTTCAGCTCTTTTAATTTCAATATAGACAATCACCGGTGTGTGCTAATATTGCTATATTGACAGGAATGCGAGAAGGGGGCAAGTGTGCACTATATTCTCACAGTACTGGATTTGTGTTCCCTCTCAACTGCAGCACAGCTGTCTTAACAGCACCCCCGCCCTCCTCCTGTTCCCCCTGCAGGGGGGGGTGAGGGGGGTTGAGTCAGCATTGTGTTTCTAAAGCTAGTTGTCCCGTCGGGCTTTGCTTCACTGGCACCGTACCACCTCTTGTTTTTAAATCCAGCGAACAAGAGTGCCACAGATTATTAGAGTTGTTGCTTCTCATTATCTGCAAAAAAACACTAATCACATTGTCTATTTTGGAACGGAGCTCTGGCCTGTTGTCTCTTTTTGGAGAGTAAAGTTCAGCAGGCCCAGTTTGTGTTGTGAAAGAGAGAAAGGTGGAAAGAGCTTTGCAGGATCAGAGGTGACACACATTTACGCAGCCTTCTTCTATTTTTAATCAGCCCAGTTTTGATGTCTATTCTTGAGCCACTCCCTAATAGTTAGCGAGAAAATGAGTCTTTCTTTCTGGAACAGTGTCTCATGGCCCCAGGCAGCGTGATGATGGTGACACAAAGGATCTTCTGTGTCACTTCTTGGCTGTGATGCAGCAGAGCGGTGCACACCACCACACAGGCTGCACCGAGTCAGACTCTCCTCCACCCATCTGGTTTGGAGGGGCGCTGCACTGCTCCCTCATGTTTTGAAAGTACCAGGGGTGGGGGGATACGTGTGCAGATGTTTTGTGTGTAAAAAGTGCAGACTGGCCTGGGGTTGTATTGCACATGAATCTCAAAGACAACAGCAAGACTAATAGCACACAAAAAGACAAAACAGCCACAATGAATTTCATCATCAAGCCATTATAAATAAACTGCCTGCCTGCGTTAAAGCAGTGGCCTATTCAGCTATTTATGAGGAACTTGAACTGTGTTGTTCTTACTGCAGGTTTTTCACACAGGTATATGAGTTATTTCTACTAATAGCACCATCTGTTGGCAGAAAATGCCCCCATTCTGTCTTGGTGCATGCAGCATTTACGCCACATGTTCAGTAATGAATCTTTACGGTCACTAGAATCAACTGTAATGTGTATATGAAAACAGATTAGAGACACCGCTGCTTCACTGTGGGCTGTCCTCATTTACTCCCTGTATTCCCCTGTAGTGCTATAGCCTAATTAGCCAAGCACAAGAAGACAAGAACTACATTATTTTAGGTTAACATTTAAGGAGGAGAGAACACCAGAGAGACTGGGAAATAGATTCTGAATGATTTGAGTGATGAGCTACGGGTGGGCAGGAGGAAGAAATGTTGACACAGAATAGTGCAGCTCCCCTCTAACCCCTCTAATCTCCCAATAACCCCTCTGGGTCCTGTCCCCGCCACACCGGGGGACATGGACTTAATATCAGCTGTGAGTCAAATTAATTAGCCGAACATATCCTGGTCAGACCCAAAGGAGACCTCAACAGTAGGCTGTCTCTGATTGTAGCAGTCCAGCTGCCCCAGGCAGAAGTGAGAGGGCAGAAAAGGGCCACAGGGAGTGATTATCTTAAATGATCCTCTGTAGTAATTTTAAAAAAAGGCCATTAATCTCACTCTATCGCTCTTGTGATAGGCCATATCATTGACCAAGGCCTACAAGGATTCAGGCATCAGATAGTTAAACAATGATTCAACCCAACCACACCTCTGTCTTTCTCCATCAGACACACATTTCACAATCACAGTTGGATCTATTAGTTGGGACAGGAAGGGTTGTATTTCTACACATTCATGTGTTTTCAGATGAGCAAACAGTTCATAATGTAATGATTTGGTGTTAATTAAATCTATACACAAAGCTAAAACATCTGCTGAACGTTGGATTATGAAGAGTTGCTTGTTTCTGTTTAAATATAAAATCAGTTCATTAATTTCAGGAATATTCATGGGTCTTTTTAGGCACTCTGCCATCACAGATGTTCCTGCCGTAAAGCGTCAGCAGATTTCAGTCAAGGTTAGCTTTGCACTCCTGGATCCCTATAGAGGAAAATTAGGACGAGCAGGAGGAGCATCTCATTAATGCATAATCAAACGTGGCTCTCATTGCATTCTCCTATAAAGTGATTTGAGCATTTAATGGGACCTTCAGTGTTAACCCCACCCCGTCAACTTCAGCATTAACATTTTTATTTGGTCTGAGCGTCGGAGGCCACCCTGCTCATTACACTACAGCTCCGCTGTGTAAACAGAGAGCAGCATGAAAGGCCGCGAGGGGCCCCTGCATGCCTGTGGGAGTGCGGGGCGTACTTCATGGTTTATGCTTGAAAAAGAGCCATAATCTTCCAGCTAATCTCGGGCTTCGGTTGGAATTCCCCTCGCATGGAGCTTTTTCAGGAGAGCTGCCATACGCTATGTTGACTATGTTGGTTTTAAAAACTGGGTAAGCTATATGAAGATAAACATATGGATTGAGGAATTTTAGTCATGATTTATTTTCCCATCTCTCTCAATGTAGTAAGTTCTAATAATGTATCAACATTGTCTTCACAACTTCACTTGATATTTGGTTCTGAGATAACCAACGTGGCCCTCTATAATAATACAAGTTTTATTGCACAGATTAAACATTTACACACAGTTAAATACTTTTTTGGGGACTTAAAGCAACTATTGCCCCCTAGTGCTCCAAATGGGCAATGTCTGAATGTACATACCTCATTCACACTTAGAAGAAATCCTATAAATTACGGTGAAAACCACTCTGACAGCAATTTATGGCCGTCAGTAGCTGCTCATTTCTGGGAGAAGGTCAACAATTTCAATCTAACATGTGACTGTGTGTATTATCCTAATATAATAACCTACAACCATGTCTATTTAATCATGCACAGCAGAAAAAGGGCAGTGCTCAAGGGCAAAAGCACACCAAGTCTTGTGTTTGTAGTTTCCTGCAGTTTACTGAGCTGTAAACTCCGGACTTTCACTGTGTTTTGCATAAAAAAACAAAACAAATGTAAGATTAATCTTCAACCTCAAACATCCAAATGAACACCAAGAACCTATGGTTCAGTCCCTTCCTGGTCTAATTGTGACCTTTCTAGAATAAATAACTCATTCTATTAAAGATAGCAGTCTGTCATGTCTGTGCTTGCACATGTCTGCCATCTACCTTTGCAACCCTACAATTACACGGACCATTGAAACTGTTGATATTATCTAAACTTGGTTTTATATTGTATGAAAAAAAAAGTTTTTTCACTTTTCAATTTTTTTTATTCAAATCACTATATCAGGACATGATATATTAGAACCTATTTTTCTTAAACAAAACATGTTAAAAAAGAGTGCAGAAATGAAGATATGTTGAATATTATACAGACTTTAAATGTGAATTCCATGTGGTAATAAGGGGGTTACACTGATGACTGTACACACAATTTTCACCATAAAAACTCAGACTTTTTTCCGGATGTGCAGGATGTGGATGTCTGGACTACTAAACTCTGGGTCTTGGATGTCTGAAGGGATCTCCTCACAGCTGAAGTTTTGTTGCAGCAACTAAAAGATAAAAGACAAAAAAAACACAATGACTCACTGAGGGGTGATGCCATATATCTCAGCTTCTTAATATTTATTTACCTATTTATTAGTATTACAAATGGAACACACAATTAGGGTCTCACCTCAAAAAACTGCCTTTCCACCTTTGGGTTGACGCCCTCTGTGCGCTGCTCATAGCAGCAAATAATGCAGGTTTCTGGTCCAGAGAGCAGCTTCAAGCTCTCCACCAGTGGAACAATAGACTGTGTGGAAATAAATGATAAACGATTACAAAGAGAAATACAGTGCTACAGTTGAAGTTGGTTCTGTATTGCAATGATGGTGATAAAGTGCATTTTCGCAAAGGGTCATGTTTAGAATGAAGTAGAAAATAGGGCTGTCCTCGACCAAAGAAATTCTTAGTCGACTAACACTTATTTGATTTTGTTGACTAATCGATTAGTTGATTTAAAGGTACAGTGTGTAGGATTCGTCGGCATCTAGTGGTGTGGTTGCAGATTGCAACCAACTGAGTAGCCCTCTCTGGAGCCAGTGTTTGGTTTGTCCGTTCTGGGCTACTGTAGAAACATGGCGGAGCAACATGGCGGACTCCGTGAAGAGGACCCGCTCCCTATGTAGATATGAAGGGCTCATTCTCAGCTAACGAGAATGACACAATGATTCTTAGTTTCAGGTGATTTTACATAATAATGAAAACATAATTATGAATATTATATTCCATTTCTTCTAATAGATCCACTAAAATGTTTCACACTGTGCCTTTAATTGACAGATCTGTAAAACTGAGTTTCTCTGCAAAGAATCACACAAAATCACCACTTTAAATCTTGTGTTTAACAGAGATGTACTCATAAGTTATTCAGCATGAAAAAAACAACTAATCGACTAAAGAAATCTTGGTCAACTAAGACCAAAACAAGTTGACTAATTTACTAAGAGGGGGCAGCTCTAATAGTAAATTACCTGCTCATAATAGATGCAATCTGCCATGAGGACATAATGTGGGGGAGGCTGGAACTCAGAAACATCTTCACCCCTTTGAGGAGAGTAGAAATCAAACAGTTAGCATTTGACACTAGCAATATGTTGGAACATGCAGCTTATACTGTATGATTGAAATCCAAAAAAACGAAATATAAGTACAAACCATTTCAGTACCTTGGCAGTAACTGATCCAGTACTGATGAGTGCCTGGTTTTCCTGGATGTTCACCCTCAGCAGGGTCTGCAAATCCTCCAGGTCTGTCACAGTAACTAGAGCTCTATGGGAGTAAATACACAGCAATGAACACTAACTTTTGGCTTCCTGTATGTTATTAGTTTTAATCAATAAAAGGATATCAAGGATGTTGGAGGATGTATAAAGCAAGGGAGTACAAGCAGCTAGCTAGCTAGTAGTTAAACTGCAGGTGCTGTAGGCTATATGAATATTTAAACGACACGTAAACCCAAACTAAGCAGTTATCTCACCCCAGTGTTGCTGCCATCAGACCAACAACTCCTGTCCCAGCTCCTAACTCCACCACACTGCTGCCAGCCCAGACGTTCACTCCTGAGGACGGATCATAAAATGGTTTCGTCTCTAAATATTTAGCCAGAACAATAGCTGCATCCCAAACAACACAGCCGACGTCTCCTAGGTAACACTGCTTCACCTTCAGGGTACACCCGTCGTTTTTCTCTATTTCTCTCACAAAATAATCACTCTCATCTGCATCGGCCGCCATGTTGGCCGCGGCAGGAAGGAGCGAGTAGATGACTTCCGGTATGATTTTTCCAGAATAAAAGCATAACCTCTACTCTACAAGTCAGGGCTCATGCACTGAAAGAAGAGACATAGTCAAAAAATGTTGTAAAAAAAGTCATAGTCATAGGTGGAAACTTAATTTTTGCACAAGAACACATTATTAAAATGCAACTACTCCTTATGTAAAACACTATCTGTGGTAATAATTATTCTAATAAAAAAAAGAACTGTGATATCTATTTCATAGCTGCTTCCTCTTTCCTTCAAATCTTTGTAGTTCCTCTTCACTCATGTTAGTTCCTCTTCTTGCCAAGTCATTCTTAACCTTTTGGATAGCTGTTACCTTTGTTACCTAGTTTATATTCTAACATTATGGTCTACTGGCAACTAATGAACAAATCTAAGTAAGGTATCTATGCGTAACATAAACATTGAATTGTGTAAACTTGTTTTTTTTTTGTTTTTTTTGTTGGTGGTTTGAGGTTTGCTTATATTGTCAATTCATACAACCCAAATAATAGTTATAAAAGCAATCATCCAGATAGAACTATACTCTATATAATACATTTCACTGTATTTACTGTTCTCATCAACACCATTTCCATTTCTCTGTCTATGTGCCTCCAATAGGCATTTGTCTACAATTAAGTAAAATGCGCTTTCATTTCATTCATGGTCTCTCCCTTCTAAATTGAAAAATGTCCATTTGTCAAGTATTTAATACTCTTGTCAATATGGGAGTGTGCAAATATGCTTCCGTTATGCAAATGTATGTATATATTTATTATTGGAAATTACTTAACAACACAAAAAAATGACAAATATTGTCCAGAAACCCTCACAGGTACTGCATTTAGCATAAAACAATATGCTCATGGCAAACTGCAGCCCAACAGGCAACAACAGCTGTCATTGTGTCAGTGTGCTGACTTGACTATGACTTGCCTCAAACTGCATGTGATTATGTTTCAAATGTCAAGAAAAAAAAAAAGTTCGAAAAATGTCAACAAAAAAAAATCCAGAATAATGTAATAATGATAATTTTTTTTTTACATTTTTTTTACATTTGTCAGACTTTTTTTTTTTTTTTTTTACATTTTTTGGACATTTTTCAGACTTTTTTTTTTTTTTACATTTTTCAGACATTTTTTTTTTTTAAATTTTCAGACTATTTTTTTACATTATTCTGGATATTTTTTTGTTGACAGTTTTCGAACTTTTTTTTTTTTTTACATTTTTCAGACATTTTTCATTTTTTTTTTTCATTTTTCAGACTTTTTTTTTACATTATTCTGGATATTTTTTGGTTGACATTTTTCAAACTTTTTCTTTTTTCTTTTACAATTTTCAGACATTTTTCATTTTTTTTTTAATATTTCAGACTTATTTTTACATTATTCTGGATATTTTTTTGTTGACATTTTTCGAACTTTTTTTTTACATTATTCTGGATATTTTTTTGTTGACATTTTTCAGACTTTTTTTTTTTTCACATTTTTCAGACATTTTTCATTTTTTTTAATTTTTCAGACTTTTTTTTTACATTATTCTGGATATATTGTTGACATTTTTTTCATTTTTTTTTTAAAATTTTCAGACTTTTTTTTACATTATTCTGGATATTTTTTGGTTGACATTTTTCAACCTTTTTTTTTTTTCAAAACTTTTTGGACATTTTTCAGACTTTTTTTTTTTTTTTACATTTTTCAGACTTTTTTCATTTTTTTTTCATTTTTCAGACTTTTTTTTTACATTATTCTGGATATTTTTTTGTTGACATTTTTCGAACTTTTTTTTTTTCTACATTTTTTGGACATTTATCAGACTTTTTTTTTTTTTTTACATTTTTCTGACATTTTTCATTTTATTTTTTAATTTTTCAGACATTTTTTTTACATTTTTCTGGATATTTTTTTGTTGACATTTTTTTCATTTTTTTTTAAAAATTTTCAGACTTTTTCATTTTATTTTTTAATTTTTCAGACTTTTTTTTTACATTTTTCTGGATATTTTTTTGTTGACATTTTTTTCATTTTTTTTTAAAAATTTTCAGACTTTTTCATTTTATTTTTTAATTTTTCAGACTTTTTTTTTACATTTTTCTGGATATTTTTTTGTTGACATTTTTTTCATTTTTTTTAAAAAATTTTCAGAATTTTTTTTTACATTATTCTGGATATTTTTTTGTTGACATTTTTCGAACTTTTTTTTTTGTTTACATTTTTCAGACATTTTTCATTTTATTTTTTAATTTTTCAGACTTTTTTTTTTTACATTATTCTGGATATTTTGTTGGCATTTTTTTCATTTTTTATTTTAATTTTTCAGACTTTTCTTTAACATTATTCTGGATATTTTTTTGTTGAGATTTTTTGGACATTTTTCAGGCTTTTTTTTTTTGTTGACATTTGTCAGACTTTTCTTTTTTTTTTACATTTTTCGAACTTTTTTTTTTTTCTACCTTTTTTGGACATTTTTCAGACATTTTTTTTTTTTTTACATTTTTCAGACATTTTTCTTTTTTTTTTTTTAATATTCCAGACTTTTTTTAACATTATTCTGGATATTTTTTTGTTGACATTTTTCAAACTTTTTTTTTACATTATTCTGGATATTTTTTTGTTGACATTTTTCGAACTTTTTTTTTTTCTACATTTTTTGGACATTTTTCAGACATTTTTTTTTTTTTACATTTTTCAGACATTTTTCTTTTTTTTTTTTTAATATTCCAGACTTTTTTTAACATTATTCTGGATATTTTTTTGTTGACATTTTTCAAACTTTTTTTTTACATTATTCTGGATATTTTTTTGTTGACATTTTTCGAACTTTTTTTTTTTCTACATTTTTTGGACATTTTTCAGACTTTTTTTTTTTTTTACATTTTTCAGACATTTTTCATTTTATTTTTTAATTTTTCAGCCTTTTTTCTTACATTATTCTGGATATTTTTTTGTTGACATTTTTTTCATTTTTTATTTTAATTTTTCAGACTTTTACTTTTACATTATTCTGGATATTTTTTTGTTGACATTTTTCGAACCTTTTTTTTTTAATTTTTTAATTTTTCAGACTTTTTTTTTTTACATTATTCTGGATATTTTTTTTATTTTTTTATTTTTCAGACTTTTCTTTAACATTATTCCGGATATTTTGTTGACATTTTTTTTTTTTTTTTTTTTTTTTCAGACTTTTTTTTACATTATTCTTGATATTTTTTTGTTGACATTTTTCGAACTTTTTTTTTTTTTTTACATTTTTCAGACATTTTTCATTTTATTTTTCAATTTTTCAGACTTTTCTTTTTACATTATTCTGTGTATTTTGTTGAAATTTTTTTCATTTTTTATCTTAATTTTTCAGACTTTTATTTTTACATTATTCTGGATATTTTGTTGACATTTTTTTGCTTTTTTTTTTATTTTTCAGACATTTTATTTTACATTATTCTGGATTTTTTTTGTTGACATTTTTTCCATTTTTTTTTTTAATTTTTCAGATTTTTTTTTACATTATTCTGGATATTTTTTTTTTTTTACATTTTTTTGACATTTGTCAGACTTTTTTATATTTTTTTTACATTTTTCGAACTTTTTTTTTTTTCTAAATTTTTTGGACATTTTTCAGACTTTTTTTTTTTTTTTACATTTTTCTTTTTTTTTTTTTTTTTTTCATACTTTTTTTTTACATTATTCTGGATATTTTTTTGTTGATATTTTTTTTTTATTTTTTTTTTCAATATTTCAGACTTTTTTTTTTTTTTACATTTTTCAGACATTTTTCATTCTATTTTTTAATTTTTTAATTATTTTTCAGACATTTTTTTTTATTCTGGATATTTTGTTGACATTTTTTTCATTTTTTTTTTTTATTTTTCAGACTTTTTTTTTACATTATTCTGGATATTTTTTTGTTGACATTTTTCGAACTTTTTTTTTTTTTTACATTTTTCAGACATTTTTCATTTTATTTTTTAATTTTTCAGACTTTTTCTTTACATTATTCTGGATATTTTTTTGTTGACATTTTTTGGACATTTTTCAGACTTTTTTTTTTTTTGACATTTGTCAGACTTTTCTTTTTTTTTTACACTTTTCGAACTTTCTTTTTTTTCTACATTTTTTGGACAGTCAAGTCAGCACACTGACACACTGACAGCTGTTGTTGCCGGTTGGGCTGCAGTTTGCCATGTTATGATTTGAGCATATTGTTTTATGCTAAATGCAGTACGTGTGAGGGTTTCTGGACAATGTCTGTCATTTTTTTTTCAGAACTTTATTTTCAACAAAAGACAAGTACAAAAGTATAGGGAATACAATAAACAGTACAAAACAAACAAGACAAACAAAAAAAAACTTAATGCCAGCAGAGTTCAATGTCCATTCATTTCAAATCTTTTCAGAGTTCAAGAAAATGTACTTCCTTTAAAATATTGAGAGACTTTACAGCTTTTTTTGTTTCTGACATTTTCCAGTAAGAGTTGAGGGCAGCTAATGTAATGGTTTAGGGTGACGTCACTGACATGCGCAGATGCTAGGATTTGACATGATCGCGCGCGTATTTCAGATTTGTACTAGTACATCCGGTGTGGCGGTTTCTGGTAGCTAACGTTAGCTTGTCTTTTTAGCATTCCACGTAAACGAGGGCTCAGTTGACCGCAATCTCCTTTTTTTGTTATTAGCCTTTTCAGTTACAGATATATTAATTAGTTTGGTGATATACTTCTGCTTTTTGCGATGTTTTAAGATGTTTCGTAGCAGCACAGAGGAGGTAGGTGACACCCCAGAAGGTGGACAGACATGGGGGGTGTCCCCGACGGACAGGAGCGGACCAAATGAAACCACCTCGTTCGGTCCCGCATCAGCTTCCTCCGGCTCTTCCCACCAAAGTTTAGATGAAGGCAGTACGAGCTCCAGCCGTGGTCCATCACTCCCCGGAGCGGCCTCAGGTGATGTTATTATGAGTAGTTTAAGTTAAAACTAACATTAGCATCTTTTACTGTCACAACAATGGCTACAAAATGAGGTCAGAGAGAGACAGTAACATGTAATAGTGACATTTATATTATAATATACTCTGCTATATATTAATATACTCTTCTATATTTGCACTACTACTATTTGCACTATTTGCACCATTGGCACACTGTCACTTCACTGCTGTACTTATGTTATCTTATTTTTATTTTAGTTCACTTTATTCTATTTGATTGTATCTTTTTTAAGGTGTATTGGTGTTGGGACTTGTTGTCTAAGCTACTGGATGCCTAAATTTCCTTCGGGATCAATAAAGTATCTATCTATCTATCTATCTATCTATTTATCTATCTATCTATCTATCTATCTATTTCTGGTATTAAATTCTCGAATGTCTGAATTTGTTTTGATAGTGGATCACAGAAGGATATTTGGGCCATATTTGTAATACTAAAAACCTTGTCTCTGGGCAGGGCACTGCTGTGCAATACAATCAGGGTTGGAAATTAGCACCAGCCAAATGCTGGTAAAATATGTAAGTGGCTGCCACTAAGGCCACTAAGTTTCCTTAGAATATAAAGTCGCTGTGAGCATCTCGTGAAAATATACTCTGTATTTTCTGAGAAGCTCACCTGGGTGTCCAGCACTGTACCAAGGTATTTAAAGTTTACCACAGTTTCAACATGTCGGCCATCAAGTGAAACTAATAAGTAATTGTGTCAGTAATAATGACACAGACCCTCTTCTCATATCTTGTCTTGACACAGGCCAGTTCCATCACAGCCTCAGGTTAGGCAGGATAAATTCATCACTCCTGGCCTCCACCTCGGACAGCTCCTCCCTCCGCAGCCGTGGAGGAACACCAAAACTCAGGAGGACCCCGGGGTCTGCTGGGGCCACTGGCACACACCCAGCAAGGACACCACTCACTGATCACACCGGTACTTCAGCCCAAGATACTGTTTGAACTTTGAACATGTCAACATGGCTGATTTCTAATTCGGATTTCTGTGTTTTTACAGCAACAAGTTGCTCCTCTGCGACCACAACCTCTGGTGCCTCTGTGATAGTGGCGGTGGTTGAAGGGCGCGGTTTGGCCAGGGGAGAGATTGGCATGGCCAGTCTCAACTTGAAATGTCCAGAGCTTGTACTCTCGCAGTTTGCGGACACTGGGGCGTATGCCAAGGTAAGCCATGCATCGTCAAAAGCTATAGCCTATACATGCTTGATTGGCTGTTAATCATGGCTACACTCAGCAGAGACTCTAAAATAGAGAGAACTCCTGTCTCAGTCATATGTTATTCTTCTGAAGGTCGTAACCAAGATTCACATCTTGGTGCCACTGGAAATACTGATGCCAGACACAGCCAGTGAGAAGGGGAAGGGGACAAAGCTGTTCAACCTCATCACAGAGAACTTCCCGGTACCAATGCAGTATAGCTGTAATGAGTACAACACACAATTCATGCAAACAAATACCCACTTTTAAAGCAGAAAGTACACTCACGCTCATACACTCACTCTTGTTTTGTTGGGACCTGGTACACCTATTGACCCGTGTTCATGTTAAACTAGCATTTTATTATGTGTTTTTGTCAGGGAGTAGCTTTCACTGCTATCCAAAGGAAGTATTTTAACGAGAGGAAAGGACTGGAGTACATCCAGCAGCTGTGTGCTCCAGAATTTGGCACCGTCCTCATGGAAGTGCAAGCTAAGTACGCCACTGAGTACAATAATATATAGAAATAGATCTGCTGTAACACTATTTTTTTTATTACCTAGTGTCATGATTTGTTCAGGTATTATTGCCTAGCAGCAGCAGCTGCTTTGTTGAAATATTTAGAGTTCATCCAGAACTCCGTCTACGCCGCCAAGTCTCTCAAAGTGAGTTTTAAAGGGAGTGAACAGACAACAATGATTGACTCAGCGTCTGCCGCTAACTTGGAGTTGGTGGTCAATAACAGAGACCACAGGTAAGAGGGCAAGACTATGACAGCGTCATTTTTGTATGTGTAGTGCTTGTACAATCATGTACAGTAAGTGTTCAGTCTCTGCTTATCTGTGTATAGGAGCGAGCATACTCTTTTAGGGGTGCTTAACCACACCAAAACACCTGGTGGTGCCAGAAGGTTGCGCTCCAATATTCTGGAGCCTCTGGTCGATGTGGACACCATCAACATACGCTTGGACACCATACAAGAGCTGCTGCAGGACGAGGAGCTCTTCTTTGGCCTGAAGAATGGTCAGGAATAAGCACATAATCATACATTAAATAATGTGCATACTGAATATGGGAGCATGACACGGTGTTTGAATATGTGTTCTTTTGCACTCCTTAGCCATAGGTCATTTCCTTGACATTGACCAGCTGCTCTCAGTTCTTGTCCAAATCCCAAAGCAGGAAACGGTATGTACAGTACTTTCAGTACTTTCAGTACTCATGATTGCACAAGATGATTTCATTGCAATGGAATGTCTTGTCGTGAAGTGAATTCATGTGTGTGTGTGTGTGTTTTAAAATGCTTAACTAACTAAATGCCCAAATGCTGTGCACTTATCAGTACTGTTGCTGTATTTCTACAGGTTCAGGTTGCTGAGGCAAAAATTACACACGTCATTCAACTGAAACACACATTGGATCTGGTGCCACAGTTAAGGGTCTGTGAGATTTGTTCAAAATCACCCTACAGCAATGGATAGAATGAGAAAAAAAAACTTTTTACTCCGCAAAAAGCAATGTACTAGTTTTTATTTAGTTAGAATGCAAATACTAAGACCTTTAAGCATTACACTTTATGAACAGATGGTGTTGAAGAACTGCAACACAGCTCTGCTCAAGGCATACAGCACCTCACTGGAAGACAACAGGTACCAAGCATTGTGTATATGTCAGATATACACGTACTATCACATAATGTCTACAGACTTCTTCCACTGTGTATATTTGTGTCCGCCTCAGGTTTGACATGATCCTAGAGCAGATCAAGACAGTGATCAATGAGGACACTACCTACCTGAAGGGGAGCCTGAACATGCGCACCCAGAAGTGTTACGCTGTCCGCCCCAACATCAACGAGTTCCTCGACATTGCACGCAGAGCTTACACTGAGATAGTTGACGACATTGCAGGTGTGTGTTCTAGCTCTTCGGTTAACATCTATAGTATTTAAACAACAACGCTTACTGAATGGCATTGTGTTGCACAGGGCTAGTGAACCAGATGGGGGAGAAATACGGTTTTCCAATGCGTACCAGCTTCAGCACCGCTCGAGGTTTCTTCATCCAGATGAAGCTTGAAGGAGTGGTCCTGCCTGAAGGGAAACTCCCCTCTGAGTTTATCAAGGTATAGTCCACTAGAGGCAGGGATAGTGAGAACACTGAGAGCTAACAGACTCAGTAAGAACAGAAAAAAATGAAATGAAATGAACAGCTGGGTTTCTGCCACCGCAGGTCACCAAGCACAAGAACAACTACGGCTTCACTATTGCTGACCTGATGAAGATGAATGACCGCTGTGACGAGGCCCTGAGGGAGATCTTTCACATGTCCTATGTGTGAGGAGATCATGATCCCATGACTTACAAACGTGCACAGTAATGTACTGTAGGCACTTAATTACACTGTGCTGAATATCGAAAGACAGAATGATTTGTCCTCGACTAAAGAATTTCTTGGCTGAGTAATCGTGGGATTTACTTGAGTAATTAGTTGATTATATCTGTCAAATAGTTTCTCTGGCATTTTTTTTCATTCCACAGAGGAATATGATTATGCAGAAAAGTTCAAAGCTTATCTTTTAATATTGTTTTGATGCCAGAGATGTTACTATTATTGTACTGTAAAGACTGACTTTTAATCCCAAGATAAAAGGCCACAAAAAATTATTTCTTGGCTGACAAAGACCTTAACAACCAATTACTCATTAAAAGGGGGCACTGCAAGCTTCTACTTTTCTTTATCCAAGCAAGTTTTATCGATTTATAATAACTTAGTGTGTTCTACGTTTTGTCCACCAGAGGGTGCTGTTTGTTAGCTAATTTTCCTCCAGTGCTATGCCCATGCAGCATCGAACCTGTCTCCTTACAGGGTGATATGTCAACTGCTTAGCACCATCCACGAGCACATCCACTGCCTTTACAAGCTCTCTGATGCCGTATCCATGCTGGACATGTTGCTGTCACTGGCCAACGCATGCACCATCTCAGACTATGGTAAGTATGAATCGCTGTTGATTTTCAAGTCAGTCAAACTGTCAAATTAGCCTTGGAGAAGTCTGATCTGTTGTCTGAGGGAGTGCTGCGTGCACACAAGGCAGCACCCAGCCGACGTCACACATGACAGCCAGAAACTGAGCTGGCAGCTCTGCTGGCCTCAGTTCTTTTTTGTGTGTGTGTGTTGGTCATGGGCAGCACCTGCCCGATCAGCCACGTGGGTGGTGAGCGCTGGCCCTCAGCTGTCTGAAAGCGTATCTCCATAGACATGTGCTGACTGCCTGCCCCCCTCTATCCCAGCCAGCTTGTACTCAGATTACCCTTGTTACATAAGTGTGCACTGGAGTGCTGTATTTACCGAGACAAATCTACCCAGCAGAGGAGCTCGTTGGCTCTAACCACTGCACACACCTCTCTCAGAAATCAGCTTTTATTATATTCTGACACACCTTTCAGTTAAACAGCTAGCAATTAATAATTTAATTAAATTTAATTTTGATCATCCCATGAAAATGCATGACCGAGAGTTATTATATAAACAAAATACCAACAAATAGATGTGTTTTTGATTGTTGCTGTTTTTTTCTGCTGTGTCTGCCAGTGCGCCCAGAGTTCACAGACACGCTGGCCATCAAGCAGGGTCGTCACCCCATTCTGGAGCGGATGGTTGGACAGGAGCCTGTGTCGAACAATAGCTACATCTCCGAGGGCAGCAACTTTGTCGTCATCACTGGACCCAACATGAGCGGCAAATCCACCTACCTCAAACAGGTGGCGCTGTGTCAGATCATGGCTCAGATAGGTCAGCAGCAAACCTTTCAGCTTCGCATGAATTTGGAATGCAAGGCTGCACAATGCTAGGCATGGACTTGGCTTTATTATTGAGTAACGCCCTTGCATTGTTTTTCCAGGCTCTTTTGTCCCTTCTGAGTATGCCTCTTTTCGTGTTGCTGATCAGATTTTCACCAGAATTGGTGTGGATGATGATTTTGAAACTAACTCTTCCACCTTCATGTTGGAAATGAAAGAGGTATGTATGTGTTTTTTTAGCATAAGGGCTGCTCACATTCTTTCATTACATATATGAGGGATATAAATCATTAAATTATGATTGACTGCATATCTACTCTCCAAAGATCTCTTACATAATCCACAACGTAAGTGACAGGTCCCTGATCATCATAGACGAGTTGGGGCGTGGTACCAGTGCTGAGGAGGGCATCGGCATCTGTCACTCAGTTTGTGAGTTCCTCCTTAGCCTCAAGGTAGAGCATGAAATTAAACAGTCCTGCACTGACACTCCTTTCTCTAAAATGAAAACCAGATAAATCAGATTCCTATGCTCTATGTTAATCATTTAACTTTCTATTGTCTGTTGTGGTACACCTCTTAGGTCAACAGTAAAGTAGTAAAGTCAATACTGGAACAGCCTGTCTTTCCCAGTGTTTTAATGTTCAAGGTGTGTGCTGTCTCCCGGCTGTTTGCAGGCGTTCACCCTGTTTGCTACACACTTCCTTGAGCTGTGCCAACTAGAGTCTCTTTATCCCAACGTGGAGAACCAGCACATGGAGGTTCAGCACACACGCAGTGGTGACACTGGTGCAGAGAGTGTGGTGTATACGTACTTGCTGAATCGAGGGTGCTCTGAAGAAAGACACTATGGTACAGAATCGGTGAAATCTTAAGTACAATCCTGTTGAGACTGGTCATGAAGACAGTCACAGAGCTTGTTTTTGCTCTTCTAGGTCTGAGAGCAGCAGAAATGACTGCACTTCCTTCAAGCATAATCCAAGAGGCGAAGATGATTGCCTCTAAAGTTAGCCAGCAGCTTTTGGTATGGTTCATAAAGATCAAGTTTTTGTCCATCTTTGGTGCCTCAACGTGCTCTGTGTGCCTCTTTATTTAGAGTACATTTTAGCTTTTATAGCATGTTCAACATTTGTGCAACAGTGTCGAGCTTTAATTTACAAGAAACCAATATTTGACCCTGAGAGAGTCAAATGTTGTGCCATGGCCTCTCATGACAGATAGCACAAATATCTTTATGTCCCATAAATAATCCTGCTTTATATCAGAGAAGTGCTGAGTAAAGAGACAAGACCCATGGTGTGGTTTGTTATTACTCTAGGCCAAACATCACAGTGATCCGGAGACACAGAGGCAGAGAGCTGTGTACCACCTGGCCACCCGCCTGCTGCAGACTGCCAGAAACTCCAGACTGGACCCAGACAGCTTGCGTATGTATCTGAAGGGCCTGAAGAAGCAGTATGAGGCAGAGCTGCAGGCAGCAGGGCAGCCAGCGTCCATTGACACAGAGGAGGAATGACTGATTCAGCCTGGTGAGGCAGACTTACAAAAAAAGTATGAGTATCATTAATTGGAATGTTGTGTGTTTGTTTGTGTATTGTGATTAACTTATTTGATATTAAATTGATGTCTTTGAATTCCAGTGTTCATGTGTTTCTTTTTGGCCAGTCTATTAAAAACAATAATTTAATATCACGTTAATTTTGGAAGATGTCATGTAAAATATTGTAGCAGAATATCTGTTAAATAGAATAGAAAATACTTTGTCTGCTTTTCATGTACAAAAGGCAGAAATTTGTCTTTGGTTCGCATGTGCAAAAACTGCTATTAAAAAGATAAGTTAAAACACATTCACATAAAAACACTAAAAGAAGCTAGAAAGGAGCACTCTGAA
Source organism: Sebastolobus alascanus (assembly GCA_916701645.2). Lineage (NCBI taxonomy): Eukaryota > Metazoa > Chordata > Actinopteri > Perciformes > Sebastidae > Sebastolobus > Sebastolobus alascanus. The sequence goes on from CAKAOJ020000169.1 coordinate 960,559, forward strand.
GAAATACTGCTCTTAAACTATAATTTGCACACTTGCTAATGTATACAGAGGGTTATTCTATGTTTATAATTTAGATTTTTTTTTTTATGCTAGTTGTAGTAGTCGGGTATATTTATAGTGTATTCCAATATTCTTTATATTTTGTATTCTATGGATATATTTCAATCAAGTATCAATAAAGTACATCTATCTATAAGAAATTAAAACAAGTGTGGTTATGTCACAAGATACCACAGATAAAAGAAACTGAAACAAAGGAAGTGTGATAAATCACTAAGTGCCACAGATAGTGGAATTATGCATATAATGTGCTTCTTGTACTCGTGTTTTATGGACTTTGGGGAAGTACAATGACCACTCCCCTCTTTGCTGATCTTCATAGTTAGATTTACGAACCAAGGCTGTCTGGAAAAGGCGGGGCTATCTCTTGTCTTTTCCTTTACGTAATACCGGCTCCGAACGGTGTGCGCGGCGACACAAAACAAGCGTCCCCCAAGCAGCTCGACTATGACCCGCCCCCGCGAACCAGAAACGGCAGATAGTCTGACGGATAGCGCAGAAGAAAGCCAGGCTGGAGCTGTCCCTGGGAAAGTCAGGAGTCTGCCAGAGTCAACGCAGAACAAACGCCATTTCACCACCAGCTAAAGGAACAGCAAACTGAAGCTACAGGTACGCTGGTTTTATTAGCAGTTTCTCGGCGATATCGTGTTTATTTCCTGTCAAAAAAGGCCGCTCATCCCGGTCTTAGCGCGGCTAAGCTCTTTACCCGGGCCTGGGATCGGCCCTCAGGACCTGAACGGGAGAATGAAGCAGCAGACCGGGTCACAGATTTCAGGAGAGAGGGGGGAGGCTGGGTCACCAGCGAGACGAGGCCTGTGGGGGCAGATGTCCACGCCTCCATACGGGGCTGAGTGTTTGTGAAAGAAATAAACTTGGGTGCAACATTTTAGCTGGTCAGTTTTTATCTCTCCTCTGTACTAATAATTGGATTGGTCGGCTCACGTTAGTTGGCTAGCTTTAATGTTAGCCAGCTCATTCATAATGCTGAGAGGAACTTGAGTGGCCTTTTTCCCTCGTATGGATATAACTATTATAGCAACTACTTGTAGCCATGTCATGCTACTATTGAGCCGCCACTGTTTTTTTCTATAAACATGTTTTTGCTCGTCATTTCGCTGGAAGTGAGCGTGTCATCGACATGTGTTGCCTCTTCTTTCGCTTTCATGCTTCATTTGATCATAACGTGTGGACCTAGAAGCTAGCTGGGCTAACCTAGCTAGGACGATTAACACTATATAGCTAGATCCTGTCTGCTATTTCTGTGATTATAGGCTGTATCCACATGAAGGGCTTTTTCCTTGGTGTAAAGAACAGCTGCCATTACGTGTCTTGATTCAGTAGTGTGTGCACAAGGCCGACGATTAGACATGACTGAGCATGCTGGGACATTTGGTGCTCAACCATAGTGATCTGCCCCTTGTTGAATTATGAGGAAGCTTGCTGGACATCAAAGACAAGTCCTGGTGTTTTAACTTATTTCTGCTACTTAAAATAAACACTACATCTGCAATAAGGTGGTGACTAATATGCACTGTGTGCTGATGACTTCTAGATATATCTAAACTAACTTTAATGCTAAATGAACCAAAGCACTTTTCTGGAGATCCTTGGAAGTCCCTCAAACACCCCATTGGCCACACTTTGAGAAACTTTGGCTCTGAGTCCGTAAAGGTATTTCTGAGCTTCTCCTGTCTTGCGGCATGGCGTCAGTTCTGTCTTGTTGGCATCTTTGTCAATTTCCTTGAGATAAGCTCTTATCTGGGGTGTCTTTGTTGTACTTGATTCAATATCTACCACACTCTCAAGGTTACTTGTTGCAGCTTGACCAGGAAGAACATCCCATTTCAGACCAATAACTATTTGTTAATGTTTTCCCACTATAATCTGGTGCCCTACTGTGTACTTTGCTACTTTCTGTTTAGTTTATTACAGGAATACAGTACTGATAATGGTAAATTATCAGTCTATCATCCTTCAGACAGAACCGTCTCCCAATTGATTAGATAAAAGGTACTGTCATTGGAGAGTAAACAGTTATTATGTTTTTTTTGTGTGTGTGTAATCATGCCTCAAATAAATCTGTACACAGCTACTGTAACAGACTTCAGGTTTAGTGACCTTTACACTTCCAGAAGTTATACAGTTAGTTATAAACAAATTATTATTATTTGATATGAAATTTTATGTCATTATAACATTTTTCAGGCATTTTGCCAAGCACTAGCACAATCTTAGTGTAATTCTGATAGGAAAATTTCTGTTGTAAATTACACTTGTGGTCTATATAATGTACTGTATACTAGACTAGAGAAATGGTTCACTTGAATAGCTCCCAAGTTTCTGTGCTTTCCTGGACCTTTGATGAGCTTTTTAGTGAATTGTTGCCATCTTAAAGATATTAAGTGTAGAGTGCTGCATGGCCTGGTTTTCGAGTACCGTCTGTGCTGTGTTTTGGGCCGGATAGTTATCAGGAGTTCCCTCTCTCCACGCCTGCCAAATCAGGAGGCCCGGCCAGCCAAGTGGCTAGATTCCGGGGAGCCAACAGCCCGAGAGGGCTTTGTCCTCCGGGCTCATTTCGATGCTGGGACAAGGCTCAGGCTGCACAAGGACACCCATGCACCTTCCACTCTGAGGCCTGGGACTGAAAGAAAGCGAGCATGCTTCAAACCTTTACGCCACTTACTCCACCCATACTTAACATGCCAAGAACCAATGTTGCTTTAAGAGTTATTTCGCAGCTTCAGTTGGTGTGACATGGGAGTTTCCTGGAACATACAATGAATGTGATGTAACAAAGAATTTCCTGATTCGGTAGCTGCTGAAAGTTAACAGTTAAAACCTTGTTACCCAATTTGTCCGTGGTGTGTATAAAGTACATAATGTACTATGGCTTCTTTATGTCTCTTCTTTGGTCTTGTTTTATAAAACTTTGGCCTAGTTGGTTCATTTCCAGGTTTTAGACAGTCCTAATCTCCACTCCACTGAAAGGCTTTTTTGGTCTTGTCATGCTGCTTATTAGTGTGTGGTTTCTGTATTGTCATTGTAATATGACATCTTCTAATGAGGTAAGAAAACTATGCAGAGGATGAGAGGAGATTTTAAAAAAAAAACTCAAGTAAAGTCTAATATTTTCATGGTGGTATGGGTTTTGACACTACTGTTTCCACAGTGCTCTCTAAACTGAACTCTATTTCTCTGCTCACAGTTAACATGTGTTTTTATGCGTTTGCCTCCAGCTGTAGCATATGGAGTGTGGAGGAATGCATGCTCTTTGACACAGATGCCATACAAACACTGCAGAGGAAGTGTGTAGGCATCAAATGTATAGGCTAAAACATTCCTAACCAACTAGTAGGATTTGCCATCAGATGTATTCAGAGTCAAAGCTTTTCAAAAAATGTTATATAATAAGTTTAAGTTTAGCTTATGCTCAGAGGAAAAGCTTGGTGCTTAAACGGCTAAAAAAAATTTCAGAATAAGAAGATGCATCAAATATTAAACATTAAAACAGGCCCGGCACATTTTGTGTGGATGATGTGATGAGAGGTTTTCGAGGTGGCAGTGAAACAGGGTCAACATCACACTATAAGGCTAAGTCTGCCAGTCCTCAGGAAGCCCTGCAGTGGAAAGTTATTCTTAAATGTATTATCATGGGTAATCTGCTTAATCCAAATTACTAAAGAGGTCTGCTCTACGACGCTGACTCCTACACTGCTGCCACAGATCCCGGGCATAGGATGGGATTGTGCAGCACTTCAGGTCACTCACTTTCTGTGCCACTCTGTATTGTTGACAACACAATGCCACCGCTGTAACCCAGGGCTTAAATTGTCCCCGTTTTTCAAAAACAGTGCTTTTATTTTTGTAATAAGTGCGTAAATTTGCTCAAGGCATTGCTGTGTGTTAGTTTGCAAGACTACTACTACTCTCCAGATGCGATGATGTTTGGAAAGAGTTCTGTTTATTTTATCAGAATTGTTAGCACTATTATTGACTTGACAAAATTGCAGCAACACCTCAGTGATTTTTTTACATCAAACATGCCATCTGGGCTTTAATCAGGTTGATTAAACAGAAAATATGTGCTGCAAGAAAAAAATATTTAATCAAGGATATAAGAGGAAAATCAAGAGAAACTGCGAGCTCCCTGCTTGAAATATTTGGCAGTGTTGGAGTTTTTCTTAGACTTGGCTGAGTAACTGCAATAATAATATATATACAGTCCACTTCTTGTTAACATCCACCATGCAGCCATTTCCTCAGTGTCATTTCTGCCAAGAAATGACAACAATGCTTACAGTTGGTTTAGTTTCTAGTGGCTTCGGGTGATGCATTGTGTCTCCACCCCGGTTCATTCTTACTACGTAGCCTCGAGGAGACAAAACATGGTTCCAAAGAATATCTTTGGCAGATGTTAAACTGATGAAGTCTCAGGACCTCTTGACTCTGTAAACGTTGCCTGCGATGGAAGAAGAACCTCCTGTCCCTGTAGCTTGAAGGGGTCAAACTGCAGCTGCAGCAGACCTCAGCGGGTGACACTTACATGTGGGTGTATTTTTGCCTCTTGCAAATCCATCCTGATATGAGTTTCGATTACCACCTTGACGTCTTTGTGGCGGCTAAAGGAGGGAAGTGACTAAATGAGACAGTCAGTGAGCCATCTTCTTTTTAGCCCAGTTGTCTCTCTGATGTTCTTGACTTATTTTGTCCCCTTTTTAAGCCATGAGTGAAGTTTTCTATCAGGCGCTTCAGACCTCTTAACAAGCCGTGTTTCAAGTACATACATGTTATTGTCTGTGAACCTAAAGGTGGGAGGATGTTAAGCGGTGTAGCTGGGGGGGGGGGTAGTGTTATCTAATTGGATCATATAACTAAGAGAGGACAGGGTGTGAGTGAGTCCTCAACACTATTGATGTACCAACACCTCCACCTCCCATATCTCATACTTTCACCAGTTCATACATCGCAGGCTGGCAGCAGTGGTTGATCTGCAAATTATTATTAATATACAGCAGGACTTGTATTGGACGGATATTAGCAGGAAGATGAAATCACAGATTAATGTAGCTGTTGTGTTCCTGTGATCTCTGGATCTGAGCAGCCTTCACCAGTTAGTTACCTTTGTTGGTAGAAACATTAACATTGTTTTTTTTCTTGTGTCTTTCTCGTTCTCTTCAGAATGGCGGTGGATATCTACGACTCTCAGTACCTGCTTATCCTGGCCCCTTCCCTTGTCATCGCCCTCATGTTCCTCTTCTTCTGGCTCTTCATGAAGGAAACCTCCTACGATGAGGTTCTGGCCAGGCAGAAACGCGACCTCAAGCTACCACCATCCAGGCCAGACACCCGTAAGAAGAACGAAAAGAAGAAGAGCAAGAAGAAGGAGAGTGCCAGCGGAGGAGGAGGAGCTGGAGGTGGAGGAGAGTCTGAAGAGGATCTTAGGGATTTTGATGGTGCTGATGGTGCCAACAGCTCCAGTCTGGAGGTAGAGGAGGAACCTGCACCAGTGGCTACCCCAGAGCCTGCTCCACCAACACCTATTCCCAATGTGCCTGTTTCAGTGTCACCTGAGGCTCCTGCTGGTCTGAGGGAGAGAAAGAAGAAGGAGAAAAAGGCTGCTAAAGCTGCCGCAGCTGCTGCTGCTGCTGCCGCTGCAGCTGCTTCTTCTGAGGAACCAGAAGTGAACGGCTCAAAGCCGGTCAGCCGCAAGACAGAGACACCTCTGGCTGCGGTCAAACAGTCCAGCCCTCCCTCCCCCCAGCTTGAGGTTCAGGTCCAGGTCCAAGCCGTGCAGGCTCCTGTTCAGGCTCAGACACCTCCTCAGATCTCTGGGAAGAAAAAGGACAAGAAGAAACAAAAAACTGAGCCTGGTGAGTAGTTAAGAGTACACTTAAAAGTGAGTCTATTACGTGGTTTCTCGTGGAAAGTGCTAACTATTTTGTTCAATGAATTCCTCCTAAGTTCCAGTGGATGACCAGCAGGCAGAGGTTAAGGCTGAGCAGGCTCCAGCTCCAGTCAAGAAGGAAGCTCCCATTGTGGCTGAAACCAAAGTTCTGGACGGTGCAGCCCCGACTGCTACCAGCGGCAAGAAGAAGAACTCTGCCAAGAAGCAGAAGACCGAGCCTGGTAATGGTGACACAATGGTCCCTCATGCTAAATTGTATCTCAATTTCTTTCAAATATGAGGACTTGCGCTCAAACCGAAGCCTGAACTTGTCGGCTTGTAATCAACCATTTTTTTCTCAAATCCAGTAGATGAAGCCCATGTTCTGGCTGACTCTGCAGCTTCTGCCAACCACCAGGCAGGCCATAACGATGATGCACCATCCAAAGGGAGCGGCAAGAAACAGAAGAATGAGACTGACAAAGGTAGGAGGGGAAAAAAAAACCTGGAGTCTGATCCGGTACTTGGTTCTATTTGCTATCACATATCTACTGTCTGGCTATATAATAACATGTATAACTTGTGTGTGTTTAACAGAGAACACGGAGGTGAAGCTGAAGGAGCTGCTGTCTGGTCTGTCCAGCCTGGCTCTGTCAGAGGCCGAGGCTGTCAGTGTGATGGCTCTCCTCCGGGAGAAGAGCCCCAATGCCTTGGATGCCTGGCAGAAAGTGAGATTAATACGTGATACATTTAAATTAGGTGTTGTGACATTTCACACTATTTGCATTTGGCAGACCTGGTATTTGTAGTTGGACTTGCTATGCTTTTTTTTAACATTACGTGTCTCACCACCAGTCTGCAGCTAGGCCTGACCCAGCTGCACAGGAGCGAGAGAGACTTCTTACAACTCTGCAGGAGGAGGCTTCCATTGCCAAGGACAAAGTGAAACAGCTTAGCCAGGAGCTTCAGGTTGAGAAGCAGAAGACGGGCCGGGTGGAGGCCGTGATGAGGGAGCAACGCGCAGCCATGGAGAAAGAAATGGGTAGCATGCAGGGCAAAGCACAAGGCAGCTACCAGGAGCTCCAGACCATGCAGATAAAGGTGATTTGATTTTTTTGCACAAGTCTGGACATTAATTCACTTGTTTCCTATTTTGTTTTATTATCAGAACAGTTATTACATTTTATACCATGGTCTTATTTACAACACAGTTAGTCCTTCAGTGCCTCATCCCACACACAATCTGCAAGAAGTAAGATACACTGCACCTCTGAACTTACTGATACTTTGCATCACGTAGGCGATCATCTCGCATCCCATTCATCTCGCTACTTCAGGCTGCGGCACATTGCCTCTCATTTGTTTGTGAAACTCTTGATATTGATTTGTGGACACTGACATGGCTGGATAGCTAGCTAGTATTGTTGTTAAACATACTGTCAAATTATATTTACTTTGAATCTTGCTAGCATAATATTAGCTTCTGACTCGTAGCTGAGCCAAAGGGCTCTATGAGCCGAGTGGTCTAGAAATATCTCCTGTTGTCTAAGGTCCATCCTATTTACTGGAGCAGTGAACAATGTTTCCATTGCATAAGAACCTTATGGGACGGTAATTATTGTTCCAAGCATTAGCCAACCCTCAGGTGTTACCAGGGAAAAGGAGTTATGGCTCGTGAAAAACTTCAGATTTTGGTTGCAAAATGCATGAAAATATAAATTAATGATCTTAATTTGTTTTTCTTTGGCAAGTGACCATGGTATAAGCAGGATAATGCCCTTCGAGGTGTCGATTATCAGGAATTAATGGACGACGGGGAGGCCAGAACTCGTCAGGCATTATCCCTTACATATTAGACAAGACTGTATATCATCAATACTGTGGGAGAAACATCTGTAATTTGAAAAATGTGAAGGAACCCAGATCTTTTGGCATTCTTCTCAACACTGAATCCTCTTGTTTATGTGCAGTTCCAGCAGGTGAGGGAGCAGCTGGAAAGCCAGATCACTCGACTGCAGCAGGAGAACGGCATCCTGAGGGACGCAGTCAGCTCTGCCACCAACCAGATGGAGAGCAAGTCAGTGTTACACTGCAAAAGATGATACCCTACTGGTCACACTCTCTAGAGCTTATACATGTCTCATCTGCTCATCTTGGTGAAACAGTCATAGTTCATATTAGAATTTCAGCTCATTGCATTTTAGCTCAGACTTCCGACCTCTACATTATCCTCCATTTTCTTCTGCCTGTGTTGCTCTCATTAAGACGTCCATCTGTATGCACAGTTACACAATGTGAAATGGATCATACAGGCTATTAGTAGTTTGATTCATTAACAACATCCCACAATAATGCCCCATCAAGCATTTTCACTCATTTGTGTGTGTGTGTTGCTTGATAGGAATTCAGCAGAGCTGAATAAGCTGCGTTCTGAGTACGCCGGTCTGATGAAAGAGCTGGCAGACAACAACAGCAAGCTGCAGCAGGAGGAGCACCAGAGGAAGTCACTGGAGGTCAACTACAAGCAGAACGTGTCCCAGCTGGAGGTACGCTAATCCAGATGCACAATGTGTTTATTTAGCCCGTGCTTCGGTTTCCCCGGCCGAGATAAAAATGAAGCGAGCTGTACAAAACCTGGGCCATGCCGTGCAGCTTCAAATCTGGTTAGCGGGTGTGGCAGCATTGCCAAGGAAATGGGAGGGGGTTGTAGTGGAAGTCCTGGGGAGGGAGGGGTGTGGGAAATAGAACCTGGGATGGGAGGATTGTGTTGGCTTGGGAAGCTGGAATGTTTGAGGCTTTGTGCTGTGTATGAACAACACTTTTCCTGCGAGACACCCAGATCAGCCTTTCCTGTCTTTTCATCGACCACAATCAAAGATGGAAGTTTAAGTTGCTGGCTCGACACAGAAGAGTCTCGGCAAAGAACCTAAGAGCCACGCCAAGAGTTTAGATTTTGATGACAGAAAATTGGTTTTCTCTATTGCACAGACTAGAAAAATCAATTAAAACGTCTACGAGATGTTTTGTAATTTGAACTCTCCATTAACTTAGATTGGCAGATGCAAAGCTGTGTTTGAATTCTTGAGGAAAAAGAGACGGGAGAATCACAGGCTTGTAGAAATACTGATGGCCTTAAGGCTAATCAACCTCGTCATTGACCCTACAGTCATGATGCTGACAGTGAGAGGAAAGCAGAGTGATGGATGTCATTTGTTAGTTTACCCTCAGCAGTGTGGTGTTACAGCACTCGTTTTTTATTATAATGTGTGGTCGAAAAGAGTTCACCAAACTGGGTATTTCTCTCCGTCTCCAGGCCCAACTGCAGGATGCTAAGCGACGTTGGGAAGAACTGCAGAATTTCCTCCACAGTGTCAATGCCGAGAGAGAGAAACTTCAGGCCTCAAAGCAAGGTGATCAAATATGTCATACAAAAACAAATGTGATACTTTATCTTGTTACTTCTAGTAAAAAGTCAATCTAGAAGTGAATCATCAGGTTACATTCAGCAACTGATTGTCTGTGCATGTGTGGGTGCAGAGCTTCACGGCCAGCTGTTGGTAATGGAGACGAAGATGAACAACAAGAACGAGGAGATCCAGACGCTACACGGCAGCCTGACTGAAGCCATGGTTTCCAAGGAGCGGCTGGAGCAGAGAGTGATGGAGCTTATGGAGATGTCCCAGCACAGTATGCCTGATGACTCGCTGCAAGCCCGGATTCAGGTGAGCCGCCACGACTCCATACCCAAAATCATCAAAGTCTATTTTATAGTACTTCTTTTCTTGAATTGGATCAACAAACACTTCTTGTATACACTAATACAGTCTGTGTTTAACAGGACCTCATAAATGAAAACAAAGGTCTTCAGGTCCAGAGCGAGACCCTGCAAGTCCAGAATGAGACCCTGCAGGCCCAGATCTCTACACAGGTATATGGGTTAACCTCATTTACTTATGTTTAGTAAGAAAAAGATGCATAGCTATTTGCATTTGGGCTAATAAGATGTATTTTCTTCTCATTTAGGTCACCCATGTCTCTCACATTGATGAGCTACAGAAGCTGTAAGAAACATTTTTGACCTTTTCAGACATAGCAACCGCATTACAAGTGATACTGTTGATCCGTTCCTCATGTGCTCTCCCAACTCTTCCCCTGTTCTTGTCAGATTGGCCGATAAGGAGTTGCAGAGGAAGAGTCTGGAGGATTCTCTAAATGCTGAGAGGAGCAGTGGGGCCGGTAGAGAAACTAACATGCAGGTATAGTCGCAAGAGCGCTTCATCTACAGCTTCTTATGCTAACATTGCATAGGTTCATTAACCTGCTGGAATTTGGTTAACATGTTCTGGGCCTCTCATTGTGTTGAGAGGGAATACGGATTAAAGACCATGTCACTGCCAGAGAGAGAGGGCATGTTGGTTCACATTTGCAGATATTTTGGGTTCCGATGCCAAACGGATATAATTTATTTCACGGTTTTATAAACCTCAGACGGAATTATTGCTGCTATGCCATTGCTCAAAGTATTGCTGTCAGATCCTGTATCGTCTTGCCACAATAAGTGTCGTCTCTGTTTCCTGTCTTTTCCTCTTGCAGGCCTTGCACAATGACAACATGTCTCTGAAGGCAGAAGTTCAGAATCTGCAGGCACAGATTTCTGATCAGGTTAGTCGTGTACTTTGACATATTGAAAAGGTCCCTATGTGCTTGTATGTTCTTCTGTTTGACACACCCTTCTCTGTTTGACTCTCCCCATGCAGACTGCCTCCCAACTGGCTTTGGACCAGTTCCAGAAGAGGTATGTGTGCAAACTGGAACATATTTTTAATAGCTGGTTAGGCTTGTTGCTAATGAGCCATAATGAAAAACTGAATGACCTTTTTTAAAACTTCCTACCCAGTGTCCAGGAGAAGGAGGACAACATGAAAACCGTGGAGGACCTGCTGGAGAAGGGGCTGATAGAGGTGGCCAACAAGGAGGAAGAGCTGAAGGTGTTTTATTTTCTCTTTTGCTGCCTCACCCACATTTGACTGACGTCAGCACGCTTTAAGTGACTCTGCATTCCACTGCTTGCCTTGTAATCACAAACCCTAATGGGCAAAAAAAATCTTTAAGTAATTTCTCTCCCTGATGCAGGCTGTAAGAGAAGAAAATGAGGCACTAAAGCAAGAAACAGTAGCCCTTATAAGAAAGATAGCAGAACAGGTGAGTTGTCTAAAATCTTTTCTAAAAGCTGTGTTTTCTCCACCTTATTCTGTACTCGTTCCTTTTTAAAATGTCTTTCCCCCTTATCACAGGCATCATCAGAGTCGATAGTGGAAGAGCTCCAGAGCAAGTAAGTTTGGGATCATGACAATGTAATAGTACGTAGTCTTATGATCACCCAACCCCGTCCACAACACACAAAGACACACAGAATAACACTAACTGTACTTTCCATAACAACAGTCAGAGGCGGCAGCTTTGCCAAATAGCTGAGATACAGAGCAACTGATGCAAGCCATAATTACATGTTATGAGACCAAAGGCCACGACTCACTCTACTGTAAGCGTATCAAAACTAATTCCTCCTGGCACTCCAGGCCACTCCCTAGACACACCCCTGATAGTAATTCTCCGCTGGCACGACAGGCCGTGTATTGTTAAATGTCCTCTTGCCGTAGATATCATTATATATGTTACAATCGGCAGATTCTGTGTGACATCAAACTGTTCTGTATGATGAACCGTTGTTTCACTTTGCTTTATAGGGTCCAAGAGAAGGATGTGAAGCTAAAATCACTGGAGGAGAGTCTACAGACGGCACAAGACAGCAGCTCCACCAGAGAGAAGGCAGTTGAGGTGTGGGCTTTTCTTGTAACAATGAAATACCGGGTTTGCACATTTCAAGTGCTCTTCCTCAAATTGTTCATGTTGTATTGTCCTACTTTGAGCTCTTGTTAAAAGCAGTCTTTTGTCTCGCAGGCTCTGGAGCAGCAGTTGGCAGCCCTGCAGGCAGAGATGGAGCAGCTGAGACAGAAGGAGATGCCAGAAGAGCTGGCCAGTTGTGGTACCCAGCTCTGTGAACTCCAGGCTCAGTAAGTTAACCCCCCCCGCACTTCAACGTGTAGTCGCAGAGCGTTGCCTTTACAAATCAGACTAATGATGAGCACACCTGACCCACAGGCTGGCAGCAAAGGACCAAGAGATCCAGATGCTGCATGCTGAGCTGGAGGCAAGGACTACGGAGCTGAGTGAGCAGGTGGAGCAGATGCATCAACAGGTGAGGAACGGTCTCAAAGAATAGTGCAAGTGTGACATATCCTTTGGTTTGAATCGGGAAGAATTGGCTAGCTATAAAAGATTTTACCAAGGTAGCAGAATTAAAAAAAACTGTTCTTGTTTGAATTGTTGTCTTTTGTTATGAGCGTCATAAGAGATAAAATCCTCATTGAGTCTTTTTCCCCTCCTCAAACAGCAGTCCCACACAGCAGTGCCAAGCCCAGAGCTTCTTACAGCGTGAGTAATGTTGCATGCAATATGACATACCTAATTTTCACATGCCTTTTCATTTTAAAGGACCCGTAACATAATGAGTGGTTATGTTGTCTGTCAGGTTGTCAGAGAAGGAGAAGCAGGTCTCAGATCTGCAGGGTGAGCTGGCCGAGCTGAGGGACTCCCTGGAGCTTCATAGGAAGAAGAACAACGTAGGTTTCCTACGGCGATGACCTGAACTGTATAATACCAGTAACTGCTCTGGTCTAGCCCTGCGAGGCATCATCCCCTCCCCCTTGTGTGGTACCCCAAAACACTCCCCTCCCATTGGAGTAGCACACCGCATACATCCCTACTTCCTCCACTGCCACTTAGTCCCACTTGTTTTGCTTTTTGGTCATTTTAAACCAAACGGAGAGCTTTCTTTAGCTGAGGTTGTGTTCTCAATATGATTGTACACATCAGTACAGATGTCTATTTTGATTTGGATTGCTTAAGCCGAGCGTTACATAACAGAGCTTCCAGCCTACTCTTGTAATGCTCTCCATCGGCCTTGACTGTGTCAGCAAGCTTGTCTGTGCTTGTGGGGGATTCAGAGCGTTAGAAACTCGCCTACCTTTTTTATTTTCGAGTCATATTTGAATTGAAAAGCATATATATGTCGACTTTTTTCATTTTTTTATCTACCGTATATATCTCCAGACATTACAACCTTAATTAGAATAGAAAGTACTCACCAGAACATTGTTACAATACATATCTTGTGTACTGTGCATGTTGCTTTTACCCACACGAGGTGCGAGACTGGGACTCTCGAGGCGATTTGTTCATACTTATTTTTAGCGGTTGGAGCATGAGTGAAAAGCAGAGTGTAGCAATTTTAAAATGCATTCGGTTTGTTCTGTTACTCTACCAGTCTTTATATGAGCGTCACTGAATGCATTTTTCCTGAGGCTGAACTGAAGGTAGTATCTCTCTGGAACTGACTCAAAACAGGAGCTTCGGGAGAAAAACTGGAGTGCAATGGAGGCTCTGTCAGCCACCGAGTCCATGCTTCAAGGGAAACTCAGCAGAGCTGTCAAGGTTCGACACCCCCACCTCAATCTCCTTCACTCTAGTTCAAATCTGATGCATCCCCCCCCCCCCCAGAAATAATGTTTTTTGCCATAATTGCCCCAGTGCGATTTCTTTTTCGCAATCATCCATAACAAAGCTGCATACTCATTTACCTCACTCTCGCCCCTCCCCTCTGTTGTTTGCCCTCAATTGGCTTCGTGTTGATCTGTTGAACTATGCTACGCCCCTTTGCGAATCTTTATTAAGTTAACAAATATTTGTTTTGCTTTAAGCTCTGAAACGTATAGAAGATTTCACCCTGGCCAAAGCTCAGGCTGATGCTTGGAAATGAGTGTGCAGTGACCTAGAAATTGTTTCATTAGATATCATTAGATTGAGATTCATGGTTATCATTTTTTCCGCTTCCTGTCTTTCTGTCATGCGACTCATTTCTAGCATGTTTTTTCCCCCGCCATTCTGCTTTGTGACGTCCGTACTGTCAATATCACCAGTTAAATCAATCAATGAAAATCTGTTTAAATCACTTCGATTGTAATGCAGTTTATTCTAGGGCTGCAACAAACGATTATTTTCATTGTCGATTATTTTCTCAATTGACTGATGAGTTGTTTGGTCTATAAAATGGTGAAAAATGTGGATCATTTTTTTTCCCCAAGATGACATCCTCAAATGTCTTGTTTTGTCCACAACTCAAAGATATTCAGTTTACTGTCATAGAGGAGTAAAGAAACCAGGAAATATTCACATTTAAAAAGCTGAAATCAGAGAATTTTGATAGTTTTTTTCTTAGAAAATTACTCGGGACAGATTAATCGATTATCAAAATAGTTGCCGATTAATTTAATAGTTGACAACTAATCGATTAATTGTTGCAGCTCTAGCTTATTCTTTTTAAAGGAAGTGTGATCATTTAAAACAGTGGCCTTATGTTTCTCAAAGCTCCGCGCTCACGACTGAAAGATCTTTGTGTAACTAAATATTAAACAGTATATTTCTTGTAGCTGCGGATCCCTTCGTGTAGACGTAGAGTGGGCTACCAGATAGCTGGTCTATTAACAGTTACAGTGAGCGTATATATTTTTGCCCTCCTCCCCCTACGTTACAGGAAAGGGTACATGCTGAACCATCAGCATAGCAGCTGCTCTTCTGCCATCCGAGTACAGTAGAAAGCACCTTCTCAGAGCTGAGCCAGGGAGTTCCTTTGGCAGCTGTTGTGTACCGTCAGTGCACGCTGGTTGCATTCAGCTCCATACACTCGTCTCTGAGCTGCCTTGTGACACGGTGTGTTAATGTGAATAGTGGTTAGAGCGCCAGCTGGCTAGTGCTTGGCATACGTTCTCCCTTCAGGCCTCAGAGTGACAGTGCATGATGCTAGCCTATTGTGGGAGGACTGATAGCTACCTTTTTATTTATTGAAGAGTTTCAAGGTACTTTGTACAATTTCATGAAAGCAGATTGACGTGTTTGTGGTTGCGGGAGGACTGAAGCATGTGATGTGCTCTGATTCTGAGGTTGCTGACACTTGGTGTAGGTGTGGCCTGTTGAAAGATGCTGAAGGGTTCTTAGGGTAATTGGAAGTAGGAGTGAGACAGCGTTTATCCTAATGCTCTGGAATTATAATTTAAGATTATGTCAAGTGAATCATTCCCGTGACGTTGATTGGAGCGGCTCGATGGATGACTTGGATGATGAAAGGTTTTAAAACATGGAGAGTAGAATGAGGAAGAAGGAAAGGTGGTGGTCATATCTGCTCTGATTACCACTGGACCTTGTCTCCGAAGTGACTGAACTATTTGAACAGTCGGTGCTCAATCTCCTCTCCTCTCTTTTTGTCTTTTTTCCTCTTTTCCCCCGACCTATGGCCTTGTAGGAGAACCAGACAGCACTGGCAGTGTGTCAGGCCGAGTGTCGAGATGTTCTGCAAAGACTTCTGCCCCATGTACCTCTGCCCAGTGAGCAGGTATGGGTAATATTGGATCTTTTCCTCCATGCAAGTTGTGTTTGAAAACGTATCTTACTCCATCTCCTCCTGTGTTGTGATGTTTCTCTTTGCTCCTCATCTCATTATTCCACCAGAACCATCAGGAGTGGCTCCACAGATTTGAGGGGGCAGTAGCTGAAAGCTCAGCTGCACAATCCACCCCTGCATCAGGGGACTCTATGGTAAATAAAGCAGAAATGTAATTTTGAACATCTTTCCTCTTAAACTGAAGACATCTTTAACAACAAATCCTTCTCTCTCTCTCTCTCTAGGAACTGGCTGAGAAGATGAAAGAAGCTGATGAAGCCCAAAGGATTCTACAGAAAGACTGTGAGACATACAAGAAGGTGTTGGCAGAGACGGTGAGATGAGGTTTTTTTGTTTTTTTTAAACGTGTGCTTCCATACTGACGTGTCTCTCGCCAAACTGAGCTGTCATTCCTGCTGCATCCACAGGAGGGCATCCTGCAGCGCCTCCAGAACAGCGTGGAGCAGGAGGAGTCTCGCTGGAGGGTGAAGCTGGAGCTATCGCAGGGAGAGCTCAGAGAGGTGTGTGTTCAGGTTAAGCAGGAAACAACCACGAGATTGAATACCAAATCTCTGAGGTGATATATTGCATCATTCTTCTGTCTCTTCCCTTAGATGAGCCAGAAAGTCACAGCTCTGGAGCAAGACGTTGAGAGACTAACTGATGGAGCAGAGTTGGAAAATGTCAGTCAACTTGAAACGCACATCTCAAACTAACACTCGCACATCTCAAACTAACACTCTTAACATTTCTTCTAAGAGTTATTGTAGTTCAAACATTCTGCCATTTTAACATGTTTTTGTCTGGGTCACGAGTATCTCCGAACCTCTGTTGTGCTCCGTAGCTTCGAAGAGAAAAGCAGAACTTGGAGTCTGAGCTGGAGAGGGCGGAGGGGGAGAGCGCCACCTATGTAACGGAGGTCAGAGAGGTGAGTAGAAACATGAATCCTTCATCCTTGTGGTCCTCGGTCATATCATAGTGTTCATCCTTCTGTTCGTGGCGTGTTTTGATGTTTTTGTGACATCCTGTTTATTTGGAGTATATGAAATCCACACAACAGACATTAAATATCGTTGAACTGTGAGGAAACACTATGTTACA
Organism: Sebastolobus alascanus; assembly: GCA_916701645.2. Taxonomy (NCBI): domain Eukaryota; kingdom Metazoa; phylum Chordata; class Actinopteri; order Perciformes; family Sebastidae; genus Sebastolobus; species Sebastolobus alascanus. The sequence goes on from CAKAOJ020000169.1 coordinate 977,160, forward strand.
CCACTTCCCAGACTAACTTAATAAACTGCTTTTGGTAATTTACAGTCATGCACAACAGGATCAACAGGATCAACAGGATCAACAGGATCCCGTGCTTTATTTCTTACTATTTAGCCAAGTCGTGTAGTGAGAATTAAAGCACGGGATCCTGTTGATCCTGTTGTGCGTGACTGTAAATTACCAAAAGCAGTCTATTAAGTTAGTGCGTTCCCTTTTTGTAGAGGTCTTATCAGCTGGTATCACTACCCGTGTAGAATGTGTTCTAGTAGTGCTGTCCTGGACCGACTATCCCAGACTCCCATTAAACGCATCATGTCAAACTTAATTTCAGCTCAAAGATCTGTTGACTGAATTGCAGACCAGACTTGATGGCTCATATACTGAGGCTATCAGACAGAATGAGGAGCTGACTTTGGTAAGCGGTGCTCCCCCTCTAGCTAGAGTTCCTTTTTTAAAAACCTCTCCCTTATTGCACTCAGTGGTGGCTCTGCACTGACTGCTACGGGACGGGGGTTCTCCATCTTCTGCTACTGCGGGTCATCATCCATAACCTCAGTGAACGTGCTTACTCGACCCTTAACCTGCAAGAATATTTTCTGATACTTATAAGACTAACTCTCCTTTCTCTACGCTGCCACTCTACTTCATTTAACACATGGCTTACTAGTCTTCGACTTGCCTTCCTTCAGCAGAGTCAAATCTTCTGCTTTAATTTTACTCCACACCTTGAACTGCACACTATTATACCCTCTTCAGCCTTCTCACCAACCTTATCTGTCTGTCTGTTAGTCTCGTAGACTTTGTCTTGCCGTAATGTCACTGGACACTTGCCTGTGGTCTTTGTGAAGTTTTAGTAGTCAGTAGTTTATTGACAATATATTGGCTGCGTTCAGACCGACAATAGCACTGTCAGAAACGTACTCTTCAACACACTCAACAACACTTAAAAACCAAAACAATCGTCAAACTTTTGCTACAGTGCACTGCTACATTGTCTGGTAACAATGCATCGGCCTATAGAGTGCTGCAGGGATGAAAGATTTTTGTCGGCCAACCAGGAAGTTAGAATCGCACAGGTTTCCTCGGCAAAAAGCCAATGAGATTTTTCCTTTGGATTTATGCAGAAAATAAGCTCTGTGGCAAACATTTATGATACTTTCACGTTTTGTTCAGCAAGATAATCTACACAAATGAACACCCCTTTTCTGATTTTTGAAGTGTGAATGCAATCGGCAGAAGTAAAAAGCTAACGTTGGGCTATAAACGAACTACACCACTAAGCTAAAGGCCGACCAGTGTTCGGTGTGATGGCGTTTAGTAGTCTCATTTAGCCACTTGTTAGCAACCGCCTTTTTTAAGACACGTAAAAGCTTCAAATTTACTGACGTATTTTATGTCGTAGAACAAAACGTTAAAATCCCTTCAGCTTCTTTTAACCACAGACCTTATTTCATTGACTTCCTGATGAGGGAACCGGAAATGCTAAAATGCTAACTCATTTCTGGGTTTTAGGACTCATTCCTGCAACACTCTATTTGGTACACACAAGTGCATATTCCTGGTAGGTTACTTTGTAAGGTGAATGACGCAATTAAACTGTTTGTTGTATGAAAATGTTGTTGTATAACTTTCCAGAGTTGTAAATTCCTGTTACAAGGTATCGTAAACCGATGTGAAGTTTTATGGCGTCTGATAAGCCTTAAAACATGAAGGTATTACTCAAACTGGACTTCATGGACCGTGATTCATCATCTTACCAGCACCTGTAGCAACATGCCCACACCAACACCGTGCTATTATTGGTTTGAACAAGGCCTACAGTCAGGACAAGCAAAACTGTTAGATCTGTGCAAATGTTGAGCACTTTAATGTATTAATGTAGGCAATGTCGGCAGGAGGCACTGGATAAATGCTCTCTGTGTACTTGCAATGGTAAATTATAAATGGGATTCACAGGTGTGACTGGGAAGCTATAATGTGCCGTAGAGCATGTGCTGAGTGTCTGTTTTGATTCCAGCTGAAAACCCAGCTCACTGAGACTCTGTCCAAGCTGGAGACCGAAGAGAACGAGAGGCAAAAGGTGGCTGGTGACCTGTATACGGTAAGAACACTAGTTTCTATTTTATTACACTGCTGTTATGGGTCCAACTCCAGGCCACGTTGTTAACAAGTGGAACTTTCTGGTCCTTAATCCAGGCCCAGCAGTCTCTGGATCTGATCCAGGGGGAGCTCTCAAAAGTGACGGACAACGCCGATGACCTGATAGAGAACAGCAGTCTGTCGTCACAGAGAGTAAGAGCCTGGGGCAGTATGGGTGTTGTTGTAACAGTGGGTGGTGTATGTCTTTGCATGTATGGTAATTATATAGGTATATATATATATATATGGTATTATAATAGTGGTTACATTGAGCTCTAAACCAGCCATTGTGACTTTGACAGGAAGAGGTCGACAGAAAGGAGAAAATGTCTGCAGGACTGAACCAAACCGTTCGAGAACTGCAGCAGCTGCTACAAGGCGTCAGCCGGCAACTCACCAAGAGACAGGAAGGGGTAAGTAAGGCCTGTTCCTGTGCTGTTCTTACAGCCCAATAAAACATGATAGTATCGCAGTCTTGCCACTCTCAACAGAGTATTTGAATGTGGAGTCTACATGTGTGCTTTCCTCCAGGAGGCTGACAAAGATCTGCCCGTGGTATAGTGAGAGGAGGACAGACCCCCACGCAGCCACCCTGACTGCACTACAGAGACCACCTTTGACCTTTCGGTCTCATCACTACCACCGTCACACCATACTGTCACACCCAGCCACCCCCTTTCCCCAACCTCCGTCACCTCACCTGTACTGTAGGCAGCCTCCAACTGACTCTGGCCGAGGCGCCGGCGAACCTCTCACTGTCGGCCGTAAGGGAGCAGGCAGAGGTTCCCTCTTAATTCCAAACGCTCCAGACACTGTACCAAAACACACTACTCCTCCACTCCCACCACATTCCTCTTTTTTCAGCAGCATCGCCAGTTGATTTTTATTCTAAACTTAAAAATGACATCCAGCATAATTTAAACTGCGTGGCAACCATTCCTCTGTTTAAAACACCTGTATTTTTCAATGAAATCCTTTTTGAATACTACAGTAGTTTTTGTTGTTATTTGTCAAGAGAGGGCAGTGATACACATTTCCAACTTGATGAAACAAACTTTGGGTTTTCAGTCCTTTTTTTCTTAACTTAAAGATATGTATTGTTTAAATGTACCAGTTAGGACCTGCTGAAATACACTATGTTGTTGATCTGTTTGCCTCCTGACCAGAAAACTTTCACAAACTGTGGATCATGGTGCATTCATGAATTCATAGCTCCATGCATACCTTGGCTCAGTATTGGGTGGGAGGAGGGAGATCAAAAGGGGTCTCGGCATATCCGAAGGGTCACTACGTGACTGTAACTATGGAGATGCATGGACATATTGTAGTCAAGTCTGTACTGCAGCTCCAGAGAGAAGGAAGCCTGTGACCCTGGCTGTGGAAGGAGAAGGCCAGGTCAACAGTGTAGAGGTTTTTAATCCTTCTGCAAACTACTCTAGGAATAAGCGTCCCATATCATCTGTAATCAACACTCGCTATATTGTTGCTAAGTTCATTAACACTGAAGATTTTGTTCTTTTTGTAACAGGCGATGTTAATAAAAGGGATGCTTGATAAATCTGTTCAGCGTCCTGTGTTGCATCTTTTTCTTCTGCTGTACTTCCTTCTCCCTACCACTGTGGGGCAGCATGCAACCTTTATTTGACATTTAACTGATTTGATTCATAGCCTTGAAAAACCTGACTGTGCACAAGGAAATTACAGAGCCGCTGCTCATGAAGCTTTTGCTGGCACGTATAATTCTGCTCGGCAAAATATTCCTCTGACTTCACTGTACACGACAGAAAGGTTTGTCATGTGGTGTTATTTTAGGTGAGGCGTTTGCATAACAATAGAGAGGGTGACACACTGTGCAGCCAAAATTATGGAACATTTAGGGTGTGACCGGATTCCTGTGATCGTAACATGCTGTATAATCCCTCAGAACAGGAGACTGTTTTCTCAGCTCTGCATGAGGTTTTACAACATATTCCCCATCAGTGAGAAGATGTGAAAGTGAGAATTCAACTGGTAGCTGAAATAATCAAAAGCTTACCAAGGAAGACGTCTGACTTGGCTGTAATGTTGGGGAAAAAACTGCTGTGGTCACTTGTTGATGCTGTGAGTGGCTGAGTGTGAAAGTGTATTGTAAACCCAGATGTGCCATGGCTGTGATATTTATCTTCACCACTACCAGCTTTCCATTTTTATTGAAAGCATAAATAAAGGCTCTGTATCACTAGACCTGACTTGACTTTTGGTATCTACACAGAAAGCTCTCATCTTTCGCACGTTAAAAGGCCTTTTAAACAACAGGACTGTTGTGTTGCTGGCTGGCTGGCTGGCTGGCTGGGGGTGGGGGGGGGGGGGTCAGGTCAGGGGTGCGAGCAACATGGGATCAGCACATTCCTCACATTCTCACACACTGTCATGCTGCAGTCAGCTGATTGGAGATCTGGTTTTTACCCTCATGGAAACCTCGCGGCGATACAGGCGTCACTGTATCTCCAACACACTTGTCATTAGCTGGATAACACAGGGAGTGCCTTTCACAGCTTGCTGCTGGAGGCTGCTGTTCACAGTCCCCTGTAGTGTATACTGATTCCTAATATACAGGCATGGGTTTAAATGTCTTGATCCCTCTGAATATAATAAACAAGCTGTTTGCAATACATTTCATTATGATGATCTCTAAAACCGACTAAATTTATGATGATGTTCTGTCACTTTCTTATTTTTTGTAATTAGTATTTTATTGATTTTTTACATGAACATTGTCACATTTTGGACAAAAAATCAAATAACTCCTATATGCAAAATAATATTAATATAAAAATTAAATATCTACAAAATCATAATATACAAATTCCTACATAAATCTGCACCATGGTCTATTCTAATTTACAAGCATCAAATTAATTCAGACACATGAAGAGTGTGTGTATGTGAGTACTGTGTGATGGTGTGTGCTTTACTTCAAGATCTGTCCACATTAACAATATATTCCAAGTAGTCTCCCCACTTCGCCACATATTTCTCAGCCCTGTCCTTCGAGCTGAAAGAAATTTGTTCGTATGATGCCACTTTTGCCAACTCTGCACCACTCCTCACCTGGATTCCTCCAATTTCTCATAATAATTTGCTTTCCCACCATTATACTGGTCTGAATAAAGTCCATGGCTCCACAGTGAGATGTCATTTGTGGATCACTGAGAACATACAGTATAGCCTCAGGCAGAACTCAAAGTTGGTCCGGGTAATGTTTTTTATATGTTCATGAGCTTTGAACCAGTAGTTCTGAATCATGGGACATTCCCAGAGTAGGTGAAGAAGAGTCCCTTCGGAGCTGCAGCACTTCCAACAGTCAGCGTTGTCCCTGAGCTTAAGCCTGAACAGTCTGGAGGGGGTCCAATAAAAACAATGAAGAATCTTAAATTGGATTAATCTAATTTTGATGTCTCTTGATACCCTCGTAATGTTTTGATGTTCTGTCACTTTCATCCCATATTGTTTAGTGTGTCTCACAGTTCTTGGAAAAGCTTGTCAGCCTATGTGGGGAAATGACAAAGGATTTAAAATTATGGGAAAAAACAGCAATAAATCTGCCAGATGTTACACTTTCGGATAGCATCATGACTTCCATAGAAAATCTGACGTCTAAAGCAGTAAGGAAGTTAATTGAGGCTTTGTGTTTCCTGTGTCATCATTGCTCACACTGTTGGTCTCAATTGCGCAATTGGGCTTGTTGCAGTAGGCCTTTCCTCTGCATGCTTCTTGCCTGGTAACATTTAACTCCTCCTCCTAAACATAGATTTGCACTCGCACTATGCCAGCACAACTTCAGCAAAGCAGCCCACTCCCTGCATCTGCTCTCCATCAGTGTGGTATGTGCTAGAGAGCCTTTGATCCCCACCCCCCCAACTCTACTGTGTATGTGTGTGTGTGTGTGTGCATGCAGGAGGGTGAGTCAGACAGACATAGAAAAGACTGTAGTGCTCGTTTACACAGACAATGCCCAATGGATGAAAGCAAGCGGAAAGAGACAGTGACACAAAAGAGCAGTAAACATTCATTATACCCACAGTTTTAAGTCCAGCCCCGAGGCCTGCAGTTAAAGGCCTAATGCAGCTTGATCCTTGTGCACAACTGCTGAAGGAGCTGGAGTTCACTCCTCTGTACTATTAATGGACAAGTATGTGCAGCTATGAACGGAACCAACAAATGCCACAGATTAATCTGACTTGTAGTGCTTACAAATGGAACAACACATCAATGTATCTTCAGAGTTTAAGTAGATAAGGGTGGGGAAGCAAGTACCTTCATGGGCCCCAGTGACCCCCTACTACCTTTTGTTTTTGTGCCAAGTGTTATTGCACTTTGAAACTGAACACCAGTTCAAACAGAAGGCCATAATTGCAGAGGCAATAGGACCACTGAGGGGGCCTGAAGCTGTGAGGGCACCTCCAGCTATGCAGGTTCTTGTGAAAACAAGACAGAGGCAGTAAAATGTTGATGAGACTGCCAGACAAAAGTGGAGAAGTGGCACATTCATCAGAAGGGCGCGAGAACAACTGTGGGATATTGGAAGGTTGAGAGGTTCTTGACATCTTCACATAAGGTGTGGACATTTGGTTACATTAAGAAGTCTGTGAGTCACTCTCAGAAGAAGCAATTAGGCAAATTACTTGGCCTTGGTGTTATTAATAGATTGATTTGCATATTTACACATGGAGCTGGGTGACTAATAAGATATTAAAGAAAGAAATAAGCATATACCTGTAGGCTGGCAACCAACAAAAGGAAAGATGAGAATAGGAAGCTAGACAACTAAATGAAACAAAATGAGCAATGGTAATGTGAAAATAAAACTCCTGGGCATACAGATAAATTGTCATGTCATTAGGCTGCATAAACACATGCATTAGCCAACTGCAATAAAGTCATAATCAAATAAAGTTCTAGCAAGGGCCCAAGGGGTCACCAATAAAATAAGCAAACCTGATTTCACCATCCTTTCACTCCCTGCATGTTATCTCAGGCAGGAAATGTACCAGGATGATTATTTTCACCATGTGTTTCCCACTATTACCGCCCCACCTTCTGTAGGCTCACTAAGGCCTGTGTAACCTTCTACAAAAACAGTCATTTCTAATAAAAATTGTAATCCTTTTTATGTTTGTGATGAAAAATAAGTGTGATATGATGCCAATATTCAAAAGATGTTATGACGAAAAAATGTGTAAACCCTTTATTCTTGTTAGATATGGGAAACTTTGCAAACATATCAGGAAAAGTATGATCCCTTTAAGAATTCCCAGATTGTACTCTTTGTTTACATAACACAGGGGGCGATCCATGGACCATGTGAGGTGGCAAAAGTAGGGAGTTTTACTCCAAAGTACGATACCGTTGTTTACCCAACAATAAATTAAACGCAAAATACTTTCATATAGTGTATTTAATATCTTTTATGACTATACAAATCACGTTTGGGTCAAAAACACAGTTTTAAACAAATACTGGGTGTGGAGTCCCCCCTACACAAAGTAGAGAACGAGCGAATGGTACGGTCCGGCCCTGCTGCTCGCTGTTTTTGTATCTTCTTCAGAGCGGATTCGACCGCCAAGTAAGTTACATTTTGCCATGTCACGCTAAAGAAGTTTGAGAGCAGTTTATTTATAGAAAAACTGGATCGGCGTGGCCACAGAGACACATGCCGCCGGATGTATATGATCTGAAATGAGAGCCTGTCGTGTTTTTTGAAGGTAATTCCCGGTGATTTTTTTGGAGCCGCTGTTATTACTGTATAGCTAATGTTGCACAGTGAAGCCAGAAGCCTCATGTTTTCATCCAGCCCGGAGGAGCACTGCGCCCCGTCCAAAGACCCGGTGAAGTACGGGGAGCTGGTGGTGCTGGGGTAAGTGTTGCTATTATAATATACATTTTATTACACGTTTACTCTATAGGCTCCTCTACGGAGGCGAGTGTTTATCTTGGGGAAGTTTCACAAGAGGGGAACGTAGCGACGAAGTTTTGAAAATCTGGTGTTGACGTTAGTAATGTGTTTTTTATTTTATTTTAGACAAACATCGACTTCTACACAGCTAACTATATATATTGAGGGAAAGGAAAGCCCAGTTTAGATTCACGCGCTCACGTTACTCCACTAATCAGACACGTGCGCAATCATAAAATGTGTACGTTTTTGGTTTCGCCCAGTTTGTGGCGACGTTTCATTTTCTGACAATATTGGGAAAGAAAAAACAGCAGTCTTGCTTCATCTGGACCAACAGATGTCCACCAGATAGATTGGGTGGCTCAGGACAACTTTAGTTAACCCGGGTGGAATGAAGCCCATACTCAGATCTGACCAGGGCGCTCCTTCCTACCTTAGAGTTGGATTCATGGGGTTTGAGGAATTCGGAAGTGGTGATGGTCCCCTCCCCCAGCCCCCTGGGTCCTTCCTACTTTCAATACTATCTGTAGCTCAGACCGCACTACTTTACATCATGCATGCACTACAAGGCCATTTGCATTATTTCCAAGATGCTAAAATTGGCCTATAGATCATTGATGTGTTCAATAGTTTGAAATCACACACCTTGCTTATCCCAACACACAAGTTCTTTACATTCACTAATGTCTGCTGTCCACATGGTCAGGTAGGGGACCTCTACTGGTACCACGATTTTGGACCACTAAAGACCAACACCAGCAAGGAGTAGGGCTGTGTACTGGCAAGAATCTGGGGATACGATACGATATCATGATACAGGGGTTACGATTTAATATATTGCGATATACATTTTGTTTTACAAAGTTGGAAAAGCAATGTTTAAGTCAAGCTTGATGTTGCCTTACACATAAAAGAATGATCCCAGTCTCTTCCACACAGTGAGGCATACAGATTATTAATTAAACACTGGTATCAGATCGGTGACAGGATATATTTGTTCTTTGCAAATCCGACAAACACTTGGAACCAATGACCGCTGAGCTTTTTTACTAGAAAAATTACTTAAACCATCATCACGATTTGTTTTCCATTGATCGACTAATCAATTAATCGATTATTTGTTTCTAACCTGCTGTTAAGTGAAAATTGTCATCAAGGGCCTAGTCAGATCTTGTTTACTTATTATTTTATCAGATATATCCTGATCAAGACATTGCCTATTTTAGACTACTTTATTGAGGCAAAGTGCATTGTGTTTATAATAGGGGTGTAAGAAGGCCACTATTTGATCTTTCAGAGGTTGTCGCAGCCTCAGCTTTAAAGCTAGAGTGAAGATACTGACATCGAGTGAAACTAGAAAACCGAAGGAATCCAGTCATACTAGCTTGTCATGAAGGACGCTAAATAACGCTCCAAAGTTACGCTAAATTTTGGTGAAGATAAACTGGAATGGCCATTTTCAAAGGGGTCCCTTGACCTCTGACCTCAAGATATGTGAATGAAAATGGGTTCTATGGGTACCCATGAGTCTCCCCTTTACAGACATGCCCATTTGATAATCATAATATGATAATCACATGCAGTTTTGGGCAAAAACCATGCAGTTTTTTGCATGCAGTATAAATGTGTTATTTTTCGCCTATTCTAAAACAGTGTTTCTGGTGTGTTCTTTATACTATGACAGTTTCGCTAAAATTAGATTTAAAAAAATCACTATATATCGCCTTGCTTAAACAGTATCACAACATATTGAATCGTTACCCCTGCATCATGATACGTATCGTGTCGACAGATTCTTGCCAATACACAGCCCTAGTTTAGACAGCATTTTACATTTGAGTTATGTGGCATCGTTTGTTAGATTTAAAAAAGGCTTTTGTAGAAGAAAAAAACACATTTATTCTTTTCAATAAGGTTTTAATGGTTCGTTTGGCATTGATACTGAGACTTATATTGGCACTACTGTTGCAAAATTTAAAACAATAGGCCTACCCATCCCTAAGCTGTTGACATTAAACAAGGCAGTTAAAGTGGCGTTAGTATACGTGTCTCATCCTGCCACTGAAAACTGGTGTGTCTGTTTCTCTGTGTCAGAACTATTTCAAAACCACAACTGTGTTTTTTCAAGATTTGTTCAGGAGAAGCTGCAGCCAGTTATCATTCTGAACAATCATGTTTATATGGATAAACTGATGTCAAGGGCAACGGCTGCCACATTATGGAAAACACCTGCTGTGTCATCAGTGGTTGGAGTTTGGCCAGTAGTACTGCAACTGATTTAAAATGAGCATTTTTAGGTGTTTGTCAGCTCAATGTGCTGTGGAAATTACGTGTAGCTTTTGCTTGAAGCGCTTGAAATGAGCTGCTTCTAAAGGTTACATATGCAGAGTGCGTGTGGTTTTGTCCCCTGCCCTCCACCCATACACTCACAGCTTATTATAAGGGACAAAAAGTGCTGACTGCTTATTACCGCGGGCTGAACATGTGGCATGTTTGAAGCCGATACTTTTGTTCTCTCTCCTGACATAAAGACACATATTTGAATCAGATGTGACGGGTGTATAATCACTGCCATGACATCACATCCCACTGATAAAACTGATGGTAGACAAGATAGCTGACAGCATGGAACAAAGCTTGTTTGAGCAGCAGTTCCCTCAGTGGTTTGTCGCCATGACCGTGGTGGCTCTTATTACTTGCATGGCTGCCCCCCATCTCTGCCTGGGTGGATTGGCTTGGTGCTGGTCAATGAGGAGGGGGGGGGGGGGGGGGGGGGGGGGGTGGCTGTGTGGGTATCCTGGAAATGAAAGGATGGATTGATCAGGACTCAGCCTTTGCCCCTCCTCAGCTTCCTCTGTCCATTGTGGCTGGGAGACTGGCCCTATTGATTGAACTTTGTACATTTCTCCCTAAAGAACCGCTCCGTAAAGGAAGTGTACAAATCAAATTTGGTACAAACTGGCACTGATTGTCGAGATGCGATGCCTTTAAAAAAAATCCATTCATCCAAGAAGGAGAAGAGTTATCCTTTTGCCATCCTCAGCTCCACAACAAGGTCAGGGTGGAGCTGGAGCTGGTGTGGTGTCAGTGTCTTGTGCAAGGTTATATCAGTCAGATGGATACTTGAGGCCACGGCAGCTTAAATCTGAGTCAGTTGACTGATGCTCTTCTCACTCACTGTGCCATCTGGCTGCCTCCCATGTACTGGTGATGTACTGTCTGCACAGTGACCTATCTGAAGCACTAATAGCCTGCAGTCTTACTTTGCAGCATCATCTAACCTCTTCTGTGACCCTTTAAGGCCTCCCTGCCTCTGTGTCATGCTAATGAGGGTTATAACGATGCAGCATACCTCCTCCTCATTCTAGCCTTTCATGTTCGCATAAGAGGTAGGAGGTGCTGTTGGCTCCTTAGTGCAACCCTGGAGGATAGTTGATACGCCACAGTCTTCTAATCCCAGCTCCGAAGTATTGGAAGGTAAATCCGCTGCCTCTCTGTCTGGCACAGGTCAAAAGGGAAAGCGATCGCAGTTGGTTGGAGCGCAACTTTAAAAAGCCTGTCCTGGCTAATGTGACGGTGGCGGTTCCTAGATGACAGAATATTGTAATGGTGAATAATAGTGGGCATGTGGCGTTTCTCAAAGAGCCAGTGTTATAATTCTGCAGTTAGAATTCATCATGACGAAACGCTAAGCTGCACATCATCTTATTGTGTGTTGTGTATGTGTGAGACATCACGGCACAGGTATCCAACTAGAACTCTGAACTAGAGCTGGGCGATATGGCCAAAATCTATCACGATATAGGTCATTTCGTGTCTCGATAGCGATATATATCACGATGTAGCATGTTTTCTGCTAGTTCAATAAGTAAATAGTCTATATTATTAAATAACCACATGGTTTAGCCTATTCTTGTATACTCCTAAATACTTGACAAATGAAAAGTACTGAGTATTTTCTCATTTTAAGAACTTGAGTGCATAATGAACATAACAGTTTTAAGTGACATTATAGAGAAAAAAGAAATAAATATGGTCCTAGCCTTTATCGCGATAGAAACAATATAGAAAAATATACACGATGGACATTTTTATACCGTTTTGACGATATATTTATAGTCATACTGCCCAGCCCTTCTCTGAATGACATATAGGCCCAGCTGCTCTTTATTTAGGTGGGGAGTTTCTAGGACAGGTCGAATGAAATTGGAGCATAGAGTCAGCACACTGTTAATTCAGCTTCAAATGTGTGTTTATTAATGAGAGATCATCCATATTCCTGTTCCATATGGATCTTATTTAGGGTTAGGACCACATAGGAGAACCAGAGTGAATGTCTTTTTAAAGCAACATGTAAAAGAAAACCCCTATTAGACAATAATCAACATTAGAAGTAAAAGCTGAAGAATATTTGCCATAGTGAACAATCTAAACATTTTAAAACACTAATACAATTATTTAACCACTATTAGTTTTGTCGTTTTCCTCCTGCTGTCAGTGTATTAGTTGTAGTTTTGTCCACAGTATCCTCCAGTGCCTCTCTAGCTCTCTGTGGGTGGCTTGTCCTACAGGCCAGCTTTGTGCACTATGCTGACTGGGACCATGTGTTTCCATGCCTGACCAGCCGTGAGGAGACATGGGACAGGTGGACTAGCTTTGGAGGGAGGTAGGGAGCAGCAGAAAGGAGCTCTTGTTGCTACTGTGTTGCAACAAAGAGGAGAAATGTAAGATTATGTAGCGGTTGGAAGAGTTCACTCCCTCATGATATGCACTGCTATGCAATCTTGAGATGTTTAATAGCGATATTTCCATCGTGCAAGGTGTCTTTTCAGCACACTGTGGTTCCATGTGAGTGTGTGACAGAAGGTCTGTGTGTTGGATGGGAGTAGAGCATGGGGTGTCCCAGCTGTAGGAACCAGCTGGTGGATGGGGAGAGGAGCAGTCCTACCGGAAGGGGCTTCTCCATTCACAAGGAGCTGCCTAGGCTAGACTGGGGGGCAAAACTGAAGTGTAATATTGAGAAGTGAAAACAGAGAATGCTCATCTGGTGGTGCCGAAGCTTTGAAATTGAGATCTCAGAGCTTTCTGTATCAGTGTAGAAAATCCAGCTATGAAAGAGAACGTGTCTCAGTCATGTGAGCCAGCTCTCCACCCGGACTGTGCGTTCCCAAACCTGACGTGCATCTTAAAACCTGCTCCTGCCTGGGACACGGAGCAAGAGAACAGCTGCAGTTTACTCAGAGTTGGCTCGCTGAAATCACAAGCACCAGAGTGCATTATGTAATAAGAGACATTATCCAAGGTAACGCTTAGATTGCTAATAGGGTGCATTAGATTGCCAGTGATGTAATGCACGGCAAAGCTGCTTTTCACAACACATGAATGTTTCTAATTGTCCACGTTTACTTGTTATACGATTACAAGAATTTAGCCTGTAAATCTCATCGGACACATGTTTTTTTTTTTTGCAGTTACAAAAGATGGTTTGCATTTCCATAACATTTTTTTAACTGTTTTGCTAATTTGCTGTCCTTCCCTCCACCCCTTCCATGACAGGTACAATGGCTCTCTGCCCAACGGAGATCGGGGTAGACGGAAAAGCAGATTTGCGCTGTACAGGAGGACCAAAGCCAATGGTGTTAAGCCGAGCACTGTCCACATCCTCAACACAGCCCAGGCCAGCAAGGTACACAACAGATCACAGGATGAATAAGTGATTTATTGAACAGCCTCTTAGTCAGAATGATTCCACTTGTCTATTGATGTTAGATAATAATGTATAAATGAATAACTGAGACAGAGGGTGATGAGTCATGTTGTCATGCACTTAGGGAGTTTTGAATTGAACTCAGCCGATAGAGGAATCACAGCTGAAGGAAAACCTTGAAACACAACAGACTTTTTCGTAGCAGCAGAGTGGTTTTCCAGTAGCTTACGGAACGTGCAGTGAACTCCTTTACATTATTGTTGGCAGACCTTAATGTTGACATTTCCAGTACAATAACTGTAGTTCCTAGCCGGGCCTCATAGCTTTTCTTTGCACTGGAGCGCCTGCCAGAAACTGCCTCGTCCAGTATAACACGTCTGCCTTCCTGCATTCCTCCTGCCGTCGGTTCCCAAGCAAAACTGCTAAACAAGCGAAAGGACCTGCTTACCTCTGCACCTCTCGGAGGCCAATATTCCAGACATTTGTTGGGAGTTTAGCTCGCCGGCCAGCACGGGCCCTCTGGTTCAGGTTACTCTCACCTTGTGGAACTTGACTCCTGGTATCTGCGCAGAGGTTTTTCCTGTGACAGAGGCTTTTTCACCGCAGAGATTTGTGCACCGTTCCAGTCGAGTTTGAGCTGAACGTTGTGCTGCAGCGGCCTGTGAAATGTGGCTAAGTGTTTCTGCTGCTCCACCCTACAAGTTGTTTTTCTCAGACCGTTTTTACGGCGCACCACAACTGAGCAAAGAGTGCCCTTTACACAATTAGTCACAGACTGTTTCAGAGATGGGAACTGCTGTGACCTTCTTCACCTTTTCACCATGGTTCCTCTCTGCCACCCTGTTACCAGGCCTGGGATTTGGAGGCTGAACTACTGAAGAGGAAGTTGTTGCAGTTGCCTGCACTCCCAGCTGTACACACGGTCAAATATAGATATTCCTTAAAGGGGTACTACGCCCATTTTCAAAATGTACACGTTATTCCTATAGTCTAACACAGTCCAAAAAATATTAGTAAACATGAACAACTATCAAAGATTCGAGTGCTAAAACTCAAACTTGTGATGTCATAGTGTATAAAGTGAACTGCTCCATAGGCAATGAATAGGGAGAGATGTTATAGATTAGGGATTCTCAAAGTTTTTGGGCCCAGGGACCACATAAAGGGGAAAAAACTTTCCAAGGACCCCCTCATAATCGTAACCCTGATTAAGCATAATGCTTACTTTGGCCCTGATATTCCGGGTGATTTGTTATCAGATGTTGCTCGGCCAGCTTCACAGCTTCTTTCGCTAGCACCTGAAGACACATGGTGCATTTCGATCTCCCGTTGCTGTCGCTCGATATAACTGTTGTCATATTTTCTCAATTTAGCTAGTTTGGGCTTAGCGTTGCTTGACGATATGGACGGACTCATATGTCTCCATGCTCGCCAGCTAGCTAGCTGGCTAATAAGTTAAGCTAAGCTGCAGCAGGAACGGTTCGTTGCACCCTAAGTGAAGTGACTGATTCATGACAGATTGACGTGATGTGTCACAATCATATCAGAGTTTCGATTGGCCCAAAGCTAACGGGAGTAATAGACACAATATGCTTGTTTTATTGGCGCAAATGGTCCCCATCTGTTGATATGTGCTCTTTAATGATACAGCACAATTTTATAATTTATAGCAAATTATATTATTATAGCTTATTATATCGCGGACCCCCCTGACAGGGTGCCCCGGACCCCACTTTGAGAATCACTGTTATAGATGACACTGAGAGCACCCAGGGGATTGTTCGGAGTATATGGGAACATTTTCTATTTCACAATGACAACACTACAATAGAATAAAGGTCATTTGGGTATAAAAAAGAAAACAAACATTCTGTGGGTCCATAAAAGTTTCAGACTTTATACCCTATGACATCACAAGTTTGAGACTTACTTCTCTGGTTTTCTTGCTTTGAGAGAGAGGAGGTCACGTTCACAAATATTGATTGAACTTTCCAAGGCCATAGAAATAACATTAAAATTCTTAATTTAGGTGGTGTTCCCCTTTAAGAGACAAGCAGGGTGGCAAACTTGATTTTAGGAGAGCCTTCTTTTTGACTGAGGAGTAAAATGAACAAAGCCATCTCCCGTTTTTTGTAGTATTTTCTTTCCTACAGCAGCAGTCCACCAACCTGCTCCGGCTCCCTCACAGTGCAGCAGTCTCATTCGAATGAACTGAGAGTGTTCTGTGAGGGGAAGCTCACGTGTCTGTGCACACTCTGGTGTTCATGACAGATAATGAGGAGCTCCCATGATGCCACTGCCAGCCTCCTATTCAAATCCTGCCTCTGCTTTCTCATCTCCCCACTTGATCTCAATTACTGCATTTGTGCAAGTGTGATTGTTTACACACTGGCCTTCCTTTCGGAGGGGGGGGGGGGGGGGGGGGCTGGATGGCTTGTGACTGTGTTTTTTTATTTTCAATCCTTAAACTGAGGAAGCTTGTGTGACATTTTGGGGGTGTGGTGTTGTGCTGATAATAATATACGTCTCTGTTTGGAGTGTGCGTGAGCTTCTTTTAGCCGTTGAACAGGTGGAGCGCCATTTGTTTGTAGCGGCGCAGTCGAGACAAGACTGCATGCGATGATGACATTTGTCCCCGTCTGTCTCTGATGTTACAGCAGATCGTGGCAGCGCTGATGACCCACTTTCGCTCTCCCTCTTTCCCTCATGCACGTGACAATGGGGGGGGGGGGGTGTTTGGGAAATGGAATTCGCAGATTAGACCGCGATGATAGTGGCATGTGGTAAAGTGTTGATGGGAGCTGAGCCTGAGTGGCTTTAACCCACCCTGCCTCACTACACTGACTGACGGAGGCAGTTCAGCTGGTAGGCTCATGTTAACTGAGGCCAGTAGGCAGTTTATGGTCACCGTCATGGGAGTGTGACTTTACACGCACTTCCTTGTTCCTCTCCCAGAAATTCCTGCCGCAGATTGTAAGAAATGTTCCTGCTTTAATGTCTGTTATGAGAAAACCCAGCAATAATTCATTGTAATAAAAAGCCCTGAGAATTTCTTGTTGTTGTAAATAACAGGGTGGAAATGAGGACAAATATATATTCTCTTCCTGGAAGCACTATAGTCGTTCTGAATCGTAGGATGTGACTCATCAATTGAGTGCATTTTAATAGCAAGGTTTGTTTTGCTCTGACCTGTAATTTACCCTCAGCAGCGATGCAATGATTGCATAAGGCGTATGGCGGTGTGGCTCCTGTTTGTGAACCTGTGGCACTCTCAGATCTGGTGTTAAAGCCACAAACCAAGACATCAAAGGGTTTCTCCTCCTTCACTATAACACAAAACAGTAAAACACTCCCTTGTTGGTGTGCTTATACTTGTTAAAGTATGAATCTGTTGTGTTTAATATGGTATCACAATGCGTAGCGTGTTTTGTAATGCTTTTTTTGTTATATTTCAGGCTGTGAACTGTAAAGGCCAACACAGCATCTCCTACACACTGTCCAGGAACCACACGGTAGTGGTGGAGTACAGCCATGATAAAGACACAGACATGTTTCAGGTAAAAACCCATCACATTACACTGTTACCTGTTAGGATTGTATTTTGAATAACCTGTTGAATCCTCAGCATTTGAACATTAGGGCTGCAACTAACGATTACGTTCATTATTGATCCATTATAATTTCCCAGAGCCCAAAGGGGATGTATTCAATTGACTTGACTATGACTTGCCCAAAACTGCATGTGATTATCATAAAGTGGGCATGTCTCTAAAGGGGAGACTCGTGGGTACCCATAGAACCCATTTTCAGTCACATATCTGGACGTCAGAGGTCAAGGGACCCCTAAAAATGGCCATGCCAGTTTTTCCTCGCCAAAATTTAGCGCAATTTTGGAGCGTTATTTAACCTCCTTCCTAACGGGCTAGTATGACATGGTGGGTACCAATGGATTCCTTATGTTTCTCTAGTTTTAGTTATCTTCACTCTAGCTTTAAAACTGAGCCCGCTACAACCTCCAGAAGATCGATTGCGTTAATGCGTTAAAGAAATTAGTGGCGTTAAAACAAATTTGCGTTAAGGCGTTATTATCGCGTTAACTTTGACCGCCCCAATTCAAATTGATTGTTTTATATGACTTGCTTGTTTTACTGTACGTTTTTTACAATCCAAACCCAAATATATATCATTTAATACTATATATGATGAAGAAAAGCCTCAAAACCTTACAGTTGAGAAGGTGTAATCAAATCTTTGGCATTTTTTCTTGAAAATTGACTGGACAATGAAGGAATTATCAAAATAGTTGCTGTTTTATTCTCTGTCGATTGACTGAACTTTTCAGCTCTACTTTTAATTAAGAATATTTGCAGCTACGCCTTCAACATCTCTGCACATGTGGTTGTTTTTCCCCTCCTGGACTTTCCACTCCACCAGTGAGTGCATGAGTCTTGAATGTGTACTGTCCACTGTTCTGTCTGTAGCATTAATGTGAATGTACAGCAAGGAGACGATGACCAGAGGGAAGTCAGCTCTGCAGACACGTGCTTCACATTCAGCCCTGCATTGTATCCATGTGTCTTTGAACAACACTGAATAAATAGAAACACAGACACGGCAGTGAAGGGGAAACTATTCAAAAGACAGGACTTCAGGACAATTTTGAGATGAAAAAAAATGAGGAAATGAAAGGGGGAAATGCTTATTTTTACTGCTGCTTGTTCTGCTTGAGAACTTTTTGGACATTTCTCAGTGTTTATCTCTGTGGTCTGCTTAAAAATAATCTGAAATATTATTTTTGCAAAGAAAAAAAGACACTTGAATTCTCTTCAGAGATGCACTGTTATAACAACATGCTGCTGTATGAAGCTTCGGTAAAAAAACGCTGAGTTGGTACACACACACACACACACACACACACACACACACACACACACACACACACACACACACACACACACTCACACAGCAACATGATCTTATGTCATTCGGATGTCAAACCGCCACAAACTGACAAATGGCTGAACTCCTGGGAAGCAGAACAGTTCAGTTCAAATGTCTTCAGTAGAGCTGCAACTACTAATCAATTAGTTGTCAACTATTAAATTAATTGATATAAAAAATGTGAATATTTTCTGTTTTTTTTACTCCTCTATGATAGTAAACTGAATATCTTTGAGTTGTGGACAAAACAAGACATTTGAGGACGTCATCTTAGGCTTTGGGAAACACTGATTGATATTTTTCACCATTTTCTGACATTTTATTGACCAAACAACTAATCGATTAATCGAGAAAATAATAATAATGATAATCGACAGATTTATCCACAATTAAAATAATGGTTAGTTGCAGCCCTACTCTACAGGGAATTAAAAACAAACCCCTTTTTCACCCCTGCCAATATATTGACATGAGATCACAATAAACAATGTAATAATATAGCATGATATTGATTAATTCCTGTGTTGTTTTGTAGATCGGCCGTTCCACTGAGAGTCCCATAGACTTTGTGGTGACTGACACAGTAGCAGGAAGCCATGAGGGAGAGGAGACCCCCATCACTCAGAGCACCATCTCCCGGTTTGCCTGCCGGGTTGTCTGCGAGCGGATCCCGCCTTTCACTGCTCGCATCTACGCAGCTGGTTTTGATTCTTCAAAAAACATCTTCCTTGGGGTAATTACAAGCTAGTGTACCATGGTACGGTAGATATACGGTATCTTTACACTGCGGTTGGATGTCCAGCTCATGCCTTTAAAATCTAGTTCTAGCAGAGTTTTAACCAGATAAACAACAGCCACACAGCACATCAGTTTGCATCTGTGCTCCGTCTCGCCTGTAGGAGAAAGCTGCAAAATGGAAGAACCCTGACGGCCACATGGACGGACTGACAACCAATGGCGTGCTGGTAATGCACCCGAAGGGCGGGTTCACGGAGGAGTCGAAGCCCGGCGTCTGGAGAGAGATCTCTGTTTGTGGGGACGTTTACACTCTGAGAGAGACCCGCTCAGCACAGACCCCAGGGAAACTGGTCAGTAGCTTCATACATACGGTATGAGCACAAGTGTCACTGTGACTTAAATGAAGCAGATGTTTCTCAACTCACAAATAGAATATGGTTATGATGGTTACATGCATGAGATCAGCTAAGTGAAACTAAATGCGTGTCTGCTACATCACCCTCTGCAGGTGGAGCATGAGAGTAATATCCTGCAGGACGGCTCCCTGGTGGATCTGTGTGGAGCCACTTTGCTGTGGCGTACTGCAGAAGGCCTCTTTCACACTCCCACCCAAAAGCATCTGGAGGCTCTCAGGCAGGAGATCAACGCAGCGCGCCCCCAGTGCCCCGTGGGTCTCAACACGCTCGCCTTCCCCAGCATGCAACGCAGCCGCGCCCTCTCCTCTCTGGAGGACAAGCAGCCTTGGGTCTACTTGGCCTGCGGCCACGTGCACGGCTACCACAACTGGGGCCACCGCTCGGAGCAGGAGGCCAGCCCTCAGCGAGAGTGCCCCATGTGCCGGGTGGTCGGGCCCTACGTGCCGCTGTGGCTGGGCTGCGAGCCGGCCTTCTACGTGGACACAGGTGCGCCCACTCACGCCTTTGTGCCGTGTGGACACGTGTGTTCAGAGAAGTCAGTCAAGTACTGGGCGGAGATCCCTCTGCCCCACGGCACCCACGCCTTCCACGCCGCCTGCCCCTTCTGTGCCACCCAGCTCAGCCTCGCTCAGGGCTGCTCCAAGCTAATCTTCCAGGGCCCGGTGGACTGAGCCGGAGGGTCCTGCCCCGGCAGAGGAGATTAGGCAGGAATGCCAACATGCTGTGAAACTGTTCCGATTATTTTGTGCTTTCTTTTGTTCATGTAAGCCAGCTGTGCAAAGGAGTAAGTCTTCTCACGTTCTGGTCATATACTGTGGATTCTGCACGACAGAGAGCCATTACAGATTGGTCAGGGCCTCTTGTGGCTATTTGGATGGCCACGGTGGGATACAGAGACGTGGAGCACACTGGACCACAGATGCCTTGCTCCTCCAGAATGAAATACTGTTTCAGCTGTCCTGCGATCCAACCGCTTTAAACACGGCTGTTTTAAACTACAATGACTGCTGGTTTTCCATCAGAGGGCCGTAGAATTAAGGATGTAGAAGGAATTGATTTTATTCATGACTCAGACTGAACCAGGTGACATTGGTGCATTTGGGCCTGTTGGGAAAGAAAAAGGGGTTTAAAGTTCAATTCCTGGTGTGTTTGTGACAAAGTTTTTACAGAGCCAGACAGCTGGACTGTTGGCTGGGAGAAAAGCCAGGAGAAACTTGGGGTCTAGCTAGCTAAGTGCTCCCCGTCTGCCCTGAACCCCTAACGGCATCTAGATCATGTAGCTCTCCAGATTTTTGGCTTCCATTTGCTGAACAAAATTTGAGGAGGTGAAAAAGACTTTTTGTGTACAGAGATATAATCCAGTGCCTCAAATCCCATTAAACCATGGGAATATTTTTAATAAATGAGAAAAGATATTTTGTCGAAGGCAAAGGGAGAGATAGTTTTGCATACATAAGGAAATGACAGCCCACACGGATTCTTCAACACATTTTTATCCGACAGAAGACGTATTTTACTACACTGAGGCCCTTGTACTGTTTTGTAATGCAAATGTTAATATATTTTTTCTCCTGCATAAATAATGTGTGTGAGAATGTTTGAGTGTGTGCATGCATGTGTGATTGTATGTGTGTGTGTGGGTTGGACTGTGTGGGTGCCCTTGGGCTTTGTTTAAATCGCCCTCCTGCATCATTTCACCCCAATCCCCTTTCTATGATCTCGCCCACCATCCAAAACACAACCAGAGAACACAGGAATTCAACCAACCTCGCAGGGTTTGACAATGAATGTACTGAAATACATTGACTCTCCTAACTGGTGGTACTTTACTAGGTAAGGCCTATTATCGCAGTGAAAGACAACATTGGAACTGTACTACCATATGCATCAACCGCACCTGCTTGCTAGCTGCGTCCCTGCCCCACACACATGTACTGTATTCAATCTGCACTGTTGTTAGCTTTATCCCACGCTGGGTCTGATCCAATGATTTGTACGCTGTCAAACCTGGGCACAGTCTCAGCAGCATCCAGAGATTATACCAAATATAAGGAGGAGCTGTTTTTTTTCTTTTTCTCCACATGCAAGATGTAACGACCACTCTTCTGCGATCCAAAGTGTTTCTGTAAACAATCCTAAACCCAAACGGCTGCTACGGTGGAGTGTTGACAGCTCTGGATTACAGTCGAGGCTGTTCAGCTGCTCGCGACCAGCTCCATGGGAATAATGATATTATCGCACACCATGCCAAATTTGGTAAGTTCTATTGTGTGTGTGGATGAGTCAAGTTGTCCAAAAACAAAGTAGCAGATGAATTGAAACTAAAGAATCTGGGACGAATCTGTGCATTCTTCTGCGATGTTAGCTTACCAGACTGTGCCCATATGTAGAGGGTAGCTGCCTCTAGTTTATCAAATACTATATTGAGCATTAACATGATGACATGTTGAGGGTAACGTTCCTGTTCTAGCATTCAAATTTTCTTCAGGTTGCATTATGATGATTACAATTCAGAGAGGGGCAGAATCCACCTTGATTAAGGGCTCCTTGACTTCACAAAGATATGACCTCAGTAGCAGTGGTGGACTGCTGGAGGATTCTTCTTTTCTGGTTCCTTCCTAAGAGAAACATCAGCAGCATTACGCTTCACTCATACAGAGCATTTTTGAATTACTTGATTTCCTCAGATATTATGTAACCGCTGAGCAGGGTCAAGTACTAAGCCACGTATTGTACAGTAGCATTCCTCTCTAACACTTTCAGCTCAAACACTGTGCCCATTGCTTAAGACCGTGTTCTGTAACAGCTGCAGAGTAGCTGCCTCAAACATTCCTCCTTGGTAAACATGGGTGGGGCCCTCGGTTCACCCAAGGGCTTGTTCTATGATTTTGTCTCCTACAGGAACTCTGTACACAAGCCATAGAACGCACTGATGCTCCCGATGCCTCCTTTGCAAAGAATAAAATATTTTTTAAAAATAACTTAAAGTGAGTCGGTTTGTCTCTCTGATTTTAGGCCTTCTTAAGATCTGACAGTCCTGTAAGGTTGTGATATTGATTCAGTGGTTTAAAGGGTATGTGCAGTTGAGGGAGCTGCTTTTACGAAGCCTTTGAACTCCTGATGTCTCAGCTGTGTACGCACAACATCGCAGCAATGTTTAATCACAGTTACATACGTGTTTCATCATTCCTCAGCATGAGCATTTCCCTGCTATCTTTTGCCAAAATGGCCCTGGATTTTGATAGCTCTATCAAACGCAGTATTTTGTATTTTCGAGATAAGGGACGCATTTTTTCTTGAAGTCTATTTCATTCACATTTCATTTATGCTTTATCAGCCTCATCTTAATATTTACCATAGAAAATGACTGCATGAGCAACATTTCCCTAGTGTTCACTGCTGAGTGTAGTTTCTCTCTGAAGCCACAAGAGGACACTATTTCCTCAACAATAGAGAGGTTGGCATTAAGCCCACCACACCACAGAGCCTGCGGCATTCAATAGCCAAAAACACAGAGCAAAGAAATGGAAGTTTGATGTTTATTATGAAAAAGACTCAGTATAAATACAGTAAAAATACAGTTGAAACAAGAGAAATTGAAATGACTAAATTTGCATGCCTGAAAATCCTCTATATGTGCAATTACGCTACCACAGGAGATATGTAGGCTGCTTATTTATAGTTGGACATTTACTGATTCATCTTTAACATCCCATTTGTCTTTGTTTTTATATTTTTTTCAAATTAATTACACTGTCCTTAGATTTATTCCATATTTAAATCCTGGCATCATACATGAGACATGGCTGACAAATATGCACAGTAGTGAGCAATTTTTAGCTTTTATTTTTATGTGCATGTAAAAAAAAAAAATATTATACGATGACGATGATGACATTTTCCATCATTCGCATGTGACTTCATCTCCTCTATAATAAGGGCACATGAAAGGGATTTAAATACATAACGTGTCAGTTAGGCGTTTGGAGAGGAATGGAGCTGTGGGATGCCATGCTTCCTAATTAACATTTCTGCAGTAGATGTGAGATGGGTTCATGTGTCTGCACACTTGCCTGTTTTTCTGAATGACAGAAGAGACACTGAAGGTGACAGCATGCTAATTTTGAGATCATTCGGTGGCTCCCCTGCCTTAAGCGGGGCAGGGTTATGCAAATAAAGTGGAATGATACAATTTTTCTTTTTCTTGAACCAGCTTCCTGCATGAGAAAGTGAGGTTCATGTGCTAAACTGACGCTGGTCTTTGTAATAGATTGACACAAACCTTAGTACTTCTATCATCACCTTTCTAAACCTAATTAACTTCTAACACTTCACAGCCACACAACTCAATTTTACAGGATCATTTTTTTGCACCAGTTGCATTACAATTGTACTAAAATGTTCCTCTTTGGATAATAACACACATACACATTATTATTTAGCCTGTCAGTTTGCTTATGGCAGTGATTCTCAAAGTGGGGTCCGACGACCCCCAGGGGTCCGTGGCACTCTGCCAGGGGGGTCCATGAAAAGTTTTCAGATTCACTAATTTAAATTATCATGATATAATTTATATATATATTTTTTTACAAATGGCTTCATAGTCCAACGAAAAATATTTTAATTTTTAATTCTACAGTATAATAGTTCATAGTTTATGTATTAATCTAACATATCTATAACTCTTAGAATCTGCAAATATGTTTAAGACATGTCTTAAATACATCTTAATATATTTCTCTTGTATTGTTCTTTCACATAACTAAGACTATAGAAGTGTAAAAAATAGGCTACGTCAAATTATTCCAAGGGACACACATGACGGGGTCCCCCGTATATTCTCTGTCTTAAGTGTTGAGATTGTATGTCAATGAATACAGTGAATAAACTCATGATATTTAAAGGGGTAGTCCAGTATTTTAGGTTTGCACTTCCATAAAGATG
The DNA here is from genome assembly GCA_916701645.2 of Sebastolobus alascanus. NCBI lineage: Eukaryota > Metazoa > Chordata > Actinopteri > Perciformes > Sebastidae > Sebastolobus > Sebastolobus alascanus. The sequence goes on from CAKAOJ020000169.1 coordinate 1,001,980, forward strand.
AGATATCCTGACTTTTAATTCCTACAGAAGGAGTAAAGCTCCAAACACGCTGAATCCTACTTTTCCCATAATGCAACTGAATAGTGTCTTTCATTATATAGGGTGTCACAATATTGTTGCTGTCTAGTACAGTGCAGTTACTCCAATACTACTGTTTTTATGTTTTAATCTCAGACTCTATGAGTTGAGAAAACTCTGTAAGACTTTCATTTCTAAAAGCATTTAAAAGGAAACATTTTAATGGCAAAATGTAAAATAGTGATCAAGCCATTTTCTTGGTAAACATTTTTTTATATTGGAGGTTTTCACCTGAAAACAGCCAGCATGGCAATAATTGACCATTTTGAGCGGCAATAATCAGAAACAGTTGGGAGTTCGGTTGCGCTGTTTACGTCCAGTGTCTCCAAAATGGCCGACTTCCGGACTGATGACATGCCGCGAAAACACCCTCTAGACCTTTTCAAACTTGACAACATAAACATTATAAATGGGCCCCTTTGTATTTCCTGTTGCAATGTTTGTTAGGGTGCCTTCAAATGGGGTCGTGTTTACCTTGTTCACAAGAAGAGTCCATATAAACGCCCCCGTCTTGTGGTTCACGACCTCGTAAGTGGAAAGTTGCTGACGAAAGCTGATGTGTTTGTTGACGTTGTCAGAAATGGTGGAGGCCATGGAAGTTTTTTCAGTGCAAAATAAGTGAATATTTCGTAATTTTAGTCGTTTACTGTTTTTCTTCGGAATTTTATAATATGTCTGAGGAAAATGTTGATATTCCCAACAGCTCCTCATTTCCCTCTGTCATTATGCCTTTGCATTTCCTGCATTATGTTACCCGCTTGCTAGCTTGCTAAATTGTTAGCCTCTGTGGCTTCTAGATGCCAACAGTAACGTTAATATTGCCGTTGCTTAGCAGCGGTGTTCTCACGACTTAACCACTTGAACGCCAAGCATATCATGTACACGACTTCCCATGTTGTAAACACGAGCTCACAAGTTTCATTTGAAGGCACCATTAATGCAGTTGCTGACAGGAAGTAAACTTGGACCAAAGCTGTTGCCCTAGCAACAGAATGGCAAATGAAAAGGTCTATATGTAGGTTGGAATATAATGTGCAACAGCTGTCTGTCACATAGCAGAAGATCCCGTCAACTAGCTGTTTTAAAGGGTTCAGCCTCCGTTTTATGTGTTTTCTAACATGTGAAATGCCACAGGTGGCTGCGGCTGTGCGCCAAGTTATCAGCAGGACACCTTAGCTGGCAAGTTGAAGGCTGTGATATTTACCCCAATTACCCAGCATGCAACTGAGGCAAATTATATGCAGATCATCATCTGTAAATAAGAGATAGTGCTCTTCCCCTCGCGTAAATGAAGTAACAACCCTCAGAAGCAAACACAAGACACATTTTTCCCCCTGGTTTTTAATATAGTAAACTTGGCAGTCAATTTTTTTTCTATCTCCCGGCAAATTGGACTGCCATGGCACGGTGGTGGCACATATTGGACGATGTTGTAAATACCTCACTATTTCTGTCTTGGGTGGTTAGTCACTAGAGACACTGCACTGATATTTTGCTGTAAATTGGTTCCACCTTTCTTTATCCATGCCCAAGGTCAAACACCTCACACAGGACTTTCACTTTTGATTCACGCAATTTGATCTCATAAAACAAAAGCATCATTATTTATTGTATTTTTTAGCTTTCAGCGAGCTGCGTAGCGCTAACGTTACACAATTCAAGCCGTATGCAGTGCGGTTTGAAGAGGATTATGATTATATCGGGCCTATTTACTATTTCACGTGGCTCTTGATGATACTTTGTACTCAGCCTACTCAGCTTATTACTTTCTCAATGAATAACAAATGAGTTGTCAAATAAAAGGCAAATAAACACGGGCTAAAGAGAAGCTGGTACAAATATTTTATTATAACATATGAGGGGAAAATCAAGCATTAAATTCAAACATGAAGAGTGTACCTCTTTGAGCCTCTGATGCCCTCTTTCTCTCATCTGCTCTTACAGAGGCATGTGGCGTCTTGCCTACTCATCCAAACAAGGGGACAAATTACTTTAATTATGGAGTAATTGCAGAGTCTTGTGTTAATTAAATCTTTATCAGTTCAAGTAAGTGGATTTCTCCCACATGGAAACCATGCAGAGACGTGCTGTCTTGCTCTCCCCCCCTCCTGCTCTGTCTAAATTTTCCACCAACACCACAGTCTGAGACCATCTTTTATTCCCAGCCTCACCCGACTCCCCCCTCTCTCTCTCACCCCTGGGTCTCCAAATGATTGGGATTAGCATCATTTGGGGAAGGGGGTTGTTTTACCAACTCTGTCAGTAGCCAGCTGTTTCTTCAAAATACCACAACAAACATGATAGCACCGGCGTGAGGCAGTGTCCTCCGCTGGAAAATGAGATACAAGATTTATCTTAGGTTCCTGGTGTTTGACAAAATTGAATCCTCTCATTTTAATTGCTCTCGACTAGGTGTGCTGCTCCAGGCGATGGAGGCAGGAGCTCTGTATGTTGTCCCTTGTTCTCCTCAGACTATTATGCTCCATTGTGCAAAATGCCGATTATGATTTGCTTTATCCTTGTCATCTATCTTATTTAGGATCATTTAGGTAGCCACATGTTACAAAGGAACAGCAGTCAGCCCTGTTATTACGTGTGTTTGAGTCCCCTGCTTGTTGTAATGAGAACAGGATCACAGAGGAGAATTAATCTCTCTGAAGGAGTAAATGCAGGAAAATTGACTTGTTTTGCTGACTTTTGTCGGGCCAGCATTTGATCCACGGTTTGGAATATTAATGCAAACACTTGTCATGTGTCTTGAAGCTTTGGCGTGATTTGCCCAGAATATTGCTCCTGAGAGGGTGACAAGTTTGCATGATAGGAAGTGGTGGGTCTCTAGAGTGACTTGACTCACTGTCTACCGTGTCATATTGTGCCTAAAATGTGTGATGTTTCTCTTTGCAGTGGCTGCGTCACACATGCACAAATGCAAATGCCACAGCGTTTGATCTTTTAACATCTACAGTATGTGAGTTTTGGCTTGTGGACACTCTCAGTGAGCTACTGTTTAGCAGTGCGAATGTTTATGGGACGATGAATGGGTGTAATATGGGTGTGAAGCAGATTCAAAAGGGCTTAACTGGATTACAACTCATTTCAAGGATGCTTAAGGTAAGATTAAAACAGATATGCAGTAAGTGAGGAAAATACAAAATCAAATAGATTGAATTTCACTCACTGGTCTTGTCATAAGCCACTCGCTCATGCATGGCTGTGCTGTGTGTTTTTGTGAGTTAAAAAATCAGATGCCTTTCTATGTGAGACAATATGTAGATTGTTAGTGTAAAAACGATTCACCAAAGGGAACATATGCACATTTCAAACAACAGTTTTGCTCTGTTGGACCGTCACAATTCACCATTAATGCCCTTTCTTATCTCATGCTACAAATCCCCAGAGCTGGAACATTAGAAGTCTCTAATCACACACACTGGCACACATTGAGTGTGTGCACTCTAGCACCATACACACACACAAAATCACACACCTCACATAGGAAAGATAATGAATTTAATACCACTGCTATTACAGACAACTAATGTTTGTTAATAGCCTGGTGCCATATGGAATGAGGGCCTCGACCATGTGGGTAATTCCTCTTTTTGGACAAGCTGTCAACAAAAAGGCCTTGCATTTTGTGGATGCATGTGGTAGACAGGGGGGGAGGCTGGGGGATGTGCTTAATCCAGCAGACTCTCTAATGATTCCTCTGTGCCTCGGATGGGAGCTACAGGCCTCTGTGAATATACTGTTTTATCTTTCCTATCAGAGCTGAAATATTGAGCCTTTGTCAGTGCATATGCTGTTCAGTTTGGCTGGGTGCAAGACTTTGGTTCCCTATGTGGCGGGGGCTAATGGAAGTGGTGGTTTTAGAGAAAACTTTATGACGTGCCTGATTACCCCCCTCCCTCTCCTCCACCACCACCTCCCCAAATTCACTCCATCTCCTCCCCACATCCCTCTGGCAGCACTGCAGCCCAGCGGATAACCAAGCGTGGATTAGCAGTGACATCACACTGAAGAGATGGCTGAGCCCGAGTGCGAGGAAGGGTGAGTACTTGGGTGTGTGTGTGTGTGTCTGTGTGTGTGTCAGATGGGTGTGAGCGTTATGTGTGTGTTCAAGACTGATTAGACGATGAGGGTGGTGGTGAGAGGGAAGCGAGGATTAGAGAGCCATCTGAGAGTTGGCTAGGTGCTGACACCACTCCACCTCACCAAGGGCTCAATTTACTGAGGGATCAGACTCATTTATGGTGGGCTGGGATTATTATCAGTTCAATAGGGCAATTTCTTTATTACAGTCACCCTTCAACCTGTGAAATATGGACACTTGTGAGACATTTATGGGTGCATGTATCTTGCTTCAGTTATAATCTACTGCTTTCCTGCTACAATTAATTGTGTATTTGCAGCAGCAGGTAAAGTAACAGTTCTAGTATCATACAAGATCTAAATGTACAGTTTCAGAGGGAAATCAAATTGTCTGTGTGCTGGCAGTGTACCTCAAAAATTGCATTTCCTTCCTTTTTTAAAAAGGCTGGTCACAATAAAACATCTATTAGGAATTTCCATCCATCATATTTCAACTCAGGAGTTTAAAGAGGGCTACAGTGACTGTGACGTGGAGCTTTTTTTTTTTTTTTAAAGGCTCCAAATCGGATGAGACGGGCAGCTATGTTTGAGTTTGGGTTTACCTGGAATGTCAACACTCTTAAGCTGGCCCTCTGTATTGAACCCCTTGTCATGCATCGAGCATCATTCACCTGATTCTTTAACAGCACCACAGTCCACTCAGAAAACAGGTTTCGTCTGCATCTGCAACAACAGAACAATAGTGAAAAGAATGAAGCACAAATTTAGTTGCAGCCTTAAACCAAATGTGAAGGAAGTGGGGTCTGTGTCATTGAACTAGGTTTGAGACCAATTGTGCAATAGTTAAAAGCTGCAAACCACTTTCACAGTTCAATTTGTAGATACATGAGGTATGCAAAATACATAACCCTCATAATCAAGACTCAGTTAAGTTAATTTTGACCTTGGAAACAGCTCCTGGCAAAACAATCTCACTACAAGGTTAATTCAGTAACTTGCTCAGAGGCTTTTGATTAAATTACATGATCTTCCTCAGCAGATGGAGTTACACAGTTATGAAAATGTGGAGGTTAAAATTTCCATTTCTCTGTAGACATTAAATACTTGTTGACACCCTAAAAAGTTAAGATTTAGAGATAATTCTTGACCTTGAAAAAGCAAAACTGGTACAGAATAATTTTATAGGCTACCTGTCAAGTCCTGTATAGTCTACACCAGTGGTTCCCAAACGTTTTCACATCAAGGACCCCTAAACTGACACAAATTAGACCACGGACTCCCATTTGATGAGATTTTGTCCCAGGGTCCCTCATCTGATAGGATTTTTGCTTTTTGATATTTTATTATAGAAAGTGTATGAAACCCATGACCAAAATAGTCATACATTCTGTCATTGTGTTACTTATGGATGGAATAATAGTGAAAATAAATGATAATCCCTTTTTGCTGGGGACTCCCTGGAACCCCCCTCAAGGGCCCCCTATAATAACAGATATGACAAGTAGCCTATGAAACTTGAAGAATCTGAAAAACCAAAAGCTAGTGCATAAAAATTAAGATAACTTAAGAGACAAACAGACATGGAACAAATAAATTATTAGTTATTTTCAGATGAATTTACATAGTGCTTGTGTAGACAATAGGTGCAGATCCTCCCTCAGTCAGCCATGTGAACTGAGGTGATGAGAGACATCTCAGCTCCTCATTCTAAGCTTCTGAGTCACAGTGAACCAGGAAGTATAGTCATTTTTCACAAGCAACATATCAGAGGAAAAAAACACTTGTCTTCCACCGCTGCAACGAGCGTAAATTGCTATTTATTAAACTACAGTCTACTGCTGATTTCTGTTCAAGATTCAAGATTCAAGATGTTTATTGTCACGCCGGTTATACAGGTACAATCGTGTGAAATACTTTTTGCTGGGAAGCTCCATTAAGAAAGAAACAGTAAGTTAAATAGCAAAGAATAACATAATAAAATACAGTAAAAATAAAATAAAATAATAGTGTATTTACAATAATATACAGTATAATAATAAAGAAAATATGGTGTATGGTAAATATATACAAGTATTGAACAAAAATGCCTGTGCAATACTTGTATATATTTACCATACACCACATTTCCTTTATTATTATACTGTATATTATTGTAAATACACTATTATTTTATTTTATTTTTACTTTATTTTATTATGTTATTCTTTGCTACTTAACTTACTGTTTCTTTCTTAATGGAGCTTCCCAGCAAAAAGTATTTCACACGATTGTACCTGTATAACCGGCGTGACAATAAACATCTTGAATCTTGAATCTTGAACAGAAATCACTACTTTGATGACTGCTGTGACGTGTCCTGTAACTTTAAAGAATGTCGCGTCCGGTAGTATCGCGAGTTTACCTCGTTGACGTGATTTGGGTTGCTTCTTCCCCGGGAACAGAAAGGTTTTAATTTAGCTAACTGTCAAGCCTCCTCAAATTAAACCGTCAAGTTACGTCTCTTACTTACGTTCATATTAACTTAACTTCAGCTCTAGATTAATATCTGTTTCCAGGTAACTAGTAGCGTAGAGTTCTATTTAAAGTAGAGTCCCCAGCGCCCGAAATGAATGGATGCTAACGTTTGCTAGCTTGCTAGTTAATCGACATTAGCAGTTGTTTTGAAAACTATCCGCATTTATCCAGAAGGACAAAATGCCTGCGGAGCAGAGGACAAGCTGGATACTGACAGGCGCTACCGTGGCTTGTGTCACCGCTCTGTATGTGCCCTGTGTGCAGAGGACTGTCCCCGGTGGAGACTCAGGTGGGCGCTAACCTGTGTATATGTGTCAATGGGTGCTAACCAGCTAGCTAATGCTCCTCTTGTCATGTGGCTTTGTTGTGCTACCAGGCAGCCAATCCGGTGGCGCCTTGTTGGTGTAACGTTAGCTGTTAGCTGCTGCACTTAAACCGGTGCTGTACTGCAGGTACAGGTGCTTGAACTTGAAACACCCCAACTTGTGTGAGAGACATCATCAAGCTTGCTTCAAAATCAGAATCAGAATCAGAATCAGAATCAGAAACTCGTTTATTGCCAGGTGTATGAGGTTTACACTAGGAATTTGCTTTGGTGGGTTGGTGCAATAAAACAGTAAAAATAACAGTAGGATAGTTAAGTGTTAGAATAAAATAAGAATAAAAAATTGAAATCTACAAATATACAATATAATATATACACAAGAATTAAAAATAGTATAAAAGTATAAACAGATGTGCAAAACTAGTGCAACATACATTAAAACAACATACATAAACACGAATACATTGATTTTAAAATTCATATGCAAACGTAAGACATATTCTTAGAGAGTTTTCAAAGGGTCCATCATTAAGAACATACATAGTTCACACACCAGCACCGTTTTTACAGTCTACTATATGCTATTGATTGAATGTTGAAGGCAGAGTTAAATGTAGAGTAAATGCATTTGAGATTATACCTGCTGGACGAACATTTCTGCTAAAGAGAAATACATATAAGAGATTCTTTGTACCATGTGCAGTCAGTATAAAGAACAAACAACTCTAAAATGTTAGGCCTCTATCTACCTTTGCACATATATTTCTGTATTGTTAATGATTTGTAATGTGTGTGTATATAGTGTTTTTATTGGGTTCACTGTGTTCATTGTCTTTATTGGTGAGACAAAGAATTTCCTGCTCTGGTGGGGCAACTAAGTTTATTTATTCTATTATATAAATGAGTTTTGAAAGGGTCTTGAAAGGCAGATAATGTTCTTAGAAGGAATTCAGTGTTACTTTTGACTGAAAGCATGTGATAAGAAGGCTTCTTTGAATTCTAAAAAAATGTTTTAATCATACTCTGATATCAGGATCAAAAACAAATTTGGCCCAGTGGATTAACATGAGTTTATGCAATGATAATTATCACAGTATTATTAACTTTTCCCATTTGACCCACACCTAATTTCAGTCAGCTGCACTTTGTTATTCATAAAGTTTTTGGAAAGTAAATGACTGTGTCAAAATGTTTTCCCTTTTACATATTTGCAATAATTATTTTTTAACTAACTTTTGCTGTTTTTTTCTTAATAAGCCACAAAGAGAATAAATAGTATTGCATTATTTCTAATACTGACTGCACTGCCATGGTGGGTAATATAGACACCATTTGTAATGACAGAGTATTGTTGACAGCCCTTAAATAATGTGGTTTGTTTGTTTAAATGTAATATTATATGTGTATGCATAAATTTAATTTGCACTCTTCTGTAACCAGCTTTAACAGTGGACCCAAATGTATTTCGCTCAGTAACTTCCTATGTTGTAGGCCAACGTGTTTTCCAACATTCTTGTAATGCAGTTTATGAAGCACTGCCTTGCACAATTACAAACAGTGTTTAGAAGTGATAGCAAGGTTACAAACTTGTAAATGTGGACTTGAGGGCATGAAGGCTCTGCTTGTTAGGTTTGCGCTGCTCTGGCATACAAGCTGCTGTGGAGGGAAATGCACATTTTGCAGAATGAAAGCATGTGAAAAGCTCGGCCAGATATGAGCGAGGAGAGACGAGGAGAGAGAGCAGGCAATTGGAGCGCTGAGTAGCCCTGCTGGTTGTGCTGCTGTCGAGCGAACGGGGCCTTTGAAAAAATGGCCAGCCCCTTCTCCACAGTGTTTAGGGACCGTGCAGGATGCCCGCTCTGATAGTGCCAGCTGAACACCCTTCCGAATTCTCCAGGTCTCCGTCTCTGTGTCCTAATCTCTTTAGGTGTGATGTGCCCTGGAGAGGCTTGAGCACAGCCCCGCGGGTACGCTGTTGTCTAGGAATGTGGAGTGTGGAAATGATGGGGATTATGGGAAGACTGGTGTGGGTGCCCATGCTCCACTATCACAAAGACTCTTGGCACCCATGCTGCTACCCCGTTGAGTCAATATTTTCCCTTTTTAGTATTGGGGCTGCAGAACTGCATCTCTGTGGCACCGAGATGGATGTTTTGGCTCAGTATTAGTTTGAGTTTTTCTGTGTTGAATGGTGTAAAAGTGTGCCACTACTGAGGGAAAATAAGTGAAATTGAGAAACCGATGAGGGATGAGAAAGTGTGATGTAAAATGATGGCAGGTAGCTGGCGGCTCATGCCAGGTGAAATGGAGCTGAGAAAACATTTAAGCCGTGCAGGTGGAGGAGTTCTGACTTCATGGTCCATTAGAGTGATAAGAGTTAGGGCTCCTCATGTGGCAGAAATTTAGGCATAATAATTCACTGTATCGGCAAGGTTGCAAAATATGTGATGCAGCCAGTGCCATCTGAAACTCAGCCGTTCTGTTCTATAATGGTTGGTGCTGCATCGGGGCCCATGCCCTCGCTCTTAAAATGTTTATTTTGAACATGTAATTTCCCTTAGAGATGCTTGGATTGAAAATAACCACCTCTAAAATGTTGATGTTTTTAATATTTGGTTAAAATAATTAAAAAACCTTTTACCTTTTTAATGTAATTTGTTTCTTAGGCTATGTGTATTAATTTACTGCGTCCTACTTGTAGCTTGTATGCTGGTAATAGACTGACTCGCCCGTCAGTGCTGATGCAGGAAACAAGGCCATTGGTTTATTGGCTGTATTGGATTGAGGAGATGACTACCCATCCAGTACCAGTAGAGGGAGCTGTCTTGAACCCAAACATTTATCAATGTCATTTAATCTGAACCAAATTTCAATTTTCATGAGTGGGAGATGCAAACATTGGGTGAGAAATCTGTATAATTTGAAATGCTCTGGGTGTATTCTGGCACAAATGGGTTTGTGCCCAGATACATTAAAGCTTCCTCAAATAGCTTTTAGGGGTTTTCTTTTCACTTTGTGCTGCGCCTCACACAGAGCTTGTCAAAAAATTGTGCAACCGGCTCTTATTTTTACAGCTTACCTCATTCTGTGACTGTCACCAACGTTGCCTTTCTGTTTGTGCCCAACGGACTAAACGAGACATTGAGGCATTGGGAGTGTGGGAGCAGGAGAGAGGCACGTAGAGCAGCAGAAGAAAGAGGAAGGGAAAGGACCCCGATGCACGGGGAGGATGGGACTGGAAGCATTATTCTCAGATCAGCATATGTGTGTCTTTGTGTGACAGAGCATTGGAGAGGGAGTCTAATGGCTTGTGTGTGTGTTTATATCAGTGTGTATGTGCCGGAGACGGGGAGGGAGGCATCAGGGGAGAAGCGAGAGATGAAGAGAATGAGCGTGCCGCTTAGGAAATGTCACACTGGGAAGATTTGTAGGTTTTGATCCTGGCAAATTAATGCAAAACCCCAGTGCAAGTATTTGATTTGGGAAAACTTTGGGAGCAGACTTGTCTCTTAATAATAATTATTGGGTTTACATTAATTTCCTCCCCTATTCTCTTCCACAGGAGAGCTGATCACCACTGCTTGTGAGCTGGGGGTAAGTATTAGCTGTATTGTTTAATCAATTCACTCATTAACTCTTATAAGCATTAAGGAAGTTTAATTAAGCATGGGCAGAAAGCAGATTAATTTACTTTCAGTCCACAGGTTTTTCCCCTTCTTTTCTATACACTTATTTTACTAAGTTGCAAGTAGAGAATGCTATAATTTGCAACCCGTTTTTCAAATCCAATTAAAGTCAATGGTAAGGCGATGGCTTTTGTAGGCTTTGCCTTATGTACGGTATGAGGCTTATTATATCCACCCCTCTTTTTTGTGTGTGTGTGTAAGCCGCGAAGAATGAACTAAATCGGGTTAACAGTTATAATAAGTTTTATTATTTAATAAAGTTTATTACGCCGCTGTGATCCTTTTAGGGAGGCTGTGTCGGTGTCACTATGCCAGTAATCCTGCCGTTAGTGCTGCAGTCCGTGTGGCCTGCCTGTCTGCCTTTCAGGCCTCCCCAGGGCCTCGCAGGCCGTCCCTGGGCCCCAGGCTGCTGGCCCCCCCTTCTGATCCCCAGAGCTCCAGAGTTCTGCTTCCCCATGCTCCCTGTGGCCTTTGTCCCCCAGCTGTATTGCTGCATGTCCGTCCACTCCTGGCCAAACAGTCCTTCCTCCACATGTTCTTAACTGATGCTCAACTTGATGGAGTTACCTACCTGTCTGACACTAACACTAAGTTCACCAAGCTGTCTGCTTAGTTGCTATCTTTTCTTTCTTTTATTCTCTACATTACATATTCTCTTCTGCTCCTGACTTCTCCTCACTTACATGCTCTATTCCCAAACCGTCCCTCTGATTTGGTTGGAGTTGTTTCTATGTTTGTTGCCTTTGCTGTGTCTGAGGTGACCGGCGAGGTAGTCGCACTCTCACCTTTCAGCTCTGTGCTCATTTGAAGCGCTGCCCCTTCTCCCTGCCTGCATGGCTCGTGTTATCAGTGCCAGGGAATGAGTCTGTGTTTAATGACTGAGCCCTTATCTGGGTGGAGTAGACTTAGCGGCTAATTGCTGTGATTGCCGAGATCCCCCAGGCGAGAGTGATTGCGGCTCGGAGGTGGTTTGGGGGCTGGGGCTGGAGAGCACCACGTGCTCTACCACGGGCTCTAGGGAGCTGCACTGTCCTTGGGAAGAGGCCAGAGGAAAGGAAGTGAAGAGAGGGAGGTTGAGAGGGAGGTTGAGAGGGAGAGGAGGGCTCTGGTATCATAGCAGAGTCAGTTTGCGGTCAGGCCAGGCGGGATGTGTCTTGCTTTTCCATTACTGCAGCTCTACAGCACATCTACCGAGGGCAGAAGAGCAGCTAGATTTCCCACTCAGTCGGAGGGGGCTAGTAAATATAACACATCCTTACTGCTTCACTCTTGCTTCGTGGTCACTTCCTATATTCTCTGGCTTTTGTATCCCTTTGTTCTTTTCACTCTTATGTCTTTTCAAAACAAAGTACAGCATCACACAAGCACATCTTGAATGAGGCATTACCTTGCTGTTCTCTTGAAGCTGTGACTGTTTCTCTCATTGCGTTTTCGATTTCATTCTTTGTCATTTTGTTCTTAGGTGGCCCATCCTCCAGGATACCCTGTCTTTACCCTACTATCTCGTCTGGCTATGTGTCTTCTGCCCTCACTCTCTCCAGCCCACAGTGTCAACCTGATGAGTAGCCTGCTGGGGGCTGCAGCTTGCGGTGCCCTCTGCATTACTGTCTGCAGGTATGTCATTTTCCACAGTTCATATTTGTTCATATTTGTGTTATTTCTGTGCTCTGCGATTACTGCAATAATGGATGTGCCTCGGTGAAAATAATGCCCAGACAGGACATTTTAAGTGGTCTAGCTCTCTCTCATAACTGGCATCTACACAAGATGAGATGTCACTAAATTGTGCTTGTGTGTGTATGTCTCAAACTTAGATTTCAGGAAAGCACATATTAGCTTTTCCCCTCTAGCAGAGGAATCTGACAGCAGCCTTCTGGTGACAAACTCTGCTCATGCCTCAATCTTTATAGCAAAAGTCAGACATCCGACGGAAGTTACAATGAAAAGAAGACATTTTTTGAGTGGAGGGGGGTCTTCAAACATTCCCTTACTGACGTTTTGCATCTTGATGCTGTCTGGAACAGAGAGTGGTATTTTTGGGTCCTGACAGACTGGCAGTGTCGTCCCTGATCCTCTGTTCAGTATTCAGGAGCAGAGCCCAGCCGCACTCCTCCCTCCCACCACCCTGCCCTGCCTGTTTACCCATCAGCCACCCGTTGTGAGCGTGCGTGTGTATGTATATCACAATTATCGTGCCCTCCAACCCCCACCCGGACGTCCCTGTTCTCCTGCCTCCCCCACTGCCCAGCATGCTCCCAATCCTGACATGGCACGATTTCTTATCTCCCCCTTCTTGCCTCCTGGGTCTGAGAGGAACAGGATCACTAACTCTGCTCCTCCCTCTCCCCTCGCTTCAACCATCTCTCCCCTCTCTCAGTCATGAGCACAGTTTACGGTCTCTGCATTGCCATCTACCACCCTGCAGTTTCTCCTGCTGCTGACCCTATCATGTGAGGAGTATTTTACCCCTTCCCTCTTTGTGTGTGTGTTTATCTCCCATGGTTGGCTGGACTACCTTACATCACCCTTTTGCTGATCTCAGTAATTTTCCACATTGCATTGTTGGTGGCAGCTTAGTGTCAACATTTTTCCTTTTTGTCACTGTTTATGCATACCGGGGCATTTCCAAGCACGTCGTATACTTCTAATTTACTCTTCCAGAATAGGAATTGTTGAATATGATGTAATTTCATCCTGCTGTACACCTTGGCAGGCTGTGATAGTGGGGGGGAAAAGCAGGTGAAAATGGAGTTGTGTGTGTTCCCAGGTGCTCAGCACTGGGCCTACTTCCTGTGTGCTTGGCTACTGTATGGTAGGTGGCAGGTGGTCCGGAGTAGGTCAGGGTACCGGGTCGGCCCTGCTGCAGTAGGGCAGGGTTTGGGAGGAAGTGCTCCCCAGGGGACTGGCCCTAAGCCCAGACTGCATCAGCCTTACACCCTGCCTCGCCTTACTGCTTCTCACAGGTGAATCAAAACTTGCCAGCTTCAACCACTCTTCCCAGGACAGGACAGGAAAAGAATAAAGAGAGGACAACAAGAAATGGAAGGAACACTGTGCTTCTCTGGGGCTTTTTGGCTTTGTATCCAAACTGCCCCCCCTAGTCTTAATACATTTGACGAGTTACCAGTCAATTGGAGGATTGGACTCTGTTCTTGGCCAGACATTTACATTTATTTTGAGGCCAAAAAATATCCATGCAGTCTGGGCTGATATTTGGCTCACAGTGTACATGTTAACTGCAGCCCTGTTTGTAATCTCTGGGGATTTAGATCCAATTTTGGATTATGGTCAAGTAAAAAGTCATTATGAGGACCTCTAACCCCACCCACTCCCCAACAAGGGATGATGGGTAGTGAGGACTTCAGCCAGAGTACACAGTCACACCATATAAGCTCTTAAGTATGAACGTATAATCTACGCTTTCAATTTGAGAAATAAGCATAAAAGGTTTTAGTCATTATCTGCTCAGGGCCTAGTTTGGGATGAGCTTGTGGCTGTGGATCAGCTGGCAGACTCTGCCTGGTGAGGGGTTACTGGAGAGGGCAAAAGATGAAGAGGGTGAAAGGGGGGGGTTTCCGGATGGTCAAGACCTCCCTCTCAGTTCTGGCACAGAGGGCATTGGGTGCTTTGACCATACCAAGACGACTGGCATAGATGTCATGCCACATCCCTGCAGGGATTCACTGGCCAGGCCTCTCCCTCAGATGAAATGCCAAAACTGACCAGTCGACACCCGTTCGTACCTGCTCTGTCCTCGCAGTGACGCCAGTTCGCTGTGTCTTTTTAAGTTCTGAGATGTATTTTGTTGTTTTTTGTCCCTTTGAGGCCCTTATAAACTTTTTCACCACTTCTTATTTTTAGGTTTGCATCAGCTGAGAAGTAGACTTTCCCCCCCAAACAAATCATCGCTTTGTGTGATTATTTTCAGATGGCAAAATGTATTGAAGTTAATACGGGTACTTGAAGGCAGTTTCTCTCAAATAGTAAATTGTAAGACCTTGAAATTCATCTGGAGTATACCCAACATGGCAAGCCTTTGATGTATCAATTTAAATTAGTCGGCCAGATTGCCGTGTTTAATGTGGGGGAATGTAAGTTGATAGGCTTGGAAGCCACTTCTCTCTCTTGCATAAGTTTAAATGTAGCACTTAGCCTCCCTTTGATTTGTCAATTACAGTTCTCTTGGCTTGATCATATGGTTTGATGGCCAAATTGCATGTCTTGTTATGTTTTCACACCATGGCCTGACAAGCCTTTGAGGATGGTGGACGTAATGATTAGAGGTCGACCGATTTATCGGTCGGCCGATTAATCGGGCCGATTATTTGACATTTTTTCATAATCGGCATCGGCCGATGCCTGAGCATATTAGGCCGATTATCAAGCAGGCACATCTGCGGGCAGCCAGTGTTGTTGTTGCTGTGGAACACGTGTGACACCGCCCCTTGTGTGTCAATCAAATTGCCATTCTGCCGGGAGAAACCGGTAGGCTTAAATTCTTCTCTTTCAAAGCCCTATATATTTAATTGGTTAGATATGAAATGCTCCGACGTTATCAATTCTGTTTTTGGTAACGGAGAATTTCTCTCCGTCGGTAACGTTAGCTGTGTGCGGGGCGGAGCAGCTCTCACAGACACGCTGCTGCAGCGCAGACACACACAGACACACGCACACACACACACACACACACACACAGAGCTTCTGCTCTTAGTAACTATGACGGAGAAAACTAAACTTATAAAGCGTGATTACACTTTACTAGAGTTGATGCTGACAATGCTTGTCATAAGTGCAAGTTTGCGTGTGAGGGCGGAAACACGAGCAATTTGTCGAAACATTTAGCAAAAAGTTCACTTCCTCATTAAACGTCTCTATGGGTCCTACACAGCGTCTATGACGTCACTGGCCTGTTTGTAGTCCGCAGCAGATATGAGCAGCAGGCTGTGTAATACGAGTGAACAAAGTTATTATTATGTTTTGATCACTTAGATTGTGGCCATATAGCTTGTAACAGTGTCTGTCAACAAACAGAAATAAAAAAACATGCTTTAGGACAGTTTTGGAAAGGTGCTTAAAAGGTTTTGAGCCCTGTACTATTACTACTATTAACCATCATGCACAAAATAAAATATGCACTGCAGTGCAGACACAAAGTGCAAATTGGAGAGACAGACAATAAGTGTTGTTCAATAAATGTTTACTTAAGTTAAGACATTTTGTGTATTATTTGTTATTATTAAGCTGTTATATTTTATCAGATGGAGGAAAAAAAGAAACCAGCCAAACATATCGGCAAAAAAAAAAATCGGCATCATATATCGGCCATCGGCTGTCCTGATTCTGTAAAAAATCGGCATCGGCATCGGCCATAAAAAAACCATATCGGTCGACCTCTAGTAATGATAATTACTATCGATTGCACTTGGAGGTTCACAGACAGAAACATTTGGCCTGTGGAATGCTAAAGGCCTCAGCCGCGAGTCTCTAGAGGAATGCACCCTTCATAGCGGGATAATCCAGACAGCTCGGCATTCTGTGCTCTCTCGTTTCACAGTTTATCTGCTAAAGCTGCTCTGAATCTCTGCTACCTGGGAGGAATCTCTCTCCATTCCTGAGCTTATCCTGAGAAACCAGGAGCAGACACGTTAGCGCGCTGACAGCCATCAGAGCAGAAAAACAACCTCGCAACGCTCAGTCATCAGCACTTTTTGTTTGATCACATGATTACATAACAGGACTGTTGAAGCGCACCAAGCGTGCCCGGCCTCCCCTTTCCCTGGCGGCCCTCGAAACAAAATGCACACCTGCGAGAGGCTCCCCCGCCAAGAGCTGGCCCATGTGGCACAGCTGATACCTCAGTGGACCGGAGGGTGGGCGTGGTGCCATCGCCTGCCTTGTGCTGCGTCCCCAGCTCCTTATAAGGACCTTCACCATATGGTCCTGATGGCGCCTTCCGTCCTCGCTCAGGTGGGTTGTTTTTCCACAGGGGTGGGGTTGCGTGTGTCTTGTTGGGGTCATGTCAGGAGCAATGTGTGTGGGGATCGTGGTTTTGCAGCCATTCGCGTAGTTTTGTTTTGAGCGTGAGTTGTGATATCTTGGAAACAGCTGAGTTTTGTTGGGTAATGTTCTCACCTCTCCCTGCAGGTGGCAAAGCTGCCCCTCCCTCTCACATCTGCTGGGGTCGGATAAAATCTTCATCCCGACTGGCAATAGAGAATATACCCATTCCTATTTTCCTCTGAAAACGCAGAAGACAATTTTAAGTTTGTCTTTTTAAAAGGCCCCAATCTCTGGACCTTTTGTTCCATTTCTGCAGTATCTCATCCGTCATATTGTAGTCCAACAGACCTCTTTTACTCCCCCCATCCTCAGCATGACCAATGGTTCCCCCAGGACTCATCCTCTAATACAGTTAAACAGATGTCTAATGAAGATGTTATTTCCTCATTACTGGCTATGGGATGGGGATAGAGAGGAGGAGGGAGGAGGGCTAGATAGACAGCAGAATACAGTACCAGTTTAATATTCCTTTCGCCCGTGGGCCCGAGATTGTGTCTGCCTCGGACGTCAATATTACATTCCTCACCCACCACAGGCAGTCTTAATAAGGCACCAGGCACGGAGACGGATCAGACTCGGCAATTACAATTCACCCAGAATTAGTTAATGGAATCTATACAGCAACATTTATGTATCACTGGTGTGTGCCTAATGACTTTGTTGGAAAAAGCAGCAATAAAAATGGCATTCAGTGAATTGCATAAACACAGGATTTTTGCAAATTGTTTTTTTCCCTCTTCCTGTAATTTTTGTGTGTCGGGTGGAGATTAAGATGGCATTCTGGAAGAAATTGTCATGTCAGTGGCTGCATTGTTTGAGCAGAATTGTGGTGATTAATTTTACACGCACTTGGAGCACTGGAGCTCTCTCCTGGAGGAGGGGTGTGTGAGCGGCAGCGCCGGGACCCTTATTTACCCTCCTCTCTGTTCGAGCAGACAGCCTCCTCTTCGCACACCGGATGAGGCAGGAAAGACAAGGAAGTGCCTGGTTTGGTGACTGGCTGGAAATTAGGCTGTGGCATCCCAGATTCCATTATAGTGTTTTGAAAGTCAGTTATAAAAAAGGATTAGGGCTGGGCAATACTGAAAGAATGAAATAATATGTATTATATTTACCTCAATATTTATAATAATGTAATACTTTGTTGATGACTATTGGTTCTTTTGGAAGATAATTTCACACCAAAACATTTTGAAAAATGAAAAAGATATGATACAAACAAGTAGAAGCATTCATTGGGTATTTCACAAAGATAGAACAGCCTAACAAGTTCAAAATATCATGTAATGATATCAATAATGTCTCTATAAAACGGCTGGGTAATATTGCTGAAATCAATGTATTAGTAAGAATGGTCAATAGGTATCATGATATGGCGAATCTATGCAAGATGACACAAAATATTCAGTGCAATTAATTGTTACACTGTTATGCTCTTCACACGTAGAATAAAAGCATTAATGACATCATATCATATTGTTAGTCCTTAATTACAATTTGATTGAAATAATTAATTAAAAGGGGCACTCCAGTGATTTAGTATTGCACTTCCATAATGTTAGGTTACTTACAAGAGATGAATTAAATATAAAAAGAATTGTCAAAATCAAAGCAGCAGAGGCTGAGATATTCTGACATTTAGTGTCAAGTATAAGTCAAGCCGCCAGAACACTAGATCCTACAATTCCCATAATGCAACTCAATAGCATCTTTGGTTGAACTCTTCCAGCCTGGTAGTCTTTCCAGGTCCATGCCCCCAGTTTGTAACATAGGCTAAGGCATAATAATAATGATGATGTTGTCGTCCGGGTTATTTTTTTAACCAATTTGTGAGACTAAATCTAATATGATAAGGGAAAATGCCACAACATTTGTTCTGATTGGTCAAAAGTCTGAAAATTTGGTACGGACATACAATCAGACTTGTATTAATAGTCAAAAAAGCTAACGTGTTTATTAAATGTTTTCCTTATGAAATATTTTTTTACACTGTATATGTGTGCATATATGTGATATTCAACTTGTTTATAGATGCCAATTACTTGATTGTGCTCCTGTCTGAGATACAGCCATTTTCTTATCATACTATATCTAGTATTTTGCCACATGGAACTGTTTTTTTCCTAAAATATTATGGAGTCTATTGCAATAACAATAGTCCCATCATGTGCCCAAAGACTAGATATGGTATGATTTAAAAAAAAACCTCACTTTTCAGCCAAACGGTTTGACCGATTTTGAAACTTTCTTCATATTTGTGCTTAAGTGAGCCCAGAGCAACACTTTTAAAACACAATTAAAAATTTCCGTTGTGGTCACAAATGGGTTAAACATTGGAAAGCTCCTCCAAAGCCACAGAATACATTATATATCTGTTTTCACATGCTGACTAGTACTCTGTTTGACAAGTAAACTTATCTTGATGTGTAAATTATAGGAGTGCTTGTTAATAAACTGATTTTTTTCATATTGTAATGATATAATTCCACTGAAAATCGTTATTGCTCAGCCCTAATCCATACATTGACTGACTTTAAAACACTTTGTGGTATTTTATTTAGTATTTGATTTCCTGACACATATGCATAACGTATCATTTCAAAGCTTAAATGTGTATATCAATTGCCGCTTGGCTTTGAAATTTCAAAGCAGTGCACCAGACACTTACTGTCATATAATAGCTACTAAGTAGCCTGCCTAGTGTCCTGGCCAGAGGAGAGCCCTGGGGTGTCAGCGAGGGCCAGCTGGAAACCTCCGCCTCAGCCCGAGCAGGCCACCTCCTCTCTCGGGCTCTCTAGCCTCTTCAGGAATGTGTGATTCTTTTCCAGCGCTGCTTCCCCAAACCTCCACTCGGTTAGAGAACAGTGCAGCGCTGATCCGCGATGGCACAGCTGTGGTATTGTCTGTTCCCCAGGGTGGTGTGTGACAGTGGCTCCCTTGGCCAGCTCCATTGTGAAGCCTCATTCAGTGCAGAGTGCTGGTGTAGGCTTTTTGTGTGCTGTTATTTAGCACAGACGACTGGTGCTGGCACGTCTCTGGCCCATACTGTAGAACTGAGGGGGTGAATGAGGCAGGTCCCATTTTGACACTTCAAAGTGATGAGCTTCTGTTGTGTCCTTGAAGGGGGCATTGCTTACCAGAGCCTGCTTTATCATTGCCATTCATTAGTTTTTTTATTTCCCTTTGGTCTTTCTGTTTGTTTTCTATATTTTCTATTTCAGCATTTTCATTTCTTATGTTTGATTTTTTTAGCAAAAAACAAAGTTGAATTATTGTTAATTTTCTTTTCTAACCACTTACATTATTACAAAGTTTGTGCTTCATTCCAGGCCTTATGCGTACTATTTGTCATTCAGTTAATTACCCAAGTGATGACACAGACATTTTGGCAGGGTGGATCAGTTCAGGGTAGAATAGTGTCGTTGTCAGCCGTGTTATTCTCCTGCCACGTCTCAACCAGGCCATTGTCACTGAGCCACAACATCTCAGCACAGCAGCATCCTGCACCGCATTGAGTCGTGATAACAGGGAACACGGCCACACTGGTGTCAGAATGTGTCCTGCTTTATCTGGGCGCCCTGGGAGCAGCCAGCCTGGAGAATGAGCTGTGGAGAGGCTGAGAGGCTGACTGGGACCCAGGTGGTCCCGCGCAGACAGACAGGTCATTTACAGCCCGCACTGTACACACATCACCGGGCTCTTACGGACTGACAAGCTCTAACAGAGAGATTTGTCAGGCACTCGGGGAGAATAAAGAAGTTGAAGAACAGGAATGTGTGTGCGTGCGCATGTTTGTGTGTGTCTCTGACCACCGACGAGTGCTGCCTGACTATCAGACGAGGCTTCAGAGGCAGGGACATACTTGGTGTAATAACCTCGTCCGTGGACCCCCACGACTGTTCTGCACCCAGTGTCAGCCCCCCTGCTAGGTGTATGAGCTATGGGTTAATTGTCATGCAGGGAGGTAAAATTATGGGTGCGGGGGGTCTCTGCACCTCAACAAAAGTCCCCATCTGCCCCCCTCCACCCCATCCTCCTTCATCCTTCCTTCAAGTTACAACTAATTCCTGGAGCGGTGCAGCGAGAAAGACGCTGCTATCTCTTATTAAGACCCACTCCTAGACGCCCCATCAACACAGTCCACCCCCCTCCTTTAAGTGCACACACACACACACACACATATACATACTCATTCACCAAGCTCGCCTTACAGTGAACACAGAGGAAAAATAGTGGGGAGAAGGAGAGAGAAAACCCAAGAAAAAAAGGGGAAGTAGTCAGCAAGCAAGACTTTTTTTTTTCTACCCTGCTCTCGCTCTCCCTCTCCTTTTTTTCCTGATTTACCGCGCTTTCCTCAGAAAGCTCCATTGTTCCCCTAGCCTAAGTCTCATCAGGCCTTTTGTGGCTGACTATCACAGCGGCAGGCAGAGAGCTGGAAATGTATAAATGGTATCATGCCTTGTGATTAATGGCGGTGCTTATGAGTCAGGTCTGATAACGGGCCTGCTCTCTACTCAATTTCAGATACCGTTAATGGAATCTGTCTTCTGCGATTGTAATGTGAGAGCGCCTAATTTGCTATGGAGCTTGAAGCTGTCACCGGCAAGGGATTGTGGGGTCATAAGGGACCTGGCAGCCGTTTGGCCTGCAGCTTGTATCTGCGGTGCTGAATAGAGCAGCTCTCTGCCTGTCAGTTAGCTGATAGGCTGATGAGGACTCTAAGCCACTCCACACAATGGCGGAAAGGGCCATACTGCCTGACTTCCCTAATTGTCGAGCCTGCTCATATTTCAGAGCCAGCATGCCGGGGACTGGGCTGCTTTTTTTTCCTCCTTTCTCTTTTTTCCCCTCTCTCTTCTTGAACTTTTTTCTTCCCTTTTCTATATTTCATCCTTTATCCCGCACACTGTCTCACCCCTTTAACGCACACTTCTCTGCACTATTTTTCCTTTCTTTCCCTTCTCCCCATCATTTGTCGCCTCTCTCTCTCCCCCTCTGTCTCTCATTTTAGTAAGTGGTGGGTCTTAGCGTATGACAGATTATCCCAAGTTTGCTTCAATTACCGCAAAGGAGATGGAGACAGTACAGGAGAGGAGGAAGGGGAAACTTTTGTGCACACATTATATTTAAGAAGCTGAGGATAAAGTGCTATCTCTACCACGGTGGTTTCTGTGCCAGTCTGCTCGAGATCAACCGGCTGCTGGGGAGGGAGTTCTCATGATATGTGAATGGCCCAATTCACTGAGTGTTTTTCAAGGTCTTGTCCGAGAAGCAAACTTGGGTCGAGGGAAGATTATAATGGGTCCCCAAATTAGTCTGGGGGAAGTGGTGGCTTTTTAATTTTGTGTGAAGCTGCTGACTTTGTTATTTTGCCTTTTTTTGTGTCAGTATAGTGCAACTTGGATCAAATAAAATACAAAAAAAAAAACACTTGAAGTTCTGTAGCCTTTAAAAGTGACTAAGAGCAAAAAGTAAGGCTTGGATTGGTATATTGGAATATTGGGCTGTCTGATTACTCAGTTTGGTTGGAATCAGGGACTATGTGATTTTAAATACACATAATATATTCCTGGGTTTGTGTGGGAAAGTGCAACTCTTTCTAAAGTTGTGTATAATTCCGAAGGCCTCTCCTCCCTCGTTGTCAGGTTGGCAGGCCCCGGCCCCGGAGCAGTACTGGCTGGAGGGCTGTTCGCTGTGTCCAGGCTGAGCTGGCAGTGGTCCATGGTGGCAGAGGTCTTCACCCTCAACAACCTTTTTGTTGGTCTGCTCTTCTTCTTGACTGCCAGCTTCCACTGTGCTGATAACGCCACCCAGAGGGGGAAGGTAACTCTGTCTTTCAGTTTCCTCTGATCATTCCTTAGATGCCCCTTTAAGATAACTTCATATAGAACTCACAGTGCTGTACTAAAATGCTTGACCTTGTCAGATTGCACATTGGGGAGCGCTATGCTGTGGCTTGGGGCTCTGTAACCAGCACACCCTGGTGCTGTATGTACTGTTCATCATTCCCTGGGTCCTTCACCGACTTTACTCTCTCAGGGTAAGTTCTGTGGTCTTATTTGTAAAAGCTCACTTAGAACAGATTATAAATGTGTGTTTAGGAAACCTTAAGACAGGCAAGAAAAGGATGATCGTAAAAACATACAGTAGGTTTCCAGTCTTGTTCCCATCCTATCTACAGTCCCATCTACATATTTATTTATTTTTCTATCACCATATAGGTCATTTTATATCTTGCTAACGATATATATCACAATATAGCATGTTTTCTGGTAATTTAATAATAAATGGTCTATATGACATAACCACATAGTAAAGCCTATTTTTGTATACTCCTATGTGAATGAAATACTTGACAAATGAGAAGTACTCACATAAGAACTTGAGTGCAAAAACTGTTTTAGCCACCTACAAATAGCCCACCTAAAAAAAATCAATATTAGTATATGCTATATTTTGAGTATTTTCACCGCTTTACCTCGCTGTCAGACAGTACCGGTAGTCCTGTCTGCTTCTCCAAACTGGGAGCATGCCGGCGGCCAACCAATTTACTGTAGGTAGTACACACTGAATGGATGGACAAGGGTATACTGTATGTATATATGTGGAGAACGTCGTCATGCAGAAACCTCAGGTCAGGTGGGAAAAGGTTTTTAGAAGGGTTTTGGGAAAATAGCGTTTTGACGCTAAAACATACGTACTTTGACCAAAATGTGAATGTTAGGATTTCAATACATAAGGAACACTGCTGGGAAACTACAGAATTATATACAAACCTAAAAAAATAATAATAATGGACCTGCCCTTTAAATGTCAAGTCATGTGAAACAACAAAAATCAGTGTTTTGTGATGGTGCTTTTTTGAATGTGGGTCAGTTTTACTTCCTTTTTGGAGAACATGAAAAATTGTGAACATCTCTCTCCAAACAATCTCGACAGGAGCTGTCTTTGCGTGGCCTTGTGTCTCTGGGAGCGTGTTTCCTCGCTGGCTTTCTGCCGTACATCTACCTGCCCATCTCCTCCTACCTCAACACAGCCCGCTGGAGCTGGGGAGATCAGACCACCCTGTCAGGCCTGCTGACCCACCTGCTGAGGGCCGAATATGGCACCTTCAGTCTGGTACGTGCCGCTTGGCCCACCGTGCTATAATAAAACTAACAAACTTTTTTAAAATAACATGTGCCATTAGTCGGTATATGTGCTCTGGTGACATTTATTATCTTGGATACCAATTGTTTTCATTGTATTCTTTTTGTGCTTGCAGGCAAAGACGGAGACCTCTATAAACCTGACCTCAATGCTGAAGTGAGTCTGCTTGGCCTTTTTTCCGCTTTTTGTCTCTCTTTTTTTCCTAAATTGTTCACACATTTAAAACACTAAACTATCTACTACTATTTTTTAATTGAAATTACGTATTTTGAATTGAATTGAACAGATTCACGGGAGGTGATATTGTTTAAAAATGGGGGGATAATGGCGCACATTTTCTTTCCTGGAAGGCTCATGACGTGAGGTGGGTGTGAATGTCAGATGATCAGTTTCAGAAAGTTACGCTGAACAATACTGACGGAGTACACTGGCCCATTTATTGGGTGTCTATACAACCTTAGTGTTGTGTTTCTACTTAGACAGTTGACTCTAAGGACGCTTTCACAAGTCATAGTCCGTTTGGCTAGTCCGAATCAGAGTGAAAATGATACTTTTGGTTCGTTTTCTATTTAGTCTGGTTCGGTTTCACAGTGCACAAATTAAAGTCGACCAAATAAAAAAATGAATTTTCATCTTGAGAGTTGCCACTGCTATACAGGGAATCGCTGACTTTGATATATCGCTGCCGAAGTGTTTTCACTTTGACTCGTCACTGATCTACTGTGCGCACGAATCTCTTCTCCTCCAGTTTATCTCAAATTACTTTTTAAACGTCACTATTTTTTGGACTTTATTTAGCATATTCTGTGTGTTCTCTTCGGCCCAGATGTCAAGCAAACATCGGACTTCTCCCACTCATGTTATTTGTTGTCCATCTCAACAACCCGCACAGGCACCCTGCGTTTTTGTTCGCTTGGAAGTCCGAGACCATCTCTCACAAGCGGTCTCGGACCGTTTGTTTTGGTCTGCAGCACAGTACAATTACTGCGTTCACAACCGCCCAAACAAACCACACCAGAGTTCGATTAAAACGGACCAAATGTTGGCTTGTGAAAGCGCCCTAAGATGGAGTAGGAAAGAAACAATAGAGAAAACTGTGGGGATTTGATCTGAGGCACAGTGAGGGCACACGTGGTTCTACAGATGGTGGACCCAACCACTTTTTGCATTGGTTCTGGTGTTTTACACACAGGTTTAACCACAGACACTCCAATCTGTTCTGAGAGCCCAGAGTCATTTCTGCAGCCCATCTCTCTCTCCCTCTCTCTTCTCCCCAGCAGCTTTTGTTCTTCCCATTCCACTCTCTCCCATCAAAGCAGAACTGAACCTGCTTAGAGGGCCAAATCGCTGTGTTCTGTTTCTCCAGCAGTTTGAAATGATCACTCAGCTCTGGTGTTTAAGCGTGACAAGCTGTGATGACAGACACTGCAATAGAGCTGGAGAAATTGTATTTTTCCACTCCAGCAACCCCCCCACCTCCTCCACCCGATTCCCTCCCCTGCTCCCCGCTACCATCACCACCACCACCACCGCAGTCATCCCACTCCCGGTATCTTTCTCCAGCTGACGGGATGGGGGTGCATGTGCGTCTTAAGACCCCCCACTACCAGCCCCCCCTCTGCCAGGCACCCACCCCTTCCCATCACCCCTGCTGCTTGATGGACAAGCACACCTTCAAGATGGGGAAGAGAGGCGAACATGACAGGCATGTCACACTGGAGACGTAAACCCACTGGAGAAGCTGACACACACACACACACACACACACACACACACACACACACACACACACACACCCACAAACACACGCTCGTGAGCACATTCACACATAGTGTACATTGGGAGATATAGAGACTCAATAAGCTGTCAAATAGAGATGGGTATTAAGGAAGAGGCAGGAAACTATCTCTCTGCTCTGAGCAAGCGCTGTGTGACTGACAGGCACTGTGAGGAGAGGATGGGGCAGTGGGGGGTGGATGACACAGTCATTCGTATCTGTCAATCCGATTGAAAGAAGGAGCGCACAGTCCAAGGAGTTTGTTTTGATAGGGGATGGAGGGCATTTAATAATTGGTGTCCTTGAGTTCAGTAGCAGGGAGGGTAATTGAGCTTGTCTTTGGTGTCCATCACATGTGTTCTATGTGTGTGTTGTGTGTGTGCAGGGCTCAGTTGGACCACTGCCTGGAAGACCTTTCACTTCCTGTTCTGGTGCTGGCAGGAATAGGCCTTCTCCTCTCCTCATGGGACAGGTAGGATGAGCGAGACGCCAGCATGCAAAACACCAAACTCTGTCACGCACATCTCAGCAGCCACTTCAACCAAAAATCTAATCCCCTGGAGTAAAAGACGGGGAACAAAACCACTGACAAAATGCTGATCTTAGGAAAAGAGAATACAAAAAAACACTGAGGCACCTAACTGTCAAGCTGTCGCGACGCTCCGCATTCAAATCAAGAGAGGTTGATGTGTATTTTTTGATTTTCAAAGACATGTTTGTGTGTACAAGTAAATCGCTGCTTGTATGTGGCAGTGTGGCGGTGTGATCCAGTAATTCATTACAGCAGTGCCTTTTCTGGGGTCTGTGGGGTGGAGCTGATAAAGCCTAGCGAAGCCCCGGGGCTCTGGAGTGCACCGGCCACCCCCCCGCTTCCCCCTCTCCTGGGGTGCACTTTGATAAACTTGGCTGCATACACACACAGATGAAAAAGAGCAAGGTCATTTCATAGGATGCCAAAAGGAAGCCATGCAAATGCTAATTTACCTAATGTTGCAATGTGGAGTGGAACTGTTTGTATGTAATGAACATTCATTTTATTACAAAAAAATCAGCATTTTCTTTTTTACTAATTATGCATAATGTGAAGAGAAAAACAAAAGCAGTATTTGTTAGTGGCCTGTCAGTGGAACCCATCAGGTCAATTTGTTGGCAGGAAAACCAAAAGTAAGTTTCTCTGGCTTGAAAGTGTCTCTTCAGGTTCAGATGATGATTTGTTATTGCCTCAAGGGTAACGTGTTTTCTTTTTAGTGCATAAGTACACTTTACAGCTGTACTGTAATGAGTCTGTGATTCAGCGGTTGGCACCAGCTCATTATGACTCAGTCTGCATTAGAAAATCAATCATGCACCTCTTAGCTGGCTGGCGTATACATTTGCTCTCGGGTCTTGTGATCTCCATCCCTGCATTAATGTTTTTATATACTTATATTTTTTTACAGAGTAAACAGACAAAATAATACATTAGACTACATGTGTGGAAATGGCAGCACTGGAAGAACAATATTCATGAAGTGATAATGAAAGTGAGAACAATATTTGTATCCTGAATAACTCGTGGCCTTTCCTACCCTAGGACGTGTCGCTCAGTGTCCTGGCTGTTGACTGCCATGCTGGTGGTCTACTCACTGTTCTTTGCTTGGAGAGCCAACCTGGACATCAGCAGACCGCTACTGCTCGGAGTGGTGAGCTATGAGACTTCAGCTCAGTTAGACATCCTCTCTCTAAGCCAAAGTGTTTCTATTGTTTTTATTTACCTGCAGTGGTTAGTTGTATCAGCTGGGAGATCAGCTGTTCCAGTGGCAGAGCATCATAAAAGACACTTCATTCAAACTCGACAGAAACAAAATAAAACTCACCAAAATCATCTTGGTTAGTCTTTCCAACAACCACCATCTCTATATTGGTTGAAATAAACCCTTATTTCACCAAGTTTTCTCTCGTTCTCTGCCATCATTACAGTTTTTTTGTTGAATTATTCCTTGTTCAGCTTGACCTAACGTTACATTTAATTTTCAATTAATGAAAGTCACGTTTTCCTATCATGCAGTGCATTCAGTGTGCACGAGTCAGGCCACAGTAGTTCTACTTTTTAAGTTTTTTTCCCAATTGAATATTCATTTCCATATTCGAATATCTGTTTTTTTCCTATTCAAATATCTATTTGTTGTCGGCCCTAGCTTCTACATTGATGTAACAATTACAATTCAATTTTCAATATATGATAAATTTATATATAGCAGGCAGTACACACATCTTGAAATAAAAGCACTGAAACAGCAGTATATATTGATGCTGATACGGGAATGGGTCCATTAGTAAACCCAGGACTGGACTGAGAGCCAAAATAAAAAACCTACAGGAAACACTGATGTGTGTGTGTTTACATGTACTCACTTCCTACAGGTTGAGCGTTTCTGGCTCCAGAGTGATGCTGCAGTGTGTGTGCTGGCAGGCCTCGGCTTGAGCCGGACGCACATTGAGCTGGAGAGGAGGCTGGGCCGTGGGGGGGTGTGGAAGACCACAGGCTGGGTCCTCACCACGGCTCTGCTGGCACATATGGTGCACACCAATCACAGGTGAGCATTGCACTCCGTTACAGTAACTAACTTCCTGTTGTTAGGTGTTAGGTGTGATGGAAACATACATCGTAGTCCGTAAATATCAGAACAATATTATTTTATGTTTTTCATTGTTTGGGTACAACAACACATTGGGTATCAAATGAAACAGTGACTGTGAGATTAAAATGCTGACTGTTGTTGGTGCTAACATGCATTTTGGGTGAACAGTGAAGGACTCGTAGTCCTTTTTGCCCTTGGGTTGTTTCCTTTCAAATCCAATGGAGTACAGAGCTATTAAGTTATATAAGTTATTTTTGTAACATACACTTTGCAGGCAATTATATAAACTAATTCTCCAACAGCAAAGATTGTGATCACAGTACACCAGTAAAGTTAAAGTGAAATAAAAACTCCCCTCTCATTCTCGTTCCTTCTAAAATCCCCATGCATAAGTTTTCCCTGAGTCAACCTGATTTGTTTCTCCTCTGCACTTCATACCGCGGGTCTGAACTCCACATGTCAGGTTTTTCTCTGCTCACCTCATGGTAGGGGCTAAAGAGAGGCACGGTTAGCACATAGATTCCACTCACAGAGCTCAGTCTGAGATGTTAGCTGTCCGAGGAGGCAGATTACACCAGCGTAGTGCTGGGGAGTGCCAGACAGCCATCACTGAGCGGCTTTGATCAAGGGGAGAGCATGGCCTGTGCTGTCAGACCCATCACACCTGTCTCCCCACGATTAGATAGGCAGCCAGAGCGTTCTGCAGAGGGGAAGGGGCGGGGGCACTGACAACTTACCCTCAGAGCACCTTGAAACGTACCTACAAACACTCACATACACACAGTTGTACACATGACACACACTTCTAAGCGGGAGCTCTTTAAATGCAAGTAAACACAACTTGTGTTTTGATGATATTATACAGTATGATGGTGTGTGTGCTGATAATCCTAAGGGAGTGCGATCAGAGCAGAAACAGTGTGGTCGAGAGGTTCGGCAGGGAGCTTCTGGCCTCCTTCCCAACAGACTCCATCATCCTGACCAGAGGAGATCTGCCTGGAAACTCCCTGCGCTACTTATACTACTGCCAGGGTGTACGGCCCGATGCACGTCTGGTCGACCAGGAGGTCAGAGCTTTGATTTCTCCACTGTCTCGTCTTTGTTGAGCTGTTCTTCTCATTGAAGTTTTCTTATTTGATACAAATCAAAAGTAAGAATTTAGTATAATTAAAGCAAGGGTTGGTAATCATCTTAAAAAACATGTTTTGTTATATTTGTGGAAATTCTCTTACATCCCGACAGCAATAAATAAATCAAATGCTCTGACAAAAAACTAAAAAAATCTGGTATCTGTGTCTGTCGCAGGACTGTAATAAGCCTGTCCAAATCATTTCATTCGGCCCGAATGAAATGATTGGACAGGCTACCTGCCTGTCTACCTGCCTGTGCTTGCTCTGCCCGTGCACTCATTGCACGTCACCGGAGTCTTGCAAAAGCTGATGGCTTGACAGCTTTGAGTACTTACAATAGCCATGTTCGTTGTTTACGTTCATAATGATAATTGTGGGGCAGTGGCTTTGGAGGGAGGCCTGAAGGAACGGACTGTCAGCGTTGCCGACTTGGTGACTTTCTCGCTAGATTTAGGGACTTTTGGAGATGGTGCTGCCAGCTACTTTTATTGGAAAAGAGTTGGCAACACTGTGCTGGGTTTTTCGGTTGGATAATTTGAAAAGTCTAGCGTACTCTTGGTACTTACCAACCCTAGCTTAAAGAACAGTTCAATTTCAGAACCAAAAATCAACTCAAGTAAAAGTTCCCTCTGGACACAGTTAAGTTCAAGTAGTATTACAAACGTAGGTATAAAAATAAGAATAATTACTGGCCAACCAGAAGAAAACAGAGTTAAACATTATTGCATTGTGTGTATATTATTGACATGTTATGTTATTTGTCCTTCATGTTATAAGCTTCTAATTTGATTTATGACAAAATTGCTTCAGTTTCTTTTGGTT
This sequence comes from Sebastolobus alascanus, assembly GCA_916701645.2. Classification (NCBI taxonomy): domain Eukaryota; kingdom Metazoa; phylum Chordata; class Actinopteri; order Perciformes; family Sebastidae; genus Sebastolobus; species Sebastolobus alascanus. The sequence goes on from CAKAOJ020000169.1 coordinate 1,032,234, forward strand.
GTCAAGTAAGAAAGATCCAGAAGAGGAGGATTTCTTTATTTTCAAAAAAGATAAACAAAACAAAAGGAAGATTTGTATGGCAAATGATATTTTTGGACAAAATGACAATGTACCTAGACTGAAATTCATACAAAATACATTAAATTACAACATCACTTTCGGAAGTCTTTGCAGACTTTCTGAGTTGGGTATGTAGTCATTATGTTATCATAAGTTTGTATGTGTCTTCAACATTACAGTCATAAAGGGCTTTAAGACAGCAATGTATTGAACATAAGAAGTGAAAACAAGAGCCTTCAACTTAAAGAAAAAGCCCTTTGATAACCTCAAGTATGGAGTAAAAGCCACTGAAATAGGTAATAAATCCTTTTCTTTAAGTGAATTGTACACTGAGTGGTAATTTAACTGCTAATCACAGGGATACAAAGACTTAAACAGAGTTGGTGGTACTCTTTCTTCTTTCTAGATGATGACATACGCTTGGTATGTGGCCAAGCTGGCGCAGCACCACCCTGGGGTGCACTTTCCTGGCCGCTGGTGGGACCCGGTCCACCCTGAGGAGAAAGACACCTTCAGTCTGGAGCAGTTTCTGTCCCACAACACACAGTGAGTCACTGAGACACAGGGAGAGAGCCGAGAGAGAATAAAAGGGTGGTCTGACTCTGAACAGATAAATAGAAGAGTGTAAAATGGAGAGAGAGTGAATTGGGAGGAGGCAACAATGGTCCAAATGAACAAGTGGGTGATCTAATGAGGCGGAGATCAGCGGGATGGTGGACACAGCGGTGAGTGCAGGGAGAAGATAAGCCCATAGAACTGTTGAGGCCATAAAAGGAGTTTGATGAACTACAGAAGTCGACTAATCTACTTGATTTGGTTAAACAGTCTCTGGTGGACTCATCGCTGCTCCCTGCTCTCATCACCCACTCCTCCAACAGGAATTGAGACCCAGAAACTGGCTGGAGACCTGTTAATACCAAGCCCACCAGGGGGCAGTGTTTGCCAGGCCAACATGCCGGTCTATCAGTGGGGCAACACTGACCCGTGGGATTAACCCTCAGGGCCCGAGTCTTTGGTGACTGGAGGGAAGCTAGAAAGTGTTGAGATGTGAGGAAATGTTTGTCTTCTTGGTGTTTCTATGTCTCATCATCAGCAGTTACCTGGGGAAAGAGGGGTGTTTACATGGATAATAATTGAGGATGTCTGATTGTTTTTCTGCAGCATGCATGTGTTCGCCTGCATTGGGCTGCCTGATGGAGACTCAAGCTGGGAACACAGTTTCTCTCGTTGGCCCCTGGGTGTGTGTGACTACTTGGTGCCAGCTCAGAGGCAGTTTCACCCCGAAAGGTGGGCCAATCGAACTCGAAACATCTACAACTGGAGCGAGCCACACGACAGGTGCTTACACAAATATACAGGATCATTAATATTTCCCCACAGGAAGGTATGTGTTTAACCCCTAAACTTACACTTTCCACCTTTTCCTCCTCTTAAGTAGCATTAAGGTTGCAAAAAATTACCTTATTCCACACTGTTTGACAATAGCATAGGTACTCTGTATCAACTTGTTCCACCTTTTCATTGAAGCTATATTATGTTAACACTGAGTGAAATATTATTTTTTTACGGCTGCACCAAGTGGAAATATTCTACATCCTGTGCATCATTTTATACACAAGTTCAGCCTGACATATTTGTTATCTTCGGAAACTTTGGGATCTTGACTAGAATTAACATTTTGTTCTGTGGGTTTGAACACTGTTTAGCTCCACTGTATGAGTTTGTAAAGATTGGCCCAGTGGCAAGTCAGTGGGGCTTAACAGGTTAAATTAGCAGGATGTCATTTGCAGGAGGTCTACTAGAAGAATCCTTTTGCATATTGTTTAAAACAACTCATGATCTGTAGATGAAACTAGAAATCCTCAGCATGTATTTCATCGGCAACATCTCCTCGCCCCCTCGTCTCTCTGTGGTCTCCTCAATCACCCTTCCTCAGACTCCACAGAGCTTCCCTCGGTGAGGTTGTCCTCTGTTCTCCATGCTGTGATCCAGCTCTTTGTGAATCTAACCAGAGCAAGACATTAGGCCCTCAGCCTTCTGAAATGAGACTGAAGATGAAAAATAATGAGTTTCTTATTGCATTTTGTCAATAACTGTGTCAAAAGTGGAATTAGTCAAAGCTCCATATTCTGATGCTGTTGCCAGCAGCCTTTCATTCACTCAGATATCCACGACTGAATACTGTGACATTATTTCCCGCACCCTCACGACAAGCGTGTCCGCCGATGCCCACAAGCCAAATATTAGCTCGGGAACCCTGCTAAAATATTCTTTTGAAGAAGAGGTCAAGTGTTTACAGTCAACAAAGTGAAAAAGGGAGATGTGGTTTTACTCCATGTCTAATGTGCTAGCTGGTATTGTTGCTCAGTCATTTAATGTTTATGCAGCAAACATTGATGTTTAGTGTATCAAAACCTGCACAGTCGAGTGGAACAATATATTCACATAAATAATCATTTATAGTTAGTGGAACTGTGCACAAGCCAACGCCTGAAGCTGTTTAGATAAAGAAATGGGTTTTTTTTTTCATGTGTGAACAGTTTCCATCCTGCGTCCTGGGAGCGTGTCGCTAATGAGGAGATGTGGCAAGCCAGGTACAGTAAAGTTTTTTACAAAAACACTGGTTTCCTCTTTGGAGAGGTTGTATACTTTAGTGTGCAGAGAAAAAGCTGCGTCACGATGGATACTAGCCCGCGAGAACATCTCCATAAACCAGTCTTGTGTGGTAGAGCATCTACATGTACATTGTATTTGGTGGCGGCATCTACATAAATCACTCCATTGGAGTGGTGCGTCTGTGAGTGTGGATCTGCATGGCTCATCCATCCAGCACTTAGCCCTGAGCCTGCGTGCTTTGTTTCAGGATGAAGACGGCTTTCTTTCTGTTTGACCTGGCAGAAAGGATGCAGGGAGAGGGGAAAGCTCGCCTCTTTGAGCTGTCTTACACTGTGAGTCTGACCTCGACCAACATGCAACAATACTCTCATTTACCATAATGGGGCCGATTTAAGGGCCACACAAGGCAAAGGATGACATATTCAGGGGCTTTTTTTGTTGTTTGTGGTAACATCTGCTTTTGTGTGTGTGTCTCTGTGTGTATGTGTGTTTGCTGGGCAGCTGTATAAGGAGATTGTGGAGGCCCACTCAGGCTACCCTCCGAACTGGGACAAGAACTTGGCACTGGCCTGCGAGAGGCTGCTACGCTCGGGTCACCGGGGCTACAGTCCAGACAGCCTGCTGACCTGCAGCACCCAGCACTTTAGTCTCTACTTAGAGAGGGAACCCACAGATCCCCAGGCCCCCGCCATACGCTCGGCCATTACTGACCTGCTCAAAGAGAGAGATGAGCTCCGACAGAGCCGGAGGCAAACCCCATAACAAGATCTAGATAGATCTACGTGGAGCTGGCACACTGAGAGTGTGCCGCGAGCCTAGCCGAAGTGCAAGGTACTGGGGATGAAGTTTGAGCCAATGTGCCTCTTCTCATGGTTTAAAGGTGGTGCTTCAGAAGGACAGAATGATGTTTAAAGTTTTGGCTAAATGGACTTGGCCAAATTGGACTTTTGGATGAGTTGGGAGTTAAGAGGAATGCTGATGCAGACGTACTGGGACGTAGTTATCAAGCAGAACTCTGCAAAAAAGACAGAGAACTACGACTCAGCAATGCTTCATTTGATGAACGTTTACAGTTGACCAAGGACAGAGTTCGACTTCAGGAAGCCTTGACTGACCCCACTCAAACTGTGCGTGCTCCCCTTAAAATCACCCATTCGATTGCTTTATCATTACATCTCGGCCTTTTTTTTTCTCTCCTCCTCTGCTCTCACAGCTTTTAACGTGCTGATTATTTTGCCTCAGCAACTGCTCTACTTCTCTTTTTCTCACATTAGGATGGCAAGGCCGAGATTGAGGGAAAACCAATTTGGGGGCAGAAATGGGGGATTAGAGCGGCTGTTTAATCTAGGACAGACTTGTGCTGTGCCACACAGTCCTCACTCCGCATAACCAGCACTACCCACCCACCCACCCCGCTATCCTTCCATCAGTCCATCTTAGATGGTCCTTTAAATGTTTAAAACTAATGGATTTGATGAGTGTTTTTTTCCTCTCTTCCTTCCTAACGGGAGGGCTGTAAGCCCTCATGGATTTAAATGAAATGTGAAATGTCACAATGCCAGGGACCCTTTTAGAGGTGCGCTTCTGTGTGCATGTGCGTCGATTTGTGTTTGCATGTCAACGTGTGTGCGAACACGCTTAAATCTCCACCCAAGCCTTTTTCCTGCCGGATCCGCATATAAACATAGTCAATAAACAGATCGGCATGCTGAAAAGCAAAGGACTTTGATCATCATACAAGCACAAAGTCATGCAAACTCCAGGGACACACGAAGACACGCAAGGCCATCAGCCTCCCAGCTCCCAGGACGTTTAGCTCTGTGAGGGTTGCTGGAGAGACAACGTAGCATGCAAACACAGCGAGTGGACCAGAGTCACTTGTCTTTGGAGTGTTCTCGGGATCCAAAACCTCAGTGACATACTGTTTTTTAAATGCTGGTGTTAATGAACCTTGTGGCCATGAAATTTGTTGCACAGAGGTCAAACTGTAAAAATGACTGTAAGGTTTATAAACCACTGCTGGAGGAGCCTGCTGTTTGAGAAACCACTAGAAAGCGAAGGACAGTGAGTGCATGTGTAGTTTTTCCTCAGAATGTAATCTGCCCTCTCTGTTCGCAGGCCTGGTTAGCGGCTGTCAGCTGGCTGGATGATGAAAGTCGACCTGCTGTAGCACAGATGGTTTGGTTTCTCGTAAAAAAGGGAAAACTGCTTTCTACAGATTCAAATATTTCAATAAAGATTCTGTTTATTTTAATACATTTTACCTTTTTTCCAAAATAGACTAGACCTAATACATATCAATATTGATCATATTTGTTCAACCATTCTTAACTTCACTTACATATTCATGTTTGTTTTTGTGTTCACATCACAATCATTTGCCGTCTCTTGTCTCATGCTCTCCTGTTATTTTTACTTTACTTTCTTCCTGTCCTCCCCTTTTTCATCCCTCTCTTGTCTCCCACTCTCTCATCCCCTCGCGCCCTGTCTTTCCCTAACCCCTCTGTTCCTCTCCTCTCCCCTGTCTCTGAGAGTCAGTTGCCCACCCTAAATCAGCAAGCTGCCGAGGATTGTGGGAACCCATGGAATCGCCGTGACCAGGGATGCAGGCAGGGAGCCACGGCAACGCTGGAATGTGGGGCGTCTGAGGAGATAAGAGCCGTGAGCCCAGCCAGGGAGAGGGGAGGGATGCAGCGAGAGAGGAGCGAGGGGGGGGGAGGAGGACGAGGCAGAGTGAGGAGGGTGAGACGGAAACAGGGAGAGCAGCAAGTCTGTGAATGGAGAGACAGAAACACAACACCATAAACAGCCCAGAGAGCAAGACAGAGTGAGACAGAGAAAGAGGGGCGGAGGACTTAGGGGGGCACACACTGGAGATGGGAAGCCAGCCTTATTCCTCTTTGCATTTCATTTACATCCCTGGCCGTATCGACCAATCGGATTGGGAGCAAAGCCCAGGGCTTAGGAGGGGAATAAAAAGACAAAATGCCTTTGCTGCTCTCATCCCTCCCTGATAATACCCCTTCTGTTTTTCTTTTCTCTTTTTCTCCCGTCTATAAGTAGATACTGTCCGAAATGCCAGCGGAAAAGCGACACCTCCGCTTGCTGTGTATCTCAGATAGACCGAGCGGGAGCAGGGGCTGAAAAGACAGCTTTAGCAACTGGGCCTATCTCCTCTCCTCTCCTCTCCCTGGCTGGATGGAAGCTTGGAGTGGAGGGAGGCGGAGGGCCGGGGTGTGTTGGTTAGTGTTTGGGAAGAGAATAGAGGGTGTGAGAGGCATGATATACTGAGCTGGCCACAGATTTTGCAGAATCTTGCACTCTAAAAAACTTTGCCTGCAGATCCCTTTCCTAAGCATGAGAAACCTGTTTCAAGGATGTTTACGAGGTGCCACCCATCTTTGTGAGGGTTGCCAATGCCTGCTACCAAACTCCACACGTATTTTTAGCTTTGGATTGTTGTTATTCTAGTGCACTAAGTTGCAGGTTTATCCGAAATGGCAACTCTAGTCAGTTGGTTGACTGCAACGCTTAGATAACAGTGGAACCTTAACTTTAACAATCTCTTAACGTACTTAAAGCTGTTGTTATTTTGACTAAATTAAATATTTTCCTATATACTCAGCGATGTGTATTGGGTAGAATTAGGCCCATTAACGTCAGTCTGTGTTGACATGATTGACTTGTCTCAGGTTTTTGTTTGCTATCACTCTTGATGTGTTTGTGTCTCAGTGTGTGGTAGCCACTGTTTGTATGTCAGGTACAGTATGTTTGCAGGTTGACTGAGTTTATTTGTACAGGTGTTTGTAGTGCTCTCCATTGTGTTTTCTGTTTGTATTTGGGTTGCCATGCGTCTATTGTGCTAAAACGGACAAAGTGTTTTTGCTGTTTGCAAGTGTCTTTCCTGTATTTAAAGGACTTTGTTATTGTCTTGGTGCTCACGTCTTTGTGTAGGCGCACCCAGACTATTGTACTGCCGCTGGACGCAGTGCTGGCATCGCTGCTGATATAGAGCTTATTGAAAGGGATTGTTGTTGCACAGATGAGAGTTCATCTCAATAGGGGTCTGCGGCAAAGCATTCAGACATAGAGAGGGTCCTTTACCTGCCTCCACCAGACGCACGTGAGAGATAAGGTCACCTTAGGACCCTGCGTGGACCCCCTCCACCTTCGCATCGTCCTCTTCCTCCTCAGCCCGCACAACCTCACCCCTCTAGTAAAACAAACCAAACAATAGAAGCAGATATGGGAGGGATTAGAGGTCAGAGGGTTGGGGAATGCGACATCTCCATTTCCAGGATCAATCTTCAACCGCTTGGTAATCTGTGGCCCCGGGCCCCACATACCTCCAGTGGTCTCTCTGGCTGAGAGCTGGCATTGCCAGGCGGTGTGAGCTGGTGCTCCTGCTGGGTGTGGGGTGCTGATAGGCTAGTGGGGGGTGGGGTTATAAACCTGATAGTGTGGATGGATGGAAGAGCAGAGGGACGAGTAACAAAGGGTCCTTGCTTTATATCCAGACCTCACCTAAATCCTCACAGATAGATGTACTGTATGTGTGTGTGTGTGTTTGCCCATGTATGACACAGACACCTTAACGTGTGTCTGTGTATTTGTGCGCACACGTTCGTAAAGTTTGTTTTAATCTGTAAATGTGAAATAACTTTGAGTTCTTCAGAGCAAACTGAATATTATCCCCAAGTTCCCGTTGTTATCTTGTGTACACACATTTGTTTATTTGATACAGCCCCTCTCCACTACAGCACTTCTGTATATCAAAGACAGCAGTGCAGAGCGCAATTGAAAATGGCTACCGTGGAGAAAGGTCTCCCTCTGCCTTTGACTGCGAAGAGGCAGAAAAAGCCCCATTCTCCGCTCCCTTCTTAGATCTATTTAAATAATTGAGGAGTAAACTGACAAATTAGGCACCTTTATGGACGCCCCTGGGCTCTCTCTGGGGTCCTTCAGTTTCCCCAATACAAGAGAGTGCCACCAGCCACAGGATAATATCTCTGTGTGCTTTGAGAGGGGGAGGGAGGAGGGAAGGAGGGTAGTGGGCCAGGAGGGGTTTCGCCAATCAAGCGGGCCACACTTCCTCCCCCAGGTTCTAATTTTGTGCCACATTAAAGAGCTCGGCCTCCATTTAGGACACAGAGAGGCATTTTCATAATTTGCCGGGTCTCTCGACTAGCTCGGGGTGCCTTTTTTCCTCTCTCTCCTCCCTCTCCCTCTCACTCCGTGTCTGAATGGAAGGCCTGGGGAGGAAGAGGGGTAATTCATTCGCCTCCTTTCAACCAACCGGCTTCAGTTCTGCATAATGTTGCTGCTAGGTGTGTATTGCAGCTAATATTTATCTCTTTAATAATTCTCTATTAGACCTGAATATTATTTGCAGTATAAAAGCCAACACTGCTTATTGTCAGCCGTACAAAAATGGTGTCATTCACGTTTTGTTGATACATTAAGGCAAAATCATATGCCTGTATTTAGCATTTTGAGTTAAAGACTATCTAATCTGTGACCATGCAGCCATGCAGCTGTGATGCTTACATTGATAACATCTGTGATGTGGTATACGTACAGTACATAATCTAGGTTAAGGTTGCTTCATTTCCTCTTGCTGACACCATCCATTCATGCACTACAGTATGCGTAAGCATTGATTCATATGTGATTGGTCACATAATTCACAGTCTCGGGGGGCATTTCATCGCTGACAGACAAGCTAATCTAAAATCCCCCAATTTACAAATGAAAATCCCACCATCCAATTGAGCTAATAGAGGGACTTGAATGGGATAATAAGATGTGGTGTAATACTGTGTAAAAAGCCTGTAATGTTGTGTTGGTGTAAGAGCCTGTGTGACTGGATGTTTGACTGTTTGCAGTGATTACAGGGGCCCGCGGGCCTGGCGGCGGCTCCGTGGCTGGGACAGGGAGCTTCTCCCTGGGTAAGGAGATACGCCTGTCTGCCCCTTCTGCTGGAGCTACAGGGACCAGTATGTCAGGAGGGAGAGTCCTCCCTGTGAGCTCTCCCTCTCTCTCTTTTTCACTCCGTCTCTTTCTGTCTGTCTCTCTCCCTCTCGTTCCCGGTCTCGCTGTGTCTGTACTATTGCAGTGCTTGCAGATGTGCACAAACAAGGGAGGATTAAAGCAAAACGAATCTAAACAGACAAATGGAATTAGAGTGATGGGTGTCGGTGGGCTGGTTCACAGTGATAAACATAATGATGCTCTGTATGTGTGTGTGTGTGTGTGTGTGTGTGTGTGTGTCTGTGTGTGTGTGTGTGAGAGTGTGTTCCTGTGTCTAGGGGATTATCAGTGGTTAGGTGTGTGGTGTGTATGGCTGGGTGACTGCTTCTGGGTGTCTTTGTGTGTTTGCCTATCTGTCTATGTTTTTGTAATTACGTGTGTGTATATTTACTCGGTCTCCACTTGTGTGTGTGATAAATGTGTTATTCTACATTGCCTCACAAAAACAAGTCTCTGCGCCCTCTGCATGTGCGTGGATATGTTTCTGTGTTTTCCTATTAGTCGGGGTCATATTTCATTCTTGTCTTTCACAGTGTCTGTTTGTATTTGTGTGCTGGAGCTGCTACCTAAGCCTGTATGTCTCTACTGGACATCAAAACTCTTCACCCAAAATATTGACGTATGAAAGATGAGAGAAGGTTTGTGGAATATGAAGGTCTCATAAACTAATCTTGCATACAGTGCCCTGCAGTTTATGTGCTGATGTTGTGTGCAGGCTTGTTTTCTTGTAACAGTGGTCTGTGTGTTTGTGCGCTGAGGAGGTCAGGAGTTTGGAGGAGCCAGCAGGGGGGCAGTGATCAACAGACTGGGGCCCCCCTGCCGAGGGGCTCTGGGATTAGGGCTAAACCCTGCCCTGCCAGATGGGCACAACACATCCCCAGTATCGCACACCAGCACCAGCACCTTCTTCTGTGGAAACCAGGCGACTGGACCCATGGTGATACTCACTGGTACGCTTCTGACTCAGAGGTCAATAAAAGTGCATTGACATGATCACAATATATTCTCATGTGTTACGCATTTGAAAGAAATCCTTAATTGTTGCATTTAAAGAATATACCTTCCCCCATTAATTCAAGTTTAGAATTGCTATTATTGAATAGCTTATGGTTAACTAAATGAGACATGTTTGTTCATAGCAGCCATGTTAGTGAATGTATCATCAACCATCTCTTCTCAGGACCACACAGAATGGCGGCAGGAGAGACGACTGAGATGAGGTACTCTTCAAAGTGTCAGCTAGTGGACAGTATGGCCAGTCAGCAGGTTCAAGGGTATCGGAAATGAAACTTACAGGTTGTTTTGATGTGCTGTATTTCAGAGCCACAGGCAACACTGAAATGATAAAGTGTGTGTGTGTGTATGTGCAGGTATATGTGTGAGAGGGTAGATTGGTGGCTCAGGAAATCAGCAGTGTGTTGATTGCTTCCTGCTCGACTTTTATCGCCCACAACTGGCACTAAATAGTCTCCAATTCAGTTCATGAATCACTAGATTTGTGTGTTTATTCCTTAGTTTATTTATGCAGACATTTATGACCTCTGGAAGACATTCGTCTTGTTCAATCACACTTCATTTGCTATGACAGGGGCATAAACTGGGATTTTATGGTTGCAAGAAGGTCTGATGGTTACTGTTGCCATATACTGTCAGCTTTAATACTGGTTATAAATGTTATAATAACTAAACAATGGGTCTAAAAGCCCTGATAGCATCCCACAGAGGCTGTGCTGTTTGTCATACTTAAAATAAGTAGTTTAAACCAACCAATCAACATTTCCATGCTTGGAGTTCAACACTCTTGCTAAGGCCTATTTGACAAAAATGTGTGCATGTTAAAATTCAGTAGTATGCAGCGTCAACCTGCCGTAAGTCTTTGTGATACTACCCCACCTGGATCTGTTATCCACGGGTTCCCCAGCATGACTTACCAAATCGTCTCTGTATTAGTAGAAAGCAGATTACATGAGTAAAGTGTACAAACAAATAAAAGATTACAGGCTGTGAGCATGTTTCAGTCTAATGCCCTTTCAACAAGCCGTGCTCAGCACAATGCTTCTCTCTCCCCAAGCTAAATTTGGATTTCCCCTCTGATGTGAAGGCCTGCTGGCCAGCGTTGTCTTCCACCAAGAGCACAACCTCTGTAATGACAGTGTTCCACATGACTGGCCTGTCTCCTCCGCTGGTATTAGTTAGGCTTTGGAGTTCAAGTGACTACGGGGTTTAAACACGGATTTTTTTTTTTAAAAAAGGGGGGAAGAAAGACTCGCTGTTGTTCTTGAAAAGCTGTGTTTATCCAGGATTAGAGACACCAACATGTTAATAATTGTTTCTCACAGAACTGCAAAGAAGCACTTTCCTGTAATCCCCTAATCAGGCATTACACCTCTGAGCGAAGCCACAACGCAGGCGCGTGGTGTCTGTGACGCAGCACGCCCACACTGTGTGATACACCCGCGTCTTCCCCAACACCACACCCATTGTGTAGAAAAGCACCTGCTCTATTCATTTCCCTTTAAATCTACTTTCCTGTACCCACTACATCCATTCACCACCAAAGATCTATTGAGACATTTTTTCTGTAGGGCTCTTTTTTGATGATGCATCTGCTCTAAATATTAGAACTTAGATGTATAAAATTTGGCAAGCATATAGAGTCGTTATTTTTCAGTCTAGTAAGAGTACATTTTGGTGTTTTAACACGTAACAATGTGTTATAAGTGCCCTTCACTTAGGAGGTGGAATGTATGAGTTCTTCTGATGCTGCCAAGGTCACATAGTTTGCTAGTAGCTTGTCAGCATGTCAGTACAGTGGCACAGGGTCAGACACAAGGCCACTGTACCTGCTGAGATGATGACGGGTCTGAGGCCAGTCCTGGGAATGTGAGGGCACAGGCTACATGGGAGCTGCTGGTTCACTTTAATAAGTCTATATATTCAAGAAAATGCTGTAATCAGCAGAAGCATCGTTTTACTTTACATCATATAAGGAAGATGAATTATCATCATGATGCACCATGAGTTTTTTCCTTTGGATGCATTAGTGTGCACGTGTATGTTTGGCGATGTTAGTGTGTCTTTCCTGCTTCACACAGATGCTTGTTTGTCCACATATTTGGATGTTTAAACCCACCCCCCACCACGTGCAGCGTTTCAGTCTTTACATTTTCACATTCAGCCTCTTTTTTTTGTTTTTGAATTTTTTGTGCCCATTGTTAGTGTTGAACGTTTGTTTGTTGTCCCCCCGGTCTCTGCCCCCTGTCTCCTTGCAGGGCCTGGTTGGAGAGTGCGATGAGGGGATCTGCAGGGATTAACCTGGGGAATTTAATTAGTGGAGCTGTCGTCCCTGCCCTTAACATTTCAATCTCCCTGGGCTGGCTGGCGGTGCTGGAGCTGGACCTGTGATGGCCAGCAGCTGGGGAGGGAGGGAGGGAGGGAGGGAGGCAGGGGCGATGAAGGGGTGCGGAGGCAAGACACGCGTTTAACAAACAGATTAGTCTAGCACCCTGGTGGAGGGTTCCTGGTGGGGGGAGGTGATGGAGAAGGATGGAGTAGAGAAAAGACTGTCTTTTGGCCTAAACACACCTAATAGTAAGACACATTATTATATCTATACATCTTAACTTTTAAAAATCGTAATAACCAGCTATGGCCATGAGAGGGAGCACATCTTGTTTACTCAGCGGCTGAAAGTGATAGCTGAAATGGAGATTTTAGTATGATTTTATTTCTTCAAAAAACATATACCTTTTTGTTTGTGGAGAAACTCTGTTTCATCATTTTTGGTTAAACCTAGAATGCCCAAGACTCATTTGTACACCAAAAAAACTATATTTGAAAAGACATTTTGTAGTATACATTAGTTTTTTTAGGTCAAACAATTTTGTAGATTTTGATTCCTTTTTCAGTAATTATTGAGACAATATTGTATCAATAATTTTGGCCACAATAATGTAAATATCTTATTTATTTGTACCTCTCCCCCGTCTTGTTGTCCCAGCGGTGGTGTTGGTGAGCAGTAGAAGGGTAGCCAGTGTGAGCTTGAGGTAATCACTACTCAATCCGAAGCCACACTGTTGCATTGTAATCCTGATGCTAAACTCCCCATTAACCCATCTGGGACCCTACAACAGCCCACCCCCCACCTGCCCCGCAAACACACACACACACACACTCAAAGCGACTGTGGCTGTATGTTAGAAGTGTTGTCTGTCCCGTTAGCGCCTGCTAGGGGGGTCATGTCCAGCAAATTAAAAAAGCTGCTGTAGGAATGTCGCCAAGTCCCACAGGAGCGACCAGCACCCGTCCCTCTTCCAGCGCTGACCCACTGGTCACTGGTGAATCCCCTGTTTGTATTCCACACACACCCCCGGCTCTGGGGAGCGGTCCCAGAAGCCTCCTGTGGGACTGCTGATAATTTAAGTCAAACATTATGTCCCTGCTTGTTTGACACCCATTTAAAGCTTTTCAATCACATGTGTTTGCTACAGTCCATTGCCTAGCCTCGGAGTGCTATCCATGTCACACCCTTTCAAAGACCTAATCAATTTTGTTTGATCAAGTTCCTCATGTCAAAACAATTGATTTTCTTTAGGAATCCAATTGGTGGACTGATAATTCAGAATAGGTTAGATGTCCTTTTTGTTTTTTCAACAAGATATATTCTTATAGCAGCAAAGCCAACAGTGGGCTTATAAACTGGACTCCCCTCCCCCAGTGTGCCTCCCCATCTTCCCAACATGCCCCTCCTGGTGCATGGCCGGCCAGTGTCAGTGTGCCACTAATTAAGGACTCTTAGAGAGCTATGGAGCACACTCATTAACGAACTGTAGCATCCTTACTGTCCATGGAGTGAGAGAAGAGGGGAGGGAGGGCTGATTCAGCCTCGTGGCTCGCAGTTCAGTTGGTGTCCAGAAGGTCAGGGAGGACCCACTGAGATGGAAAATAAAGTTAGCAAATTAATATTTTTCCTGTTGATTGTTACAAAGATGTTGGGTAATTGTAAGTGTAGAACAAAGGAGGCAGTCTTTATTTAGTTTGACTTACATTTTATTTTATTTTCATTCATTACAATTAACATTTAGCAAACAGCTTATTCTGACAAGTTTACATTTTTTTGTTTATATAGTTTTCCAGGAATTATTTTCTTTTTTATGACTGTTCAGAGGTTGCGCTACCCAGTTATGTGTCCACCCCCCCCCCATAACAAAATACTGACCCAACTGTCCCCCTCCCTGCCACTTGTTTATTCCATTTTCATGTAAATGCAAAACAAAACAAATGGCCGTGTTTGTCTTTATGAAAGTAGGCCAAACAACCGCTGACAAACAAGAGGGGGAGTTGTAGGTCAGGGCGCCACAAGCCATGTGTAACCGTGCCTGACGAGAGAGCATGACACGATGTAGTAAGCCACAATAGACACAATAACATACAGACAGCCCTGCCAGAATGATGTAACATTGTCTAGACTAAACAAAAACACACGCGTGAATAAATGAGTTTTCAGAGCAGGCATACAGGGGGTGGACAAAATACCAGGAACACCACATTACAAAGGACTGAAACAGTTATAACAATTACAAACGATTGTATAATATTTTATATGAAAGATTTCGAAGCAACGTCAGGCATCTAACAGAGATCCGACAAGGTCAAACTGGATTGATAAAAACGTCGCTCTCCACTGGAGTTCATAGATCACACAGCAGCACACTCACCAGGGAGCTGATGGGAGCAGCTAATCATTGCTTGTTTGAACTAATCAATTTTATTGATATGCGAAGCGATATGAGTGAGCAAGGACTGTAGCAAGGGCTGTCCAAGACGAAAAGTAGTCAAAACACATTAATTATATAGTAGTACATGAACATGCAACAACATCTTTAACCTCTATTACAGAGGCCTCCATTATAAAAGGAAGTTCATGTTTTGATCTGCTTCCTAAAAATAGTAAATAATCAACTACAGATTTGGATCAGATTGTAGAATGTTGACATTTTTCAATGGAGTTCTGAATGGATTATTCTGGCTTTTATTTGTACTCTGACACATTACAATTACTCAAGTGCAATTACAAGTGCACCAGTTCACTATAAGGCTCAACCGACATATTTTGAATGCTGAAACGACACGTTAAAATCAGTTAAAAGCATACATTATGAAGCACAAGTTACTCCAATATGAATTTCATTAGCAGCAGAAGTTGACCTGTTATTAGTTAGACCACAGTGTAGACCTCATTTAATTATAATGGATGCAATTGTTTTTACGTGCCCCCCTTCGCTTCTCTCACACACGTCATATTCTTTGTCTCCTGCCCCCTCGTCTGGCATAAGACCTCAGGTTAGACGCACGCACGCACACACACACCCACACACACACACACACACAACAGATGCCCCCTGACGCTCATTCACATAAAGCGGGCACGTGATCGACGGCCCCGAGTCCACAGGCCTGCCAGCCTCATGGCATTGTGTTCCCCTTGGGCAGGCAGCCGGCCTCCCTAAATACCCTTTTGTCTTGGGTGGGATAACAAAGCAGTGGCCAAGCCGCTGGTGTGGCACACGCGCACAGCCACTCATCCCCCTGGTCTGTGACCTAAACAGGTGGATAGGAGGGAAGGGCTGGTTGTGGCGGGTGGACGGAGAGGGGGGACGTGAAGGGGGAGGGGAGGGAAGAGGCTGCATCTGTCCCCACACTCAACGACTCCCTGGGTCAGCCACTGCCCCATATGCTCTCAGGAGAGAGAGGGAGGCACGCATGCAGACTCAGACTAACAGGTGGAGGGGGAAAACGGGGGGATTAAGAGGTAAAATTGATCAGAGGAGGATAGAGGGGTTTGGAAACTGTCAAATTAGCTGTATAAGAAGAAAGAAGGAGATTTGGCTATCCCCGGAAGATTTCACTTAGAGGAGATTCTTAACCCTTAAGCCATATTAAATGTTTGGCCTGCATTATGAGAAGCACTTTTTGTCTCTGCCTATAACGGCCATATTGGCTCTCCAGCCACAGAGCGTCATCTCTTCAACAGGCAACTGTTGCTGTGTTCATTGCAGTTGGCTCTGTTCTCAAGCCAGAAAGTCATTTGTACTGTAAATTACTTTCTTAATAGCCTCATATTAGTTGGGTTTTATGCACTTTCTCCCTGAGTTGTATCTTTTTAATGTGGATTGTGTGTGTTTGGGCCATCAGATGTAGGACTGTCCCCTCTTAGTTGATTAGTCGACTAATTGGTCGTTTTGGTCTTAGTCTACTAAGATTTCTTTTGTCGATAAGTCATTTTTTAATGCTTTTTTCATGCTGAATGACTTATTTCCAAGAAGCTCATGAGCACATATCTGGTAAACAATATTCAAATCATCATGTAGTGTGTATGTTGAAAGGCAGTAGAACTTTTTCATAGCAGAGACTCGTCATAACAGGATGCACACAGGTGTAATTAATAACATTAACGAAGGCTCAGTTCCATACCTGGACCAAAGAGTATAGAAGCAAAGAGATGAAACTCTGGTGAAACTCTACCGCCATTTTGGACTGAAAACACTTATTATATTTATAATATTTTATTGTTTAACACAGGCTATTTTGGTAGAAGATGACAATAGAATAGAAACAATTTTGTTTTACTTTTGTACAGCACTTTTCAGGCGGACGTTTTACTGGTGTCTGGTAGTCGCTTTCAGTCCAAAATGGCGGAAACGTAGCTTTGCTGCTGGGCGCTGATGTTGCGAAGGAACGAACAAATGACTTTCACTTCTTGGTAATATACTTTCTTTGCCTGGACCCTGCAGCCACCATTAATGTTATCAATAACACCTGTGCTTTTCCTGCTATTACAAGTCAAAATGTCTGCCATGAAAAATCCATGCCTTTATTTTCCAACAGCGATGTCAGCATGCATGCTGAATTGACTTGATTTTTGAGTTTAGAGTTGTTTCTGTGCTGCTGGTAGAAAAGTGTCTCAGGCCTGTGGATGTGGTGTTTCCAGAAGTTGAACTATGTTTTGAACTTGTTTCATAGAAACGCCTGCTTTCATGTATTCAAGGCACGTTGGGGCCATGAATTCAAAAGGCTTAGCTTCTGTGCGATGACACCCAGCAACAGTCCATTGATGTATAACACTCAATGAAATATTGAAATAAGCAAAGAAGAGAGATTCTGCCTTTGGGCTGATTTGCCTTTCCTCCCTCTCTGCAACTAACTGTCCATCCAGGCGGGGGGGGGGGTCTCCAAGGTCTAATCTGTTGGATGCAGCTAATTAATTTGTGGTTCCTCCTATAGGCCCAGTGTCTCACAAGAGACTAGTGTTTG
Source organism: Sebastolobus alascanus (assembly GCA_916701645.2). Lineage (NCBI taxonomy): Eukaryota > Metazoa > Chordata > Actinopteri > Perciformes > Sebastidae > Sebastolobus > Sebastolobus alascanus. Next base: position 1,049,253 of record CAKAOJ020000169.1, read on the forward strand.
CAGGAGATTAAGAGATAGAGTGTTAGTCAGAAAGGTGTAAATTATCAGTGAGCACCTGTGTTAATTGTTCTAGTGAGGAGTCTCGTGGGCTCAGCGGCCTGGTGAGGAGGAGACAAGTGGGTCTTTCACAGGTAACTTGTGGCTTAGTAGAAACATGGGAACCTTTTATACTTATATAGTCTAAACATGTTAATGAAAAACATTATTGTTGCATTATGTTGCTGGTAATGGTGGATTACACATAGAGAAAGCTTGGCTTTTATGAATGAATTCATTGACATTGCTGAATTCATGGGGCCAGGGATTAATGTGTAAATTATATTATTGCACTACTTTTTCTCTTTTGAGATACACTGTGGCTGTTTTTGATATACCGTGTAGCCTGTGGTGAGAATACTGGCAGAATGGTGAGAAATTGGCTCCGTTCACCATGAAGTCATTAAATTTGTAAGCTATTTGTGATCAAAAGGTGTGTTTGAGGCCATTAACTATGGAGTTTGATCATGGCTTATATGCAGTGTCAAATGTCAGCTGTTCCTGCTATTTCCCCCAATTTCAGTTGAAAGTAAGTATTAAGCCACAAGAGAATATCAAAAGCTTCCTATGTAAATGTTGTTAAATACCACTACTGAAGTTTTATTATATACTGTATTGTTTCTGACGCCCAAAATCCTCACTTTGCTTCGACTCAGTGGGATTACAGTGGGTTAGGTCCATCGGTTCTTTGTCTCAGACCACACGCCCCGATAGTGTTCATTTTATGGACTAAACCATGCAGAAATATTTTGAACTTGAAGGTTCATTCTTGACCTTGGAAGCAGCAGCTTGACAAAAAAATTATCTGGACATAAGGTCCAATTTACTTGTTGTTTCCGGAGCTTTCAACCACATCTTGTATCCTTCATACATCTGAATGTGGGGTGACTAGTAGGAAAAATGTTCATGACAACTTCCTCCATCCACTGAGCAAGGCCACGAGATGTGGTTGAAAATTTTCAGAACCCATAAGCTGGACCTTTTGTTGAGGATATCTTTGTCAACATGCATATCTTGAGTTGTAAATTGTTTTTTAGCAGCAGGAATAGTTTCTTTCCCCACATATTTCCATTACAGAAATAATAGGTCTAGGGAATGAGTGCGATTCTGACCATTGATCGCATATGGCAGAAGTGTTTTCTCAAACCGTGGCTTTACATACTGTATGTATAACATGTATGGCAGAAACGAACATAGCTATAGTGAGAAACTGTCCTTTGCTTTGAAGCTTAATGTGGCTCCATTTAATACTGAGTGGCCAAATTGTCTGTTTGAACTTCAGCATTATTAATGACCATTAGTCATCAGTTAGGGGCGATTATACTTGTAACATTTCAGCACTTTACTCTTTACCGTCCCGCTGTGTGGGGGACATCACCATTAGGACGAAGCATAATCCACTATGAAAATATTTCCATTTGTCTCATAAGGAGATTTTTATTAATGGTTGGTGAATATTTAATCCAAGGAGTTTGAAAGACATGCAAGCTTAGAGTGCATTACCACTAAATGTCAACATTTTAATATATTGTTACTGTCCACAAGAACAATGTGGTCATCGAACATAAATTTATTATGTTATTTTTGTTTAAACATTTTCAAACAAGTTAATTTTTACTGAATGTATTGTCCTAAATTTTAAAAATAAAACATAAAAAATGTCCTTTTTAAATGGACAGCCTCTTTAGTGCTAACTAGATGGGCTTTAACTAACTAGGTATTAACTTGACCCATAAGCATAGTAATAATGTGTTTTTTAACATATGCTGAGATCTGGTAATCTTCTTATGGGTTTGAGGGTTTTTTACTGAATAGCTTAACAAAATATGCCTCAGTAATGGATGGTGGTATCCTCATCCATCGCCCTCCTCCCACCTACTATAACTTGAAATAGGCCATCAAGTGGCTAATGAACTGATAAGCCCTCTGTGTCCTGTGGGGCTTATGAACATCATAAGCCAAATGTTTAGGCATATTTGGTGAGACCGTGTTTTAAAAGAGCACTTATGTGGGCAAAGGACTGCTGAAAAAATAGTGCTGCCACAGTATGAGAATGGGCTTTTAATAAATCACTGCAGGTTATGGAGGAATATTTAGAGTATTTTTGATTTATCTCCTAGGTTGTGCGATGCTTGCTGGTGTAGAAAGAATGTGTGGCCCTTTGCTTCGTCAGACCTCCAGCTAGTCAAGCTGCTAGTATCATTATCAGTTTTGGATCTCTGTAAATCCATGGATTTGTGTGAGCAGTCTGAGAAATTAAAATAACATGCTTTTTACTGCGCTTACTTCAAATCTCTTTAGACTTCATTTTTTAAAACATCTAAATCTGTTATTATGTAGGCTATACAAAACCCCTTTTAATTTAATCTTTGACAAGATTATCAAATTCATTGATGATGTCAGAAACTTAAATAATTTCAGAAAATGTCGACTAAGCCCGGATAAGCACTTTCAAGGGGATACTGCTGGATTATCTTAAAAAAATATTATTTATTTTTTTGTTGTTTTTTTATTAGTTATTGGCACATTTTCCCACATCATTATGTTATAGCTTTAATTTTTATTTTCATTACAATAAATACACATGCATATACTGTATATATCATGCACCCTACCATGCAGCTATCAAACACGTTTTAAGATCTAAAAGCAATGTGGTAATTTGAATCTAAATTACTGATTTCTTTTTTTTATTTAGAGCATTAAATAATAATAATAATATATCATTATTATTATTTATTTATTTATTTTTAATTTATTTTACAATTTTACCAAACTGTCCCACATTTTTGGGCAGTTTTTATAATCTCTCTCCGTCTGTCTTCTCTTCTTCTCAATAATAAACTAGTTTTTTTTTTTTTTGCCTTTTCAGCTCCCAATACTTTTATTACTTACTTTATATTCATTGAAAGTTCCAGCGAGTTCAACAGCAAAAGTAGATCGTAGTTTGACTTGGATTACTTGGTTAAAGGGGAAAACACCTGCAGGAACACCTTGAGGGAATCTCATAATCACCATATCCTAACTATGAAAAACTGGTTAATTTTTTTTTAATATTTTGTAAATAATATCGCGTGTTCATCCTACTCTCATATCATTTTTATAACTGATGATCAGACCCCATACTCGGTGAATAATCACCCGTTCCCCCTACAGGCGTTGCGGCCTTTGCACCAAGTTTGAACGGGCCGACGGTTTGCGGAGGATGACTCGTGTCTGTGACCGACCGGACAGCATCCAGACCGGGGGACGAGGGAAACTGAGCAGCCCGCTGTTAGACAAAAACCAAGAGGGATTAATGCAGCGTCTGTTGGTCCCATATGCTCCGCAGCGCTGCTTTGGTCTTGATTAAAACTCTTTGTATGTATGAAGCATTGTGGAGGCCGGATGTCTAATCCTCCTCATGACTTGTGCACTTTGAAGACACGAGGCTCCAAGGTTACAATAACAAGCGGGCTGAAGCCATTGTGTTTCAGCTGATATTGGATGTATCAGTGCGCATTGATCATGGCCAAGTGGGTGTGACACGGACGGTGGCTCTTTGTCTTACATCTTTAAATCACACTATAAGGACCTTTCTTCCTTAATAGTGTTTCTTTGGCAGTTTGTAGTGACTTGAACTTTACGCATGATATTTCTATAATAATCTGTGGTGCCACCTAATACTGAGAGGTGAATGTGAGCTACAGTTGTTTGTTCTTTGGGTGGAGTCTTCAAACTTTTCTCGTGATTCTTCCTCCTTTCAGTCACTTGCTGCATCTCTCTCAGTCGTTAGAAATGGGAGTTTTTCTCCAGCTGACATTTAAAAGTGACCCTGCAGCCTGAAACACTTTTTTCTTTCTCTTTTGCTCGAGCAGTCTGTTGTTGAGGAGTTGTTGACACTGAGAGGAGACGCGTCTCATGAATATTCAGGCTTCTGTCAGCCCAGGCTATTGTTTCCAAGTTCAATTGTTGCATTGTTTATCTCCATAACGATGCATATGCGTGTTGCTAAACTTGGCGTTGTATTGTGGCGATATTATAATTGATTCTTGAATATTACAGCGCTAAAATCGGCCTGTGTGATAAATTAAAAGGAGCATAGGCACCAGGATATAAACAGCTATTTCTGCTTCACCCTTGAATAAGTTATGGATACGGGCTATTGTATAATTAAGTCTTTCAAAAGTACAATCCTTCCCCCTATAACACACACATACACACACACACACACACACACACACACACACACACACACACACACACACACACACACACACACACACACACACCTATTTTTCTGTCCACGCAGGAGTGGAATCAAAGTCGCTCTTCTCTTTAACGCTTCGATTATTTCAAGCAACGCTTTTAATTAGTGTGCTCCTTTAGCGGAGACTCCAATGAAAGAGAGATTATTGGCAATGTCAAGGATGCTAATTGAATGTTGGACTTCTAACAATTAGCCCACTGCAGAGCCATGTCGACTCATTACAGATCCCATAGCCGCTCTGACTTTATTGTCTCCTGTCGTCAGTAACGTTGGATTTGAGAGTTGGAGCAAAAAAAAAAAAGGAAATACAAACAAACCCTCTTTTAAAAAAAATCAGCCTTCACCTTCTGACTCCTCCGATTTATTTTAAGAAGCTGTAACCTCTCCTCTGCACCGTCACGAGAAATGTGCAAATAAACCCATTACGCAGCATGTAGGTGAAAAAAAAGTTATAATCCTGTATAAAGTATTTCAAAGTCATCTATATAGCCCATATAATATTTTTACAGGAATATTATTGTGAGTTTTTTTCTTGAGTTCAGGTTAAAAAAAAATTCAGCACACAACTTTGCTTTAAGCAGTAACGTTGTAGGTTTTAGTGCCGAGTTTCTGCAGGTTTATCCCTTGGATGACTTTTTTTTAAATTCACCACCCAGCATCATATTTACAGAAATTATCACCTAAGTAGTGCCAACTACCAAAAATCATCAGCAAAAAGAATATCTGCACTGATTTTTAATTCATTTTGTTTGCAGTGTTTCTCCTTCCGATGGTCTACACAAAATGTAATCAAAGCAAATTGGTGCATGCAGTTTCTTGATAGATTAATGAAATAATGTGTGTTTACATTTTTCCTTGTTAGATGAAATATTAGGCTTCATATTAGAGCGCACATTTGGGGATCAAGCATGTAAACCCATGCGGGGGTTCTCTGATTGGGGCCCCTGCGCCCCAGAGAAACCCCCGCCAGTAAAATATTGGGATTAACATCTCTTGGAGGCCGGGATTAAACACTGCTTTCTCAAACCGAACACTCTCTTTGTGTTGAGACGATCTGAATTCAACTACCGGAAACTAAGAAAGGGGGAAAAAAAATACGTAATTTTACCACCTGAGCGTATGATAAACTACGACCCATATTCATTTTTTACTAATTCGACTCTTTTTCGTTAACAGACCTTTAACAGATTTTTTTTGGGGATGTACCCTCCCTTATTACTATATTACTATACAATATAATATGTGATTTAGTTAGTTTTGATAATATCACATATGTTGGAGTAACTAATGATGCATGAAGTAACAGAGTGGTCGCCGTTGAGAATTAAGAGACTAATTATTGGTCTAATTAACACACATGCAAAACTGCCGTCCTCCTTTTTTGAAAATAAGCCTGCGTGTTCTAATTAAATCTCTGATTTTTTTATTTATTTTATTTCCCCCTCAAATATTAAAATACATAAGTTTTACCTTATTGGTTTTTACTCGCTATTATTTCGGTTGGTATAAGGTAAAATGTGACCTTATTTATTTTTTCATTATTAATTTGTAATTGTGTGTGTGTTTAAGAGTATTCCTGTAACTTAAATAAACCATAAAAAAAAAATACCCACGCTTAGTTTTGCGCGCACCATTTTCTCCATTCACCACACACACACACACACACACACACACACACACACACACACACACACACACACACACACACACACACACACACACACACACAGACCGTTTCTTGATGAAAGAGTAAGCTCACAGGACCTTTATTCATGTCTTTTCAGCGGTGAGGTCACACCATCTTTGGAGCCAGTAAAGGATCCACAATCACCGTGTGTTGAGATCAATGGAGGGGAGCAAGTGTGGAGCTCTCAGCAGCCGAGAGTCATTTCCAGTATGGCTAACTCTGGATTATTACTACCATGTGCTTGGAAAGTCTCGTCTCTCTTTGTGATGCCGGGCCATTTTAACCATTAGCATCTTGTCGTTGTTCAAAAAAAGTTAGAAATCTATTAAAATCACAGCAGAGAGTCTGATGCGAGGGGGGCTCACAAATTGCATACAATACAACAGATCACAGTTTCGAAGGCTAGCACAGATAAAAAAAAACACATATGTACCATTTATATAAGACACACACTGATTGTCTCTTAGAAACTACATATTGATTCCTTATAAACACTTTTTTTCTTAAATAAAGTAGTGCATCCATGTCCACACACCATCCTCATGTCTCTCTGCCAGCAGGTCGGTGTCAGAAGCCTACAGGAGGTCTGTCCAGCCCGAGCACTTCACCAGGAGAGTGAACGTGAGTTTTGTTCTTGGATAAACATTAGTTCCGTGGCTGTTGGGTACTTTTCTTTCAGTCCGTGTTGCCCTCAACAGGTGTTTTTTGACGTATAGAGGCGCACACTGACAGACATGGATGAGGGGCTACAACCTGTGAATGAACGGGGGAAAAATCTCTTTGCCAGTGCTAAAATAAATTAAACCTCTCCTCTAGGAGGACCAAAGACCATCATGCCAAAAACCCGAGGCCCCTGAGAGCCCTGCCTCGCCGAGCCCGGCTGACATTTGAACCAGTGTTTTATTGAGGGATGGCAGCGCCGTGTCTGATGTGATCGTCACTGTTTGTGCACTTTTTTGACAGCTGATTGCTCTGTTCACAGGACCTGGAATTTCCACGAGGAAGTTTGATCCTTATAATCCAAGCAATCGGCATTGAAGTTCAGCTTCCACGACGCCGCTTGGTCTTTATAATCCAAGCAGTCTGCTGTGGAGTTGAAGCCCAGGCCGGACGTCCCGTAGCCCTGGGTGGAGATGGACGCCGGGGACTGGTTCAGATGGCTTGTGACCGCGTTCGTGCTCATCGGACTGAGAGTTGAGCCGGGGCCTGACAACTGGTGGTGCATGGGAGTGAGGTAAGAGCCGCAGTCCATGCCGCCGAAGTAGGACGTCGAGCCGGCGTAGCTCTGGCTGTAGCCCGAGGCCTGGGTGTAAGTCATGGGGTAAGACCTCTGCATGCAGGAGGAGGAGGTAGACAGGGGGTCTGAGAGCGGAGAGATGGACGCCGGGCTCCAGATGGACACTGGGGCGGCGGTGGTGGTGGAGATGGCGGGGGCCGTGGTGGTGCTGGTGGGGGGCGTGAACTGGCCACTGGCCCCGCTCTCTGAGCTCACTTCTCTGGTTGGGGAACTTTTCTTTTTGGCAGGTCGCACCTTGTTCTGGCCCCCGTTCTGCTGCTGCTGCTGCTGCTGGCGACACTTTGCCCGCCGGTTCTTAAACCAGACCTGGAAGAGTCGCATAATGGTACAAGTTATTGTCGAGATCCCTTACTTATAGTGTAAATACAACCCAAACTCTACGTTTCTCGAATATATAGTTACAGTTACATATGTTTCAACTGCAAATAATATCCAGTTTTTATTAATCCGTGTGGCAGAAAAAAAGACTGATTCTTTCCTTTGCTTTTAGTCCAAATCAAGATGTTTCTATACTTTTTCTTGGTACCAGTGGACTGATCGGTCTCATTTCATTGCTCAAATTCTCGAAACAGGAATCTACCGTTAAGTGGAATTATCTCACCCCACTGGCAAAAGTTTTCCACTTGATTTAAGGAAGACAAAATGCTAAGCTTTAGCTATACTGTCAGTCACGGGTTAAGACGAGTGTTTCTCGCAGTGCAGATATAAAATAGATTTTTATAACAGTTTCATTCGAGCTTCTTTTGTTTCATATTGATCCCCCGTAAATGCGATGAAGGTGTAGCCTACAAACTATTTTTTCACATTAATTAAATCTATACAATAGTTGTTTAAACATTCAAATGTGTTAGACCCAAAGTGCCACTTTTAATTTGGATTCCACAAATAATAATAATAATTTTTAGTTTTAGTTTTTCATAGCTGAAATATTTATCCATATCGATGATCATTTCCAAACATGGCTGATGTTCTGGTTGACTCACCTGTACTCGGGACTCAGGTAGATTGATTTTCAGCGCCACCTCTTCGCGCATGAATATGTCCGGGTACCGAGTTTTGCCAAACAACGCCTCCAAAATGTCTAGCTGTGCGCGCGTAAAAGTAGTCCTCTCCCGCCTCTGCTTCCGTGGCGTTGCTGCAAGCAAAAAGTAAATTTAACTTAAATAGGTTTATATACTTATGTATCCATAAAAAAAACCTAAAAGCAAGTAAAAAGACCAAAAGTCATCAAAGGCAGATCTCTAACATGATATATATTTTTTGTTGTTGTTTGCGTAATTACGCACGAGTCCTGTGAGACTTAGACGCCGGTGGCAAATTGTAGCACTCGACGTACTTGCGTCTAATATGCCAAAAAAAAATAATGCAGCTTGAGCAGAAATCAAAGCAGTTTGCCAGTAATTCATTCGAAAGGCACATCTAAAAATAAAATCACTCAAGAGGAGACTTCTGTTCCCTTCAAGTTCAGTGCGTTTGCGCAAGAAGTTTGGTAAAATAATCTAATGTTGGATTTGCTTAGCAATTCATATTACTCGTCTGTGTTGCATCTCCCAAAATGTAGAAGTCATTATTAGATTTAGACCTTTTGAAATGGGTCCTGATTACACACTGTAACATCCCCAGTCCATTAAGTTTACAGCCCCGAGCCATTACTGATCTTTCATTACTCCTTATTTATTCTTCAGAAAGTTTACACCCACCTGGATAGCCCACTGATGGATGCAAAAGGTCCATTCCGGAAGTAGTTAAGCTGAGGCCATTGACTGTGTAAGGTGGTTGCTTTAGATACGACATCATGCTAATGTTTGTCTGAGGGCTGAAGTTGGAAAAAATTTTGAAAAATTGATGGAGCTCCGGTTATGCACTTGGTGTCCTCTGCTCGCAGTGTGGTCCGTGTAACACCGGGCACCTGTTCCAAAAACGACAAGAGAAGAAGACACCGATGAAGATGCACCTTGTGAGGAGATATACATCTATATATATCTATATATAGATATATATATAGATATATATATCTATATATATAAGCCCCTCTCTCCAAAACGCACGGCGCTCCTCAAAAAGCACCAACCACATCTCCAGTGGTCCTCTTCTCTACAACCCCCCACCCCCTCCCACAAAAAAAAACAATACACCGGCACTATAATTACAACACGTCAGTTGAAAGTTAAATTAAAGACAGTGGCTCCTGTATATGAAGGACAATAAAATGAAAATTAAATATAGGAACTTTTAACTTTAAAATAAAAACTAAAAAAAACAAACTATTTAACTTAATTTTCGCTTTGTTTCGATTTGTTTGGCTCTATTTTATATTTATGTTTGAATCTCTATTTTATGTAACATTTTGTTTAGAAATGTAAACTGAAAATCAGTGGGATGTGAAGAAAGAAACTGAATTGATGTTATGGAAACCTATTTTATAAAATACGCACAGTCAACATAAATAATCATCATCAATTTAAGATGACCAACCTTTTAAATAATATTCCTGAAATCATGAATAAAAATACCCTTTTTTTAAAAACAACATTGCTGTGAATTTTCAAGAAAATTAAGAGTGAAAATCATTTGGATTTTTTATTTCAAAACACGAGATTATTTGATGCTGAAAAGCTTTAATTCAGTAAAAAAAAAAAATGCTTCCATATTGAACAGTTGTTTAAACAGAACTAAATGTGCAATGTGATGTTGATTGGTAAATGTGTGATTGCTGTCACTTCAACTTCAGTGACCCTCAGTCGCTCTCCCCACTGCGTGTCTTGATTAGTTGCATTTTTTTTTTTTTCAACATCCAACGGTTTTAACCCCCTCATCCCAATCTGTCACACTTAAAACACACACCCGTCTACCAGTTGCACACAGCCGCTCAATAATAATCACCCTGTCCAAGAATTAATTATGATAAATGTTTTTTTCTGTTGATGAATTAACGAGATAATCCGAGTGGCATCTAGTGGAGCTGCAGTTTGGTGTCAATACAGCCCAAAGTGCTTCAGGCTCCTTAAAATCAGCAGCGGTGCTGAACTGTATTCATATTTTTTTTTAGTCTGAATAATCATCAGCAGAATAAAAATGAAACTACAGAGGGGACATTTAATTCTCTTAAATGTTTGTTTATTAAAAAACTCTCAAATTACGCATAAAAACAATCTGTCACCAGATCCTCGAAAACACGAGTGAAATATATGAAATGTGACGTGTTGGTTTATTGTCCTCTACATGGTTCGTCTCTGGAGGCAGAGGAGAACCAGCAGAGAGAAAAGGCCCCGGAACATTATTTCTATAGCAGGCCTAAATGTTCTTTCTTTTCAGTGCAGCTTTCAGCCTCGATTCTCCACAATTATACATTTTTATTTCGTCATTTCGTGTGAAAATTCACGCTGAGAAGTGTGCAGTTAGGGTTTCGTTTTAAGTGGAAACTTCACTCACTGAATGTGGACTCGGTGTCCTCGGTAGCAGCACTGGCTTCAGCCAGAGAGAGTGTGACATTTGTAAAATAAAAGCTCCATGAATCATAACATTATTATAAAAAAGACATTTAAAATATCAGAAAAGCTTTGAATTGAATCTGTCTTTGTTTCCATTAGCAGAGACTATCCTGATGTAACTTTTTCAGTTTGCCACTATAATTATCGGATTCTCTATTCTCTCATTTACATCTTTTACGTCGATTTATGTTCATCTAAAAGGGTTTGGTGCAGACACTTACCTGTGCTCTGCTCAAATAAAAAAGCCTGAGTTTCTAAGAGGGTTTAGCCTTCATCTGCAGCCTACAGCCTTCTCACTGGCTTTTCTTTTGAGTGTCTTCGTGGATTTTATTTTAATGTTAAAACGTTGCATTCCCTCTTTTAAAGAAACATGATTTTGTAAGCTTTTTAAATGTGGTTATATAACAGGTGTGATTCGGCTTCTAGTTGTGTTTTACTTCTTTGACTCTATCGCGATTCCTTATTTCGATATAATGATAATAATAATGATGATAATACTAGTAATTATAATTATAAAAACAATAATAATAACGATGATTTTAATAATACTACTACTACTAGTAATACAAGTGGAACTTACCCTGGTATCGACGACTGTAAAGTTCTTTGTCTACTTGGTTTCCTCCAGGAGAAATAATAGAACTCAGTGCAGATAAACGGCGTCCTGGCTCATAAAGAAACACCAAACCAAGCAGGAGCAGAAGCAGCAGCAGCAGCCGTCTTCTTCTTCAGAGGCAGAACAGCGCGGATAAAAGTTAAATGTTGAGCGCCTGCATCAGGTTTAGGAGCGGTGCGACAGCGGCAGAGTGATGGAGGAGGCTGCATGTACGCCTTTAGGATTTGTTGGTGTGTTGTGAGTGAAGTGGTTTGAGTTGGATTTTGTACAAACTGCCAGCCAATGGGAGCCGCAGGACTGAGCTGAGGTCTGTCTCTGTCTCCGTCTCTCACACCGGTGGGGAGGATGAGGATTTTTTTTTTTCCTTTTTTTTTTCTTCTGGGAAACAAATGTCTCCAGCTACTTTTTTGACGCACAGTCCTCAGCCAATGGCAGCGAGAGGGCGACTGACAACATCCCCAGCCCACCGCATTGATAATAAATAAACTGTATGCCGGTGGATGTCGAGAAGTGGAGTTTAAACCGAGGAAAAGTCAGTTTAGTCACATTTTTATTGCATTTTATATTCGACATCGCCGTTATCCAGTGGATGCATTGAACTGAGGAAAGTTGGGTGGCTGATAAATGCGCAAATAAATAGTTTTCTTAAAACATATTGTATGCACAGTATATTAGTAGTGTCAATAGACTCATAATTTTAAATATTTTCCAATGCATACCTTATCTTCAGTGAGTGCGTATAAAAGTCATCCAATATTTTATTTCTATTTATTCACAATAAAAAGTTCCAGACAATCGAGGAATATAAAATGTTTTAACATGAATTTGTGGACTTTATGAGGCTATTTATAGGTTTGTATAAAAGTGTATACAATTAATTATGTGACAAAAAGAGGGGGGGAAAAATCGCCTGGACTGAAGCAGAGCTCTCCCTGTGAAGGCTGCACCGTCCTCCTCTCACATTCCAGCGCGTCGCAAAAAAAAGGGGATTTAGAGCGACTTATTTTCTTAAAAGTGTCCTCCCATCCACAGAGCCAGCCAGTCTGCTCCCATCAGCCTCATACGGGCCTGCGCCAAAATTCACCCACAATATTTCCCACCGAGAGACACCGAGCAACCGATGACTTCCATGCAGCACCGGAGCTGCAGTGTGCCTGCACCCGGAGATGAGGAGGGATGAAGGGGGGAAAAGGCAGATAGAGGCCGGTTCTGCTGATGGAGACATTTTCATTTATTTCACTTGACACGCAAGAGGAATACGTGAAAGAAGATAAATATGAAGGTAGGCCTGTTTTATTTTCGATTCATAACATAGTGCATGTTTTAAGTTTTTTGTGTTGTAACATTTTACAATAATATCATGTAGTATTAATAATAATAATAATAATAATAATAATAATAATAATAATAATAATAATGTAAAGTAGCTATATTTATAAAAAAAAAAAAAAAAAAAGTGATATTATATTAGCCATTTAGTTCAGGATTCATCTTATTTCTTATTTACTGGAGGACCTACAAGCTGAGAGGTACAAATAAGCTTCCTCTATGTCACTTGAATTTTGAACCTGCGTGCCCATCTCAAAATAATATGCCGAAGGTTTTTGTCACGGCTTGGTAAATGTCTCATCTTAAGAGGCTTTGCGGAACACCTACACACACTCTCTCACACACACACACTAGCAGTCACACACACACATACACACACACTGCGCGCTTGCACGGACACACCCGCTCACTTCAAACAGATTTGAATATTGATTTAGATTTATAAACACAGGCAGACCGTGGGCTTTTATGAATCGTCATTTTGCCTCTCTCTGTGGCTCGTGTGGAAGGCCAGAGTCAAAGGTGCAGTGACAGCTGCTGGGAGAACTGGTTTCCACTCAGAGCTGCAGCCTCACACAAACTGGTACAACATCTATCAACTTCACAAACTCAGTGACATCTCTTTTGACAGATTTCGATCAGAGGAAGCGGCTGAATGGATCATAACCCCGGATTTCTTTTAACTGCAGAGGAAAAGTTTTGCTGTGAGTCTGAGGGCGAGGAACTGCAACACATTCAGGTATCCCTGTTTGTTTATTTTTTTTTTTGTGTTTTTATTTATGTTTATTTATGTTTTTATTGCCGGATAATACATATGTATTTTATCATCTAATAGGATGAAAACAAGTGTAGTAAAACCACATAAATTCACCTGTTTATGTTGATTTAAAATTACCATGTCATTATCCTATCAGAGAGGGCAGCTTCAAACCAAATCTTGGGTATTTTAATTATGTTGCTGTTCTTTATGACCATCACAAAGGTCACAGTTTAGCCTTCCCACATTCTCACCTCAACAGACTCCAGCCAAAAAATCATCAAGTTTAGCTCGGGATGTAAAGTTTAAAATAATAGAGACTTAAAATGTTCTATATTCTTTTACTTTCACGCCTTATAACCCATCGGGCCCATAATATGATCTTTCATAGTCTCTTTTATAGTATTGAGAATGCAACATAGGAATAATCAGCTTGCAGCTAAACACTTTGAATAGTCTGTGAATATTTGCTCATATTTTAGCAGCTGCATGGTAATGTACCCTATAACGCGAGACTTTCAAACTGCTGCGTGCAAAATCCTGACGTGTGATGCAGTTATCTGCCGGATCTCACCGTTTAAATTGCTAAATAATTTATTAAAGTGTAAAGCCAGGCCCTCCGCAGGGACTTTGTATCTTAAAAGGACGTTTAAAAGGAGAAGGAGTTAAACGCCTCTGGCGAGCAGCGCTCCCACTGACTCCCGGCTAATTGACGACGACGGCTTTTATCTCCGCCTCTGCTACACTCAACCTGAGGGTGAGGATTTCACCACCAGGCCGGCTCCAACCTGTGATTTCTACCAGTTAATGCGGAGCCTATACATCTTTACTAATGCACTGCACAGGCATGGATGTTTGACCCTTGTTTGATAGCACTGAAAAGAAAAATCTTATTTCAAGATTGGATAATTGCCCCCCTTCTCCCCCTGCTCTGCGCCTTATCCAGGCATGAAAAGAAATAATCAACAAATTATACAATGGAAAAAATTAATAGAACAAATAAAAAAAAAACAGGATGATTTAAATGTTGTCTCTTTTGCAAAATAAATCATAGACGTTTATGGTGACTTATGTGAATTTAAATCTGCATATTTACCACATATATATACATCTTTTAACTATGCAGGCAACTTTTTTTCTCCTCTCCTCTGCCTTTTTCCCTCCTTGTTTGATATCCGCATGGCTGAATATGAGGAATGTGTTGGTGGAATTCATTCTGAGCTTAAAAAAAAGAGCCAGAAAAAAGGGAATAAAATCCAAGAAAGTCAATTCATATAGAAATGAAGATAATCTGTAATGTGCTTTTTCTTCTGCATTCGGGATTTAAATTCACCTCAGTCAATATTGCCCTTTGACTATAAAACAATAAGTTACTTTAGAGTTGATTTTATCAACATTTTTTTCCCTTTTTTTTGTTTTGTTATTAAACTCAGACAGAAAGTCAACTATTAGGTGAAAACATTCTTTAGATCCGTACAATAACTAAAAAACTAAATTAATCTCGGTTTACAGAATCACAGATCTCAGTCATTATTTTGACAGAAAAATTGACATATGTAGTAATAATGTTTTTAAATTCTTTATTATTTAATTTAGGGTCATGTGTAGCAGTAAGCAAAGTTGATAAAACCACTGAGATTACAATCCTTTTTTAAACCCTGGCTATAGAAGGTAATTATTGTGGATAGATATGTGGTGTGTGTGTGTGTTTGGTTGTGTGTGTGTGACAGAGAGAGAGAGGAGCTGAAGTAGGATAATCACAAGCTGTATTTTAATTAGCCTGGCAGGTTTGATAGATACGTTGCCACTGCTGCTGCTGCTGCTTTGCAAAAAAAAAGGTGCAGTGCGTAGTGAGAAAGGTGTCTAAACAGAGGGCTTTCCCTGCGCTCTTCTCTTATCACAAAGGAGCTAAACCTTTATGTAATGTAACATGTAACTGACCCTAAAGGTCATCAAAACACATTCAGTCTCCTCCCCGGGGATTAAAGGGGGAGAGACCCCATTCAGTGTCAGTTTGGGGAGAGTTTACTCACACAGAGGCACTCAGACGGATTCACCAGGCAGCACTCTGCATCTGGGATTTTATCTCTTTATGCAATTATTCACAATGTCACAAATTTAGTTTTGGCTCAAAGTTCTGCTTAAAATGATTATAGAAAATGCTGCTGAATGAGTCTGTATTCTAGTGTTTTAGTGCAGTACTTCTGTAATGAAAAAAGGTGTGCTGATCATGAAATTATTTGGTTTATTTTCCCACATGCATTTTCTCCGTGAATTCAAACGTGGTGCCTCGATAACGCCGTGGCTGTGTGTGTGTGTGTGTGTGTGTGTTTGCCAAGTTTGCTCTCTCCATTAATATGACATGCCTTTTAATTAGTGCCATAATTGTTTGTGTTGTGTTTGTGCAGGAGTTCGCCAACAAACAAACGGATGCAATTAAACACACTCGCCTTCAGATCATCAATGAGGAGGCAAAGTCAAGACTGGTGGAAAAACAGACAAGGACAAATGTAAGACGGGAGAAGACTCTGCCGCCTCAAGGTTAAACTTGAACTGTGTTAAACTCACAATCCGGATAGTTGTTTCTTCTTCAACAAACACACATCACTATCTGTTTTTTTATATTAAACATCCTCTTTTTACAACCTAATGTAACTCTTAATTGATGTTCTATTTTGGTATCTATGCTAAAAACATGCTTCTTCTCTGTCTTGGAAGTAATTAAAAAATTATGTGCAAATAAAGACTATCATTGTGAAAGCACCACCCTGCTCTCTTCCTCTCTCCCTCTCCACCTTAGCCACCAGTAGCCTTCTCCTCTGTGTGCTGAGGTGTCTGCATGGCGTGGTAAAACCTGCCCTGCAGACCGGACCTCTCAAGTCTTCAAAGGAGTAGGAACTCAATGTGGGGGATTTGTTCAGGCTTATTTGGTAACCTAGGATTTGAATTGGATTCTGGGAGGCATTCATAACACATTTGAAAATGTTACATTGTGTGATTTTGTGTGTAATCCCCATAATAAATTTTAGAAATGGTCACAGCACTTGCACAACTGTGACTATTCATGATTTATCAAATGGTTTTCTTGTCTTGCCTCTTGGGGGTGAGGTGTGTATGCGTGTGTGTTGCCGGCAGGGAACGGGACGATCTCGGCCGTCGTTTGGGAGATCCGGCGAGGAGACGATTCCTACGTTTTAACCTTTCTCTCAACACTTTCTTTTTATTTGACCTGAATATGTGATAGGGTCAGCCACCATGCCTCCAGAGGGATTCTCTCAGACCCCCCAACAGCATTGGAGCATTACAACTTCTAGTGGATTATACCTCCCTGGTAGGAGGGTTAGTGTATACACACACACACACACACACACACACACACACACACACATACACACACACACACACACACACACACACACACACTGAAGGTACAGTTTATTAAACTCTGTATATTTGATCAAAGCCACAGTCGTAGATTAATAAGCGGTTCTCTTTTCTCCATCGTGCCTTGTAAAGTGCTTCATACTTTGCATTAATACAGTTAAGTAGAAAACTGTGCGGCTGTATCGTTTTATACTTGTTGCAAAGTATTAAATAATATGCAAGTCTAATGAGTCCAATTTTAAAGGCCCCCTCCAGACATGTTTTACGACATATAAGATACTCGGCTTTGAATAATAATTTGTGTCTGATATGGTTTTTCCACAAAAAAGTTCAATTGCCTCGTTCTTAAATTACATCTGGTCCTTCTTCCTAATTTCAGAAGTTTAACTGCTGGGTAAAAGATGTCTCCTACTTGGTTGAAAAGTCCATTATCAGTGTGCACAAGACATTTCAAGTTTCACACTTGTGTAAGTGGCATATTGGACCATAATTGACATCCAGACTCGTTATAATGTCACACAATCTTGAACTCATATTTAAGGTGAGCACAGACAAATGTTTCTCCTTTTAGCAAATTAATTTGAAAACCGCCTTTTAGTGTGAAACTCATACATCGTTCCCCTCAGTGAAGGTAAAACAACCAATAAGTAAAACATATTTTTGGGTGGAGGGGGGGCTTTAAATATCAGCCCCCCTGTGCCATCAAAATGAGTTGTGTGTGTTTGCAAAACCAATAATTATTGGTTTGGGCAGGTGTTTTATTGAAATAGCAGAAAAAGAGAAGTCGCAACGCAGCATGGTGTTTAGATCGTCCAGAAGGAGTGAATAATGTTATCCAGTGGATTAACTTTCCTCACGAACATGGTCCATCACATGGTTTGGTGGCTCCACTGCTTGGATCTCTTGTCTGGTACATCTCCCGCCTTAGTTCGATAAGAGCAAGAGCAGTGTTGTCTGCGTGTGAGTGACTGTGTGTGTGTGAGTGACTGTGTGTGTGTGTGTGTGTGTGTGTGTGTGTGTGTAGATCAGTGTTTGTGCCCTGTCCAAACCCCACTTTGCTTTGAATGACACTTTGGCGATGCCCCCAGCTCCCCACTTCGACTTCTCAAGCGTACCCCCTGTTAGTGCCAACTCTGCCAATTCCTCTCATGTCTTTAATATCTCTCTTTGGGCCCTTGGGTTTTGCCAGTGAAGGCTCCCCCGTGACAGTTGGACATC
Organism: Sebastolobus alascanus; assembly: GCA_916701645.2. NCBI lineage: Eukaryota > Metazoa > Chordata > Actinopteri > Perciformes > Sebastidae > Sebastolobus > Sebastolobus alascanus. Next base: position 1,067,317 of record CAKAOJ020000169.1, read on the forward strand.
GCCCTCACATTTGGGAGACAGCGTTCGGGAGTGTTTGTAGCGTTCCCAGCCCCGGGCCTGTGGGGAATCTGTGATGGCTCGCCTGTCAGCCGGCCCCTCCCCTGTAATTAGGAGAGTAAACACAGCGCCTGGCTCGGCTTGGGGGAGAAGTAGGAGGGAGCGGAGGAGGGGACCGTCCGGCTCCTGTCCTACTGCTACTTGAGCTGTCCAGGAGCAACTTTGGACTGACACCCCATCACATCTCTGTGAAGGACTGAGATGTGGATGAGAGCGTAGTCTGTTAACATGCTGAGGAACATCAGATTTCCATTTGCACCTTGTTGAGCATCAGTGAACCACTGAGGAGGCTTTTCATTGAACTGAACCTTTGTAGAGAAAACACAAAGAAATAGATCACTCAAGATGATCTGAGAGCTGCTCAGATCAGAACATGTTGACGAGTGAAAGCTGTTTCCTGCAAAGTATTTCATGCACATGCGTATTATTCCAATGTAGCACCCAAGCAGATAGAAACCACCACTAAGCCTCCGTCCCTCCTCTCTTCACCTCTCTCCTGGTTGCTGGGGGGACTGGTCAGCGGCTGGAGGAATGTGTTGTGGGCTGGAGTTGTAGCCGTAGCTTGGGACCAGCTCGGGGGGAGCGCCATCCCACCCAACCCCAGCCACTCCGCTCTGCCCAGGCAGGGAGGCTGGCTGCGGGAATGCCGAGACCAGGAGGGGAGGAATTTCACTGGAGGACCTGCCAGAGAAATGCCATGCGGGGAGCGATGAAGAGAGAAACCTAGATAGAGAGAGAGAGAGGGAGAAAAGGAGATCTCAGCCAATTGAAACGCAGCCTGTCAGTGTCATTTTGGTTTTGTAGGATGCTTACTGATGATGGGCCAGTTGCTGAATGAGCTGGTTGCCACAGACACAGTGGCACCGCATCTGACTCAGATCTTTCGCAGATGGCTCGGGGTTCAGTGGGCGTTACTGAGGTAGCTGCATCTTAAACATATTATTGTTTTACAGTTTCAGTGTAAATCATCCATTTGTATTAACCACCATCTGTCTCGCCAAGACATGAGCATGATCACATGCACTAGTTTTTGTGTAAGTACATTTTAAATCAGATGGTGTGCATCAGTGTGTGCATGTGGCGGACAGGGAGAGTACAAAGGGAGGGGTGCTTGAAGGCCCAGTGTACTTGCCAAAGTCTTTACGGCGCCCAGAGAGCCATGCTGCAGCATCATGGTCCACAGCATGGAAAGACATGGGGCAGATGGGTGCAGTGTAGCAGCACAACCTCCCCCTTCTCCTCCCAAATGTGAGGCAGCAGTGGTGGGAATGGCACAGTGTGAGAGGGAGCCTGGGTTCATGGCTGAAACCGAAAAGCTGTTGGAGGGGCATTTGGGGGCTGGGGGAGAGTGGGGGCTGAAAGCTGTTTGAGGGGGGGCTTTGGAGAAGTTGGTGGGGCAGGCATCCTGCAATGGAGAGGGAAAGCCAGTCCCCCTGTCACATCCCTTTGAAATCCAAGTGCAGGGGCACGAGCCCAGGGAGGAGTGGCAGCGTGGCCCAGCGCCTGGGCAGACAGGCAGTCACCGCACTGGGCCACAGTCCAGCTCGCCTCGCCTGGCCCCTTCCCACCCCAGCCCACCCCGTCTGGCCCAGGCTTACGGGAGTCAGGCAGCCGACCCCCAGTGGACAGGCCGGAGCCCTACACTACTGAGTCCCATCTCAGAGCCTCTGCTGGGTTCCAAACGGCGGCAGCGTCCACCGGGAGAGAGGCCCTGCAGAGATGTGTGGGAGGGTGGGGGGTACCTCCGCTGCCTCGCAGCTCCTCCTGCACCCAGGCCTCTGGATGAGGGCCCAGCGGAGTCTGCTGCTGATGATAACCCCCACCTCACCACCAGGCCATTCTGCCTTCAGGGCCTGCGCAGGTCCACACATCCCCATGGCAACAGTGGCAGGGCCGTCCACACAATGTGAGTGGGCAACAAGCCAAGTGCTGCCAAATTGGGATGAGGGAGAGACATTTTGGGAGAATGCTCAATCCTGAATCTTTTCACCTTTATTTTGTCTCTGGGTAATCGTGTTTTTGGCTCCAGTGATCTAATATCAGAGACTTGGACAGCATTTGTTATTTGAACAGTGGTCAGCAGCAGCAGAGACAACCACACTGTCTGTTGTGAGGTTCTCCGCCACTGCTCCATGTTACTTAAATTCTTCCACCACTCTTTAGGCTCTAAAATTTTAATTGTCAATTTCTAGACCGCAACGCCAGTCATTTATAAAACTAGACCCTGGAGCAGAATTGACCCAATACATTCTGAAGCATTCGTTGTGTGTTTAAAGAGACCTTGTCATGGCAATATTAAGCCTGCGTAAACACAAGTAGTTCAATGACATTCACAGCAGCCACCTAAAGTTGATTCCCCACCCACTCTAAGCCACTGGGAAGATACTGTATAAGTGGTTGGGTGGTGTTTACTGAAAGTGGATATCTGCTGTTTGTTTTGTTGTTCTGCTTTCCGACCGTAAACACTGCATAGATTTCCTTGAGTGGTATTTGAAACGTGTATGTGTGTGTGTGTGCCATGTGTTATATTTGCTGATAACAGGATTTACTCAAATTGCGAATCACCAGTTGAGAAAGGTTAATTGTCAGTGCAACTGGTAGAATGGGTACATGCAATAATTATTAGTCTAAGTTGCTTTATTATTTAGGGACGCTAATTAGGCATTAACTGTGGTCCCCTTTTTGGATCACAACTTCAAATGCATGTCAAATTGCATTAAGTTCACTTTGACATCCATTTATCAAACTAAAGGAATGCTGTTTTGTAGATGTCCTTAGTGTGTTAATTATTATGAAACTGATCTGTTCTTGAGGTATTGATCAGAAAATTAGCAGAGGGATTTTCAGAAATTGCTCAATGTAGAGGATCCTCATTTTATTTGCTGCGAGGACAATACACTTTATGATTCATGTGTTTTTTGGGGTGCTGGTGGTTTTAGTTTGTTATTTTAAGATTGCATTAAGAAGGATATTTGATGAACAAAAACACTTGATTTGAAGTGTATTCTCGGTTAATACTCCTTAGAAACACAAGGTTTGGTCTCTGTGCCACCCATGTGGATGGGGCTGGCATGAGTCTGGCACTAAGGTGAGGTGGAAAGTGACAAGGAAAGAAAGCAAGAGATCAAGGCATGACTGCCAGTGCATGTCATTGCCCTACACTCTCATCAAATAGCCCCGTGCTGCTTATGTTGCTGCCCAGACGCAAATTAATTTGGACGCCTGGAAGGACTGCAGAGCCCAGGACTCATCTCTGCCCTTTAAAAAAGAAAAGACACCAGCGGAGAGCACTCTTCCAACAAGGGGGGGCAGGGGCCGAGAGAGGGGTTTTGATGGATTTCAGCGGAGGGCAATACAGTGTCTGGAATAAGATGGGAGGGTACAGAGGACACGGTTGAATGTGCTTGTCCTGCTATGATGACAAGATGGCTCAGCCACCACTGTGCCACTGGCCTCCCCTTGCTTTCTTCCTCCCCTCCCTCCCCCTGGTACTCCCCCTCAGGACACCAGTGAAGTAGAAGGGACTGCTGAAGGAAGAGGGAGGGGGGGTAGAGGAGCACTGACGGTTAGCCGCCGTTTAATCTTCTCCTTGGCTCACTGCAGATTCTTTCACTACATGCCCCACTCCCTCTTCTCCCCAAATCTGTACCTGCTCATCCCTGGGCCCGCTTTACAGGGGGGCTCTTGATCAGTGAGGTGATGGAGAATGGCCCTCGTCACACACTCCAAATAGGATCGGATTGCCTGGGAGTAAAAGGTGAGAGCTTCATGGAGCTTGGTAAAAATAGAGGAGGTAGTGGTGGTGGTGTGGGGGGTGCTCCCGCAACCAGACACTACCAAGAAATGAGCTCTGTTTGAGATGGAGTTTGCAGGGCTTGAAGGTTTTAGAGGGGTTTGTGCTGGTGCAGAACAACCACAAAACCCCAGAGCATGTGTGCTGGTAAGGGGGTTGGCCACGAGAGGAGGGGAGTGAGGCGGAGGTCTTGTTCTCCACCGGCATGTCGTTGGCATGTCGTTAACCTCCCAGGGCTCAGGGGAAAATAAGCAAGCCTCTGTGTGCGCTTAAAACCCAGGCTTCGTTTGTAAGGTGCCTGGGGAGAGCTGGACCCCTGCTGGAGGACAAGGTAACAAAACAACAGCATGCTGACTGAAGGAGGGATGGACACTGGAGTAAAGGGTTAAATAGAAACACATGCTGGGTTACAGACCAGCCCCCTGGGTTCGATATTATACAGTTAAGTGGCTCAAATGAAGTGTTTCAATATTCTGGAGATCTTTAACACTTCACTTTAACCCAATACATGATCCCATTGATCAATACCACAGTGTAAAAATACTCCATTACAAGTAGAAGTATCAGTACAAAAAGATTATTATTATTAGAAAATGTACTTTAAAGCTGGTCTATATGATATCCAGAGCATTAATATAGCAGCAAACAACTATTTACTATGTAAAGATATAGAGGAGTTATGTCTACCTGAGCAGAGAATGAAGTCACTCTCCTTCTGTGTGTGTTTTAATCCGAGCTTCTTCATGCTTTGTTGACATCACCGGCCGGCCACTCATGCCATTTAGTGCATGATCGTGCATGTGAGCGTGCCCCACTGGCTAGCTCACGGCCGCCGCTCTGCACTGCTCTCATACGGGGGTTACAGCTTATAACGCCGTCCCGACAGACGGCTTCGTCAAAGTACGTATATTGCTAAGAAGTGAAAGTCAATAGGTTGTTCCATTGCAACATCAGCGCCTGGTAGCTAAGCTACACTTCCACTATTTGGACTGAAAGTGACTACCGGACGCCAGTAAAATGTCCACCTACAAAGTGCTATAACTCTGTATTCATTATGGTAACTAACAGGATAATGTACTGATGTCTAATTCTACTACATAAGGTTTTAAATGTTATGAAATATGAGATTGGAGCAGAAACTAGAGGCCGCTGTACTTTCTGCAGCCTGTCATCTAACATTAATGCATATTTACCGCTGTCACATAACAATAGTGAAAAGGAAAAATAACACGACTCTTTTCTCCTTGTTTTCAAAGGTTCAAAGTATGTGCGTCAGTGTGAGGCGAGTTAATGAGATGGAGGCTGGAGATGGAGTACAGAGGGGGAAAATGGGCAGTGAGAGTCAGAACAAGAGGTTGGTAACTCTTGCTTAGTCTTGTGATCAAACACCAGTGGTGACACTACAAACTTCTATCCCTTCTTTTCAGCATTTCTCCTTTCCACCCCCCTTCTTCTCTACAGTAGTAATGCCCCTCACTATTTTTCTACATCTTATCCCTTTTAATTAGAAAGCAAATTCTGCAGCCTGGAGAGACCTAATCCCCTACTACCCAACAATGCACAGAGTGGCTTTGAACAGCCGACCTGCAGCCCTCAACCCCCAATGCCTCAAATTCCCCCCACACTGCTGGACCTTCAAGGGGGGAAGGGGGCCTTTCTCTTCCCAGAACATTATTACTTAAGGATACATGTATTTGCACGACTACATATTTGCATTTTAGGAATGTTAACAGTAATTAACAACTAAGTGACACATGTGACAGAAATGATACAAGTGTATGCCAACTCGGTCTATCTCCCCCGTGAGAGATGTAGGCCTCAGCTGATTTGCATATATATTAATGTCCCTTATTGTATAGATTAGATCCCATTAGTTGTGGTGATTCTGGTAGAAGGTGCAGTCACTATGATGCTTAAAGTCTCGTTATTATGTTAAAATGATGTTTAAATTGTTGGAGGGCAAGGAAAAAAGAAGGGGGTTATGGCACTGATGCAAGGTTAAGGGTGATTAGACACCCTGACCATCCTGACAATAGGCCGAGATTAGATTCTAAAAGCCCCCCAAAAACGAAAAGGCCTCTCTAAAAGGGAACTCCATTAGCTGTCTGTGCATTTACACTGCTTGTATCTAAAATTACCAGCTTTCATTTCTTAATAAAAGTATATCTAGATGGAGCACACAGGCTGCTGAAATTAAATTCTGGCTTCATTCCTGGGTCTGAGTGCTTTACATCCACTCTGGCAGTTAACATAGGGGCAAAGTGATCATTTACTGAGCTGTTTGTCAGGAGAATTATGAAGCTGTCAGCGTCTGCTCTTGTGCCATCCGTGGAAAGAGAGGTCATCTGATAGCAGCGATGATGAGAGAGAGGAGGAGTAAATCAGGCGCAGAGACGCTGACAATGGAAACAGTTTAATCTACTGATTGCTGCTCTTGATTTACAAGAGAGCTGAAACATTGGAAAGTTAGATTTTGAGTCTTTGTGCTGCACTGCCTCCAGTGGACGATGCTCTGCTCCACCCGTAATGTGCTTCCTTCATCACCATGGAGGCAGATGGAGTTAACTCCAGCAGTTTTAATGCAATTGCTGAATTTCAAGTCAGGAAGATGATGTTGGAAGTGCACGTGAGGTTTACTGGTCAACAGAAGCAGACAGTTGAGTTTTTAATGGAGTGGTATTACAGCTGGTGGGGTTTATTGTTGGCAAACACACCTTGAAGGAGAAACAGTCATTGTTGTTGTTTGATACATATTTTAGTAGAAGTTATCTCTACGCTTAAAGCTGCACTGCTCAATATTTTTTATCTTAAAGGACCAGTGTGTAACATTTAGGGGGATCTATTGGCAGAAATTGAATATACTGTTAATAAAGATGTTTTCTTTAGTGTATAATCACCTGAAAATAAGAATCGTTGTGTTTTCGTTACCGTAGAATGAGCCGTTTATATCTATGTAGGGATCAGGTCCTCTCCACGGAGTCCGCCATGTTGTACTGCCATGTTTCTACAGTATCCCATAACGGACAAACCCTTTCCTGCTTGGGCCGGAGTCGATAACGTTATTTGCTCCCGTCGCCGCCGCTCTCTCTCTTTTGCTTCACCACTCACTTCCCACGTACACACAGACTATTTTTTTTTATCATATTTGCTGAAAGTGACCAACTTTAAGTCAATTAAAATTGATTTTTATCTTAACTTAAATTAGAATTGTTTTCTAGATGTGTTAGGTGGTTGATAGAATAAAGTTAGCTACAAATAATTTGAGTGCAGAGATAAGGTGATGAGCTTAATCTTATTTCTGAAGGCTAACTGTAGGACGATGATAGAATAGTGATTTTGCATGCTGTTTTTGCATCTAAATTGTAATTAGTTTGTTTAAATGTGTGCCTTGATGACCATTTTTAAGCAGAAAAAGGCAAACATATGGAAGTTCTGCAGCTACAAGTACATTAATGAATCAGTGTTAGTCAGAGAGCAAACTGTAAAGAAGGGCATTTTGGTTCAAATGGAAGAGATGAAAGAAAATCTCTGTCATGAATGAATAAATTGGGCCTGTGTGGGGAACGTGGTAATTTGCAGACTACATTCTTCATAGCTGCTCTTCTTCATTTTCGGTCTTTCAGCTCCGTCACCTCTCCCCTCTCGCTGTAACAATGTTGTCTTACAGGAATTCAGAGTTTTATTGACATAATGAATGATCTTTCAAAGGAAACAGCGATTACATGAAATAACTTAATTTAGCCTCCATATTAATCATTGCTCGGCTAATTAACAGTGATAGAGATGCCCTGAGCAGGGATAGTGCTCTCTCTGTGTGTGTGTGGAGGGGTGAGGGGGCGCTGGGAGACGAGGGCATTCTCCCACTTCCATTTACTTAAAGCTCAGAGGATCTTTTTTCCGTCTCAATTAGTTACTCACGCTGTCACTCTGTCTGTCACATCCTGGTGTGTCACGCTGAAACAACTGTGGAGTGGGCCGCTTCAGATGAACAAACAAGCCTGAGCGTTCAGCAGGAGAGCGTGGGTCACACTCCTGCCTAAGGCCACCATATTCCTTTCCTACTCAAGGGTTCAATTTTCAGAAAGCTACTTAGGTATTATTCTAATCCCTACCCAGCTTTTTCCCCCCAAGGCCAACAACTCAGGTTACCACTTTGGACACTTGATCCGGCGTAGTGCTAAAGTTTGAAGCGGTGGTTTAGTTTGTTGCAACACCGTGTGTGGCATAAGAAGACTACAATGGCAGGTTCGAGGTCTTCTACTGACTCTACTGTCAAACTAAGTGACTACAATGCTGTGGAGCTGTCAATTAATATGTGATTGTTTAGGGGAAGGCTGTTATTCCAATCTTTATCTGATGGCGTAGGCTCCAACTTATTAATTAAACATCATCTCTTAATTTGCTATAACAACCCATTAGCATGACAAAAATCAATGGCTTTGATTTGGTATTCATATATTTCTCTGAGCATATTTGCTGATCTCTTGGGCCTGTGTATGCTCTGAGGTGGTGTTTCCTGAGGCTGCTGCAGATGGGGGGGGGGGGGGGGTGCAGTGGAGGTCATGGTGAGGACTGCTGGGAGTTGCAGGGACGTCCGCCTCTATGGGATGTTTTTCTCTTGTACAGTTTTGTTGTCTAAATGATTTACAAACTTAATTGGCATTCCCGAGGGAAGGCTGCCAGCTGTCTGCCTGATGGCGAGGGTTTCTAATTTGGTGCATGGCGAAGGCTAGCTGCCGGGGTAGCTAGCGGAGCGGAGCAGGGCGCGCAACGCGCCGCACGCTGCACATGGCCCGATCAAGCCCAGAGTTTGTTTGTTTTTCCCTCGTTTGTTCAGCAACAGACATTGCTTCTCCAAGAGAGAGGGTAACAGCTGCTATCTAACAAGCAGAGTGCAGAGAGAGTGCTGGGCCGTGATGCTGGGGTGAGGTTCTGGAGAGAGCTGGCTGACCACTGGTGGAGCTGGTAACACAGGCGATCATGGCCTGGTACATCATAAATGCTATTTTATAGATTAGACACCAACCTAATCCAACCAAGAGTTCTTTTTCCCTTTTAAGTCACACTTAAAGTAGGATTTAAAAGTTACTGACAATGTTTCAACAAGGTCTCTGAGCTGTCACTTTCTCTCCACAGCACATACTGTCTGTCCAAACTGCTTTTTACCTTTCACTTGGTGAATCTCAGGTGGAGCTCCAGCTAGGTAAGTCCTCTTCTCAACTCTAGCCAGCCCTTAAATTTAACAATCTGGTGCCACTGAGGGATTTCAAAGGTCAAGATACCAATTTAAAAAGTCCAACTAAGCTTGATTTCTGCTTTAAGCACTAATTCATATAATAAAGTGGAATAAAGAGCTCGGGAAGTATTAACGGTTTAGTTAGTATGATAGAGGATAGGAAACTGCTGACGATTGCACACTGTAAGACTTTTATTTACAAAAATTTAGATACAAAGACAAAAGTTTTATATACTTTAAGTATATCTATATATCAGTTTCAGTACGCTGTAATTGTTTCAAAGTAGGCTAATAAAATTCAACATAAGAAGGATTTTATTAGAAAACATATGGCACACTGTAAATGTTGCATTATGCTGAGATCCAACATTGTGATATACTACATTACATGCATCCAAAATTTGATGTAAGTAAAAGTACACAAGTTTTATCAGCAAAATGTACCTAAAGTATTGTACTCCTTATGTAGCATATTGATCCCTATCGGTGTTAAATTATTATATATTAGTGGATTATAATTATGTGTAAGCCATGTTTTAGTATAGCTTGTTGAGGTAGAGCTTTTATATACTGTTTGATTTGTATAACAATGCAACATATGTTATATGCTATTATATGTTTTTTTTTAATCTAAATTTATTAAAGGAGCTATAACTGTTGAGTAAATGTAGTGGAACAAATAGTACAACATTTCCATCCTTCAATGTAGGGAAGTAGAAATATGAACTAGCTTGAAGTATTGAAGTATAAAACCGATTGTATGTATTGTTGTACATGAAGTGAAGATATTGTGCACTATAACAGTAGACAGTACTCTTTGGAACTCACATACTCTATGTAGAACGCATGGATGATGATAACTTGTTTCCAAACAGTGTTGGTGGAGTTAGATCCATTCAGATCTCCACACTTTACACACACACACACACACACACACACACACACACACACACACACACACACACACACACACACACACACACACTTATCCAGCCATAGCCTGCCTCCGGCTTAGCTAACAGAGGTGAGCCCTGCTGTAGTGACCTGTGGGGCAGGGTGGGCCGGGGCTTGCAGGGGCCAACCCCTGCCAGCGAGCTCAGTCTGTAAGACATGTTGACTCTGCTGCGCACATTATCACCAATGCATGGCGCTGCATAGTCACACAGGATAATTGGCCTGCGATGGCGGCACGGCAGCGGGAAATGTAAAAGTTGCTGGTTTTTCAAGGGTAAACAGGACTCGTCTCCCTGACGAGGTGGTGACAGCTGAGTGATTTATAAACATGCTCTGGGGAAGAGGGTCCATATTCATGACGGGATGTCCTCAATCTGAAATCTGAACCAGCTAAAACCAGCCTCTTGTTGGTGTTGCATTGGTATATTTATTACAACTCTGAGAGGTATGAACCATGTGAAGAATAGCTTATCTGCAGCAGAAGTGGCATTAGATGCTGTAAATGTGTTCCTGTGGTGCCCAGAAGTGCTGAAATACCAAGGCTCTCAGTTTGGGAGTAATATGCACCGTCTGGAAGGATGAATATCTCTAATGTATGAGATGCTTTCTTCTCCACGTCTCTTGCAATTCTTAAACTGTTCAGGTAAACAGAAACAAAGACTGGTCAAGTGTGCTCTTGTGCCAGGGTTTGACAAATCCAAGAGAATTTGCTGGAGTACCCTATCAGGAGATGTCTAACAGCTGCAGCCTCTCTACTATAGATGGACTATCCGCAAAGATCTTGGCTCAATTTTTTTTTTTCATCCACTTTTTTCGAACAAGAGGCCGGATGTGGAGGATGTAGAGGATCAAGGGATCTAAAGCTTAGTAAGAGCACTGCATTCATGATGCATGTGGCTGGTGGCCGGGACTGGAGCGAACATATGCTGAGGTCTTTATTGGCATTCTAGAGGAGATTGGAGGGACAATCAATTAGCCATGAAGCTGTGGGTCCCCAGGGGCTCTTGGGATATCCAAATGACTTAGTGACCATACACACACCAAGATGCTAATTGACTGGGCTTGACTTCATGGGCAAATACCACTGGGTGAATACTGCCCACAGATTTTCTTGATGTTATCAAAGGACACATGAATCAACAGGTGCGATAAAGTGCAGAAGGTGTCTGAACCTGGGTGGTACAGGCTGACCTGGTGTTGTTAGTGTAGCTGCTCGTGACTTTAATTGGCCCTGTAATAGTCTAATTGATAAGTGTTGTGTGCAAGACAGGGAGGGGGCAAAGGGCTGCAGTGCACCCCTGGCTGCGGTGCAGACTTGAGAGGAGCATGCAGGGGCACTGCTGATTATTCAACATGTTACTCTAATCCCAGCCCTTGTGGTAGGAACCTGTGAAAGAGCCTGGTCTTTGTGCCGGGGGGCTAATCGTGTTTTGGAAACGCCGATCGAGGCTAATCTTCTGGCCTGCCTCTAATGTGGAGCCGCTGATATCCTCTGCTGCGATAAATTAAGCTACTTATTAATCTAATTATGGCACATTCATCCCCACAAACTTTCATGTGACTTGGAAAGCCCCCTTCACCATCGACTCCCACACCCCTCCATCCTCCCCTTCTCCAAACCCAGATCTTGAGACTGACTCCCCTCTCTCTCTCTCAGACCGCCGGGCCCTGGCCGGCCCAATTAGGAGCCCTCAGGATCTTGCCTCTAACGAGCCTCCAGGCTCCAGTCGGCCCCTCCGCACAGACTGGGGTCAGTTCTCCGCCTCCTTTCCCCCCTGCCAAATCTCCACCTGCTTTATTCTGTCTTTCATTAATCATTTTTGGTTTCCCCCACTTTGGAGGGCGGTGATCTCGAGAGTTTTCTTTTTTTACTCATCACCATAGTTATACTCATTATGTAAAAAATATAGCTTCTTCACCAAACAGACAGTTTTTCTCCATGTGCTCCATCCAATCATCCATTTTGGCCCTGCTGTGAACCCCCTCTACATTTTGACTCCTAAAGTGAACTTCTTTCTAACCTTCTTCAGGCTTCATGTGATGCCTCAACTCTCTGCTGCACGTACTTGTGTTCTCAGCTTTGGGGTGATGTTGCTCCTGCTGCGTTTGCTGGGCTTTCACAGGGCGCCATGGCTCTGCTAGGTGGGAATCTTGAGGAACTGGGAAGCTCACTGTGGGGAAGTGAGAGCAGGATGACAGGACCCTTCCCTCCATGGACAGTGACCCTGAAGGGAGATGAAAGAAGTTCACGTCTGCACTTTAGCAGCTCAAACTGGGCTGCAATCATCCGTGAAGGCTCTCTTACCCGTCCACCCCCGCTGTCTCTCCTCTGCACCTCTCCCCTGCCCCTCTTTCTTTGATTTCAGGTGAGGTGGAGGAGAGTGTCTGTGTATACCCTGGTGTTTCGACTCCTCTTTCTCTTCGGCCCCTCCTCATCTCTCTCTTTTTCTTTCTCCCCGAGGCCAGTGGGAAATGTTTCCTTTGCAGTATTCCACTTGCAACAGTGGAGCTGACTTTGTTGTCACCAAGAGCTGTGTCAATTTCCTCTTTGTTGCAATACTGAGGAGCAGACTGATTGTTTATACCATTCAAATATAAGTCTATCTTGTTTTGTCATTTCTCAGATTACAACAAGAAGTCTGTCATACACTGCGCCTCTCTTTATTGCTGCTACACCAGGACCCTTTTAATTTCCTTTAAAAAGGTTTCTATTCTTTTTAATTTGCATTTTAATGTTTTCATGCTGTTTTAATGTTTTTAATGCATTATGTAAAGCACTTTGAATTGACTTTGTGTATAAAATGTGCCGTACAGATAAACTTGCCCTTCCTTACCTAGCGTAGCACACCTTCCACAGGTATAATTTGTGTGGCATTAACCTTCTAGTGCTCCCTAACTCAAGTGATGATGTGGATGTGTTCTTTCCTCAAAGCCAAGTGGAGGGGCGAGACGACAGGGAGGCGCTTGCTGTCATTTGTTCTTAGAAACAAAGGTTCTGTGCTGCTATCAAACTCCCATTAGATATGGAGAATTGAGTGTGCGGTCTGCACCACGTACCAAACAGCGAGGTGATAACACAACGCAGAGGCAGGCCAGGACGCTAATTGCATGCCGAATATTTATAGTCCAGACAATTAGCTGTTGCCTTTTATATGCAAAATAACAACAGCAGCAGTGGCAACAGAGAGAGGGATGGGGGTGTGGGGGGGGTAAGTAATTAAGATGCTCAAAACAGGACAGGGACATGCAGGCTGTTGTGCTCTGATTTGTTGCTAACAAACACAATAATTAGCCTGTTATTGTGGGATAATGAAGTTGCCAGTGTCCTTTTCCCTCTGCCAAGTGCCATCCTGAACAAGGACGTTTCCACCACCACCGCTGCTGCTGTTACTGTGGACAGGGCCCTGAGGACGAGGTTGTCCAGAAGTTCAGAGGTCACAAAGTGTGTCATAGACCTGTTAGGGGGCTTTTTGTCAGGGAATAGTATGAGGTTTAGTAATGTTATAAGGTAGTATAAGTAGGTTTTATGACAGTAGTGGTAACAGAAGAAGTTATCCTTTAATGAGATGGGGTTGGAGCAGATATATGCATCAGTGGTGCTTGAAAAGTAAGTGCAATCAACAGTTAGAGAAAAAGAGGTGATCTGAGGTGACTACGTGAGACATATTGTGGCTCTCACCTAATGTGTGCGTGTCCGTGTGTGTACCTCTTTTGCACATATGGCTGTGTATGTCTCTGACCGCAGGTTCACTGAATCAACAATGCTGTCTGGCAGGATTAGGTGCAGCTAGAGCTGATTTGATATTTGTGGCTGATAGTGCTTGTAAGTACGCCTTTGTTCCCTTCCATTGTGACTGAGATTAAGGCGAACCTCCTCTTCATCATCCTGCTTCAGTGTAGTAATAACCTAGATAAAGCTACTCTTTGATTGAATCATTTCTACCAGGACCTGCTCTCGCTCACCCCCCCGTCAGCTGTCACTCGTGCATCAGACGCTTCGTTACTACTTTTTCTTTGCCTTCATAACTCTGTCACTGTGTCACTCATCTCTGATTTTATTTTCCTACTTTTTATCTATAATACCTGTCAGTCACAGTGCTAGACGCTAATGAGAATGTTTGCGAGTGTTGATTTTTCACTAATGATGACTTGAATATGTTTGAATATTGTTTGTAAATATCTAAACTGCATCTAACACAGAGGAAAGAACTTTTGCTAGAACTTTTAATAATTGAATTAAATCTCTGACAGGTTTGTTTGGGTCCTCTTTGGATCCACAGATGATGTAAGAAACACTTATGCTCAGGAACCTATATATGCAGGATTATTCAGTAATGTTGGGGGTTGAGCGTACTGTGTTGCGTAGGAGACTTCAGCTGCGTTTGGTGTCATGTTGGAGTCGACAGCGACTTATTGAAGATCCTTCTGGAGGTGTTGTGGGTCGTATTCAGTGCGACATTTGTATTGATAGGTGCCAACCTCATAATGATATACCCACACTCACACACTCATATTCAAATTAGGCGGCCAGGAAATTGTGCACCACGTCTATTAGATTTTGAGGGTTTTGACATCTGCATTGGAGATCCTTATGAATACTAACTATGAATTATAGCACTCGATTACATCACAGCATGTAAATGTTATGTAAAAAGGTGATTTCCATGTGAGTTATTGGACCAGATGATAGTACCAATCTTCCTGTATGGAAGTGAGATATGGGGTTCCCCATCCTGAAAACAGTCTTAATGATTATGGGTTATCATATTTATGGCACAATGGTGGAGATATGAATCCAGAATGCGCACAAATTTCCGTTTAATCTTTGACCCAAGGATATGGTCCTTCAGGACTGGGATGATGAAGTTTATAATAACCCTCAGTATAATAACTACACGTCGCCTAACCCTGATTTTGTTTTTAAAAAAAATATTTTTTTTGGTTAGCCCTGGGCACAGAATTAATCTGTATAAATTCAGGTGCGGTAGTAATGTGCCAATTTTTAAAAAAGAGATATTTAAGTGATTATGTCCCAAGACCGTGTGTATCTGTTTGTTTTAGCTTTAACAATGATAGAAACAGAGAAGGTATAGTATCCTATGATACTATACGATTAATCCAACCACTGTTAAATTTTGAATATTATTCAACACCAACAATATTAAAAAGAGTTAACCAATCTTGCTGAGTTTGTTAAAGTAATAACGGGTACTTTTAATTTTACTTTTACATTATTATTTATTATACTTGTTTATTCATTTATCTTTAATAGTTATCGTTCTCCACTGACATGCTCTCTGTTTCTTTTGTTTTTTAATATGTCCATAAACAACCTTCAGGGTCATTGTGGAGCAAAGAAAAGTCCAAAGGCCATGTGTCAACCAGTCAACACCTTTCATGAAGTGATGGCTGTGCAAAACCGGCACTTAAATCTCACCTGACCAGGTAGACGTACTGCACTAGTGATTGAGACGTACTGCACTAGTGATTGTTCTATACATTCAGTGTTTGTGACCTGCTGCCACCATTTCTCTCTCACACACACACACACACACATACACACAAACACACACACACACACACACACACACACACACACACACACACACACACACACACACACACACACACACACACACACACACTTTATAGTAAAGTTACATTCATGGTCACAAACACACCTTTCCTGTTTGCTTGAGGGTTGTCACATGACAAAAGACGTCCAAAGTCACACACACACACACACACACACACACACACACACACACACACACACACACACACACACACACATACACACACGCGCACACGCGCTAATCTCTACAGGTATTTCTCCTCGGCTGCTGTTATTAGAATGCAGCAAATGCTCTCTATTGATGCATGTCAGAGCCTCATTCTTTCATCTCCAACATTTAATTTACCGTCCTGTTGTGCCACTAATCCTGTGTCGTGCCATTTCCTCCGCTCCTCAGATTGCTCTCTCAAAGCCCCCTCTCCGCCAGATAAAGAGGAAGGTAATCGCCATTGTCTGGCTACAGATACACCAGTGCCGGCCCCCCCCTTCTCTCCGCAGCCCCAAATTAAAGGGCCGTCCTGCCCTCGCGCCCCTTTAATCACTGGCCTCGTCTCTCTGTGCGAGTGGACCCCAGGGCTGCTGCACTTTCATCCACAAATAGGCTTTCAGTGAGAACCACCCAGGGCTGGCCTCCTCGCAGGAGATCCCCACACACTCCTCTGCTCTGCTCTGCTCTGCTCCGTCTTTCCTGCAGCAGCAGTCTCACTTCCAGCCTCACACACTTGCTCTTCCTCGGGCCCCCCTCCAGTGATTGGACATGAAGAGTATTCTACTTTCACTTGTATCGCACCCTGATGAATTGAGTCTTTCTCTCTCCTCAGGAGGTCTGACCCACAAGTCTGCTGAGGAACTTCAAAGTGAGATTGCACAGAGTCATTTCAGCTGTTTCAACTGTGAGTGGAGCCAATAACACCTTCCAATGTGTTCCTACCATACCACTGCTATAAATACTTTAATATTGAATGATCGCCTTTAAACCTGCAGTAGGATGAATGTTTCTGGCATCATTGGACAAAATTCCATAATAACCTTTCAGCATATTATAATTCACGTGTTCTGAGAGATAACTAGACTTCAGCACCTCCTCATGGCTCTGTTTTCAGGCTTTAAAAAATCTAGCCCACGACGGGAGACTTTGGCCAATCACAGGTCATTTCAGAGAGAGAGCGTTCTTATTGACTGTTTATTCAACGGAGGCAGCTGTAAATCACAATCAAACAGTCAAACTAGGCAGCGCTGATCAAATATGGCATGTTCAGTTTTACTCAATAGCATTTCTGATATGTGTCATACACTGATATTTATGTAAATATGTAGACAAAGTGTGCATCATTCATTAATATTTAGACATTTCTATAAAAGTGTGTACTCATATCTGTTGATAGTGAACTGATGACGAGGCAAAAAGCATTCACAGATTATCTCTAACAGCTACTTGGATAATTGACTGAATGATTCTGCCTGATGCTCACAATCATGAAGTTGGCCCGCAGCAGTAAAAATATAATTGATTGGCAACACAGCGTGGGGTTGTTAGGGTCAGCGCCCTGCCCTCAAATACGCAGAACCACTCAATAGCATTTAGCTAATTTCTGTTAATTGTGGCTCTTACTTCCCTCGGCTGAATTGACATAACGCCGGAGGGCTCAGCCAAATCATCACCATTATGACATTAGCAAGGGCTTATCCAGCGCTAAGAGCTTGAGCTGATACTAACACTAAGGAGTTTAGGATGCTAAGATGAGACCCAGCAATTGCAGTAGCTGCCGTAAGACTGATGGACAACAATGAAAGTTTACAATAAGGATCAAAGATTCTCGCAGGGTTAAGGCAACTATCCAATTAAGAAAGCGCGCCTTTCAATGCATTCACACACACAAGTTGGAGCCTCACAAGCGAGGCAAGAGACGCTGCTCGAGCTAATGCAGAAAAGCTACACCCCCATCTACTAATAACAAGCCGTTTAGCTTGAGCGACTGCTGCCATGTACAAAGGAACGACTGCTCTTTGCTACACAGTTAGCCTCTCTGCCCTGGACTTATTAAGACTCCTGTAAGAGGGTTTCTCCTCTTTGACTTGGGTGAAGAGGCTGTTTAATACACACACTGCAAATTAGTGAGGAAATAGTATTGTGCCATTCATGAAACAAGGATGGGGGGGCAGCGACCAGGGTTTTTGGGGCTGTGGGGGAAGATGATTGCTTGTGATGTATCCCAGGTTGTAATCCTCGGACAAGAGATTGTGGGTTCCCTTTTAGCCAGCAGAGGGGCTCTGGCTGGGGAAAGGCGCTGGGCTTAATTAGACTTGTCTGGGGAAGAGATGGGCTTTAGGTGTAGCTAATTAAGATCATAGCTGTGGCTGAAATGGCTTAAACTGTATGGCAATACCAGTCAGGTCCCAGAGGAACAGAACAATGCCAGTGAGACGCCATCTTTCTGCAGCCCATGAATGCACATATTGGCGATTAGGGTGAAAGCAGTTTTAAAGGAGGGTGTTAGGGAGGCAGGATCCATGACTGCATACATTTTACTTTACATTAATGGAAGTTAACGAAGCATGAAGGAGAACTACTCCCATGTAAAGTCAATGTCATGACACGTTTTAAAAGATATGGTTGACATTGATTAATTGAGCACATGGTACTGCTTATTCAAATGTCTTCAGTCTACAGTATAGGTCAATCTCCAAATCTCTGTCAGTCTGTCTGTTAGCGCCAGAGACACTCGACAATAAGAGTGGAACTGAATCAAACTGGAGCCCTCTTGTGTCTTCTGGCGGGCAAAATGGTTGGAGGCCAAACAGCCGCTCCCATAATCCTCACTATTGACAGGGCCTGCTCTGTTCTCCGCCTGATCTGTTTGGTCTGTCAAGTTAAGGGAGCCCCTCTAGTGCTTGTGGGAACCAAATCTATAAACAAACCCTCAACTGATCTCCGAGCCTTTCCTATGTATTGTCCTTAGCCTGCCATCGTCCCTGCTCCTTCAGTAGGAATCATTATTTAATTGGGCTATACAACAAAATGGCCAGTTTTTTGTTCCATATTGGAGTGGGGGGATTATATTTCAACACATCATGCATTTGAAGTTTGGCGGTATCTCTGTAATAAAGTTTGAGGCTCACTTCGCATTGTGAGAATGCGCCTCAGACCAGAATAAAGGTGTGAATGAATAAAGCAGTAGAGAAATACATTAGATATTTCCCCTGAGCTTTTCGGTCCTTTCATCATTCCATTCATCTTTGTTAGGAGCAGACCTTTCTCGCTGTGACTTTGTTCAATTTCAGCGTTTCCTCTCTTGTTCATTTCATTTCAGGGTGAAGAGGGGAGGGAGCGTTCTAAATGTAGTCGCCTAGCTGTGATAACCAGGCTCTGTCTCTCTCTCTCTCCCCTCTGACCAGCCGTCACCTTTAAATCTGCCTTTTCATATTCCTCTCAAAGCATCTTGTCCATAGAAAAGGCGCCTGCCAAACCGGATCTCTGGACAAACAAGAGATGTGGAGAAAGAGAGAGATGGGAGACCTATTGGAGAGAAATGATTTAACCACTGGTGAGGAATAAAAATGCCTCCTCTTATTTCTGTCTCCCACTTTTCTATGTTGCTGCTGGTTGTAATAGAAACTCATAGAGGAAATCTCTCTATTTCTAATACTATAAAGGTGATATTTAAAAGGCTTCCATGAGTCAATAGTTAATTGTAAAGCATCCATCACACCTGAAAGCATTTCGCAAAAAGCTACTGATGCGTGTTTAACAGTTTGTCTTTATGCTTCAGGCTTCTATAGGGTTTGAGTGACAAATCCGAACAGCAATGTGAGTAAGGAGAACAGCATATCTACCTGGGTGGCTGTCCAGTGACGGGCTGTGGGAGAGCACCGGCCGACATGAAGGACAGGCCTGCGATGGGTGACGACAGCCCGGCCTCCTCGACCATGAATAGCTGGAGGCCCAGCAGCACCTAAAACTACATCTGCCAGCGCTTTGGAAAAAGGAAATATTCAAATGGTAATCGGAAGGCCGTGAATCATAAGCCCAAGGTAAGCTATTTAATGCTGGTAAGACAGTGAGTAGTGCTTTATTGGTGGAGAGGGGAATCCTTTTTGCCATTCAGGAGAAGAATTGCAACAGTAATACCATTAACTTGCACCCTGGATCGCCAAATGCCATTTAATTGCCAATAGCGGCCCATTGTTTGGAGTGGGTGAGTTTAGGCTTCAGTGTGGCTGTGTTTATACGTGAGAGGGGGTCGAGATGGAAGGGTTTATGTTGTAGGGTGTCATAGTGTAAGACGTCTGAAGAATGATGGCCCCTCACACATGCACAATCGCACACAAGCAACCGACGCCTAACTAAAGCTCCGCAGTAACTAGCTTAACTAAAGTCTTTAGGGAAAGTAAATTCGGACAAACTCCTCTCTCCTTAATACCTGATTTGTTCAACAACATGATTTGGGGCGCGTCTATTCAAGGCCCTTTTGGGCCAAGCCGAGGTCTTAAGGCTCAAGGCTTGTACCTCGCGGTTATTGTGGGCTGTTTAGGGTTTGTCTCAAATCTCCTTGTGCGGATGTGTGGACGCTCCTAATGCTGGCTAATGGGCTTCGGCAGAGTAACAGTCTCCTAGCTCCCATTGAGGACCCCATGGAAAGCAGCATAAGCCCCATCGAATAAAGGCCCTGGCCAGACCTTTCTTTTGGAGTTTTTTATTATTGGGAAGAGGCCACCCTCCATCACCCCCATTTTCACCCCAAATCTCCTGTCCATTCTCCTTGGATCTTCTGTCCCCACCGACCTCCCTCCAACCTGACCAGCACCAGCACCCCTTCTCTCGACTGTGAGCCCAAACCCATCAGCATTGTCATTACACCCCTCCTCCCCTCGAAACCTGCCACAGTCCAAGACATTGGCCTCCACCCCCAGCCTTGTCTCATACCGCCGATGCTGACCCTGACAGCCATGTCCCGGGGAGGGCTAAATTGAATGTGAAATGCATGGTGGGTCCTCGCAGACTCCATTGTGCAGAGTGGGAGTCTGGGAGGCGAGCAGCGTCACTGCTCCTCAGTGCTGATCGAGTTTGACAGCACGACGGGAGGAGGCAAGAAAAACGTTCTCCTGCTCTCATTCAAAACTGAAAGAGGGCCTTTTTCAGTCCCCACACCACCCCACTCCACCCCCCCGCCAACCACTTCTGCCTTCCCTCCATCCTCTCACCCCTCTTCTTCTTTTCACCCTGCAATGAAACAGGCCTTAGCGTTCCCTGGACCACTAGCTCCCCTGAGATCACACTGCGTTTCATTGAGCTCATCCTTGGAATGACAACAGAGGAATTATGTTTGGAGATACTATGATCATGTCATTGTGATCTACTGCAAACCCCACCCACCTCCACCCAAAACAGTGTGGATCTTAGTCAAAACTCTTAGATTTTATGGAGTTGAACCCTTTTCCACATTACTACACCCATACAATATAACCTGCTGTGTTTGTATGTGTGGTATATAGGGTTGGCATGTGTATATGCATACAAACCTGTGTGTAGGCTTGTGTTTGTGTGTGCACTTGTGCATGCAGGTGTGTGTGTTGCTCTCCGTACATTATGGAAAGTGCTATTCAGTCCGTTCCGCTCGGTGGCAGGCAGCTCCTCTCCCCTGGATGCGGCAAACCCCTCATTTAATGCAAATGACAGTCATCTAGAATCCAATGCATCTCTCATCGCTGCACATTGCCTAATCAATGTGAAGTGCTGTGTAAAAAAATACATTGCCTCCCTGTAATAGTTGTTTTTGACCGAGTCAAGTGCAGCTCCTAGAATTAATCCCAACCTGAGATTCAATTATGGGCGCCTGGCTAAGCAGAAGAGGGATAGCACTGCGAGCAGGGGTGAGGGGACTGTGATTGTATAGTCTGTATGTTTCTGGATCTGTGTGAAGTGTATGTATGCGTGAACATTCCTGGTCTCGGACCTGTGGGTGAGTTATATATGAGGGCTTATAATGTGGTGTTGTTTCTTGCCCTTGCTGGCTTGAATCGGGGGCAAAAGGCCCTCCGATCTCTCCCTCCAGGAGTCTCGTCATCATTCAGAGGCAGCCCACGTCAGTCTCCCCGGCCGTGCTCTGGGTCGCAAGGGGAGATGTGGAAAATTGGCTGGTGGAAATTCAGAGTTGCGAAACCTCATTGTCACCTTTTTCTAATGAGTTCCCTGATCATCAAATGTGTTCTCAGTTTTGACATTGCTCGAGGAAAAAGGGGGAGGAGGAGGAGGTGTAGACTTTACAGCCTGGTGGTGGGAGGCGAACGGGAGCGACACTGTGGCTTCATCAATGTGCATGAAAGTCAGGCTTCCGGAAATTCATTTCTGCCGCCTGTGCCACATAAGCATGTTTCAGGTCAGTGTTTGTGCAGTGAGTTTTTGAGGAGACGCTGTGTTCATTATAAGGTGTTAGAGTGGCTCTTGTAATTTTCATTCACATTTACATACTGTTGTTGTTGGGATCCATCAACACCTCAATTGTGTATAACGACCAATTTGAAGATATTAGATTAGCCCACCCAGCATGCACCTCCTCACAGAACACAGGTGGGAATTTACTTCAGAAGCACAAAGTAAGATTTTTTTTTGTACATTTTAGCATTAAAATGAGCACCCAATATCGCAGCAGATGTGCACCTCTGAATGTACATATGAGTAAAAACACACATTGACTTACTTGCCTGCAACACACACACATATTTGTGGGGTATATGCCATTTACTATACAGTAAAAGTTGATCTTCCATCCAGCCCAAGGACATTGCTGCTGTCTCCCATCCTCCCCCTCCTCTACCCTTCCCGACAGTGGGCCAATGACAACATAAACACAGAAAAGGCAATTTAGCTCCCTCTTTTAGAACTACTTTGAAAATAAAGGAATTTTAATTATGGACACAATGAAAAAGAAAAAAGGACTAAAAAGGGAGAAAACATTCACGCACAGTAAACAAAGCTGAAACAATTATCTTCTGGTGACCAGTCGGTGTTTTTAGAACAGTCATTTTAATCTTTTATTTACTGCAAAGAGAGAGAGGGGGAGCGAGAGAGCAAGAGACAGAGAGGGGAGAAGAGGGTGTAAGAGAGAGAGGGAGAGAGGGGGGAGAGAGAGAGAGAGGGAAGAGCGATAGGAGAGAGAGAGGGGGAGGGGGTGAGAGAGGCTAGGGTGAAAGAGAGAAAGATAATATGCATATATTTAAAATATCCCCACCCTCACAATCAAAAGATGCATTTTTTTTTTTTATTAGAGAAACAATTTTGCCACACACCCGGGTGGAGGAGGGG
Source organism: Sebastolobus alascanus (assembly GCA_916701645.2). Taxonomy (NCBI): domain Eukaryota; kingdom Metazoa; phylum Chordata; class Actinopteri; order Perciformes; family Sebastidae; genus Sebastolobus; species Sebastolobus alascanus. The sequence goes on from CAKAOJ020000169.1 coordinate 1,090,235, forward strand.
GTAGTTTGTCATTTGTTGTTGGAAATTGCTCGCTGTCAACCCCCAAAGACAACATTGCATTTTTCCATTCATCAGTGAAAGAGAACGGAGTGACATTGTGAGTTTCCTCTGGTGGGATAAAGCCAACCGGCAGCAACAACAACACAATACAATGTGATGATGGCAGAGTGATTTTACACACCGCCATAATTGAACCTAGAAGTAGCCTTTTGTTGAGTCGTGGTGGAGTCATAGAGCAGCAGGCAGGTTATAATAGTCAGGTAATTGACATTCACATGATTCAGATGACCTAGCATGCACAATACGTGACATTACGTTTAATGGTCAATTTCAGATGAGAAACACCTTCCCTCCCCCGTGCAGAGAATTACAGTCCTGCACTGCTAAGTGAAATGATGAGGAAGAAATCGAGGCCTGTTCAGCATTTTGGACACGGTGACTGTTGCCGGGGCCTTGTAATTTGCAAAGGGGCTGTGCTGTGGGACGCCGGTGTAAGTGAAATATAATTAATCTATCACATCTATTCCAAATGAGCCATTGACACCTTCCCTTTGAAGCTGTGCTGCTGCCTGGATGTAGATGCGTATCAGCTGTGTCTGGCCCCTGGGTGCCTCAGATATAAACATTCACTCCACCGGATGCTGTTATCCTCTATTGAGTGACACTGATGCGTTATGTGGGATTGGCCAAGATAGCAAGGCAAAAGCTACAAATCTCCATTTGCAATGAGGAGAAAATTCCATAGGATTAATTTTCTGTATAAGACCCCTGCCCAGGCCCCCAACCCCCACCCGGTCCACAACTTCAGCTGTGCAGCCCGGTGTTAAAAGACCCCGAGGAATACTGTCTTTGTCATCCTGCCGTTTGGGGCCGAAGAATAAGAGAAGTTTTAATCCCCATTGTCCACGAGTCTGGTGGTGGTGGTGCGGGGGGGGGGTCGGCGGCTGTAAGATGATCCAACCGGCCACACTAATCCCTCCATACCACTTTCGCCTTCACATCAAAAACACCCCCACCCTCCCACAAAGCAGCGGTCTTGTGCGTTGGACCCCAATGTGCAAATTCTAAAGAGGAAAATGGAGCAAAGAAAAAGTTGCAACAACAGAACAGAATAGATTTAAAGACAGTTGCACAGAAGATAGGGTGAGCTCTAGGGCGAGGGTGGGGGCATGGTAGGCTCCATCGCCGCGAGAACACACGCTCCCTCTGCTGCCACTCTCCCCTCCAGGTCGGGCCCTGATGCTGCTGCAGTTGCTCTTTTATAGGTCTCCCTGGCAACCGAAATATTTCACGAATCCTCCGTATTTTCCATTTTCTAGAAAGACTACAAGCCAGGGGGAAAGGGACAGGTGCCACTCAGCCGAATGCACATGGGCTTACCGTTGTACACAAATACCGACTGTGATACACCATATTGTTTCTTTCTAAATCCTGCTGGATTAGCCAGTAAAACAAAAAGGCAGCCAAATGTGAACAAACAGAAAAAAAGTGGGGATTGTGGCTTCCAAGGGCTCTCTTTGCTGGTGGATCAAAAGTGATTTTTAAGAAATCATCAACAAAATGTGAATCTCATTTCAGGCTCCTTAAACAAGAGTTTCCTACTTGGATATTTCCGCATGGGACAGACGAGTTGTATGCCTTTGTAATCAGGATGTAGTGATTCATGATTTAGTACCAAATTTGATGTCTTTTGAGCCATCTCTAGAAACCAAATTGCATCAGAAATCTCCCAAAAAAGAACTTGAATGGAAGATGTATTGCATTGGCATCTGATAAGAGTCACCATGACGATTCTGATGATGATGATGATGAGACTTGAATGTGAAATGAGACATCTTGATGAAGTGGGGTTCCCTTTCTTATGAAGGTTGGAGTCACCAAGGCGAGAGGAGCGAGAAAGCAGATGAGGGCCGGAGCTCAAGGCCACTGAAGTCATCGAGACGATCCACTGTGTGGCCTCTGGGGGCACACACACACACACACACACACACACACACTGGAGCTCCTCTGATGAAGTTCACTGTAATAGAGAGTGTGTGAGGAGTCAGGGTGGGGGCAGGGAGAGAAGACATGGGGGGGTGGTGTGTGTGTGTGTGTCTGTGTGAGGGAGCCAGGAGACAGCCGTTTAAAATTCTGTTTCCTGCAAGTGAGGAGGCTAATCCTGCCCCCATAATTCCCTGCAGCCAAAGCACCCCTCCTTCCTCAACATCACCACTCCCTTTTTCTCTATCTCGCTCTCCCTCTATCTCGCTCATTCTCTCTCTCTCTCTTAGTGCACACTCCATGAGTGACAGCACAATGCCCAGGCCCTCGCACGCTTATCTAACTCTAGCAGATGGTCGACTTGGATCAATGCACACACGCCACGATCAATGGCTGCGATAAAGAGCAGCAGGGATGGTACCCTCTCCCTAGCTCCCTCTCTCCTTCTATCTGCCTCCCCTCATGCCCATCCCGCTGCCCCCTGCCCAATTGTTTTCTCTGACGCTCGTTCATCTGCATCTGCACTGGCACCTACCCGGCCGCAGGCCCTCTGCCGGCGCCGAGGTCCCGCTGATGGCAGGGGTGCCCGATGTGCCGTCTGCCGCATCTATCCACCTCCCTCGACCTGCTCCCTGGGAGAACTCTGAGCCCTCTTTCTATCAGGCTTATCATGAGATCACTGCTTCATCTCCTCCTCGCCCACCCTCCTCAACTTTCTCTCCTACACTGACTCTGCCTGTATCTCACATGTTAATCTCTCACGGCTGTACTCATTCTCTTCAGCCATACAGGGAGCTTTCTGCTTCTGACCTTCTGTGCTCTTCTTGAATGCACCGTTTACCATGTAGTTGCCATCCTCTGGTGACGCAACCTCATGCTCATCTCTTCATTCCCCCGAGGGATGGAATATTTCCACTTATATATCCATAATTCCTTCGGTTTTGTTTCATCCAGTGTCGCCATGTTCAGAGGAGGTTCTAATGGGACGCTGAGGAGACTGAGGTGAATCAAAGTGGGTCAAAGACAGAACTGTGAGGAGAAAGTGGAGCAGAAGTCTGACTGAGTGAATCCCCATCAGGAACTATGGGTGGAAGTGGGCCAGGGTGCACGCTGCTAAACAAATTTAAACACCATAAGCAAAGATTGTATTCAGAAACGCACAGGGGGATCTGAAAGTCAAAACAGAGGTAACAACAAAATAAAACTGCTGTAGAGTTTCAATTTTATTTTTATTTTTTTATCACTGTTATGTTGCTACAACTTTAGGTTCATTAAGGCTCAGAATCCAAGTCACACATTCCCTGTTAAGGTCTGTTAAAGACGTACTTCAGCGATTTAGTGTTGCACTTCTGTTAATATAGGGGACTTGCGAGAGACAGAGCAGTAGAGGCCGAAAACAACATGATGTCATCCGTACTCGTCATATTTTGCCGCTTGGGCAGAAGCCCCCGGCGTCACTACGCAGCCTTTGCGTGGTGTCTTGACGCAGAAAGTTTGTGCGTTGTGAAACGGACGCAGTTAGCGTTGTAACACATGGTTAACGTTGTGTAACGGTGGCAACAAAACTACTTGGTTTAGGAAAAACATCATGGTTTGGCTTGAAGTAAGTATGCTTGTAACGTACTGTAAGCTACGGACGTAACGTCATGTGATTCAGTGGTGTAGCGTCACATGACATAACTCATCAGTAAAAATCACGAAACTTTTGGTTTCACGCGGGACACGAATCCATGGCTCCTCCAGTACGCATATCAAAGTGTCCTTGAGAAAGACACTTAACCCCAAATTGTTCCCAAAGGTTGTGCCATCGGTGAGTGAATGAGTATTTAGATTAGATCCTGATGGACAGGTGACACCTTGCCTCTGCCATCAGTGTATGAATGTGTGTGTGAATGGGTGAATACTGACATGTAGTGTAAAGCACTTTGAGTGGTCGGAAGACTAGAAAGGCGCTATATAAATGCAAGTCCATTTACCATATAATACAGCTGGATAGTGTAATTCATTAGACTCTGTTTGCTGGGTAAATGTCTTTCAAACTCCACAGCGCTAGTTTGTCACACAGGCATCCCGTTAAAAATTAGACTTATCAAGCCAAGCTGAGACTTTGTTCTCCAACGTAAAAACAACTCCCTTCAGAGCCACAGAAGACATTAAACAAATGTTTTTACAGGTTGAGTTGTACTCCTCCTTTCTTTTTGAGTAAAATCATCAGAGCGCTGTGTTTATGTGGCTATTGCTGTCTGCTAAAGATGTTGCTGTCTATTTTAGAGGATAGCTTAAAAGGTTTGTTCACTTAAATTACAGCACTATATATTTAGTCACTTTCCTTTAATGGTATCTAGCCAGGCAGATAGTTGTGGTTTTATTTGCCCAGGTTTTGTGATAATCATCAGAGACTTCGCTGTCTGCTTAATATAATCAAGGTCGGTGGAAATTCATTCATGGTAATCGTAACAACATCTCTTTCCTGAATCCATGTACCAATTACTCAAAACACTGAGAGGTGCTACTTCTAATGTAGAAGGTGTTCCACTGAAAACTGGTCACCGTGAGATTTGTAGCTTATAGTAGAGAGTAACAGAGTAACAGGGACTTTGATTATGGAAAAAGATGTTGCTGTGAACATCACAAATTAAATTCCACTCACCTCCATTGAGGCAGAAATACAAGAGATTGTTGTCACAAAACATGACATTTTAATGTGGGTGAAATGACCCTTTAGGATTAAAACTGGTCTCCACTGACAGGAATGAAGATAAATTATAAATGCATTTAGAGTTGGCCCCAGATGTGTTCATTGTATAAGGTGTACGTTTTCAGCAATAATGTAAGATACAATTAGTGTTACATTACACTATTAAATGGCACCCATGGGACCAGTGCCTCCACTTAAACCAAAACATGGGGCCATGTGACATGTCAGTTGCATAAACTTTGCCACAGAGTAAGCTCTCCCTTTCCTTCTCCCTTAAGGAATTTGTAATTTGCCGTTGGTGATGTAATGCGGTTCATAATAAGCCCATTAAAGCCTTTCTCTGTGCTGATGGAAAACGCAGTGGCAATATGGACACCTCCGCTATTTATACCTCTCAAATCCTCATGCATATTCACACAGTGCAGAGACGGGGAAAGAGCAGGCAGACACCCTGACAAATAAGTGCCTGGATCTCATTTCTTTTGGGGCCTAAGCTATTTCAGCACACTGGGGCCTCCTCCCCTCCTCACACTGTGGCCGCAGCCTCATCCATTCTCCGGGGTCTGCCTGCTTTCATTTGCTCTCGGTCAACACGGTCTAGGGATGTGTGTGTGTGAGAGAGTGTTTATATATTTGTGTGTGTGAGAAGAGGGCGAGAGAGAAGGAAGGTAATAATGAGGCCTGGCTAAAAAGTCTGATCTGTTTTAGTTGTGGAACAGCTCAACTCTATACTTTTTTAAAGAACACCTAACTATTGGCATCCTCAAGCGACTGTTATTCTATATATGATTCTTATTAGACTATTATGTAAAGCTGTTGCCTTGCACCAACCATTCTTCAAGCTGACTTGTACTACTTTTTTCTTTATATACTTTCAGGATTAGTGTAGCTTCATGAAAACACAGGTATACATAGCTAATAGGTACTGTGATAATCCTATGATAGTCCAATAGGGGCCTCTTCCATATCTGTGTTCCTCAATACGGTGAAAGTGTTTTTATTGCCAAATGTTTGCTTTTTTTGTTTGCTAAAATAGTACTAAATTAACACTGTTTTTGATGTTGATTTTGATACTTTCATAGTGACACTAAGGATACAGGCCGTGCTCTTACAGACCAACCCGGTATCACGCCAAAGCGTGTAATATCCCCGCCTGTCCACCAGAGGATAACGTGCCTTCCACCTCCCATCCCGCTCGCCGTAAGTAGTCTTCCTCACTTTTTATTTTACGACGCTAGCTCTGAGCGTAGCATATTTACGCGGATGCATTTACATTGCAGTCAGTACAGACTACATGGCCTACAAATGACAAAAGCAAAGACGGTGTTCTTATTGCACACTTTTGCCTTGCACATTATCGTGTCATTCAAACGCCTTTTCTTGCAACCTGGCTGTACAGACAGGTGAAAAAAATGTAAATGAGTGGACAAACTCTTTCATGAAGACCATCATCATCAAAACACTGGATGAGGGAATATATTTTCAAAGAATGTTTTTTAGCTCCTTATATATAAAAAAGCTACAGAAAAATGGCGACAAGTGTGGACAAGTGTTTCTTTCACAGATGTGAAGAAAATGTTGTTAACTGCACCTAGCTATTGCTACCAAATCTTCAGTGTAAACTCAAACCGACGTCAGGAGGATGGACGTGTCACTAGTAGATACTGATTGGTCAGGGCAAAACAAACAAAACAACCCCTCCTCACGACAACAAATGGGTTAACATGCACATGTCAGGTTGAATAAAGTAAGACTTTCAGAATCTTTGCCAAAGTGCATTCAAGCTGCTCTGGCAGCTCATGGTGGCCCAACACCTTACTTAGACACTTTATGTAGTTTTTTCCTTTAATTTATCTCCAATCTGTATGTGTCATTATTTTGAGGCGGTCCCTGAGGGCAACCTCACAAATCCCACCTCGGCCTACTGCTGGACCGATATTCTGGCTGACCACACTCAGCTATTGTCACATGAGCTGCAGTCTGAAGACGCCGGTGCTCCCCCCTCTGTCCCTCTCTGTCCCCCTCCCCACACTCCTTAATCCTGCTTAATTTGAGTGCAAAGAAATTCACATGTGCCAGTAAGAACATTTACAGAGTACACTGCCTCCATTTTCCTCCCTAAAATAAAACAGAGCTTAAGCACTAAGCTTTATTGATCTTACAACTTGATAGTGTGATTAAGGGGGAAGATGGTGCCTCTAAAAAAAGTGCACACTTTTAGATTACAGGCCACGCTACACCGCTTTTAATTGGGAATTCATTAGCATGGCTGCAGAACCTTTGGCAGGGAAGTCCCCCTATATTTCAGCATGGACACCTCTGTGTTTTGATGCCTGTGTTTGCAGTGTTATACCTTTTTAGTGTAGATAAGAAGCTGAGAAAGGTAAAGATTGCATGCCACTTTGGTTACCCCCCCCCCAAAACAGTTTGAAGCTTTAAAGGATAATCTGTAGAAGTAGCCCTAACTCTGGCTGCCATCACCGCCACTTACCAGCCATCATAGGGGAGGAGTGGATCTTTGTGTGTGTTTATGTGTGTGTGTGTTAGGGAGGAAGAAACAGAGAGGGAGAGGAGGGAGAGAGGGAGCCGTGGGCCAGAGAGATGCAGATTTGTCCCAATGGAGATTTGAACACCTCCATACTGTGGGTGGGCAGACACATGGAGAGACACAGAGCTAAGGGGCTGCACGGCCACCCGGTAGGAGAAACTCTACACTCTGGCGATGGTAGGCATTAGTTCAGCACCAGCTCTTCGGCTCACACACACACTGACGAACCCAAAGGCTGCAGAAGTAGCAGCTTTGATCACTGAATCACTGGCAGTGACGACATGTACACATCTACCAGTTCCATTTAACCCACTTCCACTAAATCACAAAAACTCAAATTCATTTTTCCCCCCTCTCAACATCAAAGTAGTACAACAACACGAGGCAGTTTCGTCCTGCGAGGTTCCATCTATTTAAAAAAGACAAAGCACCATGCAATATCTGTCTATAAATGTTGTTTTGGAACTAAACTTCATCTATTAGATGTACTGACAAATCAAACAAAAGTAAAAACCCTCACCAAGAAGCTGAGCAAAAACTGTGCCATATTTTCCTAAGATTTTGTTCACATTAAGCCAAAAGGTAAGAAACATGAAACAAAAAATCCTCCGTTGACAATGGCACTATCTCATTGTTTGCGATACTGAATGTAGTGTCTCAGATCTCATTGGCATCTTCCTCTGGCAGCCTCACTCGCTCTCCTTTTTGTATTTTCATTGTGGATTGTTGTTTACTGGCTTCAGCGTGTTATATCAGTGCCTCTCTTTCCTCAAAACACCTACTCATTTGAGGACTGATTCATTCCAGGCTAATTCATATTCCCGAGGGATTAGAGACATCTAATTTGGTGATATTTCTGTCATGCACACTTTGGATGTAGTATTCAAACAGTCTTCCCCTCCCCCTTTGCCACAAGCACAAAAAAAGACAAATACACTGCAACACATCATGTTGTTATCTGGCTTGCCAAGCGAAGTATCTCCTCGTGTGTTAGAAAGAATCTTATGTTCATGTCTTTGTTGGACATCTACATTATAATGTGATAGGCAGATAAGGGTTCAAAATAGGGACAGGAAGAAAAAAAAAAGTCTTAGCAACATAGAGATAAGTATTTCTAAAATGAAATCAGGGTACAGAGGCACAATGGGGAACTCATGTGAGCCATGGATCTAGATAAGAGGGAGAAACTGAAAGTGTGAGAGATCTGGACAAGGCCCCAAACTGATTAGATCAGAAGATAGCAATTCTTTGGCTGACAGACGCCTGAAAATATTCTCGTTAAAGGTGAATATCCATGAATTTAAGGTACAAAATATATCATCCGTACAACCAGTGCAACCTTACTGTACATGCAGTTCATTTGTATTTCAACCCATTGTCATTCCCAGGGCGCAAAATACCGTCACTCTGTCATTGTGATGCCGTCGCACAAGGCACCCTTTAGGGCCTGTATGAGACCCATCGGGCTTTCAACTATCTACAATGTAAACCCATCCGCGGCAACAGTAAACGCTCAGAGAAAGTGGTCTGGGAGTATGGTGACGTAGTTTACAGAGCTCAAAAACACACTTAGGGCGGATGGGTCCAGCAAACACAAGGCTTTCATCCAGGAGACCGCTGTTTGTGTCTCGTGCGTTAGGTTTCTCTTTCACTTTACAATCAGCTGTTCGTTTGTGTCCCGTGTTCACAACGTTACGTTTCATTTTCACTGTACAAACGTAGTCATTTTAAGCCTAACCATGTATTTTTTCCTAAACCTATCTAAGTGGTTTTGTTGCCTCATCCTAAGTGTTTTTGTTTGAATTCACAACGTTAAGCACGTGTTTACTGTGACCGTAATGTGACGGCAAGGGGTCTGATAAAGCCGAGATGAGAATTTGTTGTGTATTTGAACACTGAAGGGACCACCACATAAATATAGAGATTAAAGGACCAGAAAAGTGTTCAAAAGTGTATAAATCAAACGAAAAAAAAGAATGACGTCATGTTAATTGGTTAATTTTGAGGTGCAGGTTTGGCAGATTTTGCGCGCCTCAGACAGAGATGGCAAGCAGTTTCCCTATGTCTCCAGTCTTTATGCTAAGCTAAGCTAACAAGCTGCTGACGATATTTTCATATCTACCATACAGATATGTGAGTGGTATCAGTGTTCTCATCTAACTCTCAGCAAGAAAGCAAATAAGCGTATTTCTCAAAATGTTCAACTATTCCTTTAAGGTTTCATCATTGTGCATTGTACCTTCATTATTTTATGGCAGGAAAATTATTTTTGAAAATGATCACAATTACCAAAAAACACAAGTCTAATGTATCAATACATATACTACATGTTAATATTTATGTAACTTATAGCAGTAAAGGCAGAACAGGGGATGGTAAAAGGTTAGTTTTTTATTTAGAGTGAGTGATGCCAGGAGGTAATATTATACAACTGGGAGGTATTGTGATTTATGTGTGTACCCTGTAGTTCAGTTTCTCGACCACATATCGAACAAGAAAGAAGAGTTTCCTTTTCAGTCACTAGTACTGAGAGAGGTTTTATTGGGGCATGAGTAGCTCCATTTTCTGGTTCAAACTTTGCAGCCCTTAGGGTGTAAAAACTAAAACAAACATTTGATGTATCAACACATTCACTTTTTGTTCTGTCAATGGAGCAGCTCGAGGCTATGCATCAAATGAACAAAACAGTCATATTTTTCTCACTTAGAGAGAATTGTTTATTTTCACAAATTCACAGCGAACTTGTCTTCAGGCACAGGAAGAAGGTTATGTAGAGTTTTCAGGCTTAAAGCATCACCCACCCTGCAGACATTGACTTCTAGATTCCTGAAGCCACAAGTGTTGATGCAGTTTCTCCCCAGTGTGCCCTGGTTTTCAGAGGGTGGCGTGACAGTGATGGATAGCTGCAAGCTTGGTACCAATAATAGCCTCCAAGTGGTCGATTTGGGGCCCCGGGCTCCAGTAGATGGGCCCTCCAGGAGACCCACTCTAAATTAAATCCTCTGAGGCTGCCAGGCTACTATGACGCTTTCCCTGTGCCCCACGCCCGCTCTCGACCACTGCCTCCAGCCAGCCTCACTTTTGTTCCCCAAGAACAAGTTTTTCCTCCTTAATTAATTCAACAAAAAGTAATTAAACCTTTGCATTTTGCCGACATGCCTCGTCTGCCCCCACCCTCACGAGACACAAAGAAAAGGTAGGATTGAGAGAGGGGGCGCAAGAAATTAAGAACACTCAGTGCCAAATGACCGTCGGAAGCAAAACAATATTAGCCCCCTGAGTTTGTGGCCAGGACTCATAATAAAGGAATAACAAGACCAGGCATAGAGCTGAGATGAATGCTCTGCGGTGGTGGTGCAGGTTGTATTGTTCAGCGGGGAGGTGGAGGCTGCTGAGGTGGACGGCCCCAGCCTCACAGCCCGCTCTTAATTTGCTGAGTGATGTAAGTCCCCAGGGGTGCGTGTTGTTCGGCCCTGAGGGGTAATAATGTACTTGGCAGCTTCACCTCGTCTCCCCTGCATTCAGCACTTTATGTGGAAATAATAATTAAAAAAAATGTTACCTCACTACTCATAAACTGCTCATAAAAACCTCATAATATATATTTTTATTTTCATATATTAACAAACATCAAAAGGCTGCTTTAGCACTGAGTGCCTCCAGTGGTACAGTTTGGGCCTGATACAAAATATTTTTTTTCAGCATAAGTACACTAATTATCCATAAATATAACTTTGATCAATCAGCGGAATGACTGAAAATACTTTGAAAATCAATTCATTGTTTAAGTTATTTTAATGCAAAATTTGTCTTTTTTTATGTGTCTTCGGACTGTTAGTGGGACGAAACAAGCAGTGTGATTATGTCACATTGGGCACTGGGAAATTATTTGCATTTTTTTTTTTACTGTTTTTCTGACATTTCAAAAATTAAATGATTAATCGAGAAAGTAATCTGCAAATTAATCAATAGTGAAAATCATTGTTCAGCCTTATACAGAACTAGAGACGAAACAAACTAGACACTGAGATATTGGAGATAATATTACTACATTTTTCTACATCTGTCGTTTTTTTATTCATATATTCAAACTTTTGAAAATAATTTTCCAACATTTCAAAGTTTTGTACGTGATTAAGTATTAGTATGTTGTCTAATTTCGATACATTTATTATTTTTGCTTGAGACACTAATTTATTGTAATTGGTTATATTAGTAATAACACTATAAACTGCTACTCCCACTATCTATAATAATATTAATAATACTCAAGTAGAAGAAGCTCTTAGGACAAATAAAGGGCAGCAAAATGATGTCCTGGATAAATTGTATACTTACATGTACTTTATTTTGAATACTTTAAGTACATTTAGCTGATAGTACTTCTGAAGTAACATTTCAAATGCAGGATTTTTACTTGTAGTTGAGTATTTTTACATTGTGGCATTTACTCACATTTACTTTTCCAGCAGCCAGTGTGAGTTTGTCCCTACTAATCCACAGTATACATGTTTATGTTCTTTAGACTCCTCTAGTAATTACCTCAGTTTCAATGGAGCACATGACCCATCAACACTTCACTTGCATTCTCAGCATTTCAGCTCCAGCACACCCAACACGCATATTCAGTGTGTCAGATGATTTACTGTTTAAATGCAAAGCTTTACATGAAATTAGGATTTTTATTCTCGCTGGAGGTTATAAATGATTCATGGCCTGTGTACTGGGTGTGGTCTGGGGATGTCTTGATGGTTTGTCAAGTAAAGAGAAAAGTTGGTTAAGCCCGTGTCTTTGAACTGCGATGTTGGGTCAGACAGCCAAGGCAGATATTTGCCCAGCAAATATTTTAATCCCCAACTAATCACTTGGTGAGTCCAGTGGGTGGAGGTTTGGGGTTGGGGGGGTTATGAGGGGGGCTTCCGTGGTGGCCTGGCACATTCTTCCTGTCAGTGACACGCCCTTTTTTCCAAGGGGATTGTGGGAAGAGTCAAACAGGGCGACCTCCGGAGTGAGCCGCTGCATGGCGGGAGGCGTCGACTCAGGCCCTGCAGAAAGACCACGTGGGTGCTTGCATGTGGCACCCACGTCCATGCTGGCACTTACAAATCCACCTCAACTCCCCTGAACAATTGGCTGTAATCAATACGAGATGTGACTCCATTTGTCATCGATCTAAATGTGAAATCTGAGATATAAATGAACATTGTGAGTGTGCATCTCTTTCATCTCCAGCATAAAGAATCTGCCCTCTAGAAGCCCCTCTCTTTCTGCACTTTGGATTACATTTCCTTTGAGAGAAAATGCTGTGCATGCACCGCTCACTCTAAACATTTTTTCCACTGATGCAGAGGAACACACTCTCTCACGCTGTGGCACTCCAGATTCCTCAGCCGTTCGGTGACTCTTGGCATTTGCTTATTATCAGAATATTCTTAATCATAGTGGAGACAGTGCCAATGGAGAGAGCGAGCCGAGAGAGACACGTCAAAACATCTTCAACCGTAAAGGACCAGACAGCAAGCGTGATGGGCAAATTAGTCAGAGGCGCTGCCTAAATGGATGGCGAGGGCACAGGGGGAGAGATAGGGAGTACGAGTGTGTGTGGAAATCAGCGAGGGAGCAGAAAACAGAAAGAGAGGAACCTTCTCCATTTCACCATTCAGCGGTGCCTCCTATTCCCGAAGCACTTCGCCAGATCACAACCCACTAACTGATAGAGAAATAAATTAAGGAAAGGCTGCTCAAAAAGATATGATTCTGAAGGAGATTTAAGGAGTGGAACTGATTGTGCATGTCTGATTCCTGCGCTTCAGAGTCCTCACCCGGGGGGCTTGGCTTTCAAAGCTGAGTGACTTGCACGGAGAAACACTCCATTAACAAAGTTCAGCTCTCCTCTGAGCCCCCCTTCTCTTCCCCCCTCTCCCACCACAGAAGACCTCTCCCAGGCAGCACAGCTTTTTTTTTTCCTAATGATGTTTCAGGGTGCCGTTCCTTAATAAACAGGAAGAATGTACATAAGGGAGCAAACAGTTGACGGAGAGAGAGCTCCAGGCCTGGTTAGAGTCTGAAAGGATAATTCCAGTTTATTACAACTTGGGTTGTATTTTCCTAGTTTTGGCCATTATTTCTATCAGTTATGATAACATTGTACTCGCCAAGTTAATTGCTGAGATCTGGGAACATCAACATCATCATAATATGAAGTTGTTGGGGCAAGTCACACAAGCTGTCAGATGATTAGATAGATTGTTTTATAATCCTGTAATTTAGCCCTAAACAAGGGAAGCAGTTATCAGTATCTGTGCCGATACTGACGTGACAGATCCACATTAAAGGACCAGTGTAACAATTAGGGGGATCTATTGGCAGAAATGGAATATAATATTAATAAGTATGTTTTCATTAGTGTATAATCACCTGACAATAAGAGTCGTTGTGTTTTAGTTACCTTAGAATGAGCAGTTTACATCTACATAGGGAGCGGGTCCTCTGCACAGAGTTCGCCATGTTGCTCTGTCATTTTTCTACAGTAGCCCAGAACAGACAAACCAAACACTGTTAACTTTTCCTGGGCCGGATGAATTTGTTCATTTATGTCCTTATAAAATTCAGTTTTCAGTTACATTCATTCATTCCCAGCGGGCTGCGGAATCTCCCTGGCCTCATATTACCATACATAAAAATGATTATAGCCTAATTAGTTTCACACAGTGAGGTACATAGCTTTTCAATTTGGAGAAAACTATAACAACATTGCATCGTTCATTGGTATCAACAGGTATCGTGAGTTGTGGAATCAGAATCAGTACTGGGAGGGAAAAAGTTGGATCGGTTGGATTTAGTTGGTGGTTATATGAGTCCACCTGAAATATTAGTAATAAAACGTGTTTAATTCTTCATATATGTTTGCTATTTATTTACCTAAGATTGTAATTCTGTTTGTCCGTGTTGCAATTTTACTCTATTACTCTTACTCTATTGATACTTCTTGATTGTCTGCGTGCTCATGCTCCTGATCACAGATATAACGTGATATAATGTTGTAATGAGCTTTAAAGGTGCTAGTAGGGGGTTTTGTTATCATTGGACAGAGCCAGGCTAGCTGTTTCCCCCTGTTTTCAGTCTTTATGCTAAGCTAGGCTAACCGGCTGCCGCTCTAGCTTCATCTTTAGCGTACAGATACATGTATGATAAGTATGAGAGTGGTAGGTTATTGATCTTCCCGTTTAACCTTCAGCAAAAAAGTAAAAAAAAGTTTATCTCCCAAAAAGTTGAATTTTGTGCAATTTTATTATTATCAGAATAAATGATAGCCAAAACTATGAAAATAAGACCCAAGTTGTAATAAAACTTAACAGTCCTTTAACTTCTCTGCTTTATTTGCATTAGCCTTGTCCACTTAAGTATTGCTAAACAATTCATTTGCATCCAGATTTACCGAATTGTGCTAAAGGGTTAACATTAACTGAGGCGGTTCAGAGAGACAGAGGGGCATTGAGCAGGCAGCATGGAGGAGAGCAGTAGCTTGGGTCCCGAGTCCCAGGATTAGAGTCATGGGACTAGGCAGAGGCAGGACCATTACCTCTGAGTGGAAAGGCTCAAACCCAGTGACTCCTTCTCAGATCAGATGGAAAGAAAAAGACTCAAAAAAGAAGAGAGAGAAGCAGAGAGGGATAGAAGGAGGGGGTATGCGTCTGAGAAGAGGATTGCAGAAGTGCAGAGCAATTAGGTGTGGTGGGATGGGGAAGATGTGTTTTTATGGTCAGAGGAGAGTCTCGTGATCACTTTGAAAGAGTGTGTTCATAATCTCTATGGAGGGGTTACTGTAGTGAGAATGATTGTGGTAATGGAGGTCAATTTCTGGCTGAGGAGCCTCAATAGGCCATCGCCACTAAACTTCATTTAACTTAGTCCTTCTGAATCCATCTGATACGAGTCCCCTAAAAACCTGCTCATAAATCCCTGTATTATTCCAGTGGGGCTGTTATCACCTGAATGTGTTGCAACTTTATCACTCAGCTCATGTCTACGACTGAGCTCTTGACCATTACCCCCTTTAACTCGTCAATACGGCATTGGAAATATTTGATTTTTTTTTTTTGCATGGGCAAGAAGGAGAAGAGGGAGCTAGGTGAGTGTGGATAATTGAGCAGTCTGCAGGCATGGAGCCCAGAGATAAGTGAAAGAGTCAGAAATTGAGTGTGATGCTGAGGCGAGGGCCGGGCCCTTTATTTGATGGAGAAAAGAGGAGACGGGTAAAAAGGAGAGGAGGATGTCTCTGAGGAGGAGAGATAGACGGCAGCAGAGCGAGGGACTCAGAGACAGAGAAGGGGAAAGATATGGATGGCAGGCAGCAATTACTGAGACTGAGGCTCCATGTGAACACAGCCAAGTGTGTGTGTGTGTGTGTGTGTGTGTGTGTGACAGTATGTGAGGAAGAGAGAGGCACAGAGCGAGAGGGGGGAAGAGGAAGAGGGAGGATTGAGATCTCTGCCTGCCTGGGCCCCTGCTGACTCTCATACAGGCAGATCACAGGCTCATCATGTCAGCTCTGTTTGTGGAAATCCTCCCTCATCAAATGACAAATTTGCTACACGTTTACCTTTATCAGATCTGGGAAGAGAGGCAGAGGAGATGAGCGAGGGAAGTTGTGTGTGTGCGTGTGTGTGTGTGTGTGTGTGTGTAAGTGCCTCTCTCTGTCGCCGCTACCGTCGAGGGGCCAATTACTTGCTCCTCCGAGAGCAACTCTGCCATCTCAGGCCTTTCATTCAGCCTCCCGCCCTCCTCCTCCTCCTCGTCCCCGGAAACATCTGTCTCTGAATATGCAATGAGCGTGTCAAAGAGAGTACACCCACGTCCTGCACAAAGCTAATATTTGCTAACATCAAACCTGTCTGTTCTGCCTCTAGTGCCGTGTACGCCGCTGGAGCAGGATGCCACCGGTGCTGCTGGGAACCTCTCCCCCTCCTGCTGTAAGATTACCGGCCTTGTTACTGACACCATGCCTCGCTGCCCTCCTCCTCTTCCTCCTCCCTTTGGCCATCCTCCTCTTATCAGCCGCACTGCCCCTTCTTCTTCTTCTTCTTCTTCTTCTTCTTCTTCTTCTTCTTCTTCTTCTTCTTCTTCTTCTTCTTCTTCTTCTTCTTCTTCTTCTTCTTCTTCTTCTTCTTCTTCTTCTTCTATCTGCTCTATTAAGGTTTAATTAACTGGACTTGGGCCTCATCAGCCGTCTTGAATAAACATCAATATTGACCAAAGTTTTGCATGTCAGCTTAGGCTATCTGGATATTTATGGCTCATGGATGATGAGTACATTTAACCTGCCTTTACTTGTCTGTCCTAAATAGGGAAATTTTCAGTATCTTGTGGTATTTTCTTGGCTTAGCTTTCTACGTAGAGGAGAAGCCTAAGATCAATAGAGAGATGTGAAGATGTGATTATATCTGTAGGTTTTTGTACTTGTGAAAAATGGGAGCGTTTAAAGGATCACTATCTTAATTTATTTTTCTTCTATGTTATTTCATGTACATTGACTCTATTTAAAAGGGACTATTAAATACATAGTGTAAGCTAATTTGCAACCCTGTTCCTGGTTAGGCTTTTGAATTCTAAAAAAACTAGTAGCCACATCAGATTCAGAGTCTGATGCACTGACATATAGTGTGCCTAAGAGTGTAAGTAGGCTATGTAGGTGTAAATGTATGTGTGAATTGGATCCATTCAAAACTTCTCATCTTTGTTTTGTTTTAGCCACTGTTTCACTTGTGTTTTGAAAACTTTAAATGTTGAATTCATGATACAACAGACCATTGATACATAAATAATATGAATACATCAATATTGAAGTCCCTTAAGCTTCATTCTCCATGCCACCCCTCAATCCAACCACCTTCCACCCCCATCCTCCCTTCACCATTAAAAGTATACTCTACTGATAACATTGTCGGACTCACGATGGACAGTTTAAAACAAAAAAGACCAAAATCGATGCAGCTGAACCAGAGATGTCATCTTTTTTTTTTTACCATGCTTTCTTCTGCCTTGTCAAAACCTGGCGCCTACATTACCCACAATGCAACTTTACAGCCAACAGTTCAGTCAGGGATTTGGGTGTGTTTTGCTTGCAGCGGCTAATGTAGCTTCGAGATGAGGAGCCACAGAGGTCTGGTAGTAAGGTCGCTTCTTTCTTACTCCACACCCCCTTTTTTTCTTTCATTTTCAAATTTGTAGTCTCAACACGTTCTCATCCTGACTCGTCACATATAACTGCTTTGTCAAACCCCTTGGCGTCACTTTATTTTTGCCATCAAAACCAGTTAGTTAGGTTCAGGAAAAAACTACATGGTTGGGCTTAAAACTACTACGTTTGTAATTTGAAAATGAAACTGAACGTTGTGAACATGGGACACGAACAGCTAATTGTAACCTGAAAGTGAAACTTAACACACGGGACACGAACAGCGGTCTCCTGGATAAAAGCCTTGTGTTTGTTGGACCCATCCGCCTCCCCTTCCACCAGCCCTTAATGTGTCTTTTCGCTCTTCCACTCCCGGCGCACTTTCCCTGAGCGATTACTATTATTAAAAGGCTTTATGCAAGTTTTCACATATGCAATAGTACTCCTCAACACCTGTAAACAGAGTTTGATGTGTAAAATCAGTTCCCCTTTGATAAGATATATGTAACATTTAAAGCTGCAAGGAAAATAAAGATTCTGCCTCCTCAGGTGCTCCCGCCCAGGACTCACCTCTTGATTCAGCCTATTGATCCTAACCACACATAACTCTATACTTTCATGCACCTCACCATTGATAAAGTGATAGAGATTGTGAAGGTTTCTGTCTAGTTTCCAGCATCTTTAAAACCTTGATTATGAACCTTTGTTATGAACTGTGGGTGCCTTGGCTCCCTCTTCCTGACCTTTAATTTGCTTTTGGAGATTTTGGAAACCAACACTTCATGAATGAGACGGGAGAGAATAGCGAGCCAGAGAGGAGCTGCTTTGACAGGAGACACTCTCTACACTGTCTCTGTCTCTGCTGACTGATGAAGATTAAAGAGACGGAGACACAGAGAGAGGAAGATTATAGGAGAGCCGAGATTGACTGCTAGAGAGAGAGAGGGAGAGAGGGTGAAAAAGGGAGGGAGGTAGAGAGAATGGATGATAGCAGACTATGAGGGAGAGAGAGAGAGGGAGAGCATTTGCATAATGTCCTCCACCACAGTAAGTCCCTGAGGCTAGCCATGCTGGATAACAGAGGACCAATACTCTTAATTCAATCTCTTTATTTTTCTAATACTTCAGAAATTAATAATTCGTCCCCATTCCACCCCCAGCCACCCCCACTCGTCCGCAAACCACCGTGAGCGTCGAGCTGAGCTGCCTAAGTTTGTAACTTTAACCCAAGAAATTGATGTGAGCAGGCCTTCAGGCAGACCTGCTAATGAATGGATAGAGAGAGAAAGAAGAAAGTTAAAAGATGGTCTTTTATAAAGTAATTTAAGAAAATCCTGTTAGCTGGATCAAGTACAAGAGTATAATTTCTCAAAATGGGAAAAAGAGGAGCTTTCGCGCCTCTCCCGCACACTTAATAACAAAATTAAGGAGGTAAAAAGATAAAGAGAGGGAATCAATTAGGCCAGGCCTGGTAAACAGTGCTAAGAGGGTGGGATGGCCCATGGAGGTGGGATGATGGGTGCGATGCTCAAGTGCTCACACCCTCAGGCGGCCTAATTCCACGCCACCTCCCACACTGACAACCAGGATGAGAACTGGGCTGGGTGAGGCCAGAGGGGGAGGAAACTCAGGACAGGTACACACACTACTCTGTCCAAACACCTGCCCTCATTGGCATGCTAGATTTAGATTTAGGAAAGTATTGCAGAATTACAAATTTACCAGTTCAGTCGCAAATTAATCATGTACATTATTTGTTTTTTTACATGTAATATGGTGCAACTCCTACTAAAACATATAGGTTCCCTGCTCTACTGTTGCCTTCATTGTACTGCTCTGTTTTCTCAGGTCCATGATGACACGATCATTCTCCTATGGCGGAGGCGTGGAGAGACGCCCATCAAGTAGACAGCCTGTTAACCAGGCACTAAACACACTGGAGATAAGAGGAGATTATCAGACTGTTATTGTTCCAAAGGGGAGTCCTCTGTCACAGAGACCTGGCCAGGCTCAGTCAGTCAGAGAGGAAGGATGGATGGATGGATGGATGGATGGTACAGTATGTGGTGGTGGTGGTGGTGATTACTTGGGGGGAAGAGGCTCCCTCACTATCTCTTCCCTCTGTTGTAAGCATAACCTTGGAAGCGTCGCCTCGGGGACTCAGAATCAGATAAATATAGATGAGGGATATTTGACATTTGTTTTGAAAATGACACCATTGCTATTAGAATATTTTAAGTGTGGATTGATGTGTGCATGTAAATAGGTGCAAAGCAGGAGCTGTGCGTTTAATGCAATCTTATGTTAAATCATAAGAGGGTTTAACCCCTTAACATACATGTTTCTGCTTTTGTTTCCCTTTAAGTAGCTTTGTTAACGTCATCTTATTCCACAGTGTGATAGTTTCATATATAGATAAATCATGTATCAGCTGGAATCAACTCTTCATATATATCACTATATATCTACATCTATAGTTCTTTAATATATAATACACTAAAGGGAATTTACAAACCCTTGACTTCATGCTTTTATGGCTGCACCATTTCATCAAATCTACTAAAATGTAAAATCTACTAAAATGCAAAAATAATGAGTTAAAATTATATTAAAATTATATTATCATTTATATTTGTTTTTATTAATTATAGGATTACCTCACACCTTGCATCTAGATAATCTGAGATGATACAATTTGAATTCTTAATCAAATAATTTGTCCTAAAAATAACATAATTTTTCTCCTTTTTTTTTGGTAATAACGGAACAATATAAAAATGAATTTACAAGTTATAGTATGATTCCAAATTCATTTGTCAGTATTGCATATACTGTAATTAAACAGTTACAGATAAAAAGTGGTGTAATTTTTTTTTTTTTTTACTCATTATTTAAAATGACTTTATGTACTACTATATACATTATATTATATTAATTCATATTATATTTAAGTCTAGATGACAGACTGCATACAGTAAATTAAAAGCAACAGAAATAATTATGAAAACTTAAAGATGTAAATATATTTTGATATTCAGTATCAGATTATATCTAAGCATACAATTAATCATTCCTTATACATAATTTGTACCTTTACCTTACACTGAAATGTGACCCCTTTGACCTTTTATCCAGTGTTTCACTTCTGTTCACTTCCTCAGTAGATAAAAGCGAGGATGAATGGTCTCTGTGGGCATACCAAACACTGAGCATTATTTGATTCAGACTCCCCTGGGTGTTATGACTGGGAAATAATTGTACGTATTTGTATTTGTTTCTTTTTCACTGTGGTGTGCTCTGGGTAATTCTTAATACCTTCTAGAGATTATACGGTAACTCCCAAACTCCCATGATTATAATTAAGCCTGACTTGGTTATAAAATGAGCAAATAGCAATTTAGTTTTGCATCGTGTGAGGGAGCATCTCTGTGTGTTCCTCCGTGCTCTTGCGTCTCCATATATTTTACATTTCTGAATATACTTGTGACTATGCTTGAGAGTTTGAATATGCACATGCATTGTGTGTGACAGGGGAAAGTTCTGCAGAGGGAAGGCATATATATACGGGGATGTTTGGTTGGGCATGGAGACTGCTATCATCTTCCTTCTGGCAAAAAAGAAGAAGAAAAAACCCACAAACATTCCCCCATCCATTCTCTTTCTCCTCCTTATTCTCTATCTTGCTCTCACTCAGTTCAGCTTTCTCCCTCTCTCTTTCTGTATCACTTACAAAGGCAGCCGTTTCCTCCAAAATGAGGCCACGTATGGAAGGTATGCAAATGAAATCATTGCTCGTGGATTAGAATGGGACACCATATACCCTAAATCATGATTGTCAATCATGGCTGGGGATTAAGGGATATGCGCTCACAGACCTAAAAAAGCAACATTTCCCCCTCAGGCAGATCCCCATTGTGAGGAGCTCTGAGGAAGAGAGGGCTCCACAGGGGAGGAGAGCAACACTGGAGCACTAGTGCCCCCTTCTGTCTGATGTTCACCGCACCATTTCATCATCAAACAGCAGCCAGCTTGAACAGAAATAGAGGCTGGCACACACAAGCCTATTCATTTACATTCGATGTAGCCGCAGGCAAAAGCTTGATTAGACAAATGCACATGCTTTGGTGATGCAGTGTTTCATCTTCAGTGAAGGAGAGAGAGACCTCATTTGTTTCTCTGGCATGTATGCAGGCTTGGTTCAACATCAGTGGGTTAGGAGGGCCATAGGCCTTACAAACAAACAGATGTTTGTTTGCCCTGTGAGTGAATGTGTTTAGCACTGAAGTCCCTTAACCATCAGAATCAATTTGTTCTTTATACTGTCACTGTGTGATTTTAATATGTCGTGTATACAGTAGGCATTTTTATGTGTATTTGTACATCTGCCAATTTGTCATCCAGTGGGTGTATGTTGCATGATTTTAAGCATGCCTGCTACTATATTGCGATAACAATAGAAATCTGCATTTTTGCATGTTTGATTATAATTTATATTGCTGCTGCTACTACTAAAATTCTAGTCATACACATTAATAATAATAAAGGATAGTACATGTGAATAATTATAATTACAGATAGGCTTAATATGTGGTAAATCAAGACTTCATATTTCGGAAGCAGTGCAGCTCTTCACACAGAGACATGTTTAGTGGATTGTGTGTGCAGACCCTGGAGCCCTCAGCTAGAGTGCCAGTCTGTTCCTGTGGAGCAGTCAACCAGACAAACCCAGCCAAGAGAGAGCAAGGCACAGGCACCGGGCCAGGAAATAGCACTGGAAAACACTCCACTATGGCAGAGAATTAATAGTGTTCTTATAGGAAAGAAGGCGTGGGGGAGGGTGGAACAAAAAGGACAAGCACGCTATTTTTGCGTCATCATAAGGACAGTTGTGTATGATTGCCGGAATCAAGGGAGAGTTTCATTAAGCCCCATCAGACTAGAGCTTGATAATGAGAAAAGTGAGCAAAGGAGGAGAGTTGGCAGCGTTCACATCCTGCACAGTAAAGCTCCCGGCTGCCCAAGACTGAAGGTGGCGCGGCACCTGTGCCATTTTGGCCCCGGCATCGTATGGGCAGGAGGTCAAGGCCAGGGCAACATCTGCATCACATCAGTGGGCCTGGCTGTGTGCCCACATCAGGAAAGTCTCTCACAGAGAAATCCTAAAGAATAGATTTGAAAAGGACAAAGTGCTTTGGATACCCAGTTTATACACCATTCTCAACTCAACTGCACATATTCATGATTTTTACTGAAGTTAAACTGAGTTAAATAATCAAACAGTTAACAGTTGACACTGATCATATCTGTTGCATGATTTATAAATGCAGAATTTTATTATGTTTGAAGTACGAGCCAACGACATATAGCATGAGAAACCCTGATATATTCTGTATGAGGGCAACACGCTCTGCAGTGTGTCTAGTCACGATTACCTGACTAATTTTAACAGGGGGATCCTTAATACCGTCCCTGTCTCTCTGCTACAGTTAGACCACCTGAGTCATCTTTCCGATGGCGGGTAAAATACACCACCGAAATTGATACGAGCCGCCAGCACACTAAAGAGCAAATCATTATGCATCATTAGGTGAAGATTTAGTTTAAACGTGTTTAGCAGGAATTAAGCAAAGCTGTTGTTGACATGGATTGACTGCTGTAATGCTTTATTGTCAGTGCTCCAGGAGGCAGAGGGAGGGCCGGCCTAGTTGGGGTAGCAGCAATGCGCCGAAAGCAAGGATTTATGGGATGTTGGAGGACCAGCCGGGTGTGCAGAAAGAGTGGAGAGACAGGAAAGTATGGTTGATGATTTGGCAGGGGAGACAAAGGGAGGGAGATGCATGAAAAAGGGGAAACAAATGAGGGTATCTGTGGTCAGTGGAAAAGAGGATTCAGTTGCAGAATTTTGAAATTGTGTAATTGTTTTTACAGACATGAGAAGGTCCTATTTACATCCAGAGATCAGATGGTTGGTGCTATAAATGACAGACATACGGTATCTTCAAAACATTTGGGTTGGGGCCTCATTGTAGCTTTTTTTTTTTTTTAAAGCTTTGCGTAACTAAATTTAGTAACTATTACATCAACATCCTGAAGTCTTAACTTCAAGATTCCTGGATAGAGTCACTAATTCAGGGCTAATCACTGTGATATTCGGTTTTCTAGTACCTGTATGACTATGGGAAACATACTGTAGGTGCTTATTGAGTGTTATTAGTTTTATGGGAGGTGGACGAGTAAAACTCCTGCAGCCTCAACAGGAAGTAGAATCAAAGGTGGAACATGAACAACTTGTCCATGGTCAGTTCAACCACAGATACGTTTCCCTCTCCTGTCCTGTCGCCCCTGTGTTTGTATGTGTTGGCGTCTTTATGTGTCTGAATGTGTATGCAAGAGCTGCTCAAACCGACGCGTAAGAGAGGACAGTCTTATCCAGCTCTCCAGTGTTGACAGTATTACTAATCCCCTCCACCTGCTCAAACACCCACCCCAAAAACACATCCCTCCCCCTCTTCCATGTGCCTGCGCTGGGAGTCCCTGGGGCCAGGCTGCGCCTCTGCCTCCGTCTCCACACCAGTTATCGTCCCTGGCCCGGCTCCGCTCCCCCAACCCCTTCCTGCGCCGCGCACATTAATCGCCGCAAAAACAAATAGTTTTCAAATGTTTGGAAAGGACCCACTGTTTGCATCAGGGCCTAACAAAATAATTTTTACAAGCTATCCAGTTGTGATTAGGGATGAGAGAATTGAATTTATGTGGCATTGATAATATTAATATTAGCCTAATTAATTATGTTGTTTGAACTTGCACAGCACTGTGTGTACCTTCTACACAACACTAACCAGCCGGAGCTGGAACTGAGCTCTCAGGCGTCTCTATCTCCCCGGCTCTCCCCCAGTCCATGACTACTGCACACAATTCATCAACTCGTAGATATCTAATCCCCTCTGGCTCTGCTCACTTCCTGAAGTCTAAGAAAGAACTTTACTCTGGTGGCAAGAATTCCCATGAATACTTGATGACTTCTATAGAAAAAGGAAGACTGTTTCATCTCACTTTGAAAGTGACATTCGCGGAGAGAACTGGCCAAACTTTCTATTCACAGCTCCCCATTTATTAAGGATGTTCAGAAGAGGGACAATAATAAAATGCAACATATTTTTTAATGAGTCACTAATTAAGGTAAACAGCAGTACAGTGGGAGCAGCTTGGCGTAAGAGACGGTTTGAGGCATCAGGGAAATGATCGGCCTTCTTTTGTTTAGTGCAGAAGACAGTGACTGAGACCAAATAAGCCCTGTGTGAAGACGTCCCCTCTAGTTTGTTTCCTTAATCAGCAGAGGTCAACATTTCAATGTCCCCTGACCCAGAAACACTGCAGATCCAGCCAACAATGTCTTTGGACTGTGTGCGCCGCTGGATGAGCAAGTGTTGATCTGTGCAATTACAGTGACACATACTCACTGACCCATCACACTAGTCATCTTAGCCTATGAAGGGACCACCCAAACCTCCAGAGAGGTTCTCAGACCTGTTAATAGTTCAGATCACACTTCTCGGTGATGGCCTCTTGACCTCTACTTTGTGGTTAGAGGTTAAAGGTTAGAGAGGTGGTCATGTGTCTCTCTTAGCCAGACAGAGCTCTGTATCTCATGCTTGGTGGGGCTGTCTCTGTCAGGTCCCTACACTTCATTAAACGGGTAGCTGCTCCCAATACACAGTGCTACTGCAGGCCTGATGTCTGACGTTACAGCGTGATTGTTGACAGTCTCCCTTTACAGCAGCTTTAGGGTCTATTCCTGTGCACAATTGCAGCCACAGAATTTATATATTTGGCACAATCAAAAAAAAAAAAAGTTTCTTTTTACATAAGCACAAAAATCAATGTTGTCCATTTACTTATAATATGTCAGAAATTTTAGCCATGTGATTGGTGGTGGATTAGTACTTAAAAACAAATGAAATCTGAAGTCAATAGACATTTAAATTTCTTCAGCTTGGAGGAATTAACAATGAAAAAAGGTAAAATGCACATTTCCCACATTCAAGGAGCAGTAGCCTTTGTCTCCATGATGTGCAAAGCAACCCCAGTAAAGTCTGTATGCTGGGGCCAGGCCGATGCTTTCTCTGAAGCAGGAAAGGGTATCTTCAAGGTGCATCGTCTCATCAAAGCATGGGTTACTGGACGGAGGGCAGCGAGGTGTTGAGTCAGTCATTAACTGAAGTGTCGGCCCAGTCTGGCTGAACGGTAGTCCACTCTGAGCTGGACGAAGGCGTGCAGGAGGTTTCGGTCCAGATTGGTGAGCTGCTCACCTGAACAGACCTGCTTTAGGTTGTCAGGGGCAACGACCAGGAGGTTACAGAGGGCGTGGAGTGTGTCGAAGAGCTGCAGCACCAGAGGGACCTGGAGAACAGATAAGTACACTAACTTATTATACCATGTAAACTATATACAGTATACACAAGTTATTCCCTGCATACCTGCAAGGCTGTCATGACAAATGCTCTAAACTATAAATCACAGGTTTCATTGCATTGTGACTGAAGGTGCAAAACATGATGTAAACCTGTATTAATTAAATGCACCCTGTCATATCTAATATCAATATCTCTATAGCCACAGTGCTTGAAAAACATGGCCCATCTCCTCCATTCCTGCATGCACTTGTAATGTTATGCTACTATGATTGGCCAAGTAATCGATTGACAGAAAATTTATCAACAAGAATGTTTTATGACCTATTAATCATTTTAAGTAATTTATCAAATAAAAATGTCAAACATTTAAAGGTTCCAGGGTCTTCTACGTGAGGATTTGCAGCTTTTTCTGTATAATAAACTTATAAAATAATGACCTTTTAACAGCTGTTATTGGACACTGGCACCTTAAACTCTGGGAATTTGCGATGACATTTTATAGATTTATCATTTAGAAGAATTAATTTAATAATCAATGATGAAAATAATTCTTAGTTGCAGCCCTTTTGTGTGTACTGAATGTGAAAAATTACCAAACGATTAAAGGATTCACCTGAATTGACCTAACCACTTTATGTAGTAACAAACACAACAAGGGTCTTTGTTGGGGGAGCCATGTTTTGCCCTGTGACCAGTGTATCCTGGACCTCTGCCCCCCCGCTCACCCTGAAATCCTTGGCGCTTCGTCGGTATTCAGCCACGTCGCAGATGGCCAGCATGCCTCCCATTGAGCTGTAGCTGTACTGCTGTAGGTGCTCGTGGATGAGCCGGTGGAAACGAACGCCCAACTCCGTCAGCACCGTGTCCACGTTTTTCCCATCCATGGACTTCCGCACGTGCTCCACCTGTCGACTGACGTAGGCGCATACCTTGGAGCAGGCCTGCCGGGCGGGGACACACAGGGACACATGGAAAACATGCTGACAAATACCAAAGGTACTTCAAAAACGTTCAATGTTTATTCTAAGTACAAGATAAACAGAAGTAAGTGATTTGCAAGTCGCATTTGCTGATTTGTTTCACTTTGCATGTGAGCTCAGTGGTGGAAGCTGAGGCCTTGTATCTCTTACTGTAGTGTACTGGATCATGACGTTGTTCTCGTCCTCAGGCCTGAAATCAGTCTTTTTCTGCTCTGTTGCCAAGATGTGCTTCATTTGCCCCACCATGCAGTTTATTGTTCTATTAGTAGCAGAAAAACACATTAGAAAATGTTTTAAAGACCATTCATTGTGCTGTTATGGGTTTTTGTTTGCACATATGAAACACATCACACATAAGAGCAACTTATAAACATACTGACCTGTCAATTCCTGTGTCCAGTTTCACTTCCATCTGTTCAATCACCTCTTTCTTCTTGTGCAGGCACTCTGCCAACTTTGGAGATGAGCTGGAGACACAGATTATAAAAAGGTAAAATCAGAGGTCTCCCTTTCATCTAAAAATATGTGTTGATGAGAGGCAGTGGCTAGAATAACCAAATACTGTGGAATATACACGATTTTAACCTTTGACCCATAACTGACCTTATTAGAGGCATGAGCTGGTCGTTAAACTGCTTGTCAAACAAGTGGAAGATAGAGTTTGCCTGTTGAACCACGTCCAGGAAGTACAGGCTGGCATTCTTGGCATCTGATGAGGGAATCGCTGTAGATCAAAGAGAGAGCGAATAAGTCCCGACAATAAACAAAGAAGTAGGTGAAAGGATACATCAATATGATTCACAAAGGGGAGGAAAACCACTGTTGCCTGCTTGCTATAACCACAGAAATACAACGTAAAAAAACAAACATTCACAGCAATGTTTTGCTTCAGCATCAGACAGTGAAGAGAAAGCAATCAAACTGTGGGGACATCAGTGTTACATTTCTTTGATGAAGAATATACCTTATGAATTGAGCACTTGGAGATGAATAAACATGTTTAGTTCCACTGTAGCTGCCTGGAAACGATAAGCTACGAACCTCCGGTATTCAGCCACATATAGAATGAAAGGAAATGCCACAAAGGGCCACAACCTGCTGTGCATCAGCAGTAGGTGCATGTAACTTCAGCAATAGTGTATTATTTTATTTTATTTTTTTCCCTTTAGGTGTCAAAAGCAAAACAACAGTGGTGACATCACGTGTTTCAAACCGCATAATGCATCTTCAAGTTCACATTTCAAGACCAAATAAGTCACAACAGACGATGATGATATTTGCCTTCGGGTAGCCATGAGTCACTGGTAAGTACACAAATGAAAAATCCACTGCAGAATCTACATGGTGAACAATCTGTTCCAAACTCTATGGATTGTCCTTGCTAGTAGTCTGGATATGATAATCACAGGATTTTGCAGACAAATAGAAGTTGTATATATTTACCACTGACCCACTGCATTGCTTCCCAGTTGTCCATCATGTGTTCATCTAAAACATGATAACTTGTGCTGTGATTAAGGTAAGACAGTTGACTGCTGTTATCTACTGGAAATGTTCCTTTACGAGTTGACAAGGACTACCTGAATGCACCGTTAGTTTTAGACTTTTGTGGCCTGCGTCCCTCAAAGAATTCAGTTTCTGATTTGGGACACAGTGCCCCTGACTTGGGCAAAAGTGAGTAGTGTGGCACCAGTTTTATCTCCTTAACAGTAGGTCAGATCAACACACAGCAAATGCAGATTGTGGTTAGCATGAGCTGAATTGGGTGTACCTGAGAGACCAATCTCTAGGGCGTAGTCGATGTGTTCTACACACAGATGGTCAACCAGCAGCAGGAAGATTGAGAAGGCATTCTTGGGCAGGTCTGAAGGATCTGAAAGCTGTGTCAGCCCAAAACAGAAAGAAAAGAAACACTTAACTATTTTAGCCCAGCCTGATTTTCTCTCTAAAACTGCTTTTCTCAGTGGATATTTTGTTTTAGTAGCCTCACCCTGTGGCATCTCTCAAAGGCATGACGTGTCTCCTGCAGCAGGTTGACAACTAGCTCTGGGGACAGAAAGGTCTCCCCATGGGTGTCAATGATAGGGCCAAGGGGGAGGTTGGTGCGCTGTCTGATCCGCTCTTTCAGTTCTTGAATACTGTAGAAAGACACAGATGGTGATTACTTTTTTTACACCATTACTTCTTATCATTTTGTAAAACATCCCGTCCTGATGTTGGAAAAATATGTGAGATCTAAAATCTGACCTGCCGGTGCCAATTAAGCGTTTCTGGTGATTCTTGGAGTCGTAGTAGCGCTGCAGAATCATGGCACCTCGAGTGCGAAGGTATTCCCTCTCCATGTCAATGTAGCTTTCAAGGTATGAGGAGAAGATGCTCTTTATCAGCTTGGACAGGAAAGTGTGCTTGTCTGAGCCCAGGTTGAACTCTGTCAGCTTAGTGGCCAATGCTGTGGTTCTGGAACACGTGTAAAGAAAGTGTGTAAAATATAAGCATTAAGGTTACTGTGTAGACAGGAAGTGAATGAAAAAAATATGTGAACAAGAGAAAAAAAATACCTGGTGTAAAGGTCATAGAGGTTCTTGAGGTACTGTTCTACATCGGAGTGTCGAGTCTCATCCAGTTTTTCTCTAACATGGGCCTGCAGATACAAAGGTGTTAAATATTAATAAATAAGGCACATCTAAATAAAACTAAACAACTGAGAAGTAATAGCAATACCTGCAATTTGTTTTCAAAGATGTTCTGGATGAGTTTGGCCATAACGGTCTCTGGGCTGCTGAAGACCTCGCCCACCTGCTTGTTGACTCTCTGGCAGAGGACTGCAGTGTCCTCAAACACATCATTCCTCATGTAGGCCCCCTAGGGAGACAAACAATGAGTTAACCACGAGTCTGGGGATATTACTGGCCAAAAAAAGAATATTGGGTATAAGAGAAACTTTTTACACTCACTTCCTGACACTGCTTGATATAGACATCCACACAGTGTGCATAGCCCTTGAATGAAAAAACCCAGAAGTTACTTTTCTGCAAGATTACATCACAAGTGCAGATTCAAAGCAACATTTAGAGACGTAAGAAAACTTACATGTTAGAACAGTATATAAAATATGAAGCGAATGACTATCCCAATTATCAAAGACTGATGGTTAGATTAAATGTGGACTAAAACTCAAACGTAGACATCAAATATGATTCTCCCAGGTCACCTTGAAATGTAATAGAACCGCTGCCACCTCCCGCATACGTCCAATCTCACCCCTGCGCTGGGCAGCTGTGAACTCCTGGATTAACTGCCGCTCCAGGTCATGGTACTTACCTAGGTAGGAACGTAAACAAACAAAGACACAAAATAATATTAGCATTTGTAGCTAACTTCTACTGTATTTGTAATGGGGACATGAGTTTTTCCACAAACTTACTTGCAATTTTTGCCTTGACATCTGCAAATCTGTCAGGGGAAAAGATAATTAATCTTCAAGGAGACAATTACAAATTATACATTTTTAAAAGTAAATGCGTGTTTAATTTCTATAAAACATATTATGATACTGAATTAAAGACTTTTATACCCGATATATCCTGCGTTTGGCTTACACTGTGAGGAATAATCTACATCACTAATACACCACCTTCCCCTTGTTTGACAGTGCTCTTGTCTAAAGCTGCCTCCAGGATACCTGACTCACCTGTCGAATGGCAGCTCCTGGGCAATGAGATGCAGCTTCTGAATTATATCAGCAGCCTCCTTAATCTGAAGGAGAGAGAGAATGAGTGAGTGTGAGAGAGAGAGAGAGAGTCAGGTGTGGCAAAAAGAGAGCAAGAGCACGACAGGACCATGAGAGGTGGACATCCAGACAGAAAGCTGGCAGGCCGCCGGCGGTGTCTCCACTTGGGGGATCATCATTTTAGCGCTGCCCTCCTCCACCTCCCCATGTTGAACAGGGAGCTGATAACAGACAGGCTGGTCTCACCTGGGCATCGGCGGCAGCAGCAACAGCAGCAGCAGTCCTGACTTAGCAGCACATCCAACTCTATATTGGCATGCCTTTTCTGAATGGGCTGTAATCCCACAGGAGTCTAAATCGCCTTCAATAATCTGTCCGGCCAGGGATATCTGTCTTAAAAAAGGGGGCCCTGTCGAGAACCCCCCCTCCCCCCGCCCCTCCTGACATACACACTGGCTGAAAAAGCCCCAGACCTACGAAAGGCCCGCCGTCCGCAACTCCTCTGTTCCCGCAGATGCCTGCCTCAGCTAACATCATTACTCTGCTCCCGTGAGGAGGATCCAGCCTTTCTGCTCGGCGAAGGTTTTCTAAGTATCTGTCCCCCAGCTAAGATTAGCTAAATCCCATGTAAGTAATGTAGCCGTCTCCCTGCAGTCAGGGTTTAGCAGCACTTGTCTCCACGCTGGCGGCCCAGCCCTCCCTTTCAGAAGGATTAGCAAAGCCATCCCCCTTCAGCTATTCACTTGCAGCTTTCCTCTTTCCCCCTCGTCTGGAGGTATGCTCAGGAAAAAAGGAATCTGGCCAGATATTTCTGCATGCCTCTCCGGAAAACTAGCTCCATCTCCAGCTCTCGTCTCTGGGATTGACCCCCAGACTCGCTGCTCTGCATCCACTAATGATGTTGCTACGAACAGGAATTAATCTAAAGCATCCCAATCTCCCTGCTGTCACTTACAAAACTGCAAAATCAAACTTTCAGGGGTCACTTGGCTAACATCAACATAGTCCCTGTGTAGGCAGGAACTAAGTAAAAGTGTGCAAGTCATCTTCCTGCATGCATGTTATCGCCGCCCTTACATGTACCATAATGCCACAAGCTCTTTGCTGCTGTAATGCGACACAAAGCTGAGGACCAACCAAATTCTCGCTCCCAGACAACCTCCTGTAAATGCAATTAGGGTTGACATGAGCATGTTGACATCCATGCTAGTCAATCAGCCAGCTATTGTCAGACAGCAAATGACAGTTTATTAATCCAAATTAGCCGAGGGATCCAACTAAAGGGATAAACTTGACAAATTAATATGGATGGTTTACCTCATAATCCTGTTCATTCTCACCTCCAGCAGTGTCACAGCGGGGGTCCTCGTCAATGGTCACACACACACACACACACCTCCACTGAAGTGAATGGA
Source organism: Sebastolobus alascanus (assembly GCA_916701645.2). NCBI lineage: Eukaryota > Metazoa > Chordata > Actinopteri > Perciformes > Sebastidae > Sebastolobus > Sebastolobus alascanus. The sequence continues at coordinate 1,122,180 of CAKAOJ020000169.1, forward strand.
AGGAATGAATGCAGAATACTCACCTTCTCTGGGTTATTGAAGACGTCACTGCGTAGGTCCCCATCCAAAAACTCATTGAAGTAGGTCATCAGACGCTGAGCTTCCACGGCCCTCTGCCGAGGCGTGTTCACCCCCTCCAGCTGGTCGCCAAGGTGACAAACCTTGGTTGCAACATAGCTGATATGCTCATCGAGCTCCTGGAAATGCTGAAAGGCCACCTGAATTTACGAAGAGCAGAGGGAATGTAAAGAAAAGATAAAGTCGTTCTGTAATGTGATGAATAAAAAAAAAAGCTCAAAGACATTCAGCAAGGTGTGATCGGCTGCTTGACAATACAACACACCTGGTTGCTTCTTTGCAAGTCTTGCACTTTGTGGGCAAATTCCTTCGCCTCACGATGACACTGATGCTCGAGCTTCTCCACCCGCCGCTGGATCTTCTCATCCAGCTGCTTCAGCTCTTCTATGTGGTTCTCAAATTCTTCCAACAGCCTATCACAGAGGAAAAAGACTGTAGATCCAGAACTTCACAGTGGCCTAATCAACATACACTACAGGTAAAACGCACAAAAATGGTCTTACTCTGGAGGAGTAATTAGGTACCACAAGTTAAACCTGTCCCACTGACCTCACAGTTAATAGTTATAGTTAGCTACAGAATCGTGCCGGAGGCTTAATTCCTGGGTCCCCAGACTTAAGAAGCTCTGAAAACTAGCAACTTCGTCAGCTGCATTTTAAGTGCCATCAGGACTGCAGAGCAAATGTTCTAAGTCAGCACCACATTTCACAGAGAAGGAAACATCCCAAAATGATGAGTGTATAATCTCTTGACTAATTCCCTCAGCAGTGGCTACAGCTTAAAGACATCTCCCATCCCTTCCCAATAGACACTCATTCCCTGGCTGGTGACTCACAGTATGGTGGCCTCCATAGATATGTTGTCTCTGACTCTTCACTAAGAGCTTCCGAGGAGGTGGTGGCAACAGTTTTGTGGAGGACGTAGATAAGGCAGGATGGATCCACAGTATAGTTAAACTGTTATGGCATTTTTGCTTACGAGAAATAACTTGGTCCCCAAGTGTAAACATAACAACAAGCAGTGAAAATACCATCACATAGATTATGATAGATATTTCCTTTTTTTTTTCCAACCTAACCATCGAAAACACAAAATTAGCATAGAAGTGACCAAGATGAGCTTTAGTAAGTGCAGGAGGACTAACTCAGTTTTACTCTGAGTGTTTAGCAAGTTGATACTGGCATCTGCAAATAAAGAAATCTTACTTTATTTTAAAAGACTTTCAACTTAACACACATCTTATTATTTCTCAAGCATTATGTTTGCAAAGATGAAACCAAATTTTTGCTCTTAACCCCTTAAAAAGTTACAAAGAAGTGCAGACGAGGGCTGTAGTAAGAGGCAGGCTGTGGGAAAAAGCATAATATAATGTGAATAGAGATGGGTATTTTCAGTGAAAATTTGAAAGGATGAGGCGGAAATTATATAGTGGGATAGGCCAGGAAGACAGTATAGAGTCATTCTAAGAGAGTACACTGCATTAGAGATGATCAGCTGTGTTACACTGTCAGCAGACATGAGTGGAAAAGCTGCATTGCTTATTTATAAAGCTATATTACTTGCAATAGAAAACAAAGCAAGCATTTTTGAGAAATGAGATGTCAATATCATTTTAGTAATCAAGCTAAATGTACATGTAAGAAAAAAAAGGATGCAGGAGCATATTATCTGATCTCTCTATGGTAAATGTTGATTGTGTAAAAATACTCTTGATATGATTTGTTTTTAAATTAATATGAGACAGCAAAAATGTAGGGAGCCAGGTGACACACAGGCAATGATATTCACCAAATTGTCACCAAGTGAGGCTAAAACCTACAGTATGATATTCTACAGAGTTACTGACTCGTGTTCAGGGGAAGATGTGTACAGTTAATGTGAATGACAAAGCGCCTTCAGTACCTTTTGGGGTCAAATGCTTCAGCTCCTCCTTTGGAGCCTCCTCCAGGTGTCCTCCATGCCAACCTTTCGATGTACTCATCTGCATCAAAGGGCTCCTGAGGGGGGAGAGGAAGTGGTGAGTGTACTGAACATACCCTCACACAAAAACATCGGCAAAAAAAAACAGCTATTAACCCGAAATGCTAGAAGAAGAAGAAACCTACTAAAGCTACACCCTGCTATGACGTTTTACAGCATTTGTCTTGCTTTCACTGCACACTAACAGCCAATAACATTAACGTTACCCCGAATTAACTCAAATAAACTATCATTTCCCCTATTCTGTCTAGTTTACGACAGCAGTGTGGGTCATAATTGATCCTCTGCGCACTCAGGATGAATGACTCAGAACCGTTAAACTACCGTTAATGATAGTTAGCAGCCCAGCTAGCCTGACAGCTAACACAGCAGTCATTTTACCTCGAACAGCTGAGCAGTGGTCGCCATGTTCCAGATTCAGCTGGCAGCGAAGTGAAATGCAATTTAGAAGAAAGAGCTCAGAGTCGGCAATACCGCCGACTTCCACATGGATTTGCTGATTTCGTACAGTTTTTGCCCCTTTGTTGACAGCTAGCTGGTTAGCAGTGCAGCTTCCTGTATGGGTTGGAGAAGGGTGGGAACAGCTGCTCGCGAGTGCGCATGCGCGAGTGTCCCGTGATTGGTTGTTATTGACACATGACGCAGCAGCAGGAAGTAAGTTGCTGCGTGAGTCAAATGCATACAGCGAGGAACATTTGCTGCACGATAAAATGCGAATATTAACATCGAAGTCACAGAACAGTCTGTAAATTGAAGACTTCAGTGCAGCCGGACAAATGAGTGTGCGTGCTTTGTGGATTGTTTCTCACGAGAAGGGAGACAATGTGTCGATACGCTTTGCAAGGTATGTATATGAGTTAAAGTGGCAGTAGGCAACAATTTTTTGGCATAATTTGGCAAAAATTCCATAATAACCTTTCAGCATATTGTAATTCAAGTGGTCTGAGAGAAAACTAGACTTCTGCTCCTCCTCATGGCTCTGTTTTCAGGCTTTAGAAAAATCTAGCAGGTGACGGCAGATTTTGATCAATCACAGGTCATTTCAGAGAGAGAGAGCGTTCCTATTGGCTGTGCTCCGGTCATGTGACCAGAACTTGGCTTCCTTCAACAGATTTTAAAATGGCGGCTGCCTCGCAAACTTTCTCATTTTACAGCTAAACAGTAACTCCAAGATGATTCTGAAAACACTTGAGGTGAGAAATAGTCATTACAGTAACAGAATATTGATTCATATTTGATCAGCGCTGCCTAGGAGCACCGGAGGACACAGTAGGGCACAGAGGAACATGATTTTTTTTCAGATTACCTGTTTCATGTACTACTGTCACGCTATAGCGGCCGTTTTCTGAAAATAACTTTTTTAAATCATATTTGCGCCAATATCGCGCACTGAAGCTTTAACGTTATAATGGCGCTCATGTTCCTGTTTACAATAGTGTAGAAGACCGTAGCAGCACTCTTATCTCGTAAAAGCTCTGCTGTGACACTGCTTGCAGCCTACAGTGTTTTGTAATGTCTTGTGTCCCCCCCCCCACAGGAGGTTTGCTACTGTGGAGCACCGTGCAAAGAGCCTGGCTGGTTCCTCATATATAGCAGTCCCAGAAGACAACACTGTGCTGCACCTCCTGCTCACTGAGTTGGGGCTTTCAGACTCGGACAGGTCCTATGTAGCTCTCAGAGATGATTGCCTTCATCGTCAGCGATCACCAGCCCTGGAGCTGTGTGTTGATGGTCCTGGAAAGGGAACACTTTGGCCAGTGGTGGCCATCTCACATGGGCCTCTTACCCTAGCTTGCCTGCCTTTAGTGGATGCCCCTGCTGAGCCCCGGCCACCCCTTGCCAGCCTGCTGTCTGTCTCCCAGGGCCTCACACTCTTGGCAGGTCTGCAGACTTTTCTTCTTGGCTCTGGGGGTAAGCCTGATAGCGAGGGGCTGGCCTCTCGCCTGGCGATGCTGCCCTCTATACTCTTGCAGGTTTGTCCACTTGGCACACCCCTGGATGTGCCACTTCTGGGTGCACCTGCTACACCCACAGTGCCCACTCCTGTTGGGAACCAGAAGCAGCCAGCCTGGAAGACGGGGCTCCACCGCGGTCGAGCTGTGGTGAACGTAGCGCTGATAGAAACAGTGCGCTCCATGCAGTATGGTAACCAGAGCAGACAGGACCTGTGGGATGTGTATGGCACTGTGACATGCAAAGTAAGATCACAGTGAAGCAAAGCAAGTAATGTTATAACTTTTGTTTCCATTCTTCTCCTTCATTCTACCTTTTTGTCTTTCTGTCAACAGTGTGAAGTTGAAGGGGTGCTCCCAAATGTGACAGTGACCCTCACTTTGCCACCAAATGGTTCTCCACTACAGGACATCTTGGTCCATCCTTGTGTCACCTCACTGGATTCTAGTATCCTGACTGCCAGCAGCGTGGATAACTGTGATGGCTCGGCTTTCTCTGGGCCATATAAGTTCCCCTTCTCTCCTCCTCTGGAGCCGTTCAGACTATGCAGTTATACATCTCAGGTATAAAGCATACATACTAGCATACTTCTAATCCCACGCATTAGTGTTAATGTCACAAATGATTCCTGCCATTTTTCATTAGGTCCCTGTTCCCCCTATCCTCGGTTCGTATCAACTGAGGGAAGAAGAGAACCAGCTGCGTGTGTCAGCAACCCTCAAACTTCACGAGAGTGTGAAGAACTGCTTTGAGTACTGTGAAGCACACTTGCCATTCTTTAACAGGTACACAGCACAAGAGAATATAATCTTTTAGACCTGAGCACCTTCTTTGAGGGTAAATTGTCATCCTGATATCCAATCAGAAATTAAGTTCTCTTTTTTAACAGTGTAGGATTAGTGTTTACAAGATTAAGAAATCTGTTTTGTGTCAAACTAAATACATGAAGTTCTATAAGAGGCCATTCTGTTTTAGCGCCTGAGAATAATAAATTATAGATATAGAAGTTGGATAATTAACAAATCTAATTAAAAGTACGTAAAAAATATTTTTATTAACTACTAAAAGACAAATTTCCTAGCTATGCAGGCAAAGTAATGTAAAAATAATTCCAACTGGCAATCAAATAAAAGCAGCAATGAGATAATTTGTTTTTAAAAACATTAGAAACACCACTTATTACACTAGTGGCATATTATTGATTTTATCTATTGCTTAAACATTTTCTCCCATAATTCATAACTGTTTAATGGTCTCTCGCATGGGCCTTTGTAGGGCTGACCCGAATGCTTTGAAGCTTCGACCGTTGCCACGGTAATCGACCTCCAAATCAGTATTAGAATGCTTCGTTTTTGTTAGTTTTTTTATATAGGTATACTATGTAATAATAATAATAAACAAATTCCAAAATAGCCCATGAAATAAGGAAAAATCACACAACATTATTCATTATTCATATTCAACATTAATTATTATTAGTTATTCTCAGACGATTATTGCTGTTTGTTGTGTGTAGAGGTGCATTTGTGTACAGTAGTGTAGCAGCGGTGCTGTCCCGGGCACTGAAAAGGTGGAGATGGAGACAGACAGACAGTAGAAAATGTCAGCCTGCTGCGTTGCGCTGTGAAGCTTCGAATACCTAACAAAAAATGATATTCGGGTCAGCCCTAGGCCTTTGTATAATATGGAACAGAGCCGTCCTGCACCCTTATTTAAACTGCACAGTTTTCTTTGCAAAACACCTGCACTGGTCTCATTACAGTGCACTAAATAACTCGCCTTAGCTGAATAAATGAGTAAACCTAATTACCTAATCTACAAGTCTCAAACTCAACTCTATCATGTGCAACCATGTGATGAAATACTCCTCTCACACAATTAGTAGAAATTTCCAAGAAGTGTTGCACTAAATACCCTTAAAAAACAGTTCTTACATTAAATACACTTACAGTATATTGTACCTGTGGTTTTTTCTTGTAGAGCAGATCGGATAAAACTCTCTCGTTTTAAAAATGACCCATCCAGATAAACAGTTCTCCTGCGTCAAATCTATTTTCATTAATTGCCTCTCTGTTCATTAAAGTGGTTGAACCCAGTCATTTTAATCAGTATGTTTGCACTAACATCTGCATGTGGGCTCTGCGTCTTGTGCAGGGATCAGATGGGTGTTGTGGATGTGAAGGTGAACTCTGGACAACTGGACGTTTCAAAGGAGAAGAACCTGCTGGTCTGGGGTCTGGGTAGGCACTGTGCTCCTGAGCATCAATGTTAAAAAACCCTTTAATGCAGCTGTATATTTGAAGAATAAACTAATGAGTAGATTTCCCCCTGATATTTAGGACAAAAGTTCCCTAAATCTCGTGAGGTCACAATGGAGGGAAAGATCAGCTTTTCTGGGCCTACACCAGGACCTACTGACCCCCTTTGCACAGAGCTTACAGCCTATATCAAAGTAAGTTAATATGTGTGGTGATAATCAGAAGCCTGATTAGCCTGATTGAAAGATTTGTGATTCATGATCCAGTTTGTTTATTTACACCTACAGCATGTTGCAGCAATGTTTAAACAGCTAATGGGATAAGGTCAAATGGATAAGGGATCTATTAACATATAATCATTAGGTTGTAAAGTGATTAACACTCCCACCATTATCTTCACAGTTGTATTTCAAAGTGCCTGACATGACGCTCTCTGGGTGCTGTGTGGACCAGCATTCAGTGCAGGTTTATTCCTCTGCCAAACCACGGATTATAACATGTAAGCTTACAATAGTTTTTGTATAAGAAATTTCAGTTGTATGCTTGTTTTCTGAAACAAAAAAATGGTCTGTCTGTCTTATTTTCAGCCAGAGAACTTCAATCCAAAGAGTACTTCATATGGAATTCAACAGGAACGGCTCCGGTATCCTCTGGGCAGATGATGCTGTAGCATGGATACATTGAGAGCAGCTCGGTGGAAAGTGCTCAGTTCACTATACTGTAACAGAACTGTCAAGCGCATACTGTACAGTGATCCAGACTGGATGTGTGACCCCATAAAAGTTTTTACTATCCTGTTGTTACTGCAGAGCTCACAAATGATAGAAAATGTATATAGCAGTCAAAATAATAAGTATATTTTATATGTTATTGATTATTTACATGTTAAAGACTGAATAATATTGCTTTCATTCAGTACAGTTCACAATGTGCAAACTTTGACTGGCAGAAGTATTGATTTTGATGATGGATGGATACTTAAAAAAAAAAACCTGCCCCTGTAGTTAAACTTCTTTTATCCCCCAACCTTCACCCTCCCTCAAATTTATCCCATTGCAGACACAAGGGCCACCCCTCGCTCTGACAGTCCCACTTCAGTGACTCTCCATCAGCCGGATAATTAGCAGCTGGGGCCTTGTCATCAGCTGTTGTGGGCCTGGAGGAGAGGGGCGGCTGGGCTGTGAAAGGCCAGGCTGCTCTGGCCAGTGTCTTGGCTACAAAAGGCTCCTCTTTTAGGGCTGGCAGGAGTCCTTGCCCCCTCCACAAATCACTCCACCACCCCTTTTGACCCCATCCCCGCCCTGTCAACTAGTGGCTAGTTCAAACACTCAACCTCTCCAGCCAGACTGTGATTGAGCGCTGACCCTCTGGCCCTCTGAGACTTTAAAGCAGCCGGTCCCATTCAGCGAGCAGGACCTGCCTAATTGGTGAAAAAGTCACAAGGATGGAAGTGGTTGGGTCGCCTCTTGAGGTTGTGTAGGTGCTTTAACTTAATTAATGTAGAACTTTAAGTATTTGATCTTTATTGTTGTAACACAAGTGTCATAGACATCCTTTTACAATCAATACATAATTATAAAGAAATTAGTTAAAGAGGGGAATGTAGTTCCAGATGTTTCTCACTGTTTACTATTATTTTACCTGAACTATGATGGGTTTCATTCTACTATGCAAGCTCCACCTCAGTGTATTAAGTTAAATGAATAACCAGCCGATGAAGGGTTAAACCAGAGGAGATTGTGCCCCACTATTCCACAGCAGCCAGACTCCTCTGAGTGCCCTCATTGTCTGCTGTTGGCCTCTTGTGCCCCTTGCTGGTCCAAATGCTACATTCTCACGTGGATTTCCACTCAAAAGGCTGACCATGACCAATCCTCTGTCAATTGGAACCAATTGCTCACACGGCATCCTTCACCTTCTTTTTATGTAGCGGTACGGAGTGGCAGACACCGAGACCTCTCGGCTCTCCCCCTCCACGATGATTTGGCTTTAAGGCCCAGTGTGTGTGGCTAGCGAACTGGAAAAGGAGAAGTTTTTTGAATAGTTGGGCCACTCTAAATCTCCTCAGTATCCCAATATGTGGTCAGTCTGGCTCCTCGAGTCTGCAGTCAGTGGCCTCTCACTGGCAGACTTTGCTTTGTTGATTGAATGGCTTGCTAAGTAGATGGACTAGTTTTAATGTGTTGCTCTGCTCCAGTGCCTTCAGCTCATACCTTTGGGTCTTTAATTCTACAGTGTTTTTCAGAATCATTAATTTTTTATTTATTTTATAATTGTTTACTCTTGGATACACGTATACAGGAACACTTTTGTACAATAATCATCAAAATAACACAGGCCAAAATAAATATGTGGAAGTAAAGTAGCAGTGTGGATTGTCATACATCATGTTAATATATCACAAGGATGCATAGCCTTAAAGACTCAAAATGATCTTTCATACTAAAAAGTTTTTATATCAAAACATTAACTACCTTATTACTAACTGTACTAACTGTTATCCACTTAACTGTGGGAGTTTACCTCACTGTGTCCCTCAGCCCAATAATGACACCCAGTGGTAGAGTACAATAAGGTTCATGTTAGACCTTTTATTTCTTTAATACAGTTTAATGCTTATTTCATCTATTGAAATAGTTCCACTCAACCACTGCCAGATAATCTGTGCTTGTTTAATTCCCGCCCAGCCCCCTGCTGTGCGATGTGATCCCAGCAATGTTCATCTAACGCACCATGCCTGAGGACCAGGCTTTTGTCGGCCACTGTGGCCCCAGGTGTTTGGTAGGAGTCCAGATCCTCTCAGCCTCTCTAAACCCGCTAAGAGCCGGCCTCAGGGAGACCACTTGAAGAATGATGGTGCAATTAGCAGTTTCCTATTTTCAGTCTAATTATTGTTCAAGAGCCACAGATCTTTTCAAATAATGGGATATCTTTATACTGAGGGATTCTTTTGTGCTAATTTCTATAACAAATGCCTAATAATAGAGCAGAAGGTTCAAAGCTGGCTGATTTGAATCCCAACTCTTTCAACTAAATATAAATTGTTGGATGTTTGCTATCAATACTATAGTGAGGCTAAATGAGCCTCAGACTCACTGTCTCGAGTGTTCTCACTGCTTTCACCTGTAGAGGGCATCATACACTCAGCCAAGTAGGAAGAATCCCCAGAACATCAAGAGTTTTGTTTGTATTGCAAGTTGGTTGACTAAGTGTTTTTAGTCCAGTTTATTGTCCCAGATCCCTCATGCACCTCTTATCCTCGCTGTCTGACAGCTTCTGGCAGACTCAGGCCACAACCAACTATCCCTCTGTGTTTTTCCCCTTTCTTCTATTTCCCTTTCAGTTCTCCATGATAATTTTTTGTCTAAAGACAGTCCTCTGTGTTAAGTTTGATGTTCTCTTTCCTCTCTGTTTCTGGGAGCTTGTACTCGATGTGTCAGGATCCCGTCTGCTCCTCTGCACAGGAGCGGTTTGTTTGGCTGGTTACGCTGTTTCTCTTCACAGAGGTGAGGCAGAGATTTTGGGTCCAGAAGGCAGCTGGAGTCCAGACTTTCTCCTGTGGTCTCATCCCAGAAGATGTCCCTCTCTGTGGGCCTTCGCACAAGTTTCAGCCTCTGGATGCCTTCTGTACCTCCAACTAGAGAGCCAAATGAGATGACGTTGGAATCAGTACATTCAGGTATGTTTTTTTGTATCAAGCTTGCTTGTTAGATTAATAATTTGCAGTCTTACCATTAACTGAGTAGACAACCTTATGTCTTCTTTGCTCTCTGGCTTGTCGGAGGTGAGCTCGCCGATGCTGATGAGCCTGTTGAGTGAGAGCTGTCTGGGCCTCCAGGAATCCTCCCTAGAAAGACCAGAGCCAAGAAACCAGAGGGGGCAAGTAACTAAGTACATTTACTGTACTTAAAGCACAATTTTGAGGTACTTGTACTTCACTTGAGTGTTTCCATTTTATGTTACTCTTTACTTCTACTTCACTAGGCTATATTTCAGAGGGAGATATTGTACTCCACTACTTGACAGTTGCAGTTACTGGTAATTTTTCATATTTAGATTTTACATTAAAAACACTTGACAAGCTTATAAAATACAATGCATTGTTATAGATTAAACTAGTACTCAACCTTTTTGGCTTCTGTACCCTTACAAAAACAGCATTGTCTAATGCCCTCGTCAAGTTTCAGATGTCTTTCAGTTTTAAGCAGGTCAACAAAAGCGATTTTATATTACACATATGTACTTTTACTTAAGTAGGATTTTGAATGCAGGACAAAAATATTTATATGTTGTTGTATTGGCATTTTTACTTAAGGATCTGACTACTTATTCCACCACTGCAAGAAAAACACATATACACATACAGTAAATTACAATGCATTCTTTATGGGATTTGTAGTTTAGTAAACATATTCCATAAGGACAGACGTGGATGTAAAGCAAACCATTGTGACTGTCAAGTTTATACTTTTCTTTGTGTTTAGGAACGTGTATCTAATAGTGGGGGCTTTTCTGTTCCCTGTACCCTGAAAATAGATCCCATTGAGGGCAGTCATGGCTGTAGACCACCCTACTTTCCACTCCACCAACACTTTAATCAGATCCACTGGGACTGGAAGAGCCCTACTCGCAGCTGTCTCTCTCTCTCTTCTCCCGATTTCTTTCCCCCCATCTTTCGTAAGCACTGCTGCACACTTTAATTTTACCTCAATATAAAAAGGCATGATCTGAATTATTGATGTTATAGATGCACTTCAGCTCTTCTGTACTTTGTCAAGATGCTTTACCTGAATCATTCTGCCGGTGCCAGAGTGTCCTGTCTGGCCGATTGTAGAAAACAGGTGGACACCCCCATCTCTGCAGTCCCTGCCCTACAACAAACATCAAATCCTTATTGGGTTTTGACATGGCATGGGGGCAGTGACGCTGGGACAGTTTCTTTTTTTTTTATTACCATGGCACTTTGATTGGCAGTGCTTGTGTGGCCAATTTGAAGGACCAGTGGGTGCAGTGCCTGAGGAGAGATAATGATGGCATGTCTGGGTAAAACCCACAACCAGTCAGGAACAATAATGCAAAATTTTGTCTGCCAGAGTCTCAGCACAGGATTGAACAGATGGGAAATATCTCATATGAATCAGGAAACAATAAAACTATATTAGACAGCTGATTTTGCCGTGCTAACCTGGGGTGTTCGGGGTGGATGGGAGTGTATTATGCTTGAATTGTTACTTTGCTTTGGTGGGAGGTTTCCTGCAAAGCATGGTTCTTACAGCTCACACATGCACATGTTATCTAGTATCAGAATCAGTATCACAACACAGAATGGTAAGTACAAAAATGATAAAAGCCTGAGTGTGAATGAAACATTAGAGCCAGGAGACTTACTAACCTGAGAGTGTGGAAAGAGTTATTTCCTGTCTCAGTGGAGGTAAGATTGTCTTCTTCTTTCCCAGAGATGCTGACGGCTGCTCCACAGTGACCGGCAGAGCAGGGAGGGTCCATTGTGGTTCTGGCTGCACCCCCTCTTCTTGCAGGCTATTACATGGAGCTACCTTACGCAGCCTGGGTCTGGAGCCTGTGGAGCCCATTGTCTCACTCCGTGTCCTACGGCTGTCAAGCTGAAATACTAAATTCTACTCTAGTACAAGTGAAATATGACAAAAGTTCAAAGTTAGTGTATCTTTCTTCAAGTTTAGTGTTAATTACAGTTACTAATCTCACCTTTTTTAATGTCTTCTATCAGACAGGTTTTGCTTTAGGTTCTGTCACTGTAGGTCCACTGGTTTTACTGACATTTCCTATGAAATTGTGATTACAAACTTTGTCAATTACAGAATGACTTCCCGTTTAAAATGGACTCTCTAACTCGCCCCATTTCTTCCAGCTGCTTCCAAACAAACCTGGTGGTCTTTGCGATTGTCCCGAAGCATCTCTGTCTGGTGCCAAAATACAAACGTAAAAAACACTTGTGGTAGTGTACTTCATCTCTGCCTTCATTATAATGAGCTAGGTTTCTATGGCAACTCTCCCTACAGGTTACTTTGTAACTCATATGTTAATGCTTGAAAGAACCTGTTATTTCCCAGCACCCTTTCCATGTAGGAAAGCCCAGAGGGGTGAGGAGAGAGAGACACTTTCTTTGGGAAATTGTTAACTGGCTGAAAAATCTGATTCATGAGTAATCATGAGAGACCACTGGAGGAATACAAACACTGTCACAAAGGTGGGTCATATTAGGCTGCATGTCAGGTAGTAGTTTTATCAGCCCCTTACAGTATTGTACTTCATATCACTGCTGGAGCTTAAAAATATGACCTCTGTTCTGTTCTTCTGTTAGTATAGTTTGTATGTGTTTGGTGCATAGACTGTAGGCTATATATAGATGGATGACGTGTCTCTAATTAAAACCAACTTATCAGAAAAATTAACACTTGAACATACATCAGAGTGATAAGAACTGCCTATTATGACAGAAATCATCTTTGGGAAAAATTGATTTGACGTGTGCTTACTTACTTTTTAGTTTGGCCCATTTCCCTTCCACTAACATGGAGGAGGCGGGCTTTATGACCTATACAGCAGCCAGCCACCAGGGGGCGATAGAGATGTTTTGGCTTTACTTTTGGGGAGCTGTCATATGTCCATCTTAATATACAGTCTATTGTTTAGTAATCTAGATTATGAGGTGCTTATTTTCAAAACTGCTCCCCTTTATATAGCCCGTTACATTATTTTGGTTAGTGTAGTGGCCATTTGTCGAAAAAATCAAAATCAAACTTAAATCAACGGGCCACTGACGCACCATGGGTATGTGATTTACGCAGGCAAAAGAGTTCATGTTTTTCTGATGGTTTATTTATCCACAAAAAAAGCAAGCAAACGAAGCACACAGAAAACATTGATGTCCTGCCTCTCTTGTTCTGTTAAAAAAAACATAAACTGACCCTGGTGCATGCTGGTCCTACCTGCCTACCTACCTATATAACTCTGGGTGCCCACAGTTTTACCCAATTTATAAACAAAAGAAAACAAAATACTGATTACGAAAAAATCTAAAAAAAAATAGTTAAATAACTAGCAAAAGAAAACACTATCAAAAATCAAGTCTCGGGCGCCCCGCTAGCTCAGCTGGTGTGCGGGCGCCCATAAGGCTGTGTCCCGCGGTAGGCCCGGGTTCGAATCCAACCTGTGGCCATTTCCGCATGTCGCCCCCCTCTCTCTCCCCCTTTCTAGACTATCCATTGTCCTATAAATAAAGGCATAAAAGCTCCAAAAAATAATCTTCAAAAAAAAAAAAAATCAAGTCTAAATAAAGTAAACATCTAGAATAATAAATCAAACAATACTACTTATTATTAGTAAAACAGCAACAAAATCTAACAACAAATAAATAGCTAATACAGTTAGTAGCAAGCAGCATGCGTGGCTCAAGGGTCGTGGCGCATTCTGTCTGGTATATTTCTTTCGCCTCTGAAACGCACTGCATATGCGCACATGGTCATTCTAAGCGGTAGCTCAACACCAGCAATGTCGATCTATTGGTCGGTCAATCCATTACTTTGGTCCAGATTGAAATATCCCAACAACTTTTGGATGGATTGCGGTACACAGCTGCACACAATGAATTGTCCCCGTAGAGATATATCTACTGACTGGTAATCCCCTGTATTTTCTTCTTGCTCAAAATATATGTTTGTCAAATACTTCGGTTTATGACCAAATGGCTGCAAAACTAATGACATTCCCATCAGCCACAGCTGCACTGGATTTAGTGCTAATTAGCAAACGTTTGCATGCTAACACGCTAAACAAATAACATTCACGTTATAGGCTTAAGCAGCAGCATGTTAGCATTGTGAGCAATAAGCATGGTGACGTGAATATTAAGCTTAAAGCTGTGTCTCAGTAACGTTACAGTCTGACAGCAGCTGGCATGTAGACTAGTCTTGTTTAGTATTTTATGATAGTAAACTGAATAACTTTGGGTTTAAAACATTGGTCAGACAAAACAAGCAATTTAATTATGTCAGCTTGGATTCTGGGAAATAGTGATTCTTTTCTGACATTTTAGCATACTTACACGCTATACTAAGGTAGATACCTGAACATCAACATGCTTGCATTATGAGCTTGTTACCATGCTGACGTCAGCATTTAGGGTAAAGCACAGCCTCACACTATCTCATGTTACTTTAAAGTGTTGATTGCTGGCCCTTTTTAGCAAATGATGCTGATTGGCATTCAACCTGAAATGTAATCTCTATAAACAGATTCTGCATTCACATGTAGATTAGATCTGTAGTCAGACCGGAAGCCCATGGGTTCCCAGATAGCCTGTTATATGACCAGACCTAGCAGCATTTTGTAATTCTTTGTAATTTCTGCCTTTTCATATTTTGATGATGTTCTGCCTGTCCCATATCTACATATCCAATAAGAATGTGTACAGAAATCTGTTATTGTGGCTGTATTTTACATCCACCCCTCTCTGATTAATGTGTCTATATTTTTTTAATTCAAAGGTGGGGGAACACAGTTATACAGGCATAAATCTTCAAAAGGACTTTAGTTTTTCTGATACCCCTACCTGAGGTAGAACAAAACATGACCATGTTTTTTCATAAATTTGATGATGATGGTTGTAACAAAAATATTTTATACAGCAAAATACAGCAAAAACGAATGAAATTGATCAATATATTGATATTGCCCTGATATTTGCCTTACACCTCAAAGCAATATGAATATCAAAATATGTATTTATTACAAAACTAAAACCTAGAGGCTTTTAAATACAAAGTTGTCATAGGTGAAAATTTCACACATAGACCTTTTTAAAAGAAAATTACTTTTACTTAAGGCAATATATGATGGTATGTTGGTACGGTGTAGACCATCACATTGATTAAGAAACTTTGTATAAAAACAATAATAGTGGTGCAGTAAAGCAAAATGTGTAAAGTGAGGAGTACAATTTGATAATGATGTTGACAAAATATTTGTCTTCTTTGTTGGTTTTCAGAGAAAAGACACAAGGTGTTGGGGGAGGAACAGCAAACTGAATGGAGACGAGGACATCAGAAGCAGCTCTGCCGCTTCCTAAACGAGATCTAAGACAAGCAGAGGTTGCTGGACAAATTCAGAGTAAGGAAACACCCGTAAAGCAAAATATTGTCTTAATACTTTGATTATTGTTTCAGTAAGTATAGTATGCCATAAAAATGTCATAATATAGTATGTCATGAAAAAGTCATAGTATAGTATATCATACAAAATATAGTATATTATGCCATAAAAATGTCATTAAAAATATCATAGTATTGTATGTCATTACAAGTCATAGTATAGTATGCCATAAAAAATGCCATTCAATTTTCATAGTATAGTATGTCAAAAAAAGCTGTCATAATATAGTATGTCATAGTATGGTATGTCACAAAAATATCATAAAAATGTCATAGTATAGTATACCAAAAAAAATGAAATGAAATACTATGCCATAAAAATGTTGTTAAAGTGGAATAGTGTAGTGTGCCTAAAAAAATCTTAATAGCAAATGTCATAAAAAGTCATAATATAGTATGCCAAAATAAAATGTAATGATATAGACGGGTTTCTTGTATACATAAAACAATAACATTTCTGGGTGCGTGCACATTCAGGGGGCAAAACTGCTTTGGCAGTATCGACGTAGATAGCGCATTGTTTGTAAATTCTTGTTGACCATACTAGACCCCTGCAGAGTCCGACCACCAGATACCATTATCATATGACATATTAGTATGAGATTTGTTTATTATTATCACCTGTTATGAAATGGGTAATGTTAGATCAGACATAAGTGTGATTTGACTTGGGGGACCAGGGTCTGTTTGGTTGGCACTCCGGTCGGAGTTCAAGTTACGTGAGCCCCTCTTGATGGCCGCTGCCAGACACATTTTCCTTAGCGATTCCTCAACAGGGTATAACGTTAAAATAAAACTGGAGACTTGGATTTTGGTCTTGTTATTATTAGTACAACCAGTCACACAGCAGCTCTTTGTATGTCAGGCAGGTGAACATTAACATTAGACTTCTGACGGCTCTCTATTAAATAGCGTGTTGCTGGTTGCTAGATGACGTTAGTTGTTAACCTCAGTCGGAAACTTAACACCAAATAACCAATTAAAATTTAAACTAACGTTAGCCAATGTTAGCTTCCACGTACGCTTGTTGTTGTGACAGCGGGGGAGGAGGAGTGGCTGCCCAGTAGACTACCAGATGTTTTCCCCTCCAAAATGTAATGTTACGGCATACCGGAGTGAGCTTTCTCCACCATAGTGTGATGCGTAACGTTACTACAATTATGCCGTAACAAAGTCTTGCATTATTTTAAGTTTTAAAGGGACTATATGTAACTTATCACGCGTATATAGTATGCCATAAATATGTAATAATAGTTGTGCCATAAAAATGACCTAAACAATGTCATAGTATAGAATGTCAAAACTGTCCTAAAAAAGTCATTGAATAGTATATTCAAAAATGTCATGAAAAAGTCATAGTATAGTATGTCAAAAATGTCATGAAAAAGTGATAGTATAGTGTGTCAAAATATTTCATGAAAAAAAGTCATAGTATAGTATGCCAATTAAATGTCATAAAAAATCATAGAAAAATAGGAAAGTATGCCATGAAAATATCATAAAATATAAAACTATCATACTGTAGTATGTCATAAAAATATCAAATATCACAGTATAGTATGCCATAAAATGTAAAAAATAAATACCATAGTAGAGTATGTTGAAAAATGTCATAGTATGATAAAAAAAAGGTCATGAGTAGTTATAGTATAGTATGTCGAAAAATATAATGAAAACAGACATTTTATAGTATGTTCAAAAGTGTCATAAAAAAAGACATAGTATAGAATGTCAAAAAGTGTCATAAAAAAGGCATAGTATAGTATGTTGAAATAAGTCAAAGTACAATTTAATAATATACTTTGCCATACAAATGTCAGAAAAAAAGTTATAGCATAGAATGCCATAAAGTGTCAAAGAATATTATCAATGATAGTATAGTATGTCATAAAAATGCCCAAAAATATGATGAGATGTCATATAAAAAAAAGTCATAATAGTGTCAAAAATGTCATGAAAAAAGTCATAGTATAATGTAATAATATACATTGCCATAAAAATGTCATAAAAAAAGTTACAGTATAGTATGCCATGAAATGTCATAAAAATGACAGTATAGTATGTCAAAGATGTCATGAAGTCAGTATAGAGTCACAGTATAGTATGTCGAAAAATTTCAAACTCATTCTATAGTACATTGAAAAATGTAATGAAAAAGTCATGGTATAATATGCCAAAAAAATTTAATAATATACTATGCCATAAAACGTCATAGTATAGTACAAAGAAAAAAGGCATTAGTATGTTCAAAATGTCAAGAAAAAAGTCATGGTATAATATGGCAAAAAAATATAATAATATACTCTGCCATAAAAAGTCATAGTATAGTACAAAGAAAAATGTCATTAGTATGTTCAAAATGTCAAGAAAAGAATCATAGTATAGTATAATGTAATAATATACTTTGCCATAAAAATAGCATAGTATAGTAAGCCATAAAATATATAAAAATATGATAGTATAGTATGTCGAAAAATGTCATAGAAAAAAAGCCAGGTCCAGAACACCACCAGGGAGGTGGACAAGGGGTATGAGACGTGTGTCTCCTCCCATTGTTTGAGAGAGATAGGAGGGGGTTATGGAACAAAAAAAACATATAGAAACCAAATTTTAATAATTTTGTATTAATTATAATATATATATATATATATATATATATATATATATATATATATATATATATATTTTTTTTTTTATTGAAAATAAAGCCGCCATGACACCTCTGAGTACATTCATAAGTAGAAGACAAAGATGTAGATGAAGTGAGTGAAGAAACTCAGTCATCCTCAGTTTTGGTCCAGAAACTCTGCACTAATCTGGGGGAAGAGAAGGATGACATAAGAATTTGCATAACATTATTCGACATACTCGACTATGACTTTTTCATCGCTTTTTTCGACATTATATACAATGACTTTTTTGCAACATACTATACTGTGACTTTTTTTTTTTTTTTGGACAAACTATACTATGACCTTTTTATTTTTTCAACATACTATACTATGGCTTTTTAAATTTTTTTAAATCATAGTAATATGTCGAAAAAACGTTTTTTTGTGAAATTATCGACATACTATACTATGACTTTCCTTTCGTGAAATTTCCGAAATACTGTACAATACTATGACTTTTTTTTCATAAAATTTTCGACATACTATACTACGACTTTTTTTTCGTGAAATTTCCGACATACTGTACAATACTATGACTTTTTTTTCATGAAAATGTCGACATACAATACTGACGTTTTTTGTGTGAAATTATCGACATACTATACTATGACTTTTCTTTCATAAAATTTTCGACATATTATACTATGACTTTTTTTTCATGAAGTTTTCGTCATCCAATACTATAACTTTTTTTTCATAAAATTTTCTACATCCAATACTATGAATTTTTTTCCGTAAAATTATCAACATACAATACAATTACTTTTTTTCGGGAAATTTTCGACATACTATACTATGACTTTTTTTCATAAAATTTTCGACATACTATACTATGATTCTTTTATTCATAAAATTTTCGACATACTATACACTGACTTTTTTCACATAAAATTTTAGACATACTATAGTATGACTTTTTTTTCATGAAAATTTTCGAAATTCTGAACTAATGACTTTTTTTCCCCACAAAATTAATCGACAGACTATACTAAGCCTTTTTCATAAAATTTTTTGACATACTATACTATGACTTTTTTTCATGAAAATTTTCGACATTCTAAACTATGAGTTTTTTTTCCACAAAATGAATCGACAGACTATACTAAGCCTTTTTTCATGAAAATTTTCGACATTCTATACAATGACATTTTTTCCCGAAAATTTTCGACATACTATAGTATGACTTTTTTTTCATGAAAATTTTCGACATTCTAAACTGAGGTTTTTTTCCCCACAAAATGAATCGACAGACTATACTAAGCCTTTTTTCATGAAAATTTTCGACATTCTATAAAATGACATTTTTTCACGAAAATTTTCGACTTGATATAGTATGACTTTTTTCATGAAAATTTTAGAAATTCTGAACTAATGACTTTTTTTGTCCACAATATGAATCGACAGACTATACTAAGCCTTTTTTCACGAAGATTTTCGACATACTATAGTATGACTTTCTTTTCATGAAAATTTTCGACATTCTAAACTATGAGTTTTTTTCCCCACAAAATGAATCAACAGACTATACTAAGCCTTTTTCATGAAAATTTCCGACATTCTAAACTGAGGTTTTTTTCCCCACAAAATGAATCGACAGACTATACTAAGCCTTTTTTCATGAAAATTTTCGACATTCTATACAATGACATTTTTTCCCGGAAATTTTCGACATACTATAGTATGACTTTTTTTTCATGAAAATTTTCGACATTCTAAACTGAGGTTTTTTTTCCACAAAATGGAATCAACAGACTATACTATGCCTTTTCCAATGAAAATTTTCGACATTCTATACTATGACATTTTTTTACGAATATTTTCGAAAATTTTCATGAAAAGTCATACTATTGCATGTCTTTTTCATGAAAATTGACGAAATTTTAAACTGAGTTTTTTTCCACCAAATTAATCGACAGACTATACTATGCCTTTTTCCATGAAAATTTTCGACATTCTATACTATGACATTTTTTTACGAATATTTTCGAAAATTTTCATGAAAAAAGTCATACTATAGCATGTCTTTTTTCATGAAAATTGACGAAATTTTAAACGGATTTTTTTTTCCACCAAATTAATCGACAGACTATACTATGCCTTTTTTTCATGAAAATTTCCACAAAAATGAATCGACAGACTATACTAAGCCTTTTTTCATGAAAATTTTCGACATTCTATACAATGACATTTTTTCCCGAAAATTTTCGACATACTATAGTATGACTTTTTTTTCATGAAAATTTTTCACGAACATTTTCGACATACTATAGTATGACTTTTTTTTTTCATGAATATTTTCGCATTTTAAACTGAGTTTTTTTTCCACAAAATGAAATCAACAGACTATACTATGCCTTTTCCAATGAAAATTTTCGACATTCTATACTATGACATTTTTTCACGAAAATTTTCGACATACTATAGTATGACTTTTTTCATGAAAATTTTCGAAATTCTAAACTATGAGTTTTTTTCCCACAAAATGAATCAACAGACTATACTAAGCCTTTTTCATGAAAATTTCCGACATTCTAAACTGAGGTTTTTTTCCCCACAAAATGAATCGACAGACTATACTAAGCCTTTTTTCATGAAAATTTTCGACATTCTATACAATGACATTTTTTCCCGAAAATTTTCGACATACTATAGTATGACTTTTTTTTCATGAAAATTTTCGACATTCTAAACTGAGGTTTTTTTCCCCACAAAATGAATCGACAGACTATACTAAGCCTTTTTTCATGAAAATTTTCGACATTCTATAAAATGACATTTTTCACGAAAATTTTCGACTTGATATAGTATGACTTTTTTCATGAAAATTTTAGAAATTCTGAACTAATGACTTTTTTTGTCCACAATATGAATCGACAGACTATACTAAGCCTTTTTTCACGAACATTTTCGACATACTATAGTATGACTTTTTTTTTTTCATGAATATTTTCGCATTTTAAACTGAGTTTTTTTTCCACAAAATGAAATCAACAGACTATACTATGCCTTTTCCAATGAAAATTTTCGACATTCTATACTATGACATTTTTTCACGAAAATTTTCGACATACTATAGTATGACTTTCTTTTCATGAAAATTTTCGAAATTCTAAACTATGAGTTTTTTTCCCACAAAATGAATCAACAGACTATACTAAGCCTTTTTCATGAAAATTTCCGACATTCTAAACTGAGGTTTTTTTCCCCACAAAATGAATCGACAGACTATACTAAGCCTTTTTTCATGAAAATTTTCGACATTCTATACAATGACATTTTTTCCCGAAAATTTTCGACATACTATAGTATGACTTTTTTTTCATGAAAATTTTCGACATTCTAAACTGAGGTTTTTTTCCCCACAAAATGAATCGACAGACTATACTAAGCCTTTTTTCATGAAAATTTTCGACATTCTATAAAATGACATTTTTCACGAAAATTTTCGACTTGATATAGTATGACTTTTTTCATGAAAATTTTAGAAATTCTGAACTAATGACTTTTTTTGTCCACAATATGAATCGACAGACTATACTAAGCCTTTTTTCACGAAGATTTTCGACATACTATAGTATGACTTTTTTTTTTTCATGAATATTTTCGCATTTTAAACTGAGTTTTTTTCCACAAAATGAAATCAACAGACTATACTATGCCTTTTCCAATGAAAATTTTCGACATTCTATACTATGACATTTTTTCACGAAAATTTTCGACATACTATAGTATGACTTTCTTTTCATGAAAATTTCCGACATTCTAAACTGAGGTTTTTTTCCCCACAAAATGAATCGACAGACTATACTAAGCCTTTTTTCATGAAAATTTTCGACATTCTATAAAATGACATTTTTTCACGAAAATTTTCGACTTGATATAGTATGACTTTTTTCATGAAAATTTTAGAAATTCTGAACTAATGACTTTTTTTGTCCACAATATGAATCGACAGACTATACTAAGCCTTTTTTCACGAAGATTTTCGACATACTATAGTATGACATTTTTTCACGAAAATTTTCGACATACTATAGTATGACTTTCTTTTCATGAAAATTTTCGAAATTCTAAACTATGAGTTTTTTCCCCACAAAATGAATCAACAGACTATACTAAGCCTTTTTCATGAAAATTTCCGACATTCTAAACTGAGGTTTTTTTCCCCACAAAATGAATCGACAGACTATACTAAGCCTTTTTTCATGAAAATTTTCGACATTCTATACAATGACATTTTTTCCCGAAAATTTTCGACATACTATAGTATGACTTTTTTTTCATGAAAATTTTCGACATTCTAAACTGAGGTTTTTTTCCCCACAAAATGAATCGACAGACTATACTAAGCCTTTTTTCATGAAAATTTTCAACATTCTATAAAATGACATTTTTCACGAAAATTTTCGACTTGATATAGTATGACTTTTTTCATGAAAATTTTAGAAATTCTGAACTAATGACTTTTTTTGTCCACAATATGAATCGACAGACTATACTAAGCCTTTTTTCACGAAGATTTTCGACATACTATAGTATGACTTTTTTTTTTTCATGAATATTTTCGCATTTTAAACTGAGTTTTTTTCCACAAAATGAAATCAACAGACTATACTATGCCTTTTCCAATGAAAATTTTCGACATTCTATACTATGACATTTTTTCACGAAAATTTTCGACATACTATAGTATGACTTTCTTTTCATGAAAATTTCCGACATTCTAAACTGAGGTTTTTTTCCCCACAAAATGAATCGACAGACTATACTAAGCCTTTTTTCATGAAAATTTTCGACATTCTATAAAATGACATTTTTTCACGAAAATTTTCGACTTGATATAGTATGACTTTTTTCATGAAAATTTTAGAAATTCTGAACTAATGACTTTTTTTGTCCACAATATGAATCGACAGACTATACTAAGCCTTTTTTCACGAAGATTTTCGACATACTATAGTATGACTTTTCTTTTTTCATGAATATTTTCGCATTTTAAACTGAGTTTTTTTCCACAAAATGAAATCAACAGACTATACTATGCCTTTTCCAATGAAAATTTTCGACATTCTATACTATGACATTTTTTCACGAAAATTTTCGACATACTATAGTATGACTTTCTTTTCATGAAAATTTTCGACATTCTAAACTGAGTTTTTTCCCACAAAATGAATCGACAGACTATACTAAGCCTTTTTCATGAAAATTTCGGACATTCTAAACTGAGGTTTTTTTCCCCACAAAATGAATCGACAGACTATACTAAGCCTTTTTTCATGAAAATTTTCGACATTCTATACTATGACATTTTTTTACGAATATTTTCGAAAATTTTCATGAAAAGTCATACTATTGCATGTCTTTTTCATGAAAATTGACGAAATTTTAAACTGAGTTTTTTTCCACCAAATTAATCGACAGACTATACTATGCCTTTTTCCATGAAAATTTTCGACATTCTATACTATGACATTTTTTTACGAATATTTTCGAAAATTTTAATGAAAAAAGTCATACTATAGCATGTCGAAAATATTCGTAAAAAAATGTCATAGTATAGAATGTCGAAAATTTTCATGAAAAAAGGCATAGTATAGTCTGTCGATTAATTTGGTGGAAAAAAAACTCAGTTTAAAATTTCGAAAATTTTCATGAAAAGTTATACTATAGCATGTCTTTTTTCATGAAAATTGACGAAATTTTAGACGGATTTTTTTTTCCACCAAATTAATCGACAGACTATACTATGCCTTTTTTTCATGAAAATTTTCGATATTCTATACTATGACATTTTTTTACGAATATTTTTGAAAATTTTAATGAAAAAAGTCATACTATAGCATGTCGAAAATATTCGTAAAAAAAAATGTCATAGTATAGAATGTCGAAAATTTTAATGAAAAAAGGCATAGTATAGTCTGTCGATTCATTTGGTGGAAAAAAAACTCAGTTTAAAATTTCGACATTTTCATGAAAAAAGTCATGCTATAGTATGACTTTTTTGAAAATTGACAAAATTTTAAACTGAGTTTTTTTTCCACCAAATGAATCGACAGACTATACTATGCCTTTTTTCATGGAAATTTTCGACATTCTATACTATGACAATTTTTTACGAATATTTTCGTATGACTTTTTTCATGAAAATTTTCAAAAATATTCGTAAAAAATTGTCATAGTATAGAATGTCGAAAATTTTCATGAAAAAAGGCATAGTATAGTCTGTCGATTCATTTGGTGGAAAAAAAACTCAGTTTAAAATTTCGACATTTTCATGAAAAAAGTCATGCTATAGTATGACTTTTTTTGAAAATTGACGAAATTTTAAACTGATTTTTTTTTCCACCAAATGAATCGACAGACTATACTATGCCTTTTTTCATGAAAATTTTCGACATTCTATACTATGACAATTTTTTACGAATATTTTCGTATGACTTTTTTCATGAAAATTTTCAAAAATATTCGTAAAAAATTGTCATAGTATAGAATGTCGAAAATTTTCATGAAAAAAGGCATAGTATAGTCTGTCGATTCATTTGGTGGAAAAAAAACTCAGTTTAAAATTTCGACATTTTCATGAAAAAAGTCATGCTATAGTATGACTTTTTTGAAAATTGACGAAATTTTAAACTGAGTTTTTTTTCCACCAAATGAATCGACAGACTATACTATGCCTTTTTTCATGAACATTTTCGACATTCTATACTATGACAATTTTTTACGAATATTTTCGTATGACTTTTTTCATGAAAATTTTCAAAAATATTCGTAAAAAATTGTCATAGTATAGAATGTCGAAAATTTTCATGAAAAAAGGCATAGTATAGTCTGTCGATTCATTTGGTGGAAAAAATCTCAGTTTAAAATTTCGACATTTTCATGAAAAAAGTCATGCTATAGTATGACTTTTTTGAAAATTGACGAAATTTTAAACTGATTTTTTTTCCACCAAATGAATCGACAGACTATACTATGCCTTTTTTCATGAAAATTTTCGACATTCTATACTATGACAATTTTTTACGAATATTTTCGTATGACTTTTTTCATGAAAATTTTCAAAAATATTCGTAAAAAATTGTCATAGTATAGAATGTCGAAAATTTTCATGAAAAAAGGCATAGTATAGTCTGTCGATTCATTTGGTGGAAAAAAAACTCAGTTTAAAATTTCGACATTTTCATGAAAAAAGTCATGCTATAGTATGACTTTTTTGAAAATTGACGAAATTTTAAACTGAGTTTTTTTTCCACCAAATGAATCGACAGTCTATACTATGCCTTTTTTCATGAAAATTTTCGACATTCTATACTATGACAATTTTTTACGAATATTTTCGTATGACTTTTTTCATGAAAATTTTCAAATATATTCGTAAAAAATTGTCATAGTATAGAATGTCGAAAATGTTCATGAAAAAAGGCATAGTATAGTCTGTCGATTCATTTGGTGGAAAAAAAACTCAGTTTAAAATTTCGACATTTTCATGAAAAAAGTCATGCTATAGTATGACTTTTTTGAAAATTGACGAAATTTTAAACTGAGTTTTTTTTCCACCAAATGAATCGACAGACTATACTATGCCTTTTTTCATGAAAATTTTCGACATTCTATACTATGACATTTTTTTACGAATATTTTCGTATGACTTTTTTCATGAAACTTTTCGAAAATATTCGTAAAAAATTGTCATAGTATAGAATGTCGAACATTTTCATGAAAAAAGGCATAGTATAGTCTGTCGATTAATTTGGTGGAAAAAAAACTCAGTTTAAAATTTCGACATTTTCATGAAAAAAGTCATGCTATAGTATGACTTTTTTGAAAATTGACGAAATTTTAAACTGAGTTTTTTTTCCACCAAATTAATCGACAGACTATACTATGCCTTTTTTCATGAAAATTTTCGACATTCTATACTATGACAATTTTTTACGAATATTTTCGTATGACTTTTTTCATGAAAATTTTCAAAAATATTCGTAAAAAATTGTCATAGTATAGAATGTCGAAAATTTTCATGAAAAAAGGCATAGTATAGTCTGTCGATTCATTTGGTGGAAAAAAACTCAGTTTAAAATTTCGACATTTTCATGAAAAAAGTCATGCTATAGTATGACTTTTTTGAAAATTGACGAAATTTTAAACTGAGTTTTTTTTCCACCAAATGAATCGACAGACTATACTATGCCTTTTTTCATGAAAATTTTCGACATTCTATACTATGACAATTTTTTACGAATATTTTCGTATGACTTTTTTCATGAAAATTTTCAAAAATATTCGTAAAAAATTGTCATAGTATAGAATGTCGAAAATTTTCATGAAAAAAGGCATAGTATAGTCTGTCGATTCATTTGGTGGAAAAAAAACTCAGTTTAAAATTTCGACATTTTCATGAAAAAAGTCATGCTATAGTATGACTTTTTTGAAAATTGACGAAATTTTAAACTGAGTTTTTTTTCCACCAAATGAATCGACAGACTATACTATGCCTTTTTTCATGAAAATTTTCGACATTCTATACTATGACAATTTTTTACGAATATTTTCGTATGACTTTTTTCATGAAAATTTTCAAAATATTCGTAAAAAATTGTCATAGTATAGAATGTCGAAAATTTTCATGAAAAAAGGCATAGTATAGTCTGTCGATTCATTTGGTGGAAAAAAAACTCAGTTTAAAATTTCGACATTTTCATGAAAAAAGTCATGCTATAGTATGACTTTTTTGAAAATTGACGAAATTTTAAACTGAGTTTTTTTTCCACCAAATGAATCGACAGACTATACTATGCCTTTTTTCATGAAAATTTTCGACATTCTATACTATGACATTTTTTTACGAATATTTTCGTATGACTTTTTTCATGAAACTTTTCGAAAATATTCGTAAAAAATTGTCATAGTATAGAATGTCGAACATTTTCATGAAAAAAGGCATAGTATAGTCTGTCGATTCATTTGGTGGAAAAAAAACTCAGTTTAAAATTTCGACATTTTCATGAAAAAAGTCATGCTATAGTATGACTTTTTTGAAAATTGACGAAATTTTAAACTGATTTTTTTTTCCACCAAATTAATCGACAGACTATACTATGCCTTTTTTCATGAAAATTTTCGACATTCTATACTATGACAATTTTTTACGAATATTTTCGTATGACTTTTTTCATGAAAATTTTCAAAAATATTCGTAAAAAATTGTCATAGTATAGAATGTCGAAAATTTTCATGAAAAAAGTCATAGTATAGTCTGTCGATTCATTTGGTGGAAAAAAAACTCAGTTTAAAATTTCGACATTTTCATGAAAAAAGTCATGCTATAGTATGACTTTTTTGAAAATTGACGAAATTTTAAACTGAGTTTTTTTTCCACCAAATGAATCGACAGACTATACTATGCCTTTTTTCATGAAAATTTTCGACATTCTATACTATGACATTTTTTTACGAATATTTTCGTATGACTTTTTTCATGAAAATTTTCGAAAATATTCGTAAAAAATTGTCATAGTATAGAATGTCGAAAATTTTCATGAAAAAAGGCATAGTATAGTCTGTCGATTCATTTGGTGGAAAAAAAACTCAGTTTAAAATTTCGACATTTTCATGAAAAAAGTCATGCTATAGTATGACTTTTTTGAAAATTGACGAAATTTTAAACTGAGTTTTTTTTCCACCAAATGAATCGACAGACTATACTATGCCTTTTTTCATGAAAATTTTCGACATTCTATACTATGACAATTTTTTACGAATATTTTCGTATGACTTTTTTCATGAAAATTTTCAAAAATATTCGTAAAAAATTGTCATAGTATAGAATGTCGAAAATTTTCATGAAAAAAGGCATAGTATAGTCTGTCGATTCATTTGGTGGAAAAAAAACTCAGTTTAAAATTTCGACATTTTCATGAAAAAAGTCATGCTATAGTATGACTTTTTTGAAAATTGACGAAATTTTAAACTGAGTTTTTTTTCCACCAAATGAATCGACAGACTATACTATGCCTTTTTTCATGAAAATTTTCGACATTCTATACTATGACAATTTTTTACGAATATTTTCGTATGACTTTTTTCATGAAAATTTTCAAAATATTCGTAAAAAATTGTCATAGTATAGAATGTCGAAAATTTTCATGAAAAAAGGCATAGTATAGTCTGTCGATTAATTTGGTGGAAAAAAACTCAGTTTAAAATTTCGACATTTTCATGAAAAAAGTCATGCTATAGTATGACTTTTTTGAAAATTGACGAAATTTTAAACTGAGTTTTTTTTCCACCAAATGAATCGACAGACTATACTATGCCTTTTTTCATGAAAATTTTCGACATTCTATACTATGACATTTTTTTACGAATATTTTCGTATGACTTTTTTCATGAAAATTTTCGAAAATATTCGTAAAAAATTGTCATAGTATAGAATGTCGAAAATTTTCATGAAAAAAGGCATAGTATAGTCTGTCGATTCATTTGGTGGAAAAAAAACTCAGTTTAAAATTTCGACATTTTCATGAAAAAAGTCATGCTATAGTATGACTTTTTTGAAAATTGACGAAATTTTAAACTGAGTTTTTTTTCCACCAAATGAATCGACAGACTATACTATGCCTTTTTTCATGAAAATTTTCGACATTCTATACTATGACATTTTTTTACGAATATTTTCGTATGACTTTTTTCATGAAAATTTTCGAAAATATTCGTAAAAAATTGTCATAGTATAGAATGTCGAAAATTTTCATGAAAAAAGGCATAGTATAGTCTGTCGATTCATTTGGTGGAAAAAAAACTCAGTTTAAAATTTCGACATTTTCATGAAAAAAGTCATGCTATAGTATGACTTTTTTGAAAATTGACGAAATTTTAAACTGAGTTTTTTTTCCACCAAATGAATCGACAGACTATACTATGCCTTTTTTCATGAAAATTTTCGACATTCTATACTATGACATTTTTTTACGAATATTTTCGTATGACTTTTTTCATGAAAATTTTCGAAAATATTCGTAAAAAATTGTCATAGTATAGAATGTCGAAAATTTTCATGAAAAAAGGCATAGTATAGTCTGTCGATTCATTTGGTGGAAAAAAAACTCAGTTTAAAATTTCGACATTTTCATGAAAAAAGTCATGCTATAGTATGACTTTTTTGAAAATTGACGAAATTTTAAACTGAGTTTTTTTTCCACCAAATGAATCGACAGACTATACTATGCCTTTTTTCATGAAAATTTTCGACATTCTATACTATGACATTTTTTTACGAATATTTTCGTATGACTTTTTTCATGAAAATTTTCGAAAATATTCGTAAAAAATTGTCATAGTATAGAATGTCGAAAATTTTCATGAAAAAAGGCATAGTATAGTCTGTCGATTCATTTGGTGGAAAAAAAACTCAGTTTAAAATTTCGACATTTTCATGAAAAAAGTCATGCTATAGTATGACTTTTTTGAAAATTGACGAAATTTTAAACTGAGTTTTTTTTCCACCAAATGAATCGACAGACTATACTATGCCTTTTTTCATGAAAATTTTCGACATTCTATACTATGACATTTTTTTACGAATATTTTCGTATGACTTTTTTCATGAAAATTTTCAAAAATATTCGTAAAAAATTGTCATAGTATAGAATGTCGAAAATTTTCATGAAAAAAGGCATAGTATAGTCTGTCGATTCATTTGGTGGAAAAAAAACTCAGTTTAAAATTTCGACATTTTCATGAAAAAAGTCATGCTATAGTATGACTTTTTTGAAAATTGACGAAATTTTAAACTGAGTTTTTTTTCCACCAAATGAATCGACAGACTATACTATGCCTTTTTTCATGAAAATTTTCGACATTCTATACTATGACAATTTTTTACGAATATTTTCGTATGACTTTTTTCATGAAAATTTTCAAAAATATTCGTAAAAAATTGTCATAGTATAGAATGTCGAAAATTTTCATGAAAAAAGGCATAGTATAGTCTGTCGATTCATTTGGTGGAAAAAAAACTCAGTTTAAAATTTCGACATTTTCATGAAAAAAGTCATGCTATAGTATGACTTTTTTGAAAATTGACGAAATTTTAAACTGAGTTTTTTTTCCACCAAATGAATCGACAGACTATACTATGCCTTTTTTCATGAAAATTTTCGACATTCTATACTATGACAATTTTTTACGAATATTTTCGTATGACTTTTTTCATGAAAATTTTCGAAAATATTCGTAAAAAATTGTCATAGTATAGAATGTCGAAAATTTTCATGAAAAAAGGCATAGTATAGTCTGTCGATTCATTTGGTGGAAAAAAAACTCAGTTTAAAATTTCGACATTTTCATGAAAAAAGTCATGCTATAGTATGACTTTTTTGAAAATTGACGAAATTTTAAACTGAGTTTTTTTTCCACCAAATGAATCGACAGACTATACTATGCCTTTTTTCATGAAAATTTTCGACATTCTATACTATGACAATTTTTTACGAATATTTTCGTATGACTTTTTTCATGAAAATTTTCAAAATATTCGTAAAAAATTGTCATAGTATAGAATGTCGAAAATTTTCATGAAAAAAGGCATAGTATAGTCTGTCGATTCATTTGGTGGAAAAAAAACTCAGTTTAAAATTTCGACATTTTCATGAAAAAAGTCATGCTATAGTATGACTTTTTTGAAAATTGACGAAATTTTAAACTGAGTTTTTTTTCCACCAAATGAATCGACAGACTATACTATGCCTTTTTTCATGAAAATTTTCGACATTCTATACTATGACAATTTTTTACGAATATTTTCGTATGACTTTTTTCATGAAAATTTTCGAAAATATTCGTAAAAAATTGTCATAGTATAGAATGTCGAAAATTTTCATGAAAAAAGGCATAGTATAGTCTGTCGATTCATTTGGTGGAAAAAAAACTCAGTTTAAAATTTCGACATTTTCATGAAAAAAGTCATGCTATAGTATGACTTTTTTGAAAATTGACGAAATTTTAAACTGAGTTTTTTTTCCACCAAATGAATCGACAGACTATACTATGCCTTTTTTCATGAAAATTTTCGACATTCTATACTATGACATTTTTTACGAATATTTTCGTATGACTTTTTTCATGAAAATTTTCGAAAATATTAGTAAAAAATTGTCATAGTATAGAATGTCGAAAATTTTCAGGTAAAAAGGCATAGTATAGTCTGTCGATTAATTTGGTGGAAAAAAAACTCAGTTTAAAATTTCGACATTTTCATGAAAAAAGTCATGCTATAGTATGACTTTTTTGAAAATTGACGAAATTTTAAACTGAGTTTTTTTTCCACCAAATGAATCGACAGACTATACTATGCCTTTTTTCATGAAAATTTTCGACATTCTATACTATGACAATTTTTTACGAATATTTTCGTATGACTTTTTTCATGAAAATTTTCGAAAATATTCGTAAAAAATTGTCATAGTATAGAATGTCGAAAATTTTCATGAAAAAAGGCATAGTATAGTCTGTCGATTCATTTGGTGGAAAAAAAACTCAGTTTAAAATTTCGACATTTTCATGAAAAAAGTCATGCTATAGTATGACTTTTTTGAAAATTGACGAAATTTTAAACTGAGTTTTTTTTCCACCAAATGAATCGACAGACTATACTATGCCTTTTTTCATGAAAATTTTCGACATTCTATACTATGACAATTTTTTACGAATATTTTCGTATGACTTTTTTCATGAAAATTTTCAAAAATATTCGTAAAAAATTGTCATAGTATAGAATGTCGAAAATTTTCATGAAAAAAGGCATAGTATAGTCTGTCGATTCATTTGGTGGAAAAAAAACTCAGTTTAAAATTTCGACATTTTCATGAAAAAAGTCATGCTATAGTATGACTTTTTTGAAAATTGACGAAATTTTAAACTGAGTTTTTTTTCCACCAAATGAATCGACAGACTATACTATGCCTTTTTTCATGAAAATTTTCGACATTCTATACTATGACAATTTTTTACGAATATTTTCGTATGACTTTTTTCATGAAAATTTTCGAAAATATTCGTAAAAAATTGTCATAGTATAGAATGTCGAAAATTTTCATGAAAAAAGGCATAGTATAGTCTGTCGATTCATTTGGTGGAAAAAAAACTCAGTTTAAAATTTCGACATTTTCATGAAAAAAGTCATGCTATAGTATGACTTTTTTGAAAATTGACGAAATTTTAAACTGAGTTTTTTTTCCACCAAATGAATCGACAGACTATACTATGCCTTTTTTCATGAAAATTTTCGACATTCTATACTATGACAATTTTTTACGAATATTTTCGTATGACTTTTTTCATGAAAATTTTCAAAAATATTCGTAAAAAATTGTCATAGTATAGAATGTCGAAAATTTTCATGAAAAAAGGCATAGTATAGTCTGTCGATTCATTTGGTGGAAAAAAAACTCAGTTTAAAATTTCGACATTTTCATGAAAAAAGTCATGCTATAGTATGACTTTTTTGAAAATTGACGAAATTTTAAACTGAGTTTTTTTTCCACCAAATGAATCGACAGACTATACTATGCCTTTTTTCATGAAAATTTTCGACATTCTATACTATGACAATTTTTTACGAATATTTTCGTATGACTTTTTTCATGAAAATTTTCGAAAATATTCGTAAAAAATTGTCATAGTATAGAATGTCGAAAATTTTCATGAAAAAAGGCATAGTATAGTCTGTCGATTCATTTGGTGGAAAAAAAACTCAGTTTAAAATTTCGACATTTTCATGAAAAAAGTCATGCTATAGTATGACTTTTTTGAAAATTGACGAAATTTTAAACTGAGTTTTTTTTCCACCAAATGAATCGACAGACTATACTATGCCTTTTTTCATGAAAATTTTCGACATTCTATACTATGACAATTTTTTACGAATATTTTCGTATGACTTTTTTCATGAAAATTTTCAAAAATATTCGTAAAAAATTGTCATAGTATAGAATGTCGAAAATTTTCATGAAAAAAGGCATAGTATAGTCTGTCGATTCATTTGGTGGAAAAAAAACTCAGTTTAAAATTTCGACATTTTCATGAAAAAAGTCATGCTATAGTATGACTTTTTTGAAAATTGACGAAATTTTAAACTGAGTTTTTTTTCCACCAAATGAATCGACAGACTATACTATGCCTTTTTTCATGAAAATTTTCGACATTCTATACTATGACAATTTTTTACGAATATTTTCGTATGACTTTTTTCATGAAAATTTTCAAAATATTCGTAAAAAATTGTCATAGTATAGAATGTCGAAAATTTTCATGAAAAAAGGCATAGTATAGTCTGTCGATTCATTTGGTGGAA
Organism: Sebastolobus alascanus; assembly: GCA_916701645.2. Classification (NCBI taxonomy): domain Eukaryota; kingdom Metazoa; phylum Chordata; class Actinopteri; order Perciformes; family Sebastidae; genus Sebastolobus; species Sebastolobus alascanus. The sequence goes on from CAKAOJ020000169.1 coordinate 1,155,667, forward strand.
AAAAAACTCAGTTTAAAATTTCGACATTTTCATGAAAAAAGTCATGCTATAGTATGACTTTTTTGAAAATTGACGAAATTTTAAACTGAGTTTTTTTTCCACCAAATGAATCGACAGACTATACTATGCCTTTTTTCATGAAAATTTTCGACATTCTATACTATGACAATTTTTTACGAATATTTTCGTATGACTTTTTTCATGAAAATTTTCGAAAATATTCGTAAAAAATTGTCATAGTATAGAATGTCGAAAATTTTCATGAAAAAAGGCATAGTATAGTCTGTCGATTCATTTGGTGGAAAAAAAACTCAGTTTAAAATTTCGACATTTTCATGAAAAAAGTCATGCTATAGTATGACTTTTTTGAAAATTGACGAAATTTTAAACTGAGTTTTTTTTCCACCAAATGAATCGACAGACTATACTATGCCTTTTTTCATGAAAATTTTCGACATTCTATACTATGACAATTTTTTACGAATATTTTCGTATGACTTTTTTCATGAAAATTTTCAAAAATATTCGTAAAAAATTGTCATAGTATAGAATGTCGAAAATTTTCATGAAAAAAGGCATAGTATAGTCTGTCGATTCATTTGGTGGAAAAAAAACTCAGTTTAAAATTTCGACATTTTCATGAAAAAAGTCATGCTATAGTATGACTTTTTTGAAAATTGACGAAATTTTAAACTGAGTTTTTTTTCCACCAAATGAATCGACAGACTATACTATGCCTTTTTTCATGAAAATTTTCGACATTCTATACTATGACAATTTTTTACGAATATTTTCGTATGACTTTTTTCATGAAAATTTTCAAAAATATTCGTAAAAAATTGTCATAGTATAGAATGTCGAAAATTTTCATGAAAAAAGGCATAGTATAGTCTGTCGATTCATTTGGTGGAAAAAAAACTCAGTTTAAAATTTCGACATTTTCATGAAAAAAGTCATGCTATAGTATGACTTTTTTGAAAATTGACGAAATTTTAAACTGAGTTTTTTTTCCACCAAATGAATCGACAGACTATACTATGCCTTTTTTCATGAAAATTTTCGACATTCTATACTATGACAATTTTTTACGAATATTTTCGTATGACTTTTTTCATGAAAATTTTCGAAAATATTCGTAAAAAATTGTCATAGTATAGAATGTCGAAAATTTTCATGAAAAAAGGCATAGTATAGTCTGTCGATTCATTTGGTGGAAAAAAAACTCAGTTTAAAATTTCGACATTTTCATGAAAAAAGTCATGCTATAGTATGACTTTTTTGAAAATTGACGAAATTTTAAACTGAGTTTTTTTTCCACCAAATGAATCGACAGACTATACTATGCCTTTTTTCATGAAAATTTTCGACATTCTATACTATGACAATTTTTTACGAATATTTTCGTATGACTTTTTTCATGAAAATTTTCGAAAATATTCGTAAAAAATTGTCATAGTATAGAATGTCGAAAATTTTCATGAAAAAAGGCATAGTATAGTCTGTCGATTCATTTGGTGGAAAAAAAACTCAGTTTAAAATTTCGACATTTTCATGAAAAAAGTCATGCTATAGTATGACTTTTTTGAAAATTGACGAAATTTTAAACTGAGTTTTTTTTCCACCAAATGAATCGACAGACTATACTATGCCTTTTTTCATGAAAATTTTCGACATTCTATACTATGACATTTTTTTACGAATATTTTCGTATGACTTTTTTCATGAAAATTTTCGAAAATATTCGTAAAAAATTGTCATAGTATAGAATGTCGAAAATTTTCATGAAAAAAGGCATAGTATAGTCTGTCGATTAATTTGGTGGAAAAAAAACTCAGTTTAAAATTTCGACATTTTCATGAAAAAGTCATGCTATAGTATGACTTTTTTGAAAATTGACGAAATTTTAAACTGAGTTTTTTTCCACCAAATTAATCGACAGACTATACTATGCCTTTTTTCATGAAAATTTTCGACATTCTATACTATGACATTTTTTTACGAATATTTTCGTATGACTTTTTTCATGAAAATTTTCGAAAATATTCGTAAAAAATTGTCATAGTATTGAATATCGAAAATTTTCATGAAAAAAGGCATAGTATAGTCTGTCGATTCATTTGGTGGAAAAAAAACTCAGTTTAAAATTTCGACATTTTCATGAAAAAAGTCATGCTATAGTATGACTTTTTTGAAAATTGACGAAATTTTAAACTGAGTTTTTTTTCCACCAAATTAATCGACAGACTATACTATGCCTTTTTTCATGAAATTTTCGACATTCTATACTATGATGACAATTTTTTACGAATATTTTCGTATGACTTTTTTCATGAAATTTTCAAAATATTCGTAAAAATTGTCATAGTATAGAATGTCGAAAATTTTCATGAAAAAAGGCATAGTATAGTCTGTCGATTCATTTGGTGGAAAAAAAACTCAGTTTAAATTTCGACATTTTCATGAAAAAAGTCATGCTATAGTATGACTTTTTTGAAAATTGACGAAATTTTAAACTGAGTTTTTTTTCCACCAAATTAATCGACAGACTATACTATGCCTTTTTTCATGAAAATTTTCGACATTCTATACTATGACAATTTTTTACGAATATTTTCGTATGACTTTTTTCATGAAAATTTTCAAAATATTCGTAAAAAATTGTCATAGTATAGAATGTCGAAAATTTTCATGAAAAAAGGCATAGTATAGTCTGTCGATTCATTTGGTGGAAAAAAACTCAGTTTAAAATTTCGACATTTTCATGAAAAAGTCATGCTATAGTATGACTTTTTTGAAAATTGACGAAATTTTAAACTGAGTTTTTTTTCCACCAAATGAATCGACAGACTATACTATGCCTTTTTTCATGAAAATTTTCGACATTCTATACTATGACAATTTTTTACGAATATTTTCGTATGACTTTTTTCATGAAAATTTTCAAAAATATTCGTAAAAAATTGTCATAGTATAGAATGTCGAAAATTTTCATGAAAAAAGGCATAGTATAGTCTGTCGATTCATTTGGTGGAAAAAAAACTCAGTTTAAAATTTCGACATTTTCATGAAAAAAGTCATGCTATAGTATGACTTTTTTGAAAATTGACGAAATTTTAAACTGAGTTTTTTTTCCACCAAATGAATCGACAGACTATACTATGCCTTTTTTCATGAAAATTTTCGACATTCTATACTATGACAATTTTTTACGAATATTTTCGTATGACTTTTTTCATGAAAATTTTCAAAAATATTCGTAAAAAATTGTCATAGTATAGAATGTCGAAAATTTTCATGAAAAAAGGCATAGTATAGTCTGTCGATTCATTTGGTGGAAAAAAAACTCAGTTTAAAATTTCGACATTTTCATGAAAAAAGTCATGCTATAGTATGACTTTTTTGAAAATTGACGAAATTTTAAACTGAGTTTTTTTTCCACCAAATGAATCGACAGACTATACTATGCCTTTTTTCATGAAAATTTTCGACATTCTATACTATGACAATTTTTTACGAATATTTTCGTATGACTTTTTTCATGAAAATTTTCAAAAATATTCGTAAAAAATTGTCATAGTATAGAATGTCGAAAATTTTCATGAAAAAAGGCATAGTATAGTCTGTCGATTCATTTGGTGGAAAAAAAACTCAGTTTAAAATTTCGACATTTTCATGAAAAAAGTCATGCTATAGTATGACTTTTTTGAAAATTGACGAAATTTTAAACTGAGTTTTTTTTCCACCAAATGAATCGACAGACTATACTATGCCTTTTTTCATGAAAATTTTCGACATTCTATACTATGACAATTTTTTACGAATATTTTCGTATGACTTTTTTCATGAAAATTTTCAAAAATATTCGTAAAAATTGTCATAGTATAGAATGTCGAAAATTTTCATGAAAAAAGGCATAGTATAGTCTGTCGATTCATTTGGTGGAAAAAAAACTCAGTTTAAAATTTCGACATTTTCATGAAAAAAGTCATGCTATAGTATGACTTTTTTGAAAATTGACGAAATTTTAAACTGAGTTTTTTTTCCACCAAATGAATCGACAGACTATACTATGCCTTTTTTCATGAAAATTTTCGACATTCTATACTATGACAATTTTTTACGAATATTTTCGTATGACTTTTTTCATGAAAATTTTCAAAAATATTCGTAAAAAATTGTCATAGTATAGAATGTCGAAAATTTTCATGAAAAAAGGCATAGTATAGTCTGTCGATTCATTTGGTGGAAAAAAAACTCAGTTTAAAATTTCGACATTTTCATGAAAAAAGTCATGCTATAGTATGACTTTTTTGAAAATTGACGAAATTTTAAACTGAGTTTTTTTTCCACCAAATGAATCGACAGACTATACTATGCCTTTTTTCATGAAAATTTTCGACATTCTATACTATGACAATTTTTTACGAATATTTTCGTATGACTTTTTTCATGAAAATTTTCAAAAATATTCGTAAAAAATTGTCATAGTATAGAATGTCGAAAATTTTCATGAAAAAAGGCATAGTATAGTCTGTCGATTCATTTGGTGGAAAAAAAACTCAGTTTAAAATTTCGACATTTTCATGAAAAAAGTCATGCTATAGTATGACTTTTTTGAAAATTGACGAAATTTTAAACTGAGTTTTTTTTCCACCAAATGAATCGACAGACTATACTATGCCCTTTTTCATGAAAATTTTCGACATTCTATACTATGACATTTTTTTACGAATATTTTCGTAATGACTTTTTTCATGAAAATTTTCAAAAATATTCGTAAAAAATTGTCATAGTATAGAATGTCGAAAATTTTCATGAAAAAAGGCATAGTATAGTCTGTCGATTCATTTGGTGGAAAAAAAACTCAGTTTAAAATTTCGACATTTTCATGAAAAAAGTCATGCTATAGTATGACTTTTTTGAAAATTGACGAAATTTTAAACTGAGTTTTTTTTCCACCAAATGAATCGACAGACTATACTATGCCTTTTTTCATGAAAATTTTCGACATTCTATACTATGACAATTTTTTACGAATATTTTCGTATGACTTTTTTCATGAAAATTTTCAAAAATATTCGTAAAAAATTGTCATAGTATAGAATGTCGAAAATTTTCATGAAAAAAGGCATAGTATAGTCTGTCGATTCATTTGGTGGAAAAAAAAACTCAGTTTAAAATTTCGACATTTTCATGAAAAAAGTCATGCTATAGTATGACTTTTCATGAAAATTGACGAAAATTTAAACTGAGTTTTTTTTCCACGAAATGAATCGACAGACTATACTATGCCTTTTTTCATGAAAATTTTCGACATTCTATACTATGACATTTTTTTACGAATATTTTCGTATGACTTTTTTCATGAAAATTTTCAAAAATATTCGTAAAAAATTGTCATAGTATAGAATGTCGAAAAGTTTCATGAAAAAAGGCATAGTATAGTCTGTCGATTCATTTGGTGGAAAAAAAACTCAGTTTAAAATTTCGACATTTTCATGAAAAAAGTCATGCTATAGTATGACTTTTTTGAAAATTGACGAAATTTTAAACTGAGTTTTTTTTCCACCAAATGAATCGACAGACTATACTATGCCTTTTTTCATGAAAATTTTCGACATTCTATACTATGACAATTTTTTACGAATATTTTCGTATGACTTTTTTCATGAAAATTTTCAAAAATATTCGTAAAAAATTGTCATAGTATAGAATGTCGAAAATTTTCATGAAAAAAGGCATAGTATAGTCTGTCGATTCATTTGGTGGAAAAAAAACTCAGTTTAAAATTTCGACATTTTCATGAAAAAAAGGTCATGCTATAGTATGACTTTTTTGAAAATTGACGAAATTTTAAACTGAGTTTTTTTTCCACCAAATGAATCGACAGACTATACTATGCCTTTTTTCATGAAAATTTTCGACATTCTATACTATGACAATTTTTTACGAATATTTTCGTATGACTTTTTTCATGAAAATTTTCAAAAATATTCGTAAAAAATTGTCATAGTATAGAATGTCGAAAAGTTTCATGAAAAAAGGCATAGTATAGTCTGTCGATTCATTTGGTGGAAAAAAAACTCAGTTTAAAATTTCGACATTTTCATGAAAAAAGTCATGCTATAGTATGACTTTTTTGAAAATTGACGAAATTTTAAACTGAGTTTTTTTTCCACCAAATGAATCGACAGACTATACTATGCCTTTTTTCATGAAAATTTTCGACATTCTATACTATGACAATTTTTTACGAATATTTTCGTATGACTTTTTTCATGAAAATTTTCAAAAATATTCGTAAAAAATTGTCATAGTATAGAATGTCGAAAATTTTCATGAAAAAAGGCATAGTATAGTCTGTCGCTTCATTTGGTGGAAAAAAAACTCAGTTTAAAATTTCGACATTTTCATGAAAAAAGTTATGCTATAGTATGACTTTTTTGAAAATTGACGAAATTTTAAACTGAGTTTTTTTCCCACCAAATGAATCGACAGACTATACTATGCCTTTTTTCATGAAAATTTTCGACATTCTATACTATGACAATTTTTTACGAATATTTTCGTATGACTTTTTTCATGAAAATTTTCAAAAATATTCGTAAAAAATTGTCATAGTATAGAATGTCGAAAAGTTTCATGAAAAAAGGCATAGTATAGTCTGTCGCTTCATTTGGTGGAAAAAAAACTCAGTTTAAAATTTCGACATTTTCATGAAAAAGTCATGCTATAGTATGACTTTTTTGAAAATTGACGAAATTTTAAACTGAGTTTTTTTTCCACCAAATGAATCGACAGACTATACTATGCCTTTTTTCATGAAAATTTTCGACATTCTATACTATGACAATTTTTTACGAATATTTTCGTATGACTTTTTTCATGAAAATTTTCAAAAATATTCGTAAAAAATTGTCATAGTATAGAATGTCGAAAAGTTTCATGAAAAAAGGCATAGTATAGTCTGTCGATTAATTTGGTGGAAAAAAAACTCAGTTTAAAATTTCGACATTTTCATGAAAAAAGTCATGCTATAGTATGACTTTTTTGAAAATTGACGAAATTTTAAACTGAGTTTTTTTTCCACCAAATGAATCGACAGACTATACTATGCCTTTTTTCATGAAAATTTTCGACATTCTATACTATGACAATTTTTTACGAATATTTTCGTATGACTTTTTTCATTTCATGAAAATTTTCAAAAATATTCGTAAAAAATTGTCATAGTATAGAATGTCGAAAATGTTCATGAAAAAAGGCATAGTATAGTCTGTCGATTCATTTGGTGGAAAAAAAACTCAGTTTAAAATTTCGACATTTTCATGAAAAAAGTCATGCTATAGTATGACTTTTTTGAAAATTGACGAAATTTTAAACTGAGTTTTTTTTCCACCAAATGAATCGACAGACTATACTATGACTTTTTTCATGAAAATTTTCGACATTCTATACTATGACAATTTTTTACGAATATTTTCGTATGACTTTTTTCATGAAAATTTTCAAAAATCTTCGTAAAAAATTGTCATAGTATAGAATGTCGAAAATGTTCATGAAAAAAGGCATAGTATAGTCTGTCGATTCATTTGGTGGAAAAAAAACTCAGTTTAAAATTTCGACATTTTCATGAAAAAAGTCATGCTATAGTATGACTTTTTTGAAAATTGACGAAATTTTAAACTGAGTTTTTTTTCCACCAAATGAATCGACAGACTATACTATGCCTTTTTTCATGAAAATTTTCGACATTCTATACTATGACAATTTTTTACGAATATTTTCGTATGACTTTTTTCATGAAAATTTTCAAAAATATTCGTAAAAAATTGTCATAGTATAGAATGTCGAAAATGTTCATGAAAAAAGGCATAGTATAGTCTGTCGATTCATTTGGTGGAAAAAAAACTCAGTTTAAAATTTCGACATTTTCATGAAAAAAGTCATGCTATAGTATGACTTTTTTGAAAATTGACGAAATTTTAAACTGAGTTTTTTTTCCACCAAATGAATCGACAGACTATACTATGCCTTTTTTCATGAAAATTTTCGACATTCTATACTATGACATTTTTTTACGAATATTTTCGTATGACTTTTTTCATGAAAATTTTCAAAAATATTCGTAAAAAATTGTCATAGTATAGAATGTCGAAAATGTTCATGAAAAAAGGCATAGTATAGTCTGTCGATTCATTTGGTGGAAAAAAAACTCAGTTTAAAATTTCGACATTTTCATGAAAAAAGTCATGCTATAGTATGACTTTTTTGAAAATTGACGAAATTTTAAACTGAGTTTTTTTTCCACCAAATGAATCGACAGACTATACTATGCCTTTTTTCATGAAAATTTTCGACATTCTATACTATGACAATTTTTTACGAATATTTTCGTATGACTTTTTTCATGGAAATTTTCGAAAATATTCGTAAAAAATTGTCATAGTATAGAATGTCGAAAATTTTCATGAAAAAAGGCATAGTATAGTCTGTCGATTCATTTGGTGGAAAAAAAACTCAGTTTAAAATTTCGACATTTTCATGAAAAAAGTCATGCTATAAGTATGACTTTTTTGAAAATTGACGAAATTTTAAACTGAGTTTTTTTTGCACCAAATGAATCGACAGACTATACTATGCCTTTTTTCATGAAAATTTTCGACATTCTATACTATGACAATTTTTTACGAATATTTTCGTTAACTTTTTTCATGAAAATTTTCAAAAATATTCGTAAAAAAATGTCATAGTATAGAATGTCGAACATGTTCATGAAAAAAGGCATAGTATAGTCTGTCGATTAATTTGGTGGAAAAAAAACTCAGTTTAAAATTTCGACATTTTCATGAAAAAAGTCATGCTATAGTATGACTTTTTTGAAAATTGACGAAATTTTAAACTGAGTTTTTTTTCCACCAAATGAATCGACAGACTATACTATGCCTTTTTTCATGAAAATTTTCGACATTCTATACTATGACATTTTTTTACGAATATTTTCGTATGACTTTTTTCATGAAAATTTTCGAAAATATTCGTAAAAAATTGTCATAGTATAGAATGTCGAACATTTTCATGAAAAAAGGCATAGTATAGTCTGTCGATTCATTTGGTGGAAAAAAAACTCAGTTTAAAATTTCGACATTTTCATGAAAAAAGTCATGCTATAGTATGACTTTTTTGAAAATTGACGAAATTTTAAACTGAGTTTTTTTTCCACCAAATGAATCGACAGACTATACTATGCCTTTTTTCATGAAAATTTTCGACATTCTATACTATGACAATTTTTTCCGAATATTTTCGTATGACTTTTTTCATGAAAATTTTCAAAAATATTCGTAAAAAATTGTCATAGTATAGAATGTCGAAAATGTTCATGAAAAAAGGCATAGTATAGTCTGTCGATTCATTTGGTGGAAAAAAAACTCAGTTTAAAATTTCGACATTTTCATGAAAAAAGTCATGCTATAGGATGACTTTTTTGAAAATTGACGAAATTTTAAACTGAGTTTTTTTTCCACCAAATGAATCGACAGACTATACTATGCCTTTTTTCATGAAAATTTTCGACATTCTATACTATGACAATTTTTTACGAATATTTTCGTATGACTTTTTTCATGAAAATTTTCAAAAATATTCGTAAAAAATTGTCATAGTATAGAATGTCGAACATTTTCATGAAAAAAGGCATAGTATAGTCTGTCGATTCATTTGGTGGAAAAAAAACTCAGTTTAAAATTTCGACATTTTCATGAAAAGTATGACTTTTTTGAAAATTGACGAAATTTTAAACTGAGTTTTTTTTCCACCAAATGAATCGACAGACTATACTATGCCTTTTTTCATGAAAATTTTCGACATTCTATACTATGACAATTTTTTACGAATATTTTCGTTAACTTTTTTCATGAAAATTTTCAAAAATATTCGTAAAAAATTGTCATAGTATAGAATATCGAACATGTTCATGAAAAAAGGCATAGTATAGTCTGTCGATTCATTTGGTGGAAAAAAAACTCAGTTTAAAATTTCGACATTTTCATGAAAAAAGTCATGCTATAGTATGACTTTTTTGAAAATTGACGAAATTTTAAACTGACTTTTTTTCTATGACTATGACTTTTTTTTCCACAAAATGAATCGACAGACTATACTATGACTTTTTTTTCATACAATTTTCGACATACTATACTGTGACTTTTTTTTAATAAAATTTTCGACATACTATACTATGACTTTTTCATAACATTTTCGACATACAATACTATGACTTTTTTTCGTGTAATTTTCGACATTCTATACTATGACTTTTCTTTCGTAAAATTATGGACATACTATACTATGACTTTTTTTTCATAAAATGTTTGACATACTATATACTATGACTTTTTTTTCACAATTTTTGACAAACTATACTTTGACTTTTCTTTCGTGAAATTTTGGACATAGTATACGATGACTTTTTTTCGTGAAATTTTCGACATACTATACTGACTTTTTTTTCGTGAAATTAGCGACATACTATATACTATGACTTTTTTTTCGTGAAATTTTCGACATGCTATACTATGACTTTTTTCGTAACATTTTCGACATTCTATACTATGACTTTTTTTCATAACATTTTCGACATACAATACCATGACTTTTTTTCGTGTAATTTTCGACATTCTATACTATGACTTTTTTTCATAACATTTTCGACATACTACACTATGACTTTTTTCGTGAAATTTTCGACAAACTATACTATGACTTTTTTTCGCAAAATTTTCGAAATACTATACTATGACTTTTTTTTCTTAAAGTTTTCGACATACTATACTATGACTTTTTTTTCGTGAAATTTTCGACATACTATATTATGACTTTTTTCGTGAAATTTTCGACATACTATACTATGACGTTTTTTCGTGAAATTAGCGACAAACTATACTATGACTTTTTTTTCGTAAAATTTTCGACATACCATACTATGACTTTTTTTTCGTAAAATTTTCGACATACTATACTATTACTTTTTTTCGTGAAATTTTCGACATACTATACCATGACTTTTTTCGTGAAATTTTCGACATCCTATACTATGACGTTTTTTTCGTGAAATTATCGACATACTATACTATGACTTTTTTTCGTTAAATTTTCGACATACTATACTATGACTTTTTTTTCGTAAAATTTTCGACATACTATACTATAACTTTTTATCATCAAGTATTTCGACATACTATACTATAACTTTTTATCATTAAGTATTTGGACATACTATACTATGACTTTTTTTCGTGAAATTATGGACATACTATACTATGACTTTTTTTCCATAAAATTTTGGACATACTATATACTATGACTTTTTTTTCACAACATTTTGGACATACTCTACTTTGACTTTTCTTTCGTGAAATTTTTGACATAGTATACTATGACTTTTTTTTCGTGAAATTTTCGACAAACTATACTATGACTTTTTTTCGCAAAATTTCCGAAATACTATACTATGACTTTTTTTTCTTAAAGTTTTCGACATACTATACTATGACTTTTTTTTCGTGAAATTTTCGACATACTATATTATGACTTTTTTTCATCTATTTCGACATACTATACTATAACTTTTTATCATTAAGTATTTGGACATACTATACTATGACTTTTTTTCGTGAAATTATGGACATACTATACTATGACTTTTTTTCCATAAAATTTTGGACATACTATATACTATGACTTTTTTTTCACAACATTTTGGACATACTCTACTTTGACTTTTCTTTCGTGAAATTTTTGACATAGTATACTATGACTTTTTTTTCGTGAAATTTTCGACAAACTATACTATGACTTTTTTTCGCAAAATTTCCGAAATACTATACTATGACTTTTTTTTCTTAAAGTTTTCGACATACTATACTATGACTTTTTTTTCGTGAAATTTTCGACATACTATATTATGACTTTTTTCGTGAAATTTTCGACATACTATACTATGACGTTTTTTCGTGAAATTATCGACAAACTATACTATGACTTTTTTTTCGTAAAATTTTCGACATACCATACTATGACTTTTTTTTCGTAAAATTTTCGACATACTATACTATTACTTTTTTTCGTGAAATTTTCGACATACTATACCATGACTTTTTTCGTGAAATTTTCGACATCCTATACTATGACGTTTTTTGCGTGAAATTATCGACATACTATACTATGACTTTTTTTCGTTAAATTTTCGACATACTATACTATGACTTTTTTTTCGTAAAATTTTCGACATACTATACTATAACTTTTTGTCATCAAGTATTTCGACATACTATACTATAACTTTTTATCATTAAGTATTTGGACATACTATACTATGACTTTTTTTCGTGAAATTATGGACATACTATACTATGACTTTTTTTCCATAAAATTTTGGACATACTATATACTATGACTTTTTTTTCACAACATTTTGGACATACTCTACTTTGACTTTTCTTTCGTGAAATTTTTGACATAGTATACTATGACTTTTTTTTCGTGAAATTTTCGACAAACTATACTATGACTTTTTTTCGCAAAATTTCCGAAATACTATACTATGACTTTTTTTTCTTAAAGTTTTCGACATACTATACTATGACTTTTTTTTCGTGAAATTTTCGACATACTATATTATGACTTTTTTCGTGAAATTTTCGACATACTATACTATGACGTTTTTTCGTGAAATTATCGACAAACTATACTATGACTTTTTTTTCGTAAAATTTTCGACATACCATACTATGACTTTTTTTTCGTAAAATTTTCGACATACTATACTATTACTTTTTTTCGTGAAATTTTCGACATACTATACCATGACTTTTTTCGTGAAATTTTCGACATCCTATACTATGACGTTTTTTTCGTGAAATTTTCGACATACTATACTATGACGTTTTTTTCGTTAAATTTTCGACATACTATACTATGACTTTTTTTTCGTAAAATTTTCGATATACTATACTATGACTTTTTTCGACATACTATACTATGACTTTTTATCATTAAGTATTTGGACATACTATACTATGACTTTTTTTCGTGAAATTATGGACATACTATACTATGACTTTTTTTCCATAAAATTTTGGACATACTATATACTATGACTTTTTTTTCACAACATTTTGGACATACTCTACTTTGACTTTTCTTTCGTGAAATTTTTGACATAGTATACTATGACTTTTTTTTCGTGAAATTTTCGACAAACTATACTATGACTTTTTTTCGCAAAATTTCCGAAATACTATACTATGACTTTTTTTTCTTAAAGTTTTCGACATACTATACTATGACTTTTTTTTCGTGAAATTTTCGACATACTATATTATGACTTTTTTCGTGAAATTTTCGACGTACTATACTATGACGTTTTTTCGTGAAATTATCGACAAACTATACTATGACTTTTTTTTCGTAAAATTTTCGACATACCATACTATGACTTTTTTTTCGTAAAATTTTCGACATACTATACTATTACTTTTTTTCGTGAAATTTTCGACATACTATACCATGACTTTTTTCGTGAAATTTTCGACATCCTATACTATGACGTTTTTTGCGTGAAATTATCGACATACTATACTATGACTTTTTTTCGTTAAATTTTCGACATACTATACTATGACTTTTTTTTCGTAAAATTTTCGACATACTATACTATAACTTTTTGTCATCAAGTATTTCGACATACTATACTATAACTTTTTATCATTAAGTATTTGGACATACTATACTATGACTTTTTTTCCATAAAATTTTGGACATACTATATACTATGACTTTTTTTTCACAACATTTTGGACATACTCTACTTTGACTTTTCTTTCGTGAAATTTTTGACATAGTATACTATGACTTTTCTTTCGTGAAATTTTTGACATAGTATACTATGACTTTTTTTTCGTGAAATTATCGACATACTATACTATGACTTTTTTTTCATAAAATTTTCGATATATTATACAATGACTTTTTCATGAAATTATCGACATGCTATACTATAACTTTTTATCATCAAGTATTTCGACATACTATACTATAACTTTTTATCATCAAGTATGACTTTTTTTCGACATACTATACTATGACTTTAAATTTTTTTCGACATACTATACTATGACTTTTTAAATTTTTTTCGACATACTATTCTTTGGCTTTTTTTCTGAAATACTATACTATGACTTTTTTATTTTTTCAGCATATTATACTATGAGGTTTTTTTCGACATACTACACTATGAGTTTTTTTTGACATACTATACTATGACTTTTTTTTATTTTTTCGATATATTATACTATCACTTTTTTTCGACATACAATACTATGACTTTTTTTTTATTTTTCCGACATACTATACTATGACTTATTTTTTTCGACATACTATACTATGACTTTTTTTCGACATACAATACCATGACTTTTTTTTATGTTTTCGTCATACTATACTTTGACTTTTTTTTTACATATTATATGATGACTATTTAATTTTTTCAACATACTATGACTTTTTTTTTCGACATACTATACCCTGACTTTATTTTTTCGATATACTATGCTATGACTTTTTCAACATACTATGACTTTTTATTTTTTCGATATGCTATGACTATTTTTTTGACATACTATGACTATTTTTTTGACAAACTATTCTATGACTTTTTAATTTTTTTTCTACATACTATACTATGACTTTTTTCGACATACTATACTATGACTTTTTTTAATTTTTTCTACATACTATGACTTTTTCGATAAACTATACTAGGATTTTTTAGTTTTTTCTACATACTATAGTAGGACTTTTTTTCGACATACTATACTATGACTTTTTTGTTTTTTCTAAATACTATAGTAGGACTTTTTTTTCGATATACTATACTATGACTTTTTTCGACATACTATACTATGACTTTTTCCGACATACAATACTATCAATACAATACTATAGTTTTTATGAGAAACTACACCATGACTTTTTAATGACATATTATTCTATCACATTTGTATATTATACTATGACATGGCATACTATATTATATAATTTGTTTACGTCATTTTTTGCATAATATATACTATGACTTTTTTATGGTATTTCATGGCATACTATACTGTGACATTTTTTATGACACATTTATGGCACACTATACTATGACATTTTCATGGCATTTCTTAATGACATACTATAGTATGACTTTTTTATGACTGGTAGTAATGTTATTTCAACAGCAACTACCGCTACAATAACAATTACCAACTACTAATACTACTACAATTACAACAACAACTACTACAGCAACTACAAGTGCAACAACTTCAACTATTACTACTGATTGATTTGATAGTTACCAAATGTGTGTTCAATGTGCTCCAGTTCTCATCTCCTCCAGGCCCTTTAAGTCCCTTTGTTCATTCAGCAGTCTTGACAGAAAACAGAGACATTTACACCAACATTTACAAAACATATAAAGCCTCTATTGCTCCAATAACTTACCCTTGTTCACCACTTTATAAACTGACTTTTAGCATCAGTTTTCGGCTCAACTACGGTCCATTCCGATTGAATCAATTTATACATTTTGACGGGTCCAAAATCAATGTTTTGTTCATCTCTGTGGAAGATATCTGACATTTGGTTCCCATTCTAACAAGGCGTGTGAGCCAATAGTATAACGACGTTTGTACCACGTGGTATCTCTGTGTCATCAGCGATCAAGTTGCCAGTAAGTGTTGAAACACCGGATAAATGGCTGGAGTTTTGACGTTAAGCGCCCCTCTTCACTCCGGTGTTATGTAGAAGTCTGTACTCCCGTCGGATAGGGTTTCCTTCCTGTTAAAATGATAGCTTCCCCCTCGGTGGTTAGGGTTAGGTATAAAGGGCTGGTTCAGGTTCAGGTAGGCAGAAACACTATTCGACGGGGAAACAGTATTCAACAACACTGGTGCCAATCCCAAGTGCTCAGCGATAAACGGAGGCTGCCTCTGTCTGGTGTCTTCATCAGGATGCAGAATGCCTGGATATTTACAGTGGTAACAGGTGACAACTGCAATCAGAACACATTAGCTTTGTTAGCTTAATTCTCCGAACAACAATAACCCATAAAACTACAATTCGGTCATTACTAGCATATTTCCACCTCCTAAAATGAGATAATTCTGCTTACAAGAGCAACGTTACAGTATTTAAGCAGTTGGTAATTTGAGGTAACCTTAATGACAGAAATAGGAGCATTGTGTGCTGTAAATTAAAACTAGTCATCAAAACTAATAAAATTATATAATAAAAAATATATGATATAATAAAAATTGATGCTGAACATGTTACATATGCAGAGATTAATAAATTACCGTAACAAACCATAGAGAAAATAGATCAACAGAGTCATGTAATGTTAGTCTGTACAGTAATTTACATTATCAGACAGCAAGAGAACCAAGCGATGGTCATTAGCAACACTGCAAGCAGCTTTGTTATTTAAATAATTATGTTTCTTAAACTCTAAAGTTACAATCTTACACTCATTGTGAGTATTGTTTTAATCAGCTGTTGCCCTCCTGCCCATCTGCCAATCTAAGTGCTCACCCTCAGGTGGCCTTGATTTCCTCTGACAATAACAACAGGAAAGTATAACAAAAGCGATATAAAACAGCATGTTCCCTCTCACAATAATCTTGAATTTTCGCCTAGCATCATTCGGGTGAATCTGACCACTGGGTCGTTTGTTTATTGGCCCCAAACAACCAAAGACATTAGCACAAGTTAGCTGTAAATTAAGCCAGCTAGCAAGGGACGCACATGTGCTTGAGTTGTGTAGCTGCTGACTGACCTCATTCATAAAAAACTCCAGTTGTTTCTGCTGTTCCTCCAGCCTCTCACTTACATCTCGTCCTCCATACGTCTGAAGCAGGTTCATAAAGGAAAGGTGTCATGCGAAAAATCACTGATCGTCAAAAACGCCAAAAAGTGATTGCCATTCGCGGGAGCGTGCGCGGCCTGTTACCGCGCGCGGCTTCGTTTACGTGATATGGTTGTGACGTGCCAACACACATGACCTACGAGCCTACCTTTATGACCTAAGGCTAAAAGTTGAGATACCCCTGCCCTACCCGAGGTAGGACAAAGGACAACCATGTTTTGCATAACTTTAATAGCCTCATCAATACCTTTGTCTATCTTTGAAATGTATAAACTTAAACACACATGAATTATAGATGGAAATTTAATAGGAAATTAAAAATCCAAAAGGTATGCATATGTCTGTCATTATTAGTATTAGTAAGGAGACCAATCACCAAAATGTTGTTGGTTATTTGACTATTCACTTCACCCTCTGATGTCACCAGCCCATGACAGGTAACTAGTGCAGCCAGCACTTCAAACCAACACATACAATGGGGCCCTATTGGGGGTAAATGTGTTAAGAGAACACAAACCATAGATTAAGCTAAAAAACAATATATAACTATATATTATAATATGTATAATAATAAACAGTTCTTCTTCTTTCTTTATATTGTGTGTTATCTTGAATAACATGCAGTATATGATGATGCAACGAGCCAACAGACTGCATGACAGAATCTTCTTTCAAATGATTTAATTGAAAACCTTGATTTAATTGGAAAAATAAATAATTAATCATAAATTGAATCATAAATTAATTATTCATATACATTATAGATGTATACTGGGGTCCTCCGTATTGTTTTATATAGCCTTTGTTGTTTTTCCAATCAAATCAATGACATACAGATGACATTTAGCCTTCTATTTATTATTCCTACTTTTAAGATTTACTTAGTTTCTCCATAGGATACATTGAATGAAGTGATATTCTTCATATTAGCTTAGCTAGCTAGTAGATTGTGTGCATTTTTCTAAATGTCTCTAATAATGTCCTATATTTTATGCTACTTATAAGGGAAACATCAATTCACCCAGTAACATCTTTTGTTTCTATTAATGTTGGCGATACTCCCCCAAGTGTTAGCGTTATTGCTTCCCTGCACGGCTCTCTAACCAACTGGTAGCCTTGCCTAATGCTGAAGTGAGGAGACTAATCATACATGATGTTTTATGTCTAGGCACATAGGTTTCACATCACACTCATATGTAAACAATGGAGACATAACAGACATTAATGGCCATGCATGCATGCATTGTTAGAATCATATACATATCTATGGTTTGAATCGGTTTGAATGACAGCACGGGAGGAGAGGGGACTGGGAGCTTGAGCAGGCGGTATTTCCATGGTCCAAGTGCGTGCAGTTTCTCCTGTTTTTTTTTGTGTGTATTTTTTAAATAAAACGGCACGTTTCGGACTGTAAAAAGTGGAGGGGTCCAAATCTGCCCTCTGAAAAAGCGTGGGGGGGGGACAAATCCCGTGTGTCGCCCCCACCCCCCGTAAATTATGCCCTTGCTTATCAGCATCCAGCAGAACTACTGTACCATTGATTTAAGATTTGAACATTACACATTCCTCTGCTACGTCTACAGTAGCTCATTTATTTTAATGTTAAAATGCCACTGCAGTTGTTAAGCTGAAAGTGTCACATTGGCAAATGCTTCATTAGAGGTCTCAACACACTTACTGCACTCCAGCAACCATAACGGCACTGTGGTGTTAGACTCTTGGGAGTGTGTGTGTGTGTGTGTTTGTGTGTGTGTGTGTGTGTGTGTGTGTGTGTGTGTGCGTGCGTGCGTGCGTGTGTGTGTGTGACAAAGAGTGATGCAGAAAGACTGAAAAACTATTCCCCTGACACCCTCATCATCTCAATAGCACTATTTGAACTAAAATGTAATTTTGCCACCATGATATGGGACACTAGAAAGTCATTTTGACAAGTGCCTATCACAGTGTTATGCTCTACAGGCAAAACATGTCCCATGGGCTTTTTCAATTGCTAGGCAGATAGGTAGGCTATGCAATATTACCACAGATTGTGTGTATATGTGAAAGAGGATAAACTATAGTAGAAACAATCATTCTCAATCTTCTTCAGTTTGCAGTGCGTGTGTATGCGCGTCAGTAAGTGACAGCTAAGTGCAGCACAGAAAAGCATTGCATAATATATTATAGTGAGAAGAATTATGCAAAGTCATCGCTGCTAAATCAATGCAATGCACTTAACAGATTGCTAATATTGTATGAATCACACCGCTTAGTTCTGCTAAAAATATCTGGTCATGATACAAAGTATATGGTTGAAACAATAGTTTGGCTCTCATACAGTCTTGTTAGACTGTTTCCACAGTTTCAGTTTCGAAAAAATGGTGATCACACCTTAAACCTACTGTAATATTAAAATATATGTCTTGGCTAACATTAGACCGTATGGCGTTTGGCATGATTTCATGTTGGAGAGCGAATTCAAATGGAACAAAATGCAAGCGGGGCCATAGTCAGGATTTTAGAAATACTGAGGCCATGAGTCCAAGTCCACCCTGACCAAACAGATAACAAACAGCATTAATAATAATAATAATTATTATAATAGTAATATTTATAAAAGTAAATAATAATACAAACTTGTAATGGTAATATATTTTGGGTGTTTGTGAAGCTAAAGATGTTCCAATATATTGTTAGAAAACGCAGTACTACAAGTACTACACTGCTAATTTGAGTTTTAAGTCTTTTATTATAAAACCAAAAGAGCCTGTACATTACGCATAGTATAACTGCCATTCT
The DNA here is from genome assembly GCA_916701645.2 of Sebastolobus alascanus. Classification (NCBI taxonomy): domain Eukaryota; kingdom Metazoa; phylum Chordata; class Actinopteri; order Perciformes; family Sebastidae; genus Sebastolobus; species Sebastolobus alascanus. The sequence continues at coordinate 1,175,417 of CAKAOJ020000169.1, forward strand.
TGTATATAATACTATTCAATAAGACTTCAAATAATACTCTTATTGATACAGCTCTAAATAAATATCATAAATACATATAAGATTGAGCCAAACTGGCCCTGCCAATATTTATATTCACAGAATACAGTCCGCGGAGCAGGTCAGGGGAGGCCAGTCAGCTCTTGGTTTGGGTGCGTGCGAGGAACAGGACTGAGCGTGGCAAGTATTTCAAGAAAGTAAATAATACTTTCCACCCTTTCAACTAGCAAATTCCATGAATGTTCTCCTTTCCCCCTCCTGTAGTGACGTGATATAGGCAGAGATGCATCTCCAGAGTGAAGTTCAAGACATCACTTCCTGTCTTCCTGATAGAGAGTCCATGTGGACTAAACATCCCGCCACACCTCCTGGAGGATCATGAGCAGACAGGGCTTTAAGACTGGTTAGCAGAGGCTTCTAGCAGAGCTCAGCCATGTCATGCCAAGGGAATGGAGACAGTGCCGTTTGCTCGACTGCGGCTTCGAGTGTGGACGCTGGACTCTGTGAGCTCCTCACCGTGTTCCTCTGACTTCTTGTCTGCGATGGTGGCCAGGAAACGCAGAGTGACTGAATCCCACTCCTCTGGCAACAGCAGGAGCAAGAAGCCGAGGCAGATGATGCAGGTGGCTGCCAGGCGCACCACACTGAAGATCACCTCATGTTTCAAAACATCTACGGCTACAGCAGGTGAAAGACAGACAGGAACAAAAGAGAGAGACAAAGAGCGGTACAGGGGAGGAGGGTGGGGGAGAAACAAAAACAAATTGAGATTAATTACATAAAGTAAGATAAACCACAGGACACTGCGGCTGTAGGGGATGAGTGTAGCAAATGCGGCTTATAATCAGCACAAGCCATCCACTTTATCCTCTATGTCTTTGCGGTCTGGAGCCCTGGGACAAGTTGCCGTAACCCACTGACCTTCATGCAGTCCATCGTGGTTAAAGAAAAGAACTCGTCTGCAGGCATTTAGTGTCGCCTTAGCAACCTGATCCTCCCTCAGCGAGAGAATAGTTGCAGGGTTTGTTGAGGCACATTGATGATTGGGTTTCCAGGACGAGAGAGGCAGACTTGCTGTGTAATCTGTTTGCTACAGTGGCCCTAAGTGCTGACCTCTCAACACAAAACCACAGTATGTGCAGCCATTTACTCTCATTTTCAATAATGATTAGGAAATTGCAGGTAACACTTATTAAGAAACCCTACCTGCATTGCCCGGAACACTGAGGAGTGTCCCTATGGAGATGAGAATGGGGTACGTCAGTACCACACCAACATGGACCAAGATGTTGAACACTGTAAAGACATCAAAGAGGTTGAAAACATTGGAGTATAAAGGAATAAGATTGCGCGCATGTTTACAATTAACAATTTAAAATATTACAAAAATTGTCTTTACAAATATTCTGTGTGGAAGAAAATGCATTCAACATATTTATTAGACCTCAAGGACACACACAATGCGTTTCAGTGAGAAACACTAAAAGTAACACACTAATAGTCTGTTTACAAGACTCCACAGGGCACCTTTAATCAAGAAAATAATTAGAAATAAAATTAGCTGCAGCCCCAAAATGAATTCAAATCGCCTTCATGGAAACGTGGGTGAAACCATGATCTTCACTCTTCTCTCTACAGGCATGTATATGCACTCTCACCCAGCCACAGTCCCGCCAGTCCACACAGGTATCCCCAGGGCAGCGAGGACAGTGAGCCCCAGTGCTCCACCTTGGTGAAGTAGAGGATGAGGGGCACACAGGAGATGAAGATGAGGTTGAAGAAGCCCATGGTGGAAAGGAAGTGAGCCACTTCTCCAAGGCTGGCGCTGCCCAAGAACATCTTGAACAGCACCTGGATGGTGAGGAGACAACTGTTAATTTACACCAGTGACTATACAAGTATTTAAAGTCAGTGCAAAAGCAGTCACACAAGTAGTTCAAACTGTAATGTGGTCTAACCTTGTAGAGGGCTGATGTGGAGGCCGAGCCCACAGCCAATGCCACGCCCACAAAGGAATCCCCATGGAAACCGTCAGCATAAGCCATCATGACAATACCTGTGATGGCCATAATGGCTGCCACAATCTGCAAGCAGAGATTCAGAGCTATCAGTGGCATCAATACTCCTCAGGAGTAAGAAAAACAGTTCTTGAAAGTATTATTATCATCGTTGGTATTTTCATACAGACCCGAACACCCATGAAACGGTCCTTGAGAACAATCCAGGACAGGAGAAAGACGAAAGCCTTGTGGCAGCAGTAGAGGGCAGAGACATCAGTGGCGGTCAGTTTCTTCAAGGCCATGAGGTACAGGTAGTTGGTCAGTGTCCACAGGATTGAGAAGGGCGCCGTTCTCTTTACGAAAAGCTTGAGAGTCATCCCATCCTCCCCAAAGAGCTTGCTGCACTCCCTGTTTAAGAGAACAAACACAGAAGGGTAATAGTAGTGTTGCCACTCTGTTTTCCTCTTGGAACAGCATCTTTGTTTGTCAGGCTTTTAGCTATCAAGAGGACCAAGCTTTGAGGATGGAAATGTTGGTTGCTTAGTTGCCCAGTTCCTCGTGGACAGTCAGGTAGTTTAACATGTGTTCCAGATGAGTGTAAAGAGCAGCAAGCCCTCTAGGAGGCCACTGGTGGAGCTTTTATGGTAAACTGGTAATTGTCTTACTATAAAAAAGATAGTCTTGTACTACTTGGACTACACAGTTTACAGTGGGATTATTACTTTGTTCTGGCTAAACATAAACACAACTAGATGACTAGATGAATCTTTATTTTGGTGACAAACGTCACTGAGATATCTGTAAACCTTCTGTCTGCTATAGCTCTATAAGCTCTTTGGCAAGCACGTGTATTACAAAAGCTTACTGTAAAAGATTCTCAGGAATCCAATTGGGCAGACTGTGCATTTCTTAAATAAATGTTTTCTGAACTCGTCTTTATTTGAATTCAAAGATAATTTTATTGGCAGTTTACCTGAATTTCTGTATGGGAGTCTGCTTCTCCCGTGTGGTAACCACAAGTCCAGAGTAGTAGATGGGGAAGAAGAGGATGTTCCAGTTGCTGCTGAACCAGGAGATGAAGAAGGGACAGGAGAACGACTGGAAGGTCAGCTTAACCACCTGAGTGGTACCCACCCAGGAGGAGGAGACACACAGAACCAGCAGCAGGCCGCCCAGCACCTTCAGGGCTGTGTTGGTAAATGTCTGGTAGGACCGGCTCTCTTCGCTGGTCTCGCTGCCCGGTGTCTCTGCATGAGACTCTGAACCATCCTCTCCTGCTGGTAAACCAATAAGAGAAAAGACAATAAAGATGTTACAGCATCTCTACATGTGGGCTCTACTTCCTGTTCAAAGGCCAATGAGAACAGAAAGCCTCAACTATGGATCTATTTGCCTCTGAAATTTTACTTCTATTTAGATTCTAATTACAAGAGCTCAATGCATTTTTTAGCGTGCTAGCAGCATGGCTCTAGGGATGGTTATATCAGTCAGCCCTCGGTCAGCCCGTCAATCCACCACTTTTGTTCCTTACTGAAATATCTCAACTACTGGATGGATTGCCATAACATTTTGTACAAACAGTCATGATCCCCAGGGGATAAATCCTATGTGATCCCCCTGACCATGAGGTTGACATTTTTGGCTTTTAGTTAAACTTCTTGACAACCATTTGATGGATTGAGATGAAATTTGGTACAGATATCCATGGTGTCGAGAGGATGAAGCCCAGTGAATTTGGGGATCACCTGACATTTCCTGTTGAAATATCTCAACATGTCAATATCTCTCCTGAATTCTAATAACTTTGATGATCCCTAACTTTTCATCTACAATACTATATATAATATATGGTTTATGACCAAATACCTGCAAAACCAATGATATCAGCCCGAGCTCAACTGTGTATTTTGTGCTAATTAGCAAATGTTAACATGCTAAACTGAAATTGTGGTTGTGGTAAACATTAAACATGCTCAACATCAGCATGTTAGCATTGCCATTGTGACCATGTTGGCATGCCGACATTAGCATTCAGCTCAAAGCTCCACTGCTGTGCACATGTACAGCCTCAGTCTTGTTCCTAAATCATTTATAGTGGCCAAACTGCATTCTGTACATATGCTTTGTATTACTGTACGGGATGTAGCTTGTGTCTCCCTGGCTGGGGTCCAGCACATAAGCATTCATTGATCAATTGCCCTCAGTGATCACTACCACAGTTTGCATTTCTTGCTGTAAAGGCACTGATGCATAAGCCAAGGCTTTGTTAAAAATGTGTTGAGTTAGCATTGTGGCTGTGCATGTCACGAATAGCTTTGTCGCCTCATGATGCAGCACGTACTGTAGGCCTACACCCATGTAGTCAGGTGTGCACAGAAACCCGATGCCCAGAAAGCAAGCGTAAACCTAACCACATGACATTCCACAAGAAAGTCAGGTCAACCTTGGCAGCCACTGTTTGGACTGTTGGTACATTCATGCTATGAAAATGTTGCCTTTGACATATATTGGAAGATTGAAACGAGAATTTTATGGAGTAACTGGGAAAGAGGTATAGTATCACCAAACAAAGAAAGACAGACAGACAGATAGACAGATAGATAGATAGATAGATAGATAGATAGATAGATAGATAGATAGATAGATAAGAGAGGACTTACTGTATTTCTAATCTTAAGCCAGTGACGCATGGTTGATCTGGCCCAGTGCCTTAATGGACTGCGGGACTGAATGGCTGAACTGTGCTGTGTAATATGTGAAGTGCTGTGTGTGTGAGCATTTCCGGAGAGAGCTCAGATCCGTTCTTTAACTTTCAGCAGTGTGATCAATTTTCACTGGGGCAGGAATAAAAGATGACATGTGCTGCTGGATGTTTGCTGCCTGTGCTCTCTTCTCTAGCTCAGCAGGTGAAGCTCTGCCATTTCCACCATGGCTACAGACACTAGAGCCCTGCAAGCACTGGAGCTTGTACCCATACTATCTCCCGTCTACAATAGCAGGGCATCTCAGGGGGTGCTCATTATTGTATCTGATAGTCTTTTGTTTGTTAACTGCAAGGAGACCTCAGCAGGAAGTCAAGCAATGGGAGTAACAAGTAGTGTCATGGACAGGTCTAATGAAAGTAGATTGCACCCACATGTAAATTAGAGCTTCACCGATTAAGCGATTAGTTGATTAATTGTCAACTATTAAATTAATCACCAACTATTTTGATAATCAATCAATCAATCAATTGAATGTCTTTGAGTTGTTGACAAAACAAGACATTGAGGGACGTCATCTTGGGCTTTAGGAAACACTGATCGACATTTTTCCAACCAACATCACAATATAAAATGCCCCATGGCAAGTAAAAGTTCTGCATTTAACATCCTAATTAAGTATCAGTACTTGTTCTATAGAAAAATGGCCCCTGTGACTGATGTATAATAATATTTTACATTATTAGGCTGTTAATACTGATGTACCAATGCATAAGTAGTATTTAACTGTTGTTGTAAATGTCGGAGCTTGTTTTAATTACTTTATATACAGTTAGTCCAGTGGTTCCAAACTGAGGGGGCAGGCTAAATCTGAGGGATCATCAGAAGATGAATGTGGGTGGAGAGAGGAAAACAAACAACAAACAACTTCTGCTACACAAATTTGTGTTCGTATTTTGGACTTTTCTCTTATATTTGCTTCTTTTGTGAAATTTTGGATTCTACCTCTTTGGGTCTCAAAAACATATTTAAATAAAATTTTAGAAGGGAACGTGTATTTTAAAAGCTCATCATATGTTGTTTTTTTATGTAAAATCTTATTCTGAAAAGTAACCAGTAACTATGTCTGTCAGATAAATGTTGTGAAGTCATAAAACAATATGAAATGTAGTTGAGTAGAAGTATAAAGTACCATAAAATGGAAATACTCAAGTCAAGTGCAAGCACCTCAAATCTGTACAGAAGTACTTGAGTAAATGTAATTAGTTACTGCGTCAGTGCAGCACTGGCCTGAGTCTGTCCACACTGCAGTACTAAAATGTCCCAGTACCATGTTTGAAGCAAGAGACCAAAAAAACCTTCAAACTAGAAAAACCTTAAGCATCCAAAAAGTGTTAAACTAATGACGACCCCCACTGACAACAGACTCAAACTCTTTTTCAGTTCAGCTCCATTCATAACAGACTGTGACCATCACCTCAGAAAACTCTCAGATAAAATGTTTCACCTTACGGTATATCTCAGCTGGGAGCAGATCTACAGTATGTGGTCAAAGCAAAATGTTCAACACGATACGGTTTATTTTCTAAAGGATCATCGAGGGATTTGTTCTAATTACATTCTGCCACAGCAAGGATTCTTAATCAACCTAATGAGCCTGGTGGTTGCTTACTGGAAAACAGATCTGATATTTCTGCAAGAGAGAAGCGGCTCTTTCTTTGTTTTTTTGTCTGCTTTTCCTAGTCCACCAAGTAAGATGGTTCGTGTTTCATAGCACCGACAAAACCTAAAGCTTTTAGTGTTGGATACGGGCTCTTCTGTCCTGAGGTAAAAGCCACTACAGGCTGATCTGGTGCCAAGATGCAGTAATATTATAACTCTACTATTCCCCTGCCTCATAAAAGCAGCTCTCGTGGCCAAAATTGTATTCTCATAACAGAAAGAATTATTGCTGACTAATATTACTGCTAAAAAAGTTGCAAAGGAAACAACAACGCCTGACAAACCAGACAGACTGTCAGCACAGTATTGCAGTGAAATACGTCACTAAAGTAGAAAAGGTGCTATTTGTGGTTAATTTCAGTCAACTCAGTGTAAGTGTACTTGTTTGGTTCAAATTAAAGGGTAGTAATCTTAATGTACTTAGACTTATTAATTGAGCGCCAGCTGTCAGAAATAATTTGGTGCATAATTATCAGCCATGGGATGTTTCATTTATATAAAGATGATGATTCAGAATCCAAAGGAGTTAATAGTTAAAAAGTCATTACATAAAAGGATGAATAAAATGCCTAAGCATTGGAAATATAGACTCTCCAAAAACACATCAAAACACTAACATTAGAGTCAGAATATCTCTTTAAAGTATTGACCAAATTTGAGACAATATCCTTTCTGCCTCTGTCAAACAAGAATACACATAATGTACACTTCTAAGGCTATATGTAAGCTATAATGCTAATATAATTAACTTGTGAATTTGAAAAACACATGAATAGTTGATTAGCTCCCTATGGCTAGAAAATGTGAAAGTGTTACCATCATGCCATTTCATTACAGAAGTCACAGTGCTGCATAGGATCACTCACTACTACTGGCACCCATTAACAGAGCTCATCCACTCTGTGTGACGCAGCACGCTGCTCGAACCTCACATTTCAATCCATTCTGTGTTTTATCCTCGCTACTGACACTGCATGCCAGTGACATTGATGGATGGACCCGTGCCGAATCCAACATGAAGCTCACAGTCACGTCTGCAGCCTTAGGCAGGCTTACCACAGGTCAAACAGCATCAAGTCTTTATCTAATTATAGGTCTGAAGATGTGACATGGTTATGATGATGATTAGCGGTATCACTCTTTAATCTCTGTTGCAAAAGTAAAAGGTGGAGGGATTTAGGTAAAGTTCAGGGATTTTAGGGATGAGGATGCTGAAGAAATGCTGAGTTAGATGAAGGAAGGACAGGTGAACAGATGTGAAAGCAGCTGACTTGGGCCTGTTTGGTTTTATTATACATCCGTGCTGGGCAGCCAAAAACATATGCTGCTGCTACAACTACGCTTCCTGTCAACACATTTAGCTTCTCAACTCTGCCAGCAGGAAACTGAAATGATACAAATGTGTTTTTCACACCATCCAGAGGTCCAAAATGTCCAGATGAAAAAATAGTTCAGTTCAGCAGCTGTTTTTTAGATTTAGATTTCTGGTATCACATGTTCAAAGTAAATGTAGCACACCACTGACTTAAGTAGGACACATCTAGGGATGTGTATTTGCAAGGATCTGGCGATACAATACGTATCACGATACAGGGGTTACGATTCAATATATTGCGATACTGTAAGCAAGATGATATGTTGTGACTTTTTTACTTTAATTATGGGAAAGCTGTCATAGTATAAAGAACACACCCCCATGCATATTTCTGAGTAAAAAAAATTACTTTTTTATATATATCATAACAGTGGGATCTGCATTTCCATTTATCACAGTCCCTGTAACGTCCAACACTACTTTTAGTGCAATCTGAGCCAAAGTTTGCCACAAATCCTTGCATGGAAACTGTTAATTACAACTCTATAGTATTTTTGAGAATCAATACAGTATCACAAAACATAATATCACGATACTCAAGTGTATCGATATTTTCTTACAGCCCTAGACACATCCGCATCACACTATTTAATATGAATACCTATACACTCTATACACAGCACATGTGATGCCTTATGGGATATAAAATGTCGTCAACTGTAAAACCTGTCAAAACATAAATAACTAAAAGTACTCCATAGTTTTAAGCAGCCTATCTGAGCTAATGCTGCCATCAACTCTGTTCATGCTAACACATACACATGAAAACAGACATAGTTTAGTATAAATGGCGTCCTGGGCCTCTCTGGTTCCTTCAGTTTACCTTCAGAGATGGTGCAGGTCAGGACCTGAGTGCTGTACGAGCTGAGAGGAGCCACTCGGGCTGAGTGCTTCTTCATCCTCCACTGGGGGCACAACACACTGTCCTTCCCTGGGAAGTAAGTACTTGTGTGTGTGTGTGTGTGTGTGTGTGAGAGAGTAAGTGTGCCCGGGCTGCTGCTGCTGCACGCTCAGCAGCTCCTCCTGCTAGTGCCGCTCATCCTCAGACTCCTAACTCCTCCGTTTCTTCTTCACGCTCTTGATTGCCCCCCCCCCCCCCCCCTCCTCCCAGATCTCTGTCAAACTCTTCTGTCTTCTTGCAGGCACTCCAGTCCTGACACTCTGTTCCTCTCCAGCCCAGCGCGCTCACTGTTACTGGTGCTCTGACTCTCTGTCTGTCTGGATGGTGACACAGCTCAGTGGAGATAGCTCAGTGGAAGTGCAGTGAAGTGGAGACTCTACTGTTGCACTGTCATGCCGTGATCCAGCGCTGCCACTGTCTCCAAGGGAGACTGAGCTTCAAGTGTGTGTGGCATGGCGCAATCACTCCCCTCATCTCTTTCAATCCTCCCCCTCCTCTTTTCTCTCAGTCACTCTCTCACTTTTCCCCTCCTCTTCTTTTGCTCCACAAATCAGCAGCTTTGTTTGGAAGGTAACCAAGCAGCCCGGGCTAATTATGCTGCGTTAGCTGCTGCCCCCTCCTTTTCTCCTTCCTCCTCCTCTCCTCCCCTCTCTACCTGACCCGGCTCCTCTCACTCCTTCCCTCCCCGTCTCTCACTATATACTCTTGTCCCCTGTCTTCCAATAACACTCTCTCTCTTCTTGGCACATCTCCTGCTCTTCACCGCTCCTTGAGAGTCAGATTATTGGTAGAGTTCTCTCCTGCAACAACAATACAATTGAGCTATGGAAAAGACAACTATCATAGAGATGTGACAATCCCATACATATAAAATCTGTAACCCTAGTGCTGTGAGGGAGAAGGGAGCCTCTGTCCACATGGTACTCACACCACTATTACGCATCACTACTATAATATGCTACCCACATGATATTTCCATTTCCAGACGGCATAAAGGAGAACAAACCAACTTTTTAAAAGAATGCTACTCGTACTACTCGTGTTTGTATTGTACTGTACACGTAACTACAACATTTACAACTTTAAATCAACAACGCATCCCATGTTATCTGTTGCTGGCATTATGATTGCCTCTCATGGCTCCAAAACTTGGCAAACTTGAAACTGGCATGGCCATTTTCAAAGGGGTCCCTTGACCTCTGACCTCAAGATATGTGAATGAAAATGGGTTCTATGGGTACCCACGAGTCTCCCCTTACAGCCCACTTTATGATAATCACATGCAGTTTGGGGCAAGTCATAGTCAAGTCAGCACACTGACACACTGACAGCTGTTGTTGCCCGTTGGGCTGCAGTTTGCCATGTTATGATTTGAGCATAGTTTTTATGCTAAATGCAGTACCTGTGAGGGTTTCTGGACAATATTTGTCATTGTTTTGTGTTGTTAATTGATTTCCAATAATAAATATATACATACATTTGCATAACGCAAGCTATTTGTCCACTCCCATGTTGATAAGAGTATTAAATACTTGACAAATCTCCCTTTAATGTACATTTTGAACAGATAAAAAATGTGTGATTAATTTGCGATTAATCGACACACTTGACACTTTGAAATTGCTTGTAGAGAGCTGTGGCTCCCACCACCCAGCTCCACTGCTCTGCCTGAACAAATGCTACGCTTCATCCCTTCAACCCATCATGCTTACTGTAAGCACTTTTGACTGTTGCTTCTTCACTTCTATTTAAATAAAAATCTTTCTGCGCAGGATGTTTACTGTTAATGGAGTGTTCTTATATTAAATATTTACATTGTGATGATACACTAATAAAAGATTTCAATACTGTTTTTTTCCATCACTGTTGCACAGTCAAGGGAAACCCTCTCATCAGCAGAAGGTGTGGCCCTGAGGAGGGTCAGTCTGGGCCATGCGAGTCCCCCTCGGGACTGTGGTCCGGAGTTTCCATCTCTAGGAAAGCCCTCCGGCCATTTTATCTCCAGCTGTGGTTTATCTGCCTGAAGATTTAATGGACCTAAATATTGCTTGGGCCTTTACATCAACAACATATCAGTGTCTCGTGTATGCGGTCAGACACATGAGGCCTTGCAGCCTGTAACGTGATCTTAATATAACCTATGCTATGCTATGCTTACCCTCTCACCAGGAAAATCAATGGTAGCCAAGCCAGGAACAGTAACACTATGACCTGAGATAGAGAAAGCACTCAAACATGCAACCTGGTAAATGCAATGTCTACGTTGCATTGTTAAAAATAGTAAATGAATGCTACTACAGTCATGTTTGCTCCAAGATTTCTGTTATTATATCAGTATCACCCTGAGCCCCTCCCTTCCTGTCTCTCCAATGCTCATCAGACACATTTCTGGCACTTTTATAGAGAGCATAACAGATCAGAGCACTTCTCTGTGCATTCCTCAGGCTGTGAGAGACAGCACAGTTACTGTCTGGCTGCTTGTTACAATAGAAAACAATGCAGGGCCACGTTCCAGTTACACCATGCTAATATATTGGTTTGAATGCAGGATTCAATATTGAGGGGGCAATTTGAAAAAAGCAACACTCGGTTGTCATTCTTTAGGATGATGCCACAGTGCAAGCACACTTATTTCCCATGGTCAACACTAATGCATTAAGTGATGTCGTGAGAATGAGGCTTGATTAAAATGTTGACTGCTGAAACGAATGTTTGGTCAGGTGTAAGCAAGGGATGAGCTGGGGGTATGGATCCCCTGAGACAAGGAGGGTTAAACTTAAAAATAGCCCTGCTGATGAATGGAGCCAACCGCTAGACAGGGAGGGGACAGGAAAACGGTCCAGTCAGCAGAGCCCAGGATGCTAATCGCTATCAGATTAAGAGAAATACCTGGAGCATGTGCGCTACAGGAGGCCACATCTCAATTTAAAATATTAGACTCAAAGTGATTGTTCCTTTCTCTATTATGTATTTTCATATTGTTTTTAGGTATAGGTACCTTTACCTTCACACATCACAAGTTCACTGCCAGCTCACAAATTCACTTGTATGTTTCGTTTGTTTTCTTTCATATCAGCAGCTGAAAATACCAGAAGATTATTTATCAGTTCATCGGTTTTGCAGCCAAAAAGCATCAAATCCAACACCAAAATTTGTACACTTCTCTGTATAACGCTACAATTCAACAGCACCACAAACTACTACTCCAAAATGACTGTGAATTAATACCTCTCTACAACAACTTCAACAAAAGCCAAACATCAAAAACCTCTATAACCTAGCTAGGTGCAAATAATAAACAGTAAACACACAATGGTACTGTTGCATCACAGATCAAAGCACAAAATAGTACAGCATCCTCCATAGCAACAGCGGGCCTTGTGTGTACTGACGCACTTTGCCAATTCAGGCTCTTTTGTCATTTAGATTAACCAATGCTCCTCAGTTTATGGTGCAAGCTCCTTTGTCTTTAGCTCCTCTATTTAACTCATCACATCTCAGTGACGACCAGGAGCAAAGGAGGACGACGAGAGATGAGAGACATGAAGAGGCATGAATGTTATCTGCAGCTGATGTTAGCTGTAATGGAGACTGGACAGACCACGAACCAAGTCCCGACTGTTCCACTAACTGGACCTCATATCATCAACTCAACTCAATGTAGTTAGTACATTGGAAGACGAGGACACCTCGTGGTGAACATGGTGGATTGTGTTAGAGGTGCATAGAGGGGACATGAGGACATATGTTCCTAAATGAGACTATTTGCTCAAACCATATGCATATAGTTTCAGTTTGACGTGGTGAGGTTTTGATCTATCTGCTGCTGGACATTTTAATACCATCAGTGGAAACGCACTGAAAACATGCATTTGTAAAACTCAACAGCAATCTGACTTTCAGAATCAATGTTGGGTAATTCACAGATATCGCTGTAGACAGTTTTCTTAGGGCCTATTTCCTCTGTAGAAAGTAGTCCTGATGAAATCTATTTACAGTGAGGTCTGTGCATTTATCCCCAGTGACAGATATTATTTGAAAACAACATGGCTGCATTAGCCTTTTATGGGCCCCCAGGGCAAAAACACCTTCCAAGTAATGGGTGCAATATTTTGCAGCTGAACAGGCCTTCTGCTGTACAGCGGGATGTGGCGACAAAAAAGGAGACCAGGGGCGCCCCGCTAGCTCTGCTGGTGTGCGGGCGCCCATAAGGGCTGAGTCCCGCGGTAGGCCCGGGTTCGAATCCGACCTGTGGCCATTTCCGCATGTCGCCCCCTCTCTCTCCCCATTTCTACACTATCCACTGTCCTATAAATAAAGGCATAAAAAGCTCCAAAAAATAATCTTTAAAAAAAAAAAAAAAAAGGAGACCAGAATATTCAATTCTACATAGACGACCGAAAGCAGTCGTCTGTGCACATTTTGGAGTGACGCCGAGATTGAAAAGTGGCTGATGGTGTGCCACTGTATAGGGAATGGGAACCGCAGTGCATTCTGGGGTGCGCCGCCATTTTTGGAGGGTAGCGTATGGAGCTACAGTATCCTTATCTTTCACCAGTCTATTCATCTGTCCATCGTTCATCATCAGAAATGTATAAAGTACGTGCGAAAGACAGATGCCCATATAAAGAGAAGCTGACGACGGTATATTAAAAAAACTGAATTTAGTTTATGATATCAATAATTAGGAATTAGAAGGACCTTGACAGTTTGTCACCCATGACAGTCACTGATGTGTTTTGGCGTTAGTGAACACGTGTCAGCAGATCAAAATATGTTATTTTTTGGAGGCCGAAGTCCGATTTAAAAACGGATAGATATATGACTTTTAGATCTACAAGGCAAGCCAAATGCAAACTACAAAATCATCCACTCAACGTTAACTAGCTAATGTTATGCGAACGGATTACTAACAAAAAGTTGGCTAATACTGCACTGAATGTACCTGTATGTTGCTAAATGAAACCCATAACGTTTTCCTACCTTTGAGTCTGACTGTAGGCTATATATATATATATATATATATATATATGTATATACATATATATATATATATATACATATATACATACATACATACATACACATACATACATACATACATACATACATACATACATACATACATATATATATATATATATATATATATATATATATATACATACATGCATACATACATACATACATACATACATATATATACTACAATTCAGCTCTTGAATATTATTCACTGTGCAGTGTTTTGTGTTATCTTTGGACACTTGCAGTAAACAGCCAGTCTCTCACCGTTTATCACGTTTTCAGTCCAAAATGGCGGACGTTTTCGGTCCAAAATGGCGGCAGCGGCTGTTAAACTAAACTAAGCTCATGATAACATATTTTTTTTTTACCTAAACGAAACACGATTCCAACGTCTTTTCACTCTTCCACCAAAACTCCCTGAACTAGCGGCCGAAGAAGAGAAACATAAACTTCACTTTATACAGCCATATAACCATAAATCATGTCTTACCTTTGCTGTTTTTTGACTGTTACTTTATTCTACTGTACTTAACATCATCGACCAGTCAACGTCAGGTCTCTACGGCACAATATTCACTAATCATACAAGAGCTGCGCAGTAAAACACAGACAGCTTAACCTGCAGCAACTCAGTTATCTCTTGTTGACGTCGGTCGGGGTAAGAGAGTAAATAAAACTCTCAACTCTTCTTCTTCTTTGCGTTATTTGCAAACAGTCCAACTCACAGCAAAAGGAGGCGCCACCCTGTGGCACTATTTGGCATTACATTAGTAACCCAACTCTGGCTGTCACCCGCGGTCTATGTGCCTCCACCTGGTGCAAAGCAAAGAGATGACCCGTGTATTTAAAATCACGAGTGCCTGCTGCCCTCTAGCGGCGGCAACGAGGAACTGTGGAATTAGTAAAAGTAGCGTCAATGCAGAATTTGTGGCATACGCATACTTCCGGTAAATCATTTCAAAATAAAACTTTCAACGTACACAGAGGTGTAGTTACTCGTGTTCACTTCGGGAGGGCAATGCTATAAGCAATAATAAAATGACAGATACACGATATTTAGTGTAATTATTTTATGTTAAACCGATTATTTTTTTAGGGATTATTTTGTAAATGTAAAGGAAAAGTGGCACAGCATCTTGACAGTGTTAAAATCACGAGTGCTTGCTGCCCTCTAGTGGTGACAGCGAGGAACTGCTAAACTAGTCAAAGTAGCGTCAATGCAGACGTTATGACATACTCACACTTCCGGTAAATAATTTCAAAATAAAACCTTCACTGCCTTCTAGTGGTCACTCTGAAGTCCTGCAACGTTAAATTCTTCAAATTAGCATCAATGAAGCAATCTTAACACACTTACATCTCTGGGAAATGTACACTTTCTTACTGATAACTGGGAGGAGAGGTTGATCCGTGTATTTAAAATCACGAGTGCTTGCTGCCCTCTAGTGGTGACAGCAAGGAACTGCTAAAATAGTAAAATTAGCGTCAATGCAGACATTAGAGCGTACTCACACTTCCGGTAAATCATTTTCAAATAAGACTTGTACTGCCCTCTAGTGGTCACTGTAAAGAACTGCAACGTTAAATTCGTCAAGTTAGCATCAATGAAACACACCTACACCTCTAGGAAATGTACACTTTCTTACTGATAACTGTGTTATTCCTACTAAAGTCTGCATTGGCGCTGGTTTGACAAATTCTATGATGCTGTTACTACTTTGACCATTTAAAACTCGTGATTTTAAATACACAGGTCAAGTTAGCAACAGGCTGTTTCTATTTACCAGTTGTTTAACCTGAATAATGTATATTCTTTTTTAAGCATTTTCAGTTCCTGAGTCTACCTCTATGCTAATGCTAGGAGAGGTTGATCTGTGTATTTAAAATCACGAGTGCTTGCTGCCCTCTAGTGGTGACAGCAAGGAACTGCTAAAATAGTAAAAGTAGCATGAATGTAGACGTTATGGCATACTCACACTTCCGGTGAATCATTTCAAAATAAAACTTTACGGAAGTGTAGTTTCTCGTGGTCATCGCGGGAGGGTAGTGTATAGTCATGGTAATGATTGGTCATAAGCAATAATAAGATGCCAAATACACGATATTTAGTGTAGTTATTTAATGTTATAGAGTATTTTTTAGGGATTATTTTAAACACATAAAAGGAAAAGAAGCACAACATCCCAATAGTGTTTTCCTTTGTATTTCCTATATTGTGTTGACAAGAAGATGCAAGGGATTAACAATAAATCACTGCTGTTAAATCTGAGGTAAAAGACAAAAAAAATGCTCGCTGGTTGTACAAAGCAAAGAAATGACCGGTGTATTTAAAATCACGAGTGTAACAGAGTTTTTTCTCTAAAAATCTACTCAAGTAGGAGTAAAAAGGAAGCTGCATTAAAACTACTCAAACTAGTAAGTACAATTTCCTCAAAAAAGTTACTTTATCACACGTAACGGAGTAATTGTAACTCGTTACTACACACCTCTGATTAGCACTTCCTGAGTCTACCTCTATGTTGATGCTAGATGTTGATCTGTGTATTCAAAATCACGAGTGCTTGCTGCCCTCTAGTGGTGACAGCGAGGAACTGCTAAAATAGTAAAGGTAGCGTCAATGCAGACATTAGAGCATACTCACACTTCCGGTAAATCATTTTCAAATAAGACTTGTACTGCCCTCTAGTGGTCACTGTAAAGAACTGCAACGTTAAATTCGTCAAGTTAGCATCAATGAAACACACCTACACCTCTAGGAAATGTACACTTTCTTACTGATAACTGTGTTATTCCTACTAAAGTCTGCATTGGCGCTGGTTTGACAAATTCTATGATGCTGTTACTACTGTGACCACTTAAAACTCGTGATTTTAAATACACAGGTCAAGTTAGCAACAGGCTGTTTCTATTCACCAGTTGTTTAACCTGAATAATGTATATTCTTTTTTAAGCATTTTCAGTTCCTGAGTCTAGCTCTATGCTAATGCTAGGAGAGGTTGATCTGTGTATTTAAAATCACGAGTGCTTGCTGCCCTCTAGTGGTGACAGCAAGGAACTGCTAAAATAGTAAAAGTAGCGTCAATGCAGACGTTACAGCATACTCATACTTCCGGTAAATCATTTCCAAATAAAACTTTCAACGTTCACGGAGGTGTAGTTACTCGTGTTCACTTCGGGAGGGCAATGCTATAAGCCATAATAAAATGAAACATACACGATATTTAGTGTAATTATTTTATGTTAAACCGATTATTTTTTAGGGATTATTTGGTAAATATAAAGGAAAAGAAGCACAGCATCCTATCAGTGTTAAAATCACGACTGCTTGCTGCCCTCTAGTGGTGACAGCGAGGAACTGCTAAACTAGTCAAAGTAGCGTCAATGCAGACGTTATGGCATACTCACACTTCCGGTAAATAATTTAAAAATAAAACATTCACTGCCTTCTAGTGGTCACTGTGAAGTACTGCAATGTTAAATTCGTCAAGTTAGCATCAATGAAGCCATCTTAACACACTTACAGCTCTGGGAAATGTACACTTTCTTACTGATAACTGTTATTCCTACTAAAGTCTGCATTGTTCACCAGGTGTTTAACCTAAATAATGTATATTTTTTAAACATTATCAGTTCCTGAGTCTACCTCTATGTTGATGCTAGATGTTGATCTGTGTATTTAAAATCACGAGTGCTTGCTGCCCTCTAGTGGTGACAGCAAGGAACTGCTAAAATAGTAAAAGTAGCGTCAATGCAGACGTTACAGCATACTCACACTTCCGGTAAATCATTTCAAAATAAAACTTTACGGAAGTGTAGTTTCTCGTGGTCATCGCGGGAGGGTAGTGTATAGTCATGGTAATAATTGGTCATAAGCAATAATAAGATGCCAAATACACGATATTTATTGTAATTATTTACTGTTATAGAGTATCTTTTAGGGATTATTTTGTACACATAAAGGAAAAGAAGTATAACATCCCAATAGTGTTTTCCTTTGTATTTTCTATATTGTGTTGACAAGAAGATGCATGGGATTAACAATAAATCACTGATGTTAAACTGAGGTAAAAGACAAAACAAAATGCTCGCTGGTTGTACAAAGCAAAGAAATGACCTGTGTATTTAAAATCACGTGTAACAGAGTTTTTTCACTAAAAATCTACTCAAGTAGGATTAAAAAGTAAGCTGCATTAAAACTACTCAAACTACTAAGTACAATTTCCTCAAAAAAGTTACTTCAGCACAGGTAACGGAGTAATTGTAACTCGTTACTACACACCTCTGACTAGCACTTCCTGAGTTTACCTCTGTGTTGATGCTAGATGTTGATCTGTGTATTTAAAATCACGAGTGCTTGCTGCCCTCTAGTGGTGACAGCAAGGAACTGCTAAAATAGTAAAAGTAGCGTCAGTGCAGACATTAGAGCATACTCACACTTCCGGTAAATCATTTCAAAATAAGACTTTTGCTGCCCTCTAGTGGTCACTGTAAAGAACTGCAACGTTAAATTCGTCAAGTTAGCATCAATGAAACACACTTACACCTCTAAGAAATGTACACTTTCTTACTGATAACTGTGTTATTCCTACTAAAGTCTGCATTGGCGCTGGTTTGACAAATTCTATGATACTGTTACTACTGTGACCACTTAAAACTCGTGATTTTAAATACACAGGTCAAGTTAGCAACAGGCTATTTCTATTTACCAGTTGTTTAACCTGAATAATGTATATTCTTTTTTAAGCATTATCAGTTCCTGAGTCTACCTCTATGCTAATGCTAGGAGAGGTTGATATGTGTATTTAAAATCACGAGGGCTTGCTGCCCTCTAGTGGTGAAAGCAAGGAACTGCTAAAATAGTCAAAGTAGCATCAATGCAGATGTGATGGCATACTCACACTTCCGGTAAATGATTTCAAAATAAAACTTTACGGAAGTGTAGTTACTCGTGGTCATCGCGGGAGGGTAATGTATAGTCATGGTAATGATTGGTCATAAGCAATAATAAGATGCCAAATACACGATATTTAGTGTAGTTATTAAATGTTATAGAGTATTTTTTAGGGATTATTTTATACACATAAAAGGAAAAGAAGCACAACATCCCAATAGTGTTTTCCTTTGTATTTCCTATATTGTGTTGACAAGAAGATGCAAGGGATTAACAATAAATCACTGCTGTTAAATCTGCGGTTAAAGGCAAAACAAAATGCTCGCCAGATGTACAAAGCAAAGAGATGACCGGTGTATTTAAAATCACGAGTGTTTGCTGCCCTCTGAACGTCAGCATTTAGTATGATGTCATTATAGACTTTCTCTCAGCACCCCCAACTCTGACTGACTTCCAGCATCCCTGCCAGCAATTATGTACCTTCATCCACGGTGTACCATCGATACTCAACATGGCATCGACAACAACAGACATCGTCAGAAGTCACGTGACTGCAAGGCATCTACAGGAGTTACAGAACTGCTGACCTATAGTCATGCAACTGTGCTATTGGTCATATGTTGTAGTGCTGTACGTCAGTGACTAAATATTTATGGCTGGCCCCAGCAATTTGCTGTTGGGCTCCTATTTTGTATTTGTGTATGTACCCAAGTTACCCTTAAGTGCATAGCACACACAGCAGACTGTAGGCCTAAATGGCAGCTTCATTATTTGCACTCCAACCAGTGCTCCTATGCTTGTGTACCTGGCTGGCCCTGCATGTGTGTCTCTACAAGACAAAGTCACATCATGATTAGGTAATAATGCAGGACCTGTCTTAGTTGATAGCGTACTAGTTTTTCAACAAATTTGCAATTAATCAAATTACTTTGGGGCTTTTGGGGCCCCAGTGCAGTTGCTCGCGTGGCCCAGATAGGTCAGCTAAGACAAATTGTTATTGAGATATTCAAATTATATTTTTTATTCACTGCTTCGAGGACCACAAGTTTAGGGTAGCAGCAGAAATCTCAGGGACACACATCTCAAAACAGGTGCACATAAAAACATCCAACAGCTATCAGAATGGCTAGATACCACTATGGGTAAATATATATGTTTCAAGGGATTTGGGTGAAATAACCATAAACCATAAACATAGCAGATTTGAAATTACACAGCATATATATATAAAATGAAACAATAAAAATAATAATAAAAATAAAATAATAATAATAATAATTAGAGGGGACGTTGTTAGGATATGTCCATGTGTGTTTGTATGTACGATGGTTTGTGTTAAATGGGTAGGTGAGTGATACTGATGAATGGGGCCCAACATCTGTGAAATTAGTCTATTTGGTTGTTTTTTAATGCTATTTGTGTCTCTGTTGAAATGTGCTCAGATAGTAGAAGGTGCGACTGGGATGTTGAGAGGTTATTTCTGTCTTTCCAGTTTAGTAATATTGTTTTTTAGCGATTGTTAAGGCGACAGAATTACACAGTATGCGATACAATTAATATATTAAATATTACTATTTTAGAATCTAAGGATCGTTTTGGCTTTTGCAAACACAATGAGCTGGGGTATAAAAATATATAGATGTTCTCATGCTGATTTAAACATGGAGATAGTAATTAGACTAAGTACTATACTGACATTTTTTTGTCTGACATTTCATTAGAGGATGTGGAGGGTCACTTTACTGTTGTTGGATTTACAGACCACAAGAGGGCAGTGTTAGGCTGCTGATAAGACTGTTGGTGTACTCAGCATGATGGAAAGGCCATTACAAACCTTTCACATATTGTGCCCTTCTATTATGTTATATTACTTTTGGCTTACAGAAAATTGCACACAGGAAAAAAAATTCTCAACCATTAAGTGAATTGCTGGGTCCAGCCAAAGTATTTAGTCTCCTGACACACAGTACAACAACATGTGACCAATATCACAGTTTCATGAGTACTGGTAAACAGTTCTGTAACTCTTGTGGAGAAATATTGCAGCCAGGTTTTTGCTCATTCCCATGAGCGAGTGAGACTAACAGCACTCCAGGAGTCGTTCAGGCAAAGCTCATATCCCATTCGACGCTAGGCTAGTTATAAATAGCACTGAGTGAGCAGGCATGGGAACGGGACAGTCCAAAATAAGTGCATGCACATACAGAGTGTTTTAGGCAATGTCGGAGGAAGACGGTGAATTCACCTGCTGTTAACACTGGATATAAATGGTTTCAAAAATGCAAAATGAATTACCAATCAGCACAAACATGAATGGATTCAAAGGCATGTCTATTTTTCTTTGTATATCTCTCCAGACTTTCTCTGCAGACTGACGTGCTCATAACAACACAGCCCATTGTGATAAATGGTTGCATTTCACGCCCTTCCTTCAAAATGTCCCTCTGAGTGCCTGTGTGTGTTGTTGTTGTCATGCTGTGATGCCGGCGGTGAACAACACAGACCCGGTGCTGAGTAGGACTGCCACTACAAGCACCTGTCATTTCTCCACCAGCACCATACCTATCTACCCAGCGGGGATGCGTGCCAGCACTACAGAATTGCCCTTTTCTAAATTGCCTACTCAAAACAAGATACACAGCAAATTATTGTAATAGTTTTGTGGGAGATGCTGAGGAAGCATTTCCTGCACATACCATTGTTGTTTGCACCAGCAGCGGCCAAGTGGGTGCTGTGAGAATATGTTGTCCTTATTTTTTCTGATTTAAAGTCAATTTAATGTCATTTTTCTCTTCAGCAAATGGTTGTGCTATGATGTGCATAAATTGCTTATTTACTTCAGCATTATATCATGACTGTACTGTATGCATTATAGCCCAGACCCTGCCACCAAATGTAGTCCAAAATCCCCCTCAGAGGCATCTTCTAATTCAACGCAGATGGCAAGTGGCAATAATAAACTGGCACCAGAATCTTACTAAATATATCATTACCCCATAGGCTTGGCAGGGTGAGCCTACTGTTCTATTTAGGTGCTCCTTTGTCTTACCCTTCATGGAAAATGATACTCAGCAGGGGACGTATGATTCTCAACTCAAGGTTTACAAATGTGTAAACAAAACAAAGTAAACAGATGTGACGCTTTCAGGCAGCGAGCAGCATGAAAACAAAAGTTACTTTTCGCATTATTGCCTCTAAGAACGATCAAATATGGGTGTGCACATAACCAGTCTCCTTCCCAGTGACAGCACCAGCATGTTTAATAGCTGTGCAAGCAGGAAAAATGGTGACAAGTATGCTGCCCTGAGGAATACCTTCTGTTGAATCTGGCATGCATAAAATCACTTGATGGATAGATGGAGAAAGGGTCTAGGGCTACAGATGGCATATTTCATCAGAGTAATGGGAAATTCCTCTCAAATCAAATAACCCCTCCGCTCGCAGATACACTGGCTTTTATAGTCTTGGTGTGGATGCTATTACAATCCACACCTGCTCCTTATACCTGAAATTACAGCACAGATGACACCCCATCTTTCATTTTGGTCTGCTTCAGTACAATACGCATAGGCAATGAGATGGGACAGACAGAGGCCTGTATACTGGGAACAAACGCTGCAACTAACTGCCATTTATTTGTGTTGTATTCAAATGTCTAGTTTTGTCCGACCAACAGTCCAAAATACAAAGATATTCAGTTTGCTATCATATATGTCAAAGAAAAGCAGCAAATCTTCGCATTTGAGAAGCTGGAACCAATGAATGTTGACTAAATGTTGAAAAATGATTCAAATTAATACTCGATCAATACCAAAATAGTTAATAATACTTAATCGCCTAATCATTGCAGCACTATTGGGAACAAGGTTATCTCATGATATCAGCCCTTTGCTGATAGTGTATGTTGACATTCATTTTTTGGGATTTTGCCATTCAAGCATCAATAAAATAAGCAAACAATTAGGTAATTTAAACTTTTGAAAATTACTAATGGACAGCAATCATTTCTGGCTTCCATAGTCTATTGCACTTTCAGTACCAGAGCCAAAACTCTTGTATTTGTTGCACAGTAAGTTCCAGAGGTCCTTGAACTGTTAAAGTTGTTCAATCTGTTTTCAATTTAAAGTTTTGGGTGCCCCTCATTAATCAGGTGTTCTTCTAAAAGATTAATCTGGGCGAGTAGATATTTTCCCAAATGAAAGTGTGTGATTGCATTCATGGTTAATCTACTGCAACTGACAGCCCTGATAAACAGGAGGCAGTTAATGAGAGGCAGGCTCATTTCCTTTTCCTCAGCCTCCGTCTACAGAAGCATCGAGGTGCTCTCAGCTCATCCAAAAGAGCCTCAGCTGAAAGTGATTGAATGAGGCCCTATCTGCGTACGCACTTGTGCTTTCAGACTTAAAACAAGTTTGTCAGAGTAATGCGTTGTGTCACAGAGTACCAGGGTTTGGGACTAGATCTGAGTGGGAACGTCATAACATTGGGAGTACATCTCTCGTCCTGACGTGCACCTCCAAGTCATGAATTTGTAGCTAAGCTTTTATGTAACAGCCAGAGGGAGATGTTGGGGAGCTTACGTGACAAGTCCAATTCATTTGGGGTGAAAGTGTTCCAGCATCTGAAACACAAGAGGCTCACAGACGGATAACCAATTCGATTTTTGGGGATTTATTCAAGAAAAGCGCCAGTTCACCCCAACCTT
This sequence comes from Sebastolobus alascanus, assembly GCA_916701645.2. Classification (NCBI taxonomy): domain Eukaryota; kingdom Metazoa; phylum Chordata; class Actinopteri; order Perciformes; family Sebastidae; genus Sebastolobus; species Sebastolobus alascanus. The sequence continues at coordinate 1,198,756 of CAKAOJ020000169.1, forward strand.
AAAGAAGGATGACACAGTACAATGAATAGGCCAATTAAGTAACACAGGTGAGAACCTGTGACTTTTCTAATGCTACAAACCTTGCTCTGCACCCTTTGCTTCATTACCATAAAGCCATCTGTAAAACCACTGATTAGCTGCGCACAGAGCATTGCAATGTTTGTTCTTTTCCCTTGTTATAATCCCACTGGCAACACTTCAACAGAACTGGAGGGCAAGATTTTAAAGATCATCCCCGAACAAAGTGCACCATCAGCTCTCCTCTGCAATCCCAGCCATTGCCTCCGAGTCAGCAAAATTCAGAGCATTGCTCTACCAATCAAAACCACATTGACAAATGAATATTATGGAGAGGCTTAAAGTATTGAAGCGCTGCTATATCTCAAGCACGTCAGGAGATAGCAGGCAATATTCACAAGCATAACAGGAAGAGCTGCTGCGTTTGTCATTTGGGAGATTGATTGTTTTAATTAAACATTCGGAATGTGAGGCTGCCATGTAAGTGATTGTTTACAGAGTTCACCGACATGAGTGTGAGTGATGTGGACAACATTAGGCTACAGTTTAAACAATTGACTTTGAAATTTAATTTGAAATTGACATCTTAATTTGTGAATGACACTTTGCTGTGTAATTGCACAGCTCTCTCTCTCTCTCTCTCTCTCTCTCTCTCTCTCTCTCTCTCTCTCTAATGTTGTGTCTCAGAGATGGATGGGCCAGCAGCATCACCCAGCCTCCAGCTCACAGTGCCAGTGATTGACATCATGCTGTTCCATAAAAAACATAATTAAAACCCAATTAGCTAAGTTTGCAATAGTGGATTTTGCAATAATCTAATTAAAACAAGAAAAGACGATTCGTGCATTATTTTTTCTTCCTCACAACACTGCCACAGACTGCGTATTTGTTTTCTGTGTCAGTATGAAATCCCTTGATACACATATTTATTTCTATCATAACATACAGTAAAATGTGGCCTCAGCAGGCTATCTCACACCTGAGACAGAAAGGCGTGACATTGTCGCATCCACTGATGATGCCATCAGTACACTTTGTTTTCTTTACACTCACTTCTATGACTGGAGTATCCCGGGTTGTAGCCGTAGTAGCCGGTGATCCTCAGGATCCGGTCCTCTATGTCGTGCACCCCGTTGGCTGTCACTTTGGAGCCGCCGTCCATGAAGACAGCGCTGCTGTCACCGGTCGGCGTCGCCTTTCCCGGCAAGTGCGTGTTGATCAGGGGATCCAGCCGGATGCATGGCTGGTCTCCACTCTCCAAAACACTCTCGGTGCTTATCATTGTAGGTCTGAACGGACAGAGATGAGAAGAGAGCGGGGATGAGTCCTGATCACCATGCGAGACACTCTCGGGGCTGCATCAACAATTAGCAACAAGAGGAGGACATCCACATGCACATTGACATTCCTTCAGTGATGCTCCCGGACGCAGAGCAAGGTTATCTCACTCCAGGAGCCTGGCAGGAACCAAACACTAGGGGGCGTGTCACTACTATCACATGCTCTGAATTCAATTAGGAAAGGAAAAAAACGTGGCTGTTGTCCGCAGAGGAGCCAACATTCATTACAAGTTCCTAAAAACAAAAATCCTTATGGCATCTGACGTCAAAAAAATACTCAGTGAAATAAAGTCTCTGTCTAATGAGTTACTTAAGGTGTTTTTTATTATTCTATTGCTTATACCAGTGGTTTCCAGGGGTCCTTGAGGGGGGCCCCAGCAAAAAGGGGAATAATTTAATTTCACTATAATTCCATCCATAAGTAACACAATGACAGAATGTATGACTATTTTGGTCATGGGTTCAAACACTTTCTGTAATAAAATAGAAAAAAGGAATCAGATGGGGGACTCTGGGAGAAAATCTTATCAAATGGGGGACCGTGGTCTCATTTGTGTCAGTTTAGGGGTCCTTGACGTGAAAAAGTTTGGGAGCCACTGGCCTAATGCCTATAATATTCTATATTGTGACCCATCTGTGTTTATGTGACAGCTAAGTGGTCTTTTTAATCTTACCGCCATGATATTCATGTAATATTTTTGTACACTCACTTGAAGTTTGAGTGGCCTTTGGTATCGCTGTGATATTCCTGTAATATTTGAAATGGTGCTTGATATTTGCTTCTTTTTGAAGTGAGCTTTATTGATCTAAAAAAATCTTCTCTCTCTTGTACTTTTTATCTCCCAAAATAAACCACAGTCTAAAATAACTGTGCATGTCTGCTGATTTTAGGATAGAAACATCAAAAAGTTTATATAATTCTTAACTTCTCTTTTAAACCCACATAAAAATATCTGAAATGATCACCAAGAATTTATTTTTAAGACACTATTTTCAGCATCACTGCTTCTTCCTGGTCTCTGATATTTGTGGACTAATGCTAGTCCTTTTCGACCCGTCGGTGATGTTTCCATTTGCTGTTCACAATAAAATATGTATGTGCTTTAGAGAAACAAATGTGGCACAGGTTTGTCTCGCACTGTGGTTCACAGCTAGTGTTGACTCCCCTCCACACTTGAATGTGGGCCACAAGTGTTATTTTATTTTCGTCACTTTTCCTCTTTTCCTGTAAGTAAAATATAACAGATTATGAAGTCTGTGCACATTATTTTATGCCATAAATAAAGTTGTTTTTTTTCTATTATTTTCAAATGCTTATTATAACATGCATTTTATTCTAAAGTTAAACCCAGAACAATCTCTTTTCCTCTCTCCTCTCTTTTCCTTGGCCACAGGTTCTCTGGCTGGCTCGGGGAAGCTCAACTTGACTGGATCCCCCAGCTTGTAGATGCTGCGCAAAAAAAAAAAAAAAAAAAAATCACAAAACTGGGCTCCAAATCCAATAACACAAGATGCAGTATTTCAGTGTCTCTCCGATACGCCTCTTTCCAAGTCCTCCACTCTCTGTGTGAAATCGATTCCCAGTGTGTGGAGAATTTGCGCCCCTGTTGGCATTGTTGTGCAGACACATGCAGGGGTTTATGATGCCCTTGGACTCCAGAAGTGCTTCCTCCCCCTCTCTTACTTACTAAACCAATCTCCACCTCATGTTCTTTTGTTTCAGTTTGTTTGTGCTCCAAAGCACTTATCTCACACATTCAGTTCAGGGACAGCTTTGTTGCTACAACAATGAAATGCCAATGCCCAGAAAGTTTCTCCATGCTTTTTGAGAATTGCTAATTTATTATTGGACACTTTCATACAAGTCTGTGCAGCTACAGTCCAAAAAAAGTTTTCTCCAATCGCCTACTTCTGTTGTGGTGCTTTACAATTCTGTATAGTTTTTGCAATACAAAATGTAAACAGCTACATTAGAAGAGTATGCGTTGGTTGCTTTCTCTCATACCTAAGGTACTTGTCTTATTATTTTCTATCAGTTGCTAATGCATTAAAAGAAGAATTCAGCTCAAAGGGAAATTGCTCTCTGACAGCAGCGGGCTCATTAAAACTCTTTGCAGCCATAACCCACATTAAAGAAACAGTTTATGCATGAGCTGTGACAATGCAAGTTCCGGCTTTTTAGATTTTAACTACTGCACTGTAATGCGTCAAAGTGGCATCACCATCAAGTGATCTCCATAGAAATCATTCAATCCTTGGAGCGATATCTTACAATCTATTATGAAAGATTCTTGTATCTTCTTTAATATCATCTTTATCGTCCCCCAGCCATGAGGATGGAATGAAGATGACTTCAACATGATTAACATTCAGAGCATCCCCGGACACAAATCCTCTGTGCATGATGAACATTGTTTCACCTTCCTCTCCTCTAACCTCCTCTAGTTCAGGAGAATAAATCAAAGGGCCTGGGCCTATTATCATGTTCATTAGATCCTTAAAGATTTCCCTTTATCAGTTTCACTTGTGGTGTGACTAGAAATCTCTCTGTTACTGCACAGCTGTGTTTATTCGGTGCAGCTTGTGCAGTTAGTGCGTGCTTCTATTTTTAGATCCTGGTTCTGACTTTGATGCAGAGATATGATGCATTTCTGGATATTAATCAAATGATAGTTTGACCATAACTCACAGCCTCGCTCTAATAGCTCATTGATTCTTCTCCTCAGTGCCTGTGGTAGGCATTCACCTAATCCTTTGCCTAAGTGGAATAAAAGGACACACTGAGGAGACAATATGTCCCATGTGACTTCATCCCAGGCCAACCCCAGCGCACCAGCACCCCCCACAGAGGCCCAGCAAGTCACCTTAGAGATCAGTGACTGACTCCCCAGCCACCTGCTGTATAAATATTCAATGCGCACTAAAGATAACCTGGCTCGTGCAACGGGGAGAGAGAAAGAGGTTCTGTTCGGCAGAAGAAGGGGCTGTCATTTGAATATAGTGAGCTCAACTGTGGCTGCATGGCGTGTTGGCCTGCAAAGGTCACGTTTGAAAGCTTGGTAAATATTTAATAACTTTGATCACCAGGTCTCTGCGGTAATGTATGGCTTTAATTAGAGGGAGGGGAAGGAATGGGAGTACAACGAAGAATAAATAATCCTACCAGAGCAGATTTACAGGACTAATAATCAAATTTCCAGGCAAAGAATGTGTGATCGTGCCAGAAAAAAATGTGATATTTATCTTCTTACAATAGAAGCCATTCTCTTGCAAAATAACAGTGAGTGTTGGCTTTACTTTCTCTCTTTGTCCATTGTGGCTGTGCACAAGATGAAATATCATATATAAGCCTCGTATGACCTTTCTTTGTTGTCTCCATGCAAAGAAAAACAGTCACCTGCTTGTGACCACTCGCAGAGCGCTGCGCGGCCTATAGGGTTTCCTCTTTGTATCGCTTCAGTAACAAAAGTTGATTTGCCTCGAGGAGGCGATTGGCAAATGAGCCTGCTTGCTCTCTTTTAAAGATGCCAGTCTGCGTATGAATAAAATATACAATGACCAGACTGCATTTTTAAAAATAGCCGATCCACAGATCTACATCTCTTCCTCATGCCAATTCTCTCCCTGCTATGATTCATGCCTGTTTGAACATGCTTTTAGTGGAAGACAGTTAAATACTAGCTGTATAATGTACTGTGCAGTAACACACTACCGACTGTAGTTCACAGAAGTGCGGCAAGTCCTGTCACATGTACTGTACAACAGACCCAGCAGGCAATTAGCCTGAATATCACATACCTAACTAGAAGTGTTTTTGCACATGAAAATTTCATAGGCAACTGTCTAGGTATCCACTTTTCTGAAGGTCAGCATCTCCACATGTGGCCATGCATTGTAAAGCATGTTCAGCATGATTTAATGTTGTCCAACAGCGAACGCTGGAGGCACGTCACTGAAACCGTCAGCAAAATGGAAATCACAATATGTTTTACACATGGAGCTTGTACATGAGAATGCACTTAACCTTTGACCTTATACTATATAGTTAAAGCACAATCAACATACCAATCCAGATGACTGAATGTTACAGTACGGCTCTCCATCCCGAGGGATCTGTTTACAGAACACTGCACAAGCTTTTTAGATTATTCATTGTAGGCTAGTGTATTATACAGTTGTTTTTGTCATTCCTATATATTTCTTTGCTCTGTGTATATTATGTCACAGTCTGTGTGTCTTTGTCTTGAAAATGCAAGTATATTTAAAAACATTTGGAGATGCACATTCAATTGTAGATTGTTTTTCCACAAAAATGCAATTACTAAGTAAAAATCCACATCCCGCTTGTGGAAGTTGCATATTGGACCATGATTGACTTCTAAAATAGTTGTGATGTCAAAAAATCATACTCGTAATATGTCTTAAAATCAGATTTAAGATAAGCAGAGCAGATGAATGTAAAAACAGCCATCTAGCATCAAACTCTGTACATATATCATTCTGCACAGTGAAGCTCAAACATCCATGTAAAATAACAGCAAGCAAAGCACATTATGAGTAGGGAGGGGCTTTAAAGCACCAGTGTGTAACAATTAGGGGGATCTATTGGCAGAAATGTAATATAATATTAATAAGTATGTTTACTTTAGTGTATAATCACCTGAAAAAAAAAATCGTGGTGTTTTCGTTACCTTAGAATGAGCCGTTTATATCTACATATGGAGCGGGTCCTCTCCACTGAGCCGGCCGCCATGATTCAACAGTAGCCAAGAATTGACAAACCACTGTGTTAACCTTTCCTGCTTGGGCCGGAGTCGATAACGTTACCCACTCCAGTCGCCACCGCTCTCTCTTGCTTGCTTCACCACTCAGTTTCCAAATACACAGATACAATCTAAGCACTGGCTCGCCTCCAAATAACCTACACTACTCTTACAACAACTCGCTCCAAATAGGGCTATTCACATTTTCGGGTTGGCCACCGTAGTTCTCCTACACGCTTAGCACACGGGAGAAGCTTCAGTTGGTTGCAATCTGCAACCTCACCGCTAGATCCCACCAGATCCTACACACTGCTCCTTTAAGTTTTAGATATCTAAATGTGTCCATTTAAGATTTGGTGAATGGTTTTCCCTAGGGCACATTGTTTGGCAATAACAAGTTGACCAGATAATTAATTTACTATGTGATGATATCATTAATCATTGAGATAACTTAATGACTACAAGAGGAACATAAGACGTTACACATCCTGGTGTAAACTATATCATTGGCTCAAAACAGTAAAAACAATATTACAGCAGCCTCGTACACATGTGCTTCATATTGCTATTTTTCTACATGATAATCTACACATCCCTAATGTTATCCCGTGTGTTTAATCATATTGCCATGATGCAGGATGTTTCTGTTCTCATTTCATAAAAGTGGACAAAGGCTGTGTTCCTCTGGGAGAAGTTTAACTTGGTCTCACCTGCAGAATCTGGGAGGAGGCGGCTGCTGGAGATTTATGGTCTCTGTAGATAACAAAATTAAATCCCTCCGCGTAGCTCTTCGGCATGCTTCATCCCTCCTCACTGCAGTCAGGATGATGGATTAGGCCGCTCGTGTAAGGACGCTGAGGAGCAAAGGCTGGACGACACCAGCAGGGATGGGACATTTAGTCTGATTGTCCAGGCACGATTGTCAGTAACATTCACATCAGTATTAGGATATGGGCTGTCTCACTCTCACCCACTCTGAATTTAGATCGTTTCAGGATGTTTATTGTAACAGATGCTGTCCAACAGATTTCATCTGCAGATATTTTATTTCTATTGCACAATTGGAGTGTTGTCAGATATATGACTACATAATAGAAAACAAACATGCAGATGAGCTGAACAACGTTTTGAGCAACAGAAGAAAATCTGGTGCCATACTCTTCTGTTTAAATAGGGTTGCTAAGTTTAATGGTTTCTTTATGGTAAATAAATCATTTATCAATGCTTTGTAGTTAATAGGCCTAATAAGATAAATTTAAACTCCCTTTTGTTTTTGGCATTGGTAACAATGCAGGTATATTGGTAATCCATTAATAAATGCTCATGGGTTTCTCACTTTCTAATAAACCACCAAATCTGTAAAGATTAATGTTAATAAATCATTAATAAAGAGCTTTTAATCCATCAAGTCTGCAGTAGCCTAATGTTGAAATAGATTTTTGTCCAACCAGTAGAAAAGATTTTTCACTGACAACCTCCAAGCTTTTATAAATTACCTGTAACTGACCAGTAAAGCCTCACAAAATAATTTTTAACTCTTGATAAAACCATAAGTTACAACTTACTACCCCTTTGTAAAGAGTGGCCTATGAGAAAGTGGAACCAAATTACCTTTTTGCAACATGATTTCATAAACAGAGTCTACAGCTATGGCAGCTCTGTGAGGCTGTACTACAACATGTTGTTAACGTCAACATGCTAACATGCTCACAATGTTAACATGCTGATGTTTAGCAGTTATTATGTTTATCATGCCCACCATCTAGCATGTTAGCATGTTAACATTTGCTATCTAGCAGCACAAAGAACATCTGAGGCTGATGGGAATGTCATAGTCTTCAGGTATTTGGTCATTAACCAAAGTATTGGAAAAATTGTATTTGTGACCTGATGATGGAGCATCCTAAGATCAGGATCAGAGGGAAATCAGCCCCAGAAGCAGTTAGTCAGATGAGTCGACAGATAATCAATCAGGACGTAAACTTCAATCCAATACACTGCAGCCGTTGAACCACAGATGACCTCACTGTGGATGGGCCGTTTTTTTTATTTTGTGATGTTAACACTGCAGTATCACTACATCAGCTCCATTGCAGTGGAGTTGACTGCAGAGATGGGTGTCCCTATTCTGCTCCACAGGCAGATTAATGGTCCCATTGAACTTTCAGCCTACAGCTACTCTCCCTTCAGCTCATTAAGTACGATCTTATACAGGGGGATAACAGCTAGGATTGTCAAACCTCAGAATCAAACTCGTTGAACTCTGATGGGAATTCAAGGTTGAGATGGGTATTGACTGGGAGATCTATTAGGGGATTTGGAAATTTTCCACAGAGCCCTCTGTACCAGCTACTGTCATTAGTCTTAATGAAGAACGGTGTAAGGAGGCCGCCTTTGTTCTAATAGAATAGTCTCCTGTGGCCGATGCCCAGGGCGAGGTGGTGGAGACGCGTGCTGAACACACGACCAAGTGGGTCAGAACCGGTGTCACTCTAAATGATCTTCTCCCAGCTTATCTCCAGTTATGTCCCCTTTGATTCATCAGGTTCTGGTTCTTTGTGGTTCTTCACACACATAGAGCCACTGCTCATGGGGATATGTGTTGTCAGGAAGGGCTAGTCAGCAAACATTGTCTAAATAATGTTACAAAACAGCCTGTGGGTACCATACAACCAGAGAATAAAAGCTGATGGAAATGAACGCTTATTTCCAAAAAGGGCTGTTTTTTGTGCTGTGATTTGCAACATGCCCCGTTTTGCACTTATTTTGGACAGAATATGTTTTTAAGGATGTAGATATTTTCAACTGGGAGCTTCACATTACAGAAGAACAATCAAAGGATAACTCTGCCAGTTTGTGTGATGTTTCTCTTAACTGCATTCATTTGCACTAATCAGATGTATGAATTTTTAAATTCATACATCTGATTAGTGCATGTTAACCAGCTGCTGCAGTAACATTATATTTACAGTATAAAACCTGAGAGTGGTATCGATCTTCTCATCTAACATTTGGCAAGAAAGCATTCAAGTGTATTTCCCAAAATGTCAGATTTCTAGGTGAGAATAATGTCAAAACTCTCAATGAGCAAGTTGTTTTATAACTGGTAGTGAGCCAAAGTTGCACATCTCATCTGCACAGGAATTTACGATGATTTGCTTGAGGAAATATTGATCCTTATCCCATCTGACCCTGTGCACCCTTGAGCGTCACCCACAATGCCCCTTTCCTCCTCACATCCAGATTGATTAAACCACTTCGTTCATCAATGGGGTAAAGGTTCGGGGTCACAGTCTCTCTCTCTCATGGTCACTGTCTCAGCAGAGAGGAGGTTACAGAGGATCGATGTTCGCTGATAGCGAAGTCCCTGAGGAGTTTTCTGAAACAGGAAATGGTCCCAAGTACCTGCTGTGCAGAAACAACTGACCAATGACACCTGATGGTGATGGCATTATTGAAAGGGCATTTGCTTTGGCTATGTGATGTGAAGATAACATATACGTATATCTGCCAGTGAGTAAAAGAGGATTTAGGGAAATGTTGTTTTAACATCTTGTTGTTGTCATTGTCCTCATAGAAAGTACTGAGATACATGGCGGCAGGCAAATGCTGTCAGTTTAGGAGCAAAGGTGAACTTGAAACCTTTACAACAGAATTTACATGAATAATATTACATACACATTTACTACACAGTGTATACGTTTTACACTTCTAATACAAACATGTGATTTTGAACACAGCTACAATCTCTAATTCAAGCTGCTATCTTTTTACTTGCAGTTAAACACTTTACTTGAACATTAAAAATTTAAGTGGACTTCAAAGTAAATGCAGCCATTACCACGTGTCATCTCATTAACTTTAATGAATAATAGCTTGTGAGATTTTCTTCCTTTCACACTACTGAATCTCAAGAACCAGAGTGATGCTGGCGGGTTTTTTTAGTTCATTTTTTTTATCATTTCTTGTATGTTCTGCAGATTACACTGCATGTGTGTTTGTGTAACATGGGGTACTAAATGCCTCCATATACTGAAACACTACTGTCATAATACATCGTTATCGTTGTCCAGGCACTGGTGCTTAAAGTCATATTATATTTATAATGTCTTGTAAATGCAGAAATGATACAATATACATCATTGTGTGTTTACAGAAATGCTTTTGTTACATTTAAGTGTTACTAATTTCAATTAATTGAAACTATACTGAATCCAGGATTAGCATATGTACATGACTTGTTAAATTAATTTCTGAAAGTTTTTTAAAAAGCTTGATTCATTTTTACCAAGTGGGTATTTTGTTAATTTGAACACAGTTTTTTGTACACATCCTGGTTGCATAGTGTAAGTATAATGTTAATAGTGCTATATTATCCTTCCTTTCTATTACAAGATATATTATGTTGTTTACCATCATTTTACAGCTGTTACCAGAGTGCCACCCTGTGGTCAACCTGCTAATTGCACAACCAGGACCATTCCTGCAGGCATTGTACAGCAACACTACAGTATAGAGGAGAAAAGGTTACAAAGTTTGCTCAAAAATGTCCAAGATGAAGGAGAAGCAGAGTGAGTCTTGTTATGGTTTGTTTTTGATTTCAAGAAATCAGATAACTGCCTCTAGAGTGGCACACAAGTCATTTTATTGACTGCAATTAAAACTGATGGCTACTAACAACAGATCCGACTGCCCTTCAGGGTTTCCAAACACCCACTGTTTGGATTTAAGATTTAATTCTCATCTTTTTATTCATTTCTAGATTTTATATTTTCAAACAGGACTTTGATCACTTCAGGAGTATGACAGCATCAGAGAAACCACAAATAAATTAGCTTGTTTTTCCTTGTTAAGTGGGATTATTATTCATGAAAATCTTTTGTTTAGAATCCAAGAGAAATACATCTTAAAATAACACAACTGCCTAACAGTGAGACTGAATTTGAATTTTTGCAAATGCCCACTTTAAAATATGTAATTTTCTAATTATATAAATTGCTTTGTCAGCACTGTGAATTACTATACCTATACTGTCCTGTTGCTCCACATGTAGATTTTGAGTTTATACACAATTTGCTGCCAATTTGAGATTGCATCGATCATAGCTGCTGAAGTTCTGAGACTATCATTGATTAACTCATTAACACCAAACAGCTTTCTGTGTAATTGGTATGCTCATATTGCTAAAATAAAAATGTGCTACATTGAATTCAGTGAATAAGGCTCCGTTGACAGGCCAAGAGATGCGAAGAGGTACAGTTTGCAGAGGGAGAGTCAGGGAACAAACACCCAATTTAAACTAGTCAAACTTAAATTCATCTTTAAAGTCTAATTTCAATAATCATAGTTTGTTTCAAGCATTTCCGTTAAAATTCAACATGCCTTACAACTTCAAACTTTGAATCAACTGATCTTGTGTCAGTGGGCACACTGTAATATATGCTGCAAGCCAGATGGCATCTGTTTCTGAGGCGCTACAGATTTTCACAAGACAGACACGGTGGTCTGCTGCAAAGAGGGAGATTCAGGATCTGCTGAAAACTCAGTGTGGATAAATGTTCAACTCTGCAGTACTAACTTTGTCCTCATGATTAGAGCATTACGGTACAAAGAGGTTTTTTTTTTATCATCACATGTGCAACAACAGTACAACAGCCAGTATTATTGAATTATATAATATTATCATGCAGCAGTAATATTATTGATACAAAATGGCAGATGCACTCTGTAAGACAGAGAAGACAGTGTCTGGCTAAAGAGGCGGTCTATTTACTGTATACCTCCCTTGGGGGATTTAAATCTAAAGCTTTCATTTTTCATTTTATGAACTGGAATGAGAGCTTCTTTAACTGCCATAAACACAGAGCACGGAGGATGCATAAAACATGGTATTAAATACTGAATTTAAGGTAAAATCCTGGTGCTTTATGTTCCTTAAATGAACATATTCCTCAGGCAGCTTGTAACATACATTCAAGAGTCAGCTCTATTCCTATTTTTCTGTCCAATTTGATTAAATTCACTATGAACCTTTGACCTTATATTCAAGGGCAGATGAAACTTTATGACTTTTATATCTAGAAGTCTCATAACTCAGTCATCCCAGATAGAAATGCTATCGCTGCTCAGCCTGCTGAGTCGGTGTTCACTGTGAATTGACCAGACATCCTTACGCATGCCAAAACCTATTGCATTGGCACCTCACAAAAAACATGGCTGGATGTGTCAGGGTGCTCCAACTGCACAGTAAAACAGCATTTCCCAACCACTTTCTGGGAACTGAGATTAGGAGTAATTTCAGATGTTATAGCGATTGCCAAGTCTCCCAGAGTTTAAGTGAGTCCGCCCTAGTTTTGTCAGTCACTGAGATAAAATCTGACTAAATCTAAAACATGCCACATATGCTGATCACTTCAAAATGATCAATATTACTTATGACAGACTGTAATATATCTGTATGCTTGTGCAAATGACCCAGACATACTGAAGTTTATAAAATGGTCATTTGAGATAGATTATATAAAATCTACCCAAATGAGAGGTTGCAATTATCCTCGATAGCACAATCTGTCAAATGTCATTTGGTGATTTACGTGTGACTGTAAATACGTGTTCACATCACGGATGACATCATTCAGTTTGCTGACCTCATTTATGTTCTGGCTTCAGTGCACATTAAAGGTGCTAAATACGGGATTGGGAACATTTCTATTGCCTCTCAACGGCTCTCAACATGGCAACGGTGAGCCATGGCTCGGAGCTAACGTGCTAACAGCGCTAAACAGTGCAAACGATGGCGAAAGTGCTGACAGAGGTGTTTACCTGAGGGGGAACCGGAGGCTGGGTGCTATTCTTCTGTGACGCCGAGACGGCGTTATCATCTGTAACCGCAGTATGAGCGGAGTGCAGAGCGGAGGCCGTGAGGTAGCCAGTGGGGCACACTCACGTGCATGAACATGCACCAAAAGCATGCACGGCCGGCCCGGCTATGTCAACAAAGCGAGGAGAAGCTCGGATTACAACACACACAGAGAGAGAGAAACTTTATTCTCATCTCAGGTAGACATTACTCCACTATATCTTTACATCGCAAATAATTGTTTGCTGCTATAATAATGCTCTGAATATCGTATAGAGCACCTTTAACATTAATATACAGAGACTACACTGTGTATTACAACTCTTTTTTACTTTTTTGATTTGCATATTGATATTTCCCTTAACACTGCATTACTGACAATTCTTCTCTCCCCTACTTTTCTAATCAGAAAAGACAACGCAAGATTGACTCTAGTGAGATCTTTTATGTTTTCATAAAGAAAACCTTGTGTTCTTTTAACTGACATATCATTTACACAACACTTTTATTAATTGCATTTTATAAATTTTTCTCTTTGTTGTTGAAGAGCACAACATAGTTGGTGAACTGCTGAACCTAGAGACGTCAGCTATCCCTGATGGCTCATTCTTAATTCTGTTAATAATACAGACAGTGATGATTTATTCCTTTTATTGAAAATGTTTGAAAATGCTTCACCGATCTTTGATACGGCTGACTTCACATCTGCTGGCTTTCAAAGGCTTTGAAGCAATTGAACTCACTGAGGACACATAGTTATTATGCTTGAGACAGATGCTTGTGATATGATATTCCTGATTTTTTGATAATTTTAAATATGTAATTTAAGCATTTGCAGGGATTTTGTTTTAAATAAAAACACAAAAACAATCAAATCTGGTGGCCAGACAATGACTGCACATAACTGATCTTTAAAAAATCCTGTGTGCTCCAAATCTCAAACTGGTGCACTGTAACAGATGTTTCTGATTACAGTACTTTGCAGTGTACAGTGTTTCCTATTTTCTGCTTGCCGTTAAATGTAAATCAATAAGCACCAAACAGCATAATATCTTCCATGAGCCAGTTCATGGGAATGACCACGTCTTGTTAACTTTTTCACTTACAGTATTCCCCATATCTCAAGAGACTCGCTCTTGGCTTGCATGCATCACATCATCTCAGATACCATCTGCTTTGGACAAGACAATGAGTGTAGTATTTTACTTCCTATCTGTCTGCATCTTTGAAATTACAAAGTGCTCTCATTTCTTCCTCTGCTCCACTTTCCTCAGCTTCCATCTCATTTACACAGCAGGAGAAAAATATGCATCAACTGTCAATTGTGCCGTCTTCGGGTTTAGAATTTGCACATAAGAAAAAACACATAAACAGGAACAGGGAAGATCAATTCCCCTCTGCTTCTCCATTCAGAAATCCAATTTGTTTATTTGAGTTTGACGATTCCTACAGTAGCACTCTGTCTCAGATGTACAACTCAGCAGTGTGAACTATATTTCATGAGTACTTATTTCCCATGCTGTATAGTTTCTGATGCCTCCCAGCTGTTCAACATCTGCAGATTTGTGTTTCCTGCCCAGTGTAAAAAGGTCTGTCTATTCATGAGCGCATTTCCCATGCTTGCGTGCTCAGCCTGATCCTGTTGCTTCCATGCTCTGCACCCCGTCCTCGAGGCCTGTAATCTGATCCTGGACCCGACCAAGTGCACAACACAGATCTTGTAGCTCACTGTCCACAGTGCCACAAGGCAAACTGCTAATAGTTACATGCTGGCCCCCCCTCGTTGCTGCAAATCCCTTGTCACTGTAGACAGAAGATGAACAGCAGTGTGTAGGCTCCTCAAGTTAAGTTGGCATTTCCTTCGGTGACTTCTTCACATTGATAAGAGCCTTCCCAGGGGACACGGGGGGCCGAGTGTGGAGAGGAGGGGAGCACCAGTGTAATTGCTGATATCACGTGAGTGTGTAAAAACCACTTGCCAGAACCCATTAGATAGAGTTTATCTGTTATGTGGAAGACTATAGAGAGCTCGGTCCCTCGGGATGGCGAGCCCCTTACCCCCTCTAACCTCGCCCACGGCAGAGCCATAAAGCTGCGGGGGATGTCTGCGGTGAAAGTGGACAAAGTCACGACAGAGTGGACCCAGATTCATTCTGGTCACAGTGTGGGAATATGTCCTTTTAGGAAGAAGTAGCAATAATAAGAAGCGGAGGAAAACCACGGGGAAGAGGACAAGGGGGAGGGGGAATCACTTGTAAATGCACCATCAAAGGCGGTAGATGTGGGACTGCTCCTTCCCTTCAGTTCCCCTGGTAAAGAGACAGGGGAACCCCCTTTGGTTTGAGTCCTAGCGTTGAATTCCAAATAATGGCCCATTTAGTCTCCTGCCATACCATTTCGTTTCCCGGCCATCCCGCATATACATTACCGCATGTTATGACCACACTGTCACAGTTTCCCATAAATCACCAGCATTCATCCGCTGTGTGATTAATCTCTCCATCTGCAGCGTGCTGGCTGCGCAGGTGCCTGTGGGCTGGTGTTTCTTTACAGCCAGGTGTAGTGGAGTGCGATTGGAGAGACCCCAGAGGTTAGACAGTGGAACATTAGAGCAGAGTGGCAATTGTTCGGTTCCAAAATATGTCAAAATGATAGATGACTTTGCTAGTAAGTGCTTGCTTTTGTACGTTGGGAGAATACAGGATCAGGTGTAAACAAAAGCATGTGATTCTTCTCTGATCACAGGCACAAAGACGCCTGATGATTGTCAAGGTCTTGGATTCATATTTGACAAATTATTAAATCCTCCCTGTGGTAGTTAATATCATCTGTCAGGTGGTTTCCTCTCTATAAAGCTCCAATGTGTCACTCGCTATTTCTTCTGAAGTTATACAGTAGATTCAACTTGAGAATAAGGGTCAAACCCACCCAAAGTCACTCTATGGCCCATTTGTAATGATAGCTAACATGCCATACAAATCAAAACTACCCCTGACACCCCCTACTATCTGAAACCACTGCACTCTCTCTGGCAAACAAGTGTCACATTGTTGGTGAGGGAATATTTGTCCTTATCTATAAGTGCTAACCACCGAGTTTGTGCATTTGAGGGCGTTTTATTTTGAATTTAGATGTCAAAATATATTGTCTGCAAGCAATTGGAATCATCTATAATCAGATTCATAATCAGGATCTGTTTTTGTCCATTCTTCAGTTGATTTAAAAGCCCAGCTACAGTGCAGTTGTGCATTGTTAACTGTATCATGTATGAGAAGAGGTAATGTGTCATTTACAAAAAACAATTTTTACCAATAGTAGTTTACTAGTAGTAGCCTAGTTTATCTGTCTGTATGTGTGTTTTGGGGTATTATACACTATTTACAAATGATAAGCCTAATTAATGAGGGAGTGTCTGTGTCTGATGTGAACATGCACATACCATTCTAGCAATCAATCCTGCTGATATGAAAGCACTCAGTAGGCCTACTTCCTGAACACAGCCTTCAAACCCTCATCGGCACCACTTTGTCATCTGTGTGTGTGTGTGTGTGTGTGTCTGCCATCAAGCCACCACTAGCCTCCTTTTAATCCCGAGGTCATTCAGGTCTGCTTAAACATGGAGTCGCAGAATGTAAACACAGCCTTATTAACACTCAGTAATCTTCCTCAGTAACCTTCAACCATGACTCAGGCTTTAGCCTCAGATGTGCATTGTGCTTTGCTCATTATAGCACGGTACAGCAATATAAAGTTTACATTTCTCTAGATTTGATTAGTTTGATTTTTAATTGACATAAATATGCCGTCGCTTCACACTGCATTGAGATAAAACTCATTAAAATTCATAAAAAAAACCTACTAAAAAATATTGTATTTCAAAAGGAATTTGAATGACTAAGCATTAGTGAAGAGATGGTTGCAGTATACAGTATTTAGGCCGAAGCCTGTACCGGGTCCACCTTTGGTGGAGTTACAAAAGTCGCAATGGAAGATGGTCTATTTAGAAGAAAACTTCAGCTTTCAGAATCCGTAAACCAACTGTATGTTGTCCAAACTATGTCTTATTACGAAGTATTTTAACAATAAAGTCTTACAAATACCTTTCCTAAAATATAAGGACGAGTTGTGTTCAAAAGATCAGGGATAAGTTTCTCGTCAGTCTACAATAGCATGTTTGGTATCGCTGGAAAGTTGAAAATCCGAGCTTTCTAAAGCACCTAAACGCACCTCGATTCAAAACACACAGCGGTTGCTATTAACGGGGAAACGACGCTGTCAAACTTCACATTTTACAGTCACACTGACACAAATCTATGTTCTTGACAAAATATTTCACCAACGCATATTCTATTTTCACCAAAAACGGCAGATTTTAGTTACTTACGGTTCTGCAGTGAAGTTTGGGCCGACAGGAAGTCAGTGATCAGCCTCAGGAAGGAGCCAGCAGCCGGACTGGACTGGCTGTTTGTAGCCACCTGGTGTAGATCTTCAGTCATATATACATATTGGTCAATATTCATTGTGTTTAATACTATTTCAATGTTTTGGGGAAATGTATGTTTTTTGTAAAATATGGTTATATATGGAAATAAATAGTGTTTTGAAGTAAAACTCATGTAAACATGGACAAAACATGGAGACCGCCTGAGTTATAAATGGTATCATAAATGGTGTATTATAGTGTATTTTCATCAAATGTACAGTCCCGGTTGTAGTAAAGATTAGGAGTATACATTCAGTTGCATCATTATCCGTTGGATCTTGGTTACAATGATGATATTGCCTTTGAAATTTTGATTATATACTAAGCAAGGATAAAAATAATATTTTTTTCCTTTATTGCATCTCCATTTACTCTGGAATGGTAAAATAAATAGGTCTACTTACAATGGATTCATATTCCCTAGCTTTGTACCTTTCAAAGGAGACCAGAAATATGCATATATGTCTTATGGTTGAGGAGCTATTCCTGATTAATTTTTGGTATGTTATTTTAGAGGTTTTTTTCCTAGGACTAGGGCGTAAGAGGTTATTGGAAAATAACCGATGATAAGGGATGCAAATAGGATGTTCCCTGATGTTCTGCTGAAAACTGAAAACTGAATTCCCTTCTAAAATGTTCCCCAAATGCTCAGGTTCATGTCTGTTAATGCACACTAGTTGACATATGACCAAGAATACTGTACGGCTCCTATAAGTTAAAAAAAAGTACTGCACCGATTTAGCATTGCACTCACTATTACATTGTTGGACTCACAATGGACAGGTTTTTCTAAGTATCAAAATCGATGCAACAGAACCAGTGATATTGTCTTTTTTTATTCCACTTATCATTGTACCTTGCACCTATGTTACAGACAATGCAACTGGACAGTTCGGTAAGAGTTTCGGATGTGTTATGCTAGTAGCGGCTAATGTAGCTTTGATCCATTTGCCTCAAGCAGAGATGATGAGCAGGCTACAGAGGTCTGATAAGCTCACTTCTTTTTAACTGCACACCCCCAGATTTTTAATATTTTCAAACTTGTAGTCTTCAGCCCCAACCTCACTTGAGGCAGTTAATCAGTCATTTTTTAGTGGCTCCCTCTGGTGTAGCTATAACTTTTTCACATATGCAGTAGTACTCCCCAAAACCTTTAACAGACTCTATTCTGTAAAATAAGTGCAGTTCCCCTTTAAGTTAATTAGATCACACTAACCATTTTGTTTACTGTCAGGAATTGTACTGAACAAGATATTTATCCCCAAGGGTTGCTCTTGTTTGATTGCTCTCCTCAGCTACGGAGCAGCATCGCAGAGGCCTGCAGGGATTCAGTGTCTTGCTCAAAGACACTTCACGAGGTGAAATTCATGTTAAATTGGGGGCTTTAACCTTGGTGCTTTGGTTTAGGGATGATCTTTCTAACCATCCTGGAATCCTAGTTGCCTAAACAATCTCATACCAAAAACCTTATCTTGGATGATGGCATGGCAACTTGGACATTTAACAGGCATCCATATAAGCCTTATATCTCATCCCATTGCTCTCCCACCTCAGGATAGTTGGTTAGTCTCATCTCCACTGGGAGCTCCTGTTCCTCCTCTTGCTGATCTGTTTACAGACCACGACCAAACACCCGGTGACTGGCCCACAGTTCGTCTCTATCTGTTTACACTGCAAGCCAGAGTATGCACGTCAGAACTGAGCCACAAGAGCCAAAGGATTGGGCTCTAGGGAAGTCAAAGCCAAGGCCCGGGGGAGCCGCAGGTGCATGAGGCGGAGCGTAAGAGTCTGAGTATTTATGATGAAAGTACCAACTCCAGACGCATGATGAGAAGAGGAGGCGTGGACCAGTCTCTGCAGTCTGATCTCCATGATTCCTCTTCCTGCCAGAAGTCAGGGGTCACACCCTACATCAATGCTGGGAACAAAATAGTGAAGTCAAAGTATCCTCAGTTCACCTAGAAAAGCCAGCTATCCAGCACTTGCCCATCTTAAGTGGGAATCACCAGAACATGATGTTTTTATCAAATCTTCTTGTTTGTGTTTTTCCATGAGAAAGTTGCGAGCTCTTGGATCGGCTCCATGTGCTCACAGCTCTGTACGTAATGCAGTGCCTCCCACAAAAAGGGTTCCTTCGTCATGTGATCGGGCTTGGGGACAGCCACCCTTCCCATGGTGCTCATGTTCCTCCCCATGTCCCTGGGGGGACGGAGTGCCAGGTTTGACTGAATGAGGGAGGGAGACAGAAGCAGAGTCAGTGCGACAGCACGAGAGCGAGACAGAAAAAGAGACATCTGCTTCTCATCTCGATGGGAAAATTCCCCCGATCCTGGAGATTAGGATGGAGTCCCCCAGACAGAGCATGCTGGCTCCTCCAAGGCTCACCATTTGTAAGCAGGCTCCCTCAGACCTCGTTGGCTTTAATCCAGAGTAACCCGTTTGAGTGAGTGAACCTCTGCTTACATCACGGTGACCCCCCCCCAAGTGATCATTGGTCTAATGGTGTTTCTGCTTTCACCTACAACTGATCTCATTTTGAGAGGAAATTGTGATATTGCGATAATTCGACAAAACTGACATGAATACTTGTTGACTCTGTCTCATGATGTCTAGGCCTCACCATCCTGCAGTCATTCCTCTTGTTACCATGATTCCCGGGGGTGGTGCTCTGTTTATTTTCTCCTGATTAGCGCTGCACATTTTCACGTTCACGGCTCAGGGTGTCGGGAGCCAGTCAGTGGTCTGTGTTCATTCAAAATCAGCTCTTTCCACTGTGGTTCAAAGCTTATCAAGACACCTTCTAAACCCCGAATGCTTTCAAGGCCAGATCTCCTCCCGAACACCCAGATGAGAACCGCGTCCACCCTTTGTTGATGTTACCGCTGGAATTGTCAAACACCAGCTTTCAATAATTTCCCGAGTCGATCATTGAGGAGATAAAAACCATTCGCCACTGGCAACAGATTTGTATAGTCTGAAAGCAATCATGCCTGTAATCACGTTTGATATTTCTTGAATGTTACAATCTTACAGACAGGACTGATGTCCTGTTCTTCATCATAGATGCTAAGGACCTCACATTTGGTTTCTAAAGAAAAGAGCCTTGGCTCTGCGACAGATCCTTCTGCTAAGCACATTGCATGAAGTATCTGCAAATGCAATGAGGGAGTTGAAAGGTCTTATGGGGTAAGAGTTGGGAAGGACTTGTAGAGCAATATCATATCAGTGATCAGCTTTTATTTAGATATGGAATTCAGCATACAAATCACAGAGTGCAATAAAAAATTATTAATACAATTTTTTTATCAATAATTTCCAAATATTTGATGGATATGTCTGAATTAGTTGAGTGTTTGTTTCTGTGCAGTGTGGCTGACAGCAGAGCAAGAAAAGAATTACTTCTAACTGCTCCTCCTTTCTCACAACCCCAGCCTCACCATCACCATCCTGGAACTTGTGTATTTATTTGCTTATTTTCTTTTTTAGGGTAATGGAAAATTAAACGTCACCCAATGTCACTGAAAATGTTTCCTTTACAAATGGAAAGTCATACAGAGAACTGAGGCTCATTTTATTGAGCAAAGTGAGAATACCATTTGAGATGTACCGGTCAAACCTCTCTTTATCCGTTGCATTTGCTTTAAGTTAATATAATGCATGTTCATCCTGCAGAGCCGGTGTCACAGTCCGGCTGTTTTATCCACCCTGGTGGTCCTCATTTATCTGTCCCCTCTGGGCACAGCACCATATGGGATTGGTTGTCTCCACCATCTCCCTGGCAGCAACACTTCAAGACCAGACACTTAATCGCAGGAGTAAAACAACAAACGTAGACATTGTCTTAAGTAACGAAATCTCCTTGTCTCAGCAAATGCACAGTAGCCATAAAGCAGTGAGGAGCTCAGGCATTTTTTTCAAGCAAACTGAATTAACTGATGATAATAAATGGCCCTGCTGCCAAATTCCCATCAGTGGGCTGTATTATTTATTATTTCAAGTTATTAACTTTCCCCAGCTCTTTGACCTCCGCCCACCCTCTCCCTGCTCTGCTCCCCTTTCTTGTCCCTTGTTCTACAAGCTATAGCTATTTGAGTAAATGTATTTCTCTACACATAAATAAATCTCAGCGCACAATTTTGCTTGGCTGCAGTTTGTGTAAACACTTGTGCACAGATGAACTTCACCTAACACTTGCTCAGGCCACGGCCTACTTCTGTACTTTTTCTCTAACGGCTCCTCTTCTGACAGTCGATCGGTCGTTAAATAAGCGTATTTCCCAAAATCCCTTTAAGACAAAGATAAAGATGCAATGTTTGAATATGATTATGTTGTTATCGTGGGCAGGAGCATTACATAAACAAGCATTACAACACGTTTTTCATTTGAGCTTGTGTGCAGAAAGGTTTATTTGAGCTTACAAAAACTTTAATGCCATGTTTATGCTAATTGCCCAAGTGGTACACGTCTACTGTCAGTTTAGCCACATTACTTTATGAATGTGGCTGATGTGTGTGTTTTCTGAAGAAACCTTTTAAAACTCTTACACATAGCCCCTGAGGGAGGGTAAACTAATTTGAGGTTTAAAAAAACACTCTGTAACCTGAAAAAATAAACAGCAGCACTCAAGTGCGACTCCAGTCCAGTAAATCTCGTTGCCTGATCGAGTCTATGTTTACTCAAGTGTCCACCACTACTTGGAATAAATCTAATCTCACTGCCAATCGATCTCAGTGCAACATCTGCTATTAAAGGGTATATTCCATTAGCCTCTGCCTCCTTTATCTCTTCTAATAACATGTCAGAGGGCTTAAAAAAATCCTGTAAGTGTACAAGGAAGCATGTTTACAGAGTAATCTGAGGCTTGCTGCAGTACACCTGCTGGAGCTCACAGAAGTGAACATTATACATTTACATTAAACATAATTTTGGGGTTACAATGTGAAGAGAATGTTTGAACATGAAGGAGATGTTACAAAACAACTCATTTATCTGTTAAATGGCCCAGGCTGAACCACCAACAACAGCGTCAACCCATGAACTCGTGAATGTTCTCCACATGTGGGACCTCTTAATGGAGTTTAGAGTATCACCACAGGCCTGAGTTATAACCTGCTTTTTGACTGCGGGACCACTTCCGCACAGTTTGCACCGCTCGCTCTTCATTTATAAAGCTAACGGCTTTTACAACTGGCTATGACACAAGTCGTGATAACTCACTCTCAGTGCTGTTTTTCCTCTTCTATATTACCAACCGCAGGCCCTTGTTCCCGCAGCTTGTAGAGGTGATGAAATTTTATCTTGGACAAACACTCAGTTTCCTTTCAGAGCGCTGCTGCTGCTGCTGCTGCTGTGCTCCAGGTCCTCTCCACATGTCTGTCGGGGGTGCACAGCCTCATAGACAGGCACAGAGATCCTTAAACTGGATCTGTTGTGTGAGTTACGTGGAAGTTACCACACTTGATCCATTCTATGTTAATTGCAAGACAAAATGCACATTCCTTACTAAATGTAATTCCAAATAACAACATTTTCAACAGAATTGTTATCCATCTACTAAAGGAATGATTTAACATTTTGGGAAATTCAGTTATTCACTTTCTTGCTGAGAGTGAGATGAGATAATTGTATCTGTAGTCCTACGGTTAATATATAAACAGCCGCTTAGCTTAGCTTAGCATGAAGACTGGAAACAGGAGGAAACAGCTAGCCTGGTTCTGTCCAAAAGTAACGAAATCCACCTATTAGCATCTCTAAAGCTCACTACATAATGCGTTAGGCTATATCTCGTTTGTTTAATTTGTACACAAACAGAATTTGTGGTTTTAGAGGAAATTGTAGGTGCTGTTAAAGGTCCTTGATGAACAGGTTATCCATCCGTCCAGCATTTTTGTGTCCGAAATAACTCCAGCACATAACTGGCCAAACCACAAATTGTCATTTTTACATTCCTGCTAGCTGTCTCCCCCTGCTTCCAGTCTTTATGCTAAGCTATGGTAGGCTTACCACCCCCTTGCTCTATAGCTTCATACTTAATGCACAGACATTAATTCTACCAATCTTCTTTAAATCTTTGGGAAAGAAAGACAATAAGTGTATTAAAATGTTAAAGTTGTGTCAGAGTACAGAAGTATATCAACACCCATTGGAAGCTTTTGTTCGGCAATGATTTAATGCCATATGGTTTGTTATAATTGCTCCACACATTAAACAGAATAGACTGAGCCACATTTTCGTGACAGCAAGAATTAAATCCTCATGTAGCCTGTGGCTACAACAGCCAGCTAACATTGTGATGTCCAAGACACAGCTGCATCGAGTTAAATAGTATCTGGAGATTTATGCAATGACTAATTCATGATACCCCAGACTAAAATAACTTCCAATTGTCTGTTTACATGTTGACAGGCTTCCTACAGAATGGGACAATGCTCACACATGTACAGACATGGGCATGAAAACAGGATGACACCTGACAGCCTTGGAACAAAAATGTGTCTGCGACAAAAATATGTCAATGTAGCACGGAAGTGTAAACAGGATTTGACATGTTTTAAATGAAAGAACTTGTTGTGATATAATGCTAATCACCTTAGGCAACGGTAAGCAGCTTTTTACTCATAGCGGGGGCATTTCCTATTTACCAGTTATTTCAGATATAGTTGTCGTCACAATAATACAGTTGGCGTAGGAGGAAAAGATTCATGGTTTGTCACGTCTAACTAATGACAGGAAGAAAAGGGTCTGGGTGTTAAATATTGTCGTATCCTGTTTGGGTCTGCTGTCCAGGTGGTCCAACTTGAGTAAAATCATATAACATCATCTGAACAGAAGCCTCCTGTTCAGGTTGTCCTCTCCATTCTTATACATCTGCTTTTTTGTTTTAGTGTTTAAAATATGTATTCAGCAACATTCACAGTTTTGAGGCACGTCATTTAAATCAAAGATGATACGCAGAAACTTTGGTCTCCCTGTAGGGCTCTAACTGTTGTTAATGAGATCCTTCAAAGTAAGGGGCTTTAAGGGGCCTTCCCCTTAAAGGCCCCACTGTGGAGGAAACCAAAGCTGCCCCAACAATGATGAATGGACATCATTAATGTTGTTCATCTGTTTACCTTTTACTCTGCAATCTGGGAAAATGAGGGGTCAACAGCAAAAGGGAAATGTGCTTACGTTGGCACTCCAGTTTCTGAGAGCCACCCATTTGGTCTTCACAACATCAAGAGAGACCGCAGACTGCGAGGGACTTATTTATTCGACCAGAGGGACTTATTTATTCGACCAGCTGACCTTCCCTCAATCACGAAGCCTTATCACAAAACCCAATTAGAGAAGAGGTTCAGTTGACATTTTGATCTTTATATTCCATTTCTAGGTTAGTGAAAAGCTTTCAAAGATTCGTCATATTTATGAAGAAAGTCTTTTCCTTTTATCCCTGATCATAACAAGCCCTATATCTATCTTCACAGGCTGGAAACAGAAGCCCGTTTCTCTTTTACAACTTGATTTAATTTAAATGGTTAGTCATGTTTTACTAAATCTTTGAAAAGAATAATAAATCTAAGAAGGAATGACTTTTTCTCTCCAAACACAACAACATGAAGACACACGGTTAACGCTATCATTGTGGTTTTAGCTAAAGCAACAAGGGCCTCAAGGTTACATCACGATCTGACAGCTCCAGAGATCCATTTCCTACTGGAATACGCTATCAGTCGAGCCAGGTTTGCTTGTCTTGTCAGCTTGTATTTATAGTGCAAACAATTTCAGTGATCTTATTAGGTCCTATCAGCGTGTGCACCTTTAAAAACACAGATAGATCATTGGGCAGATGGCGAGACGGTGGTAAGGGTCTGGCTCTGTCCTCTGAGCAAACAGTCTGTGCTGCTGCTGCAGGCAGGAGACGTAACGGTCTTTAGCTCTTCTATTCAAAACACAATGCATGAAAATCACTTGCACTACATCAGCGTAGCCTTCCACTACTTATTAGATTGCAGAAAACAGCTTCTGGGCAATCTTTGGTCCATCTGTACTTGAATAAGGTGGATAGTTAGACAGTCAGAAGGGCTAAAACACAATAATTGTAGAGTCCAATTCCCTGAAGAGTCACAGTTTGCTTTGCTTCCATTCTGTCCTCTCCTTGAATTTCCAAGAGCATCAATCATTGCCATGTAGAGATACAATTTAGGAAAAGACTACTGTTATACTGCCCAGCATAATTAGAGGAAATGTCTTTCACAATTCCTGATTGTTTGCACTTACTGATGCTCGGTGTGGGATGATGTTCATGGGGGATGGTTTGCTCTGCTTAAAGTGTCTGAGATGTTTAGAAACACCACACTCCTGAGTGTGGTCTGTACAATAGCAGGAGGCAGTGGAGCTATTCAGCACCGTTGAAGGAATGTGTGGAAGCCCACAAGGAATCCTTTCGTTCCAGGGTTTCTCCAAACACAGAAGTCTCACACTGAAGATTACCTCTGTGTGTCAACAGTAATGGAATCTCCCTTTCTGTCTCTGCAAATACTAAAGCCTCAGAGGAAAATCTCTGTGCATCCTGGAGCCTGGGACAGCAATGAGTATACCATCCATGTCACCACTGCAAAAGATCTCTAAATGTTTACCTTGCCTGAATAGCTCTCACAGAAACCTCAGAGGAAGCTTCTCAGCAAGTCTGTGTATACTCTGTAAATCACCTTTGGTGTATAGTCTAGAATTCAGAAATAAAGCATCAGCAGCAGTGCCACAATCTCTGAGATAACCATTTACAGCATCACATAAATTACCATATTGCAGCTTAAAGGGGTAGTGAGCTGTGTGAGGACAGATGAAGCAGAGCAGAGAGGAAGACAGAGAAGGGGAGGAGATTTAAATGGCAAGCTTGTGAAAAGGTAGTGTGGGGGCAATTAGAAGCAAGACCGGAGCTCAGAGCAGGACTGAAAACTGAAACTGTCGGTGCAACTTTACGCATGGAGCGGATCGTCACGTTTCTGGACTGAATAGACTCCTTTTTTTTACTTTGTGCACTGTGCCAAAACTGGCTGCCAGTATTTGATGCTGCAGAGTCGTTTTAGGATTTGTGCTTTAAACCAATTGATTTTAAATGTGAATTTAAAAACTTTGTTTTTTACTATTATTTTATTGCCCCAGTACGTGCAGTTCGCCTCTGGGCCCTTTATCCATTAGTAAGCACAATCCACTTCATCAGGTTACACGCGGCAAGCGGAGCTACGTGACTGCACTCATATCCAGCGTTAAAGCCTGCTGAACCGGGGGCGGATGAGTTGGAAATTCCTGGTCAGCATCTCGTTTTTCTTTTCTGAGTACTTTGGCACTTTTGTTGGATTGTTTTACTGTGTGCACCGGGAGCCATCACCCCCTCTCCACTCGCAGGCATCGCGAAATGAAACTCGGTCTTGTCTTCCAGACTGCGGTGGCGCTTTATCTGCTGCTCTCACCTGCACAGGTAAGTTACACTCAGTCAAACTTTATGCTCAAGAAAATAGTCAAAATTACACTCATCACATAAAGATTTTTACACTCTAGTTAGATTGTTTTGGTCTGCTATGTGTCTACTATTAAAATTACAAAGTGGTAATGTTGATAGAAATAACTTTTCTATTGTTAGATATGTTAATAACCTGGTAGGAAATGGCTGAGTCAGCAGAAGCCATGTTGCTGAAGTGATAATAAGCCATTATGCTTTGACACCTTCTCAATGAGCGCCATTCTGCTCAGTTCATTCATAAGATGAAACGTGACAAACTGCACCACTCTGCCTGTGGAATACATGATGTAAAGTGACTCACTGTTGAATCTGGCAAAGCACACTAAGCTATTAAACCATACAGCCGCATCACAGACATCGTTGTATGATGAGACATTTTTCTTTTCTTTTCTTTTTTTGCAGTGTAGATTTCCATGTTGGTGATAAATTCCTGAAATAAAAAATCTTCTATACATATTTGATGGTAATACCTATAGTTTTAGAAAAGATATCCGCACACTTAGATCTATGCAGTATTCCACTTTATAGATATAAAGTATAATGTGGAATACAGATCTAAGTGTGCGGATATCTTTTCTATCATCTTTTGGACTCATTGATTTTTCCAGCACCTTAGCAAAGATTAAGACAGGTTGAGCGGTTGTCATCCTGCAATACCTATAGTTTTAAAACAGATACTGGTGAGTTAGCAGTCTGCGTTTCTTGGAAGTGTTGGCAGTGTGTCAGGTAAAATTGGCAAGTTTACAGTCTCCAATTTCTCTTCTTTTCATCTTCACCTGCTTTCCCCCCAATCTTTCATCTCAGCATATATCTACATGTTTAATGTGTACTTAATTTCATGCCAGTCATATCACTGTCAGGCTGGCAGGGGATTACTGTAGTACAAAGATGTATTGTTTTCTGTTGCCTGGCATTGCCTTTTAGTCTTAACATGAAAATGTGCCAGAACAGGACAGAGCTGAAACTGGAGTGAGAATCTCATTCAAAGGCTATAACACTTGTAAGAGGATGTGCCATTGGACAGCGGGACTTGTGCCAAACAACGCTCAGGCTCTTGAACCCATTCAGTCTCTGATTTCATCCCAAGGTGGCTGGGTGCTGGCAGCTATCTCTGATGGCTCTCATGTTTAATGCAAAACCAGGCCATTGTTGCGTCCATTCAATGCTGCTGTCACACTTCATACACTGCTGCCGCCTGTTGAACTAAGTAACACTGTTTTAGTTTTCCTTTTGCCCGGCTGCAGACCACATTTATTACACTGATACAAAGTCAGGCTCTCAAGGTTGGAAAAGGCTCCATATCCTACCAGATTCTCTAGCCGGAGACTTTGCAGCTGTTGTTGAGTTGAGAGTGAGTGGGAGAGGCATGGGAGCACCACATCTCCACTAATCCTCATAATCAGCTCATGGCCCGCTCAGTCAAAATAGGAGTGACAAAATCCAGGGCCCTCAACACGAAGCAGGTTAAATGCCCCCCCCCCCGCTGCCCAAAAGACTGACAGCAAATGTAAGCTATTCAACTCTGAGATTCAACAACCTGTCATCTCATACGGACTGTCTATGAGGATCTGAGCTTGTTATTTCTGAGGTCTTTCTCTCACCCTTCAGTTGCCATTAATCGCTTTATGTTGACTGATCAGCTTAAAAAGGAAAGGTTGCTTTGCTTTCCTGCTTTAGTGCAAAGATACTACTAAAGACTTAACCATAGATACGCCTAAATATTTCACATGTTTAGCAGACAAGCAAACACTCATGCTAGCAGCTCTTTTCAAGTCCTAGTGACAAAATGAGACTCTTCTGGTGTCCATCCTGCCAGCTCCCACAATAAACTGTCTGGCGTATGAAAGTGGAAAAAGCAAACATTTGGCCATGTGGTTGGGGAATGTTATTTATACATGTCTCTTTTTGGGATCCTCTACCCATAAATATGTCACTAATTGATAATGAGTATTTCCCATTACTGTCGCAGCTGGAGCTGCAGTCAGCAGCCTCGTGACTGATGCAGTCATTCATGTCCGCTAAGAGTGGCCAAGAGAGAGGGTGGGGTTAACTTCATGTGTTTAATAATTCTGCTTTAATACCAGGGATTTACAGCATAGCTCAGTGTGTGTGTGTGTGTGTGTGTGTGTGTGTGTGTGTGTGTGGTAGAAACAGTCAATTTTTTTTATAAAAGGTCTTGAATTTCCCTCGGGATCAATAAAGTTACTATCTATCTATCTATTTATCTATCTATCTCTCTATATATCTATCTATCTATCTATCTATCTATATATCTATCTATCTATCTATCTATCTATCTATCTATCTATCTATCTATCTATCTATTAAATTATGTTTGATGAAACAAGTGAGATGTCTATTGTGGCCCCTACATGCTGTTTTCTTCCTCATATCTTCATATTGACTTGAGGTTGTAAGATTGGTATCATAGTGCATTAACCTTTTTTGGCTTGTGACCTCTTAGATAAAGCAATGTCTACTTGTCTACTGTATGCACCATCATCATTGTCTGCATATGTCAGATAAACCAAGGAGTAAAGAAGAGGTCAAATGTTCAAGTTATGGTATTCACACAAAAAGCAGCGATTAGACAGATGTCCAAAAAAACAATATATTGTTGTTAAGCATAAATGTTAATTTTGTTGTTTTCCAATGGATTCAGGTTGGGAACCATTGAAAAAACAAACTGCATGTTAGCAGTGACAGCAGTTGTTCCACTGTAGCAAACATGTTCAAACAGCTACCTCAAGCAGTCATTGGTATTGTAGTTTGGTAAAAATAAGTTATAGTGAGTGTAAAGGTTAAGTACAGGCATGATGAGACTTGAGGAAATGATTACAGCTGAGTATACAAATTAAGCACTTAAACGTATGCGGATGAACGCACACAGTCATTGGGCGTTAGTTACCTTTTGCACTAGAAACATTATTGCTATGTTGTGATTTATCAACGAGCAGCATCGACATTGCTGATACAATTGATAAAATTCATGTTGTCCCAATTCCTGTGATTCCAAGTTATGTGTGCTTTCTGTCAGATCTGATTCATTCTCTTGAAACTGCGCCTTTAAGTAGGCCTAAACTAGAGCAAAGAGACGGTCTCGTTCATTATGGCTCTTGATAGAGGGTGGAAGCCTCTTGGTCAGTTACCAACGCTGATATTTTGTTCCTCGGCACTCTCGATAAGGTCGGTTCAGTGTCTTATTGGTGCTTCCTGTGCATATAAACCACATACTGTATAATGTTTGTGTGTGTGTGTGTGTGTGTGTGTGTGTGTGTGTGTGTGTGTGTGTGTGTGTGTGTGTGTGTGTGTGTGTGTGTGTGTGTGTGTGTGTCATGCTGCATAGTTCCTGCCTGTACTTCACTTTGCATACCCGAAGAACTTTGTCAAAATCTGCAGTACCTGTTGCCTCCTGCCCATTTGGCATTTTCCCCCACCTAAAAAAAATTATGCAATGGCATTGTTTGTGTATAATACCTCCTCTGAATTGTCATAGTGATGAATGCAGGTAAAATCTTGCATCAACACAACCAAACCTGACTGACATTAGTCAACGTTTCTGTGGGAAAGCAGTTGAGTGCTGGAGACGTGGACATATTTCCATTATATCAAGAAAATCGATGTCAGATGAGAATAAGAAGCCTCTTTGGTATGATATTATGAAATTCTTTGTATCTATTTCGAAATACAGCGTTTTTCTGGGATAAAACATCGAAGTCTGATATAGGAAACAATTCTTGCCTAACTTATTTAACTTTGCCAGACAGTTAGACTCATCACTTCACCAGTGAAGCATGTTCTTGATGTCTCTGAGCAAAACAAAAAAAAAGGAAGGCAGTGAGCCTCAACTTCTGCTCTTGTTTCTGTGTGTGTGAGGACATGACGTTACACAGGTGTTTCCTTTACGCCATCACCGGCAGCAAAACAATACTTGAGTCTGACCATCTGCATTGCACACGTGTCTGTGGTTGTGTTCACGGTGTGTTTTTCTTTTTCTTGTTCATAATAGCCAAGTGTAGATGGCATGACGTCAAATTTCCAGCAGTTACAATAGAGTTTCATCAGCAAAAGGTTTCCCAAAACATCAACAGTAAACAGCAGGTGTAGGTTTCAGTTTCTCAAAATCAAAGAGCAACAGTTTTCGTCAAGATGCAGCTCAGTTATTGACAAACAAACATTAAAAAGTCAAGTTCTCCTTTCTCTGTCTTTGGCCTTCTCATACGCTTGTACATCTTTGTAGTTCATATGTCTGCATGCTGGGCCATGCATTGGCAGTGACCTGTTGACTGATAGGGCTCTTATTTGCATTGTTGTGGTATTTCTCTCTAGTTGTAATGTCCCGGCCCAAGGGAGGGCCGCAATCTCAATCAGGAAATATGGATTTCTCCTTCCTCCTGCGGAGGAGGAGAGCGGTGGCGCTCGGGGCAGCCGTCTTCTCAGCAAGCTTTAATCTCCCATCTGGATGTAATTTACTGTGGTTTACACAGGGAGAACAGCGTTTACTGTAATAGAGACCACAATTACCACCGGTCAGCCTTATCTCAAGACCTGTGTCGTGTGTGTGTATGTTTGCGGACGGGGTGCATGGTTTATACAGTGGTTGTGTGTGTTTGTGTGTGTGTCTTTAGGGGGACATTTGTGCATGCATTAATGGACTTATACTGAGGAAATGGTGTTTATCTAAATCAACATTTATATGGACCTTTACCTCTCCACTGTCACTTGACCCTATTTTACTGCTGTTGTTTTTGTTGGTGGTTTCTTTTTCAAAAATTAGCCAACCACTCCAAGAAATTCTGATTGCATGTCATGTTTCCAAACTCACAGCAGAAAACAAAAATAATTATATTAAATAATATAGTTGTCTTTCTCTTGTCTTAGAGCGAGTCTTAGAGAAATAGATCGACATTTTGGGAAATACGCATATTCACCGTCTTACTGAGATCTTGATGAAAAGATTAGAAGAATAGAAATAGAAAAGCTTTATTGTCATTGTACATGGTACAACGAAAATTGATGCCACTCTCATACTTGTGCATTAAATAGGCCTAAGCTAGAGCAAAGAGACAGTTAGCATATGTTAGCATAAAGACTAGCCCCTAATCTGTACAAAAAATGAAGCGTAAAAACTAATAAAAACTATTTCTTAGCCAGGCACAGTAACTTCCTGGATTCCTGGAGAAACCAGCTGAGGAAGTAACTGCTCCCGGCCAAGAAATGGCACAGCGTAGACCCCAATAAGACCATAATTTATTACACTTTGGTTTTTGTAAGATTAAACAAACAAGATATAGCATGTCAGTTAGTGAGGTTTAGAGGTGCTGGTAGGTGGATTGTGTTACCGTTGGACTGCGCCAGACTAACTGTTTCCCGCTGTTTCAAGTGGTATCAATCTGCTGCAGGAAAGCTGAGCATATTTCCCAAAATGTTGAACTATTAATATTTTGTGTGTCCTTATAGGTCAAATTTACTTTAACGGTTCTGGATTTATTTAAAAATCATACAGAGATTAGTTTATTTATGCTACTTTGTTGCTTTGAATCTGTATGGTACCCCAACTAAAAATGTGTCTATAATCTGTGGAACAACTTCAAAGGCTCCATTCACCCTGATTACTTGAGAAGTAAGTGTTGTGGCACGTTTGCCACATGCTCTGTTGAAGGTTGTTGGTGTTTTGGCAGTGCTCTGTGATCACACGCCCTGACCTGACCACCCTAGAGACCCAGCTGAATACTGTCAGACCTGTAATGGCACCGCTGTCATTGTAGGTTCACCCAACTCGTGTATACAAAACAGAACCGGCTTTCTTTTGTAGTGGCGGTAGAATAGATACAGTGACCTACAGGCCCCGCGAGAGGCCTGAGAATTAATGTCGCGGTCATGGTGTTGATGATGTGGAATCTGGTTCT
This sequence comes from Sebastolobus alascanus, assembly GCA_916701645.2. NCBI lineage: Eukaryota > Metazoa > Chordata > Actinopteri > Perciformes > Sebastidae > Sebastolobus > Sebastolobus alascanus. The sequence continues at coordinate 1,231,630 of CAKAOJ020000169.1, forward strand.
CGATAAAGGATGGATGAGGATGCTCAGTGAGGCAGGGAGGTAGCTCTGTTTCTCACTCGTCTAGCCGTCTCTGTGTTTGTATTCACTTGTTCTGCTTTAGTGCTCTCGGCCCTGTGTGGTCTCGTGTTCAGAGTCAAGCAGGCCAAAACCACGTCGGAATTCCTCCTGGCCTATATGTTTTCAGTGAGTTGGAGATGCAGGTGCTTAAACCGTCTTGATTATGAGATGTTTGCCAGCTTTACATTTTTCCCTTTGCATGCATCCCCGAAATCATCAAACTGTGCTCAAGAGCAGATTTAGTTGACAGAGATTACTAAGCCACCTGCATTTCATCCATGGTCTGTTTATCCACACTGTCACCCCCACCGAATAAGGTTAAGTTTGAAAGTAGACCCTTTTAGAAAGCATATATAAATAATGGCATGATGCCCAATCTAGCTGGGATCATTATTTGCTAGAGTCATGAAGGATTGAAGAGGGGTTTTCCAAAAAATCAGCCCAAATCTAACTTGTCCAAATCTCATGTAGTTTCCTGTTGTTTCTGTTGAAAGTCTTTCTCAATCCTCCATTGTCTCAGCTTGAAAGTGATAAGTGTGCAAGCTGCTGTAGCTTGTCAAAGATGATGAAAGATGCTTGTTAGAGGACTACAAACACATCATTACTCACTGAGCTGTAGTCACATCCGTTTATACATTTTATTACTCACAATAAAGTTTGTGTAATAAAAAATATCATATGTGTGATAATTACATGTTCATGGTTTATTTTTTCCTCTACTAATAAGGATTTGAGACTGAAATGCCTCTCCTCTTCAAACTACTCCAAATATGGGCAAGTTTTTGTGAAAGCTGCTTTTCAGCTCAAATGTGCCAACTTTCACAAAGACACACTCAGTTTCACTCAGTTTTGAACAGAGTACTACAAATATTTTGGCATTGTGCCAAAAGAGATGTGACCCAACAAGCCAGCCATCGTCATGTCAAAACTAAATGCAAAAATTATCATTCAATTTTCATGCAAAAAGCATTACGCTTTGTAGTACATTTATACTATTTTTTTTATTCCCCCTGGATTCAAAGGCTTCTTAGAATACCGTTCATTTCAAATTACTTGGAAACAAAACATTGCTCATCCTCACTGTCATTGTTTTGCAATCCAAAGGAGAAGAGAAACTTAGATCTGCGTAAGTAGTTGTTCATGACTTTATTTCATTTGTAAGTCATCTCTGTTTCTCTTTAGGAAACACACTGTGGAATATGCTGGCTGGTGTCCAGATCTTTCTGGCTGGTGGCAATAGTACCTGCTGTGTAATAGCCCATCACCCCCCTTCCCCAGCCCGACCCTAAAAGATGAAAAATATTTTATGACCATTATGCTGGCTCCCCATCATGTTTTGTTTTTGCTCCCTACGCATGCTGCCCTTCCTCTGACAGATGGAGTTAAGCAAAGAGGTTAAAGATGACGCAGTTCAGCTGTGTGGGAGTGGAGAGTAATGAGGCCCGGAGCCTCTGTGGCCGGACAGCAGGAGCCCAGGGACACAACAGGTCCTCTGATCTGACCCAGAGGCCAGAGCAAACTCTCAGCCAGCAGCTTACAAACTTTCACCAGAGACTTCAGAAACATAAGATACTAGTTTTTAAAGCGGCTTTGCAATCAAGCACGTCAACCCCCCAAATGCTGTGACACGCTATAGATGTTTTAATCTAACCTCTCTTGCTCAAAGAAACTGCCACTCACTCTGCAACGCAATCTGGTCAAAGGCAAGAGATAGGTTGTGCTGCTTAGCAAAAGGCCCGAGAAGCAGAGCTGGAAACTACTTTTGCAACTATGAGACAGTGATCAGAGTGGGCAGGGGGGAGCTCGACCCCTGATTACATATCCATCATGTTAATTATTCAATGAGAACAGCTTCTCCACAGAAGTTCTCTGGCACAAGGCTAATACTGAAAAGATTAGACAATTGATCAATTACAATCTAGATATGCAATTCTTTACTTATTTCATATTATAAATTGAAAACATATGATTTGTTATGCTGTTGTTCAGAGTACTGACATTTTAAAATGATCCTGCAGTTAATTTATCCATAGAGTATTTGATTATAAAAGCAATTGTTAGTTTCAGGCTGGTGATTCAGCAGCACCAACTTTGACATAGATCAGTGGAAAATCGGTGAGCTGCATACTTTTTTAACCCGAGCACCATATCATCTCAATCTCTTCTTTACTCTAGCATTCTTTTTAGATTTCTTCAATGTAAATGTTTATCATAAAGCTTTTTCTTCACACACTTGATATTGCTAAATAATTTTTAATAAAATCTCTAGCTGCAATTTATCAGTTGTAGCTGATATGTTTTTATTTCCCTCCACAGCTGCTATTGGGGCTGTTTAATGAGTAATGCCAAGCCCAGCTCTTGATGTTTAATCCGCCATCCGCAGCAATATGATTTGCATTATATTGTGCACGAAATCAAGCCTGCAAAACTCAGCACAGCCCTCTGCGTATTGTACAAAGGGATCTTTTCCTTATGTTGTTTTTGTTTTTAGTTAGGATTGGAATGTAGCTTTTTAAATGATTTAACAGCAGTCTTTGTATTTCCCAAAACCCAGATGTTGTACATGCAATGCATATGACACAAAGTAGAGGTATCCCATTATTACAATTAGAATTTATAGTCAGGTCAAGTCAAGTCAGTTTTATTTGTAGGCTATAGCCTACATCACAGTGAAGTCTCTTAACACCCAAAATATGAAAACAATAATGAAAATGACACACGGTAATGTTAAGAGTAAAAACTCCCTGAAAAAGGTCAGCAGGGAAGGAAGTGAAATAAACCTTGAGAGGAATGCTGATTCAGGGATTCATTAGACAAGTTTATACACATTTACAGTATTGATGAAGCGGCTCTCCCTTTCCACCAGAGCTGAATTACCTCCCAGTCAGCATTAGTCACACAGTATTACTGTAAGTGCACAAGGAGGCAGTAATGGCTACGTGAGGATCTTCATGCAGCCTTTCATAATCTGGCAGCTTCTTGTGGGCAACCTCTGTTCTCAACCACAGGAGGTACCAAAGATGATTCCTCGCCATGTCAAGGCTTAACCCATGACCAAGGTCAGAAAATCCTCCCCACCCCCCCACATTCTGAACTGCAACTGAGAAGCCGGAGCCAAAAAGTCCTTGTGATGTGGAGCAGCAATAGAGAAGAAGAGAGAGTACAGATCATATGCCAATTAACACTGGAAAAGGATTTATTTTATAAGCCTGGCATTGCTGGAGAGGATGAAAAAAATAAGCAATGCCCCAGAGAGTGGAAGTGACTTTTAACAACAACTTAAACTGAACTGTGACTTTCCCATGCTGTGAATGAAGCAGATTCTGCTAGCGGAGCTTATATAGCCTGCGGTGCTGTTGTAAAGCCGACACAGTTCACTGAACGCCACTCTATAGAGCAGCTCTTCTGTCAGAGGAACAGTTGTACATTTTGGCCAGATGACCAGCCACTTTAAAAAAAAAAAAAGGGAGATGCCTGAACATATCCCTCAACACAGGGAGGACTGAACCCAAGTGGTTGACTGGAAGCTCTTGTCCATCTATTGATATGAAGTCTGTCGTACAGTACGTTCTGTTGCAGAGAAGACAGATCTGTCCCAAATATACAGCCTTCCCTGCCACTTGTCTCAGTGAGGTTTACAAAAACCTCTGAAATGTTTGTGTGAGTGTGAATGCATCATCATCATCAAAGCAGGACATTCCTCTTTAATCACATTGTTTGGGAAAAGAGTGTGTGCTGCTGACAGATGCTATCCACCCTCAAACTAATGTTGGTCCTCAACAGGAAGTAGATGCATTTTAGCAATGGACAGATGGTGTAAAAAGCAGCACTCCTCTTTTGGGAATATCCCTGTCTGTCTGTGTGCTATTATATAACAACTTTTGGTCCAACACTTTCAGTTAATCTCACCATCAGTCTCACTATCGTAGACAGTATAACAGTATAAATGTCACCAGGTGTGTGTGTGTTACACAAAAACTGAAATGTAACACCAGTGATGAGGAGAGATTGCGGAAGCAGGTTGTCTGTCGCCGGTCCAGCTCTTCTGCTGGAGGGCATTTTATCAAACGTAGATTTCCCTTCCTGAGATGGAGTCATCTAGAGGTTTTGTGTTTTCCCAGGCGAACGAGAAATGCACTCTGTTTATCATTGGATGATGGGAAAAAACCAAGACGGAGGGGGAAACCATCAATGGGAAAATAAATAGAGAGCTGAATCTTACACCACAGGAAACAGGTTTTGAACCTAAACAGTTGGGCACACAGAGGAACGTGATATATATGAGAGACTGGATCTGTTGCATGTCAGAAAGACTTTTCCACTGCAGGGTGGAAAAAAAGGTGTGTGATCATCCGCTTTATTTCACTGCAGTTCCAGCTATCACCACTGGAGATGCTGATGCTGTCTTTATGTACAGGATATTTTGTATGTATTGCATGTCCAAGTTTGAAAGGTGGGTATTAAGGTAGTAGGAAGTGTACATGTTTGAACATGTCCCTTTCTTCTGTCTCTAGATGTTTATATGTTTGCCATTATCTTTATTTCAGTCTCAACCATGCAATTTGGATGCTCAGTTAAAAAGATTGAGGGTTATAATATGTAGTCACTGCAAACCTGGATGACTAATCAACATCTTTTTCTGTGTTGCAGAGTCTTTCCTTATCAAGCATAAACAACACAACTGAAGGTAAGAATTTATGCTTGTTTTATTTCTGAAATCTTCTGTGAAGTGTTGCAGATGTTTCTTTTAAAATTATATTTTACGGCAAGAGAGTCAACAAGAGTTACTTAGAAAAAGTAGTTATAACTATTTTATCAAACCATATTTTGACAGTGTTTGTGGTAGAAACTTGTCTGATGTAGGGGTGTCGTGATGTCAATAATACACATATGATAATATTGTGTAAATAATCCAGACTCTCTTAAATCATTACATACAGTTATGGTTACAGACTCTCTTTCCACCTCCCTATACTCATATTTTGAATGTAATTCATTTGCCAAAAAAGAGACAAAATGTACAATAAACAAAGTTAAAGATGAATTTGACTGACAGCATTATTATTATTATTATTATTATTATTATTATTATTATTATACATTGAATGTAGAACTTGCAGCTATTAGAGAGTAATAGAGAACATGTAACAAAAAAGGTCAAATAAGCAGCAGATATACAGCAAGCTCGAGGAGCTGTAACTGGCCGGTGAACTGGTCCTTTGCACTGTACAACATAACAGTTCATGGCCTCATCTCCCTGCCGTAGATGCTTCTCCAGCCGTCTCCTCCCAGCCTGTCTGCTTTTATAAACAGCTGTTGTGGTGTCAGCCTCCATTCGGTGACCCCGGGGGTCACCTTAGTCCCAGAGGTGCCTGCGGGGCGGCTCAGCTCCAACTCCAGCAGAGTTCTGTTCATGGCCATGTTTCCAATGTTTGTTTTCTCTTCCTTCTCTGTTTGTTCGGCCGTAGTCGTCCCTGTTCCTCCCCCACAGACTGTGCAACTGGAACACTTTCACACATATACTCCCACAGGAAAGCGTACTGTACATTAAACAAACATTTTTACTTCTAAATGAAAACAGGATACACACTGGCATATTGCAACTGGTTTTATGTTTCTGTGTACATGGTATAAGGTTGCCATCTTTGGATTATTGAGGTAATTACTGATACTGTTTGTGTATGATGCAGTTTAATTCAACTAGTACAAATAGTTTTTCCTGGCAGTTCAAATTAAGATTCACATACACAAACTCAAATAAGTTGGATGTTGATTGCACTCTGCACTGTGAACGTAAGCTAGAGAGACAGATAGGTGGACAGAAAATAATGCGGCCCTTAAACAAATATACATTTATCTGACCACGCATCCTCTCAAAGCAAGATTCCTCATAAGAAACACAGGGTGACTTGTTTGTAACTGCAAAGTGGCCCACACGCCTCCTACTCTCATCCATAGTGTTGATGTTCCAAGAAGTGTGGGGTCGCAGCTTCTGCCGCACCATTGAGAAGCTGGTGGAGGTGGTGCAGGAGTACCCAACAGAGGTGGAGCACATCTACAGCCCCGCCTGCGTGCCGCTGGTGAGGTGTGCAGGCTGCTGTGGGGACGAGAACCTGGAGTGCCATCCCACCAACACCACAAACGTCACCATGCAGGTAAGACAAGGGCATTGTGCAATATAATTGTTCTTGTTAAATATGTGGGATCCAGTACTCTATGTACTTGCTTCTATTGGTAATCTTTACTGGTTTTATCCCTCAGCTGTTGAAAATCAGGCCATCAGAGCCAGGTCAAGAATATGTTGAGATGTCGTTTGTGGAGCATCAGACATGTGAATGTAGGTAAGAAAAAAAGTCACGATTTGTGACATGAAATATTCATAAGTATGCAAATACCAACCCTGTCTACCCAGAAATTACATTTACATTTTTACAACAGCAAAGTAATGCCATCTGAGTTACATTTTTTACCAACATGAGGCAATGTTTCTTATAAATGTTTCCAGTGAACATAATCCAGTAATTATGTTTCCCACAAAACATATTTGGAAAAACAAATTAGCAGTACATAAACGTCATTTCTAGGAGACAGGGATGACAAATACTTGGCAATGACTATCAAATGATATTGCACCTGGATGTTCTTTCTAATTTATTGATTTGTTCCTCAGAGTCAGGAAGCCTATTGTGAAGGTTGAAAGGTAAGAACATTTATATATTGCTATAACATCAGTTTTTAGATTGTTGAAAAGATTAATAATGTTCCATCTGGGAGAATAGAGGCTTATTGGTAATTTTGTTCCCCTTGCAGGAAAAGGCAAAGAGGAAGAGGAAGAGGAAGGAAGAGAAAGGAGAGACAAAAAACAAAAGAATGTGACAGGTGATGGCACAATCTTAGGTGAAAGATACTCATACACCCTCCAACTATCAGTTAACAGCATTAAAGATCCATTATTCTTTCTTGTATTTTTCAGCTGCCAGAACCCTCGCAGGTAACTGCAGTGGCGACCAAACCCCCAGTTGCAGTGTGGCTCACTATTTATTATTTTATGTCTCCTCCACTCATCTTTCAATACTGTGTCTGCAGCCAGAGACTCAAACAGCTGGGTTGTGTTGCTGACATGCCTTCCTGCTGATGGGCAGAGCGTTTTTAATGACAAGCTTCAACCGGAAGTGTGTTCTGACTGGTGGAAACACTTCTGTTACACACCTGACACAATGGACATCCCTGGGAGCCAGTGCAATGTAGAACCAAACAGACCGACGCCTTCTCTTTTATACTAGTTATTACGGTATCAGTTATTGTAATTTGGTCATTTCTTTGATATTTAAAAGTGGTTACACTTGTTTAAAATCTATATTTATTGATACAGCTGAATATATTTGGACGAGCAACCTTTAAAAAGTTTGTCATTTTTTGTTTGAACATTATCTAAGAAGCCTTGACTTGTCATAGCGTCATGTGTTGGACTGAGTGTGCAGCTGCATTGTACATGCAACAATGAAATGTCTCCCTCTAGTGTGTATGGAAACAGTGTTCAAAACGGCTCTATACTAAAGAATTATTTTAGGTCAATTATACAAATAAGATTAGACATAGGACAATGTTGGCAGTCACAATCACTTATGTGACCAGGCAGGAGTTTGAAGTTTTTTACTGTCAATTCAGACTTAAATAAGAACAATATTGAGCAGAAAAATCTTTCAACAGAAGATTGTGTATGAATGAATGACTACAATATATCAAATTGTCAAAAATCTAAATCCTTCACACCAGATTACATCAGTTTATTTCAAATCACACCAGGAAGTGTGTCATAGGCTGCAGAAGGGATGTGGCAAGCCCAGTAAGAAGGGGTAGATTAATACTACAGTAACCAATACACTCAAACAGTACCCATTTGGTATTGATGCCTATTAAAGAGTATCATTTACGATTATTGTTTTCTTGTTTTACTGTGATTGCAAGTTTCTCACAGATATAAAAGCATTTCTGTGCTTTTAAACAGCACACATTTGTGTCCACCCTGGTGACACAAGACTCCCATAAGCCCACCGGACAGATGTCTTCCTTAGTCTGCTTTTGGAGACACTGCAGTAGGAAGGGATCAATTGAAGTAGTAAAATTATGTCCTTTTGTATTTTTTCTTTTTCATGTACTACACAAAGAAAATCTCTATGAAAATGTACAAAGTAACATTTCTACTGTGTTAGTATTTTTATTTCACTTAAATATTTATTTTGTAATTAAATTGTTATGGGTGTCAGTTTGTCTGGTATGATTTATTTGATTAAATACAGACTAACATGTACCAATGACTAATATTAATTGACCATATTTACAAAGCAGTCATATTGCTCTTACGTCACGCTCAGGGTGGGAACGGGATGGAAAGTAATCTCCTGGAAACTAGTCTGTCAGACAGCTAGCTAAAAGGTCCAAACATCTGACTTGTCTCACAAACACACACAAAAAGTTAGGAAGGCCCCCAAAGAAAATCCGCCCCTGTTGTCTAGAGCCGGGCCATTCTATTTCCTCTCTTTTGACGGGATGTTGAGGTTATACAGTATGGAGTCTCATCCAAATGTATAATGTTTGTTGTGTTGACCTAAACACCAGTTTATAAAATCACTCCTTTGTCAACCTGTTGTCATGTGGAAAAGATTCCTTGGTGTCAATAAAGGTAACATATATTATTAATTTGAGTAAAAATATAAAGCTGCACACACCATTCAACTGATCATTCAACACTGATGTTTTTATTGTGTATGAAGGGGGTGAGGGTTGATTTTTCCTTTGATATATGTATTCAGAGTAGTCAAAGGAGAGAATATTGTGGTACACAAAAAAAGATTTGCAAGCATATGTGCACATATATTAATTATATCATTAAATCCATTAAAATCAACAAGTTATCAAACCCTCCCAAACTTTAGGCTTCATTGCCTTGAGGTCATTTTAATACTTTACTGTGTCCAAAATAAAGTGAGAGATTTTCAGGACTCAATGAAAAAAAATCTGATGGAATTTTATCTCAACTGTGTCAAAAATGTTTCGAAATCCGGCCCAGCATCAAATATCTAAATATATTTCGTTGTATAAAGCATTTTAGTCAATCAAAACATTGTGACACCTGCAGTGGATTCAGTATTTAAGAAGCTTCATGTTAACGCAGCATCACTGAGGGTAGAGGATCTCACAGAACACTGGATAATCTTACATTTAGTCAATTTTAATGAATTCAACCCCAAACAAAGTTGCAAAAAATGACAAATACTGTGTAGGAAGGTACTGCACAATAAACAATTGTAGGCTAAATAATGATATAAAATTCACTGTGTTCACTGCCCCCAGGGATGCAACTCCCATGTGTAAGTGTTGTTTATTGATTATGATGCCGATGTAAGCCTCTATTTATCATATTTGACACCTGCATAATTCTAATAAATGTATTTTACAAGCAAATATTTACAGGCAAACCTACATTTCAAAATTATAGAGCTCTCCAAATGTCTTGTGTTTTTCTTTTCATTCCCCCATCTCTCTCTTTCCCCCTTTGTTGTTGTTAGGACAAATAACTACCATGTGAATCAAGATAATATACATGACTACAGGCTAGTTAGCTTCCTAAAGAGAACAGGATTGATGGGAGAAATTAAAAAAATCTGACAAACCGAACACTGCAGGAGTTAACTAACTCCAGCAGATGGAAGTAGTGCAAAATTAAGGATGCCAGCTGCCGTTAAAGAAGAAGAAGAAGAAGCAGAAACTAGACACAGCTAACGTTTTATAGAAAAAACACTACAGCTAATCTTGGATGCCGCTATAAACGGATATTTGTTTTCAAGCAAAGGGCGTGTTGGTAAGTTCTGCAAAAAATAACACTTGTAGCCAAATGGCGTCAGTGTCGTGATGAGCTGGTTGCCAAGCTACGGTAGCTAGCGTTACCTAGCTACCGTAGCTAAGGGAGCTAACAACGCAGGGGCAGGGCAGTAAACAGTGATACAGTGGATACAGACAACAGCCAGCGTTAATGATGTATGTAACACACATTTTGTCAGTTTCAGTAGTGTAGTTGTCTAAACTAGTTAACTTTAACCAGTGTTTGGCAAATTACTAGCAAATTAACGCTGACTGCAGTTAACAGTTAGCAAGTGTTGACAGATTTGCGTGTGTAAACAACAGCTAGCTAATGTTATACCGTTAGCTGCACTAGGAAGTTAAACGTTAAATAGACAGATCAGACTCCCACCTTATGATATTTATTGTTCGCCTTGGCGTCTTCTTTTCGTTAGCATGTCTCTCAGTAGCTCGACTGGCTGTGTGGGGGTTTACAGGCCCCATAAACGTCAAGCTCAATTCAATAAATGGACTCAACTTTTATAATAATGTAATCCGTTATTAACATTACTTCTTAAACGAAAACACAATATCTTATTTGTAGGCCTGTGCGTAAGTTTTTTTTCCTGTAAATGAGGTCGCCAAAATGTTAGAAACGCAATACAATGATGTTTTGTAACGTTACTTTACGTTACACTACTAGCACAACGTACTGGCTTAAAGCGCACTGTTCATTGCACAAACAATTTAAAGTAGCAGTTTCAGTAAGACAGTTGTTGTATTGCCTTGCATTACATGAAACTGATGTTTCAGATGGTACGGACCTACTGACCCATCAGTACCAAGCTGCTTTTAGATAATTAATGTTAGCACAGACTGAATAGTAATTCAGTCCTCCACAACCAACTGAGTTGAACTATTCCCTGCCATCAAGACACTAAAATGTAGTAATAAAAAGTAATGGAGCGTAAATATTGCACAAGCACTTTTATGGTTACAAGTTGACTGTGTCTCTTAATTTGATCAGTCTCAATTGGAGTCCGTACTGGGTGATAACCAACCTATAGTCTGGTCTTTGCTATTACATACCCTGAAGTCTAGGCAAAAGCAAATTGAACTCTGTCAAAGCCCCGTTTTGATCTTGTCAGTTACCTTTCAACTCTTAACTCTCCATTTTTCCAGAAGAGACAAACATGAGCAGTTTCAGTAGACCCGACAGACACCGGACACCCTCATTCACCAGGGCAACACACCTTGCAGCATCCAAGTCTGACCTGGAGAGAGATTCAGGCTTCTCAGGTTTGATTCCATTACGTTTCTCTATAGTTACACACCTTTAAGTTTTGTGTTTGTCCCAAAGTATGTTTTATCATAACACTGTCAGTGTGGCACATGTTGTGAACCGAGTGTACCTGTTTAATTAGCATTTCCCTGATTGGAAAAAAATGACTATCAAGTCATTAACAAGATCAACCCAAATCAAATGTAGGGATCTAGGTCACATTTTCTATGAAGGCTGACCTGGATTTGGTGAAGCCCTCCTCATCATGTTGATGGTATCCTTTTCCAGACGCTCTGGACAGGCTTATCTACATCTGCCACTGTTTTCATAGTGCTAATATTCTGCCCAAGCTACTGTGCACAATAGAAAGGCAAATACGTTGCTTTTAAACATAACTAGACCCATATGCTTGTCTCCTCCTCCTCAGATGCCAGCTCTGAGTACCTCAGTACAGTCGATCTGACTGACTCTGAAGATGCAGGAAGGAATGGGTCGATAGTCGGCCAGGACCCGACTGGTCCGCAGGTGGCTGTGATGGGAGGCTCATACGCTGGACTCTCGCCAATGATCATCATGAATAACTTTGTCTTAAACCAGGTAAAATACAGCAATCTATGGGCGTTTTCATATTGGGTACGTTTGATCCGTACCGTGCCTTGGTACGATTGGCCCCCCTCGCTCAGCTTTCACATTAGTAAAGTTGTTCCGTACCTGAGTACAGTTGCGTCATCATCCATGTGTATTTGTTTATGTTGAGCTCAGCTGTTCTAGTCGTGTAGCATCGTAAAACACTTCATTTAAATTTGACAGAAACAAAATAAAACTTACCAAAACCGTCGTCGTTAGTCTTTCCAACAATCACCAACTCTTGAAATAAACCCTTATTTGACAGAGTTTGATGTGAAAATATGCCGACTCTACACTCTGTTTCCCCCCCCGCTGTCTCTCTCTCTCTTTTCTCTCTCTCTGTCTCTCTCTGCCTGCTGAGCAGCTCTCGTTCTTCAGAGGCAAACCATTAAATTAGCTAAATAAAATAGCAAACATCGCCTCTCACCATCGCCTACTATCGATAATATTATAAGGAACCTCTCGCCTGCCTTCCTGCTTTATCACCCATGGCTGTGCAGTTCAGATGATGGTACGGTACGGAGCGTTCACAATAATCAAACAAACTGGACTTTGGGGACAAGTGTACACGGATCTGGGCCCGGGTCCCTAATTGAAAGCACCGTATGTCTGCTTCTGCCTAGCACTAATCCAGGGCTTTACTGTCAATTCAGGGTGAAATTACATTCGGCTAAGAGAGTGCAAATGTGTGTCTTCGTGTATATAGTAATTTGACTGTTATTTTTAATGGATACTTATATTGCAGTTTTGTTTGTTAATTTTATATATTTTCCTTGTATTTAATAAGTTGTGTAACAGAGGTATTATACTATAGGTTATAGCATGATAATTAAGTTTGTTTTTTTCTCTCTAGCCATCCTCGATGGCTCCAGCAGAGAAACAGTGGGGCTTTCCTTCACCCTTGGAAGTGATGCCTCAGTCACAGGTGGTTCTTCTTCAACCCATGATATCAAATAGTAGCAGCAGCTCCTCAAAGACTGGCTCTGAAAATATCCGACAATCAAAAAGCTACTTGCCCATCCTCAAGTCATATCCCAGAATCGCCCCACACCCAGCGGATGCGCCCACTAAGAGGGTGGGATCCTCAAAGGTGAGGGTGAGTTCAACGTCAGGATATGACCAGCGACAGAAGAGGCGCCACCACGGCCACAGGCTCTTCAGCTCCCACAGCCCGCAGCCAGCACTGCAGACTACAGTCAAACCCATCTCAAACTTTGAAGCAGCGAACAGCCAATCGGAGGCAGCTGAGAGTCAGGAGCAACTCGGTGACAAGCCTCTCTCCCCGCTGGCAGGGACCAGCTCTCTGCTCTCCTACACAGATGAATTCAGGACAGATATTGACAATAACGGTATGGATGGTGACCAGGACGACGCATTCTCAATGGACGGTAACAAACTGAAACGTTTCAGCAATACCTACAACATTCTCCACAAATCTGGCTTGCTGGGGATCACCATGCGCACAAAGCAGCTGATCAAGGAGAATAAGCGCACCCAAGGCCAGCTGCAGCAGCTTCAGGAGCAAACGGCTCTGCTGCTGGAGGCTCTGAGCAGTGGAGACCTGCAGCTCTGGACTAAACTGCAGCTCTCTCTGCAGCACACAGACAAGGAGCAATGTGGAGCTAAAGCTCAGAGAGTCCTAGCGTAATATATCGATGGACATGACCAGCGGTTCTCAATCAGGGGGTTACAAGAAGATTATTGAATGTGAAAACGTATATCTCAAATCTTTACAATAAAAGCTGTCTTCGTGTGAAATAATCAATTCAGCATCTAGCATTATAAATAAACCAACAATAACCTATAACTAAACTAAACTATATACTTTCACGCTTTTATCAGGACAGTACAAATCATCTAACATTCAGAACTGCTGGTCTAAGATGAAGCTGAAGCACAAATGAATACCAAGTGGGAGTTAAGAAGCATGCTTACATTTCAAACCCTTGCCTATAATGAATTTTCTTGCCTCTGTTGTTTCAAAATAGCAAGTATCACTTGCAATAGGGCTATGGCTTCTAAAGTTTGAACTCCTAATTGCATAAAAAGCATGTATACATCACATGTGAGGGCAGATGGGGTTAATTCCTTATAAATGCCCTGAATGTGATTGCTGTAGAGAAAATATAAGCATCATTTTTAAACCCAGTGTGGATACATGTGGCCTGTGTTTCAATTTCCTTTTTACTGAGATCTTGAATCAACAGGACAATGTCTTGTCCATTTTTTTTTAACTGACGTTATTTTTAAATTGGATGGTAAATGAAAGTGAATGAGCAGATGCCTCTTTTGTGAGGAAGTGTATATACTAACAGCTTATACGCTCAAACAACAGCTGGATAGCTCACAGTGAGAGTTAAGAGGGCTGGCAAAACCATAACATTGTTTTTTTTTAATATATATAATTTTGTGTGTCAGTATAATTTATTTGTAATAATATTTCTGACCAAGACTAAAGCTGTGTGAATAATATAAACAAACCAAGCACATTATAACGAGTTTGCCAGTTCACTGGTAAAGCAAGTTCCTTTTTTCAAAAGATGTCTTTAAGAACTACGTAGGCATTTGCGAAATCTTAAACTGTAGCAAGTGAAGTGCTGTAGCCATATATTTTTCTCTTGACTTTGCATATGTTGCTGCCATGTTCATTCCTGCTGCTTAAGCTTAGTGTTATGTATTAATTGAAACTTCAAGGCAAAGAAACGGCAACTAGATTCATATTTAAAATCTTGCACTTTAGTTATAAGATTACTGACAACTTTTTTAGACAAGATGTTACAACTTGTATCCCTAAACGAGCATTCTGTCTTGATAAAACAATGTGAATATAAATGTTTATCTGGGTGCCTGTGCCTTTTTGAATATGTTCATGTTTGCACTTCATATCAGTGCTTGAGCAGCTTAGATTTGTGAGCTTCATGTGGAAGAAAGTTGAATGTACTTAAAGGTCTCCAAAGATTTAATATTCTTATCTGAAACAAAACAAATCAAGCCCTGGCTAGGCAATATGTCCAGAGTTGATGTAGAAAGAATAGCATGAAGACAAGTGAAGTCATAAATGGTTCAGTTTTAAATGTTAAGTTGAGGTCAACTGTTGTATTATTTATTTTAGAAACAATATGCTACTGTTGCAATAATTTCTAATCATGAGTAGTTGTAAAACTAAGAAATAATCAAATTAGCCGTGGTTGTAGAAGGGCAAAAGTAGGGTTACAAAAAATATTTTAAGATTACTATTCAGAGATTGCTTTTTTCCTGTTATTGTGAAAAGTGCTTTCTGTGTTGTTTCTTTAGCAAATGTCACTTGACTAATAATCATAAAACTCTGTTTGAAGACCATTTCCTCTCAGTCATTTATTTCACTCTCCTACCTCAGTATGGTTAGTTTTTAAAAACAAAGAACGACTGCTTGTTGTGGTTTCAATACGTTTATTGGTATAACAGGAATAGACAAAATAGCTCTAAAAAGTATATTTATTGAAATCCAAAACATCTTTGACACAATGTTGAATATGTCAGTAGCTGTAGCAGCAGCATAACAGTGAAAAGTCCTTACTATTGTTATACAGAGGGCCCTATTGTTATCGCAGTGTAGTGAATACCTCCTCTTTGTGGTCATCTGTAAGCATATAAGACGTGTTTATGGCACATTGTGAATAATACCCTGGATAATAATATGGTAATCATCTTCACATTTCCCCCACCCATTCTTATAAGGGAGCATATCACTGTACTGTCTGAGTCACATTCATTTGAGTAGAAATCAGGCTCAACATGTGACAGTTTATTGTCAGAACAATGGTGTCAAGCCTGGCAGTTTATGCTGTAGTCACATACTGTAGTTTCCTTGTCTGCTAGCCCTTAATGTCGAAGTAAATTATTGTTGTGAAAACTACCGTAAGTTTCCTGAATGTCACATTGTAGCATCCTACAAGAAGTGTGGAAGAACAACACACTTGATTGGTAATCTCTCACCGCGTGGCGCAGGTGTTCAAATCAATAACATGATACCAAAATGCGAAGCTGTGAATGCATGAACCTATGCAAAGCCATCTTTATATTTTGATGCAAGCGTGTAGTAGTGCATGTAAAACTGCTGGATGTCCCAAACGACCAACTTATTAGTCTTAATATTGCCTTGTCAAAAGCTACTAACTTAAAGGATGCACTTAAACTATATTAAAAGGTTTCACATTGATATATGGCTCCTGTCCTTAAAGGAATGTGTGCTAACAGCTAACTATAGTATTTAAAATCAATCCCCACATGGATCCCAAGAAAGCATTTTCTACAACTTGTGCTGCTTATGTGACCTATTGGGAGCTATTGATATGTGATTATCACTCAGTCTTGCTTTTGTGCATCCGTGTCTTCAGAGCACATCTCCGCTGTCTGCACAGGCAGGATAAGGCCAAGGATCCAGCGGGTACCAAACACATCCTGAAGGTTGGTTCTCCAGGGGCTGCGGCTCTCCACAAGCTGCCCCCTCTGCATCTGACACCAGGTCTGTCCCCGGGCCACCAGCAGCACCTGCTGGCAACAGAAGCCTGCACAGACCAGGCCGATGCCCAGCCACACATACAGCATCAGCACCAGGAACAGCTGCAAGCCTGAGATTGTTCCTGCAGGGGAGAATTAAGAAGGAAACTCTCAGGAAGGCAACATGTATCTTGAATTATCAGCTTTAATTAGAATTATAAAACAACTCACCTGTGAAGAAGTAACTAGTGGAGAGGGGGAGAAGAGTCAGGAAGGTCAGCGGGTTCTCAAAGGAGATGGAGTACTCCACTGTTAGAAAGGCCACACCAAGAACCAAGGAGTACAAACAGGTGCATGATGTGTAGATGCAGAACATGATGAAGTAGCGCATGTTTTTGTTGCCAATGCAGTTTCCAGTGAAAAAGCAGTGGTGGTCCCTCTTGAGGATAACTTTCTTACATAGTTTGCAGAAGTGGCGACCGTTCAGGAGGTAGTGTGCGTCCACTTTGTCCGAGCAGTGGGCCGAACACACTGGAACCACAGTCTCGTGGGCGCTTTCAGCCGGATATTTAATAGTCATTATGTAATTTCCCAGTGCATTGAACATCAGGAAAAGGAAAACAGCTGTGTGAAGAGCTGTAGACCCCCTCAGTGATGTATCCGTGTTTGGGAAGATTGTTGGGATGAAGAAGCAGAAGTGCAAGATGAAGGTGACTACTGTAGCCATGAAGAAGTACGCAGGTGCTACAGCATTGAGAAGCCTCAGTTTTAACATCCTGGTGAACATATCTGTGTGAGAGTGAAGACACAGGAAGCAGAATGTTATCACAAACGTGTTTGACAACTGCTAGAGGCTCAGAGGATTATGTAGCAGCAGTTTGACACAAAATAAATCTCCATTTCAAAGGTTCACGATGAAAAATGAAAAGTTATGGGATAACAAAATATACATAGTCTTGTCTAGGTAAAAAAAAAAAAATAACAGAGCTATTGACCATGACATCATCAAAAGAAATAAAATCTAAAAAATATTATTTAATACTTAACATTTTCTAGACCATATAATAACATTATCCAATAGCAAAGAATTTCAAAATGTAGTCTATCGGCTTTTATATTACTATGCTCTTTTCTTATTGGCTCTAACAGATTACTTTAACAGTTATAATGGAAAGTAGCAGAGGACTATTTTTAAGAAGCATCTTGGTGAATGTAGCACAGCTCCTGTTAGGCCAGATAGATCATAAAATCTAGTGTGATCTGGCTGCTCATTTAATAAAGAGAAGTCTGCTGCTGAGAAAAACTAATTTCTCTCCAAAGTAGGGTCTAGGGACTCTAAGGGTCCATTGAGAATACCAAGAATAACTCACCCTTTTCTCTGTAACCTACAGCACTCACAGATGTGCGAATCACAGAGAAGCAAAGCCCAAAAGGAATGAAGAAAGGAGCTCCCACAGACTAAACCTAAAACAGTGTCTTTACGCTTATTTATGAAAACGCTGTACTGTAGGCCGATGAATGCCCTAGATGACAGAAAGCACCAATCAAGGACTATCGCAGCCTCCTCTCCTCCGTGTTTTTGTTTTCCTCAGGAAACAGATGAGACCGGTGCCAGTGATGGCGTCAATCATTTAATTTCCATGACGACGCAATTAAAACAGTCATCGTCATGGTGTGTGTCCAGGCTGCCTACCTGCAGTCGTTGGAGAGCGGAGGAGCTGTCCTTTCAGCACCAAGGAGCCTCACAGCTCACAGCTGAGCACGTTCATTCAAACGCAGAGAAGGTGTTGTTGAGCCACATCCACGTCCTTTTTTCATTATTGGGGTGTCTGCTCCTTTGTCTACCGCCGCCTGTTGGTCTGGATGCGTCTGGTTTTCTTTCTTAGGCGTACCTGCCTTTTAATTGGCTGGTTTACTCAGGCCACATCCACTTCCACTAATATTATTGTAAGAGCACAATATTCAAATTCAGCTATATATTGACCACTCAGTGCATGTGTAGAGCTCTTATTTAGTACATTATGGAAATTTGGTTGTTGACAGCGGAGGTATTCAAAGTACACAAGTATTATTTGCAAAATATTCTAAAATACTTTAAATAAATGTAGCCTACTTTAAAAAATACCTAATTACAAGCAGACTAAAATTGTTGCTTAGGTAAAAGTACACATGCATTATTAGCAAAATATTCTAAAATACTTTAGATAAATGTAGCCTACTTTAAAAATACTTAATTACTAGTAGGCTATAAGTGTCACTTAGGTAAAAGTATACAAGTATTATAAGAAACATATTCTAAAATACTTTAAATACCCTACTTTAAAAGTACTTCATTACAAGTAGGCTAAAAGCGTCACTAAGGTAAAAGTACACAAGTATTATTAGCAAAATATTCTAAAATAATTTATATAAATGTAGCCTACTACTACAAAATACTTCAAATAAATCATCGCACAAAAAGGTCTTTATGAGTATTTTTAGTTTTAGTTATGTTAATATTGATATCCATGCATTAATGTGTATGCAGTGTTTTACTGTTGTAGTTGGCTCATTTGAACTAATTTACATAGGCCTATTGTTGGGTAGTTTAGAAAATAGCTTCGTTTAGTCTGTCTGGGCTAAAATAAGACTGTAAAAGTTTGGGACAATGCATGAAAGATAATTTTCCAGTAGGTGGCAATGTATCCTCAATTATGTTACTTTTTTTAATCTGAGTGCTGTCAGATTAGTGATATGGATTTATTATGTTTTGCTACATATCCACACTTTGCTCACCTCGTGTTCGCCTCAACCATTCTGCTGGTATATTTTAACTTTTAAAACGCAGTAATCATTTCATCAGCAAAATAACTACATAATAAATAATGACAGATAATTATATAATAATCAATTATATATCCTAAAAATAGAGACGGATAAAAGATGTTGGAGTTCATTACTTGACGCTCCCTTAGCAGCCTTCCAGGCAGGTGTTTAATTGTCAGACGGCCCCTGAGTAGGTGGGAGTTTCTCTTGTTTCTTAGTGTTGGAGGAAAAAAAAAAAACACAGCAGCACTCCCATCACCAGCAGACGCCAGCGATCAGGAAGCTTTCTGAGGTGAGCGATGTGAATGTTTTATTTAAAATGCATGTATCCGTGTGGTGATCTAAACGTGGACTAAAAGAGAGGTTTATTACGCTATTTATGGCGCAATCGTTATCATCAAGTTACAGAGCTGGAGGAGGAGGAGGAGGAGGAGGAAGGTGGCTGTGCAGACTATTGTGGGTGCTGCAGTAAGCGGGGGGACACTGAGTCGCCGAAATGTGTCTTGTTTGGAGAGAGAACCACATTTTCTTTCAATTATGACAACCCGATTTTTTTTAAGTGAAATCTAAACGTTGAAAAGGTCCCTTTATCATGGCACGGTGTTGTTATTGGTTGGTTGTTATTGGTTAGGATGAAGATGTTTCTGGCAACGTGTCAGAATATTACACCCAAAACAGACCTTCTCAGTACACCTATTGTTCCTCATGAAGTCAACTGGGTGGGAGATCTTTAAAGAGCATTCTTAACTCCCAATTGGAAAAATAAAAATAGGCTACATAAGGGATATTTAGGCTTCCAACCATGCTGTGACCATGCTATCTTCTCTCTGCTGCTGCTGCTGTTGTTGTTGTTGTTGTTGTTGTTCTGATGGATTTACACAGACACAAAGCCTTCATTGGTCAAGTGAGCAAGTAGTTTGACCTGTTGAATCCATGCTAATCCTACTGCATATTCAGCAGGTTTTAACACTGACTTACCGGCTCTGTTGCCTCCTAAAATAAGATTTTCGAAGATATTCTTGAGGTAAACTGAGATCATAGTTGTTTATATAATGATGTTTTTGGAATACACAAATCAGTTTTAGTTGAATCTCGTGTTTATAGTCTTGTCATTTGTAAATCCCAAGTCAGACTCCATAGTATGCTATTTACAACTCTCCTGCCATTTGCACCTGACTGTGATGAAGGGAAGTGGCCTTTAAAATGCCAGATTTCTAATGGGTTTTTGACATTTTAGTGGGTTACTTGTGCATAGCATTTGCAGCATGGCAGCATGCTGAAGAATATGTCATGCCACGTAGTGAGCCTGAGTTAGAAAAAAATAATAATTTAATGTGTAAAAAGAGCTTATTGTTGAAAGTGATATAAGGCACTTAAATGGATTTTAATGACGTACACACACCGCTTATCACATCTGAAGATAAATGATAGTGATGATGGAGATTAGTGTTGTTCATTAATTAGAGAGATCTGTCATATTTCCAGGCTCCATTATGGATTTCTCATAAATAGAGTTGTGCTTTTGAAGACAAGAAATAGGGCATTTTAAGAAGGATTTCAGAGAAAGTCCTTAATTACTACAATAGTGTCATGGTTTTAAACTCCAATCCCTGTATGTTTGAAATGTCACAGTAAAAAGTTAGTAGCTTTTGAAAACTGGTCCCCATTAGAATCTCTTGGAACTGTCATGATCAAGATTACCACCACCTTTTAATCAAACAGGTGGTGAGTTTTGGGTAATTCCCTATGTAATATTAAATGAATGTATTTTATTGAAAGTGTAATTGACTCAGGTGTTTGTGGTTTGACTTTTTGATTGGCTTGTTCAGTCTGTGACTTAAGCATACTATTTTTCCTCCTGACGAAGGTCTATGAAGTGCTGATAGTGCTCAGGAGTTTACTTGTATTGAGCGTTTAATAATCAAAAGATTTTCAGTGCACTATCACTTTAAAATTTGATCCAACACTTCAAAAGGAAGAGTGCACAGTAAGTCTCCCAAGAATAAAGAGCAAATGTATGCTGGTCATCTTCAAGTATTACATGGATATTAATATTTCAGGAGACTCCAAGCTGAGATTGAAAAAAGAGCTTGCAGTAGGGAGATGGATATTGATATCGATCCAGTATTGTTATACCCCTAATAGGGGTTGGCAAAATTGATAAAATCTATCACGGTATACATCATTTCACATTGCATTATCAATGCTTATAATGATATATACACTCTAGTACTACAGGTGGATAGTGTATATTGGCATGTTGCCTTTAATACATTAATGAATGAGAGTCAGCCCACACTAATAACAGATTGCATACACTAATGTGTAGCACCAAACAGACCTTGCCCTCTCTGGTAGTGATGATGATGGTGGTGGTGGTGGTGGCAGTGAGATGTGTGGTCCAGGTGTGTGTGCGATACGAGATTGCATCGTACAATAAATGAGATGTATTTCAGTGACTCATCTCCCCAGCCACATGTCACAGGGGCTGCTGGGTATGAGTAAAAATGTCAGGAAACGCTTTGGTGAAAGCCTCTCGATGGAAAATCGAACACAAACAGAATATTAGAACAAAACGGCGGCTGATGATTTTGCGAAGCCTCCATTTGTATTCCACCTGCCATCTAACCACAACAGTTATGTACCATAGGCTGGACTTTGTTCTTTTTATGTCTTCGGTGGAGAGCCGGCTCCCTGCTATTTGAGATTCCTGCTGTGAACTTCCCTGCTATTCCACGGGGGTCCATCACAGTGATACTGACACATGCAGCATTGTAGCTGTTGTATCATACACAGATACTCACCAGCAAAGAGCACAATGCCACAAGCTTACTATACCACCAGGAAGCAGCATCAGATCCTCACAGATCCTATCCTCTCACTTGTCACACATTTTATACTGTCTGTTGTATATGCACTGCAGGCAAATAGTCCCTTCTGATATACCTGCAGAACCTCTTTTTGTAGTAAAAGACGTAAAAGTTGTGATATGAGCAGATTTTATCTTCTAGTTGGCTGTGATCCAGATGCTCAGTCATTTTAATTGACCCCACTGGTGGTTTTGCTTTTTTTTTAATCCATTTACTACAAATGACATATAGTTCCCATTAGAGCTGAAATAATCAGTCAATTAATTGATTAGTGTACAGGAACAACATTATTTTGATAATCGATCAATTGTTATGGGTTTTGCAACGTTGGTCGGGCAATACAAGCAAACATTTCAACATGGGCTCTGGGAACTTTTTAACTATTTGTTCCAATTTATGGATGAAATGATTCATTGAAAATTTAAAAAATAATAATTAGCAGATTCATCGTTAATTAAAATGATAGTTTCAGACTTACTTCACATTATTACTGACCATTTTGACTGTTTGTTTTCAGATTGATTTCCTACCTTCCAAACATCAATTGTCTGCCATTGATTTCCTTACAATATGAACCTGAGAACTGATACTCTGGCAAAACAGTCTTGGCATTGAGAAGCTGTGTTTTCATAAAAACCCACAAGACAAACAATAAGCAAACATGAGAAAATAGTAATATAGCTTAGATTTGGACTTTTCCTGCATTGTAAAGGCTGCTCATCAACTGTCTAGTGGGCGAGATCTGAGATGTTGGAACAATAGTCCCTGCAACCGTCCCTACAGATAACTACATTACCACACAACTGCAATTTAACTTTTGACAACAAATACATACATAATACAGTAAGCATACTACAGAAATTAATGGAAATTAATGGCCTCTGATTTGCAGTAGTGTAATGTTAAGAAGGAGCGTAATTATCACACATAAAATGTAGGTGCAAGCTTATTGGAAAGCAGCATTGATGGCAACAACTACAATTGTTTCCAAAAGGCTTTTATGGCATTATGTCAGTATGTTGAGACATGTTGTATTTTGATTGATTGCGTGTTCCTTTTGAATATGGTTTAGATGCTTACAGGGAGTGGAGATTACTCTGAAGGAATCAGTTAAAATGAGCAGCGTTTGCACTTTTTTGTAGATGTGGGGGTGAAGGTAATTTTGACTCTGATACACTCAGGTTTTCTCACAGGCCCATTTTTAGGATCAGCTGCAGCAGTATAAGAGTCTGTGGGTGGAATCTTCCAGAAGCTTGGAGGTAACGCAGAGAATACACAGATTGTGCAGGTTCTGTGTTTACGATTGAGTCAGTTTCATCAAGCACACATGTTGTACTGAAGCCATCACTGATGTCAGACGGGTCCTAATGAGAAACAGCTCAGTCCACACAGCGGCAGCAGGGCAGACACACATCGCTCCCCTGGGGGCCTACTGAGCATGTGCAGCCAGACAGGAAGCAGGTGTTTGGTTTTTCGAGCACGGCCCGTGTGTGCAGTCATCACTCCAGTCATGCCATGGCTCATTCAGCCTTCAGAAAGAGACTGGGTGGGGGATGCTGCATTAACTGTGTGCTCTG
Source organism: Sebastolobus alascanus (assembly GCA_916701645.2). NCBI lineage: Eukaryota > Metazoa > Chordata > Actinopteri > Perciformes > Sebastidae > Sebastolobus > Sebastolobus alascanus. Next base: position 1,255,167 of record CAKAOJ020000169.1, read on the forward strand.
AGCAGACACACCTCGGTGATCTGTGTTTGTGTGCTGTGTGATGGAGAGAGAGTGAGGTATAAAACGAGTAAAGCCTCCTCCCTCCTCCGTCGAGCAGGTGGTGAGCAGATTGTGCTAAAGCCTCCGCCCCCTCTCCCCCTCAGGCTGAGTCTGACGAGGGTTGCCCAACGACACCCCCCAACACCACCCTCCAACCTAAACCATCACAGCAGAGGCCTGTAGCTCCTGCAGAGTTGATGATAAGATGCAGTCACACATTAAAATATCCCACCAAACTACAGAGAAGATACACAACATATATGGCCTATAAGTATGGGGGGCTCATTTTCATGGATTGAGCTCCTCAGTTCCAATTTAGGGAAAATAAATCTTGATGCTACAGCATACTAGGGCTGCACGATTTTGAAAAAATATCTAATTACGATTATTTTGTCTGATATTGCTATTGTGGTATGATTTGCGATATTAAATAGTATGATAATTTTTACATCATTATTCTCATTTTCATTGAAAAACAAAGATGTTTTCTTAAGTCTGTAGAATATGATGTGTAGGTCAGGACAACAATGTTTAAATTAAAATGGTATTTTGACACACATTTTGCCTGAGATTTTTGAAAATTGCAGTAGGCCATATTGCAATTTTGATCAAATTTCGATTAATTGTGCAGCCGTACAGCATAGACTGATATTTTAGGCAATATTGTGCTGCTTCCAATTTGCATCAAAAGTTTGGGAGAGGCCATTTCCTGTTTCAATGTGACAATACCCCAATGCACAAAGCCAGGACCATAAATAAAGAAACCCCCATCTAACCCCTTTGGGATGAATTAGAGCCAGGCCTTACAGCCCAACATCACTGATTTTCTTGTAGCAGGGATCAAATCCTCTATCCAGGTTCCAAAATCTTGTAGAAAGCCTTCCCAGAAGAGTGGAGGCTGTTTATGCAGCATATTAATGCTCAGGGCTTGAGAATGAGATTGCATAGAGGTGTAATATTCAGGTGTCCCTGCTTGCCATGTAGTGCATGTAATACAATGAAAGCATTGATAAGCTGGAGAGGTCTCATTACACCTCTCATGTGACTTTGCAAATGCACTGTCTAGTCTGGTATGATAAGACATTATTAAACCACCAATCAGCTTCTGGTCCATGTGCTCTTTGGTGTGTTGATGGAAAACTACAGGGGGTAAACACAATAATATGAACTCCCAGTGAAAGATGACTTCAACTCTGAAGTAACTGCCCAGCTCCCAGCTCCAAACTGCAGACAGACAAATTTAGCGACAAATATAATGGAGCACTTGGCAAAGAGAGAGATATTTCCTTCAGAAGTTGGTGGAGACCAAAACAGAGTTAAAAGGAGAGTGAACTTTGGACTTAACATTTGACAGGTGGCCAGAAATACGGTTTCAAATGAAGGGTAATGTTGTTCCGTACCTGCTGGATGCGTAAAAAGTCTTTGCTTTAAATCTGATATTCTTTAAATCAAGATGTGTTTACATTATTTTGTCTACCCACTGTTGCCTTTTTAGTATGACTCTCATCATACGTAACGGATCAGCTTCCACAATGTGTCATCTCATGTCATGTCGCATGTTTTATTGGCTTGTTAACAGTTCATTAGAGAAGGATTGTTTTAACAGAATACCTTTAAACACCAGGATTTCCATAATCAGGGGCTCAGTTTTCGATTAACACGCAGAGCACAGCTAGAAATCACTCATGAATATTCTACCAGCTCTGGGCCTTTGAGATGAAGCTGTTGACGGGGGAAACGTCAAATCTCTCCCTTCCATGCAGGTATCGCGGCAGGGGAAAACTGCATGTTTAACAAGGCTGCAGTCAGTGCAGTCGAGAAGAGAACAACAGCTCTGAAGCCATTACTCTTTTATTTATGGTGATTGCAAGTTGTCCTTGGTGGCAGTCTTTTATCTCACAGTGGCTGGCAGTTGATACGCTGCAGAGGTTTGGAAGTCAACACTAGTTTACATTTTATTTATGGTTCTTCTCTCTGGCAAAACAGGGCCATCTCTCTCTCATTCCCTCAGGCAGGTAATGAATCTTGATCCAACTGAGTGTTTGACGATGGAAGAGAAAGCTCTTCCGGGGGGGCTGTCCACCAAATGGTTTATGTTGTTCATCAGGTTTTGGTGCAGCTGGGAATTAGGACCCAACCCCTCTATAACATGCTCAGATGTAAATATGTTTCCTGTCATGGCTTTTTATATGGATTCAGCAGCTTCTCATTTCAGCATGACAAAGCACTTGTTGAGGGATCTGGTAAAGTGATTTAGAGGATGGTAAAAGTGAGTAGTGGATGCCAACGTACTTGGTTTAAATCTTGGCAGGGAACTTTGTTACACACACCATCCCCCTCTGTTTCCCCAGTGATTTAAACCACTTTGGTCTCGACTGAAATATCTCAGCAAGTATTAAATGGATTGTCGGGAATTTTTGTGTAGACATTCATGGTCCCAAAAGGAACGATCCTACTGACTTTTTCCTTAGCACGACCAGCAGATTTTTTGTTTTTTAGTGACATTGTTTAAAAACTATTGGGTGGATTGACATACAGATATCCATGGTACCAAGATGATGAATCCTAACTTTTCTGACTTTTTCTGTAGCACTGCCATGACGGGCAATTTTTTGGTTTTGAGTGAAATGTCTCAAAAACACTGGATGGATTGCCATCAAATTTGGTACAGGTGATCCTCTGATGTTTCATCTAGTGCCTTCATCAGGTCAAAATTGAATATGACCAAATACCTGCAAAACTAATGGCATTCCCATCAGCCTAAGCTGTACAACTTGAAACTAAACTAAGATGGTGACCATGATAAACATTATACCTGCTGAACATCAGCAATTTTCTATTGTCATTGTGAGCATGTTGTCCTCCTATAGTGTTATCATTTAGCTCAAAGTCTGTGCCTAGTTACAGCCTCATAGAACCACTAGCATGGCTGTAGACTCTGTTTCTTTCTCTTGTGTGTAAAATGTGTAGTTGGTGACCACTAAAATAATGATGCTTTTAAACAATCCATTGCAAGGCTACAGCAGAAGCTGATTTAATCAAAATATTACTAGGGAGTGATGAAAGATATCTGGATTGAATCAGGGTTTATTGCGAGTTATCGACCTTCTACCTTGCAGTTTAATTGTTTTGTCTGTATCACCTTTGACATCCTCACACACACACACACACACACACACACACACACACACACACACACACACACACACACACACACACACACACACACACACACACACACACACACACACACACACACAGATACCTCAGCTGTTTTTCCTGGTGCAATGAGCTGATTAGCTGACCTGAGGTAGCTTTTTCCTCCCTTTTTCTGCTTCTCTGACTCAAACTCAGGTATATCTCATCACCAGCTCGCAGCTCCTGTACTGACTTCAGCATCTGTGATCATAATAGTCTCACTGAGCATAGAGGAGAGATTTCACTCATGCTGCCAGCGGGAGGCACAACGCTGCTACCCAAGCCAAACATCAGTTTGTAATCTGCTGCGTTGGCTGGGAAGCCTGAGTTAGGGATGAGGAGGAGAGAAATGAGCAGAGGGAACGGATTAGAAAGACTTCAGATTTGCAGAGTTCAATAAGCTGGAGAAGAAATGGATACCGTGGGATAACTGTGAGCATGTTTTAGTGTTTATATACGAGGGGTGAGACAGAAAGGATATCCACGGAGTCTCGTGGTCAAACTGCCGAGTCATGCTGTGACGTTTGTCCAAATGTTGTGTGAAACCACACCACAGTGTACCCTCAGCATCCTGCTCTGATCTGGAGGTGGAGAGGAAGAGTTTTACTGTTAGCATCAGCAGTCGGCTCGGCAGCGTTCAAAGTGAATGACTCGTCTGATGCAGGAAGAAGAACAGCTCAATGAGACGATAAAGGTCTGTTTAAGCTGCATGTCAAATTTTGTTAGAGCACCAGACTACAGCTAGCTAGTTGTATTTGTCTTCCATATAAGGCATCTTTTCTGTTTGATTTAGCTCCAGTTGCTCTTTGATTTGTTTGCTACCATCAGCTCATCACAAGAGTATAAATATAGGCACAGAGCAGTTTACTTTTTTCCTGCAGCTTTCCATTTTAGGCTTTTCAACATGATGATTTGAATTAATTAAAAAATGGCAGATGCTGCAAACAGTATTACCGTGGTGTTATGACGAGCAATGCCTTTTATCTAAATAACAACTACTGAGACTCAGTCCCGATGCTTTGGTTGATGTATTGTTCAATTGATCTCACAACTTCAAAATCTCCTGTTAATCAGTTTGTTTGAAAATGTGACAGAAAATTTTATCATTCAATATCTGTAAAATATAAAGAATCCAGTGGATTGAAAGCCCATAATGAAACCGTTTTATTTTTTTTTTCTCAGAGAACTGAATGCTTTTAGCTGTAAAAAAATCCTGTTGTGCATATCGATGTCTTATTTATCGGCAGAGAGACAAAGCGTGATGTATGGTACATCGGCTTCTGTGGAAACACAGCTCTGCAGATTCTGCGTGTGTGTACGTTATGGATTTGCTTTGTAATCCGTCCTCAGGAGATCTCCTCCCCAGTTGTGTCCACGGGGAGGCTCAGATGCTGTGTGTCTGAATCTGAATATTGACCGCGAGCTATACAGTTCCACAACAGGAAGGAAGAAAGAGACTACAGTGGTGCAGAAAGAGCTGCTAAAGATTACTGGGTTGTATTTTTATACTTCTGTATCACCAGAGCTCTCTGACAGTGTGATGTACAGCAGTCCAGCAGCACTGCCATTGATCAGCACGCCCTCCTACACTAGACATCATGCTGGGGCTTCTGTTGCGCAATAAGCGCTGTTTAGGCTTCACAGAACTGTGATGGAGCTTCTCAGGAAGTGACATCATTGGCGCATTGATATATCACACCAAGGTTGGGTTCAGTAGTGTGTGCCAGTTTGGGGGCTTTAGCTTCCTCTCCCTTTCTTCACTTCAATCTCGTTACCTCACAGCTCTTGTGAGAGTTGGACAGCAGAGGGTTGTGTGATGCAGTTTTGGCTGCCATTTACTGCTGCGGAGCACACGGCGTGTTTACTACACTGTGTTTACTGTCAATCTCTCAATATATCCCGGGATCTCGCTTTTCCCCATGAAATCTGATGATTGATGTTTTTCACTCAGGTGGAATCGCAGTATTGATGCAAAGCTTTGTCAGCGCTCAGTCGCTGCTCCATTTCCTTCCGTTAGACTGTTTATTCGGTGAGGAGTGTACAAGCTGAGCAGCTGGGAGTCAGTCGGGACTGTATTGATTGAAAGTGTGGAGAGAGTGTGTGCTGCTGGAGGACAGATGGTTCAGGCCTCCATTCTGTGGTCATGGCAGTGTGAATGATCATATCCTGCACATGCTTCTATAGACAGAGGGAAGCACAAAGAAACCAGCTAGTCCTCAACAAGCTGTTCAAAATGGCAGGGGAGTAAACAGTTTAAGCTTTTGCTCTTGTACTGTTAAACTGAGTTCTCACAGCAGATATATGCTCTTGTCTAAGTGGTTAAATGGGCTCTTTGGCATCGTCACATATTTTGGCTTTTCAAAGAGCCTGCAGTATACCTGTCATCCAATCACTTTGTCGCTTTCGTATGACGTGTCCACTTCCATTCGTCAGATAAAGAAACCGACAAAGATCAATAGCTGCTAATGGACTGTGATGGTCATTAGACTGATCCTCGCAAATGCTATCAATACAGCACTTAGAGTGAGTGGCAGACAATGAGAAAAAAACATTGCATGTTTAAAAAAATAGACCACATAGATCACAATGTAATTGCTTATTACCAACACCACACCCACCGTCTCCATTAAAATCCACAAATATCATAATTGACAGTCTATGTAAATACAGGCTTTATAGGGTGATTGAAAAGATGGGCGCTATGGCAACAAATGACATGGCTAAGACTGCTGTTTGTATTCATAAGCAGTAAAATGCAATTCAGTGTGCTGACTTTATTACCGTTTTACTCTTGTGGTACTGTAGAAATAGTTTAGTGTTTTAGCTAAATGCTAAACAGTATAGCTAAACTACTGAATGCTAGCATTTAGCATAAAAATTGTCACTTGCGTTTGGCACTTTTTAGCAAAAGTTAAAGCAAAAGTTGCACTTTTTTAATAATCTCAACAATAAATATTGGGTTATTACAGAAATTGTATTAATTATCAGTGAACCCAATGTGATTGCACTATGAATCAGTATGTGTAAAGCCCAAGCATATGAGAGCTTCAACGGGGTAGATGCTAGAATGTACCCACTGAACATAGGTAACTCTCGCGAGACTCGCTGCTTGACGACCTATCCTGACCTTAACCATCTCTTGAGAGTTTCGCAAACAAACTACTTTCGACGGGTAACATCTACCCTTCAACAGGTGTGTATCAAGGCTAAAAGAAAAAGCTAAAGAGACATATGGTAAGTCCAAAAGTTGACCAACCTTGGCTAACGGTCTCTTTCTTTCTTTATTTCTCTGTTTTTCCTTCAGGTATGATCCAGTGCTGATGGCTCACTCTGAGCTGTTTGTGACGAGAGCGCCCCCTGTGGAGGGGAGAGCTGTGGAGCTGGATGTCCTGAGCTTCCTGGACTCTTTTGAGGAAGAAAACAGCACCGCGGAGAGATGCTACCGCTCGCACTCTCGCAGCAGCGTCCTCCAGGGTCTGCCGTTTGGAGGGGTACCCACGGTCCTCGCCATCAATGTCGTGCTCTGGATGGTACAGACTCTCACCCACCCACACAGTTTATACAATTAACTCCAGAATAGCCGTGGTCAATTCACATTTGTTTGGAAATTATGATATGAAACAGCTTTCAAAATGTTGTTTTGCTATTTTCCTATTTTCCCCCTTTACATAATGATCAGTGCAGTTTAATTATCTAAATTATGCAAATAGAGGGATGTTAGAATAGCCTAAGGGCTGCAACTGCAAACAACGCTTATTTTATTATTGATTATGATATTTTATTTGCTGATTATTTTCTTGATCAAATGCTTGGTCTATAGAATGTCAGCAAATAGCAAAAAATGTACATCACAAGTTCCCAAAGCCAAAACCATGGTCATGTCTTAAAAAATAAAATAGAAATGACTAATTACTACAAATGAATTAATAATATGACAATATATTTAAAAATAAATCAACTAATCATTTCAGTTCTAGTTAGAGCAATGTTTGCTCACTTTAACAGGAAGTTTGTTGTCCATATTTTACACTCCGAGTCATGTCTTCTTTGTAGCTTGGAGAGCCTCGATAACAAGGTCTGTGAATACATCCTGAGCTGCCGACACGCTGTTGAGGTATTACGAAGAGCCCTGATACAAACAGACAACAAGAGGTTAAAAATACAGTATCTAATGGACATCCTGTCTCAATCACTTCTCTCTTCTTTTGATGATGATGAAGTACAACAGCAGCATCAGGAGTGTTAGAAGTGCTGGGCATCACACATAAAAGTGTGAAATGAATGCAGACAGACTGTGTATTGGAAACATTGTCACGGTGCAGAGATCAGGACGGGCAGGAAGGACCCAGATGACTCTGAGATGGGCAGATACTATGAAGATACTTTAATAACGAGAAAGTCTTACAGATAAAAAAAGGCAGGTACAGCTGGCAGATACAGGTAAACGAAACTCCTTAAAGCAACGAAAAACGAACAGACAAAGAACAAATTTAGGAGCTGAGGTGGTATAAATAGTGACTGACTAACTGGGGAAGTGAGAACAGGTGAGCAGGAGGTGAGTGCAGGACTAATGAGGGACAAGTGAAACTGACCAGGAGGTGAACTGAGGAGTGAACTTTCAAAATAAAATAGGAAACAGAGGTAACACTTCTAAATAAAGTAATTTTTGAAAAATGTTGAGGTAAATATTGGGGTAATTTGGCAGTAATTCCAAAGAAATTTCAAATAGGTTACTTGCAAATTATCACCTAATTACCATGAAATCTGCGGACCTGTAAAATGAAGTGTTACCGAAACAGACTATATATAAAACCCAAGACTATGACAAACATGTCAACACACCTGCTCATTTTCTTACTTCATTGAGAGGACCTGCTGCTGACTTTATATCTCCAACCTCAACCCCCACTACCATGCTCCTGTATCTGCAGTAGGTAATATCTGTATTGACAGTTTCTATAATTATTAGTGTATAATTATGATGATGCTTAAAGGCAAAATCTGTAATCCAAATGGAAACAAAAAGGCAGTAATAATAGGAATAAAACTAGGAATAAGTGTGGAGCCTTAACATGACTGACAAGTGCACACAACCTATTTTATACATTAGATCAGTTTACTTGGTTATTAGGACTGCTACTCAGCTTGTAAAAATAGTGAGAGAATAACCTTGAGGATCTCGTCTCGTCTTTGGAGACTAAACATTTTTAACAGAAATCCTGCAGTCCAACCTGGAGGCATGACGTTTGAAAGGCATGAGCTTTTACCAGCTTGCAAGGGTATCATGAAAGATGCTACCAGGTTATGTTATGAGAATTGATTATCCAGTTTTTTCTGAGCTTATACTAGGGACTGAAGGTCAGGATGCCTCGGCCTCTGTTGCTACATTTTTGATTATTCTTTTTTAAATCCATCCCTTACAAGTCACCCCAACTTTATAAAAGTGCAATAGTATATCGCTGAAGAACCCCTTCAATAAAATGAACAACGGCTTTTGGATCTCATAATAATGTAAAAGAACACACACAAATCATGTATGGAGTCATGTCATGGATATCAAATAGCATTAAATTTGCATGTCTGAATTTTCCTCTCACATAGAATAACACAGTTTATATACACTGTTTACAAACATAGCTGCATATTTTTCCTCTTGTCTCTAGATAATAATAGGCTGTCAAGCCTTGTCAAGCTTGATCTCTGCACTGATATCACTCTCAATCTGCCACCTCCGTGTTTTAATTGGCTCGTTTTATCGCTGCGTAGTTGTCAAGACAACACAGAGGGTCGAGCGCGGTCTCTTAATGACAAGCATGAGTCAAAGCACGCCCCCCCCCCCAGGTGACGGGAGCATGCCTCTGCATCAATTCCATCATCATACAGAATAAATCATCTGTGGGATTTAAGGAGAGCATGCCCACGCATCAAGACCAAACAAACAGAAACAACAGGGAGGAGATGGACACTGGGAAAAGAGCGAGATAATGGAGAGACTCTTATTTAAAGAAGGAGTTTGGACCCTGACTGTTAATGTGAACACGCACTCATTATTCAGCTACAAGCCTTAGTCAAGGCCGCCCCGATCGTCTATGCGTGGCTCTAGATCACTAAAGAATGAATCATTCAACATATATGGGAGCTCACTACTTATTAACATGGCTGTCATCCCTGCACATTAAACCAAATGTCTTCTAAACTCAAATGACTTAATGGTTTAATGCTGTAATTAAAATCAAACATTCATCATCACTTTTACCTAATTTGCATTTGTCAACATTCATCCATCATCACACAGTTATGCTCTTTATATTTAACCAGGGCTGTTCAGCATGAATCCACTATTGTATTTATAATATGTCATTGAATAGGCTTTTCTTTACCTCATTGTGATGCTACAGATTAGCTCTCCATTTGTGGCACAATGGAGGCTATTCATATTTATTCTTGCTATTGACCATACTCATTTGGCATTAGTGCACAGCATGTGTTCGCGTGTGCATGCTGACCTGTCTCTGGTAGTTTCCAAGACAACCACGACCCACTCTAAAGAAAGAAGATGGCTCATTATTGCTGCTGCATTTTGAACCTGTCTATTATTTGTAGGCTCTTTATGAGAATGCAGAGACGGGCCGCAGTTCGAGCATTATGAGAAAGGTTTTGGATAATCTTAATGCAGGCCCAGAGCAGATGAGGATTGTGTAAATCACATTTATATCCTTGTTCTTTGTTACAGTTCCTGTTGCTCATCTTCTCCTGTCTGAGGAAGGCTGCGTGGGACTATGGCCGCCTGGCTCTGCTGATGGAGAATGACAGGTGAATCCATCACTCGCTGTCTTGCACTAAAAAACTGATACACTTGCTGGTTTGTGAGCCATGACAGCCTTTAAGATGGAGAAAAAATTCTCAGTGGAACCACTGCTGAGTCCTGATCCTGAAGCCTCCAGCTCCCTCTGCTGAGTATAAATGGTACTGTGTAGGAGGCAAATCACTACAAAGAGCTACTCTGCCTTTGCTTCTAATAATCATTTGTTGTTATTGGAGTTATGACTGCAACTGTGGCAATTTATTCATGCATTTTATATTAACAGTGAATATAAGTGTTAACACAGGCCAGACATACACACACACACACACACACACACACACACACACACACACACACACACACACACACACACACACACACACACACACACACACACACACACAGTGGTTTGGGTGGAACGGCCTTCTCACTCTTTTAAAATTAGGGCTGCAACTAACAATTATTTCCATTATTGATTCATCTAGTAATTATTTAGTTTTGTTTAACATATAAAATATCAGAAAAATCATCATAATTCCCAAAGCAACATCTTTAAATGGCTTATTTTGTCCTGACCAACAGTCCTAAATCAACAATATGTTCAATTTACAGTAATAGAAAACACAGAAAAGCAGCAAATCCTCACATTTTAGAAGCCTGAACCAGCCAATGTTTGGCAATTTCACCTTGATAAATAACTTAAAGGACAAGGTGATACGGCTGGTGTTATTCTATTTTTTTCTCATTGTCAACAAATCCCATGAAAAGATAAAAACAAAACTTTCTGTGGCACTCAACCCAAAGTCCACTGGTTTCTAGTAGAGAGGTAAATCTTTAAAACAGTTCATAAATATAAGTTTCATATTTATAAAAGGCTATAATTACCTAAAACAGCTGGGCACTGTAATTTTTTAGCAAATGTTACTCAAACACAAGTAAATAATGCACGTGTGTGGAACTATTTTCAACTGCGGATGAACACACGTTTGGTGTGAGTATTTAGGGCAACAGGACGTAAGAATAAGCTTTGGCTACACAGACATTACTTGTCAGGATAGGATAGGATTCACTGTTGTTTTTGGTGTTTTTATTAGATTTGTTGACGGTAAGAAAACAAAAGATGATCACCAGATATACACTTTAAACAATGAATCAATTATCAGATACCTTTAAGGATACAAAATGAGTAAAGGTCCACCCAGCCGTCTGAGTGAGTCTGCAGCAGTTTTCCTCTGCTTGACCTGAGTCTCCTCTCAGGGGATTGCAGGCTTGATTAGTTCTGCCTGACCGGCAGCAGCTTCATAGCACCCAAGGGCAAGCAGCATCTGTGTGTGTTTGCCAAGCGGTCCTCTCTCATACTAATTCAATTATGCTGCTTAATTTGACACAATGTTGAACTGTCAGTGGTACGGCCCAGAGAGAAATCTCCATAAATTCAATCATCACACTGACTTTATTAGATTCAACTATACTGAATGTGTTTTATGTCCTCTTCATGTATACACACACAGGGATTGGTTTCAGACTGTGAGACTGTCTAGAGCAGTTACATTTGTTGTTGCAGCACTGGGTTACATATTGGATGTATTGATCAGGTCATGTCAGGCCACAATCAATATTTCTCTGTTCATCTTGTTTTCCCAATTCAGTCTCACATCCCTGTTTTATGGAGAACCAAGTGAGAAAGAGAAGTCTCCGTCAGAATCCAGCCCTTCCGACTCTGAGACCAAGGACATGGTGAGTTGTGTTTTGCTTGGCTGAGTTTTTCATCAGCTCCTAAAAGCACCAAGGAACTCCTTAATAGCCTTTTCAGATCAATTAAAGGTACCCAGTAGATTCCATCCTTAACAAACACTGTTTTGTTTACACCCAGCCTCTCTCAACAAAACACATCATGTGTCTTAAAGGTCTAACAAAAATGAATTCATTTCGTACCTCATAAAATATTTGCAGTCTTATCTGTTGAAACCTGCATTGCTCCCATTCTAAGTATAGGAGTGTGGTTCTGCTGCCTTATTTTAAAGCTGCACTAATTTATATTTTTTCATTAACAGTGTATCAAATAACTATGTGTAATGTGAAAGGGGTCACAGATGGTGATGAAACCACAGAGAATGATCACCAAACTCTGCAGTTTCTTTCAGCTATATGGAGCGTTTGTAGTATCTTTTAGCTCATTGTTCTGGTTAACAAAGTTACCAACTCGCTACTGGCATTTAGCAGGAATACAAATTTGATTGGTGGAGACCAGAGCTAAAAAGAGAGTGAATACTGGACTTAAAGTAGTAAGATGGACACAAACACGACTCTGAATGAATGCTAATGTTGCTCTTTATCTACTGGATGTGTAAATAGTAAACAAAACTTAGATGCTTATTTCATGGCTGTGAGATGCTACAAAGATAATGAAAGTTGTGTGTGACACTCTGCAGTCGGCAAAAAATGTGACTTGTATTACTCTGTGCTTGTGCACGTGCATACAGGATTCAAGCTGGTAAAAAACATGCAAACAATATCTCTACAGCACCACTCGTGGTTAGAAAAACTCCACAAATAGTATAATTATGGTAAACAATCATAGCATTTGAGGAGAAGACTGACAGACTCCAGTTGTCTGTACACTGCAAAACATAAAGGAGAAGGCAGAACACTATCATCAACAATACCACAGATGTTAGACTGTCTAGCAGTCTTCCTGATCATGTTCTCATTTATTTACAGTAATTATAACAAGGTGTCACAGTTAATTTGTCGAGGATATATTGATGTCTAAAATTGCAACATGCTGCACTTTCACAATAAAGTCCACTTGTCTAAGATGGCATTGCGTCAACTGTTGTAAGAGGAAAGTTTGGTTCATGACTCAGCTGGACTATGTGTGACTCCATGACACCTGTGTGACAGACTGAGGTCACTCCCTGCATGTTTATAACGGTGTAAGACAAAGAGTCAGACTGGAGGAGTCATCGCCCTGTGTGCCTACTCAAAGCTGAGGCTGCAGTAAAGTGGTTACTGCTCCAGGCTAGACCTATTAAATCTCCCCCTCTGTTCACTCTGCAGACCTTATTACTATGCAAATAGTGGATACATGCAAGTAGTTAGATGTGGTGTGCACAGACTTGCATTCATATGTCATTTATTATCTTTAATAACTAATCCATTGGATGTTTTACGGTTCTCCTCTCCTTCCAGGGCTTCTGCTCGTGGCTCTCATCACTTTACCATATGAAGTAAGTACACAAAGCAGTTGCCCTTGTAATTATTTTTACCCTTCTCTCATCTTAGCTTCCATCTTTTTATTGGGCCTCCGTCTTCAAAGCTGATGTCACCGGCAAATGTAAAGTCTCTTGTTATATGTCATTTAGCAGCAAAAACAAACAAGTCTGAGCTCTCATGCGACCGCTGGTGCCGTGGTTTCCCGTTGAATATTTGCTCTTGCTCCAGTCTGACTGCATACAACATATTTAGGCCTGTAGAGAAGGCGATGTCCATGGTGTCCATGGTTTCCATAGTATTATGTTGGAGTTTGGGTGCTTCTGTTTTTAGCTCCCGTGCCAGTGGCTCACCCTGGGAAAGTGCAAACCCACCCTGAGAGTTCGCAATGTGTGGGCCGCCATGTGACCAGCGTGCCCCTCGCTTCTTCTTCTTCTTTTTTTTTGTTCTATTTTATGACACTGGGTTTCCTGAACCTCCCGCCTGGTAACCACAGCTTCTGGCACCAAAGTAGCGGTGCCCCAGTTTTACTCATGATGAAGTATAAGCTGTAGGCCCATTTGTCCTGGCAATAGACAGAGCTGCACACATATGCTCGACTAAGATTGATTGAGCATGATGTGATTATCATCACATGTGCATGTGTGGAAATTCGAATATCGACACCTCAAGAACAATTTGCAGCATCTCTCTTTTTGCCATGTAGCATATTGAAAGTCTTGGATCACTTGGATATGGCATTAAGGGATTCTGAAAGTTTCCCCTCTCTCTTTTTCTGTAGGGATGAGGAGATCCGTAGCAAATGCGGCATTGACGCCGTCACATACCTGTCCTTCCAGCGCCACATCATCCTGCTCATGACGGTGGTTTGCCTGCTGTCTTTGGCCGTAATCCTGCCGGTCAACTTTTCCGGGAACCTCCTGGGTATTTTTGTCTTCAGATGATGGTCTAGCGGGCCGACTGTTTGAAAAGCCAAGGGATATCCTTAACCTCAGGAGAGGCACATGGGGCATCTCGCAGGGAGAGAATCCAGGCCACACAGAGACAATCACACACATCTACACACCAACGGATGTATTGGTTAAATGCACCGAAACTTTATCTTAAAGCGAGCTGTGGCAGAGCTGAGTTTTAAAAAAGTATATTGCATAAATGAAATTAGATCAAAGTTGAAATCAACGCGAAAGGTCATTTTAAATGGCCCATAAAACTACATTATGAAGTGAAACTATGTCCACAAAAGCTGCCTTTCATCTAATGGGAGTTGCTAGCATACCAGTGGCAATTCATCAAACCTAGGATTATAGGAATAGCAAGTGCTTCATTTCCTCTTAACATACACATGTAGGTGTCAGGGGTGGGATGGTGCAGAAAATTAGCTGCCACTGTAAGTAGCAGCAGAAATGCCTTTTGGCAGTTGTGTGCTTATTTTGTAGGAAGTGTTGAGTAAGCCACTCCAGAAAAGGATGAAGGCCGGAGCCATTAAGGGGTCTACCAGGAGCTGGGCTGTCCACAGAAACTTTTTTTTACTGCTGGCTGTCATCTCTTATGAACCAGTGTGTCACCCTAGCCATTAAATAAACCAACACCCAGTGACAGGCTGCCATGGTAACAGCAAACAAACGGTGCCCAAATTAAAACACCAGGGTTAGGCATGACTGCGATGTTTGAATTTTGTGTGAAATTTCATTGAGATGAGAGAGATTTCATTAAATTGGACGGAAAGCATTTTCTCTGAATAGTGACATTGCTTCATTGTTGCCTCAGCGTCCAGACAAAAGAGGAGGAGTTTCCTTTAAGTCATTAGAAAATTAAAATGTCTCGCTCTCTGTCATGTTTCATTATCTCTACAGGAGACAGCCCTGAAAACTTTGGAAGAACAACACTGGCTAATGTTAGTGCAAAGTAAGTCTAGCACTTTATGAATGACATCAAATCTCATGAAATAGCACAGAAATGTGAAAAACTGGAGCTTCTATATTGGTTTAAACTACAACAGGGTTTTTGTGCCTCACAGGGACAGCTTTCTGTGGCTCCACAGCATCTTGGCTCTGGTCTACTTCATCATCACGTTGCTGTGTATGGCTCACCACTTGATACGGCTGGAGTACAGAGAAGATGAGAAGGTCTGACACTATCACATGATACTGTTTAAACATCTGCCAGTTTTTACATTGCTGATATATCCATCTTATCAAGTCAATTTCTCCAGTTTAGGGTGTTAGCATGCTAATTAGGGCTAAACACAGGCTGGCGGGAATGTCATTAGTTTTACAGGTATTTGTTCATAGACACTAGAATATGGTTGCGTTAGATGAAAAGTTAATGGATCACAAAAGTCATTACAATTCATCCTGAGGCGAACATGAATGTGTGCTCCAAATTTCATGACAATCCATCCAGTAGTTGTAGAGATATTTCACTCTGGACCACAAATGTCAACCTGCTGGTGGCACAAAGTCATTAGGATTCATCCTCTTGGGACAATAAATGTGAACAACAAATTTGTTCATGTAGTTGTTGAGATATTTCTGTCTGAACCAAAGTCGTGAATCGAGACTCTAGCATTACATCCATAGAGCCACTTGATAAGATGGTTATTTATTTGCCGTTTATTATAGCTGCTTCTCATGGTGGTTACATTATGTGTTGCAGGTAGCCAGGACACTGATGATTACCTCCATACCAAGAGAGATCTCTGACCCAGGACTCATCACCAAACACTTCCAGTACACATATTTTTTTCTTTTTCTCATTGTTAAAGGTGCTCAATACGAAATTCAGAGCATATTTATTGCCTCCTCATGGCTCTCAACATGGCTACGGCTGAGTTTAGAAGGTAATCCGCAAATTGCAAATTCTGATCTGAGATCTGCAAAAACTCTCACGTGACTCGCTGCCCAACGACCTATCCTAATCTTAACTATTCAAGGTCAATGCCTAACCTTAACTATTTGAGATCAATGCCTAACCTTAACCATCTTGCGAGAGTTTCCCCAATTCGCTGGTTCCCTTCTAGACACTATTGCTAACAGCGCTAACAGCGCTAACAGTGCAAACAACGGCAACAGTGCTGGCAGAGCTGAATAGTGTTTACCTGTGGGGGAACCGGACACCATCGGTTAGGACGGCGTTATCAGCTGTAACCGCCATATGAGAGCAGTGCAGAGCGGCGGCCGTGAGCTAGCCAGTGGGGCATGCTCATATGCCCTAACTTGCACATGTTGCCGGCCAGCTATGTAAACAAAGCACAGAGAAGCTCAGATTATGACTTCATTCTCTGCTCAGGTAAACATTACTCTACTATATCTTTACATAGCAAATAGTTGTTTGCTGCTCCATTAATGCTCTGAATATCATATAGAGCACCTTTAAGTCAAGTTAAATCCTCTCCTTATGTTTGATTCATGTCACAAGGAAGCCCTGACCATTGTTCATGCACAATCTCATCACCGTCATTATGATTAACTCCTTTTGCTCCATTCACTAGTGAGGCCTACCCCAGCTGTACTGTCACTGATATCCGTTTCTGCTTTGATGTCCACAAGCTGATGAGGCTGGACTTAGAGAGGTACAGTAGCTGCTGCAGATCGGAGCAACACAGTTTGGGATCAGTGTGAGGCTCTTGTCTGAGGATGCTGTGTTTTGCAGACGCAAGGCAATGAAAGGCAGGCTGTATTTTGCCACAAAGGCCCAAAAGGAGGGGAAGATCATGATCAAGACCCATCCGTGTGCTCAGATATTCTGCTGCGACATCTGCGGCTTTGAAAAGGTACTTTTTATCAGCATGATTGGGATTAGTAGGTGACACAGTGCTGCACAGAAAGTATGTTACCACTGGATGGCACTGCAATCCAGAAGTAGGTATGCAGCAACAAGATATCCTGCCACTGTAAATCTGGGGATCTCTCTCAAAGCAAAAGATGCAGTGAGTAATGTGTGCTCTAACTTTTTTTGTGCAGGTGGATGCAGAACAGTACTACAGTGAGTTAGAAGAAAAGCGGACAGACGAGTTTAATGCTGAGAAGAACCGCATCTCCATGAAGAGGCTCGGCATCGCCTTTGTGACTTTTCGTGATGAGAGGATGACTGCTGTGTGAGTAAACAACGGCGTGACATCAAGGTTAATGTATGTCACGTCCTCTCATCAAATAAACACTGTCACATCAGGGGGCAACCATAAAAGTCATGAAGTGGCATAAAAGCAGGCATTACTGAGTATCTTTTTGGGCATCTTATTTTGTTTTCCAGCATTGTGAAGGACTACGGTTGTGTGCGCTGCCGTCGCAGACCCCAACAGTCCAGCATCACCACTGTGGTGCAGTCGCACAAATGGGGGGTCAGCTACGCATCTGCTCCCAGTGACATCATTTGGTCAGTACTGACATTACAGGAACTCACCGTATTCTCCCCTGATTAGTCTCAAAGTCAACATTTTCCACACAGACAACATCATACTACTTTTCTAACACTTAAACAAAGGGAGATCCATCCATTATATATACTTACTTAGAGCTGTAGCCTATCCCAGCATGCATTGGTACACTGACAGACAGCCATTCACACTCACATTCACACCTACAGAACAAGCAATCTATCAACCAAAAAAGCATGTCTTTGGACTGTGGGAGCAAACCCATGCAGACACATTTTGAGTGTAATATCCACTTTTACATGTCTTATGCTTCATTTCCCTGTAATTAACCCTGACATATTTGGTGTCTTTGGGAACCTCTGGATCATGGCTAGACTTTAAACCAAAGTTCTGTGGGCTGTAATTTTGCTTGTAGATGCAACATTAGCTTGTAATGAAGGACCTCAAAGAGTCCATTTATTTAGACAAGAGGTATACATCTCAGCTTTTACAGAGTACCTGCATTTGCATTTCTATTCCTATGAAATCAACAGCAACATTTAAGATGTTAAGTCTGTTGTTGCTTGTGTGTATCAGATCTCAAAACACCATCTAAAGCTCATCCATGATTGAATTAGCTATAATGTATGTTTCTTATCTTGGAGAGCAAATGCAGCAGTCCCAGCGAGATTATGTAACAAGTGAGTGATGCATATGTATGGGATATTAACCAAAGAGATGGTAGCGCTCACTGTTTGTGCTTCACGCCCGATTGGCTGCAGTGTGTTTGTGTTTTTCTGCGCTAACTAGACGACTGGAGCAGTCGCAGGCTGCGGGGTTGAGCAGGTACTTTTGTTCCTTCATTAAAACTGAGCGTTGAAGTGTGCTGTTCCCAACCCGCTCTCCAGTCCAGTGCAGTGGAAACACGCTCACCAACTCGCATTCAAGAGGCAACTGAGCTGGCTATTTCAGGCTCATGTCAATACATACAGTGTCAGGGGAGAGTAGTGTGTTAAATGTGCTGTCTGTCCTGTGAATTGAGGCTCATTATTCTCTCCCGTCACCAGGGAAAACCTGTCAGTGTGCGGATCTCGCTGGTGGCTCCGATGCGTCCTCCTCAACATCCTCCTCTTCCTGCTGCTCTTCTTCCTCACCACTCCCGCAATCATCGTCAACACAATGGACAAGTTTAACGTCACAAGGCCTGTGGACAGTCTGCGGGTCAGAGTTTGAGATTGAGTTGAACTGTGTGACCTTAATGTTACATTGTTTACCCTCTTTTGTTTCATTAATTAATCAGTTTTGCTGTCCAATCCAGAGCCCTATCATCACCCAGTTCTTCCCAACCCTCCTGCTGTGGGCGTTTTCGGTGCTCCTGCCCTTCATCGTCTACTACTCAGCCTTCTTCGAGTCCCACTGGACCAGGTACTCACCAGCCATCGGCCACCACTCTCCTCTCTCCTCTGAAATGGAAATGCCTGTCCTTTGCGTCTTCAAATAGACCCTTCATGTGTCTGCTGCCTGTCTTCCTCTCAACTCTCAGCATTTCTTTTTTTTTTTTCATCTCAATTATTTTTTTTCTCTTTCACCCTGTTGCTCTTTTTACTCTCTCCCTCCTTCTCTCTGTCACTCTCCCTGCACTGTTATTCTGGGCAGGTTGTCATAGAGATCTACATGTGAGGATAATGATATGCACAGTAGTCACCATGCGCAGGGAAACGGCACATGGCGACTAGCAGGAGGAGGAGCAGAACAACTGTGCATAAGGAGACAACCTAACGCAGCACCTACGAGCACCCTTTCTTTACATAACCACCCCCACAAACGTGTTGTGCAGGCGTGATGTGCGAAGGACCGAATGCAAATGAACTGTTTACTGGAGTGAAAAGCGTAGTTCGTGCTAATGAACCCAACGGTCCTTTAAATGTAGAGTCAGCTGACTTTACATTACATTATTTCACATTATGAATGTGTTATGTTGAAGGAACGACGTAGATATGTTTAAATATGCATTGCATAATGATTACAATCCCATGTTATTCTTTTAATTTCTCAGATCTGGTGAGAACCAAGTAACGATGCACAAGTGTTTTTTCCTGCTGGTCTTCATGGTCATCATCCTGCCCTCACTTGGTCTGTCCAGGTACACTTACAGCACATCTACAGGCACAAAACAAACATAACTTATGCTTTTATACTTATTTTTATACAAATTCTTTTGATTTTAACCACTTTTTTAAATTTTCTGCTTTTATTTTATTCTTTATGTAGCTTGGACTTGTTCTTCACGTGGCTCTTTGATGTCCACTTCCTGGATGAGAAGGAGGTCAAATTCCAGTAAGATCACTCTTTTTTTTTAAATAACATGTACTACGAGTATTATGACTCTTAAAAAGACATTTCAGCCAAACACTTCTTTGTTTTCTTGGTGCAGGTGTGTGTTTCTCCCCGACAACGGTGCATTCTTTGTAAACTATGTGATTACATCCAGTCTGATTGGCACATCTATGGAGCTGCTTCGTATCCCAGCGCTGACGGTGTATGCCCTCCGCCTCTGCTTCGCCAAGTCCCAGGCTGAGCGCATTCATGTCAAACGGGTCAGCAGAGCCTGTCATGCTTATCTCAAAGTTTTCATGTCAGGTACATTAGATTGTGCTCTGTTTAAGATGTAAAAAGATGTGTTTGTGTTTCCATCTGCAGAGCCAGGCCTATGAGTTCCAGTTTGGCCTGGAGTACGCCTGGACCATGTGTATATTTGCAGTCAGTATGACCTACAGCATCACGTGTCCCATCATTACACCCTTTGGTGAGCAACATGCATCCTTTATCCTCATCTACCTCTTCCTTCTTTCCATCTGTCTTTGCCATCCCACCACCTTCCCTCCCAGTCTTGTGTGTGTGTGTGTCGTCTCCCCTCACACTGTAACCTCACTCTCCTCCACTGCCTGCCAGTCCGATGCAGACTGTGTGAATTTTCTGCTGTAGTCCCAGACACCCAGACACAGTGAGTTGCGAGCCAGACGCCCACTCTGCTCCTGTCTCTGCCCAGAGCTCACCAAGCTTCTATTTGCTTCTGCAGTCAAATCCTCAGTCTGAACAGGCCCTTTCATACATACTACTGTGCATTTTACCTGTGCTGTTTTCTGCAGATTGGCATTTTTCTGAGGCAGAACTGAGGCAGATAATCTCATTGGTTGAGTTGAACTTCATTTGGTGGAACCACAGAGAAGCAACCCAGGATAATGCCAAACCTGAAGGGCAAAATATTAATTTGAAAAATAAACTTAAATTGCTTGTTTTTAAGACATATTTTAGCATTGAACATTGCATTGAACCTCATATATATTCTGCATTTGAGGACTTAAAACCTTATGTGTAGGGTTCGTTGGACATTGGGAGTTTGGAGAGAACTAAATATAAAATATCCCTATGTTGTTAAAGCACCATACCAAGATTTTCTGCTTTAAATCAAAAGATACTTCCATCCATTTTCCAAAGATTGCTGTAGTGTTTTAGACATAGACTGTATATAAAGATGGACGACATGACAGCTCCCCAAAAGTGAAGCCAGTATAAGTGAAGATAAAGCCCGCCTCCTCCATGGATGGGACCATGCTCAGCTTGCGATTGGTTCGAGCGGGTGACCTCGATACGGCGGCTCCACCGCCCGATCACTACTGCGCAGACTACTGGGCAGCTCCCGTATCCGGGATGTTTTGGCTTCACTTCGGTACAGCGAGAGGAAATGGAGACGCCTCGTCCATCTTTATATGCAGTCTATGGTTTTAGATATTTAAATGTGTTTTCCCTGCCCCTCTAGGTCTGCTCTATGTGATCCTGAAGCACATGGTTGACCGATACAACATCTACTATGCATACGTCCCCACCAAACTCAGCCAGCGGATCCACAGAGAAGCCATCAGCCAGGTCATCCTGGCTCCCATCCTCTGCATGTTCTGGCTGCTCTTCTTCTCTATGCTCAGATTAGGTACTTTATCACTTCCATTTCTATCCTGTTACAGTTTCTGTAACATTGTGAGTGTACATGATAACATTGTAATTTATTGCAATCTCCCCTTACTGTCACAGGTCCCATGCATCCCATCACCCTCTTCACCTTAGTGTCCCTACTCTCTTGTATCGCCTTTTCCCTCTTCCGCTTGTGCCTTAGGAAGCAACCAGACAAGTCAACGAGCTACCAGGTCAGCTTCGCCATAACTCACAGAGACCAAGTTCAGCTGGAGACGCACTAATACTGAATGAATAGCATGCATTTTCTTTGTTTCAGATGTCTGATCAGCCAGCAGAGGGGACGTTCACTGACGGAGACAGGAGTACTGTAACATCCACCACTGCCTCCAGTGTACAGTAACACATTTTTTCTCTTATTAGCCTGACAGTACATCATTAAAAACATTTTAAAGGATCATATTAGTATTGTTTGTTTTAGGAGTTATAGATTTATTTGTGTAAAAGTCACATAAGGTAGGCTATTGTTGTTAAAGGAGTTTTCCAGGCTGGTGCATTTACTGTAAGTAAATAGGAAGCTCTGACGTCTGAGATTTGAGAGTCAGCTGCTGAACAGTGTTGCATTTATGAGCAATGGTGTCAGAGGATATACCCCAGAAGACAGACAATAAACAAAAACATGCATGTTATGATTTGAATCGTCGCTCAAGTCTTGGATCAAAACCACACTAATAAACTATGGTATGTTTGGGAAAATGTTTGGGAAAATGGTTGGAACTAATGTAAAGCATATGTGATGTGTAGTAAATGGGTTTAACCACCCACATGCAGTGGTGTAGAATAACTTTAACGCATTTTTGGCTACAAACTTCTACTCCACTATATTACAGAGGATAATATTGTGCTTTTTACTCCATTACATTTATCTGACAGCTTTAGTTACTTTGAAGATTGAATATTTTAAATACAAACCATATGAAGTATTTGTTACATATGACCCAACAGAAGCAAATTTTCTGCATAATGAGTACTTCTTGGAGTATTTTTTACAGTGTGATATTGCCACATTTAAAGGATCTGAATACTTCACTGAGTTAAAACATGTACCATCACCTGCATGATCCTTCAAAGCATATACTGTAGGTTATATTGTCTCCAAAAAGTGGATTTATAATCTTTGCCATTTACTTCATTTTTCAGACTGGATCCAGGATATGCGCTCAGACTTATTAATTTGTTGCAATTTACATCTTAAGTGTAGGGTGGATAAACGAACCCAAATATAAAACATACTTTCATCTGATATACTCCCCGTGGATTGAGTGATTTACCGTGTGACACCATCATTAACTGTTGATCTCCCTCCCTCAGCTGTTTGTGGCGTCCGTGCTGCTGGAGCCAGAGCTGGCTTTGACTCCCATGCCCTCCCCGGCCCACCACAGCTACGGCGCCATGGCCAGCGCCCAGAGTTCAAGCCACGGCCCGGCGGAGGAAGAGGAGTGCGAGGAAGGCCACGCCCAGACCCATGAGACTGAGCTCCAAGACCCCCCAGACCCCTACTGCTCCAGCCCACTCATGGACAGCCCCGTGGGCTTCCAGTAACACCAAATCCCCCACGCTGATTCCACGTGTCCTTCTCCTGGGGATTGCTAAATGCTGCAATGCTGCATTTTCGCTTCTGACCTCAGACTCCAACTTAGCTGCCTCAGACCCTGAGACCAGACTGGGCTTGTAAGAAAGGATGAAGATTCCGAAGAGGAACGAATACAGGAGCAGGATCCATGTAAACATAAATATATAGACAGCAGTTTGCCTAAACATCTCCTGAACCTGTCTCATGGACACAACATCAATGTCTACAGAAGATACATCCCTAAATGTACAGATTATTTCACTTAAACTATTGGATGCTCCATGACAGGGATCCCAGCTTCTTCTATGGCTTCATTTGCAAGTTAAAAAGTAATGAAAGTGACTGGGGTGGAATTGCCTTTGGGTTGCTATCAGAGATACTCTGCCCATGCTGTGCCACTTGGACATGAGTGGGGGTGAAAGTTCCCATCAGTGTGGGTGGTGTGAGCAGGCTTGCCCCGGCAGACTGACAGAGTGGTCTGGGCAAGGGTGATATCTGGTTCCTCGGCGGCAGAGCTCGGGGAGGCTGAGGGTGAGGGCAGCTAGTTGTGAAGCCATCTGCAGTGAGAGAGCAGACAGACGGAGGGCCGAATGTAACTCAGAGATGTACTGTAATATATGTACACTCGCTCCAAGGAGGCACAGGCAGCTTGACTGTACCTGAAGCTTGTTGTAACTATTATCAATTTAAGGTTGCTATTTTTGCTACAGTATTTTTGGTGTCATTGATATTGTGCTTTGGGTTGGGGGCTACTGGAGATCGGTTAAAGATTTGCAAAGCTGTCCCGTCTTAATCAGAGTATTCCCTTATTATGCTGTTTTGACTGTGTATGTGATCCGACTCGATTTTTATTTATATATTATAAAGGAATAGTTCAACATTTTGCATATGCTAGTTAGCTTTCTTATCGAGAGTTAGATGAGAAGATTGATACCACGCTCTTGTCTGAGCGTGGTTTCGATCTTCTCGTCTATCTCTCAGCAAGAAAGCAAATTCTTTCCCAAAATGTAGAACATTTTGAAAATATGCCATGAAGACTATTTTCTGTCATTGCAAGACAACAATATTGAAATCTCTTGAGGAATTTATTCATTTTTAATTTAAATAATGTGAAATACTGTGTTACTACTGAAGCCATTATATTTAAAAAATAATAATAATTTGTTACCATAATGGCTCAAAATAATTTATTTTTATTTATTTATTTGTTTAGTGGTGATCACAGTTCTGTACTAAAATAAAAGTTATTTTTGTCCCAAATACAAACAGTAAAATTCAAGCACTACCATACAATACTGTACCATGATTTCAGTTGTATTAACCTATTCTGTGACACTCCACTGCATGTTGTATAAATGAGGTCAAGTTTCACATGTGCTAATCTCATTGTTTTACAGTCAGTCTGTGTGTTTCCAAGTTTTATTTCCTCGTGGAAGGATAAACGTTTGTTTTTTTTCTCATGAAACTGAATGTAAACAGATTGTAGTTTGTTATTCATGTCTCTTGCTGTGCCTTGAACAAACTCTCCCTTTCGTGTGACAATCCAGCATGGCCTGAAATATGCTGCATGGACTGAAAACTAAAGAGCGGAGAAACATCTAAGAGATAAAAAAAAAAAACACAACAAACACAAAAAAAACCCAGAGTAGTGGATTTCATTCAACAGTCGATGAGTAGTTTATTCTGTTAGTCAGCAGAGGTAGCACAGGCAGAGTAGGCTCATTCCACTAAGATATTGACAAAACAATTTTCACACAAGGTCCACTTTCTACCTTTTTCTGGTGCTTTCAACCATATCACATGGTATTCATCTGCAGATTAGTTTGTTCCGATGTCATGGGACTGTAGATGTTCAAACTTTCTACTATTCTGTGCAGGTTTAGGACTTTTCTCCATGATTTACAGTTCATTCACGACCATGTTGAGAAAACAATCTCTACTCAAGGTCCACTTATTTGCTTTTTCTTTTAAGCTTTTAAGAGTAAGCTATAATGGTGAAATTGTGCAGCAACATGGACACGGAGAAGTCCTAAAGACGCCCAGAATAATAGAAAGTTCGAATGTCTACAGATCGCAACTGAGCAAACTTCATCTGCTGATGAAGACCATGTGATACGATCAAAAACCCTGGAACAAGTAAGTGAGTGGACTTTTCTTCAAGGTCAAGAAATTTCAACTGTAAGCTAACATACTGTGTGTCTTTTCGTCACAGTAGTTCTGTCGCTTTTTTAAGGTGTTTTGCATCGTGTCCTTGTCGGTGCCTTGTTGATTTCAATCAATATTTTTTCAGTTCTCGGCTGTTGTATTCTTTCATCATACAGATCATATAAGCTGTAGGGCCAAGCTCTCTGTAGAGGATAAAACATCTTTGATAGTTGTTTATCCAGTGTCATTCCTTTGATTTTATCTTAAGGTAATTTCAATACTAACATAGTTCAGTAAATGCCATAGTTCAGTAAATCTTCTTGTCGTTCAGTCCTGTTGTTTACGTCCATTTTGTGTTCTGTTTGAGAGGGTTTATAAGAGTTCAATCATATACAATCATAGGCCTGTGATATGACTTTTTTTCAGCTGTATTTTTATAAAATTGATGGCATATTATTCCATAAATCCATTTTACAAGGATTCAAACTCTAGTTTCTCATGCTGAATAAAACAGATGAAAGCTGGCAGCAGAGAGAGAATCATGAAATCTTTTTGAGAAAAAAAAAAACATCAAAGAGTATCTCAAACTTCTGTCTGTGAACTTCCAGCACGTCCTGTGGGTTTCTCTTCCTGAAGCTTGTTTCACAGATCATTAAACGTACTTTCCTTTGAAAAATACAAAATAAAAGTTATTAGGGTATTCTTAGCGCTAATGGCCATGCAAGGAGGGATTGTTCATTTTCATGCTTAACTAGTTTTATTGTATCCTGTCATGTCTGTTCATATACTGTCGGCTTGGCCATCCGAGGTCTATTTGGAGGTACATTAGCTTTCCAGACATGTCCACCGGTTTTTGCTCTTGGTTATGAAATGTGTGCATCATGCAGTACTTTATTTCATACAGTATGTGAGCCTGCTGTAAATGTGGGTTGTTTTATCTCCCAGAAGGTTGAGGTTAAGGGAAAGACTGCGTTTGAAATTGATCTCTGTCAGGCTAACAAGTTTTCATCTGTCAAAAGTGAAGTGCTGTGATCTGAAATTAAAATTAATTCAGCTCAATCCACTCATCTGGTGCCATGAACTCCTTATTGCTCTCCTCTACTGTGGTCTATGATGACGGGTTTTAAGAGGCAGTGAGTCACATTTCATGTGGTTAGTAGTAGTAGTAGTGCAAGAGTGAATGTGCACATGATGCCTTCAGGAAATGTGCAAAAGGATATTTTGCATACAATTCTTGATTATGTGTAATGACCATTTAAAGGAATTGTTCAATTTTGGAAAATATGCTTTTTTGCTTTTTTGCTGTGGGTTATGAGAAGATTGGTACCCGAGTGGTATCAATCTTCTCATCTTACTCGCTGCAATACAGAAAATAAGCATGTTTCCCAAAATGTCTAACTATTCCTCTGAGGTCTGACAAAGTGCACTACTGATGACAGTGATTCCCTGGATCAAACCGTCTCTCCAAAGATAATCACAGAACACATTTCCTCATATATCAGAGCTGGGGAGAGGCGGCTAATGAATGCAGGTGCATGTTAGCTTAGAGTTTGAAGCAGTGTGTCTGCATACAAACTAGCCTCGGGGCAAGCCTCTGTACATACTGCAGACCTCATTGGTCCCTGAAACCACATCTGAGGCTGGATGGGGCAATTAATTGTATGAGCATCTGCTTTTACCCGAACCACACTGGAAAGCGGTAGCACCATAGTTCCAATGGTAGATGCTGTTCCAACAAAGTGGTGCACTATCCAAGTTTTTTTCAGAGAAACATCTCTGACTGGATGGATGTAATTTTTCTGCTGTAAAAGGGTTTGTAAGAAAACACCATTACGTGCCTGCCATTATATACAGTGCTTCTTCGTTGCTAAGAGTTACGAAAGAAGAAAGAAAAGTCCCTGACATTTCCCCTGTCACCCCTGGCAACTGCTGAGAGCATGCTTCTCAGTGAAAGGTGAATTCCTCTGGGTGCGTGGCCCGTCGCTCGCCTTTCTCCTGCCCAGATGCTTAGAATAGAAAATGTCTGTGCCTCCTGCAGCAAAATATTGTCACTCCCATATGGGTTCGTTTCAGCATGCAAATGTTGCTTAATAAGTTGGTGGTGTTTAGTATTTACATAAATTTTTCGCTCAAAGTATATGCAATTTTTTTAATAATTTTGAACTTTTTACCTCCCCTATGGTATATGATACTCTTTCAAGAAAGTTTATCCTTGACCTTGGAAATGGCAGTTGACAAAACAATATTACAACAAGGTCAATTTAGTAGCCATGCAAGACCTTTCGACCCCATCTCACAATCTTCCTCAGTAGGTGGATTTTTCTCACTTTTAAAGGATCCATTTAGTAATAGCTGTTCACGCGATCTTTCTCAACTTTCAAGCTGATGAGATTGTTTTGTCAATTTGGTAGAAAATGTTTCACGAGGGGATTACCTTATTATCAAAAGGTGTCAGGTATAAATTGCCTTCCACATTATATCCACACAAAATGTGTCTAAAATCTAATGCAGCATGCCAGGTGATGCAGGGCATTTACACAATCTCTACACAGCTAGCAAAAGCAGCATGTTAGCAGAGCAGCCATTTCAGACTGTGTGTCTACACAAGATGCATTCAGGCACAGTATTGAGTGCAGGTAGTGCAACTTGAAGCATAGAAATGCCCTTCGGGGTCGCGTTTGAGCGTGTATAGCACATGTAAAACACATGCCGTTACACCAAATGTGTATTAATCCGCAGCTGAAAATAGTCCAGAACAAATACACAATTTACTCTGGTTTGAATAACGTTTGCTAAAAGCTACAGTGCCCAGCTGTTTTGGGAAATGGCCGTGCCTTTTTTAGTGAAACATTGACATCTTCAGTGGGAACCAATGAGTCTGAGTAACAGACAGGGAATATAAAAAGTATTGAGAGACAGGCTATCACATTGTTTCTGTCTTTTCATGGGATTTATTGACATTCAGAAAGTATATGACCCCAGCCTCATCCTTTAACTGGTTGCACTTCATGTTGGAAGCGACAGGCCGCTCGTTCCCGCCGTTGTGGTTGTTGCTCGGCAGGCTTGTGTTGCAGACTCCAGCAGCTATCAGAGCGAATCTTATTAGCCTGAGCCTGCACGCACTGCCCACTCCTCACTTCTCTCCACAGCATGATTTAGGATGAGTGAGTGATTTGAGCAATGCCTTGCTTTCCTCCTTCATCCAAAACAAATGCACACACTCTGGACCACCATCACTTAACAGTTGCCATGACAACGTCCAGTACCCCTTCATTCCAAAACACATTGCAGACTTTCTAAAAATAATGTGTGTTGTCTTTTTTCGCAGACCTCTCTCCAGATGACGACAGCCTTCAGAGCAAACCCTCATACACTACAAGGTAAGACTATGGGACTATAGGGACTGATTAATTAATTACCACAAGGTAAATAAACACTTGCTGTATTTCAGTCAGCAGCTTATTGAATTTTGTTGCAGTCTAACCATTGGTTGGTGACCTTGAGAGGGTCGGGTCAGTCTCCATGAAGGCCAGTGACTAGACAACTCTGGCTCAATGTTGTTCTGTAGGCTGGAGCAAGACATGGAGCATGGAGCCAGCATAAATACAGCAGAGCCTCAGTGGGACAGAGAGAGTGAGGATACTGTTGGGAGGGTGGAGAGACAGATTAAGGCCATGTCAGCCAATGCTCCAACAGCAGAACAGACAGCCAGCTCATGGATGTGACTTTTACAATGATACAAGCAAATATGGGTGAAATGAGCCCTGTGTATTCAGATAACTCATTACAATGACCCTCCCTCCTCCACTTCTCTCATTACATGGTTTCACCTACAGTATAGGGCACACACGCAAACTGATATTTAAGCATGAACACAAACATCTATAAGGATTTTACTTGGTTTTGGAGGAAAAATAAAAACAAAACAGTCCACATTTAAAAGAACAGAATGCCAATTTTGTGAAATTCTGCAAACAATCTTGATGTGACATTGTGCAGTTGCATGAGTAAGTGGGCTGATGTGCCTGAAGTCGCCCTCGTCTCTGTAGCCAAGGGCGATGAGCCATTCGGCGCTTGGATCTTATGTAACACTAGGGGATGGGCTGTCAGTGGGAAGGAAATCAGGCACCGTGTGATTGATTTCAAACGCTGACCATTGTGTTGTAACCATCATCAGTGTGTGACAAACAACCTGAGAGCGAGAGGAAAACACACTGACCTCGTTCAGCAGTAAAATGTCGACAGAAGATCACTTTATTTAGTCTCAAGTAAGCACACAACATGTTGTTTTAAAGTGTAGGATGGAATCCAGTTTACAAAGAGTGCGTGCTTGCATTAACTCTAATAACACTGTGCGTTTTTGGTTGAAGGATAACTAGGTGAAGTCATCGCTGTTCAATAGCAGCTGATAATGATGAGGTAGACAGTGACACACCCAATATGTACAGAGCTGGATGTTAACAGGATAACATGCCAGTTATCAGTCATGCCTGCTAAAAAAAGACCTAATGTTAGGTAATTGTAAACAGAGACGTGGAGAACAACAACCTGCATAGGGCTGTGTACTGATACTAAGAAAAGAATCACTATAAATACACCACATACACAGTCAGTTAATAACATTACACCTGTGGGCTGGAAAATACAGACTCAACCGACTATGCAGGGATATAATAGTTCAATAGAAAACTCTGCTTTTATAATTTCCCGTAAGGATTCCACATTTAGAAGTTACTCTCTAAGATTTCTAAGTATCTCTATTATTTTGATTAAATGAAACCCACACATGATAATATATCTGGAGGATATAATGTATATCACATTTGAAAACAAAAACAAATCAATGCTCTTTAACAACACGTACATTTCAGAAATATAAAAATAAACTTTGTAAACGTAAACTCAGACTAAAGCGATAATAACCACATAATCAGCAGCTTGGATTTACAGTTGTATGGTGTTATTATCTAATACTTGGCGCACTGTTGCTAAGTTACTTGGCATTATGACCAGGAATGTCAATAACAGCTGAGGATGATACATACAGTGTTATGTCAGCAATAATAATAACACACACATATTGGACAGTGTCATCACACAGTATAATTTGTTCTATGTTAATAAATTAAACAGTTAAGTTTGTCTTTGTTTCATAATCCAAAATAAATATTCGCTTCCATGTGTTGGAGAAACACAGGCCACTCTGCTCACCTCTAAAGCTGAGGTAATACTACATTTGTAGTCACAACAAGACAGTTAATAAGCATTACTGAGATAAGCGACTACAGTACAAGAAAACTACTTTACACTAACGATGACTAGAAACTGATAGCCAAGGAACAAAGATAATTCCTCAAAGATGCCCATTACTCTAAAGTAAAGAGTTAACATAACAGTCTATTAGTTAGAGTTTAACAGTCAGCTGAAGCCTATTGAAAAAACCACAACCTCTACTGAGCATCACACACCGTGTTGAGTAAGGTGCACATGGATGCCTTAACAGTCATAGATGTCTGAAGAGAGCTCTCAGAGAGTATAACAGTTCTTGTCATTATCTATTGAATATCATTTTTGATCAATAGGTTAAATGTTAGATAACAAAGTCACACACAAAATTAATGATGTGTAATATCAATAGAAAACACAGTATGATTTTGATTAAGGTGGTAGGATTTTCTTCTGTAAAATCACATTGCTTTGTCCCAAAACTTCTAACATGTTTTGTAGAGAATCACTGTGTTCCAGTTAGACAGAGAGCTGCCGCGCTGGCCACAGTAACCATCACAGTTTGAGTAGTTTGTGATGCCTAAATATAATATCTAGTGTTTCACAATTGTGCAACTCTTTTAAGATACATCACAAAGACCACTACAGCCACTGTTATTTGAGTAGATATATCAAAGCCATTATATACAAAGAGACTCAACAGTTATCCTTGTTGCTTTTTCTCAGTGTGAGATTACAGGTCCAGACTTAGAAGAACCAAAGCAGGCTGGCTCAGATCCTCACAGCTGTACAGCAGCATTGTCTGGTAGCTAAACATCCACAGCAAAGAAAACAAACTCTGCGATTGGTCGATCCAATTGTAAAGTGTAACCACACCGTACATTCGCTACTCTATGCGACCTCTCTCAAAGAGCAAATGTACAGCAGCCAAAGCCACAGTGCTGCAAGTTACACAACCTTATTCCAGAACAACCATGTTGAGTGATGTGACAGCAGCTGCTCAGCAGCCCCCTGCTGTGCGCCTCAGTCGGCCTTGTCCTCCCCGTTCTTGGCCCATCCTCGGCTCATGGCTGCCACCACGATGCTGTACATGTTGAGCCAGGCTTGACGCAGCGGTGCCGTGTAGGCCTGGCCCAGACTGCACTGTAGCATGTAGAGAAGGGACTCACCCACCACCTGAACAAGTCCAAAACAAACACACAGAGAAAAAAAAGAACATATTTTTCACAGCTCATTCACTTGTGAAATTGCTTTTTTGAGAGTTGCACTATGAAATGTTGTTCCTACAGCAAAGGACTGTGTGTTGACTCCCACTGCCTGATGCTTCCTCCCAAGGTTGAGCAGGAAGTCCTCCAAGGAGTGAAGGTCATCCAGGTGGCTGACTGCTGCATCGATCACAAGCATCACCTGGTGCCCAGATAACATGCAAATACACACACACAGTGTGTGCTCAAAAGTGTGCAAGAGTACAAACTGTATACTTGTGGTGGTGACTGCGGTGAACGGAGCTCACCTTGGTGACATGTTCCAGGAACTCAGGGCTGGAGAGGCAGTCTTGTGTGGAGCCACAGTTTGTAGTGTAGTGGAAAAGAGTGAGGAGCGCAGGGTCCAGCTCAAACAGTCTACCACAGACAAATACCACACTATTCTATAGGTCTATATACACACGGCATGGGTTGCCAAACATCCACACAGACACAAAATCAATCTACAAATCATACATCTACAAATCTCTCCTGCTAGTCTCTGATTTAGCGGGCAGCTGTCTCAAAGTAAATTGTGGATTATTGCAGTCGGTCGCCAAGCAACAAGTCAAGCTTCCGGTCCCTGCATGGTGAAAGTGTGCAGCGAAGGATCTAGCTTGATTCGCTCTCCACACCTGTGTCACATATTCACATATACATATTCTAAACACCACAGCTATTAAGTAACAACACAAAAACAGCAAGATACTATTACTTTTGGTTGAAGTGTTATTAGAATTAATGTTAATGAAAGGATAACTGCACACTGTTTTCTTCTCTTACAAGTCACTTTCACTGTCTAATTCCATTTGAATCATGCTGTAAAACATTACCTGGAAAACATGATGACACCATGAGGAACTTTGTTCTTGCCCAGGCTCTCCCAGCTGCCTCGTATCAGCTCCTTGTCTTTCCCTGACAGCTTCTCCATCCTCCCTCAGGCTGTAAACACGAGGCAAGTTCTTCTAGAGGGGAAACACACAACTCCTCTACAGGACAAGAAGGCTCAGTTTGAGGAAAGCCATAATATTCGAGTTAATCCACAGACGAAACGTCCGCCAACCCACCTGGAAAACAAAGTGGAGCATCAAGTGAGTGTAACACAGCTGATTTGTTAGTAATGTTTCAGATATAAAGAAGGGGGACACGGCTGCAGGAGATATGATTCCTAGGCTAGAGATGCACAAACATACTGTACCTTCTTGAGGTCAGTCTTCTCTCTGAACTTCTTCAGCCGGGCTGAGGGGTCTCTCTGTGAGTGTGAGTGTGAGTTTGTGTGTGTGTGTGTGCGTGTGTGTGTGTGTGTGTGCAGGCAGCAGCCTTGCCTGACTCTCTGGTGCACTTGCTGTCTCTTTCCCCAGCCCCACGGTGCAGTCAGGGAGACAAGTTCTGCCACGCTCTTATCTGTCACACGGGCTGCTATCTCTCTCTCCCCTTCCCGTTTGCCTCTTGATATGCTCTCTCTCCAGCACTGGGGATATTATTCATGCCACTGAAGGAGAAAAAGAGGGATCTCTCGCTTCTGCTCCAGAGAGGCTGCAGCGAGCCACAGCTCCTCCTGCAGGTGAACCAAGGACTAAAACATACAGGCTATACATGCACAAAACTCTATACACTGCACTTCACAAAATATTTGGCCTTTGCACTACTTACTTTAAAATCAAGAGAATTCAAATAAACAAGATGAACGACAGAATAACCAGAAAACACAACAAAAGTATTTCATGCGGTGCAATTGTTGATGGTTTAAGGCAGGAGAATGTAAAGGCTCAGTAAAACATGGTATGAACCCTAAAACACGAGTCCGAGACCAGGCCAGTGTAATAAAAAGTTCAAGTTTACTTGAGGTCGAAAACAGGCAAAAAGGTAGGCTGGGGAAATGAAGCGAACATTTAAAGGGATCAGGCTCGAGAGCAGGCAGAGGGGTCATACCAGGCAAAACTCAGGCTGGCAGAAAAAATGTCTGGACTGCTAAAACAGAAGTACAATAGATAATCTGGCGGGGAATGGAGTGGGCTGGTATATAAACTACTTGGTTGATGGGGAAGAGGGAACATGTGTTCAGGTGGACAGGGGAGGTCATGCGATGGGGAACGGTGGGAACACAGGGGTTACTGCAGGGCAGGTGTCAGTGTCAAGATCTGAAATGTCAGCATTTGTACATGGCAGGGGAAAAAGCAGCCAAAGAAAATGTGAGGCTAGGAATTGGCTGACATTGTGACAGTGAAGTTCATTTGAGGCCTATATCATCTATTCTAGGGTGTGTCTTCAGCTGCCTACATTTGCAACCCCATGCATTTACAGAATTAAATGTGTGGGAATTTATATATCTTACAGCAGCTGGAATAATAAAAGACCTGAGCGCACCACCTTAGTTAAATTATATTGTTCATCTGCTAAGTAGAGCCACTCCTCAAACAGCGTGATCATAACATTCGGTGGCCAAGCGCTCAGCCTCTCATTAATCTAAATGAGATGTGTTTGTTGCCTCTCTCAGCTTCCACACACATTGGAGGCACTACAGTTTGTTTAAATAGATGTCTCGCTCGGATAATATCTCGCAGGTTGGGAGAGATTGGTTTTGTTTTCAGCCGTGCACCGGGGGAATCAGAGGTGCGCAGCGTTCTCCTGAGGGACTACAAGGCAGAGTGGGGAGGGATAAACTGTTCCCATGACAACCTGACAGGATGGAGCCCTTGAAGCTTTGTCATGTGATGTTTGAGATCTCAAGGAAGGCATTATCTTTTTAATTATGCTAAATTAATCATATGCTTATTTTAATACCCAGACAGTCATAGTGAATGCTGTTACACTCACCTTTTCTCTGCCATACCTGTAGAGATGCACATCAGTCAATTGTATTGTAATGTATGTAACATATTGCACGCTTTCAAATTAAATTTCAAAAATTCAATAGTGTTACCTTAAGACGGCCTACTCATATCAACATTACCTTGAATAGCTTCAATGCATGACACAGTGGCCTACAAAAAGTAACCATATGGTATGTACTGGTCTCCCATGACTACATTTTAATTGTGATTATATACATATTCAGACATTCCCATGTGGTTTGTTAGTAAAAAATGATTTATAGAATTCCTGGCAGTCAGCTGTCTAAGGACAAGCTCAGAGTGCAGGCCAGTGCACGAGCGTATTTGATGTGGGTCTATGGGCTTGGAGTGGACCACTGAACTGGTCTCTGTGAATGTATTATGCCCAGTGAGGGCTGTTTATTTAGGTGGCAGTGTGGCTGTAGAAATAACTTGGAACTTTAACCAAACCATCTGAGAACCATGTCAGACGCTTGGTGTCCTTACGGGACCTTTAATTTTATTTGATTAAAAAATATACCTTTAATCATTTTTTTAACTAAGCTGAGGAAAATACAACTAAGAGCAAAAACAGATTTTATTTCTCACGGTAAAAGTATAATCTTTTTTTATGGCTATTGGAAGATTCTTGATTTAGAGTGGGTAAAACACTAATTAATGTTACAGACACAGTGGTCTCGACTGGTGTTCTCATTTTGTTTTTGAACTGTTTTTTCTGGTAACCAAGGGTTCATCATCCTCTAAATTACAGTGTTCATATTCCTGAGGAAAATTTTTTGTCATAAAACAAAAAGTAGCTTTTTTATTTTCATTTATATAATCTGCTAGACAGATCATATACATTTATACTCAAAGCATATGAAATATGAATTACTTATAAACACATACAGTTCTATAAACTTGTATTTTCTTCCAGTTGTAATCCCTAACATTTGTGATTGTTAAGTCCAGATGTTTTGTCATTTCATAATTTGTAGTTGCACATCTTAAACTATCAAATGTTTGGTGCGGATAGTTAGCCGTGACATGAATCATTTTTGAGGACAGTGTTGTTTTCTAGCGGAGAGGCCATAAAAACCTCTGTGCCGCCTGAACCTTTTTGATCATGGCATTTCTTCCCCTTTGGACTTCACGCTCTTCTCTTCCACATCTTCAATTTTCTCCCCGTCGTCTACATTTTCTTCCCTAAATCAGACATGTTGGGTTAGAAAATGGCTATATTGTAATTACATCGAACTTTTACTTGGCTACACTATTTGTCTTTCTTCACTGAAGACTGCAGGGCAAGCGCAGAAAATTATGTAATGTAATATGACCAAACCACAAGAAGTCCTTGGCTCTCCAGTACCAGTGCTATTCATACTTTTACCGGACATGTGCGGTATTACAGTACATAGTGGATGAACTAAACTTGCTAAAAATTCTCACTCTGCATACCTGCTGTGAATGTTATTCTCAGTGCTGCGGTTCTCATCTGTATCCTCCTCAGAGCTGCATGATGTTCCTTCAACTGCTTCTCCATTTTCTTCAACAAATTGCTCCTTTAAGCCGGCTTTCTTCAGCTTGTTCCTGTACGTCTGCTCTGCGTGAGCCTTTGCATTTTTCTGTCAGTAAAAAAAACTCAAAGTTATGCTGGAGTGGGGCACATCATTTACAATGTGGTGTAATCTTCTCAGCTGTCACTCACCTGTTTCACCTGTTCGAACAAATAAGGACGTTCGCCAACTCGTGCCTTCATTTCCCGTAACTCCCTCATGTACTCTCTCATCCTCTGTTGGTCAGCCTCGCTTCATGTAAGAGAAGATTATAGTTTGAGCTACTGCGGCAGGCGTCTGTGGTTGTTGTGATGCGAGTAACAAAGGTTGCAATATTGGAGAATAAACGACCTCACTCACCGATGGTGCTGTAGTTTGTCATTATACACTTCTTTCAAGCTGTCGTGTGGGTCCAGCAACTTTGCATGGAGTGTGACTGTCTTCCTCATGGCTTGGGACCTCATTTGGTACTTCCTCAACCAGTCGGCACTCTCTTGATTCTTGCTATCCCTTATCTCCATTGACTTTCTGTGAAGGTAAAAATATTCTGCATGTCAGAGGATTTAGTGTGTAGAAACTATTTAGAGGAAAACATCTACTGTCTAAAGTTCCAAAGTCATGCCAAAATAATCCAAGTCACCTGATGGCCATGCAGCGCTTCCTTGCAGCATCTGTGATGTATGTAGGGAGTGTGTCTGCAGACAGTGATGTTAAGGCCCCAAGTGACTTGCTTCTGCTGAGATTACTTATTTTTGGTACCTGTAGATGAAGGGGAAAAAATAGTTCGAAATATATTGTTTGACCACATATTTCATCGACTATTAGAATTTAGAATTAAAATAAAACCCTACAGGGTGTAGTAGTAACACCAGCAAAGTATGCATCAGTTTATAAACTGATGTAAGGCAGATGTATGCGTGGAAGACTTTCTGCCAAATCGGTGCAGTAAGTTGTGGTGGATATAGAAGGTTTTCTGTCAGATGATACAGCATAGCATGACTTAGAGTAGCAGAACTAGTTCATCAATTTGTGGAAGAAACTCTTTATTCACTGTGATCAAAGCCAATTAAGAATGATTTAGTCATTTGTTTGAAATGTAAAAGTACTGCAGGAGAACTAGAGAAGACCAAAATTGCCTGTCAATAAATAAATAATTTGTGTGGGAAAAAACCCTCAGAACCCCTTAAAATAAGGAAGGAAGACAGGAAGAAACTTTCACTGATCACAAAGGTCATTCTACCACTTTGGATTGGTGTAAATTACTGTTATTCTTATTGAATTACTGTTATAATTGTATATGTAATGCCGCAGTGTGGATCATCCACCAAAACAAATGTCTAGGAACATGTATAGGGATTGTCTTGTGAAATGAAAAGGAGTATATTATGTATATAAATGAGGAACATATCAAGCGCTGTCGAAATGGGGCTTGAGTTGAACTTGATAAATTATGAGGTGGAGAAAGTTTGAAATACAACTGTTGAAGGGAGGGGAGTATTCCCTCTCAAAACAGGGACCACTGTACATATTTTAAATAGCTTTACAGTTCCACAACTGAGGGGACTGGTCTGAACGGCCTCAAAAAATAACACATACGCCACACAAGAACTTAACCCATACAATAAATCTTTTACCATCAAACAAATTACTACCAAAGACACAGAATAGAAAGTCAAATGTGACCAGGTCAAAGTCCTTTGTCACATTTTAAGTAAACACTTCTGAGTGTTGAGGGACCACAGGAAAACAGATGACAGATAGAGCATTGTAAATATGACGCAAACTGTAGGGTAAGCATTTGTTCTTATTGTGACAGTTATTGTACATGTGGTGCAATCATATTGATATAGACCTTTTTAAACAAGCTAGGATTTACTGTAGGTAGTCAGCACTGTTTGTCATTTAAAACATTAGAGGCTTTAAGGAGGGCTCATGGTTTCCAACCAGCATTAAAAAAAAAGAGAAGGGTATTGAGTTGACAAAGTGGTGGGTGAATGTGTCTCGAGCCATGCATCAAACAGAGTAATGTAAAACTAATATGTGAAGCCATCTGGTGCTTTGGAGTCCTGGATTTCTTCTTATGTAATTCCTCAAGAGACACTGGCTCTTCAAGACATTATTCTTTACATTTTATTGATGTAATATTTATGCGAAAGTTGCTAATTGATACTCAGACCTCTGCCTACCATAATTAGGCAGGGGATTACTTAAATACATAAAAAATAATCAAAGCATAAAATTCAAAACAATAGAAACTAAATTAGCTCATATTCTGAGAAGTAACTAAAACCAAACTACACTGAATGAATGCATAAAAGCAACTAAAAAAATGAAACCATTTTAACATATTCTCATATTAAACAAACAGGTATGCGGTAAAGAAAAGTTTTTACCTGCAAGTGTTCAGGGCTCATCCTACTTTGCCTTGCAGGGAGAGCTGATGTCCTCAGATAGAAGGGCTGACATTTTATCATATCTTTACGCTGTGTTTTCCTCAGCGCCTCTGTCTGCAAGGCTTTGTGCAGCCTGCTGAAATCAGGGACCTGCTGTATGATTTTTGGCTGGAAGCTGAGCTTCTCATCCAGGAAGCCAAACTTTTCTTTTCTGGTGCGCTCAGCAGTGCGAGGTTTCGGGCGGCCAGACACAGTAGGATGTCGCACTGCTGTCTGAGCGGGGACTTGTCTGCAAAGCTCCCTGTCTGCATAGAAATACAATAAGGTAATGTAGAAGATGAAGTCATGTCACTGCATAAAGTGTATCAGATGTACAGTATACATGCATCCAATATGACATGATATGAATTAGGTGTGTAACATTATAGTTATTTTTCAATACATTTTATTACACTTACAGAACAAAGCACTGCCTTGTGTATAGGCTGCTGAGGCCAAAACTGAATTGGTCTAAATTGATCAGGTACATCTACACTTGTTTCATTCAGTTTGATATATTATTAAGGCTGACTGTTACTATGAATTAAAAATCTAAATGTGTTTGACATCACCACATCAAATAAAGTTTCACTATGAATTTCAGGAAGTCTTGTTTCTACCGAGCATAACCTACTGTATACTATGAATTGTATGAATCATTACATGTCTTATATGTACTGATACCACTGGTTCCCAACATGTCAGGACCCTTAAAGGGGTTCAAGATAAATCTGAAGGGTTGGGAGATGATTAACAAGTTGAGAAAGAAGAAGAAGAAGAAAATAATTCTTATGCACAAATTATGTTAATTTAACTTCTCTTAAATCTGTGACTTTTTCTTGTGAAATACAATCGAATTGTACTTTAAAGGTGGAACAATCTGAGAGGGAAACATCACTCTTTGGCTGAACTGCTCACAACTCACTGACATATGCAACTTGTGATAGGGGTCACATGTAGGTATTGCCTGGCTATAAAGGGTCACAAGCCAAATAAAGTTGGGAACCAGTGGCCTATATATTGTTCTAAGATAGCAGTCTGTAAAGTGACACATAAATGTATGTTACAAAGACAATTATTATACCAAACAGCCAGCATCCTTCCATCAGAAAAAGAAACCCACCTTTCAGCTCAGAATCTGACGAGTCTTTCACCTCTTTGTGAGGAGGTTTCCTAACAGTAGCAGCCTTGTTTTTCTGATCATGTGAGACTTGGTTCAACATTGCTATCAGCTTCTCCCTTTTCTCATTCTCTCTCTCCTGGAAGCTGAAAGGTCTTTGACTGGAGAGCAGAAAGTCCCTCCTCTGCTCATGGCCCTGCTTCCTCTCCTTCTCTCTCAGCTCCATCGTCTCCTGATAGAGGGGGTGAATGACGTGGCGGGGCATGGGGAGAGCGCAGAACTTTCTCTGACACTCAGCCTCAGCCTCCTCCTCTTTGCTCTTCTGTGTTGTTTTAGATAAAGCAAACCGCTCACACTGTTGAGTCCTGGCAGGAGTCAGCATGGAAACCCTGACTGAACAATTCTTCCAGTTTGAAGATACCCGTGCTGGAGAAGATGACTTAGGCCCCTCTGACTGTCTGGGATGGTGCAAAGTCTCTTTGTCTGAGGTCAGGCCAGATGTAGAGGTAGATCTCCTCATTCCCACATTTCTGCAAAAAACAGTACAGATCTTTAAGAAAATAGATATGTTATAATTATGACAAACATAAAAGAAATTTGAAGAAACCTACTTGGCCTTCAGTTCATTTCTATCACTGGACTCTCGGTCTACATCTGTTGATAGTAGAGAGTTCTGATGAATCCTCCTCTCAAGCTCCTCTTTCTGTCTCGTCTCTGTCTCCTGCAGCTGCTGCCTGAGGGTCTCACTCAGGGCCTTCAGCTGCTGCCGGAGCAATAACTCTGATCTGAGTCCATCTTCCAGCAAGGTCTCCAGCTTGGGCATATTTCTCTGTCCTATGACACAAACAAAAGTTGTGAAAGGTTGCTTATTCCTGTAAACAAAAAGTTCTTCTGTTTTGAGATAGTGACGAAATGCTAATCAATTCATCTGTTTGTCTATCATTTCGAAATTTAATTTACAAATTTTTTTTTCCAATTACTTCAGTGTACAATTCCAACACTGAGTTTTACACAAAATAATAAGATGTGATATGTGAAAAATTAAGACTAATCCCATGATCGAAAATAAGCTGGGAGAAGAAAAATAACAACTCACAAAGGTCACATTGCCCAATTATTTGATCTCAGTTGAACAACATTTTAAATAGAGCAGAAATAATTAGCCAATTAATTGATTGGCTGGTGGACAGAAAAATAATAAATATAAATATAATTGAATAATCATTATGTAATTTTTGTAGGCAAAACTGCCAAAAAAAATCTCTGGTTCCAGCTTCTCAAATGTGAATTTGTTTAGGTTTTATTAGTTGTAAATGGTTTTCTTCATTGTAAATTGAATATATTTGAGTTTGGACCATTGATGGAACAAAACATGCAGTTTAAATACTGTATATAACCATGGGCTCTGAGAAACTGTGATGGGCATGTTTTACTACTTTCTTACATTTTGTAGACCAAAACGTCAATTGTTTATTCGAGAAAATAACAAAACAATGAATCTATAATGAAAGTGACTGTTAGTTGCAGCTCTACTCTTAAATCATGAGGATTTGCTGTTTTTTTATTTTTATATCATTATAAATTGTTGTAATGGGTATTTTTTTTCACTATTTTGTGACATTTTACAACATAAAATACATAATCGTAAATTATTAATAAATAAATCAAACATGATTAATCAAAAATGGTTTAAAAGGTAGTCAGTTTTGTATTTTAAAGCTTGCTAATATTTTTAAAAAAATGACACACATCAAACTTGCTGACAACTCCACATCCAGTGTGTAAACTGGGGTTACCATGGTAACCAGACCTGGGCTCTCAACATGGTAATGTCGATTTAAGAACATGTAGCATATTTAGTTGTAGCTATAGCTAAGTTTCTATACGTGTCTACTCTAC
The DNA here is from genome assembly GCA_916701645.2 of Sebastolobus alascanus. NCBI lineage: Eukaryota > Metazoa > Chordata > Actinopteri > Perciformes > Sebastidae > Sebastolobus > Sebastolobus alascanus. The sequence goes on from CAKAOJ020000169.1 coordinate 1,296,813, forward strand.
TATTATACTTATATACAAATCTACGTAAAAGCACATGATAAAAAAAAAAAATGAAAGTAATAATGAGCCGCCAACCTTGTAAAAGACGAGTTTTAGGAAGTGTTTTCTCGGCGTCGTCTTCCAAACGTAACTTAGCAACGCTAACGTTATATCTCCGCTGACAAGATACGCTAAGCTAATGAGGTCTGTTCTCTGTTGTTGAAATAATGTTGACGGAGTATTACAGAGTATTACACTTGAAAACCAAGCAAGTGTATTTTACTTACACTCTCTCCTCAGTTTTGGTAGCATTAGCACTGTTTGTGGACAGAAGTAGCATCGGTCAGCCGCGACTGACGTCCTCTGCGTCCTCTGCGTGCTCTGCGTGCTCTGTGATTGGACGCGAAACCCGGAAGTACTTCCTCTTGGAGCGTTTGTCAACAGAAGCATGTCTGGATTGCTGAAGGTCCACAGCTGATGTTATTAGGACACACTCAAGGGGAAACGTCTGCCTGACTGTCATATCCAGAATATACAGACTTCAGAGTGGGACTCCTCTCATAAGAAGACAGAGTGAAGACAGGATCATGCACAAACTCACAAGGGCGACGCTGGCCTTAAACGGACTTGGCCGGTGTTTTGTGGCAGAAAAGCATCTATCCGCTATAAAAATCACCAGCCGAGGATTGGTGTGTGCAGAACACGGAGACGATTCTGGCAAGAATGAGGTTTATGATGTTATTATATCCGGGGGAGGAATGGTTGGATCTGCAATGGCATGTTCCCTAGGTGAGTGACGCCCTCACCTACCACAGTTTGACGTGCGACTTCAGCTGTTATTTACCTGACACATTTAGATTAAAAAGTAGTGTGTGTATCAGGAGTTGACGAAAACCTGCATCTCTTTAGATAAACCCTTAGAGACATGTAATAATAACTCTAAAAACTACTAAAATATAAACTCTGAGATGTGATGCAATGAGAAAAACATGTAGAGCCACATTTTAGTACCTAAACAGTCACAGCTTCACCATCAGATTTTTTTATTTTACTGTAGCAGCACTGCCGAGACTCAATCTTATATACAGTATGTGCTGCCATTTGTATACAATATTTACATAATTTTTTGACAGGCATGGATCCCAACTTGGAGGGTAAGAAGATTCTTCTTCTTGAAGCAGGCAACAAGAAAGTGATGGACAAGGTCCCAGACACCTACAGCACCAGAGTCAGCTCAATCAGTCCAGGCTCTGCCGCCCTCCTCAGTGGTACAGTATACACAACCTGACACACAAAAACATCACTGTCAAATGGTTTATAACTTATTTTTGTTGTGTTCTTTGTACATTTAAAAAGGGCAGTTTCACCCAAGACAGAAAATATAACAAAAGGTTATTTCTGTGGTGATTATCTCCCTTCCTGTGAGAAGGGTGTGGTGCTAGACTGATAAATGACTCCCACAACGTGAGCAAGGGATGAGACACTGTCCAGTCACCCGGGCTTAGCAGGGATCATATCTGACCTTATTTGTTCCTCCTGTAACTTTAGCCAGGCTTGATGGACTCATCTGTGAAACTATATATGTTGTAAATCCGCCATCTCAGGTCATAAATCCATTAAAAATAGCTGAACATGACCGTCAGTCCAGACCTGTGCATTTTGTTATTTCACGCTTTCAGTCTACCTGTATGTGCTGACACATACAACCACTGATTAACACACATACTTATAACCTATGAACCATATTACAGTTTAAAGAGACAAACAGATTAATTTTCAAGTTTCAATTCACGTTATTTTCTCCCCTACCCCCAGAAAAACAGTTTAAAATGTCTCAAAAACGTTTCCCCCTTTTCATTTGAGCTAGTAGACAATAATCATTTGGCAAAATTACTTTGATTGTTGGACACATTAAGTTCATCCACATTTATACTGATCAAGGTCTTCAAATAACAAAAATTACAATATCTCCCCAGTATATCATGCATTACAATGCACCATGATAATAGTTTTAGTAACAATAATCTGTACGCTGGTGCCAGTGAGAGACAGAGAGGCTGAAGTTTTGCTTAACATCTCAAATGACTCCGCTCTCTTGCATTATTTGTGTACCGTTGATTGACTTCACAGTGTTAACCATTTTTATCTGATCAGAGACTGTGTTCCTGAAATGTCAATAGAGAATTTGAAAGGAATGCAGTGGTGCAAGTGCGAGGGAGTTAATTTGAAACATTGTGCTTGACTGTGACCTCATTGGCACCTACGCAAGAAGTAAAAGGCAAGAACTTGTCTCACGCTTATGAACACTGCCACTCTCCTTCACAAATGTTCAAACTTGACCGCATATCTTTTACAGTAACTTTACATGGTGTTTTAAATTCTTATTTTATTGATTTTAAGATAATTAGATAAGATATTGACCACTACCACTTTTAAGACTTTTTAAAAAATGGAAGGGCTTTAAAGGCGGATTCAGAGATTCTAATTCAATAAATTTTTTGTCAAATTCAACGAATATCTCCTCACGGTCCGCTAACTATCCATTCTGTGTGTGCGCTGAAAAAAAAAATCCGGTGTTCATACACAGCCCTGATTCTGTTAATGGGAAACAAACAAAGTGGCACTATTCCAGCCAATCAGCAATAGAGGACGTTCGTGCTCATGCACAAAACAGGGGAAAGGCCATGGATGTATAAAGAGAAATGCAGTGGGAACAAGAGGGCAGGTAAATCTGGAGGGGGGTATTTGTTTGGGTGTTGAGTTCAAATATCAACAATCCTTCTCCCGAATCGCTGACTCCACCTTTAACTCAGACTTCACCCCGATCACAAATACTAGTTGGACCAACTTCCTTCTACTCTGCACATGCACTTCCACTGACTTTTGTTAAAATTCACCCAATTCATGTTTGACTTTTAGAGTATGATTACAATTATTTGTAATACATAGGCATACATTGTTGCTTTAAATTAGTATTGTAATTGTTTTGAAATCTGTGTCTATGCACACACAGGTATTGGAGCATGGGAGCACATCACAAAGATGAGGTGCAAGCCTTATAAAAAGATGCAGGTATGTTGATCTTCAGCTCGCTATTACATTAAGTTGCTTTTTGGAATCTGCGCAACACAAGGGTACAGTAACTGCCACCGTACTGCTATGTCAAAAGTTCAGAAAAGTATAATTTCAAGACAAGTAAAAAATAACTAGAGCATACTGCAGTATGGAACATCTCCCAAAATCCTTCTCTTACAAAACTTGAGTTTTACTGCATATGTCTTCCAGACTTTTCTAATTTACAGGCATACTGTATGTATTTCTGTCATCCATCAATCACAGTGACTGCACCATACAATTTGTGGAGAGAAAAATCTGTGACACTCAGCCTCTACTCAGTCATTCAGCTTAATGAACAAGCAACAAGATACTATATCATATAATCATGTTCATGGTATGTAATTGTTCACATAAAAATGGCTGGAACAGGGGTTTCATGTAATGCCGCATTTTGTTCATTCCTTTGTGCAATTTATGCCTTTTCAGTAGCTTTGCTGGATCTGTGGCACAAGGGATGCCAAAGAACACAAGGCATATTTAAAAAAAAAGGCCATTTCCTGGCATATTCAAAGTCCCGTACGGCTCTTTGACCATGGAAGTTTTATTTATTAAAGCCATGTTTTCTATGAAGAGTAAATCATTTTTGACGTTTTCAAATTGGTACTCGTTCCCCACATCTTATAATTATGAAGATTCATGTGAACAACGGGAAGAAGATGAAAGATTAGGAGAGCGGTTGTTTGCTGCAAAGTGAACCCGCTTTACGGCTGTGGGTGCAGGCTCAGGCCCTCTTGTAAGATGTGGTCGGTGTGTACCAAACACTCGACCGCAGGGTTTCTCTCTGGGCCTAAGATGTCATCATGCAGTGCCTTACAGTGATTATGGTAGTGTACCTCTCCCATTATACCTTCACTCTGCTACCGCTGCTTTGGCTTGTTTGTCCATTGGATTTCAGTCACATACATCTCACCAAGTATGTGCTGTAGGTCAGCTCTATATAACATTCTTTCCATGCAGTAAAATGCCCCTATACCTTAAATGTCCAATAAGCATTGAGGGTTTAGATTTGAAACAGAAGTTTTTTGCCATCATTTTGCGTCATTTTGCCCAGATTTTTCTCTATAAAGTTGCGAGGAAGTGTATTGTTTGTATCTTAAAGTATGTAGTTACGGATTCTACCCCAACACTGCATCATTTCACCCCGCATTAAACAAAACCAAAACAATTTTTGGGCTGGTCTCAGTAAATCTTTCTCCCCAACCACTTATCACAAGTTGCAAACCCACTGCCATTAGTGGTTTTCTGTAGGGTATATCCCCCTACTTTATGGCAAGTTGGAAAAAAGTAGCGCAGCAGCATATTACTGCAGAATGATGGGGTTTGTCACCATAGTTACAACCCAGGAGAGGATTAACCTTGTACAAACACTTTTCACCCCCTCATGTTTAACTCAAACAGTACTTTCAGGGTTGGAATTACAGTAACCTAAAACTGTATCTCATTCTGCCGCTTTTGGTTGCGGATAAATATTGACTCGCTCTTTATGTTCACAAACATGTCATTTGTTATTTGTGTTTCCAAGAGAATGTTTGCAAAAATCCACATCACAAAATGTCATTTGGTCCTCCACCTCAGAGAGCTCCATTAAGCTGAAGTCAGCCGACCAGCCAGAGGGGTGTTGGTGACCCTCATCGCTCTGGGTTTGATGTATGTAGGCTGTGCCAACCTCCGACAGCAGCTAACAACTTTGATGTGTTCAGCTCAATGAAGCGCCACTTCTCTGCCCAGCTATATATAGGGAGAGGGGATGCATAATTGCTGCATTTAAGGATAGACTTGTAGACCGCAGGCATAATGAGTCTCTCATTTAGGTTTGGGATGCCTGCTCAGATGCCCTGATCACATTCGATAAGGAGGACCTGCAGAACGAGATGGCATACATCGTGGAGAACGACATCGTTGTGGCTGCGCTCACTAAACAGTTGGACAGCCTGTCCGGTAAGCACAGCATTTTATGATTAAAACATGAGTCCCCACACAGTAAGCAGCAGTGCTCTGTGAAACCTCTTGATTCCTGTTCCATCTGCCTAATGGAAGCAGAGTCTGGCAGCTAATGCCACCACATTTATTCCATCCTGTCCCCAGGTTTTGTTTGTTTGTACTCTCTCCCGGTGACTGTTTTTAAAGACAAGTTAAGCCCTTGGAGCCGCTCATGTTTTTCCTGCAATTTCAATCAAAGCCTCACATTTTGGGAACTGCAGGGCCCCGGCACCCTCCGAGGACACGTGAAGTGGTCCAGTGACCTATTTAAAGCTGCCATGTGCTCCCATGCTTTGCCACCTCTTAAGACACTAAAGCGCTGACAGTGTGTATTGTTCTATTGCTGTTGACATTAGACCAACTTTTGTGAGATTCGCAAATAAAACTCTCAAGCTCTGCTATGTGCTTGACAGTTAAAGTGCCATATTTATAAACAGTTTTCAACATTTTGCACCAAACAACGGATGTGTGGTTACGGCACGTTTTTTGCCTCATGTGCCTCCCATTCGTCCGCATCTCTCTCTCCTCTCATTTTAGCTGGGTGTTGTTATGCTCACTATGCAGTACATGAAAAGTGTGCCCCACGCCAGCTGGTTTCAATGTAACCCTGCTCTCAAAATCCCTGGAAACCCATATTTGACATTCGTGTTCAGTAACCAGTAGCCGTTCTGTGGATGGGTCCCGCTCCAAGTCGGCATGAGCCAGCGTAGCTCAGGATCCTTTCATGTTTGGGATGTCCAGCTGATATTTTAGGAAGAGGGGCCGTGTTAGTGCAAAATCCAACAAGCTGGCAGCATGTGCAAAGTGTGGCTTGGTGTTCTTGTAGATAAACACTATTAGTTAGGTCAATGTGGCAGGCCAAGGCCATTAAGAAGATTGTCAAATGTAAACTTTTGCAGCTACCATGCGCCAGGGAGGAAAACCAGTGGTGTTTTATGAAGTGGTTTATAGATCTTCCACTGCTTTTGGCTGCAGAGAAACCATCCTCTCGTTTTGACAGAAAAACACTGATTTAGCATGATGATACACACACGGGACCAAGGTTGATCCCTTTGTTGTGTGAGTCACACCGGTTGCCATTTTATTTTAAGAGCCACTGCTTTTTTTATTTTCTGCTGCCTTTGTAGTCACCGGTTTTATGTCCTTGTTGTCTGTCAGATAACGTGCAAGTTAAGTACAGGTCCAAGGTGGTGAAGTACGCGTGGCCCATGCCCCAGCCGGCAGCAGACTCCATTCCATGGGTCAAGGTCACGTTGGCCAGCGGAGAAACTGCTCAGACCAAGCTGCTGGTTAGTTTGATTCCATCATCACACACAGTCATTTTTCATCTGTTCTGGTCGTTTTTGTTTTTTATCGTTTCCCTTTTCCTCTTCTGCTTCCCAGATTGGTGCAGATGGACCAAACTCAATGGTTCGGCGGGCGTTGGGGATACCCACCGTCAAGTGGAATTATGACCAATCTGCTGTGGTTGCTGTGCTGCACCTATCAGAGGTGAGTATCGCATTCAACGTTTTTATAATTTGTACACTCAAATATTTAAGCAAGCGTTACTGGATGTTACTGAGTTTTGAATTTACTACGTTGTGTTTTTATCATGATCGTAATTTTAATGTCACATCTGAGAACAATACATCCACTCAGAAGTACCCTTTGTAATACCTTGTTTTTATGTAAAAGTTATATAATTATAATGTATGCCATACAATGCAATGCCACAATACTTCAGTATGATATTTAATTTAATCTGATTGATGTGTTGGACAGCCCACAGAGAACAATGTCGCATGGCAGAGGTTCCTCCCAACAGGACCCATTGCAATGTTACCGGTAATATATCTTATATATCTTATATTATTTACTGCAGTATACGTCTGTCACGTACGTATTTGATCACGCTTCAACGACCACGCTCTGTGCTCTGCAGCTGTCGGACACAGAGAGCTCTCTGGTGTGGTCAACCAGCCATCGGCTGGCAGAGGAGCTGCTGGAGCTGGATGAGGAGAGCTTTGTTGACGCTATCAACTCTGCCTTTGTGAGTCTTGCTCTAACCATTAAACTGCTGATTTTGTACTCATAGTCACATTTCACATCTGTCAGAAAGATGTTTCAACATTTCTGTATTTGTTTGTACTACATGTGGCAGGAGTTCTCCATAGACTCACTCCAGTGTTTTTTGTGACTCATACAAACAGTGCTGTCATTGTTTTGCCCAAACTGTATACTAATATTTCAAAGGGAATGATATACCTATCCATTCTTTTATGTTTGGAGAAACTCCCTTTTCCCAAGCTGGCTATTTTTACTGGGCCTGGTGATGGACGGGGTCACCACGGTTGAGTCACGTTTGGTTTCAGGCCTGGTTTGCTAATTAAACCTGTGGTCTCCCAGTGTCGACCATTACTGCATGGAATGTTTTTCAAACAGAGCTAATTCAACTGCATAGCCTGGCCGGCATCTTCTTTTAATTAGCTCAGCTCCCGAAGCCCTGCCAAACCAGTTAGTTAGGGAGGGGAATAAATAGCACTTTCGCTGGCCTGGAGTTCAGCTTTGCTCCTATGTCAGCTAATTTCTTTGTCCACTCAAAGGGATAATGTCTGTTTTCTCTCTCTTCTGGTCAGTTTTCATTCTCTGTGAATATGTCTCGGTCTTCTTGCCTGTCTGTGTGTGCACTAACAGTGGAGTAATGAGAACCAGTCAGAGCTGATTGAGACGGCTGGCTCTCTGTTCCGCGGCGCCCTGTCGGCCATCATGCCGTCTGCAGGTTCACCTCGACAGCTTCCCCCGAGTGTGGCAGGGATCGGCCCAAAGACCAGGGTCATGTTTCCTCTGGGCAGCGGTCATGCATCAGAGTACATCAGGCACCGCGTGGCTCTCATTGGGTAAGATAGGCATAATAAAAGTAATGGCCTGCACATTAACACTTATATGTTTTGTAAGTGAAGATACCGATTGAAAAAATCCTAAAACTCAGCTTGATAAGCTGTTCGTTGTTGACTCAACTAATGTTTTACTTCACACTTTGATCTTGCACTATGAATAAAATAGCATACTGTTTGTCTTTGCAGGGATGCAGCCCACCGTGTCCATCCACTGGCGGGTCAGGGAGCCAACCTGGGCTTTGGGGATGTGGCTTGCCTCACACAGCTCCTGAGCCAGGCAGTCTTTGACGGGAAGGACCTGGGTCAGTGAGAACTCTAAACAGACACAAGCGCTGCAACCATAGCACAGTGGTTTCCCCTAAGCTCTTTTCCATAGCCCCAACTCAAACGCATGCTGTTGATCTGATTTATAAAAAGCATCAGCTTTTCCGGCAACATTTGTTTGATGTTTTTTTTCTGTTCATACTGCCAGGAACTATATGTAAGTTGCTTTTCATAAAAAAATGAAATCCTATTATGAGATATTGTGTTTATTTTTTCCACTGTTAAGTGTTCTCAAGTCAAAATAGCACCAGTGTAGTGACTTAATGCAGAAAACATATGACAGACAAGCTTAAACTATGTCCTCATCTTTTAACCCCCAGTCTTTGTTTGTTTGTGCAGGAGCGATTCAGCACCTGTTGGAGTACGAAACTGAACGCCAGCGACACAATCTGCCCATGATGGCTGCCATCGACCTCATGAAGCACCTTTACTCCACTAACGCCGCTCCTGTCGTCCTCCTACGCACCTTCGGTCTGCAGGCCACCAACATGCTCCCGGCGCTAAAAGTAAGCTCCCTCTCTTCTATCTGCTACCTCCAAACATGTCCTCCTGCACATCCCAGTGGACCTGGCCATCACTCAGATAATATCAACCACCTGTCAAACCCAAGCTCCGCCTCCACCCGGACCCCACCCTCCACCCTCTTTTCTGATTACACGGAGCTTTACTTTAGCGGTGTCTATAATTTCCAGGGTTCTGAACCTACTACTATGGCATCTAAGTTTAGCCCCAAATTTAGTGTTACCGAAAGTGTGTGGGTGGGGTGCAGGGCTGGCCCTGGGGCAGCGGACAGCGGTGTTGGCTTGTGTTTTCACACCCCTTTTATTATCGACCACTCATGTGAAATTACTTTATTCCCTACTAAGTGATTCAGACCAACACGACTGTAACTGGTTGTAAAGGCAGTTCGCTATCGAGGCGCAAAAGTTAAATGTGACATTTTTTCCATATTAAATGTTGTGAGTTCACTGGTTTACAGGTCTTGTATAGAGGTCTGCAGCGCCACGCACTTGTAACAGGCTTTTAGTAAGCGTGACTCAAAGGTTACAGAGTTTCTGAGTTGATTTCTCTTTTTCCTCTGCAGGAGCAGATCGTGGCGTTTGCGAGCAAGTGATGCATTCGTCGCTGTTGGGTCTTCAAAGACTGTGAGCTTTACAGGCTGTAAAAATTGTGAATGTAAAAAAAAAAAAAAGTAATAAAGATATATTTTACTCCTTTGTGATTTGTGTTCTTGTGCTTTGAAAGTGCAAAATAAATCCACATCGACAACACTACATTGTCCCAGGCATATCATAACATGTAAAAAGCATACGGATTGTTGATTTTAAAAGGTTAAAATCCTCCACTATTTTGCAGACACAGTTCACAGACCAAGCTCTGAATTATCCAAGAGGTACATTTCTCAGATATGATATGAAGATACGTGAAGCGCTTCATTCTCAGATGGAGCGAACAGTATGCAGACTGTAGTCATGGATAATGTCATAAATCCAATGTTTGCACAGTATGATAAAATGATGTTAAGCACAATTCAAAGATGAAATTGTTTTTTTACATAGACTACAAGGTACTAGTACACCCTATAGCATTTCATTACAAGAAGTCTATATGAATATAAAAAAAAGTATAAATACACGGTAAAGTAAATTTTTCATGTTTTATTAAAACATACATGTATAGTATACACTTATTTCACTGGATTTAATAAAAACATATTTTTACATATAGTCAGTCATCAGGTTATTCATACTGATGGAACATAGAGGCATTTCTGAGCAATTGTGCAGCATAAAGTTTTTGCAACGTCAAAGCAGTTTCTGTCAAAAGATATCACTTATAAAAGTCTACATTATGTATATACAGCAGTAGTTATTGAACATGTTGAATACTGAAAATACAGCAAAGTTATGGTTTAAAGAGCAGTTACACGGAGAGGTAAATAGTTAATATTGGATGAGGATAATTAAAAATGCTCTACATTAGATAAAGTTATTTAAATATTTGTACAGTTCACAAGAAAAATGAATTCAAAAACAGAATTCAATAGTACTAATGTTTCTGAGCAACCAGCAACAAATGAAGGAGTTGGGTTTGAAACTTTTTACATAATTCCTGTTTACATTTTTGCTGTATTTAAGGCGGTAAATTACGTTGTTCGATGCACTATCTACCCTTGATGAGAGGCTTTTCTACCACTAGTCTAAAATAGAGTTCAGACGTAGGGCCCCTGCAATTTAGCCATGCTTGATAAGGTCTTTTCCACTCTAGACAAAACAAACAATAATGGCTGAACTTTAAACTACAGGCATTAACCTGATACAGTCTGTGGGAGGCATCTCTCCTTGCCCCCTCAGTCATGGTGAATCCAACACTAGTTGATGAATATGTACAACTCTTTAGTTGACGACAAAGCAACTGATCATGTTTTGGCTACAATATCTGCAATTAAAGTGTTATGTGCAAAGTTGAAGAAAAGAAGCTGTATGATTGTCAACTGCATCATTTCCAATGGCGGCTAGGGGCGAATGAATTAGGGTTCTGTAACATTATTTACTCCTAGAATGAAATGATTGATTTACAAGCACTTAGAAAGACAGCTATGGTTGCACTTCAAGCAACTAGTTTCTAAATAAATCTCACTGTACTGTAGAGTGCACACCAGGACCACAGTAGCACCAAATACCATGACTGGTTGTATTGCTTCTAAACTACCCTGTACACACTCAACAGGTGGGTAAGAAAGACATTTCAGATCAGACACCCATAAGGAATCAAAAATGTAAACGTTTTACAAAAATAAAGGCAGCCCACCAGTTATGAGCTCAACATACAGTAGAAATAGCTGGCCTTATAAAAATATAGTGATTTATTTTTTTCAACAGTTCTCGGAGTGTTCGCAGGGTGCTGAGGGTTGAGGAGGAGAGGAGGGGCGTGGTGGGACCAGGTGTGTCTGTGAGGGGACGGGCTGATCGGAGGTGGACGGAGGACGGGAAGCCCCACAGTGACAGACTGTCTCTCTCAGTGCCGGCTGCAGTGACAGCGAGCCGTCCTTAGTGGATGTTGAGGTTTCTGAAGTAGTCAAAGGTTGCCCCCAGGGCCCAGCTTGTCTCCACATTGTTCACCTTCTTGGCTAGCTGTTGAACAGAGTGACAGGAGGAGGGTCATTAAAACCACAATGACAATGTTTAAGTCTTGTCAAATACTGTACAGACTGAATATGAAGGTTTTGTCATGTAGCTTCTCATATTTTGTATCTCTTTGACTCCCACATCCACTGTCCACAGCAACATGGCCCTGATTTGCTCACCTGCAGCACAGTGTTGTCCTTGAAGCCAAAGCCCTCTTTTAGCAGGCAAGTGATATATGTCATATCCATGCAGAGGAAGGGGCTGATAGCACGGTACTTGGTCATTTTGTTGCAAACTGCAAAACACAAAAAGCCACAGTTTTCAGATATGACAACACAGGTTTCACATACCACTGATAAAAAAAGCACTTGACGGAGACACCTTGTTGCATCATATAATGGAGTCACGTTCCATGTTTTAACAAAAAAAAACACCTTTTCTAACCCCTGTGCTACATGATTAAAAGATGACCTTTCTGTTTTGTTTGGCTGAATAAACAGGGAGGTGCGAGGAGAACGGCTGAGGGTCAGCGCAAGGCTGCGGGTGGGTGGCAGCGTAAACAGACCAGTGCACAGTTTGTGTGTTTCAGTATGTGTCAGCCCCCAGGTGGTGTGTGGCTGTCAGGTGCCCTCCTGCCTGGGCCAGACAGACATCTCCAGCTCAGCTGCCAGCCCAGCCTGAGCCACACTTGTTCCTCGAGACCATGTGACAGTGTTCTCACAACACAAACAGCCTTACATAACGCATCAACTCGTTCCTACTTGCTATAAATCTGGTTCTGCATGGACATTGCAAGTGTCACACGTTTGAGCTGATAAGCACGGTGTGTATCGGTTAAACATACTAAAACATTTTATACTGATGTTAACATATACCATTTAGTCTATAATAAACTACATTTGTCTTATAATCCATCTCCTTAACAAATGTTAGCAAATAATCGGTTACATTTTACTGTTGTAATAAATTATTTTTGACAGGATAAGCTGTGCCATGCCAAGAGTTTGGGCACAAAAAAAGGTTTAGTGTTTTTACTGTTTAGACCATAGACTGTGTTGCATGAAGTTTCAGTGGTTAAAGGACTGATATAACTTGTAAGATGTATGGTTTCATACACAAGTGTAGAGAAGATAACATGTAACTCTTACCTTCCTTGGCTCTCTTCTTAAAATCCCGGACTTCAATCGCACCACCTCGACTGCCATCTGTGCAGAATAAACATACATGCAATTTGAATACCTATTTTGTGCGAAAGATGATAATTAGCATGGAAGATAATGGCACTGGAAGGTGACTCTTTGGTCTGTGCCCACTCACCAATGAGGCCGGACTCCACAGCTCTGTCGAAGTAGTAGGAGAAAGCGTAGAAGACACTGCTGCCCTTCACTTCATAAGGCTGGTGCACTATTCCTTTGATTACCTTCATAACCTCATAGTAGCACAGCTTATAGCCAGCATAGCCTGAAGAGAGAGAGAAAAGGTAAATGTAGTTTTGTCAAAGAATTACTTCAATAAAAGTGGAAATGGTGGAGTAAACAATGAGTTAAAGGTGCTTGGAGGCAGCGATGGTTGGAATGCAATTGGGAGAGTCTAAAGCCTCAGTTTGAGGTTAGCCAGGGGTTGAAGCTGGGGGCTCACCATACAATATACAAGGGAAGCCCCAGAATGGACAAGTTTCACACAGCCCCATGGGTATGGTTGGCTCATTTGTGCCGTCAAAACCATGTGCTGACAAGAGCAGCAGTTAGTGCGGCCCTGTTGGGCTGTCTATTTTTACCACATAATTGTGAGCGGTCCAGATCAAGCCGCTCGTTACACAAAAAAAATAACAACTCAGGGACAAGCCCAGCATCTTTTGGCTACTTGACTGTGGTATGGGAGTGACTGCCTTATTTGTGAAGTTAACTGACAGTTTTCTTTTCATTTAAATACAAGGTTGACTGCAGTATAATTGTTCAAGAGGCAAGACAGAGAGAGAGAGGGGATGACAAAACATGCGTTTGGCGCCAAGGTTACAGAAACTCCAGCGGGTTGAAATGTTCTCATGAGAGACTGTATTGTACTGTACTCTATTGTGTTCCAGAGCTGAGAAAGGAATGCACGGATCGCTGCATCCAAAGCACTGGGAAGGCAATCAAAACCTCAGCGTGCTTTTATCTTACCGTCTGGAATCCCGCTAACTTGGTAGGTGGTTCCTCCAAAAGTCACATCTTCTCTGAACTTTTTCGGGAGGCAGGAACTTGTGAAGACTTTCCAATCTAGACCTGGGAAAACAAAAACAAAGAAACAGTTTGTCATCTTCCAATGATTGCATTTATGAAAGAGTGCAAATGGAGAGGTGATAAAAAAAATTAGATACTGTACCATCAGCTCCCAGTGCTCCAAGAGTTGCTAGTCGAGCCGCATACAGTCCATTTCCAAGGTAGCTATGTGATGGTGACAGACAATTATGGTAAGTTTTTAGATAGATATGTATGTTTTACTCTAGAATACTGATATGTATATGTAATCTAATATTACCTGTGTGTGTAGAGTTGATAGGTATGGGCAAAGAGGTTGAAATTAGCAATGTAAGTGGGGGGAGCAGACTGAACCGTTTTCTGTTGGATAGACAACACATTCTTAGTCTTGTATTTTTAGCAAGAGAATTTTTAAACAGACTTATTTACCAACATAAAATATTTAATTCACCTTTGACTTGGGAAGGAATGTGATCTGAGTAGATCCTCCTCCCAAATCCAGGATGCCCACTGTCCTCCTGGTGTTGGAGTACAAGTGACCTGCGGAAAATGAGCCCAAAGTTAAACAGGATAAGGTGCTATCAATCATCAGTGCAACAAACAGAGCATACTGTGTAATCATGTGGCTTTATCACCAGTTTCAGTTAGAATTTCTTTCTTTTACGACCACTACTGTCAGAATGAGGCATGCTTACAGATCATGTATTTCCCCCCACCAAGAGGGAAAATACCTTTTTTGGTTTGAAGCTCAAAATAAATGTGATGGTGCCATAGCTATGTGAAAAACGTGAGGAAATATTGCTTGTTTTTGCAACCTGTTTGGGGCCAGCGATTCAAGCTCATAACCTCAGACAGGAGACAAGAGTCTTTCACTGCCGGGCTTCTGTGTACACTGGAGCCTCAGATATGAACCTCCTGACCACTAACACCACCATAGCAAAACACAAGCAATGTCTTACCTGTGAGGAAGTTCACTGTGACCCAGGCGAGGACTCCTAAAACAGCACACGGGTGAAAATGTCTGCATTAGTAGAAGCCTGAGAAGTGCTTACAACTGACCTGTGCTATATTTTCACATTTGCATGTGTTCAAGCACAGAAGAAGAATAAACTTCAGCTCTCCTTCATTATGCTGATATTAAAGTGGCAGAGTTGGTGTTAAGTAACGTTCAGGATAGCAGACCAGCCCAGGTAATTACAATTGTCTCGGATGTCAAGTTATTGCGCTCATAAAGTGAGGATAATGAATGACACATACTGTATGATGAAACATAACATAGTGAGGGTGTCTTAATGAGTGATGTGGAGGATCGCACTAAATTATTGGGCGTGGCGCTACAACTCACACTGGCTTATTTATTTGTCTCAGCGAGGTAGCAACAGACCTCTTGTAAAAAGAATTATGAGAGCAGCATTGTTTGCTGCATCCTCAGTGAATGAGGCAGTTAAAGCACCTGGTCGGACAATATATCTGTCAAAAAATAAAACAAATAGAAATGTTTTGTGTACTATATATAGTACAAAGTGGTTACAGGGCATTGAAAGATAGCCTACCTTCTTTTGCTCCATTCATGATGGAAACACTGTTGTTTGGCACAAAGAAAGGGGACTCATCAAATACATCTCGCACCTGTGGAATACATTTATTTCATTACAATTATCGACTGGATATGTGTCAAAACAATACAATGATACTGGACTACACACCCAAATATTGTGCTGTTGTCAGGATATAGTCTATTCAGGCTCTGCTTCTGTTTTAGAGTGACAGATAACTCAACCACAAGCATGGCTGGAACAGTAGCCTGGATTTAATACTTTAAATTACAAATATGGTTGCTCCACACAACCCCACAACAGCTGTTTTTTGCGACATGATAGCCACCAAATGGGCAGACTGCTGCCTTTTTTTTCAGTGACACTTGTAAGCACTTAGTGGTTTCTCATCCCTGCTCCTTGGCGGGACGGATGGTGTTTGTGCCAAACTGTCTGAGGGCAGAGAGAAAACGTGCCTCACCTCCTTCAGAAGAGAGCTGGCCTTGTCTTCAGGCAGCAGACGCAGACCCGCTGTGGCCTTCAGGACCACCGGGGTCCTCTTCCAGTCCTCCTCTGGCACGGTCTTCTTAGCAATCTTCAGCAGCTGTCGGATGGTGTTGCCACCCTGCGGAGGAGATGGCAATCGGTTACAGGCAGCATAATCATCAGAAGGAGAGACATTTCAGAATCAAACTGAGAAATGTCTTCAGTGGTCTTTAAAAACGTGTAAATCAAAGGTAGGTAAATATAGCAGACAGGAGTGGGCAGCAGTGGCATCATCAGCAGGAGGCGTTTTTGTAATTATACAGTGTTTACATCACATGAACCCAACCCAAAGAAAATCCCAGTGGTTTGCAGACAGTGAACAACTCCCTAATACACCTGATAATTAATAATAAGTGATGGTGTAAACATGCATACGTACCTCCTCAGGCTTGTCCTTGTAAGCAGACAGGCCAGGCTTCACTGCATGGTACATTTCATTGTCCAGAACTGGCAGCTCAACTAAAAAAGAAGACACGGATCATAAACCTTAGTGCAGCACAGTGATATTTCTGGGATAAAATAGAAACTCAAGCACATGTAATTGCATAGCTTTTCTTTTACAACTCATGATATTTAGACTGCAGGACTTCACCTACATCAGTTCAGTTTTGGAGGTCTACTTCCTACACAGTTGAGTCAGACCGGCAAATTAAAAGTCAGCTACTTTTAGGAGCTGTGTTGCCCATGCACTCTGCCGGTGCATGTTTATCCTTACACCACACAGTGAATGACCTAACAGCAAGCAGACAGAGTGGGAGCCGGCAGCATGTGCAAACTAAGCACTACTATTGGTTTAGAGAGAGAGAGAGAGAGAAAGTGGTGCACTCACCAGGGTCTTTCTGGATGAACTTATAGATGTGGATCCTGCTGCCTGTGCTCCCAGCGTCAAACATGATCCCGTAGAAAACCCGGCTGGTGTTGACTGGGGAGGAGGCTTCGGGCACCGGCTGGTAAACCTCATGTGGCTGGTAGGGCTCAGCCGCAGGATGCACGACTTCGGGCACCGGGTGGAAAGCCTCCGGTATGGAGGGGATGACTTCAGGTGCCGGGTGGAACACCTCGGGGATCACGGGGTAAGTCGGCACGCCGGGCTGCGGGACTGCAGGCTCCGGGTTGGACACCTCAGGGAGGAGGTTCTCCGCGTTGGCAGAGTGCTCCCGGTAGCGGTAGAAGTGGGGGACGTAGCGGTGGTGCCGGTAGTAAGTCGCCTCCGCGAAGAGGCTCCCAGCCAGAAGCCACACGGACAAAGTGAGGAGCAGGCTCGGCGTGGCCATTGTTTTCACAGCCGGGGAGAAGAGACAAGAAGTTAAAGAGGATGCTGGAGTAAAAGATGGACAAGGGGCCCTGCAGAGAGAGAGAGAGGAGAGGAGATGGAGAGAGGCAGAGTGGATGCGATGCACACTCAGGACTGTCCGGTCATCCGTTTACAGTATATAAAGACATAAGGGCTTGGCACGGGGCCACAACGACTTCAGCCATCCACCAATCCTGTGGCGGTCCATCCCAACTCCATCAGGAGTCCCCCCTCCTGTGAGCTGAGCTGCAGACCGACTACCTGCCTACCAACAGCAGTTCCCTTTTTTTTCTTTGGGAGGATTATTTTTGGTGATTTTTTTCCCCTCCTCTTCTTTACTGGTTATTCTGGAGCCAAGAAATCCCCTAAGGAAAGGAGAAAGGGATTTATAAAGAAGTCAAAATGAGTGGCTCACACTCAAAAACCAAAAAGAAATAATCTTAAAATACTTTTTTTATGGGCGCATTTAAGACTTACATAGTAACTTGCCTCAGAAATTCCTTCACCCTGCAACTCTTTGGACTTTCACAACTTCACAAGTGCACAAATTTGGCTTCTGCCTAAATTAAGAGTGATGTAAGTTTCTATTTAGCTGTTATAAAGGCAAATCTGTAGAGTTTTTACTTTGCAATTTAAATATTACAATTTTCTAATCTTTGCACTAATTTTTTGGAATGAACCTTTTAAGTGGTGAGTTTTGTTTAATTTAAAATACATTTGGGCTTTGTGGGGAAGACAATAAATTAAACAAAGAAACTCAATTTCAGACTGAAAATGTGACTCATTATGTATTTTCGGTAGAATGGATTCTGGCTTTGTTTTATTAGGTATTACTTCATCTACTAAATCATGTTCAGTAGCTGGAATGAATCATGCGTGTATTTAAAAAAAAAAATCTCTCAACCTCCTCTTCATGATCCTACAATAATCACCACATTAAATCTGCTGCAGCCATTTCACCAACCTTCAAAAATGCAAATGTGACCTGCACTCCAGCTGGCATAAGAGTTAAAAGAATGTTAGCAATCATCTCACTCCCACTCATCCTTGTGTTAACCACAGGCTTTCCAAGGGAAAAATATTTGGGCAGCAAGGCACGTTTCACGAGAGAATGCATGAAAAGCATGAGTGGCTGTTTCTCCGCTTTAGGTGGGTGGCTGGCACGGCATCATAAGCCATGCCGGAGTGTATCAGCTAATGCTTTCTCATGTTATGGTCACTTACTGGCTTTTTAGTGAAGGATGCAGAGGCATCAAGGATATCATCACAGCAACGGAGCACACAGATAGAGACCTTACATGAACTGAGATTTTTACCAGGCTGTGATATTTTTCACCCACTTTATATCAACAGAAAGAGGACAGACATCTGAAACAGGAGGCGCTGCTATAGCCTAGCAATTGAGGCATCCTTGGGGAACTGAACCTGCCCCAGCCCTGACCTAACATGTGCTTATACGAGACTGCTTCACCTCAGGCAGCGGGCGACTGAGGCAGAAACCGAGCTGTCGGCCAGCCCAGTCGGGAGGGTAAGGGGAGGGCAGAGGTCCTGCAGATGGGCACGAGAGAGTGCAGGAAGTCCACGGAGAGGACAATGTGGGGAGGGTGGGGCTTGGCACCAGTGTTCACCCATCATGCCATTCCACTCCCAGGACACTCGACTGTGCAAAGCACTGTAATTTGGACTAAAAATATTGGACTTTCTTTCCTCCTTCCTTTTTTCTAAATACTGTGGCTACTTTTTTCAATCCTGCGGCTCACCAGAATGGTCGTTCGCCCCTATCAAAGCTACATGTGCAGGACCTCTCACTGACTTGTGCCCATAGATGTCTTTGGTTGCATGTTAACAGTGTGATAATGTGACTAGTAAACCCTGGATGAAAATGTCCCATTAGAAATATTAAAGAAGCCATGTTTTGTATGGAGTGTGTTTTCATTTTGAAATTATTGTTTTCTTGCTGTTAATGTTCAGACACATCTTGTGGTCAATGTAGCAATTAATTTGGATAATGTGCAATGTTTGGACAGCTGCAATCCACCTCAGGCCAACTGGTTCATGAATCACAGCATGTTTTAGTTTTAAACACACCTACTTTTATATTACCATTATAATGTGATGCAATAGGCGCTGCCCTCTTTTACAACAGAAATTCTGAATATTGAGTCCAGATACAATACACAAAACTAAAGGAAAATCTATATGTTGCCAAATCATGATGGGATGTCATCCAAATGTGCACTGCTACTGTATAATCTGCATGTAAAGTGCCCCTCTACAGCATGACACAGCACATTACAAACACAATGTTTTAAAGGACATTTTGGTATTTTGTTTCAAGTTAACTGAAACCATAAAGCATGAGAAGAGACCCCAGCTTTGTAATCTACACGGCGCAATATATCATTAATATGCTGCAATCTTACCCTCAGGAATGCCATGTTTGTGGGTGTCCTACCCCAAGAAGTCCATTGAAGAGACCCAAACCTTGTCATTACAATTCCAATGATAATGACAGCTTTGAAAAGCTCAGGGTTATTTCAGTTTTTCTCTCCTCACTGTCATAGTAATTACCTTTAAATTTAGTCTTCAAACTCTGTTGATGATGCCAGAGCAGAGAGCGACCCTATATGATTCAGTTTACAGTAGCTACACCCAACACTTTTGTGATATTTACTTTTTTTGTTTGATGAATAATCTACACTGGACACTGTCAGGCTCCTGCAGAAAGCCGAACAAGATAATGGAGAGAATTTAGTGGTTTTGACCTTGAATTATGACCTGCGCTAACTTTACATTGTTTGTTTTGGATGAGCTTCTTCGAAGATGTAAGCCAACTGCATTTACGTTTATCTTTGTGGTTTTCCCATAACTCCAGCAATAAAACTGCAGGGCTGGCAGCGGGTAACACATAGTTCTTTTCAGGACAACCTGGACAATACTGCTGACAGGAGCCAAATGTATTTCATGTCATCATGTGGGAGGAGATCATGTGCAAACAGATCCTGTTTGATAGAGCCCGGCATGAGAAGACTGTAATTACAAGAGAAGTGACAAATAGTGTGTCAGTCCAGAGGCTGTGGAGCAGAACAGACATCTGTATCTTGCAATCTCCTACAGTGATTGATTGATAAACCTTTATTTATGCAGGAGAAACTAATACGTTTTGCAGGAGGAGAGATTTAAAAAACAAAAGTGCAAAAATTAAAAAAGGAAATAGTTGGTGATAAATAAATTCAAATATGGAAAAGGGTGTTAATTAAAACAGTCACATTGGGCTGGTGGTCATTTTTCAATGACGTATAAGTGTACTAGTCCAACAGTATTATGAGGGTTATTTGTAGGTTTTCTGAGGTCATTAATCAATTAGTCGACTGACAGAAAATGAATTGTCAACAATCTTCATAATTGGATAATTGTTAATGGATGACAAAATGTCAAACATTTGCTAGGATTTGCTGTTTATCTGTGGTTCATATCATTGTAATTGACAAAGAAATGTAATATTGTTGGGTTTGGGACTCTTTCACTTTGTACTGGGAAACTGTGAGGGGCATTTTTTAACAGTTTTCTGATATTGTACAGACTAAACCATTTATTCATCTTTATTAATATTGGCATATTATTTGTGATAAACTCAGGTGTACATTTTGCATCAGGGTCCTGGTATTGTGCATGCTGTCACACTGTCATGTCTTATTGGGACACTGGAATATAAACAGAGCCATCATTAATATGATTAGCAAAGCAGTGCTTTTCCTATGACAAGTCAATATATCTGCTTTGAAAAAGTCCTATTGTAGATTGCCACCAGGTGATGTATGTATGCATATTTTTGTGTTAAACCTGCTTTGAAAAAGACAAAGTGTGGTCAAAACATTGCTGATCAAATAAAATCTTTGCGCAGTTATCTTTTCCTCAAAATATTTTTGTTATATTTTTATGATTTTTTGTTTACTTTTATTATCATTATTATCCAGTATCGTACTGTTGACCTCTGTAGCACATTAACATACCTGTACATACATTGCTGCATATTACATAGGCCTATCTATCTAGGTCATGCTGATGGTAGCCTGAGGCTCTCACCACCAGTAATAAATTAATGAAGTTGATGTGTAATTGTCTAAGGAAATGCATAGCTAAATGCAACTTCAACTACAACAAGGGCCACAATGAAGTCCTGTGACTTTTTTGTGTTATCCTTGATGTTTTTTGTGTTATCCTTGATGTTTTTTGTGTTATGCTTGATTTTTTTGTTGTGTTATGCTTGATGTTTTTTGTGTTATGCTTGATGTTTTTTGGTGTTGTAACCATGTAAGTGTCTTTTTAAAAAATTAACTGTCAAATAAACAAAACAAAAAATGGATACGGTGTACTTTTTACAGACATTATAAAATGCATTTCAGACATAAAGATGATCAAATGCCTCACCAGAATTTGCATAGGCCCTGTAGAAGAGAAATGTGATCCTGTCCTCGGTGACTGCGTCTCCATGGCAACAACACCAAACACACAGTGACAGCGGGTTACACACGGTAACACAGGAGCTTGGTACTTGGTAAATAGGCTACTGGGCTCCTTCTCCTTATGGTAGCACGGGGTTGTTTTCTGTAGTGTTTTAGCCCGTATAAGTAGCAGCGATGCCGAAGAAAAAAGTCGCCAAAGTAAAGAGGACGAAAGCCGGGTAAGTGCAGTAGCCTGCATTTGTTGCTACGCTTTTTGACGCTAGCATTGACGTTCAAACGGAAACTCTACCCCTCTAACTTGAAGCCAACACTCACCTAAACGTTGTATTCTGTCACAGGAAAGGAAAGAAAGACGGAAAACAGGAGTCCAAAGCGGACAAAGAGTCTGACGTGGAGAAAGCCAAGGCCGCCGCTGCCCTGTGGGAGCTGAGGTTAAAGGTCACCGACCAGTCGCTCGTGGAGCACCGCGAGGCCTGCCGCAAGTTGGCACGCGCAAACGAGGAGCTCACGAACCAGCTGTACCGCGCGGAGAAGGACACGATCGATACGACTGGCTTTCTGAAGAGACAAGATGCAGTTAAAGAGGAGAAGGTCGTAAAGAAACTCTTAAGTTTGTATATGTACACTGATCACGATGAATGATTAACTCGGCCTTTTTTTTTTAACAAACGTGTTTTAACGTGTTTTATGCACTACTATATCATACATTATAATATACTCTGCTATATATTAATATACTCTTCCATATTTGCACTGCTATTTGCACTATTTTCACCATTGGCACACTGTCACTTCACTGCTGTACTTACTTATGTTATCTTATTTTATTTTATTTCACTTTATTCTATTTGATTGTATCTTTTTTAAGGTGTATTGGTGTTGGGACTTGTTGTCTATGCTACTGGATGCCTACATTTCCTTCGGGATCAATAAAGTATCTATCTATCAATCTATCTATCTCTAACAGATCAATACGCTGCAGAAAAACCTCAAAAGTCAACACGCACTTGCATGTGAGGAACAAAACAAACTGGTGAGTTAATTTTAAAACAGCCCACACGAAAATAAATCCAACTTGAGCTTTCATTTGGACCAAAAAACATGCTCAAGCTAGCTTGTTCATAGTAGAAAACGCCATTGATGTGATTTACTGTGAGCAACTTTAAAAAAAAAAAAAAAAAAAAGTGCTGCGCTGTGTCTTAACAGCTGTCTTGTGTGCAATTATGTTGACATTTAATATGTAAGAAAACAACAACCAAACAAAGCGGCCATAAAACAAAAAAAACAAACCATCACATTCCGAGTTACATGGTATAATGCTATTTTAATCTGTCAGTGGCCACAGAAAAATTAAAAGTGCTTGCTTGGGAAAAGGCAGTCACACTGCTGGTCCTGATGTGTTAACCAGACCTCACATGTCACACAGATCCTTACTATAAAATACCAATTTAGTAGCATAATATACACCAAAGGAACTTATTTGGACTAGTTTTATCCTTAAAGTTAAGGTCACGCTTTCAAACTGACATGGCAAATTTCAAGTACACTTTTGCTTCTTTTGCTAGCAGCTGTTTTCCATCTTCCAGCTGTTATTCATGCTGGTAATATGGAGTCCAATAAGCTTGTGAGGAGGAAAAAAGAGGCATGGTCTGGACCAACTTGAACTGTCACATATGTCCATTTAGGGGAAAACAATACTGTCATGTGGTCTGTGCATGTGACTTGCTGTTCACAGCCCTTTCTCATTGTGAGGTGATAAAAGGGTTCATCTTGAAAATGGAGTTAGCTAATGGAAGCTACTCAAAGGCATGAATGCTCTGGCTTTTGTCTAACATTATGAAACTTTCTGCGTGTTGACAAATTCAGTCAGCCAAATAATTATTCCATAAAGACTTGTCCAACTGCACATCATGAGGAAAAGACAGATGCATGCAACACCAATCCCTTTTAGCTTGAAACTGGTGCATTTTTTTGAGAAGTTGACCACTTGGTAGATCACACAGAGTGAAAATTGCATACGATGCAAACCAACTTGCATTAAGATTGGTGAACTGATCTAGATGAACATATACAGAGTTATGTGAAGAATAACGATTAGGCCTAAAGTTGTAATCAGATGGTTGATAGCCTCTCATTTAGTCGTCATGTACATGTTTGTGGGTGAATGTTTTCCTAGTCTCTCATGACTTTGGTCATTTTGTCACATTTTTGCTCAGACTGGCTTTTCCACAGTAGCATCTTGAGGTATTTAGCCTGACTGGTCTGTCCTTGTTGGTTTGCAAAAGAGTATGGCCTGTGTGAACTCTCTTCCCTAACCGATACAAGCTGCACTTATGGGAACTTTGCAGGATCTCTAGTATATAGATGAGCGGATGCATTTAATATGTAGAATGTTTTTCATTCTGCATATCCAATATGATCTAATATGACTGGTTTCAACAGGTTGATGATTACACAATTCAAATCAACGAGATGAAGGAACTGTTCAGAAAGAAGTCCGGCGACTTTAACATGATCCAAGATGGGATGAGGAAAATAAAGGAGTTTCAGAAGAGGAAAGCCCAGATGGAGCAGGAGCTCAGTGATGTGAGTGGAAAACAACACAGTATAAAGTATTTCCTATTAAGAGCGGTTCTTCTTTTTGCCAGGATGTTAATAACCATGACCTCTTTTATTTTATAGATTAGAGAAAATATGGATGTTGCCGACAAGGAGCACA
This sequence comes from Sebastolobus alascanus, assembly GCA_916701645.2. Taxonomy (NCBI): domain Eukaryota; kingdom Metazoa; phylum Chordata; class Actinopteri; order Perciformes; family Sebastidae; genus Sebastolobus; species Sebastolobus alascanus. The sequence continues at coordinate 1,321,020 of CAKAOJ020000169.1, forward strand.
GGGAAAACGTAAACAAAGTGGAGTACAAGTTCTTCATTGAAAAGGTATGGTCAAGTCAAATGATCCTACTCTGATCAATGTTGAAGATACTGGCTAATAATGAGGTGAAATCACAGTGAAATGGGTGTGATTTGAAAATATATCAGCTGAACAGTGGACAGATGAGGGAAGATATTGTCCCGGGTAGAGCTGCAACGATTAATCGATTAGTTGTCAACTATTAAATTAATCCCCAACTATTTTGATAATCAATTAATCGTCAAAATTCTCTGATTACAGCTTCTTAAATGTGAATATGTTCTGGTTTCTTTACTCCTCTATGACAGTAAACTGAATATCTTTGAGTTGTGGACAAAACAAGACATTTGAGGATGTCTTCTTGGGCTTTGGGAAACACTGATCAACATTTTTTCACCATTTT